>CM075691.1:28059860-29269860 GCA_037954015.1 Psophocarpus tetragonolobus
CTCTGACTAGGCAAACCAAAACCCTAGACGGCAGCCTTCATTCCTGGACAGCCTTCATTGCTGTCAATCATTTTTTTTAGGACAGCCAACCTTCATTGCTGCTGTGATTTGCAGTGTTGTTTCTTAGTTGCTGTCGTAACAATCAAATACATACTCACTGCATTAGAGTCTTTGTACTACGGTGGACATGGTAGACCCAATTGCTAAAGTGGTGAATACTGAGTCTCAGAACACTCAGGAACAACTGCAGAACCTCAACACTGCCTACCGATTGAATGGGAAGAATTACTTGAAATGGGTCTAGCTTGTTCGTAAAACTTTGAAAGGTAAAGGAAAAGCTAACCACTTGACTGAAGATGCTCCTGAAGAAGAAGATCCCAAATTTACAAAATGAGATGAAGAGGACTCTATGATCATGGCATGGCTATGGAACTCTATGATCCCAGAAATCACTCATACTTGCATGTTTCTTAATTCTGCAAAGGAGATTTGGAATGCCATGGAGTAGACATACTCCAAAGCTAAAGATGGTGCTCAAATATATGATGTGAAGGTGAAGACTGTGGCTGCAAAACAGGGAAACAAGACTATTACAGAGTACGCCAATCAACTCAAATCACTATGGATGGAGTTAGACCATTATAGGGTCATAAAAGCCAAGTGCTCAGATGATTCAGCAATGCTCAAAGAGTATATTGAGCAAGATAGAGTCTATGATTTCTTGGTAGGGCTTAACTCTGATTTTGATCAAGTGAGAGTCCATATCCTTGGAAAAGAAAAAATTCCAGGAATTAAGGAAGTAGTAGCTATGGTCAGAAGTGAAGAAAGCAGAAGGGGAATAAGGCTAGAAACCCCAGCCATGGAAAATTCAGCCATGGTAGCTTCAGGATCGGCCATGATGATAGACCAGAAAAAGGGGGGAATAGCCAATATGGAGAAGAAAGGTGAAGGAATGTAGTGTACCTTCTGTAACAAGCCTCGCCACACTCGTGAAAAATGCTGGAAGTTGCATGGAAAGCCACCTAGTAAGGATTGGGGGCCCCAAAACCGAGACAAGGAGTGGGGAAAAAAAGGAGACAACACCAGAAAGGGAGGACAAGCACACATAGGTGTTGCCACCAGTGAAGAAAACAGAGGAGGAGTGATTCAATTTAACCAGGATGAAGTAGAGCAGATAAGATCATTCCTCAACAAGTTGGATAAGTCAAAAGGCACTTGTTCTCTGGTACATTCAGGTATGTTTCCTTTTTCTTTTGGACTTAATGTCTCAGATAAAAACTATAACCCATATTGGATACTAGATTTTGGGGCTACCGACCACATGAGACCCTTACCTAAACATTTCTCTTCTTACACCCCTTGCCCTAGCAACAAGAAAATATCTACAGCAGATGACTCTCTATGACTGTAGCAGGTCAAGGAGAAGTTCAAATAAGCCCATCTATAACCCTTAAAAATGTCCTTCATATTTCTAAACTGTCTGTCAGTTTGATTTCCATAAAAAAACTCATAAAAGACCTATCATGTATGCCATTTTTTATGACGATGTTTGTATACTGCAGAACAAGTACTTAGGGAGGACGATTGGACATGCTAGAGAATGGAATGACCTTTATTACTTGAATAATCCGGATTTGCCACCAGACCTAGAAAACAACAACTTTTTTTTCTCTGATTCAATAAAGACCAACAGGGAGATGGTCTTCCTACATCACTGTCATCTTGGACATCTTCCTTTAGAGTCATAAATTTGTTATTCCCTTCCCTTTTTAGCAAATTAGATGTGGAAAGTCTCCATTGTGAAGTGTGTGAGCTTGTTAAGCACAAGCGTGTACCTTTTCCAATTAGTAATAATATGAACACTTTTCCCTTCTATTTACTTCATACTGATGTGTGGGTCCCTCAATTGTCCCAAATGTTTCTGGTGCCCGTTGGTTTCTCACCTTTATAGATGATTGTACTCGTGTCACATGGGTTTTTTTACTAAAACAAAAATCCGAAGTCAGCTATGTGGTTCAGCGTTTTTTCGCCATGGTAAAAAATCAGTTTGGAGTTAGCATTAAGAGGATTAGATCCGATAATGCCAAAGATTACTTTAATCGTGGGCTTATTTCCTTTTGTCATAAGGAATGTATCATTCATGAGTCATCCTGTGTCAAAGCACCTCAGCAAAATGGGATTGCTGAGAGAAAAAATGGTCACCTACTTGACCAAACTCGGGCTCTTCTTTTTCAACATGAGGTTCCTAAAAGGTTTTGGGGGGAGACTCTTTTTACTGCATGTTATCTAATTAATAGACTACCTTCTATATTCTAGCCTCAAAAAGCTCTATGGAGGTTCTGTCCTCCTTTTATCCTAATGTTTCCACATCCAATCAACTTGTTCCAAGAATATTTAGGTGTGTGTCTTTTGTCCATGTCCACAGTGGTAATAGAGGTAAACTTGATCCTAGAGCCTTAAAAAATGTGTTTTCATAGGATACTCATCCACACAAAAGGGATATAAATGCTATCATCCACCATCACCAAAATTCTCCGTGTCCAGAGATGTCACCTTTTTTGAGCACAAAAGCTACTTCCACCAAGATCATCCTCAGGGGGAGACTGCAAGAAAGGAAGAGGATCTTCATATGCTCCCTAACTTAAGTTTGAGACCAGAAATAGGGACTAAAGGTGTAACAACTGAGAAGGAACCCACTAAATCCATTCAAAATGGAGTTGATGTAAGATTTAGAAAAGGACTAGTTTATACAAGGAAGACAAAGGTCATTCTAGAATCTGTCCATATCCAAGAATCCAACCCAACATTACATGAGGTAACTACTACTGATTCTTTAATCTCCACTAAATCAACCTCTGATTTCCCAACTGTATAGGAACCTGAAACCAGTCCAGCACCACTTTATGAGACCTAGGTATTCCAATTGCCCTTAGGAAAGAAACCAGGAAATGTACCACCAAACCACTATACCTTCTAGCCAATTATCTATCCTTTAGAAACTTCTCACCTACCCATAAAGGCCTTCTTCACAAGCTTAAACACTACAACAACACCTACCTCTTTATCTGAGGCATTGAGTGATAAAAAATGCAAACAAGCCATGTATATGGAAATGGAAGCATTAGAGAAGAATAGTACCTGGGATTTGGTTGCTCTCCCAAAGGGAAAAAACCAGTAGGGTGCAAGTGGGTATATACTATAAAATACAAGGCTGATGGATCCATTGAGAGGTACAAAGCAAGGTTAGTAACTAAGGGATTCACTCAAACCTATGGAGTGGATTACATGGAAACATTTGCTCCAGTTGCAAAAATGAATACAGTTAGGGTGATATTGTCCCTGGCGGCTAATTATGGTTGGAACTTGCAACAATTTGATGTTAAAAATGCCTTCCTCCATGGAGAAATTGAAGAGGAGATTTACATGGAATTGCCCCCTAGGTAAAAAAACAGCTGTCAACACTATTTGCAAGCGAAAAAAGGCATTGTATGGGCTGAAACAATCACCACAAGCGTGGTTTGGAAGGTTTACTAAAGTTATGATAAGTTTAGGCTTTAAACAAAGTCAAGGAGACCACACTCTGTTCATTAAGCACTCTAAGTCAAGGGGAATAACAGTGTTACTGGTTTATGTGGATGATATTATAGTGACAGGTGATGATGAGGAAGAGCAACGATTGTTAGGCCAACATCTAGCCAAGGAATTTGAAATTAAGACCTTGGGAAAATTGAAGTATTTTTTGGGAATTGAAGTGGCCCATGCTAAAAAGGGGATATTCATATCTCAACAAAAATATATCATTGATTTGTTGAAAGAGACTGGTAAGACAGCATGCAAGCCTGCAAGTACACCAATTGACCCAAACCTGAAATTGGGAAACGCAGAAGAAGATAGTGTAGTTGACAAGAAAGTGTATCAAAGGCTAGTTGGTAGATTGATATATTTATCTCACACTAGACCTGATGTTGTATTCGTTGTGAGTCTAGTCAGCCAATTCATGCACCAGCCGAAGGAGGTTCACTTACAAGTTGCACTAAGAATTGTGCAGTATTTGAAAGGGACTCCAGGCAGGGGAATTTTGTTCAAACGAAATGGGAATGTAAATCTGGAAGCATATACAGATGCAGACTATGCATGGTCAATTGTGGATAGGAGGTCAACTATGGGATATTGCATTTTCCTTGGAGGAAATCTTGTGACTTGGAAGAGTAAAAAACAAAGTGTGGTAGCCAGATCCAGTGCTGAAGCAGAGTTCAGGGCAATGTGACAAGGGATATGTGAACTACTCTGGCTGAAGATTATCTTGGAAGACCTAAGGATAAAATCGGATGAACCAATGAGACTTTATTGTGATAACAAATCTACTATTAGCATAGCTCATAATCCGGTGCAACATGATAGAACCAAACATATTGAGGTTGACAGACATTTTATCAAAGAAAAATTAGATAGTGGTCTGATATGCACTCCATATGTCTCCTCACAAGACAACCTTGCAGATATTCTAACAAAGGGCTTGAACAACAACATCTTTAAGAAAATTGTTTCCAAGCTGGGAATGGAGAATGCATGTTCACCAGCTTGAGGGGGAGTGTTAGAATCTGTTTTATTGGTTGTTTTATTCCTGTCACTATGTTTTATTAGTTGTATTGTTTTCCTTGTTTAGCAGATTACAATTATAGTCTATGATGGGGATATCCCTGAATCATAAGGATTTGGTTGTCTAGGTGTTATTATTATTCTTCTTAAAATAACTTCAGTCTTGTATATATGAATTGTATTCTCAGCATAATTCAATAAGAAAAATTATTCTACCCTAAATTCTGAGAGCAATAACCAACAATGGCATCATTCAATGGGACTTGAAGCTTAGGAAAAATTTTTGTAATGACTATGGACTCAACACTCTTGTCTCGAATTATAAATTAGAGTAACCAAAGTTTTATCCTTAGTATGATATGATAAAATCATAGGTTTGGATAGAGAAGGAGAGAAACAGAGAAGATCCTTGGATATTATGCTAAACGGATATACATGATCGAATTATAAGCAGTGATGGATTAAGCCAAATTTGAAAACTACGTTAATCCATTCATCTTTTATTTACTTTTATGAATATGTCATATATTTCTTAATTTAAAAATATAAAACAGTCCATACTTTGTTTCCCCTCTAAGCATTCCTAACCAAACATGAGGGGTGACTTGATAACTCATAAGCCCTCTTTTACTTTTTGATATGGGCCTTGTTGTAACAATGGCATAATACCAGCATGCAAGCATATTTGGATTATTTCTATGTTCTTTGAATCAGTATATTTCTGAAGTTCAGTAGTGTAAAATTTTCAATTACCTGACCTTCATTTTATATATTCCGTGACTGAAATGTGGTATATTGGTACATAACTGAAATTTTTGGGACTTGAAATTGGAGGAACATTTTTAAATGAATATGCTTTAAATTCTATTCTATTTAAGGAAAACCTAGGAAGGGCTAAAAAATATTATTATATAAGGTTTCTGTAATGTTGTGACTCAACTGGACATACTAATGATCAAGGCCTGAAAATGGTATATTGTGGGTTTTTACAGGTTTATGATCCTATACTCAAAATTCTGCTGTTGAGAAATGAGATGTTTGTGTGCTATGGTGTGAAATGAACTGTTTTAAGATTCTTCTGTTGACAATATTTGAGTATTTGGGTTTGGGGCTTCTCAAGATCAGACTTTTAGAAGTTTTTATATCACGGCAATAATCAAGAATGGAATCATTCTATGGGAAAGCTTAGGAAAATTTTTGCAATGACTATAGACTCAACACTTGTCTTGAATCTATAAATTAGAGTAACCAGAGTTTTATCCTTGGTATGAATATGATAAAATCATAGGTTTGGATAGAGAAGGAGAGGAAAAGAGAAGATCCCAGAATATTATGGTAAACTGATATATATGATCGAATTATAAGCAGTGACGGATTATAATGAGAGCGGGGAGGAGCCATGGCCCCCATTTTATTTTAACTTTCTTTTATATCTATAATTTTTGCGCCCCCAAATAATTTTAAGATAGTTAAATTTAATAGTTTTTTAAGTTTTAGTCGGAGTGTGGAAGGTAAATAATATAGGTAAGATGTATAAAAGATATTTGTGTTGACTCAAATTAAATATATTAGGCCCACAATCCACTTATTTTTTAAATAAATATTAAAATATTAAATTAAATATAATAAAACATAAAAAGAAAATTCAGCAGCTAGTAAGTAAAGAAAGGTCAAAACGTGAACGTGAAGCTGTCGCTTGTGATTCTACATTACAGTGTATTGCGCGGTTTGTGCAATTTCTTCTTTCACAGTTTGGACTTTTCACTCTTGCCTTTTAACTCTTTTCTTTTGAAATTCTTTTTTCTAAATATTCATTTGTATGTTTGTTTGTCTTGTGAGGTGTGTGTGCCTGTTATACTTTTATGGTCTATTGATGAGTTCAAGAATTTAAAGGAACGAAGAGAATATTTTGAAAGGATGTGATATCTTTTTAGTTATAATCATATTAAATTATGTACTTATTTTTGTATTAATAACAATGATTTCTTTTATTACAAATGACAATTATATTATATACATGAGAACAAGTTTTTGTCGTATGATATATCATTTTGGACCTTCCAAAATTATTAGTCAAGATCCGCCATTGATTATAAGATTGATAACTTACCAAATTTTTGCCTAGCACTTCTGTTTTTACTAATAATCCAACATTACTATCATCCTAACATGAAAAATCGTAATATTGTAATTGTAATAACTATTAAAATGCATCGTGGACAACCTTGGAGGTCAATATAAGGGCCAACTGACCTATTAATGAAACAAGACAGTTCTTTATACCAGTGATGAAATGCTCGCTTAAATAAACCAAACAAACAAATAAATACTAACTATTTGATATAGCACTTGCTTTTATGCCAATGAAACTTTTTGGACCTAGGAACCTCATTAAGGTATATCTGACTATAGAAAGCTCTATTTGGTGCTAGAGTTATCTCCAAGGACTTTGTCCAATTGATATTAAAGAAAATCTACGATGTACATCCAAGAGGGAATGAATCTGTCAAAGGGGTAAAGGGCTGTAGATATTTTGCTCTACATAATTTTAATGTCACAGAATCTGAGATGTTTTAATGAGAGATCGTGTAAATCTATACAAGTGTAAGAAATTTGGAAAGTTCATCAGAACAATATGATGACAATTGTGACATGAATGAATAGATTGCAGACTATTTAGCTGGTTTGAATATAGCATAATGGCAAAAGGAAAGATCATTAGCGAGCTCAACTATTTCTGAAGTCAACTAAACAGTTTTATATGTTTTAACTGATGAGACTAGAGGCAGCTTGGATAAACTTCCCCACAAGCTCTTTTAGATTTCTTAGGTCCTGTTTGGATAATTTTTTCCAGAAACACTTCTAGGAGAAAAAAATACAAAAGAAAAGTCAAAATAACTTTTGCATAAGTGTTTTTAAATGTTGTGAGACTTTTTACAAGCTAACTTTTGAAAAGTTTCACATTTTTTAAAAAAGCTATGTGAGATAGCTTCTACATATTAACTAAAATTATTTGAAAAAAGTTCTACATTTTTTAAAAAAACTTATGGAGAATTTTTTTGACTTTTTTCTTTATATTTTCTTCTCCTAGAAGGGTTTCTTGAGAAGTTTACCTAAGCAGACCCTTATACGATAGTTTACTTATACACAGCCTTTTCAGAAGTTCCTCTATTTTAGTTTTCCACAAGTACCTATGAACTTAAAAAAACTTGCATTCTTGTCTTGGAAAAATCTTAACAATTTGGTTTTATATAATTGAAAAGCTTCAAGTTAGAAGCTAATTTAAACTGGGTCTATGTTGCATCAGTTAGCCCAGTTTTTTGCTGGAATCATATTTAAGGATTTCCATTAAGTCATGAAGATTGAGACTTAGACAAGTTGCAATTGGAAGCTTAACTTCAAGTCATATTCCCCTTTCCTTAATGAAATAATTTGAACTGACGTAAGCACTAATTAGTGACAAAATGAAGAATGATCAATACATTTACTTTTTATGATGAATCATTGGCCTACTTATTGGATTGACATTTGCATCTCTCAATCTCAAAAGGATTATTATTTCTACATTCAAGGATACATTTGAAAGACTAGTTTAAAAACAGCATTGTTATTCTGAAATATATAAAGTCTTTTTTCCCTATCTAAAATAATTTTGCATCCAAGTAAACATTATTGTGATGGGAACTAGTCATTGAAGTGTGAAAATCACCATTAATGTGTTTGGCTTCTTGGGTCAGCTGCTCTCCTGCTCATTGGATCAGAATTACTTCTCTTTCAAAGGTGGGGACTGACTTTCAGTGCTTTGCAAGATATATGTCCCTATGAAAGGAAGCTTTAAGGGGAATATTACAAAATCTTGACTTGCTTTTCTAAAATTAATCTTTGCAGGTTGGAAGAATAAAGTTGTGTATCATATAGTTATAGGTTTAGTATATGTATATCTCATGCTGCATGACCTTGGCATAATGGTAAAGTTGTGTCTTGGTGACTTGTTGATTATGGGTTCAAAACCAGAAATAGGCTCTTTGCATGTGCAAAGATAAGACTGTACAATTACCCTCGTTCATACCTTCGTATAGCGAGGAGTCTCCTGGCAACGGGATACACTAGTAATTTATTTTCTTTTTATATGTATGTCTCATGCTATAGAGAAAATGTGGATGACAGATGCCATAATTTCTAAGGCAGGCAGGCATTAATTAAAAACAAGGGACATGTAGGAGCTCTAAACAAAGTAAAAGATGATGGAATTGTAGTGTATTAATTTTAGATGTTTGAGGATTTGTAGATGTGTTTACCTGTTTAGATCTATTGCTTCTCAAATTTTTAATGGCAAAACATTATCTGAAATGACAGATGGGTCCCTATGAGATGAATAATTGAAGCAAGCTGTTTGGTTAACTAGCTGTGTAGTTCATAGTCTTTATGGTTCTGTTTCTGAAAGCAGAAAATTAGTAGTAGATTCTTAAAGCAGAACTCTTTATGCCCCGTTAAACAAAACCTTTCCTTTTCTTAGCTTAACAAAACATTATTGATCGCATGTCATGTTGTCAGTTTTTGCACTATTGATTCAATTATGCATACAATGATCCAACTTCACTTTTTCCTTTCTTTCTTTCCTTTTGGGTGATATGATCCAACATAACTTTGTGAGAATGGAAAAAGAAACGTGCCACATTCAATTGGAGTACTTACACATTATTCTTCTGTTTTTTCCAAAGCAGAACTTGCAGTGTGGGGAGAATGTAACTATAGAAGGACAAGCTTATACTATTTCTGCTGTAACACATCGCTATCAGCTTCGAAAGGGAAAATATGAACCCAGTGAGAAGAGACTTGATGTTTTGTCCACAGGAAGATACTTAGTAAATTTATATTTGGAAAATTTATTAGAACAATCTTGATTAGTACATCTATCTAGTAACATTGTATTTTGATTTCATTGTGTAATTGTTTAGTCATGTGTTTCTTCTTTTGCTTCTTTCACAACCAATGTCAAATTAAAAAATCTTAAAAAAATAGAAGTAAAAACAAAAAAGTGAAAACAAACATAGCTAGTACAAATGTACAATTGGACAATAAACCTTTTTCATGTGTCTTAAATAGGTTAAGTTGTTATGAATCTGTTTTTTCTGGTTCTTTCAACTAATTGAAGTGTTGCATATGGCTAACCAAAACTTATTGGTTCAGCAAGATTCCATTATTTATTATATTTTTTTGGGGGTCCATGGCAAAATTAAGATATGGGCATTTATTTCATAATACAGTACTTTCCCACCCTAAATCCTGCACGTGGGGCCATTGCAAGTTCACACGTACACCCTGTTCATAATCCCGTAGTCTTTTATCATGTAGGGTCCAAAACATTCATGTATTAAGCAGTGGTACAACATTTTTGTGAGATATACAAGCTTTTATACTTGTGGGACCCTTTTATTTATCTTTTTTTCCTTTGACCAATAGCTGTGGTGCCTATTACAACTCTTTGATTTATACCCTTGTTGTGTATTTTGTCAATAATTAATTAATTGACACCAGATTCGATCTGTCCTTTAGACAGATAAGATTGCATTAGTGAACTTCATCCAATTATTTGGTTCAATTGATAGGTTCTATCCAAGTGTCAGAATATTACTAGTTAGGGAAAGTTTTAAGAGTTTTATAAAATTATTTATAGGGTAAAAAGGTAACTTATGGTTCTATAAGTATGAAACTCTAGTAGTTTAGTTCCTTAAAGATATGAATCTCAAAAAATATTAATGTTTGTCCTCTTCATTGTTAACAATGACAAAAATAGCTTATGTTGCAATAAGTTTTTGAGTAAAAGGTCACTTTTGTCCCTAAAAGTATTAACAAGTTAGTTTTTGAAAGATAAAAGTTATTAAACTAGTCATTAAATTTGAAAAATCTTGACAATCTAACTTTTTTTTTTGTTACATTATGTCCAGCGACATTAGTTTTGTACCCAAAGAATGCTTACTTAGAGTGATTAAAATATATATACTTTCTTTGGTTCTTTTTATAAAAAACAATTGTAATTGTTTTATTGGTCTTAAATATAATAAACAAAAGAATCATATTAGATACTTCTTCTGATACTTATTTGAAGGCATTTGAATATAATAGATTTTGATTTTATTCATGTTTCTTTTGATACTTCTTCTGATTTTATTAATGTTTCTTTTGTTTTTGTTTTTGTTTTTTTTATATAGGTAAATGTTAGTTATTAATATGTTATTTTTGTTAGTTGAGAAATTTAAATCTACATTTTTCCCTCCCTTCTTTCTCACATGTGAACTTTTTATCATTAAACCAACTTTATAACCTCCTTTGTTTTTTTGTTTTTTAATTTTCAAATAAGTAATTATTGAAAAATAATTGAGGTAAAATATAAATTAGATGTGAACACCAAATCCAAATGGGTGAATTGCCTTGATATATGTTATAAATTTTTCTAATTAACGGTGTTTTCTTCTTTCAATGCAATAATTACAATTTTATTACAATATTACCTTAAATAAATACTCATGATATTTCAAATTCTTTTAACGTGTCTATCAAACTCTCAACTATCTATTAATAAATATAATTTCATCGATTCATTCTTAAACATATTACTCATGGGAAATTATCTTGTATGCAACCTATTGTGAATAACAAATTTTATCTGAAAAAATATTTTAGCAGAATGTGAGAGAATTTGGTGGGAGAAAACAATTAATCTAGTCTAATCTATTTAGGCTTGAGAAAAAAAATATTAATTGAATGAAAAATTTTAGATTTAAAAAAAAAAACAAAAAATGTGAGAGATTGGGGGGAGAAAGTATTGCGATTACAAAGAAGATTTAGTCCAAGGGAGATCAGTTCCTAACAAGAGATAAAGTAATGGTGCATAAAAATAGGAGATATTATAGGAAAGTGATTAATTTATTGGTCTATGAATACAAATTTATTGGCACATTATGAGGGGAAGGAAAAGCTACATAGAGAAAGAGAAAGAAGAGGAGAGAGAGAGAAAGGAAAAAGAAGAAAGAGAGAAGAAGAAAAGCTACCTAGAAAAAGGAGAAAAGAGGAGAAAGAGGAAAGAGAAAAGGAGAAAAAGGAAAGAGAAAGGGAGAAAAAAGAAGAAAGAAAAGGATATGGAGTAGGATTAAGAATTGCAAGGTATTATCACTTAACAACAAATTTGTAAATAGTTTTATTTTTAATAGATTTATGTACATGTAATTCTGAACCGTGAATATTGTTCCGTGAGTAAGAACTCATAATTTTTGTATGTGAATAAAAGAATCATATTTTGCTTCATGTGAAACTTTTACCTTTTTTTTATCTTTACTTTGGATAATAAACGTTAACGAAGAAACATTGCACGAAAAATTTCCTTTTTTTCGCTTACCTATTGCATGTATATATATATATATTATTCACTAATTGGTGATTCCATGATATGATATAATATATATATATATATATATATATATATATATATATATATATATATATGACTTTGGAAAAGAGTATATAATATAATTAAAATTTAGATTTAATTTTTTTCTCTTTCTATTTTACTTAATTTTATACATTGCAGTTTTAAATAAAAGTACATGTTTATACAATAAGAGTCATTGAATTGCCATTTGCTATCATAAATCTGTGCATGAATTAAAATAGAATTATGTTCTTTTGAATGGAAATAAAATATTATCCTACACGCGCAACAATTAATAACATTTATGGAATAACAATGTTATCTTTTATAATAACTAGTCATTTTGCTAGTTTAAGTTCTCATGCATGATTCTCTTTTATAAAATAAAAGTTGTCATATTTTTTATAAAATATAAAAAAATAAATATATTATAACGGATAGCGTTAATTGAATAGCATTTCTATCTCTGACGTTATTGTAAGGGTTTAATGACTAATCATTTGTTAGCTTAAATCCTTATGCCAATTTTTTTTATTTAAATAAAGAGTCTTTTTCATTTATATAAAATTTAAATAAAAGAAAAAATATATATTTCTTTCTTAGGGGTAAAATAAATATTTTAAAGTTATATAGTTTTCCGCAATTAAATTAAAAATAATATTTTAATAGGCATTGTAGGGTGCTAATACATTCCCTATACGTACTTGACTTCTGAATCCAACCTTGACTTTAAAGACCATTTTATAAATGGTTTTCCAATATTTTTTTCCCTTAAAATAAAATATTGGCGGTGACTCCATAAATTATATTTGCGTCACATCCGTCGTGATCCTGATTACAACAGATGGCGACTCCACTGAGGATCAAACCCAAAATCTCTGGTTTAGGAGGAAGTCATGAAGCAATTTGACACAGGTTTTCTACCTATTGCCAAATATCCATAATGAGTTGCTAATATAGTCCCTATTCCTAAAAAAGATAGGAAGGTTCCAATGTGTATGGATTATCGAGATTTAAATAGAGCTAGTCCAAAGGATGATTTTCCACTACCTCACATTGATGTGTTAGTAGATAACATAGTGCACATTCATTCTTTTCTTTCATGGATGGCTACTTAGGATATAACCAAATTATGATGGTTGAGGAAGACATGGAGAAAAAACTACATTCATCACACCATGGGGAACTTTTTGCTATAAGGTCATGCCATTTAGGCTAAAAAATGTTGGGGCAACATATCAGAGGGCAATGGTAACGTTGTTTCATGACATGATACATAGAGAGATTGACGTCTATGTGGACAACATGATTTCCAAGTCAAGGAAAGAAAAAGATCACATAATCCACATAAAGAAATTGTTTGAAGGGTTAAGAAAGTTCAAATTGAGGCTAAATCCATCCAAGTGTACTTTTGATGTAAAATTTGGTTAATAGTTAGGATTTACAGTTAGTTAAAGGGGTATAGAAGTGGATCCCAATAAAGTTCGAGCAATTCTTGAGATGCCACCACATAGCACAAAAAAGGAAGTTTGAGGCTTCTTAGGAAGATTATATTATATTGCCCGATTCATATCCCAACTAATAGCTACATGTGAACCCATCTTCAAATTGTTAGGCAAAAATCAACCGATGGAGTGGAATGATGATTGCGAAGAAGCCTTTGATAAGATAAAACAATATTTGCAGAGATATCCCATTTTAGTACCGCTATCCTTAGAAGGCCCCTCATTATGTATCTAACAGTGCTTGATGGGTCTATGGGTTGTTGCTAGGCCAACATGATGATTTTGGGAGAAAAGAACATGATATTTATTATTTGAGTAAGAAGTTCACTAATTATGGGACCAGATACTCATTATTGGAGCGAACTTGACATGTCTTAGCCTAGGCAACCCATCATATGAGATAATATATGTTGTCACACAACATGTTTAGTCTCTAAAATGGACCCAATCAAGTACATATTTGAAAAACCTGCTTTTCGCAGGAAGAATTGCTTGATGTCAAGTTATTTTATCAAAATATGACATTATGTATATGACTTAAAAGGGGATTAAAAGGAGTGCTTTGGCAGATTACATAGCACATCAACCCATAGATAGAGCATGTTGTTTGATGGTGCTTCCCAGATGAAAACATAATGGTGTTATTTAATGAAGAGAGGTCACTAAAGCAGAAAAGATGGAGCATGTTGTTTGATGGTGCTTCCAACATATTGGGTCATGGAATTGGAGCTATATTAATCTCCCAAGAAAACCAATATACTCCAATTACAGCTAGGTTATGTTTTTATTGCACCAATAACATAGCAGAATATGAAGCATGCTCTCTAAGGATACAAGCAGCTATAGAGCCAAAGTGAAAAAGCTTGAGATATATTGGGACTCAGCCTTAGTCATTCACCAATTAAGATGGGAGTAGGAAACTCAAGATGCAAAACTAATCCCTTACCAAGGCTACATTAAGGAATTGATGAAGCAATTTGAGGAAATGACTTTTGATCACATCTCTCAAGAAGATAACCAATTAGTAGAGCATTAGCCACTTTGTCGTCTATGTTCATGTGAGTAATGTTGAAGACGTGCCACTTATAAAGATTCAATGTCGTGACCAACTTGTGTGTTGCCAGTTAGAGGAAGAAGATCTAGATGGAAATCCATGGTACTATGATATTAAGAAATATAATAAAATTAGAGAATATCCGCCCAATGCTTCAAAGAATGACAAGAGAACTTTGAGAAGACTGGCCATGAGTTTTTTTTTTCTAAATGGGGAAGTGTTGTATAAGAGGAATCATGTTATGGTTTTTCTTAGATGTGTAGATGTTATCGAAGCGCATAGAATTTATTAAAGAGGTTCATGAAGGCTCTTTCAGCACTCATACCAATGGCCATACCATGGGTAGAAAAATCTCAAGGTTCGGTTATTATTGATTGACCATGGAGAATGGTTGCTATAAATATGTGAAGAAATGTCATAAGTGTCAAACAGATAATTCTCTACCAACTTCCCTTAATGTTTTGTCGTCAACTTGGCCATTTTCGATGTGGGGGAATGAATGTTATTAGTCCTATTGAGCTGAAAGCATCAAATGGACATCGCTTCATTCTAGTTGCAATTAATTATTTCACCAAATGGGTCGAAGCCACCTCATATGCTTATGTGATTCAAACTTTGGTTGTAAAGTTTATCAAAAGAGAAATAATTTGTCATTACGGTATACCAAGTAAAATCATTACTGATAATGCAACCAACTTTGACAATAAGATGATGACAAATTGTGTGCTGACTTCAAAATTCAACGCCATAACTCCTCTCAATATCGCCCAAAGATTAATGGGACAGTTGAAGCAGCAAATAAAAACATCAAGAGGATAATTCAGAAGATGGTGGTGACATACAAAGATTGGCATGAGATGCTTCCATTTGCCTTACATGGATATCGTACCTCAGTTCGCACCACAACCAGGCAACCCCATTTTCCCTAGTTTATGGAATGGAAGTAATCCTTCTAATTGATGTTGAAATCCCCTCTTTAAGAGTATTGATGGAAACCAATTTAGAAGAAGTAGAATGGGTCCAAGTTCGTTTGGAATGATTAAACTTCATTGAAGAAAAAAGGTTGAATGCAAATTGTCAGGATCAATTATACCAAAAAAGATTAAAGAAGGAATTTGAAAACAGAGTACACCCTAGGAAATTTTGAGAAGGATACTTAGTGTTTAAGAAGATTCTACAAAATCAGAAAGATCATCATGGTAAAATGGGTGCCAAATTATGAAGGACCTTAAGTAGTTAAGAAGGTTTTCTCTAGAGGAGCCTTGATCCTCACAAACATGGATGGCAAATATCTCCTATATCTTGTAAATTTTGATGCAGTGAAGAAATATTACTCCTAAAAAAAGAAAAAAAAAAGGAGCTTGCTAGATTGAAAACTTGAAAGAGCAATCTAGGAAAAAGTTAGAGAGACCTGCTAGGTTAAACTTGAAAAAGCAATCTAGGCAAAAATTAAGGTAAAAAAAAAACCTCACTGGATTGAAAACTCAAAAGGGCTCTCTAGGCAAAAGTTAGAGAGACCTGCTAGGTTAAACTCAAAAGAGCAATCTAGACAAAAATTAAGGTAAAAAAAAAATAGAAGCTCACTGGATTAAAAACCCAAAAGGGTGATCTAGGCAAAAGTTAGAGCGATCTACTAGGTTGAAAACTCGAAAGAGAAATTTAGGAAAAAATTAGGGTAAAAAAAAACAGAAGAAAGAAAGACAAGTGTCATGCCAATTTTTGAGGAATCAATTGGGGCAAGTCATGCGGGGGAAAATGTGTATTGAATTATCTTCTCAAGTTTATTCTTCTTACGCCATCTATTTTTCGGGATTGGATCTGAGTCTCCATAAGGAAAACAACATTGAGATCTTCAAGTCTCACCAGATCGATGAGAGATTGAACTATCCAAGGGCTAAAGGAGCGAAAAGCACACCATCCTAGGTAAGCAACATCTTTGAAGTGGCATCTCACTCAAGATACGCAATTCTCAAATCTATTTTTTTGGCCAATTCCATGCCACTCTACTTTAGACCCTCTTGCAGGAGCTCAGACTGAGTCTAATTTAGGTTCACCAAGGGTTTGGACGTCACTTCATCATTTTTCTGCTTTTTGGATGGGTGCTCTCCCTCGAGTGAAGGCATAAGCCATAGATAAAAAAGAAATTGCCTAGTCTAATTCTTCGATACATCCCAGATCTCTGCACCATTCCCCTTAACCAAGGGATGGTTTGGGAACCCAGCCTGAAAACACTACCCACGTACCATTCGCTGAAAGTAGCTTATGGTCCTCAGGGGCTTTTCAAAGAAAAGGAAAAGTATCTTAAGCGGTTTTTGCTATTTATGGTGCAAACCTTTGAGGGTGCTACCTTCCAACATCAAAATGTGTATTGAATTATCTTAAGTTTATTACCAAGCAATCAAAACTATTGAAGTGCAATGATAGCATTGTTCAACTAGAAAGTGTCGCTCATACCTCTTATTGTTACCCTTTCAGTTGCCAAAAGCTTATTTTACATACTTTCATTTTGTCATACAATGACCATCTTTATAAAACATATTCTCAATTTCATGAATAAGATTATCTTATTGTCTTCTCAGGTTTCCAATTATCTTTTCATTCTATGATAATATATTGAAAGAAAGTATGTGTTATAAAAAAAAATCCAAAGCATTACAATTACTTTCATAAATTTTAAAAACCACAATAAGCTTGATAATTTCTTGATAAAATGCCGCAAAACGCAACCAGCAAAATAATGTTGTTTCAACTCATAACATGCTTGCAACAGCTCAAGAGTAACACAATGGAATAGCTAATTGTCAGTCAAGTAAAAAGATCAAAGGCCTCGTCTATCCATGAATTCTAGGTCATGTGTCTTGGGATTGAAAAATTCTACAGAAAAAAACAAAATAAAAAAGACCAAAAGGAAAAGAAACAAAACATTTAGTCTTGAAAGTTAAGTCTCATGATGATATCATCATAACATTGCCTCACATTTCATTTTCATCTCTTGCTTCTTAAAGCCTATCACTTAGTTTGCTTAAGTCCTCAAAGCCATTAGGATAGAATCTTTAGGTTAAACACATGACTTTTTGTTTAAGCTCAGTACTTATTTGACACAAGTTATAATTTCTTTGTATAAGCCTAGTATCTACTTGACAAAACCATGATCGATCCAGCACAAGCATTTGGTTAATCCAACGTAAGCATATGATCAATCCAGTAGAAGCCTTCAATCAATCCAACATCAGCATTCAATTGCACCAACACCCAAGATCAATCACAAGCATTCAGTTGAACCAACACAAGCATTTGACTGATTTAGCACAAACATTCAACCGATCCAACAAAAGCATTTGGTCGATCCAGCATTAGCATTCAGTCACGCTAGTACCAACACCAGAATTACAAGCATTCAGTTAACCAGTACAAACATTCAACTGATCCAACAAAAACATTCAACCAATCTAGTAGAAAGCATTTGGTCGATATAGCATCAACATTTAGTCGCACCAACACATGCATCGAAGCTCGAAACCAACACTGACACCTATATCCAAGCCTCAAGCTCGCTCACTAACAACATAAAAGTCATAATAGACATTATTCTTAGATAAAATTTATTCACTTATTTACTCGTTTTTATTACAAAAATATGAAAAACATTATTATTCAGATTATTTAATAAAAATAAGTAAACAAGGGCAACTGTGAATAGAAAATTTTATTTGAAAAATATTTTAACAGAATGTAAGGGAATTTGGTTGGAGAAAATAATTGACCTTGTCTAATCTGTTGAGACTTGAGAAAAAAAAGGGTTAACTAAATAACAAATTTTAGATTTTAAAAATAAAATAACAGAATGTGAGAGAGATTACGGGGAGGAAGTATTGTGACTACAAAGAAGACTCAGTCCAAGGGAGATCGGTTGCTAACAAGAGATAAAGTAGTGCTACATAAAAATAGGGGATATTACCAGAAAATGGTTAGTTTATTGGTCTATAAATACAAATCTATTGACACATTATGAAGGGAAGGAAAAGCTACATAGAGAAAGAGAAAGAAGAAGAGAGAGAGAAAGGAAAAAGAAGAAAGAGAGAAGAAGAAAAGCTACCTAAAAAGAGGATAAAGAGAAAAGAGGAAAGAGAAAAGGAGAAAAAGGAGGAAAGAGAAAGGAAGAAAAACAAGAGAAAAGGATATGGAGTAGAATCAAGAATTGCAAGATATTTTCACTCAACAAAAAATTTGTAAATAATTTTATTTTTAATTTATGTACATTTAATTCTAAACCGTGAATATTGTTCTGTGAGTAAGAACTCATATTTTTTGTATGTGAACAACAATAAAATCATATTTTTCTTTAAGTGAAAATTCTATCTTTTTTATTTTTTTTTTATCTTTACTTTGTATAATAAACATTGACTAAGAGATGTTACACGATAATTTTCCTTTTTTCTGCTTACTTATTGCACATACATATATTATTCACCTATTGGTGATTGCATATATATATATATATATATATATATATATATATATATATATATATATATATATAAATCATTTTATAAAAGAGTATACAACATAATTAAAATTTATTTTAATTATTTTTGTCTTTTCTATTTTACTTAATTTTATAAGCTGGAGTTTTAAATAAAAACACATGTTCATACAATAAATTGTAGTATTAATTGAGAGATAATTTTACCTTTTATTGCTAATTAATCT
This sequence comes from Psophocarpus tetragonolobus, assembly GCA_037954015.1. NCBI lineage: Eukaryota > Viridiplantae > Streptophyta > Magnoliopsida > Fabales > Fabaceae > Psophocarpus > Psophocarpus tetragonolobus. The sequence continues at coordinate 28,079,158 of CM075691.1, forward strand.
TTAAGAGTCATTGAATTGTCATTTGCTATCATTAAATCTGTCCATGAATTAAAATACAATTATTTTCTTTTGAATGGAAATAAAATACTATCCTACACACAATAATTAATAACATTAATGGAATAACAATGTTATCTTTTAATGTTATTTGATTGTGAGAATTTAATAACTGGTCATTTTGTTGGTTTGAGTTCTCATGCAGAATTTTCTTTTATAAAATAAAAGTTGTCATCTTTTTTATAAAATATATAATAAATAAATATATTATAACCAATAGCATTAATTGAACAGCATTTCTATCTTTGACATTATTGTAAGAGTTTTAATGACTAATCATTTGTTAGCTTAAACCCTTATGCCCATTTTTTTCTTTAAATAAAAAAGGTTCTTTTCATTTATATAAAATTAAAATAAAACAAAAAATATATGTTTATTTCTTAGGTGTAAAATAAATATTTGTAAATTTATATAGTTTTGCACAATTAAATTGAAGGTACTAATATAATAGGCATTGTAGGGTGCTAATATATTCCCTACACGTAATTGACTTCCGAATCCAACTTTGACTTTAAAGACCATTTTATAAAGGCTTTTCTGATATTTTGTTTCCCTTAAAATAAAATATTGGTGGTGGCTCCATAAATTATATTTGCGTCACATCCGTTGTGATCCCAATTACAACAGCTATGAATTAGAAATTTTAATGTGAATGTTAACTTGTTTCTTGTGAAATTTGTTTTAATAAAAATTAATATTCGAAATCAACAGATTATCACTTCTGATTCCAAAAGCTAAACAAATTTATATTTATTTGAGGAACATTTAGAATACAAGGGTGTACGCGTGTGTGGATTCTTTTTTTTTTCAAATTTGTTTGTAATTTAATGAAGCCCCAAACCATGAAATGTTGACTTAAGGGGCATGAATTTTGATGAAAAACATGATTTTGTTGCTTTAAGTTCATATTGAAAGAAAATGAACCCCTAGTAGAATGTACTCAACATTGCTCACAAAATATTGTTTTTAAAACAATTAATTATGCAAGTAAAAGAAAAGGAATGCGATGTAAGCTTCAAAATTCTACGCTAATGAAAGCAATTAATTGCATGAAATGTAAAGGAAGAACAGTAAAGGAAACTTGTAGAATGAGCTGCCTTCAACGTGGTTAAGAACATACATTTGAATCTCTTAACTCCTTGTCGTATACGAGGCATACTAAGTTTAGTAAGATTGTGTGTGTAAATGTTCTCACACCGATTTTGGCAAGGATGAAAAGTATTTATAAACCTTTGTAACGAAAACTTATCCCTAAAAATATTATTTTATTCCTAACGGACATACACTACTTATAACTCTTGAAAGCCTCTAATAACTGCCCTTAACGAATACTAACTTCCACACTTGACTTTCGACTTTTATTTTGACTTCGTCAAAGTCTTGATTTTCTCCTAATGCTCTTGTTCCTTTATATTCCCTTTCGACTTCTACTAAGTGTTTTCGATCTTCCAATCATGATCCATCCTTTTTTACTGTACCTCGAGCCTATTGGTTTTATTGCCCCTATCTCGAGTACTATCTTGGTTAGAGCATACTCGAATCTTGACTTGAGCACTTGGCCTCCTCATCTCTCATTCTCGAGTAATACAATGTATTAACCTCGAGAATTCCCTTGCTTTCTTGGTCTTGTAAATATCTTCTTGATCTTGATTCTCAAAGGTAGACTAACTCTCCTTTCTTGTTTTCGAGGCTTTTTCTTTAGGCCCAACATTACATTGCTTTAGGACTTAATAAATATGGACAAAATTTCCCATATTTATTTAATCTTTTTATTTTATTCACCTCAACAGACCCCCCCCCAAAATGTTCACACCATGATTTCCCTTAAATGGTTGGTTCTGCAACTTCCACGCAACAAGGGACCTTTGCACCATTCATGGTCATGTTTGAATAGGTTATGATCAACGGGGTTGACTTCGCACCCTTTTCGCAATTCAGGGAGGAGTCACAGAGACTCCTGGAACTTCAAGTACTCATTCCTTTTCTCATCTTTGATCATTCATATGGTTTCTTAGCTCCTATCCATAGGAACCCTGAAAGTATATCTAGTTTCTTTCCTTCTCCAAAGGATGAAACTTGAGTAGCTTCTAGGAAAGAAATTCGTCCAGATTTCTTTGATGGTAAGAAAATTTGTAGGGCTTCTTCGCCTGTTAAAAAAAGAGACCAATACTTGGAATGGATGTCTCGAGTGGAGACAAAGTATGGGGATCATTGGAAAAAAATTGGCATATATGATGTTATCCGACTTAGTAGCTTAGATCATAGCTCTTTGAGTCCAAGTATAAGATATGCTACTGGTTGTTTGTGGAATTCGAAGATAAGTGCCCTCGAGCTACCTTGTGGGTCTGTTGGCCCTATTTTTCTTGATGTGGTAGCTATTACTGCTTAAAACCCTTGGGAAAGAGGTAGTAGGCATTTTTAAAGATACTTTGGATAAGGGTATGATAAACTAGAGCAAGAAATCTTATCATGGATTCCTTGAGAACCATAAAGGAGAAGTTGATTTGATGGTATCTAACTAGGAACATGTGGCGTTTTTACTGTATTGGCTCACCAGTCAGTTCTTTTGAAGTAAATCGATGAAAGTAACTATGGCTTACTTTAACCTTGCTTAACTACTGCATATTAGTTCAGTTTGAGTGAACCTTTCCAAACTTTTGCTTGCCCATGTTTATTCCATAATGAACGAGGTAGTCTCGATGTTGAAGAGGCCTTCACTAATCAGCAATGTGACTGAACCATTATGGTTTATCAACTATGGGTCAATTCTTTGTTTTAGTCGAGTTTAACACCTGTCTCTACCATGAGTGACCTAGATTTTTGGAGGGTGCTCGACTTCTTACACTCTCACCTTCCCAGGGACTTTCAAACTTGGCCAGGTATAAGGCCAACCTCAAGAAATTGCTATCCTTTAATCATTTTTCTAAGGAATTAGCCCCATTTGTGAATCCTTCAATCAAAGGCCTTGCATCGCCGATTCCCTCGATTGACCCCTAGGGAGCAAAGCGAGCTACTAGATATCTGGAGCCATTTTTTGTCATGAGATGTGTAGTTGTTTACTTATCAATCACACTTATTTTTCTGACAATTTGGTTTGTCCAGCTTGTGCCCAGTCCAATTCTCAAACAACCACTTTTGTCAAGCTTCCGACTTCTAATGTAGCTTTGCTAAATTTTTTTAAATTTCCGTTTGCCAAAACGTTAGTATTCAATTTGAAAACAACTTTCTGTGTACCTTTGAATTTTCTAAGTGCTGGTCTAGCTTCCGAGCAGATCAAATGATAACTTATGCTAATTATCTACCCAAGCTAACATTCCACCCTTCCTTTTTGCAGGACCCATAAAAGAATACACGAGGTAAACACTCTCATTGCTCGATCATCCACCTATTTGAAAAATTTTACCATGTTTGCTACCTTCCCCATAGGATCCAATTTACTTATAACGAAACTTTGTGGGCACTAAAAGACAAAGTAGATAACAACATTAGTCGAGGTCGAATCGTTAACACGAGGAGAAAAACCTAATTTGAGAAACACTGCCCACTAAATTACCAACCTTCCCCTTAACTCCCTTTGCCTTGGCCAAGCCCTTAGATGACCCAAAATGGGTAATCGATCTTCAACCTGTAGATGTCTTTAAATAGAAGCCAAAATCGAGGGTTACCTTTATAAATTTTAACCATAAGTATTTTAACAATGCACCCCCTGAAGGACTTCCTTCTTGGCTTACTCATATCAGTCAAGTTACTAATTTTGACCCAATACGCTTAGGTAAGCCCATTCTATAGATTGAATGATTCTTAGGAATTTTTTATTATATTGATTTATTTTCATATGCCAACTATTTTGATAAAGATAAATGAGCCTCAGGAAAATTAGAAGGAGGAGGAAACTCTGTTTATTTGGAGAAAGATCAAGGGGGGGTAAGTTCTATCTTTTTAAGTTTCTTTGAACTTTTTCTAAATAGATATCTCATGTTTTAATTGCTCAGGCCTCCTCAAGGCCGACTGGGGTGTCTCAGAAAAGGAAAACCGCATCTAGATCCCCCCCCCAAATCCCTTGTCTTAGCAAAACCCATCTCATTTTTTCACCAGCCTGATGGGTACCACAAATCCCTTCATGTACTTTGGCAAAGGCTATGTGAGCCTCAATTTCCCCTAAACATCGTAGGAGAGTACCATCGACATTCTTTTTACAGAGCTCTTCTCCCATCAATACATAGTTTAAAGCTTGGAATCTAACTATCCTAATCGTCCTTTGTTAGGGTCCTTGAAGTAGTCGATTAGGGCTTTTCACCAATCTTCATTTGATATCTCATCATTAAAAAGAATCTTAAACTCATCCCCCCATCTTATTCTGCACCTCTATCAATTCCTCGAAGTTTTTGGTGGACATCCTATAACCTAAGGCTATTTGAGCCAAAGAGTTGGCTTCCTCGTTTTCCTCCCTCAGGATATATTCGAGAGAGACTTCTTCAAATTCTTTTAGCAGAATTAATTCTCGAAAAAAGTATTTTAATAAATTGATGTTTATGAACTTATATTCTTGATTTAAAATTATTTCATTATAAGTTGAGAATCTCCTTGAATCACAACCTTCTTAGCTTTTAAATCTATTAACATTTCCAAGGTTGTTATCAATGCTTCATATTCAGCTTCATTATTCGAGCATTTTAGTTGGATTTCAAACAAAATCTTAGTGGTCACATTTTTAGGTGAAATTATCAACACGTTTATTCCTGACTTATGAGTTGTTCGAGACCATCAAAACAGCAAATCCACGATCGAATCTCTACCCAATATTGGGGTGCAACATTATTTGAATAGTCTGCTACAAAATTAGCCATGACTTGGCCTTTAATCGACCTTAATGGTTTGTATCTTAGAAAAAATTCAATTAAGGCCAACGCCCATTTTCCAACTCGATTGTGCATAATTGAATGAGAAAGCATATATTTCATTATATTATTCTTTAAAAACAAAATTACATCATGAGGCTTTACATAATACTTGAGTTTACAACTTGAATAATACAAACAAAGGCATAACTACTCTAAAGGGGTATATTTAATCTCTGCATCTTTAAGAATTCAGCTAAGGATATAGTCGTTTCATTTCCGCTTTCGTCCTCTTAAGGCAACGTACTTGCAATGGTGTTTTCTGATGAAAAGATGTATAGCTTCAATTCCTTTCCCCTAAGTGGAGGAGTCAACATAAGTGGGTTAACTAGATATGGCTTTATTTGGTCGAAAGCCTCCCGATGTTGCTTTTCCCATACGAATTCTGAAATCTTGTTTAATCCTGAGCAAAGGTGAAAAAACTTGGATTTTGCCTAAAAGATTCGAGATGAACCTTTTGAGAAAATTTATTTTTCCAAGCAGGGATTGAAGTTGCTTCTTATTCCTTGGAGGTGCAGTCTCCATGATGACCTTAGCCTTATTTTTGTCAATTTCTATACCTTATCTATGGATAACCAATCCCAACAATTCACCTGCATTCATACCAAAAGCACATTTTAGTGGATTAATTTTCAAATCATGTTTCCTCATTCTTTCGAATGATAATCTCAAGTGCTCAAGATGGTCTATCTTGTTTTTGGATTTCACAACAATGTCATCTATGTAGACTTGGATAAAATCCTCGATATAATCATCAAAAAGTAAGTTCATTGCTCATTGATATGTGGCTCTAGCATTTTTCAAGATGAATGGCATTACAATCCATTCATAAGTTCCCAATTCCCCTGGGCATCAAAAGGCGATTTTGGAAACATCCTCTCGAGCAATGAAGATTTAATTATACCTAGCATAACCATCAAGCAAACTTAGCATTTCATTTTTACATGCCGAGTTGACTAACATATTAGCCATCGGCATAACATATTCATATTTAGGGGTGGAAGAATTAAGATCCCTGAAATCTATGCATACTCGAATCTTACCATTTTTCTTAATGACTGCCACAATGTTAGATAACCACTTGACATACCTTGTGGTTCAAATGAACTTGGCCCTCAGTAGCCGTTGAATTTCCTCTTTGATTTAGTGAGTGATTTTTGGAGCAAACCTCCAAGTTGCTTGTTTAATAGGCTTTCTCCCTTCAATGATCGGAAACTTGTGTTCAACCAAACTCCTCTCCAGCCATGGCATCTCATCGTACTCCCAAGAAAAACAATCTTTGTTCTAATGCAACAACTCGATGATCTAGCCTTTAAGATGTTTTTCTAAGTATTTTCTTAGATAAGTCACTTGCAGCTTCCCTTTATTTTCCAGATTAATCTCTATTAAAGGATCCTTTGCCTTGAGCCTTTTGTGTTTAGAAGAGATGAAATTTTCAAACCCAAAAGGGGCAAGCCCTCTTCGTGTATTCCTCCAAAAATCTCCTCATCTTTGATTCCTCGCTCTTCCAAACCTTGATTTTGTGTTTCCTTCTCGACCACAATAGTCAAGCTTAATTTTTCTTTTTCGACGGCCTTAGGGGTCATCGTACGTTTGCCTTTTTTTACGGCTGCAATAGTCGTCAGTTCTTTTTTACAACCCTCGATTCTTTCTTGGGTTGAGGGGATCTCATGTTTATTCTCAACTAAGGTGGTTGTCTGCATCTTATCTTTAGCCATATAGGCCAACACTCCAGCTAGATAGCTTGAGTAAGGATTTGTGGGTTTCACTATGCTTAGGGGTTCCATTTAAACATTAATGGTGTTGTTCTGTCATTAAAGTCTTCAACATCTTCAATCAAGAAAGGTGTTGTAACTGCCAAGGCCTTTATGGGTTCTTCAGCCATGGATACGTAGGTTTCGTAGGTGGTATGGTCAGAGTCAACCATCTCTAGCTTTCCTTCATCATTCCAAAAATAAACCTTCTGATGCACAGTCGAAGGAACAACACCTACTCCGTGTATCCACTCCCTTCCTAATAACACATTAAAGCTTGCATTTGAAGGGACTACCACAAAGATGTAGGTCAACGAGAGTTTCCAACTATTACTTCTAATACAATCATTCTGTCTGAATCTGAAGATCTTCCACTGAAATTTGAAACTCTAATGTTATGAGGCACTACGTCTGTCAGCTTTTTACCGAACCTTTTTAGTATTGACCTTGGCAGGATATTTATAGTAGCCCCGCCATCAATTAGAACTTCATTAACCTTTTTCCTTCCAATTACAGCTATGAGAATCAAAGGTTTTAAGTGACCTATCTCATTGTACAAAGGTCTATTGGAAGATCCAGCATTCCAAGAGGGAGTGACACGTGATACTGAGTTTACCTAGATAGCTCAATCCTCATATATCGGATCTTTATAAAACTCCTCTATTTCCCTATCCTTATATTCCTGGGATTCTTGAATTTGATCTTCGATTTTGTTGGTAAGATTGATACTATCTTAATTAATTCACCCAAAAAATCATCAAATCCTACATCAAGGCAGTCCTCAAGCTCCCCATGATCCTCCCTCAGGTTGACCTTAGGGGTGTTTCTTTGAAAGTTGCCTTAATTCTTCATTCTCCCTCTCTCCCGTTTCTTTTCCCTCTAGAATCTCTTGAATTGAGTCTTGGTCATATCCCTCGACCATCTAGTTGAAAACATTTTCGCATCTGAAGAGTAAAGGAAAGTCCCTTGCTTATCAAAGAGAGAATTGTTGCTTCCCCCCATACTAGGTATTTGATCCAGGAAACCCCTTTTTGACCCATTGGTTAATTGGTGCCTTAGCGTTTTGCTTGAGGATTGATGGTTGATCCTTGTAAATCTCACCACATTTTCGTGTTGGGCATAACATCCCTCCTTGCTTCTGAACATCTCAATGGCCACCTTGCCCTTCTCTTGCATTTTGGCTTTAGTTATTCTCTCCTGATATTTTGACTTCTTGAAATATCTTGCTTCCTTTCTATCAAATATTGCACTACACCTTAGGCACGTGAAGACCTCAAAATTGTCCCCTTTCTTCCTTTCAAGAAATGCAGATAAGCTTTCCTGCAACACTTCCTTTGAAACTGGTGCATAGACATGCTTAGGGTCAATGTCCTCAGTGATAGCAACCATACAAGATCCGACTTTCAAATGGACTCGTGTACACTTTCATTCCTTTTTCCTCAAATTTAAGCCTTCCATCATCCAATGCATCCTGAATCATATCCCTGAAACGCACAATTATTAGTCCAATGTCCATACACATTGTGATATTTACCATATTTTCTACCCGTTCTTTGCTCTACAAATGACAACTTATGATCATCTTTTAAAAGAATTTGCTTATCTTTTAATAGAATGTCGAAAATCTTATCATCCTTGCTGACATCGAATGTGTATGTCCTTTTGGATAACCTATCTTTAATTTCTCTAGGTTTCAAAAGTTGGCATGTGTAAACGGGTCCAAGTTTCATTTCTACTATGTTAACCTCCCCTTCCTTCTGACTTTCAGTACCAAAGTCTCAATCTCAATCAGCTTGATAGATGTCGAGATATGCCACTTTCTCTTTCCTAGGGAACCTATCATATTTCCTATTTCTTTCTTTCTTGTATTTAAGTTGTTTGACCACTCTCACTTTTTCGGCCAACTATGCCATATCTCTGATTGGTTGATTGACCAATTTCTTTCTAATGTAGAATTCGAGACCAACAATAGCCATTTTTGCTAACTTATATTCTGGGACTTGTGTATTGCACATGGCTTTAGTTTGCCTAAATCGATTTAGATAGTCATTTATACTCTCAGAATAGTGCATTTTATATTCATTAAGTCAATTAGATTTATCCTAGTTTCTCTTCAAAATAATTGCTCATGAAAAGCTCTTTGCAATTGCCCCTAAGTGTATATCGAATCGGGGGAAGGGTTGTGAACCATGTAAAAGCATTCTTTGTCACAGAACTCAGAAAATATTTCATTTTCAAGTTTTCATTGCCCCTATATCCCCACACTCGATTAAATATCGAGTGATGTGTTCTACTGTGGATTCCCCCATTTCTCTTGAGAACTTAGTGAATATGGGAATTTTTTGTCCTCAAGGGATCTCTGTTTGAAGAATTACATTTGGGAATGCATAAATAAATCGAGGATGATTATTTACTCCTACATCTATCCCAAACCGATTAAGGGCCAACTCGACCGCTTGGTCTATTAAGTGTAAATCTTGGTTCCTCACTACTCTCCTTATGTAACCATCACTATTCTCCCTAACTTGGGATTGGTTTTCAAAGTCAATCCTGGGCTAGTCAGAATTGCGGCCTTAGATTTCCCCAAAATCTCTTATTCCAATGCCCCCAGTTTGACCCATATTTTGAACAGTATTTTGGTCTATATGGATGGAATTATTAAGAGGTTACCTAAGACCATAGAAATTGGTCTTGTTGGGACTCAGGGTATCGCTAAAGCATCCCCTACTCTTCCCATTTTTCAGTAATGATGCACAATGCCTCATTCATGGATTGCACCAAAGGTTGAAAGTGGTGTTTATTTGTTGGGACATCATTTTAACTATTTCATGGTTGCTATGGTCCATTTTTTGCCTAAAGGCCATTAGTGCACTAGATGAAATTCCTGTAAAGGAACTTTCACTATCAAGGATTCTACTAGCATTCTCTTGATCTTGACCCATTCCATGCTGGAAGGTTGATCTTTTATGATCCTCATGGCCCTTTTTTATGAGTCGATGGAGTGTTGGGATTGGTAACACTGGAAATGGAGGGATATTCTCGAATCACATATTCGTTGTTTGAGCCCCAACGTATGGCTCTAGGGGGGTTAATTTCATTGATAACAAGGTCATTAAAGGTAGGGTTGTATTGACACCAATTTGGAAGGCGCCGTCCCCTGCAAGTCGAGGCAAAGCAAAACTTAAGCAATTCCTGCCCCTAGTCTCTCCCAGCACATTAATTTCCAAGGTGCGATTAGCGTCGCTACCTTGGATGTTCTCAGCATTCTCTTGCTGAGATTGCCTTTGATTTTCGCTCATTATGATCCTACCACTACTGAGTCTCATTCATGGTTTAAATTTTGAAAACCAAAATGATATAGAAAGAACCTTTGTATTTCCAAAGTCCCACTAGGCATTCCAATTTGTTTCTTGTGAAATTTGATTTAATAAAAATAAATATTAGAAATTAATAGATTATCACTTCTGATTCCAAAAGCCAAACAAATTTATATTTATTTAAAGAACTTTTAGAATACAAGGGTGTACACGTGTATGGATTCTTTTTATTCAAATTGGTTTGTAATTTAACAAAGGTCCAAACCATGAAATGTTGACTTAGGGGGCATGAATTTTGATGGAAAACATGATTTTGTTCTTTTAAGTTCAGATTGAATGAAAATAACCCCTAGTAGAATGTACTCAACATTGCTCATGAAAAGATTGTTTTTAAAGCAATTAATTGTGCAAGTAAAAGAAATGGAATGTGATGTAAGCCTCAAAATTCTACGCTTTATGAAAGCAATTAAATGCATGAAATGTAAATGAAGAATAATAAAGGAAACTTGCAGAATGAAATGCCCTTAAAGTGGTTAAGAACATACATTTGAATCTCTTCACTTTTTGTCATATACAAGGCGTACTGAGTTTAGTAAGATTGTGTGTGTAAATGTTCCCACACCGATTTTGGCAAGGATGAAGAGTATTTATAGAGACTTTTGTAACATACATTTGTCCCTAAATATATTATTTTATTCCTAACAGACATAAACTACTTATAACTCCTGAAAGTCTCTAATAACTGCCCTTGACGGATAGTAACTTCCACACTTGACTTTTGACTTTTATTTTGACTTCGTCAGAATCTTGATTTTCTCCTATTACTCTTATTCCTCTATATTCCATTTCAACTTCTGCTATGTGTTTTCTATCTTCCAATCTTGATCCCCTTTTTTTACTGGACCTCGAGCCTATTGGTTTTATTTCCCCTCTCTCGAGTACTGTCTTGGTTAGAGCATACTCGAATCTTGACTTACACTTAGCCTCCTTGTCTCCCATTCTCAAGTAATACGATGTATTAATCTTGAGAATTCTCTTGCTTTCTTCATCTTGTAGTTAGCCTTCTTCTACATCTTCTCAACCTTGATTCTCAAAGCCAGACTAACTCTAGCTTTGTGGTTTTCAAGGCTTTCTTTAGGCCCAACATTACACTGCTTCGGGGCCTAATAAATATGGATAGAATTTCTCATATTTATTTAATATTTTTTTTCTTCACATCAACATAACTATGACATGTTTTCTGAATCTTAAAATTCTTACACTGCTTGCAAGATGCATGATACAAGTACTGCCAGAGATTGTTTATCAGCTACTTCATAGTTATAGTGAAGAAATTAAAAATTGGGTCTGGATGTGCAACATTCAGGCTCAAAAGATTTCTATCTATCAATTAAACTTTAGTTTGGGTTGAAATTGAGTAATATTATGGTATGTAAAAAACTTTCAATTTGTTCTGTGTTTCTATTATTTCCCTCTCTGTTTCTATTATTTCCCTCTCTGTTTCTATTATTTCCCTCTGCAGGAATTTGGATACTCTTAACAACCACAAATGGCCATCACACTTATTGCAGTCAACCCTGTTCTTTTTTTCCCTCGTCAATTTTTCTTTTCACTAGCTGAGAACTTTTTTTTTTCAATGTCTATATCTATATTTGTCTACTTAGTTTTAAATTCGTGCCATATGCCTTGCATTTTTTCCATATTAGTGATTTTAATTACAACTACTTGTAGGTACCTTGTATTTAGCGGTCAAATTAAACGATGTTGATCTTTTAGAATTGCTTCAACAGGTTTGTAAACATCTTGATCAAATCCCTTTCCAAGTTTTATGCTTTAGAAGTTGGACATTATGTGCTTGTTCGGCAATATATAAAACTGCTTTCGGTATTTTAGTATTTAAAAATTAAAAACTCGTTTGGTTACTATTTTCTTAAAACAATTTTTTAAAGTAATTCTGGTTTTTTTGTTTTTAAAAACTAAAAAATAGGAACATTTATAAGTAGTTTTGCTTTTCAGATTTCTATTTTTGTTTTGAAAACTCAAAATAAAATCAGAATATATTATCTTTTTCTTTTCATTAATGACATTTTAGTAAATATGAATAAGTTTTTTCGTTTTCACATCTTCAAAACAGTTTTTAACTAACACTTACCAAACAATTTTTTTTTTCTTTTCAAAACGGTTTTTAACTAACACTACCAAACACCTTCTTGGAAGGACTTGGCATAAAGGACAAAGTTACTTTGGTTGAACACCCACACACAAACGGGCAGGTCGAAGAAGCTAATAAAATCATGTTTACAGAACTGAAGAAATGACTTGACGGATCCAAAGGTGCCTGGGTGGACCAAATACCAAAGGTCTTATGGGCATATCGCTGCACTCCCCAGACATCTTCACAAGAGACCCCGTTTAGATTGACCTTCGGAACAGATGGCTATGCTACCTGTGGAGATACGAGAACCCTCGCTCCAAAGGCACCATTTTGATGAGGAAGCTAACAACGAAGCACTTCAGCATGACTTGGATTGCATTGATGAGCTTAGAAATCAGGTCGTAATCATTGCGAAAGTCGCCAAGCAACGAATGTCGCGCCGTTTTAACTATAAGGTTATACCCAAAATTTTTCTTCCAGGTGACCTAATCTGGCGTGCAACTAGTGAAGCAAGAAAGGAAAAGCAGGAAGGAAAGCTAGTTTCTAATTGGGATAGACCTTTTGGGGTTCACCAAGACCTCAGAAATAGAGCATACAAGTTAGAAGAGTTGAAAGGAAAACTGATTCCGAAAACTTGGAATTCCACACATCTCACGATATACTATAGTTAACTTCAACTTGTACTTCTTTTGGGGCACCCTTTTCCTTATTCGGTTTTTTATCCTACACTAGGATCTTTTCTGAAAAGGTTTTTAATGAGGTCCCCCGCCCATCTATAAAAGAAGCACATTTTGGCTCCACTTGTTTTCTACTCTTTTACAGAACGAGACTTCAACTTTCTTCAAGCTTGACCGAGTACCCTCCCAAAAATTTACATTTTTAGTATAAGGTCGTACTCTACAAAAAACTTCAGCTCAATTCATTATTACGAGAGTACCCTCCCAAAAATTTTCATTTTAGGCAAAGACAGTACTTTCCTCAAAAATTCTAAAAACCCAAACAGTGAAAGTGAATTAAACATTGGTACCTCCCAAACTATACAGTTCGGCTCAAGCATACCTAATAAAAACAAAGGAAATTCGGCCACACAATAAAGATTAAAGTAGAAAACATAGGCAAATTCATCAACACTTGGATTAACATATACATTTCTTCAAGGAATAAAAACAAAAAAAGACAAAAGCAAAAGAAATCCCTAAAAGGTTACCTCATCATCTTGTTCTTCACTCTGGCCTCCTACTCCCCCAGCCTCGTCAACATAGGTGGTTTCTTCTGCTTAGTCTCTACAATAGTTGGCGAGCTCAGCGGAGATTCCCCATCCAAAAGAGCTTTGTCATCCACCTTATCAAGGTGCTTGTATTTGCCCTCGAAGATGCCATAGTCTTTCAAAAACTTGAAGCCTTTTCAGACGATGCAAAAGAATTGTGTTTGGTGCACCGCTTGCAGAAAACCTATGACATGCTCCACAACCACATCATCCTCTGCCTGCTTCACAAATTTTTTGTGCTCAGCCACCACCTTCTCATAGGCCCGCTTATATCCTTTTCAGTTTTTTTCACTCTGGGCCGAAAGAGCCTTAAGGCTTTGAACCTCGTGTCGAGCTTCCTCCAACTACTCATCCTTTTTGGCCAGCGCTTTGGCATGCTCGGCATTTTTGGCCGCCAAGGTCTCATTTAGCGCCTCCCGAGAGATCATGGTCTTCGTACTTTCTTCCAGCTTCCGTAATTTGTCTGAGATAGCTAAAAAGCTATCTTTGACTTTCCTTTGGCGTCACTTGGCCGCCACCAACTCATCAGCAAATAATTTTTTTTCCTAATGCTTGTGCTCGTGCTAGGAACTAGCAATAGTGCTGCCATTTTAAATTCAGCTTCATCCCTTCTAGAGCTTTTTCCCTTTTTCAAAAATAGAGTCCCCAAATCGGCTTGCCGAAGCAATAGGGTCAAGGTCCTCATAGAAAAATGTCTACGGAAGAAGGGCCATGCTAATAGTAGAAGTCCTTGGCTTTTGGGTTTCAGCTTTGGCCTTCTTAGACTTGCTAGAGGAGGACTTTTTCTCTCTTTTTCTCTTCCCCTTTCTCTCCCTCTTCCACCTTCTCCTTTCCTTTTTGTTTTTGTTTTTGCTTCCTCTTTCAAAATTGACACAGGAGGGAGGGTGTCAGCTGGGGGGATTTCGGCGAGGGATGCTCCTCAATTTGGATTTTTGGGATTGTGGTTTCAGCATTTGGATCTCGGCTTTTGCATAGCCTATGGAAGCCAATTGCTTTCCCACCAGTTTTTTTCATGATCTTTGCAAAACAACAAGAAACACATTTAACCTTATTTCGGAAAAACATGATCAAAATTATTTCATCAAAATTAACGATCACCCTCGAGATTAGTAAAAGGAGTTATTGATGCATATAGTTGCAACAATGCTGCCACGGGAAGAAGGCAGGGAAGCAAATCTAGGAAAATGGCCTGAACCTTCTCCTCATCCGTAAGCAACTCCTTAGGAAAGTCTATATACCTCATCGACACAAGCTCCCAATAAAAAGGAAACAAACGACTCCCTTGTTGGTCGTAGAAGTGATTTTAGTCGACCTCGGGATTTATTATAACTTTGAAATACCCGGACATAAGCCCCTTGAATGAGGTTGTGTATGAAACAAACAGAGGGTTTTCGGCCTTACGAAAAGGAGAAACCCACTTACATTTCTCATGAGGTTGATTAGTAAAATGGCGAAGGAAAAGGCTAGGTATAGCCTTGGTGTGAGTAAACAAACATAAAGCTCGGAACACTTCGATATAACCCCAAGTGTTCGGATGTAATTGACTGGGGGCACCGTTCAACACTCTAAGTATCCCCATGTTATAGTCATCAAAAGGGAGCCTAACATGAAAAATAAAAAACATACAATCGTACACATAGAAAAAATCCCCCTTATCCTCTATGGACTAACCCAGGAAGACAAAATTTGGGTTCGGAACACAAAAATCATTACAACGCCAAACAAGAAAGGGAAACTCCTCACAATCTTCAAAATAACAGGCTTGGACTTTGTTTACAAAGTCACTCAAAATCTACCTATTGCAGTATTGAGACGAGAAACCCCTACTTCCCCATCTACCCAATGGTAAAAAGGACTTAGAATGAGGGAGAAGGTAATCCTTTTTCGGATTACCCTTGAATTTGCGTTTCATAACCACTTTGGCTATAACGTTGCCCTTCAAGTGAGGCAGAGATTTCAGCCCTGAAGGCCCGACATCATCCGCCTACAACTTTGGGTAAGTTACAGACTCGTTGTTGCTGCTTGAGGCAAAAGGAGAGATTTTGGCAGACCCAGAAAGACCACCTTTAATGGAAGGGATTTCAAAATCATGAGAAGAAGAAGACATTTGACCAAAATATAGAGAGAATGTGGGGCGTACCTGACTCTGACATAGGGAGACTAAGGAGGGAAGGCTAGAGTGAGATTTCGGCACAAGAAGGAGACAGAAATGACAAAGTGTATCTGAACTTGTCCTCCCCTCCCTTATGTAGCAATGCGACTCTGAAAATTCCCGCTCTCATCATCATTGTTAGCTTATATCAACGATCTATGACATATGACTATTCGTTTTCCCTCTTCCACTATAGTTCCCTAAAACGACAATTTTGTTTCACGCCCTCAGAATCACTTAGCAGGAAAAAATCTACTAACCCTAATTGAGTTGGCCCATACCTAGGGATTTCAGCCTCAGGGCACAAATCTGAAATATGTCGAATGTTCCTTCAAAGACTTCACCCTTGTGCTTCGCACTTCAGCTAAAGCCTGGGGGCAAGTGTATAGTTAAGGATAGAAGGTAGATAGAAGAACCTAAATACTCTCAGAAGAGAGTGGCAAAAAGGACTTGAGATTTTGGCATGCTCAAAACCGAAGAATAAAATAAGCCATAAACGAACACCTTAAGATGTCAAGATCAAAGGAATTTAGAATTAACAATATAAATTGAAGGCACCAACAGAAAGGAAGACATAAGAGATTTCGGCCATGCTGAAAACCAAAATGTAGAATGACACCTACAAAGTAGGAAGCAATGTCAATAATACAAAGGATTTCGGCCTCGCCAAAATCCAAATTCTTATAATAAGTTAATTAACCAAATTAATTAGGAAACTAATTAGCATAATTGATTAACATTACTCCCAATAAAGTTAAGAAGAGTAAACAAAATACCTATGGGATAAAAACCAAACACACTGAGTAAAAGTAATATACAAGGTCAAGTAGGTAATAATCACCAGGTAACGAACACATTTTTGTTATAAATACTAGTTGTAAGGTACGTGTCACACATTCATTCAAAAGAATTTATTACTCTTCACCTGTCATATCTCATTCATTTACTGACTTAAACGTTGAAGTCCTCTTTTGTAGATTCTCTCCCTTTTTCTAAAGGCATAAGGACATTTCAGAGAGTTCATTATGAATTGTACTCAAGTACTTTTCGGTAACAACAGAAAGCCTTCTTGTGCTTATTACATGTTTTACAAGACAAAGGTGGTCATTTCTTCAATAAATTAAAGTGAGCTCTACATAATTATGTGCAAAGCTGCATTGATAACATTCCTAAGGACTTGAATTATTCGAGGAAAATGTCTTTCTATTTTCAGAAGTATATGATATTGTTCCTTTGCATGCATGGAAACTCTCTTCTGCTTGCAACCCAATCTTGTCAGATTTCCCTATTTTGGGAGACCATATTGCAATCATCGTTAATATTCTCTTAATTAGATCAAATAATGCTCGTTTTTGAAGGTGCAATTATGTTTGGAGACTCATTGCTACCATCAGAATGTACCCTTCTAGTTGAAGAACTAAAGCATACATCGCTGTGTTTCCAAGATATGTTTGCATGTTTGTGTATCTATTGAGAGGAAAGGCAGCGTTTATGACAATTTGGGGATTTGCTGTGCAGTGTGCTCATTGGCGACAAACAACTGTTCTTTTAATCAAACTTGGAGGCACTGCATAATCAGATAGCCAAGCTTCGACTGATGAATCACTCAAGTGACGGGTGGCATGGATTACATAGGCATACAGTATGTGTTGAACTTGCAGCTGCCAGAGGAATTTGAGTCTCCGGACGAAATTCCTTGCCAGAATTCATACCAAACTGTAAATCATTCTTTGGTAATCGAGTGTATAGCAAACATTGAGGGAGTTAAAAAATAATGAAGCAACTGTGCTTATATGGATATTACTGGCAACATTTTCAGTGAATCCTGTGTTCCTGTTTGAATATGATCTTTCTTCCCATTAAATACACTTTCGAGTATATGTAAAACTAAATATATATTCATACAATTTATACGCTTTTCTTTCTCTAATCATTTTGACGAGACTCCTCTCTTAAGAATGAAGATAGCAACAAGAAATATAGCACATATAGTAGTAGTATCAAAATTTTGTGTGAACATGGTCAAAACCAGTCAATCCAACTCATGTATTAAGTCACCCTCAAGCGAATTACAAATAAAACAATTCAGCCTCGTCTACCATGAGTTTTTGGGTTGGTCTACCAAATTGTAAAGAAGTCTTGAAAAATATTTTTTTATAAACATTCAAATGATTCAAATACTAATGTTAATATTAAAGTATTCAATGATCTCCATTAAAGTAGAGGTTTAAAAAAAGAAATAGTATTCCATAAATGCA
This sequence comes from Psophocarpus tetragonolobus, assembly GCA_037954015.1. Classification (NCBI taxonomy): domain Eukaryota; kingdom Viridiplantae; phylum Streptophyta; class Magnoliopsida; order Fabales; family Fabaceae; genus Psophocarpus; species Psophocarpus tetragonolobus. The sequence goes on from CM075691.1 coordinate 28,097,016, forward strand.
ACGTAAAATGATTGGCGTAAACTCTAATAACTCCATCACTAGTTTATTAATCAGCCTGATTTGAAAAACATTGGTGTAAACTAATAACTCCATCATCAACAACCTGGTTTTAAAGTTTAGAGAGCATAGGCAAAATGAGAGATGTTCTAGCGTTAATTGCAATATAAAAAGATAGGAAAAAATCAGCTAAAGGATATATTTCAATTGAGTCAAGTTACAAGCAACACACTCAAAACACTTTTAACCTTGAAAAAAACGGTGGCCAACATTACCCTCTTAAGATCCACAACTGCATGTTCAATTTAACCTTAAATTTAAACCCTAAACCCTAAAACACTACCCTGCCTTGACAATTTAACCTTGGAAAAAACGATGGCCAACATTACCCTCTTAAGATCCACAACTGCATGTTCAAATACACAATCCTTGAAACCAAAAAATTTATTTATAAATGCTTACAAGAAATAGAAATCAGGCCCTGTTCACAGGTTCAAGTGCCTCAACAGTGACTACACTGTTTCCTCTGATTACCTGCAATAAGAGGGTAAAACTATAAGTCCATGCTCATGTCTATTAACTGCTATACCTAGGACCACGTATATTTAGAAGACAATGAAAAGAGGACTCACCACCATCCCAATGTCATTTTTCTCATTGCCATTCACTTCCACAGTGTTGTCGACAACTAAATTCATAAACTGGTCAAAGCCACGGAGTGTACCAACAATCATGCGATTTGCATTCAGTTTAACTACAAGGAAATACCAGAGATTTCAGTATAGTTTCTTGACCCTGAATCTAAGCATCTTTTCAAATAAACCTCTATGTGTGCATGTCAAAACAGTAGCAGGATTTGCATATAATAAATAAACATTTCAAGTGAATAATATTAAAAAATATACATAAGAAAAACCATATAGAAAAAAAAACCTAACAAATCCCTATCCCCAAAAATAATATTAAAAAAAGTGATAAATACACTTATCACACTTTTTCTCTGTAGGGTAAAGTTGTGCTAAAACTTGATTTAACAGAAAAAAAAGAAAAGAAAAAATAAGTTGATTTAACAGCCAGATTGGATATGTTTGCATGTGTGTTGACTAAATTGATTTTGAATGAAATTTATTTTGCATCCTTGATTATGATTACAATTGATTTTGAAATGATGTGATTTATGTTTCAATGTCAGTATAAAATCTACTGTAAAATTCTTGATCCAACGCAAAAGCTACTCTAAGTTGCCTAAATCGAGAATCAATTTTGAATCCAAAATCAATTCCGAATTCTTCTCTAATGTGAAACATCAATTCTGAATTCTTCTCTTATGTGAAACCAAGCACAATTTTTCTGAAAATCAATTTTGAGTCCTGATTCAATTTTCAAACCCTAAAGCAAACACCCACTAAGTTCCTCACAGCTATAAAATAGAATCAAACTGCTTAACATCACATATCAAAAACCCCTGAACCCGGAATCAAAGCAAAGATACAAACAAGTGAAAAATTAAAGTTGAAGGATCCTCCCATTGCTCCTAAACATAAACAACCACACTCCCGATGTATAAAAATAAAAGGAAGACACGAACAAACATGAAAAGATGCAAAATAAGAGAAGGTAGAAATGCATAATCAGACTTACTCTGAAGCTTCTTGTCCATGTACCTGGCTCAACCCCATAGAACAACAACAACAACAAAAATAGAGATTAATACCGATGTAGTGTAATTAAAATGAGGAATTGAAAATGAAGAGAAAGAAACACTTACTTCTTCAAATCCGGTGGTTGCCCAGACCTGCTCATGGCGACAAGAAAGAGGAACAGACGAAGATTTGAAATTGAAAAGGAAGTGCCCAAACCCTAACCGTAACACTAACTTTAGAGCCTCGGACTGAGGCTGGCAGCTCTCTGCTTCTTCATACCTAAAACCCGAAAGAAAGAAAGAAAGAAGGTAATCAAGGGCAAACAATAGGGATTTTGTAAAAACCTTATTTATTATATAAAGAGTAGCACTGTATGATGTTTCCGTTCACATGCACGGGTTATTTGAATTTTGTTTTTTTGATTAATTAATTTTTGAATAAAAATTTTATTATACATAATAATTTTAAATAGAATTATTTTTTTATAAATAAATAATATTATGTTCTTTATCCTAAATATATTTAAGTTAATTTATTTTATGAGTAGAGAGGGATGGAGAGTGCATTCCAATATTCCATTAACAAAAACTAACATATTAATAATTAACATTTGATCTATGAAAAAATTTTTTATATTGAATAATAAATTATAATATTAAATAAAAGATATATTAAAAATAGAGTAGTTTCTAAGGTTTACTTTTATTACACCTAACATCTTTATATCTCCTTTCTTAAGTTATTTTTTTGAAAAAAACATTAAAAAAAATTATTTATAAGAATTTTTAAAATATTTGTCTAAATATTTTATCAAGAAACATAATTAGCAAATAATTAATATTTTTCTTTTTTTTTCAAGAAGCAATGCATAATTGATTAAAAAAAATAGTTGTGATAGAAAAAGAAAGAAAATGTTTAAAAACAAAAATTTAAAAAAAAAAGTTATTTTTTATAATTGTAACTAAATGAAAAATTACTTCTGATTGTATAAGAATTTTTAAAATAAAATCAATTTTTTAAAACAATTTCAAAAAGTGTTTTTTTAAATGACAAAAAGCTTACCCTTATATTTTTAAGAGTTTAATTGGTATAAAGTGTAAAGATTTTTACACTGACAGTCAATCACAACTCTTTTTTGTAGATTTGTTGATTTTACTTGTTACTACTTTAAAAGTCATATAAATAAAAAGTCTTGATTGACTGTCGGTATAAACATATTTTAAACTGAAAGTGTATACCAATTAAACTCTATTTTTTACACCAATTATTCTCTTACATTAAAAGTAATAATACATAAACTCTTTTAAAGAACTAAAAATAATGTAAAAAGAAATTTGTAATGTTTATATTTATGTTTAATATGTGATTACTTTAAGAATATGTGGTGTGATACTTATTAAAAGTGGAGTGCACTTAAGAGAATTTAGTATTATTAACGACACCTATGTTACAAATTTCACCGAGAAACCCTATTCTCTTTTCCTTTCCCAAACTCTAATTCCTGCATACATACATACCCACGAGCTACTAGGAAGGTGAAATTTTCCTTCAGTTTTCTTCCTCTTGAGCTTGGATTCTAGTAGGTAAGTTATTCTTCTATTCTCTGGATCAATTTTGTTTCTCTTAGGGTTGCATGAATCATTACCATGAAAGAGTCAATCTTGAAGTTCAAATTTCTTAAGTTCTGTACGGTTTATGTGTTTTGGTAGGGCATTTTTCCCATTTTTATAGGAACTTCTATACCAGAAACAATGGTATCTCCAATTATAGCTCCTGTTGGGTGTAAAATATATTTTTTCTCACCATCCCCATAGTGTATGAGACAAATGTATGCATTTCGATTAGGGTCATATTCTATGTTTACGATTCTATCATATATGACTTTCTCATTCCGTCGAAAATCGATTTTACTGTATAGACGCTAATGACCCCCCTTGATAGCTTTTAATGACTGTGAAAGTGGGTTAGGAAGCCAAAAAGCTTAATCCTCAAATCCCTCTCTTCTCCACAACCAAATTTAAATGAGAAATAAGTAAGGGAAGCTAAACTTATGTTATTTTATTTGGGAATTTTTTATTTAATGATATATTAGTGCAATTGGTTGTTAATTACTATTATTTTGGACTTGCATTGGGGTTTGGAATGAGCTTTTAGTCTTATGTGAGTGATTTGAGGGATTGAAAATTATGTGCCTGTTGTTCAAACGTGCAGCACAGATATCTCTTTTGTTGTGTGACGTCTCAGAGAATTTGATTATTTTTGTAACGTGATTTGTGGCTCTTTCTGCTTCTACTTTGTTTGGTTTTGTTTCTATTCTTTAATTACCTTATTCTTTAGTTCTTAAGAGCTTTCGAGGAACAAAAACTAAATAAGTAAACCCTTTTGGTGAACGATAAAATACTTCGTTGGAATCTGAATTGTGTTGTTTGTAATTATTACTTGCTAAGAAAAGTGTGTTATGAGGTGTATGTGGCATTTTCTAAAACAAAATCAAGGTTATTGAAGGGACTTGCGTGGTGCTAATGCTTTCTGCGATTTTTGCCAATTTACCAAGATTTATCTTTGATATATGGGGTTAAAAGTTTTGATTTGGTTTGTGGATCTAGAAGAGGAAGGGAATTATGATGTAATGTAAAAATGTAGCATCATATCATGGATAAGAGCCTTGGTTAGGTTCGGTGAAGTTAAAAAATTGATTTTTAAAATAATAGTTATATATCATACATGACTATTAGTGATTGGATTGTAGTAAAAATTCTTTATGCCATTAGTACAAATAAACTATTTACTCTATAATAATAAGAATTTGATAACTTATAACACACATGTAACTATGGAGTAGTGGTTGATGTTGTTTGAGTTAATTACTAAGCTCGTATGTAATCAAGTCTCACGAAATATTTTGTGAAACCAGTTCAATTTATGAATGCACAAATAGTTTGTACTGGTTTAACACAAGTTTAGACTGGTTTAATTGTACATCTAATCCAATAACCTAGTCAAACTAGTACCTGATTCACTGGGATGCCTAGTTACTGATTAAACTGTTGGGATCAAGCCAAATTTTAAAACTATGTTAATCCATTCATCTTTTATTTACTTTTATGAATATGTTATATATTTCTTAATTTAAAAATATAGAAGAGCAGTCCTTATTTTGTTTCCCCTCTAAGCATTCCCAAACATGAGGGGTGATTTGATAACTCAGAAGCCCTCTTTTACTTTTTGATATGGGCCTTGTTGCAACAATGGCATAATACCAGCATGCAAGCGAATTTGGATTATTTCTATGTTCTTTCAATCAGTATATTTCTGAAGTTCACTAGCGTAAAATTTTCAATTATCTGACCTTCATTTTATATATTCCGTGACTGTAACGTGCAATACTGGTACATAACTGAAATTTTTGGGACTTGAAATTGGAGGAATATTTTTAAATGAATATGCTTTAAATTCTATTCTATTTAAGAAAAACCTAGAAAGGGCTAAAAAATATTATTATAGAAGGTTTCTGTAATGTTGTGACTCGACTGGATATACTAATGACCAAGGCCTGAAGATGGTGTATTGTGGGTTTTTCCAGGTTTACGATCCTATACAAAATTCTGCTGTTGAGAAATGAGATGTTTGTGTGCTATGGAGTGAAATGAACTGTTTTAAGATTCTTCTGTTGACAATATTTTGAGTATTTGGGTTTGGGGCTTCTCAAGATCAGGCTTTTAGAAGTTTTTATTCATGGCAATAATCAAGTGGAATCATTCTATGGGACTTGAAGCTTAGGAAAATTTTTGTAATGACTATAGAATCAACACTTATCTTGAATCTATAAATTAGAGTAACCAGAGTTTTATCCTTAGTATGAATATGATAAAATCATAGGTTTGGATAGAGAAGGAGAGAAACAGAGAAGATCCCTGAATATTATGGTAAACGGTTCTATATATATGATTGAATTAAAAGATTGATAACTTACCAAACTTTTGCTGTTTTTACTAATAAATAATAATCCAACATTACTAACATCCTAACATGAAAAATCATAATATTGTAATTGAAATTTTAGTAACTATTAAAATGCAATCAGTGGACAACCTTGGAGGTCAATATAAGGGCCAACTGACCTATTAATGAAACAAGATCAATTCTTTCTACTAGTGATGAAATGCTGGCTTAAATAAAACTAACAAACAAATAAATAAAAACTATTTGATATAGCACTTGCTTTTATGTCAATGAAACTTTTTGGACCTAGGAACCTCATTAAAGTATATCCGACAAACGACAATATAAAGCTCTATTTGGTGCTAGAGTTATCTCCCAAGACTTTGTCCAATTGATATTAAAGAAAATCTATGAGTACACCCAAGAGAGAATGAATCTGTCAAAGGGCTGTAGATATTTTGCTCTACATAATTTTAATCACAGAATCTAGATGTTCGAATGAGAGATCGGGTAAACCTATATAAGTGTAAGAATTTTGGAAAGTTCATCAGAAAAATATGCTGATGGTTGCATGACATGACATGAATGAATAAATTGCAGACTATTTAACTGGTTTGAATATAGCATGATGGCAAAAGGAAAGATCATTATCAATCTCAACTATTTCTGAAGTCATCTAAACAGTTTTATATGTTTTAACTGATGAGACTAGAGGCAGCTTGGATAAACTTCTCAACAAGCTCTTTTAGATTGCTTAGATCCTGTTTGGATAATTTTCTCCAGAAACACAGGAGAAAAAAATACAGAAAAATAAAGTCAAAACAGCTTTTCCATAAGTTTTTTTTAAAATATATTAAACTTTTTACAAGCTAATTTTTAAAAAGTTTCACATTTTTTAAAAAAAAAATATGTGAGATAACTTCTACATATTAACTAAAATTAGCTTTAAAAAGGTCTTACATCTTTTAAAAAAACTTATGGAGAAATTTTTTACTTTATATTTTCTTCTCCCAGAAGTGTTTCTAGAGAAGTTTACCATAATAGACCCTTATACAATAATTTACTTATACACTAACCTTTTCAGAAAGCGCCTATGAACTTAACAAACCTAGGCATTCTTGTCTTGGAAAAATCTTAACAGTTGGTTTTATATAATTGAAAAGCTTCAAGTTAGAAGCTAATTTGAACTGGGTCTATGTTGCATCAGTTGGCCCAATTTTTTACTGGAATCACATTTAAGTATTCCTTTTAAGTCATGAAGATTTTTAGACAAGTTGCAATTGGAACTTAACTTCAAGTCATGTTCCCTTTCCTTAATGAAATAACTTGAACTGTTGTAGTCACTAATTAGTGACTAAATGAAGAATAATAAATAAGTTTACTTCTGGATGAATCATTGGCCTACTTATTGGATTGACATTTGCATCTCTCAATCTCAAGAGGATTATTATTTCTACATTCAAGAATACATGGGAAAGACATTGCTATTCTGAAATATAAAGCCTTTTCCCTATATAAAACGATTTTGCATCCAAGTAAACATTATTGTGATGGGAACTAGTCATTGAAGTGTGAAAATCACCATTAATGTGTTTGGCTTCTTGGTCAGCCGCTGCCCTGCTCATTAGATCAGAATTACTTCTCTCTCAAAGGTGGGGACTGACTTTCATTGCTTTGGAGGATATATTTATGTGCCTATGAAAGGAAGCTTTAAGAGGAATATTACAAAATCTTGACTTGCTTTTCTAAAATTAATCTTTGCAGATTGGAAGAATAAAGTTGTGTATCATATAGTTATAGATATAGTATATGTATATCTCATGCTAGATAACCATTGGCACAATGGTAAAGTTGTGTCTTGATGACTTGTTGGTTATGGGTTCAAAACCGGAAATAGGCTCTTTGTACAATCATCCTCCCTCACATAGCGAGATACACTAGTAATTTATTTTCTTTTTATATGTATATCTCATGCTATAGAGAACATGTGGATGGCAGATATCATAATTTCTACGAGGCAGGCAGGCATTAATTGAAGACAAGGGACATGTAGGTGCTCTAAACAAAGTAAAAAAGATGATGAATTGTAGTGTATTAATTTTAGATGTATGAGGATTTGTAGATGTGTTTGCCTGTTTTAGATCTATTGCTTCTCAAATTTTTAATGGCAAAACATCATCTGAAATGACAGATGGGTCCCTATGAGATGAAGAATTGAAACAAGCTGTTTGGTTAACTAGCTGTGTAGTTCATAGCCTTTATGGTTCAGTTTCTGAAAGCAGAAAATTAGTAGTAGATTCTTAAAGCAGAACTCTTTATGCCCCGTTAAACAAAACCTTTCCTTTTCATAGCTTAACAAAACATTATTGATCACATGTCATGTCAGTTTTTGCACTATTGATTCAGTTATGCATACAATGATCCAACTTCACTTTTTCCTTTCTTTCTTTTCCTTTTGGGTGATATGATCCAACATAACTTTGTGTGAATGGAAAAAGAAACGTGCCACATTCAATTGGAGTATCTACACATTATTCTTCTTCTTTTCCGAAGCAGAACTTGCAATGTGGGGAGAATGTTAGAATAGAAGGCCAAGCTGATACTATTTCTTCTGTAACACATCGCTATCAGCTTCGAAAGGGAAAATATGAACCCAGTGAGAAGAGACTCGATGTTTTGTCCACAGGAAGATACTTAGTAAATTTATATTTGGAAAACTTATTAGAACAATCTTGATTAGTACGTCTATCTAGTAACATTCTATTTTGATTCCATTGTGTAATTGTTCAGTCATGTGTTTCTTCTTTTGCTTCTTTCACAACCAATGTCAAATTAAAAAATCTTAAAAAAATACAAATTAAAAAAAAAAGTGAAAACAAATATAGCTAGTACAAATGTACAATTGGACAATAAACCTTGTTCATGTGTCTAAAAAAAGGTTAGTTGTTATGAATCTCTTTTTTCTGACTCTTTCAACTAAATGAAGTGTTGCATATGGCTAACCAAAACTTATTGGTTCAGCAAGATTCCATTATTTATTATATTTTTTGGTGGGGGTCCATGGCAAAATTAAGATATGGGCATTTATTTCATAATGCAGTACTTTCTCAGCCTAAAGCCTGCACGTGGGGCCACTGCAAGTTCACACGTGCACCCCTGTTAATAATGCCATAGTCTTTTATCATGTAGGGTCCAAAACATTCATGTATTAAGTAGTGGTACAACATTTTTGTGAGATATACAAGCATTTATACTTGTGGTGACCCTTTTATTTATCTTTTTTCCTTTGACCAATAGCTGTGGTGCCTATTACACCTCTTTGATTCATACTCTTGTCGTGTATTTTGTCAATAATTAATTAATTGACACCAGATTCAATCTGTCCTTTGGACAGATAAGATTGCACTAGTGAACTTCCTCCAATTATTTGGTTCAATTGGTTGGTTCCATCCGAGTGTCAGAATATTACTAATTAGAGGAAAGGGTTTGAAGAGTTTTATAAAATTATTTATAGGGTAGAAAGGTAACTTATGTTTCTATAAGTATGAAATTCTAGTATTTTAGTTTCTTTAAGATATGAATCTCAAAAAATATTAATGTCTTTGTCAACTTCATTGTTAACACTGACAAAAATAGCTTATGTTGCAATAAGTTTTTGAGCAAAAGGTCACTTTTGTCCCTAAAAGTAATAAGAAGTTTTTGAAAGATAAAAATTACTACTAAACTAGTCATTGAATTTGAAGAATTCTTGACAATTTAATCTTTATTTTTGTTACATTATGTCCAACGACATTAGTTTTGTCCCCCAAAGAATGAGAAACAGAGAACCATATTAGCTACTACTTTTATTATAAGAAATTTGAACATAATTCACATGCATTAATAAATAAAAATAATTAACGTTGATTTTATTCATCCTTTCAACAAATATTATTGATTTGTTAATTATGCTTACTAATATATTACTATCAATAAAAAAAACACTAATAAGAGTAAGTCATGGAAATAAAAATTAAATGCTGGATAGAAATTACAAAATATCTTATAAAAAATATTACTAATTTTTTTAAAATGGTAACTTATATAATAAGAGAAAAAGGTAATATTAAATTAGTTTTATATTTTATTATAAAATCTATTTATTATATCTTTTCTTCAATACTATTTATAAAAAAACAAATGTGATTGTTTTATTGGTCTTAAATATAAGAAACAAATAACTATATTAGTTGCTATCTCTCCTCGCTTATTATAAGACATTTGAACATAATTTATAATAACCAATAAAATAATAATTTATATTGATTCTACTGATCCGTCAACAAATATTATTAATTTGTCAATTGTGTTTTTATTATCAATAAAAAAAATACTCAGACTATTTAATAAAAATAACTAATGGAAATAAAAATTAAATGCTACATAGAAATTGTAAAATGTCTTGTAAAAGATTACGATTTTTTTTTCAAAATGATACCTTATAATAAAGGGGAAAAAAATAATAATAGGAGGACAAAGTTCTCTACAGGTCGGATTCGTACAAGAATTGGAGCAGAGGTCGTAGAATTTTTTGTAATTTTTATTCCTCTTTACTCCTCTAGAAGCATCTTACAATAGTCTTGAGCAAGATGCTACAATGGTTACATTTTAGGAGACCTACATGGAAGTCTAGAGGTGAAGAAGACATTGGCGAGAAACAAGAGAAGGTACATTATTAACAAGTGTGTTCAATAAAAGAAAAACTCAACCTAACACAAAGTTGGACAACGTAATTGAGAGCTTCATAGAAGAATTCTTTACTTAGGAAAGTTTGATTATCACATTTGAATATATTTGTAAATTCACTCATTTGTGTGTTTGAATATTTTTACGTTAATTTTAACTCAGTTGGTTGTGAAACTCGAGTAACTTAGTGAAAAAAAAAAAAAATACTTGAGGTGTTTAGATTCAAAGAGAGTTTAAGCGAATGTCATGAATAACATAAAGAATAGTTGTATAGCTAAAGAAGTTATACCTAGAAATACTTATGATATAATGGATGCCTGATTAGTGAAAACTTTTACATTCTAAAGGACAATTGAACATATCTCAAGAATGAGTAAACCAATAAAAAAGTGATTCTTACCTTATTTCTTTAAATTCAAGTTATTTCTTTTGTTTATTTTCTGAGTAACTCACACACACAAGTTGTTTCTTAAATATTTGAGAAAATTGTTTCAACAATCTATTACTAGAAAATATCATTTGCTTTACACTTGTGAATATGTGATTACAAAAGCTTTAATTGAAACATCATACAAGCATTTACTTTGAGCTAATATTACCTTTGGACGACCTGCTACTTGTGCAGTGAATAACATGTTTTAAAGTAACTTTTTTAAGCTATATCCTTTTGTAAACATTTTGTATTGCAAAATTTATAATTTTATTCAATACATTATTCAACCTCCTTCTGTTGTAATAGTTGTAACTTCGAGTGATATCAAAACTTGAGTCCTTGGTTAAGTATTCTTAAGAATACATGGGTAAAAGATCTAGATGAACACAAGGAGTTTGAACGTTATGACACAAAACCCATGTTCAAACACCAGTTAAACTCCACATGAACTTTTATGGAAATCTTCCATACAAACCGTTAGACCTTCTAATTTTGAAATGAGGATAATGAATAGTCACGAATCTAATGACTAGCCTTAGTAAGTGACAAGGAAAAAAAATGAGATTATCTGGTTATTTTAATGTTTTAATATTTTTTAACATTTACATAATGGAAAATTCACGGTATTTAGTAAAGGATTACATGTTATGATTAAAATAATAAAAATATTGAATGTAATTACCGCAACTTTCATAAGGATATGTAATTTACTCTAAACATTTTTTTTCTATGACTTAGTAAAACTAAATAAACTGTGAACTTCTTCAAATTAAACCGGCAGCCTTAAAAGTATATGTGGTGTGGTTTAGTGCTGTATTAAGAATAAAATTATTATGAATTAAATTAAAAAAAATAAGTGTGATACAGTTTGTTACTATTTATATTAATTATAAAATTCGAACCAAATCAAATCAATATTTTGTTGGTTTGATTTTGTATTTTAAAATTTCTATTTTAAGTATTAAAAAATACATTGAAAATTTTTATTTTCAAAATTATAAACGTTTACAGGCTCCCAACAAAATTATATAAAAGTATTAATCATTGAAATTAAAGTATAAACAATTAATTCATTTAAACATTACATTTTACTTATTGTCGTCAAATTGTATCAAATAAAATTAAATCAAATAGTTTTGCTAAAATATTTATTCAGGACTAATACATATTAATTAAAAATCCTAATTAAATATTAAGTCCAAATCATAGAAACTTGAAAAATAATAAGTTATTTTATATGACTTCTTGCGGATTTGTTAAAATAACTAAGGTTGAATCGTTTGATTTGGTACGATTTCAACGTCTCAAGCTACAAACTGAACCGAACTGCGCAATTTGAAAATTACAAAAAACATCACCCAAATTTAAATCATTTGATTGTCAATTTTTAATTCAATTTTAAACATGGTTGTTGCAATGTAGGTGTTTTAGTTATATGTAAAATTAAGCTTCTTTTTTTTTTAAGTTGATCGTTGTACTTATAAAATCGTAATATAAATTATTTTATTTTACTTTTTATAATTTCAAAAAACATTGTAAATTATGCATGATATCATATACAAAAAATTAAGTAAGATATAATTACATAAAAAAAGTAATTACATATAATTACAAAGAAGAAAAAACTATTAGTTCAAAGAGTGGACCCATATGGTGAGGGCCATGATACAGGGGAAAGCATGTATATGGTCACAGTCATTAGGACTATACCCTCTCACCAAACCCATGTTCTTTCATTCGTTCTCTAATATACTACTTTTACACTATATATAATGCACCACTCACAAACAAACATATTTTTAGGACTATAAATAACATATTTTCTGACACATGTAAACCAATCCTTTTATTGTAAATTAAAATTTATTAAAGGTTATAAAATCATGAATAAAAAAGCAGTTAATAATAAACAACACTATTAAAAGAATATATTAGAAAATGTATTTTAATATTTTTTTCATGTTTAATCGCCTTTTCAAATTTCAAATTAAATATATGTATGTGTGGGTCTATATTGTATTATATTATATGTTAATTTTTTAGTTAGAGTTTAATTCTTAAAGCATCTATTATGAGATTCTTAGATAGAGTACTTAATATTAAAATAATTATTTTAATGTAAGTTCTACAAGTTAGTTGTTTAAAAAATGAATTTAAAAGAGGTGCTTATATAAATGTTTATTTGACAATAGTTTTATAAAATTGTTTTTAGTATTTTAGTATTTAAAAATTAAAAAACTCGTTTGGTTACTGTTTTCTTAAAACAGTTTTTGAAAACAGTTCTAGGGGTCGCACTGACTAAGCCCGGACGACTGTTTACCAAAAACATAGGTCTCCACAAAAGCTGTAAGATCATGTATGGTGGCTAACGTCTGCCCAATGCTGGAAGTTCAAGGAAGTTGCTCTTACCCTTTAGTCTAAAATGAAGATATCCTTTCTTTATATTGTTACCTGAAGTTTAAGGATGAAAGGAGAAGTGAAAATAGGTCTGTGTTCAGGATATAGTTAACCTTCTTCTCTTATCTAATAGTTGCTCCTTCCCTAATTTTGCACCTTGTAACATCTTGAATTGAGAAAGTAAAGTCTCATCACACCCTTTAATTCAGGGTTTTATGTTATTATTGTTCCCTTCGTTCCTTTGAATCCCCCTCCCCTTGTTTTTGGGGTTTGTTTTTCTTTTCTTTTCCCCCAAAAAATTGGAGATTCAACTTAGACTATGTAGAACTAAGGAAGTCAACTCTCCCTTCTTATGGCATTCCACTAGTGCATTGAAAGCTAAACATCTTTAGGGCAATGCCAAAGTCTGTTGTTTCTACATTCTGGAAATTGGCTAGGTGTTGTTTAACAACTTTAAGGGCTTTATTGATTTAGTTTTGTTTTTTAGTTTTTGAAAAGAATTTTTAAGAATAGTTTTCAAAAATTGTTTTCGGGAAGAAAAAAAAAAAACTTGTCTCGTAAGTGTTATTTGGAAACTGTTTTGAAGATGTAAAAATGGAAAAACGTGTTCATATTTATTAAAATTTCATTAATGAAAAGCAAAAAACAACACATTCTGATTGTATTTTGAGTTTTCAAAACAAAAATAGAAAACTGAAAAGCAAAACTACTTTTAGTTGTTTCTGTTTGTTAGTTTTTAAAAACTAAAAAAACATAACTGTTTTTGAAAATTGTTTCAAAAAACATTACCAAAATGAGTTTTTTAGTTTTTAAATACTAAAATACTGAAAACAATTTTATAAAACTGTTGTTTTTCAATTTCCATTTTTTGTTTTGAAAACTCAAAACACAATGAGAATATGTTGTTTTTTACTTTTCATCAATGACATCTCCGTAAATATAAACAAATTTTTCATTTTTACATCTTCAAAACAATTTTCAAATAACGCTTACCAGACAAGTTTTTCTTTTCTCTCTTCTAGAAAACAATATTTGAAAACTAGTTTTAAAAACTAAAAAACAATCAAACTAATCATGCCTAAGTATCTCTCTTTAGATTTTAAGCACCTCAACTTGTGGGGCTTACATTAAAATAATAAATAATTTTAATATAAGCATCTCCAATGGAGGTTTTTTCTTTAGATTCTTAAGTGGGACCTACATGTATACATTACTCATTTTTTACTTTTTTCAACTTAAGCACCTCTATAAACATTCTTCTCTCCAATTCAGCATCTCTCTTTCAATTCTTAAATGGGTCTCACAAAAATCTTACATTTTTACATATCATCAATCATTTATTTATTAATTCTTAACCAAAAAGAAGATTCTTTTTTGTTTACCCCAACAATTGCAATTGCATCCTTGAAAATATTCAACCATGATTAGGTGAGAAGTTTATTTTTCTCTATGCTAAACCTTGAACTTTGATGTTTTTTAGTTGACTTTTCATTTATTTCTTCATCAAGGGCAATATTATCCAACCAATTTGAGTGAAAAATAATGAAACTTGAGATTCATATGCAAACTTTTCTTAATCTTTTTTACAAGTTTATCCTCCACTATTACCATGATCCACAGTAAGGTTAACAAGTAGTAATTGAAACATGGAATATCCATATGGAAAAGGTAGTGAAAATTAAAAATTGCTCATATTTAAAAATTTTGCAAATGTGGTAAATGTGAAGATTTTCAAAATTTGGATTAGTGGGAGGTTAAAAGTTTGACATGAAACTAAAGTAGGGATTCATATTAAATTAATTTTGATTCAGTTCTCGTGAGTGAAAACAAATCAAAGAGATAATAGAAAGCAGATAAGATTCACTTAATAATATAGTAAAAATTAAAAAATAAAAAAAAAAATTACCGTTGTCCAACATTCACTGATCTCTTCCCTATTTAAAAGTTACTTTTTTATATTATATTTTAATAGAAAGTAAGTTTTGGCACTGATGCTTAATAAAGCACCTTGTGCTTATTGGGAAGCACCTTTGCTTCTCCACAATGGTAAAAAGGTACACTGAGTTGCTATCAAATTGGAAGAACCGGTTAAAATGTTACCATTGCTGATATACACCAACATATTTAGACAAAAAAATCAATATTTCTTATCTTAAATAATTTATATGAGGAATATTATAATATTTTAATACTCAATTTTTTAAAAAAAAATATTTTATCTCACCTATTTTTTCTTTCATTAATTGCATATAACTACAATACTAAATTTTCTAATATATTTAAAATTTTTTTCTTCCTCTTTCATTTTATTCTTTTCATAGTACATCACATTTTTTTTCTTTTACTATTTTTTAAAAAATTAATATTTCTACTTTAAATATCATAAATTTATTATATATGTTTAATAAAAAATTATTTAAATTAACGCAATAATTTTTTAATTTCATAATTAAAAAACAAACAAAGAAAAATTATGCATAAATATGACCAAGAGCAATATAAATTTGAGGAAGTCATATAACAATTTTTCAATTTAAACTATTTTCAATGTAGAACAAAAAATAAAATAGAAGAGGAAAAAGATGAAATATAATAGAAAATATAGAATTGCATTGTAAATTACAAATTTGTTTTTCTTTAGTTTTAGAAAAAATTATACGGAATATTTGAGGTTTGTCTTCATTTTATTTAAGATCCGTTTGGTAGACCAGATAAGAAAAAAGATATGATAATTTTTTTCTATTCTATCTTATGTTAAGTGTTTGTTGGACCAATATGATAGGATAAGTGTAGCATTTCCTACCATCTAGTATAATTTTTATCTTGAAGGGGAGTTGGGTTAGAAAGTGAAAGAATATGATTATTTTTTACTTTCCCATTTGTCCTCACATCTTGACTCTTCCTACACTGCCCCTCTCATTCTCACAGTCACACCTCTTAATCTTTCGTGAGTCTTCTCCATTCCTCTTTTTCTCTCTCTTCTCTCTTTCTCTCTCTCATTATTGACTCTTTCTCTCCAGTAGGTCTGCCTCTATCTCACTCTCTCTTTAGCTCCTTAAAATCCTAATCTCTTTCATTCAACATCAATCATTCTCTCTCTTTGATTCTCACTTTCATCACCATGAGTCGCAGAAGTAGATTAGTCATGCCTCACTCCTTCCACAAGTACCTCAAGCTTGGCACACTCACCCGCATTCGTTGTAACGCCCCAATTCTCTACCCAATTCAATTATGACTTTTTGTGGGAAATTTGTCAAAGTTAATTAACATAATTATGGAAAATTTCAAAACTTGAAATGATATAAAGAACCATAATCTTTTTAATATATAAATATGAGAGAAATATTCATTACAAAATCCTAGTTTATACAAAATGTCTTAATACATCATAACCATTACCCCAAATTTTCCTAATTCAGAGCAGTGTACCTTTGACAGAAAGAAAACTAAAATAACATAATACAAAACATCATTAAATAGCAAATCAATCATATAAGAATTCTCCATTAGTTATTTCCTTCGTTGACTAGTCAAGCTCCTCTTCTAACCATATCACGAATACATATGAAAAGGAACATACAAGGCAAACACAGATAAGTGAGATGATTATAAACGATAAATTTTAATCTTAATAAACTATACAGGCAATGGGGACCTAGATTCACTCTATGACTTAGTTCCTCATAATCTCAACGCATAAATTATTCTCACTCTTCTCAACACTAGACTCAACCCTATTCGACTCTAAGTATGGATTCATGACCATCCATGATGATTCATGTAGATCATCAAGAATCTCGTTTGGAAAGTGATTGGTAGTTGTATATTTTATCCAAATCGGTGCAATGATTCTCTCGAGAGGTTGAGCTAATTGCCCAGCTCATAATAATATTTGGCCAACTGCCAAATTTGGACCATCTGTTCAACACCTTAACTGGCCCCAAATACGGTCTGAGCAAAATATACCTTACCAATCATGAGATGTTGAGCATTTGTCAATGTTTTAAATAAATGAATATTTCATTCAAGTACTAACATAGACTCCAACGAACGTTCACCCACTTGATGATACATTCTTAATCCAAACACCAACAACCAGAATAATCATTTACTTCAACAATCAAGGATATTCAATCCTACCTTTCATCTCGCAGTGTACCGAGCTATGACTTTCCAAACACCGTACTTGTGCATTTACATTGTACTTTTATCAGGGAACTTAGAATTTTTACTAACTTCTCACCACATTCTCAAGGGATATTAGCTTTTTAACCATAAATTATACAACAATTTATAATGAATCACCACATCATTGATCATAATTCAAGTATCACTATTTTCATTATGCATTATACTTCACAACATAATTAAGCTTTCAGATGACATTTAGACAAGAATGAATAATAAGTAATTTAACTCAAAGATTCATGTTAATATTCACAAAAAAAAAATTAATATAGTATTACTAATAGACATCTTTTTTTATATGGAAGATCAGATTAAATCGCAACCGTAGAGCATACTCAATTTGCCTCTATAACAATTCATTATCCTTAAAAACATTTAAGTGATTCATCATTTCACCCAATATCAATACATATAGAAATCATGAACAACAATTAACAATCTCAAATAAAGGACTAGAATAGTGTCTGGAGAATAACAACAGCCACAACTAGAAGGTTATTTGGAACGATTGACCAGAAATTTATCCGAAGGGTAACAAAGAAATTACTAGAATCTGGACCGATTGACCAGAAGGTTGTCTAGAGAGAACATCAACCACAACTAGAAGATTATCTAGAACGAATGACCAGAAGGTTATTCAAAATGTTGATAGAATCTAGTGCAGTCTCTTTCATTGCTCTTGATTTTGAGAAGTGATTAATATAGGATAAGTCTGATATTTTTTCTTTGAACCTTTTCCCATTTATTTTCAATCATGTTATTCACTTTGAGAAGGGAATTCCTCTAGAATTCTAATTTTTGGGGTTTCTATTTAATTTGGAGTTGTTGATAGGTTCGAAGTGTTTCCCTTAGTAGATTTTTCTATAATTGTCAAATTTAGCTCAATAAGAGAGAAATAGGTAAAGGAGCTAAATCTCTATTTTAACTTTGAAATATTATGATTTAAGGGTGTTAATATTAACAAGTTTTGGTTGATTTAGCTTTTGAACTGAATTTGGATATTATGTGAAATTGATAGCTTGAGATGATTAATGTATGAATCTAAATATTGTGAGAAGTTTTTTATATAGTGAAAATGACGATTTTGATGGTAGGGTTATTTGTTGAAGATTTTGGTGATATTTGATATTTACTGATGGTTTAAGTGATGATGGATGTTTATTAATGATTTTGGTATAAATTGATATTTGATGATGATTTGGTGATTGACATTTTGATTAAATGCATGTTGGTGTTGTGAGTGATAATGATGATGTGTTGAATTGATGCATGTTTTGAGAATTTGGCAAATGATTGTTGATGGATTATGTTGTGATCCATGTTACAGTGATATATATATATATATATATATATATATATATATGAAATGAGATGTTATGTTGAGTTGTTGAAATTGTGATTTCGATGTTTGGAGTTTACAATTCATTAATAATGAGCATTGATGAATTGTGTTATGGAGGTGGATAGGTTAAGGAGGTGACACAATGCTAGGCCTGGTTACGATGATAATGCACTGGTATTAGGCCTAGTTACGATGATAATACACCAACAAGACAAGTGATTCTGGTGCTAGACCCGGTTAAGGCAATGATGCAGTGTTAGGCCTAGTTACAGCTATAATGCACTTGATGTTAGACCTAGTTATGACGATAATACACCAACATGACATACTCGGATAACAACTAAATGTCAGATTTGTAAGACATCAATTAGGTATCAGATGAGTATGTTTATACTTCAACTGGTTATCAGATGGGTTAGATAAATACCAGATATTAGTGTGGGGGAAGTCAGATGGACCACTGTCTTGGTATTCAAATTCAATGAAGCTAATCTTTCCAGAAAACATTAGTTGAATGTTGTGAATGCTTATATGTTCATGGTGAATATGAGTCAAGTTGAGTAACTTTTTGGTGTGAAGTACTTATGATTAGGAAGATCATATAGGTATGTTTGATTGATTATGATAGTTAATTAATGTTTGATAGATTTGAATTGTGAGCTTACCCTTGCAACTTGTGTTCTTATTGGTGCATGATTGTGATAATGTATTTTCCATGGAAGCAAATAATGGTGATGATGCAGAAGGTACGATGTAATGAAGCGAATGATACCAGACTATGGATGGAAGTTTTCAAGATGTTATTTTGTGGTTAAATATGTAACTAAGAGAGTTATGTTATAAATACTATTGTTTAAATTTAGGAATATTGTAGTTTATGTTTATCTCAAGGTTGTATTTTGTATGAAAGTCTATGCAAACATGTTGTATTGAGACAACTAAAGTATGATGTGTGCGTAAATCTTAAGATAGTAATCTCATGAATGAATGAATTGTATGTTCCAAGTTGAATGGATATTGACAACAAAGATTCTACTATTTGTAAAGTCTGCCGCCCAACGAGCTTTAACTTCTGTTAGACCTATTTTTCAGCTTTTTGCCCAGTGAGAGGTCTCGCCCAGTGCAAAGTTGTCCCAAGTTGAATTTTAATGATATTTTCACCCAAAGATGTATCTCGTTGAGCAAAATCCCTATTATTGAAAGAGTCTAATACAAGGTTTTCGCTAGGTGATGGCGGTCGTTGGGCGAGCTACTCTAGGTCTTACTAGGCAACAAAGTTTGCTGGATGAGTTGAGATGATATATATTATTTATACCTTGTTTCAAAAGTAAGGGGCAACAATTATTTTTGTTTACCATGGGTAAGGACACCATTGCTGACCCATAATAACCTATATACAAAATGTTGACATGAATAAAAAGGGGATGGTTTAAATACCATTTACTAACCTCACATAAAACACTGTTACGAGAGAGTTATATTGAAAACATGAGAAAACATAAACAAAACGACAACTTTTTTTAGTTTTAACTTTACGGTACAAAAGAAATAGAAAAGGATCATATAAAAGTTTTTTTAATTTAAAATGGATAAGTACACCCGGTCTACAAATCTATTATAATTATCAAAGAATCCCTCAAATTTTAAGAGGCATGGGGATTGTAATTCATTTTTATTAGACTAAGATGTATAGGAGGTTAAACTGATTCTGCTATGATGAAAAATTTATGTTGAGTATTTTGTGTTTCAAATTATGTAAAAAATTATATCAATAAAAGACATAAATAGTATTAGTAATTTGGGATGCTACATAATCTACTTTTTATTTTTATAATGAATAAAATAATAAATAGTTACGTGTTGTTGTGTACAATTAATTTTAGTTTTAATTCTCATACTTGTTTATTATGATAATTGACAAACTATATTTTATTTTTATTTTTTGAAGAAATTAAAATTTGTATTTTATTTTAGTTTATGGCAATTAAAAATATTTTATTAACCTATTATATAAAAGTTAATTTATTTTGAAAAAAGATTTTTCTATATTTTAAAAAAGAGAGTAGCCAATGAACCAACCGAGGACTAGCCAAACTATAGTTTATCATTTAAAAAAACAAGAGTAGACCCTAGGGAAACATAAATTAATAAATAGTTTTCTTGTTTCAAAATGTAAGAAAAAAGTAAAAATATTGATACGTGTATTTGTGATTGACTATTGTACTATTTTTATACAGTTAGTAATTTAGTATAGATTAATCCTATTTACTAAAATATTATTAACTATCATATTATTAACTAAAAAAAAAATCATGATTGGTAGGTAGATAACATTTTTCTTAACTATCTTAGAGATTAGTCTTGGGCTAAGATATCCAAACTAACAAAAAGTGTTGACCTATGAATTGTGATAAATAAATTAACCTTAATACACGGTTTAATTTGGTATTTGGATATGATAAATCATTACGTTAATAACTCACAAATTTAGTTCGATTTCTCTGATCCCAATTTCTCTATAGTTAACTTTTTTATTTTTTAATTGAACATATTAAATAAAACAACAATGAAAAAGGAAAATTGTTATCTGTGCGTATTTTTTTTTAAGATTCAAAAAATGGCATGAGAAATTGGGCTGTGAAGGTGTTATTTGGCACATCACACGATACTAACGACAATGAGGATTGGGGGCAAAAGAGAAAACAATTATTTTAACTTTTTTTGCGTGGTTTCGATCATGTGATATACATTTGAAACTTTCTTTTTCTTAAGATTGAATGTGTTTAAGATTACAATTAATAAATTAGAATATAAATCAACATAATGTTGGGAATTTTAATGGTGTTCAGAATATGTACATAAATAAAACTTGTTGACAAGAGTTTTTTTATAGTATTTTTTTTTCGCTGAATGAGTCTTTTATACGATAATATTTAAAAGAGATGAATGTTCTGAAAATTTTTTCTAAACTTTCTCTACACATGAATGATTAAAGTTTATTACAATCATCAATCTTAAGAGAGATAATAATTTAATAACAAAGAAAAATTCAACAAAATTATTGATTTTTAATTTAAATATGGTTTCTAATATTAGTTAAAATGTTATACGTCATTAATTTAAAATTAGAATAATTACCCATATTTCTTGGATGATAATCTCCTATTCCCAATTCATGTTTCATTTTTTGTTTACACTAACTAATTAAGAAGTCATGTCATTTAATAATTTTTTTATAATTTTTTAATCTTTTATGTAACTCATTAGGGGTTTCATTAATTCAGATCAACCTAAACCGAAGCGAACCAATTAGTTTGGTTCATTTTTTTCACTTGATCGGCTTTGGACCTGACTCAAATCAACCAAAACCGACCATGTCCGGTTCGGTTCGCAGTTTTCATATTTCAAAACTCTGACCCAACCCAAAAAGTATATATATTATATTATTATTGTATATTTATTTTATAATTTTAAGTTAGTAAATATATTAACCTATTTTGTTTAGGGTTTCACATTTCAAAACTGTGACCCAAACTTATTTTGTATTTCATCAGTTCAGGTCAACCAGATGAACCCAGTACACCGAATCGAACCAATTAGTTTGGTTCATTTTTTTCACTTGATCGGGTTTGGACCCGACTCAAATCGACCATGTCCAGTTCGATTTGCAATTTTCATATTTCAAAACTCTGACCCAACCCAAAAAAGTATATATATTATATTATTATTATATATTTATTTTATATTTTTAAGTTAGTAAATATAATAACTTGTTTTGTTTAGGGTTTCACATTTCAAAACTCTGGCCCAAACTTATTTTATATTTTATATTTTTAAGTTAGTAAATTTATTTTATACTTTAAATTTATAAAATTTGTTGTTTGTATTGTATAGTATTGTTTTAATAGTTTAATTTGACTAATTTAGTATATATGAAGCACTTGATATTTTGTTATAAAATTATGAATTTAGTAAATTAATTAATTTGGCTAGTTTCAAGTATAAAATTATTTTTTTTACAATTTAATGAAAAAAAGTTGATTTTTTATTTTTTTTATTGGTTTTTCCTGAAACCGAACCGAACTAACCCAATTATCATTGGTTTGGTTTGGTTTAAGTTAGGAAAAAATTCTAGAAAATCGAATCAATCTAACCCAATTAACATTAATTGGTTCAGTTTTCATTTTCCCAAAAGCAAACCAACCTAAATCGTGAACACTCCTACAAAAAATGGGACAAGAATTAGGTGGAGTTTATCTATCCTTTTATACTTGTTTTTGTAGGAGTTTTACAGCTAGTTACCTTTTTTAAGAAGATGAGGTTGGTTGTGTCAAAGTGGTCATGATGCCGAAATGGGCGTTGTGTGTCTACATATGTCCCCTAGCGTCTAGGTCGACTCAAGGAAGCTATGATAACGTATGTGTGCGCATTTCGTCTTGATTGTCATCTTGGGTGTGCAAGGTGGTAAGTTCTATTTTTATGTAGAGAGTGTGTGTTAAGAGTGTCTCGTGTGGGCAATGAGTGTTGAGATGGGTAAAGAGCGTCCTGTCAGATAGAGAGTGTCGAGATGGACAAAGAGTGTCCTTTCGGACAGAGGGTGCCAAGATGTTGAGCTCTAGGGAGCTGTCGAGTGGATGAGTTTTCAAGCTCTAGGAAAGGAGTGTCGAGATGGACAAAGAGTTTCCTGTTGGATAGAGAGTTTCAAGTTAACGAGCTCTAAGGAGGTGTCAAGTTTACAAATTGTCAAGTTCTGAGCCTATGCGTGGGTGGTACATCATGCTTACCAAAGAAAAGGGGTGAGATTCTATGAGAAGTCCACCAAATAAAGTGTCACCAGGGTAGAGTATTATTTGTACTTATATAATATTGAGGTGCCTAGTTTTTGGTATGACTTTGAGCCTAGCAATTCGCTCAGCACAAATTTTCCTCTGCTAGGTAATTTTTGGGGTTTTTCGTCTAGTGACATTCTTTCATTGGAAAACTATAACCAAGACTTCTCATTGGGCGAGATGTCTTAGTTTCTCACTATGCGAAACTATTTGCTGGGCGAGTTGTTATGGATGTGATTTATTTGAATTCTTTGAAAGTTTTAATTTTGAAGCAGATTTTATGATTAAATTGGATCCATTAGTATAATGAATGACATTATTTGTATTATACTTTCTTGAGACATTACATCTAACCTTCCAAACCATAATTTAAAACTGAAAGTAGGGGTTCATATTTTGTTATTGAGGAATATAGATCATTCATCAAATTTTTGTAATGATACTTACTTGGTCATACCAAAATGGGGAAGTATATTTTGGAAGGCTTGAAGGCCAAGTGGTATTAGGAACCAATATTGGTTTGAAGGTTTTTATTCCTAGGATTTCTTAATACTTTATGTGAGGATTCTTTTCTAACACCTTCTTATGTGAGGATTTCTTTCAAATTTCAACAAAGACAATTCTCTTTGATAGTTTCATTTGCTATGTCAATTAATAAAAGTCAAGGACAATCTTTGAAGCATGTTGAAGCTTATGTTCCATAACATTTGTTTTTTCATGGTCAACTTCTAAATAAGGATGAAAATTATTTATATGATGAAGAACAACAAGAAATGGACATAACTGTTGGAGATTCTCTCATGATGCAAAGAAGACTAAAAGTAGTTTTTATGTTATTTAAGTTTTGATTATGAACTCTAGAAATTTCCTAAGATGGATGTTACTATCTTTATTGCTTGAATGCTTGTGAAACATTGCATGCATCCATATACGTATATCATGATTGATTAAAGTAGATATATCTTTAATCCTGAATGATTCTTAAACTTGATTTAGTCATGCAAGCATGAATGACATTATGACCCTAAAATGTTTTGAAAATCATGACATATCTCATTGATGATGCGAGATGTTTCTTAGAATTGCATTGTGAAGTAATTTGATGGGTTAAGACGCAATGTTGTTGTTTTACTCTATTAAATTTCATCATAATCTATTATTTGCATCATTTAATAGATTAAATACTTATTCTAATTGATTAAATTGATCTTGTTGACTAAGTTTGTGCAAAAAACAATTTAATCGATTACCTCCTTACTTTAATCAATTAAATTGATCTTGAATGATATGGAAATTGAGTTTAGAATGTTTTAATTGATCAAATGCTTGATTTAATCTGTTAAAATAGAGTTGAGAGTGTTTTATATAAAAAGCAAAAACTCAAAACTTCTCATACAAACATATACTTTGAAAATCAATTGGAGAGAACGAATTTTTGAATATTCAGATAAGAGAAAAGCTCTCAAACCTTTCACAACAAAGCTCAAGCAAAGATCAACTAAGAACAACCAAGATCACAGATACACTCTATTCTCTTTGAATTTCGTTGATATACTTGTGCTGCAATATCTTTTGATCATTTTAATCAGGTGATATCAATATTTTTCGTTTTGTTTTTGTGTTTTTTATTACATTAAGGTAATCTAGGTAGATTTCTTTGGTTGGTTGATTTCATGCATAGGTGTTGCATGGTGTAGAGTCAATTCTTGATAGGTTTTCAAGTCTTGCGTGTGTGGTTTCATATGCTTGTGAGTTTGTGTCAAAAACTCAATTGATTCTAGTTGAATTTCAATCCAAGACTGGTTTTCTTGAGATGTTGAAACCGTACCAAACCAAACCAAACTGTTAATCTTAATTATTTTAGCAAATCTCTAAAAAAGCATATATAATTATTCATTATTTTCTAATTTTATAAGATTTTGACTTAAGATTTTTAATTAATATGAATTAGTTGATAAATAAATATTTTAGCAAAACTATTTTATTTAATTTCATTGGATACAATTTGATGACAACCACTAGAGTGTAATGTTTAAAAGAATCGATTGTTTTTATACTTTAACTTTAATAGTTGCTACTTTTATATAATTTTATTGGGAGTGACGAAACTTTTATACAATTTTGAAAGTAAATTTTTTATGTATTTTTTAATACTTAATAATAGAAATTTTAAATTGCAAAACCAAACCAAACAAAACTATAAAAGATTTGTTTGGTTTGGTTCAAATTTTATAATTAATCTAAACTGAACCAAACCACACCGCACTTATTTTTACAGTTTAGTTTGAACTAGTTTTAGACTCAAAAGCGTACTATGAACACCTGTACTCAACACAAGCACTACACACTCTTGCTAGGTGAGTAAGGTTGCCTAACAAGAAACTAGAGTACCTCACTCAGCGATACTAGTCACCTAGCAAGATACTTTGTTAGGCGAAATTCCAATTAAATAATTAACAAAGACAACTTTGTGTTGGGCGAGATTTCTCGTTGGGTGTAAATCCAACAAATTCATTAATAGGAGAAACTTTGCACTAGGCGAGACACCTCACTAGGTGCAAAGCTAACAAAAACCTCCAACAGAGACAACTTTTATTGAGAGAGACCTGGCACCCAGTGAGAGTCTACAGAATTTCATAACAATCATACTAGCCATAACATTTACATCAAACTAGAATTTCAACCTTTGTTGCAATCTCTCTACTATTCCAACCAAATATAACTAGAATTTCATAACAATCTAAACTTCAAACTCACCATAACATTTACATCATACTAGCCAAACTTCAGTACATTATTGTTAAATTATAACATGATACAAAACATAGTTGTAATATCTATAATGTTCCATACTTCCTAAATTACATAAAATCCAAAAGATTACACACATCTAGCCCAAAACATAGTATACTTCCAATCAAGTCCTAGATACTTTCACATATGATCTACTTGTCTCTTTGCACCAACACTGTCATTTGCTCATGTAAAAAGCACGATTATCACAGTTATACAAAACAAACACACAGTGCAAGGTGCCGACATATGGGTCTCAACAAAACGGCAAAAAATAATTTGAAAAATCAAAGGAGTCACCACTAATGTTTATTAATGAAAACATCAGAAAAATCTTTTAAAATAAGAGTGGTCTGTGAAATTAGATTAGTGGGGAGTCAATTATGTGTAGGGAATGTATTAGCATCCTACAAAGTTTGTCATAAAGACGGTTACCTCTAATTAAACATGCAAAATTAAATAACTTTAAAAATGTTTATTTCACACCTTAAAACACAAAACTATTTTTTATTTTATTGATTTTAACACTAGTTTTATTTTTGAGAAATTTATTTTTTATGAAAGGATTATTATTATTTTTTATATTTTTTATTAATTTACTATTTTTTTATGTTGTTGGGTTCGACAGGAGAAGACTCTTGCTCTTACGTATCTCCAAGTGTATTGGAGAATAAGAGTTTAAGTAGTTTTCCATAGAAAACGTGTGTTAATATTTTTAATTTTTATTTTTGGTTTTGAAATTTAGGATTTTTGAACTATTGCAACTTATACATCCTAAAATTTAGAATTGACATGAGTGTACACCCAAATCAATCTATTTGCGCACTTTTCTTTTTGGATTATTTTTATCTTTTTAGAAATAATTTTGACTAGTAATTTATTTTTTAGAGATCAGGTTTAAGATAAAAAATTGTCACAACTTATGCCCTAAAACTTCGGGACTAAAGAGATGCCGCATCTAATAAACCCCTTTATCTCTAAGAAGTATTATGTTCAAATAGAAAATGACATGTTTTTATGGGAGTGAGAACAGATGGAAAAAAAATCATGAGATAATATTTCAAAATGATGAAACAAAATAACAATGATTGAAGAAAAAGAAATGATTTCAAATTCATTGAGAGTGTGATACGATCGATGTTGAAGGAAGAACTTGTATTCAGTGCAACAACGACTGTTGGTTCCTTAATGCATGTCCGTAGTGGTGAATGTGGGAAGAGGGTGTGTTGATTAGAAGAGAAAAGAAAAAGTAGGAAGGGAGAGACTTCAAGAAAAAGGCCCCGAGAAAAACCCTAGGGAAAGCTCCAAGAAGGGCTTCAGGTAAGGTCTCAAGAAAATCCTAAGAAAGGACCCAAAAAAGCTCAAGGAAAGCTCTACCAAAGGCTTCCAAGAATCTCCCCAAGAAAGGTTCGAAGACCCCCTCAAAAGCTCTCAAAACTCTCCCTACAAGCTCTCCAAAAGCTTTTCCAAAACCTCAAGAAAGTTGAAGAAAGACTTCAAGCCTAGAAACCTCTCAAAACTCTGCATCACCTTCCCTAAACTCCTTCCCTCGAATGAGTTTTGCACCCCTTTTTATAGCCAAGATTTGGACATCTTTGCTGAGCAAACATTTCTTCACTCAATGAAAATAGCCTCTACCAGGGTTTCATTCAATGAAAGTTGGTTTACTAGCATTGCTGGTTGAGTTTTGACCTATTACCCTGCACAATTCACATGAAACAACGTTGGAATTGTTTGTTAGCATCATATCATTCATTTTTTTATCTTGCTTCTTGCTTGTTTCAAGGGGATATTTGACACATAAATTGTGAATTAAATGTACAATTTCAACACTCTTTTCAAAACAAGTTTATTTACCAACTATCTTTTAGATAAAGTTGAGTTTTGCAAAGTATTTTCTTTAATTTTCTAGCTAGGTAAGTGTCATAAAAGATATATATTTTTGTACAAAATGGAGACTTATCTCAACCCTCAATTTTCATGCAGTTTTCTTCTTCTACTTTTCCCTTTTTTCGGTTAAAAGTCTTATTTTAAGCATAAAAACAAAATTCAGACAAAATTGGGTGTCTACATAAGGGTAAACATAAGATAAAAGAAATTCAATCATTTTATACAATTATCCATTCAATGAATATAACAACCAATCAATCACATTAATGCTCCTTCTAAACATAAGCGTTCAACACCATATGTTGACATGACATGATGTATCTTGAATACTTATTGAGTTCGAACATTAAGGTGGCCAAAGACTTCTCTCAATTGGTGTGTGGCATCAACCCGACCCATCTAACAACCAACTAAAGTCTTAGCATGCTCATCTAACAACTGTTATCTAGAGTCTACTTGACCCTTATGACAAAATAGTTATTGTCCAAGTATATCCCAAGGGCATCTCCACTTGCATATTATTTGGTACTAGGATCGCAATCTAAAACCACATACATAGAGTCGAGTAGGATTGATTTCAGACATTAAAAAGAGTATGATTGAGTCTATATATTAAGTTATGTGAGACTAAGTCATAGGTCAAATCTTAGCCTCCATTGTTTGTTAAGTTTTTAAGATTAACATTGTTGGTTTATAAAAATCTCACTCCTTTCATGTGTTTTCTTTCATTATTTCATTTCATTTATGATTGTGGTATGAATACAGGATGAACCTAACTAACAGGAGATGTTGCAGAATTCAAAGGATTTCCTCTAAATGTGTTGATCTTGTAAGCAGTTAATCTCTGATGTTTAAGTAACTTTAGTTTCATATAAAGTCCACTACTTTGAATTAGGACTTTAAGAGAGTAACTATGTTAATTAATGTATTTTTGTTTAAATGAAGTTTGTAATGAACTATATTTGACTCTCAAGGTTTATAAGAAAATTATGGTTTTTTATGTAATATTAAATTTTGAAAATCCTTCATATTTTATAAATAATTTTGGGTAAGAATTAGAGGCATTATAAAAGACATCATTGATTTCCAAGAAAACTCATTCCTCCTTTAGTCTTGATTATTCTACTCTATGATTCACCATTGTCATCCTCTCCTATGAGAATCATCAAAGTCATACATATAAACACACAAATTACAAGGTTAAGCCAACAATAACATAATTCAATCAAATGTAATACATTATATTTAATATTAAATTCAATTCAATCAACTCATCAAATAATCAAGTAATAAATTCATCAAAGACACTTATGTTTTCTCTGAACATTAATCAGAATAACATAGTTATAAGACATAATGCTCTCTAGAAAACTAATTAAATACTCATTCAAATTATATGAAATTTGATCAAAATAATATCATGAATTTAACTATTGAATAATTAAATTTTCATTCTGTATGAAGTTATTGAAAATATAATTTTTTAAATTAATTTTAAGGCTTGATGTAAATTGGCTTGATATATATATATATATATATATATATATATATATATATATATATATATATATATAGTTTAATTGGTATACACTGTCAGTGACTTTTAAAGTAATAATGAGTAAAGTCAACAAATTTACCATGAAAGAAAGGTTGTGACAGTGTAAAAATCTTTATACCAACAGTGTATATCAATTAATTTTTTATATATATATATATATATAATCATACTTGAAAATGATTTTGTAGAGAACGGAATAAATATTACATGGAAACAATCATCATTAATCTTTAAATGATTTTGGATGAATTTTTTCAAACATGCATCGTTGACCAGTACAATATTATTAATATTCCATCTTAATTGGTGTATCGGATAATTTTAAATTATTGTTGACCACCCATTTGTAAGTATAGTCACTTGTTTGGAATAATGGTTTGGATTCTTTAATTAGGAGATACAATTAGATTTAGATGCAATAAATATTTATGAATTTTGTTCAAAACAATAAGTTATTTTCTCTTAAATAAATTTGAAAGTGGATTATTTTTAGAAATATGAGTATGAGTATCAATATTATATTACTCAACTCTGTTCATACTATCATGATATATTTATTGTGTTTTATAACGAGACTTTTATAGGTTTTATATTGTTTTAAATAAATTCAATTGCACTTGTAATATTTGAAAATTATTTTTAAATTTTCTTCAATTAAATTATATATTTTAATAAAATAAGTAATAATATTCACGTTCTTAGTTCGTCAAACAATAAAAACATATTAGAAGGGAGTACGCATACTACCACACTTATTTAAACTCGATCTATTATTATCTTGGGTAAAACCGTAAAAGTGACTTAACTTATCAATTATTACATCTTCCATTTGTTTTTATAAGAAACTAGCAAATGATCCCGTGTTGTACTCGTGTGTTGAGGAAAATAAATAGATGACAGAGAATAACTCATTCTCTTTTATAAGAAATAAGTTATGGTATAAAATATACTATAATTCATCAATATATAAATATGTTAAATCGTCTCAAATTTATTATCATGTGTTAATGTATATATAATACTACACATTTTACTTTCTAATTTGATTGTATGTTTTATTTTCATGCCTTTCCCTTATTTATTTTTAAAAAATCGTACAATGATTAGTTGTACATCTAATGTCTTATGAAAAAAATTTAAAGTAATTAGATAGTTTGGGATGCAAAAATAAGTATTTTTTTATGAAAAAATTAGTTTTTATATATTACTAATATTGCAAAGTATTTGTTAGAGTTTATAAGAGTTCTACTATTCGTGGATATATCTATAACACTATTGTGCACGATTAGATATTATGTATTTCAATTCAATGAGTTATGAAACGAAAGTTAACTATTACAAAATGTTTGGTCAATATTGTAACTTGTAGGTTTATCACATATTTGAAAGTGTCAAAATAATACAGTTTTCAAATATATATAAATTTGATGTTTTATGACAAATTTTATTATGCACTCCTATTTAGAATAAATTCTGAATTTGTTGTACCGTATGTGAGGTGCGTTTCCCACTTGGTGTAGTAGTCTTGTTTTCTTTATCCTATTGGAAAACATATTGTACTTTCTTATTTTTAACAATATCTCTATTTTTTACCAATAAAAAGAATCTTAAATTATTTATTTAATTTAAGTTTAATGATTGCATTAGTATAAAATTTTGGTCAATATTACATATTATTATTAACCATTTTTAAATTAATTATTATAATCCTAAATCCCAAACCTCAATAAATTTATTACCTTTCATGATTTATTATTAGATCATAATATAAAATTTCTTTATATTTTTGTCCAGGTTATTTACTTTGAACTTTTGAATTTTATTTTTTGAGTTTTAAGACTATGTACTATTAATATAAAAAATTTTAAAAAAAATGCTAGTTATACTTTTTCAAACATTGTCTTTTTAATAATTTCTTAATGCTTGACTTTTTTTAATTATTAATTTTGGTAATTTCATTTCTCAATTAGTGACAATCTTTTTAATTTAAAAGTGAAATTCACAAAATTAATAATTTACAATAAATTAAACAAGAAAAAATGTTAGAAAAAGAGTATACTAACATTCATCACTTGTATATACTAACATTAATGATATAATTTTTAAAATGATAATTGTAAAATTAAAAAAAATTATACATGACTACTTATTATTAATAACATTGTAATATTTTTACATTATAAGTATGTAGATTATTTACATTCTGAATATGAATCGATCAGAAAATAGTACGCACCATTTTAAAAAAAATTAAAACCAGAAAAAACATGAAAAACATATACACAAAACAAGAAAAAAAAAAAAAGCAACCTCAAAAAGTTGAGAGCAGCCGAAAACATAGCATTAAAATATTATTTGATTTAGTGTGGAGTTTTTATTTATTATTTATTTTAATTTTAAAAACTTAAAATACCTTTTATTACCATTTAACTCTAATACAAATAAATATAATGTATAGTCATATCACGTCAATAATTATTCTTTTCTTATAATATGATTAAATACATGTCTCGTTATAACTAAGTAAAAACATAAATCATTTTAAAAAGTTTTAATAACGGTTTTCGAGGTAATATTCTAACAGTACAAAGATAATTTTACCTTGTCATTAATAATAATTAATTATAACTAACCGTTTATATGATTTTTAGATTCTTTATTGCAAAATTTAAAATAATTAATATAAATGGTGCACTATGATTAATAATAATTTAAAATACTTTACATTTTATATGCATAATTTATATTCTCTTAAATATGCAACAATTACAACTCCCGTAAAAAAAGCAATTAAAACTAGGATAGAAATTCCAGTTCCTGCTTTCTATCAATAAAAAAATTTAAGGTCATCTGTAAAATAATTTATAAAAAAAATCATTAAATAACAATCACATTTCATAATTGATACAGACATAAAATAGGATTGAGGATTTTCATCCTTAAAACTAATAATATATTTTAAACAACTAAAATCCCATTAAGTCATAATATTTATATAAATAAAGAAACATATTTTACCAGTAAAAATAAAATTTTTGAAGGAGTTCTCATAAGTGGAGCATGAGTTACAGAGAAGCTAATTTTTTGAAAGTCTGTGACAGTCACAACCCTTTTCCTCTCTCAGTATATGCACTTGGAAAATAAAAGCATTAAACTCTGCGAAAACAAGAACAAGAAACTAGGCGAGTTGGGTTTGTTTTAGAGGGAACATATGACCATTAAGATAAGGAACTACACTTTAGTATTTTATTTGGTTTAGCTTTGCTTGTGAAGTCGGCTTTGTTTTCTGCAATTCTCACTCCACAAAGCCACACCCTTCATCGCACCCCAAAAACTAACAGAAAAACAAAAAAGAAAAAAGAAAAAGGAAACAAAAAATTAAAACAACTTAACATACTATTATTAAAATTGTTGTAATTATTGTTACAGTTTTCATTTCTCTTGTCCCTTTATTTTTCGATCGGATCTGAGGCTCTTCAGAGGTGCAGAAAGGCACACCAAAGTTGCTTCACTTTCTTGAAGTGTGGTTTCTCTTAGTTCTAAGCACACACACTTATGCACATATTCAACTTGTGGAATCCATAGCCATGGAAGAAAGTTTCTTGCTCGGCAATTTCATTGCCATTTTTATGGTTTGATCAGGTATGCATGTACTTTTTGTTTATTTATTTATTTCTTTGCTCTACACATACCCTTTTGCTGTCTTTCTTTGTGGGGTGGCTTTTAATCACTGTTCCTGTAGTGTAATCAAAGAAAAAAGGTGAAGGTGGCTTCTAAAGAATAAAAAAAACAAAATCTTTAACTTGGGTGCTGTTACAAGTTAATGCATTTTTGGAATCAAAAGCAAAGGGGTGTTGGTTTTTGTCGAGTTATGGTTTTGTTTTATGTGGTGTTGATCAGAGAGGGACTGGATTTCTTGGTGAATTTGTGAATGTCAGAAACTTTGATATCTGAAAGCCTTTGTCAGCTTCCTTGATGTTTTTCTTTCTTTTGGGGTTAAAAGACTGAATTTGATTTTATGCTTTGCGTTTGGGTTTAGCCGTTTTCTGTTTAATGGATTCTGTTCAATTAGGTGGTTTTCTGCTGTTTTTATCTAAAAAGGGTCTCTTGCAAAGTTCCTATGTTTTTCTTTATTCTTGCTGTTTGAATTTCATTCTGGATCATTTTAATTTTTTTTACTTCAATCTGTGTAATTGTGTTGTGTTATTTGTTTTTTCAAGTAAGAAAAAATTGTAGAAGGGGATTTTGTAAGTGGTTGTTTTGTTTCTGTGCCTTTTGAATGAGTACATCTCAGTAATTCACTTTGTTTAGTTGGATTTTGCAGCTCTTCAAGGATTTCTTAATGGGGTCACATGTTAATGGAGTTGATTCTTTATCAGAGGTTCAGAGTTCAGTTTCTGTGGTAGATCATGATCCTCCTTCGACATCCGGGATTCCCCGGCCTTCTTCTCGGCCTCCATTAGGAGCATCTAGAAATTATGTGGCTTCTTCCAGTCAGCATAACCATGGAATGAAGACCATCCACAATCAAAAGCATTCCCATCAGGAGGCTGGCAATGTGGAGCGCGACGGAGTGCCCAATATGGAGAAGCGGTTTTATGATGCTAATGGCAAATCTGAGTATGTGAGCCTCAATAAAGCTGTTGAAAGTTGTTTAGGAAAGAATATCTCCACAATGGAAACAAAATTAAGCATCAAGCAACCATTAGAGACTTCCAAGAATTATGATTCTAGTTGCATATTGAAATCTGACAATTGCAAATTAGGTTCATCAAAAGGAGTTGATGATCAAACAAAGAGTTACTGTCAATCAGAGATTACTTTTTGTCCAAGTCCTCAGAATAGTTTCTATTCAGAAGCCAAGGAAAGTTTTGCCAATACTGGAGCCAGTGAATGTGTTAGTGTTGATAAGTCAGTTGAAAGTGGAGAAGTTACTAATTCTTGTGAATTTAATGAGAGCAGGAAGACCAGCATATGTAGAGGGAGTACTGGAAGTGATGTTAGCGACGAGAGCAGCACCAGTAGTTTTAGCAGTGCTTTGTATAAACCCCACAAAGCAAATGATATAAGATGGGAAGCAATTCAAGCAATTCGAGCCCGTGATGGGGCATTGGAAATGAGACATTTCAGGTTGTTGAAGAAATTGGGATGTGGAGACATAGGATGTGTGTATCTAGCCGAGTTAAGTGGCACAAGAACTTGTTTTGCCATGAAAGTAATGAACAAAACCGAACTGGCAAGTCGCAAGAAGCTTGTTAGGTCACAGACAGAGAGAGAGATACTGCAGTCTCTAGATCATCCATTTCTACCCACATTATATACACACTTCGAGACAGAGACATTCTCCTGCTTGGTTATGGAGTTTTGCCCTGGTGGGGATTTGCATGCACTCAGGCAAAGACAACCTGGGAAGTATTTTTCTGAGATTGCTGCCAGGTTAGCTATTCCATTTTTCCTTGCTTTCCTTTCAATTCTATCTAAACAACATGCAGAGACGTTAGATAATTCTATATTCCTTGTATTCTTGCATTTTGTGGAACTGGCAGGAGTGAAACTATATTATGTTAGGAAATCTCTATCTTTTTTCTTTTTTTTTTCTGAGAACAAGGGAACCAGGCTGAGGCTTTCCATTATATAAATGATAACCTGGGCTGCCGCGTTTCACTGCCTATCCATTGTGCCTCAATGACCACAAAAAATTCTGTACTTGGTCATATGTCATAATGGTCGTTTGTTTATGCTTTTCAAATCTCTAGCTCCCAAGAAAATCCATATATTTTGAAAAACTGGCTCAAGAATTCTAAGTATCCAAGATATTCTTTTCCACTCCCATTATTTTCTGAAAACCCTGAAAGTTTTTCAACTTCCTCTACAGATGTCTGCCAAACTTGATTAAGCCATGATTGCTTGCATGCTCTACCTTTTACTTTTTCTGCGTACATGTTTACTTTAGTTCATTACTTCCTCCTTTTTCTACAATCACGGCATTCTGAGTTAATTATACACTTGTCAGTTCTAGTGATCTAAGTCATCTTACAAATCTCCATTTTCTTGTCACTTCTCACATTGATTGCTGAGAATGCAATGTGACTTAGCTCTCTTTCACACACTTTTTAATGACTTTTCTAAAAGTTATCATGTTTTTCAATGTTATACATATCAGTATTTGCATTTTTTCTTACGCAAGTAACTAGTATTTGTTGGCTGTTATTGATAACTTCTTCACTTGAATAACAGCCTAGAGTTAACTAATATCAACTCATTTGGTCTCTCAATTAGCTTGCTAGGTGCTAGTCTGGTAAGCCACCCAAGCATATGGCGAAACCACCTTAAAAGCTACTTGTTAGGTAGGGAGGGAGGCGATGGGGGGACAAAGCAGTTAAATACTCCCCCGAACATTGTATAGTACAAACCGATGTGGGACTTAGGCACCCCATAATATCCAAGTCCCTATCGTAGTCATCCCTCAATTCAAAGTTCTATCTAGATTCTAGATGACAAATATATTAAGCTGTTTGAATATTAGCTCTTACTGAATTGTTTAGTATATACTTGGACTTGAACTTTTCTTTTGGGGTGAATGTTTAGAGCATGTTTGAATTGGAGTTAGATTCAACTCTAACCATCTTTTAACCTAAACATCTTTGTTGCTTTTGAATTTTTGTATTAGAAAACCATATTTCTTGGTTGAACATGACCCTAACTACAATCCAAACATACTCTTAAGAAGTGGCAAAGATATTACAATTTACAGCTAAGTATGTTGTCATTTCATTAATCTGTACCACGCAGGTTTTATGTGGCAGAAGTTCTCCTTGCCTTGGAGTACTTGCACATGCTTGGGGTCATCTACAGAGACCTTAAGCCAGAAAATGTGTTGGTTAGAGAAGATGGTCATATAATGCTTTCAGATTTTGATCTCTCTCTAAGGTGTGCTGTCAGTCCAACTCTGGTGAAGTCATCAAACTCTAGCTTGGAGACTAAAAGCTCAGGATACTGTATTCAACCTGCCTGCATTGAACCAACTTGTGTAATACAGCCAGATTGCATTCAACCATCATGCTTCACACCGCGATTTCTCTCTGGCAAATCCAAGAAAGAAAAAAAGTCTAAACCAAAGAATGATGTTCAAAATCAGGTGACCCCTCTCCCTGAGCTTATTGCGGAGCCGACAAATGCTCGATCAATGTCATTCGTGGGGACACACGAGTACCTGGCACCGGAAATTATCAAAGGCGAAGGCCATGGCAGTGCAGTAGATTGGTGGACATTTGGAATATTCTTATACGAGCTCTTGTTTGGTAGAACACCGTTCAAAGGCTCGGCGAACCGAGCAACCTTATTCAATGTTGTTGGCCAGCCTTTGAAATTTCCAGAATCCCCTACTGTCAGCTTTGCTGCCAGGGACTTGATCAGAGGTTTGCTTGTGAAAGAGCCTCAGAATCGCCTTGCATACAGACGCGGAGCCACAGAAATAAAACAACATCCATTCTTTCATAATGTTAACTGGGCACTGATCAGATGTGCAAATCCTCCAGAAGTTCCAAGACAGGCCATGAAAGTACTTGCAGTTGAAAAGGTGCCTGGAGTGAAGCCTTCTGGTAACTATTTAGATATTGATTTCTTTTGATCTTAATGTCTGTTTTCTCCTTTGAACTAATTTCCATATTTTATTTGTGTTGTTTGTTCATGCTTCTTTCCTTTGTATAAAATGCTGCAACTCTCTTGTCTACATTGATCAATGCTTGTAATTGTCCATGATAAACTGCTGTCAGAAACTCCAAAATGCATCAAATTGAGGAACAAACTTCTGGTCTCTTATTTACTTCTATTACTCTTAACAATTTTCATTATGACCATTTTTCCAAAGTGAAAACACACAACAAACACACAAGACATGCGTGTCTCAAAATGAAAAAGACATAATTATGAGATAGAGAGAGGAGCACATGATTGACATGAATTATCTCAATTTTTTACAGAGAAAAACGCGTATATGAGCATAAAAAGTTTTATACTATCTAAAAATTACAATTTTCATATGTTAACTTTACCCATTAATATTTTAAAAATCATATAAATCAAGCAAACTTAAAACTCTTCTTTAAAATGTAGCCTCATATATTTTAATACCCTCACCCTGCCTTATTATCGGACGTTTTACAAAAACATACGCCCATAAAAAAAGTAGTTAAATACGTTAATTATTAATACTCTTTCAAAAAAAATTTCTTTTTATTTAATTAATGTGTGGAGAGAGAATTTATTTATTTTTAATAAGGTTATAAGAGAGAGAAAAAAAATCTTAATTGATTAAGGGTAATTTTGAAAACAAATAATAAAAATCAATGCATATAAAACTAGAAAGAGTCTCGTAAAAGGTGACAAAACTTGTTTGAAAAAGGGTTTTATGATTAGGCACAGTGGGGGTATTATGAATTGAGATTTGTTGGTATACACCTATGTTTTTAAAATTGAACCGGTGATTGAACCAGTGCTACGCTTCACTTCGTTTCGATCTAAGTTACTCCCTAGAGTTTCAATAGCTTGCTAGAGCTATCGTATTCATAATGGTTCTTTGGTTTAACCGTTATTGAACCAGTTGTTGA
The DNA here is from genome assembly GCA_037954015.1 of Psophocarpus tetragonolobus. Taxonomy (NCBI): domain Eukaryota; kingdom Viridiplantae; phylum Streptophyta; class Magnoliopsida; order Fabales; family Fabaceae; genus Psophocarpus; species Psophocarpus tetragonolobus. The sequence goes on from CM075691.1 coordinate 28,135,362, forward strand.
ACCAGTTTTAATAAAATAATATTTTTTTATTATTAATATATTATAATAATTAAAATTATAAAAGAAAAATGTATTAAGGTTTTAATTAAAAGGATAAAAGTAATTTTACTAAATACACCTTTATATTGATAAGTTAAACCCTATTTTATTAATTTTTAATTAACATTGGTTGATTTAGAAAAATGAGGGGTGTATTTAGAAAAATAAAAAAATTTTCAAAAAAAAAAAATACAAACCGGTTGAACCAGTAAACCACCGATTTTACCGGTTCTTGACCGATTTTAATACCGGTTTTTGGTTCTACCGGTTTTGAGGGTTGACCGAACCGGTTACCAGATTAGTTCATCGGTTTTTCGGTCAAACCGGGCAGTCTGGTTGGATTTTTATAACATAGGTATACATTGTAAATTTGTTGACTTTACTCATTACTATTTTGAAAGTCACATAAATGACAGTGTATACCAATTAAACTCTTATGAATTTAAATACTCACTCATTTTAGCCCTGTTAATTTAATTCATTTATATGTGGTGATTTGCTTAAATTTACAAGAGTGAGACTTATTTTTTAAAATTTCCAATTTTTGAATTTAAATTATTGTTACTTTTGTTATTTTTAATTTATTTCAAATTAAATGTTTCCTATATTTTCATATTAATTTAATTCATTAAAAATATAATAAAGTTTTAATTTAATACCCATCTTTTTCATTTTATTAGAACATCTTCATTGGTGTTGTATAAATAATTTTTTTATGAGAATTTATGCTTATTTCATAATTACTAATAGACACATTTTATGTGAAAATTAAAATAAGAAATGGTTGCTCAAATAAGCAATTATTTACTTAACTTAAAAACAAACAATCGCTTAAATAAGTAATTATTGCTTTACTTAAAAATAAGTAAAAATCATGCTATAGCATCCACTTAACTTAAACATCTCCAATAGGAGTAACTCGAGTTGTTTGCTGCATAAAGAATTGTGCCCAGTGGTCCTCAATTTGTTACATCAACCTTAAACAATTTTACTATATTTTCATTTCAAGCAACTCTAAGGAATTTATAATTTTTTAATTTTGGACTTATTAAAATTGTGGTACCTAAAAATTATAATTTTATTTTTTAGTTTTATTACTTATTAAAACATTAATTGTTATAAATCAACTAAAATTATTTTTTTAATTTTGAAAAAAATTTAATAATACTTTAATTTAAAAACAATGTCAATTACATAACATATTTAATGACAATTCAATAATATTTAATGATATTTTATTTACATAAGAGTTGCTTGAATAAACAATTCAAAATTATTTTAAGCAACTTTCAGTTCCACGTAGGATTGCTCCAACGGTAAATTCTTTTAAGAACTGAGTGTTTAGGCTAAGCAACAACTTTGCTAGCATTTGTAATTGGAGATACTCTTCAATAAAAAAAATTGTAGGGATGCACTACTAGAAAAAAGAGTTGCTTAAATTAGATAAAATAAAAATAGTTTATGTGTAAAGTAATCCACTTAAACAACTTGTGAGTGGTGCACCAATAAAGATGCTTTTAGTCGTTTTAGTTTTTCTTACAATTTTTCAAATTAATTTATATTTACTTCTTTTAATGTAATAATTACAAATTTATTTCAATATTATCCTAAATTAATTATTCATACTAATCTTCTTTTTTTTTAATGTTGGGTTTGTTAAGTTCTCAACTATAGCTATTAATGAATATATTAGAAAATATATTATATTAATGAGAGAGGATCCACTTACTCCAAAAATAAATATAAAAGACTTACTCCTCGTTGTATCATTTTATTTTCTTGAAATCTAATGCCGGTAATGAATAACTAATTTTAACTATTATATTTTAAGAAAATGAAATGTGGAGATAAAGAGCAAGTCTTTTATACTTACTCTTGAAGTAAAGAGATCTCCTCCCTGTATTAATTAACTAATTTATTTATATTAAAAAAAAATTAAATGATTAATAAAATAAAATAAAGTATATAATTAAAATTATTAACTACATAAAAGTATATTGAGTGGTCAATGGATTTATAGTAATAAGTGTTGGGATCAGTTTACATACCCAAAACCCCATTTAGTCAAAAAGATAAGTTGCTGACACTAACGATTAAATGCGCCACGGAATTTCTTTCTTAGAGGTGATACTTGCACGGTATGTGTGTTTAAGATTCACAAGGTACGTGTCATATATTCAGGTAGAATTTAAATGTGAGAAAGTGATGGAAATAAATAATCATAAGAATGTCTCAGATATGTTTTACTTTTTTTTGTGTACCATGGCAATGGTTGATCTTATGATTTTGACTTCACCAGTTTGAGCCTCGGGGTAGGAAGGCCTTAGGGGAATAATTTTGCTTTCAACATACGAGGTAAAAAAGAGTTGTCAATACGTCGAATCTAACTAGATTTGATGAGATAAGAATGTGTATTAAAATTTTGTATCTGTCTTTTTTATATCTTGAATGTGTATTTGCCTCCTAGCCCTCTGTCCTATAAATATGACTAAATATTAATTTATATTTTTTTATAAGCAATTTTTTTTATTAAATTTGTAACAGACAAGCACATAAGATCTAGTTTGGTTAAAAACAATAAAAGTTTCAAACCACGATTCTTGTACGGATAGGTGAGAGGGAGATGTAATTTTAGTTCAACGACAGCACTCACTATTAATTTATCATTCACAATCTCCATGTTGATAAAAGTTCAATTATAAGAATAATTACTTTAAAAAGCCAAACTTTGTTGGACAAAATACAAGAATTCCTCTTCAAATATGCCATGTGCGGAAAACCTTATTATTTTAAACTCATAATTATGTCAATAATATGATTTATTGAACTCACCTAGCACCCTATGGGTTCATTGCACATGTGTAAAGGTGCATTGATGAGCTTCGAAACAAATGAAGCCCTTGGTTAAAGGAATTTTTGCATTTGTTCCAACTTTGAGAAAAAATCTAGACAAAGTAGTAACAATAATGCTTCAAAGTTTGGTTGTTAATCGTTTACACGGAAGCATGAATCTGAAGTTGAAGGGTTGAAAGCAATAACAAAGAGGGTAATGTGATTGTGAATGAGAAATAGAATGGATCAAGATATTGGGGAGGCTTGATGATTTTAAGCAGACAAGAAAGAAAAGAAAGGCCCACTAAGGGTCATTTTTGGTGAACTTATCCGTAAGTATTTGTAGGACTAACAAAATATATAAAAAAAAAGTTAAAGAATATTATATAAGATTTTTTAGAAACTAATTTTTAAAAGAGTTTAATGTTCATGTACTATTTGAAGCTAAATTTTGTACATTCATTTAATCACAACTTTTTATATATAGTAAGTTTATTTCTTCTTATTGTGATGAAATGAAACTACATTATCGGTACATAAGCAATAATTAATTAAATTTTTTTAAAAAAAGTTCTACATATTTTAAAAATTTTAAATATTAATAAAATAATTTAAAAAAAATCTCATATATTTTTAAAAAATTATAGAGAAACTTTTTTTTTTACTTTTTTTTTTTACTTTTTTTTTGTATAGTTTTTCTTAAAAATGCTTACAAAGAAACTTAGAATCTGTTTCGGTAATCTTTTTCGAAAGTCTTTCTAGAAAAAATATATAAAAAAGTCAAAATAGTTTTTTCATAAACTCTTTTAAATGACGAGAGACATTTTACAAATTAATTTTTAAAAAGTTTTACATTTTAAAAATAAAATATATAAAAAAAATTATACATTAGTTAGAAAAAGTCTTATATCTTTTAAAAAAATTTAATTTTTTTTAATTTTTTCTTAAAAAGAATTTTAGAAAAATTGTCAAACTTACTCTTATGCAAACATGTCATAAGAAATAAGAAGGGTAAATTATGTTTTTGGTATATGAACTTTTTAAAATTTATAGTTTTAGTACATAAATTTTTTATTGACTAGTCAAATGTATACAAACATTTTTTCTGTTCAACATTTTAGTCCTTCTGTTTATTTTAGTCATTAAGTGATGATATCACCCAAAAATTTAATTAATAAAATAAGTGTGAATTATGTTTTTTATATATAAAATTTTTCAAATTTATGATTTTAGCACACAATTTTTTATTGACCAGTTATACAAATATTTTTTTCTGTCCAAAATCTTAGTTTTTCTGCTTATTTTTCCTGTTATGTAATGATATGTCACTTCATTTATTATTATTTTATTAATTAAAATTTTCAGCAGTTTTTATTACATTTTGTGGTAGTTTTTTGTCTTGATAAATTAAAAAAAAATTATTCATCTTTTTTCCTACTGTTCCCACCACTTCCTCTACCTAATTTCCACGTGTACCTCCACCACTACCTCATGTAAAGCTTGTTCTCCTTTTATTGCTTCCCTTCCCCCCTCTTGACCTACTATCCCTTCTCCTCTGCCTTTCTAATTTTTATTTCATAATATTTTTTTAAACACGTCTTTTTAATTAACTTTAAAATATGTTTTTTAAAAATTATTACGAAATATATATTTTTTCTCAAATATTGTCAAAAAAAAATGTTTGTATACATTGATTAGTTAATAAAAAGTTTATGTGTCAAAACAATAAATTTAAAAATGAAAAAGTTTATGTATTAAAAACATATTTTATTCATAAAATAATAATAATTATAGTAACATATAACGGCTAAAATAACAAAAAGATTAAAATGTTAAACGAAAAAAAAAATATTTGTATACCTTAATAAGTAAAAAAAAATTATATATCAAAATTATAAATTAAAAAAAAAAGTTGATGTTACAAAAACTTAGTTTAAGAATATCCTAAAGTCATGGACCCATGCAACTCGTAAGAGCATGCGTCATGAATCATGTGCATTGTCCCCACGATAAGGACGCGCATTCAATGCCTGGCCCTACGTAAAAGAGGCCCATCTAGATGCAGGAATGTATCTATTTATTTCTTTATTTACGAATTAAGATGAACTAAAACATTCTTTAAAAAATTAAAAATAATCTAGTACGTCTAATTTTGGGATGCATGTATATCCTCACATGTAATATGTGAATTATCTACCTAACACTATTTCATACCTAGTGTTAATATGTATATAGAATGCTATAAAAACGGATCTAGCTTAACCGTTTTGGTTTAATTTATATGACCTCATTATATAAATGAACTTGGTAGATAGGTTTGATGGATCACATATCAACTCAAATACAAATATAAATATATAAATTTAAAAAATACATATTAACAATATATAATATATGTAAAAAAATATATAAAATAAAAAAATATACATAGAAAAGTATGTTTTATGTAAAGTCAATTTATACATACTGTTAATATACATATAAAAGTATTTTTTATGTTATTTGATAATATATTTTTAATAAATAAAAATTATGTTGTTTTGAAATGTATATTAAATTAAAATATACATATAAATATATTTTGATGTTATTTTAGACTTATTTAGAATGTATTTTAAATTGATTTAGTGTGTTGTTTTGAATTGTTTGTGCTTATATATTATAAAATAAATTCTATTTTTTAATAAAATTTTGAATTTTAATTTTTTTAAAAATAGGTTCGTTTTGCCTTGGTGACCCAATAGAGGACCAGACTGAATTTAGAAATATGCAATCCGAATAAAATATTGGTCGGACTAACTTGGCTCATTTTATTGTAAAAATATGACTAGCCGCTCTGACCAGACTACTTGAATTGTCAATTGTACATGTATATCCTAACACTATGTTATTTGTGAACAATTTAGTGAAAACTAAAAGAAAGAAAAGGGAAAAAATTGACGTAAATATTAGAAACAAATGGAAACAAAGTAAGTTTTTGTCGAAAAAAATATCTGAAGGAATAAATTTGGATGAAAGTTTGCTCATATCCACGATTTGCAAACTATTAAGAGAATTCAACAAAAGCAGGTGGAAAAGAATGGTTTAGGCCCTGTATACATGCCAGCATTGTATAAGGAGAAATACTAAATATACCTCCGTAATACACATACCCATTACATTAGACGGTAAATTTAGCATTTATGCCTACTTTTTAGTATAAGTGCACCCATTTTTTTAACGGTCCAAAACATTTTATTTTAAGGAGCATCTACACCATAATGCATACTAAAAACACCGCTACGAACTTTATGACCCGATAAATTTCACTTCTAGGATCTTTTTGTTTACATCATCCGGTTCGCTAAATGAACCCCCTTTTACAGTTTTAACCTTCACTTATAGATTTTTTATGTTTACATCATCAAATTTGCTAAAATGTGCCTTCTCTTTTATCTTGATAGATAGTACATTTTTATGAGATGTAAGTGTTTATCTTTTTTTTTATTGAATTGGTTAAAAAAAACTTTATTTAGAGGTTGCAAGTAAATGTTCAAAAATGATAAAATATCAGACAAAATTGGGTGTTTACACATCGTCTTATATCTTCCAAAGTGTTTGAGAGAGGAAAAAAACAAAAAGAACAACTTTGAGGATAGGGAAAATGTAATGATGTTAGTCTTAAGTACTCTAACAATTAAAGAGTGTGTTTCTACCCCCAAATTCCCTCAAACCATGCTTATTATCATTATTTATATTTTGCAAGTATAAAAGAAAAGAAAAGAACATGAAAGTTGAGGACAAATCCTTTGAAACGGGATAAGATAATGCAATCCTACCAATGAACTTTTTAAAGGGATATTATAAGATTTAGACTTGAGATACAAGTCAATAACTAAATTCATGTAGGCCTTATGACCACATATATAGTTCATTTATTCTTTATAAATACTAGAATATGGTCTAAAATAACTTTATTTTTTTATTAAAATAGATTTTTCTAGTTGATTTTATATTTTGGTCAACACTAGTTTTTGAGCTTTAGGTCTAGGCTTGGGTATGGGCCTTGGGAGAATTGAGCCATATGGGCTTGATTGTGCTAAGAGGAGCATGAAAGGCCCAAAGAAAAGGAGTATGCATGTTGTACTCACCTTTGTTTCTTCCCACACTTCCCAAGTCACACTTAGTGCATAACTCATAATTTCACCTTTTTCTCTTACACACCTCCCTTCACATGTAATCCACACACCATGTTTCTAGACACTTTGGAGGTAGTTCCTTAGCTTATTTAGCACATTTAAGGCTAGAGAGAACCATCATTGGGTAGATTGCTCCAAGCCTCCAAGACCTAAAACTTTATATATATTCCTTACCTCCCTTTATAGACAATTTTTGCATAATTGAATGAAATTGTACTTTAAATGGAAAAAGAATGACCTGAATAGGATTAACGAAAGGGACGAACAATATATACTCTGTGAGAGGGGTAACACATACTTCTTCTCTTATAAGACAACCAAAATCATTTAACATTAACCTATTACAATTAAAAAATAATTAAACTTTAACTTGTATTAATTTCTAAACAACATAACTACAAAATCTTTATATAATGGATAAAATATTCAACAAGTTATGAATTATCAATTTATTTATATTTATAAATTAATTATTACATCATATAAATAATTTTTTATTACTTAAAATAAATTTAATAAAGCAATCTCAAGAAGTATAAAAACTTACTTCCTATCACAAATTTTTTAACAGCTTAACTGGAGAATAAAGATTAAAAAAATATTTTTGAATTTTAAGGATTAAAAGTGATTTTAGGTGAAACTTTATGGATAAAAAACTTATTGAAAGCCTAAAATTAATAATTCTTTTATAAATATGAATTATAGATAAAAATAATAAATAACAACATTTTTTTTTAGTTTAATTAGTATGCATAGATAGTATAAAAGAGTTTTACAAGTTTAATCACAATTCTTTATTTATATCACTTTTAAAGTATTAATCGTTAAAGTCAAAAAATTTAATTTAATGTCAGTTTATACTAATTAACTTCTTCTTTTTTATTTGAAAAGTTAAAAAATATATATGTGTTACACCTGTTCAACCGTCTCTTAATAAGACCACTATCATTGGAGTCATCTCAAGAAGCCAATACTTGTTCTACACCTACTCCTCACATGGCAATTCCACTGCCACCTTCAAAGTACTTTGACAGGAGAGATATTTTCAGGAAAATGAAAAGGATGGTACTACTTTGGCTGGCCAGTTGAGAGGCCTCTCCTTGCATAGTCACAATGGCAGCAACTCTCACAGTGGAAGCTTTGATTTTAATGATTGATCTCATTAACATAAGAACCCTTTTTTTTTCTTTTAGCTTTCTTTCTTGTCCTTCTTTGGTGGTGGGAATTGAAGTTGATGATTTGTGAAAGTGATTTAGTCTTTATGTTGTGTTGGGTTGACAAAGGAGGATCATAAGCCTCATTTAGTTTGAAGAATGCATGTAATTAAGGAGTTTCTAAGATCATGTGCTATGAGACTCGAGGTTGGTAAGATTCAGGTTCTAGTGTGAGAAAACTATGGATGATAGTGCACGAAATAAAATCCTGGTTTGAGGCTTGTTACTCTTCTTTGGATGTTGTTTTTGTTGCTCAAATCAAAAAGTTAATTATGTTCTCATTTTGGTTGAAAAATTCAGTGTTCTTCCACGTTGTCTCAGGTTCTCACTCAAACCATTCACTCTGTTATGTATCAAATATTGAAACTCTGTTATTTTGTTTTCTACAAGTGTTGATTATGTTAGAAATTATTCAAAAACTTTTATTCTAATTCTTGAACTTATCTGTCATATATTCTTTATTAGATGTATCACTGATATAATTCTAATAGAGTGCCACTGCCACCCTAATGCTTCTAGCTTTCAATTGTAGCTAATGAAACTTTATATAGGTTTAGCATATGTGTTTACCTGCGTGCCGACAAGAAGATCAAGGATGCCGTCAAGAAAATATATGACATCCAGGCCAAGAAAGTTAATACTTTGATTAGGTCAACCTCTATCCAATAATTATTTAGTTAAATGGTTAAATAGTTTAGTAACTCACCATCTACGATTAGTTATACTCTAAAAAAATAAGACACGAGTAATATAACAAATTGTTTAAAATATGGTATATTCACTTATTTAAATCCACTTCTATGATAATAAAGTTAAAAAAACATATTGGACAGGGTGTTTTTTTAATATTCTAATTCTTGAATTTATCTGTCATATATTCTTTATTAGATGTATCACTGATATAATTCTAATAGGGTGTCACTGCCACCCTAATGCTTCTAGCTTTCAACTGTAGCTAATGAAACTTTATATAGGTTTAGTATCTGTGTTGACCTATGTGCCGACAAGAAGATCAAGGATGCTGTAAAAAAATATATGACATCCAAGCCAATAAAGTTAACACCTTGATTAGGTCAACCTTTATCCAATAATTATTTAGTTAAATGGTTAAATAGTTTGGTAACTCGCAATCTACGATTGGTTAGACTCTAAAAAAAATAAGACACGAGTAATATAACAAATTGTTTAAAATGTGGTATATTCACTTATTTAAATCCGCTTATATGATAATAAAGTTAAAAAACATATTAGACATTGTGTTTTTTTAATATTACAAATGTGTATCTCTATCTATGTTGAAATGTAAATTTAAGTATACGAGTTGTATCTAAATATTTATTTAAGTATCCGAATAAATAATAACCTTATAATTGAAAACCTAATTAGAAATGTCTAGCATGTGGAAGGAGCTTGTTGGTGAGTATGATTGTCGAAAATGTGTTTCATATGAGGACACTTCAACGAATAGAGGTGTTCATGTTTCCTAGGTTGTCATTGCTGATGAATTTGTAGATTGGCAGTGAATTTCTTATTCATCTAGTGGAATAAAGCATGGTTGTTATTATTTGAATATCTAAAGTTGATACATGTTTCCGATGTAGGGCCGATTTGTTTGGGATTAAAAAGTAGTTGATTTTATAGAAAGCTATTTTAGATAGCTTCTGATTATAATCAAATTTCTTGTTCCTTTCAGCTTCCTTTTATTGTAAAGAGTTGTAATAAATACAGGGTAAAGGTGTTTTTATTCTGTTTTATTGTTTAATTATTGGTGCGAGAATTTATACGATTTTGTTCAATGTGAACATCCATAAATTAATAACTTAGAGGATTAATTCTAGAATTGAGAATTTCACTTCTGAAAGGTTGAAATAATGCGGGAATTTTTAACTTGTGTTGCTATGAAAATAGGGAATCTTTTGAATGCTTCCATTTGAGAGAATGTAGAATTATACTATCTAGAATCTTATTGAGATGTCCATTTAAAGTGAACTTGTGAAATGTATTTAGTTTAGTTCAATGCGGTATTTCTGCTACACATTCTAAATTTGAATTCTATTGCAGGTCTGATGGCATCAAGAAGGCCTACGTTAGGTTGACTCGTGATGACAACGCATTAGATGTGGCAAACAAGATCAGAATTATATAAAGGTAGTACGTGCATTTTATTAAATTTTAAGCTATGGTGATCGATCATTCTTGAGAGAAACTTTTTTAAAAAAATAGGTTCTATGTTTTGAGCTTTATTATCTTGTATCTTTTGGTTCAGTTGACATTAAGCAGACCTTGTGGTTCAATTTTGACTAGATAGTTAGTTATTTAAAATATTAAAGTGATTATTGAAATGGGCATGTCAAAATACTCATAGAACATAAGGCTAATGAGTGTCCCAAAGTTAATTACTATCAATGTGTAAATAAATAGTAATCAGTTTTATTTAAAAAGCAGTTTATAAATAAAAAATTTAAGGAGTGATTATAAAACTAATTTCTAAAATTTTCAAATAGCAATTAAAAAGATTTGGAAATTTTATTACTATTGCTTTTTAAATCCTAAAAAAATTATGAGCATACAATTTAGAAATAAAACAATTTAGAAACAAGAGGTCAACAAATGACAGAAAATTCAAGCTAGTTTTATGATACATAATGGACTTGTCGTCAATTTATTGGTAATAACTAACCATTTTATTATAAGAATGATTGTATATACATAATATTATATGCAATTATTTATGCAACACAATTTGCATGTTATTATAATGCTATAATTAGTGTATGTATACAGAATAATGTTAATAATGTATATATATGCATGAATGCAATCTTATAAAAGTTATATGATGTTATCTATTATACATTGTATATATGCACATTACATACATATGTATGCAATGTATATGCACATATGTAATGTATACATATTATATGAGGTGTAGATTAATTCAGAATATATACGCTCATTGTATGCACATATCTACAATGCATTAATAGCATATTGTTATGCATGTACACCTCATGCATACAACATATACATGTGTATACACATATATAACATCGTATATACATGATCGTGTATACATGCATATGCACATTATTATCTATTGTATATTGTGCGTGTGTATACATTATTATCTATTGTACATTGAATACATTATTTTGTGAGATATGTATAACAAGGTATACATGTTTATACATTCTATTAATGTATGTACGCACAATGTATATAATGTATTTTTTCATAATGTATACACAATGTACGATAAAATAGATATATATATTCTTCTTTGTCACAAATCAACATTCCTTAGACATCATTAATATATTTATACAGTCGATTATAAATTTTTTTAATAGAAATACGTGTCAATATGTTTAATTCAATTCAAATTCTCTTTTATCTCCATTTTCTCAAATTTATTGAAAATTTTATATATTCGTTGATCATTTAACATGTTTCTATCATGTTAACATAAAAGAAATCTAAAATTATTATACACAAAATGATATAATAAATTATATAATAAATTATTTATTTTCTATCATATTCATCTTTTTTATAAGCTATTCTATCATGTTGTCAACAAATATATTATTAAAACTATAAAATACTCGTAACATATGAAAAATCTAATAAAATAGAAAGTAATTTATTGTTATTTAGTATCAAAATAGAAAGAGAAATGATAAAAGAATAGACAGTAACACGTGTCAATTAACGAATCTGATTTATGTTGCTATTGATTAGGGTTAAGAATTTAGGGGTTAGGGTTTAACTAAACTCATATCACAGTCGGGAAATCGTTTCTTCTTCGATCACTCTCCTCTCTCGTCTTCGATCGCTCTCTTCTCTGGTCCAGTCATCTCCCTCTGGCGAACCCTAGCCTCAACAGGCTCCATTTCCGTCGACGCAAAGGTGAAGGGGAAAACAGCGTCGCGGAGGGAGTAACGGAGTTTAACGAAAGGGTTCGAGGTGAGTCCAGTACCCTTTTCTCTTTATCGCTTTGTTTCCATAACATGTTTTGCGTTTCTCCCACCGCTCGTTCCTCATTCGTTCTGTTCAATTTCATAATCAGGGTTTAGGGTTACGCTTTGCCAAAGTCAGTTTCTTCCACCTCAATGGTATTACAATATTCAATTTTAGTATTATATTCAATTCTTGCACCTCTCTCGTGTTGTGCTTAATTTGGGACTACAATCACATAAAACAATTTTAGCAACTGAATTAAACCTTCTTGAGAGGTAGAGTTTGCTATACTAGTGCTTGATTAGTGTGTAGTGGCTACAACTTTTGGAATCCCATTTGGTCGTAACTCCATTGCAGAATGCAGATACCCCATTCCTTACCTGCTATTTTTCTCTAAGATAGCATTCGTTATATCTCTTTCATTTGCACTTGTAGTTCTATGGGCTTGATTCTCTTCTCTGCATCGCTGCCCACTTATGTATGTATGCACACAACTACATATTTATTTAGTGCGTGTTTGGTTTCACATTAAAAATTTGACTTGGGATTCAAAATTGATTTTATACAAATTTTGACATGTTTGGTTTCACGTGGTGAAGAATCTAGAATTGATTCTGGGTTGAAGCAACTTAGAGTAGCTTTTGTATTGGATCAATAATTTTACAGTAGAGTTTACATTGAACTTGCTTTTAAAATAAAAACATACAGACATAAATCACATGGTCTCAAAATCAATTTTAATCATAACCAATTATGCAAAAATCATTTCCATTTAAAATCAATTTTGTCAACACCCATCCAAACCCATACTTAATGTTTTGTTCGCAATGAATGAACAGTGTAAATGTGAAATGCTTTGTAAGATGTCGAACTTTCAAATTTAGATATTTCTACTCTCTGCTTTGAGAAGTGGGTCCTCTTGCCTTTTGAAATCAAAGTAATGGTGGCTCCCATGTATGATACAGTGCAAGATGAAATGCATTTGGTAGGGTCGCGGTCTGTGTTAAATTCCGCAGTTGCTGTATATTTATGATTCACACTAGACATGTTTTTAAACCATTTTTTTTTTGCACAGGTGGAGTTTCACTTCTTGTCGGAGAAATTTGTTACCATCACTTTTTGTGCTTGTGTACATTATAAAAATTCTAGCAGAATACTCTTTTAGTATATAACTGAAATGCAAATGATTTATTTTTCTATTTTATTTTCTTGGACATTTAAATTGATGAAATTGATCCATCTTGAACATACTACCTCTTTTGGGTGAATTGATTTTTTATTTTAAAAACATGAACTGAACTAGTATATCATCCTTGTCAAGTATACAATTTGAATGTTTTTATACATAATGTTTTCAGATTCAGAATTAGTGTGACAGCAAGTGAACAAAACAATAAGCCTTTTGCAAGGGAAACGCAAACGACCTGACTTGGTTTCGCTGAGCACCAACGAGGAGCATATTTTGTATAACCTCATCCGTGGGAGGAAGGAGATGGGGATATGACAAGGAGACCTTAAACGAGAAGCCAACATCCCTGATAGTTTGTTGAAGAAATCCATCAAGTCGCTTCTTACCAAGAAAATCATGAAGGAGGTTGTGAACAACTCCAAGAAGATGCTGATGGCTGTGGAATTTGAACCGTCCAAGGAGATAACTAGTGGGGAGTGGTACACTGAAGGCAAACTCGACACGGAATTCAGAGATGCTCTGTCTGAAGTTTGCTAGAAGTTCATTACTTGCCAGAAAGTTGGTACTCCCGAGGGAAACCTTGATTGCATTAGGACTGTGGGGAGTAAGATCTTCCCCGGTGGAGTCAGTGCAGGGCAGGGGGAGCAAATTTTGAAGCTTTTGGTTTTGGAGAATAAAGTTCAAGAGCTGGCTAGTATTGGCTTTGACGATTTTTAATCTGTTCCTCTTGGTGAAATTTGTTATAGGTTGGCAAAGAAGGAAGCTACTACTAATGTTAAAGTTGGTGGCATGGCTTCTATTCCTTGTGGGGTTTGTCCTAGGATTAATTTTTGTAAATCCGATGGTATTATCTCCCCAACAACTTGTGTATTTTCAGAAATGGTTGGACTTTTGAATGTGTACTACCCTCTTTTCTTAATTTTGGATTTTTTATATGGCACTTTTTAGTGACTTATGAATTTTATCTTATATATAATGAATCTTTATTGTGTTTTGTTCAATGTGATGCTTCTAATGTCTTCTATTCCTTGTGGGGTTTGTCCTAGAATTAATTTTTGTAAATCCGATGGTATTATCTCCCCAACAACTTGTGTATTTTCAAAAATGGTTGGACTTTTGAATGTGTACTACTCTCTTTTCTTAATTTTGGATTTTTTATATGGCACTTTTTAACTTATGAATTTTATCTTATATATAATGAATCTTTATTGTGTTTTGTTCAATGTGATGCTTCTAATGTAATTGATTTTTCCTTTGCATTAAAGTGAAAGCTCTTTCATGTGCTTTTGTTGTGTTTTGTCTCGTAAATTGAAGATGTATCCCTTTTTTGAATTTTTAACCTGGTTGCAGGAGGGAGGGAGATAATCATGTTTCTTATATTTTATTAGGAAGTTTTATATTGTTAAAAATGGAAAGCCTCAGTACAAGTCGTATGTGGTGACGATTCAAACATTGACTTCATCATCTGCTTAATTGTATTAATTTTCTTCGATGCTTATTTCATGCCCAAGGCAACATTAATGAATGGAACTGTTACAACAAGATCCTGGTCTTGCTAGGAGAATCATGTCTATGAATGTAGTGTAAAATTTCCATTAGTTAGATTGACTTCCAGTGGTGGGTTTTCTGGTGCATTTGAGCCAAACAGAAATTTCAGGACTTGGTGAGGTGTGAGGATGTGTACTGCCTGCATCATGGATGATTTTTCTATCATTCTCAAAATGTTGAATTTGGAAGGATTCTTGTAAGTTATCTGAATTCTTCGATTGTTATCTTAAGTACGTGATGAGAATCCTTATTAGCTATTTAGTTATGACACTACTTTATGTGCAGTATGGTTATTCATGCAACAACTTCTACTTGGTGTATGTCTCTGCTATCTCCTTTGTGTTTTTGAGAAAGTCCTTTCTATGCTTGATGTAGCAGTTTGGAAAAATAGGGGACTGTGATAAAAGTTTGGTGGAGCTATGGAATCGCTTTTTCTTCTTTTATAAAGCATACTTTCGTGTTAACAAAATCTTCCTTCTGCTACTATTATTGTAAAGGAGAGCATTGCTCAAAGTGTATTTTGCTTGAGTAATATTATTTCTCATATTAATCTTCTTCATAAATAAATTTTAAATAAAAAAAATAAATGCGTTTAACTTTTTAGAATTAAAAAATGTGCCTTAAATATTTTTTTTGTCCTAATAAATAATTGAATTTGTTTTTATCCCAATAATTTCTTAACATTATGGTTTTGAATAAATTTTTATTTTATTTTTTAACCCATAACCTCTTATTTCCAAACATATACTTTATATGTGATATTATATTATATACTATATATATTATTAATAAAGAGAATACTTTTTTTTATGTCTACTTTTCAAAATACCTATTCTACCTTTACACTTATTTTAAAATTAAAAAAAAAATGAACTAATATGTCATAAGAGGGACTTGAATCCATAATCTCTTATTTTCCAAACATATACTATAACACTAAACCAACCTTATAACTTTAAGCAAAAAATTACCTTAAAATATTGATATCCAACATACATAATTGTCCAATTATATCTATAATATATAATATTTTATATTATATTATATACTATATCTATAGTATTAAAAAAGGGAATAACCCCTTTTGATGTCTACTTTTCAAAATACTTATTCTACCCTTACACTAATTTTAAAATTAAAAAAATAAATTAATTTGTCATAAGAGGGACTTGAGCCCATAACCTCTTATTTTTCAAACATATACTTTAAAAACTAGACCAACCTTATAACTTTAAGAAAAAAATTACTTTAAAATATTAATATCTAACAGATATAATTGTCCAATTATATCTATAATACATAATATGTGATATTATATTATATACTATATCTATACTATAAATAAAGGGAATACCCCGTTTTGATGTCTATTTTTAAAAATACTTATTCTATCCTTACACCTATTTTAAAATTAAAAAATAAACTAACTTTTCGAAAGAAGGACTTTGAACCCATAACTTCTTATTTCCCAAAATATACTTTACCACTAGACCAACCTTATAGATGTAATAAAAAAATTACTTTAAAATGTGATATTATATTGTATACTATATCTATACTATTAATAAAGAGAATACCCCTTTTTATATCTATTTTTCAAAATATCTATTTTACCCTTGCACCTATTTTAAAAATAAAAAAGTAAACTAATTTATCATAAGAGGAACTTGAACCCATAACTTCTCATTTCCCAAATATATATTTTACCACTAGACCAACCTTATAAATAAAACAAAAAAAATTACTTTAAAATATTGATATCCAACAGACATAATTGTCCAATTATATCTATAATGTATAATATATGATATTATATTATATACTATATCTATACTATTTATAAAGGGAATACCCCCTTTTGATGTCTACTTTTCAAAATACCTATTCTACCCTTACACCTATTTTAAAATTAAAAAAATAAACTAATTTATCATAAGAGAGACTTGAATCCATATCCTCTTATTTCCAACATATACCTTACTACTAGACCAACCTCATAACTTTAAGGAATTTTTTTTTTAAAATATTGATATACAACACACATAATTGTTCAATTATATCTATAATGTATAATATATGATATTATATTATATATTATATATCTATACTTCTATACTATTAATAAAAGAGAATACCCCCTTTTGATGTCTACTTTTCAAAATACCTATTCTACCCTGACACCTATTTTAAAATTAAAAAAATAAACTAATTTGTCATAAGAGGGACTTGAACTCATAACCTCTTATTTTCCAAAGATATACTTTAACACTAGACCAACCTTATAACTTTAAGCAAAAAAATTACTTTAAAATATTGATATCCAACATACATAATTGTCCAATTATATCTATAATATATAATATGTGATATTATACTATATACTATATCTATACTATTAATAAAGGAAATACCCTTTTTGATGTCTATTTTTCAAAATACTTATTCTACCCTTACACCTATTTTAAAATTAAAAAAATAAATTAATTTGTCATAAGAGAGACTTAAACCCATAATCTCTTATTTCCCAAACATATACTTTACCACTAGACCAACCTCATAACTTTAAGCAAAAAGTTACTTTAAAGTATTGATATCCAACACACATAATTGTTCAATTATATCTATAATATATAATATGTGATATTATATTATATAGTATATATTATATAATGATAATATGACCTTTTGGTGTCCATATTTTATGACTATTGTACATTCTAAACATTTTATGACTATTCCCACTTTTACAAATATAATTTCTCCTTATTAATATATGCGTACATTTCATGATAAATATTTGTAATAAACATGCAAATATACATGTGCGACAATATTTTGAGTTCTATTTAAACTCTCCTTTTTTATTTTTCATATTCATAGCATATTTGACATATCCATTCATGATCTGACATGTTTTTATCATGTTAGCATAAACAAAAAGTATAAAATTAACAAAATATATTTGAAAACATGTCACATAAAAATTTATATTTCAAAATATAAAAAATTACAAAAGATATTAAATTAAAATTCTACAATTGTTATAACATATTAAAATAAAAATGCAAATACACATGCGCGGCAGCGCCGGTGTTTTCGCTAGTATTATATAATGAGAATATAACCTTTTGGTTTCCACATTTTATAACTATTTTACCTTCTAAATATTTTATAATTGTTCCTACTTTTCACAAATATAATTTCTCCTTATTAATATATGCGTACATTTCATGATAACTTTTTTTAATAAACATGCAAATATACAAGTGCAACAATATTTTGAATTCTATTTAAACTCTCCTATTTCCATTTTTCATATTCATTGCATATTTGACATATCCATTAATGATCTGACATGTTTTTATCATGTTATCATTAAAAAAAATATAAAATTAACAAGATATATTTCAAAGCATGTCACATAACAATTTATGTTTCAAAATATAAAAAATTACAAAAGATATTAAATTAAAATCCTACAATTGTTATAACATATTAAAAATAGAAATGCGAATACACAGGCGCGATAACACTTGTGTTTCGCTAGTATATTCTAATATAATTTACCTAGTATGAATGATTTTGAAAAAATAGTTTTACTAAACTCTTCAAGCAAAATTTCACAACTTTAATTTGTTGTTTTCTCTTTCTCTCTCAACACTTAAAACTGCTTTCTCTATAAAAGATTAGTTTTTTTATTCAAATTTAAATGGGATAAATTTTTTTCTTATGTTATCTTACTATTATTTTAAAAGTAATAACATCTTAACTTATTTTTATCATTTAACAATCCTAATAATTTAATATTTTAATTTTATCTAACAAAATTTAATATATTATCGTATCTTTAATTTTCTTTGATTATTTTATCATCTCATATAAATTCTACATTATATCTATATCTCAAATATATTCTCTATAAATATAATATCTACATGAGAATTATAATAAATATTTATATCATTGCTAAAATCACAATTTAAACATAAAAAATAAATTATCTTAATTATGTAATAATGATTTTATAGTAATAAATTCCTAATTTTTTAGTCTGATTATAAATTCTATACTATCTTGTTTTTATTTCAAAATTTAAACTATTTCTTTATGTTACAAAAAAAATTTACATTTTAAGAACTAAAAATAATTTTTTGTAAAACTTTAATAACAACAAACATATTTAATTATAAAGTTTTCCTTACCCATCATAATAAACTAAAAGAATAAAAAAACTCTTAGTTATCATCTTAAATGAATGACTAATCTGAAAAAAAGAAAGTTTGGTCACAAAAAGGAAAGATAGATGGCAGAGTAGAGGTGAGGGAGGACTGTAGTGGAAGATGATAGATTACGATGGAACATGAGATAATTTTAATGCATTTATAATAGTCTAAGATTCACTTATCTATTTAATTTAATTTTTATTAAATATTTTCATACACATATTTTAAACGCTTCAAAATTTTATCATCTAACTTCTTTTTTTTCTAATCTCTATGAGCTTATATTATAATTTTTATTTTTAATTCATACTGAATATTTTCAATTTAACTAATTTTATGATATTTTCAAAAAATTAATAAGCAATAATAATGTCTAATAAAATATAATTTTAATATTAATTTACACAAATATTTACACACTCAATAAAATAGTTGTCACTTTCCTGACTAACAGTTTTACAAATATTAATAAAAGAAAGTTACGTTTAACTTTTTATATACAACCAAAAGGTTGTATTTTTATTTAATATTTTTTTAATATTTGCAAACCGATTAAACTAACATAAAAACTAAGCAATGATATAAAATATTTTTTCATTATCATTTAATTATAAATTATTTTAGAATAAAATTATTAATTTTATAATAACTATTTAAAAATTATAATAAACATAATTTTTAAAATTTAATTAATATACACAGACTTTTTTTATAGTAACATCAATAATATATTTTTATTTATATGACTTTTAATGTATTAATCAATAAAATTAAAAAATTAATCTTACGATAAATGAAAAATTGTGATAAAATATTAATATAAATTAAACTCTAATTTTTATTAACTTAAAAATATAAAATACTAAAATTGAACCATCAATTAAGCGACCTATGACCTAATGATTAGATAATTTATAATTATTATTTTGAGGATATTAAATTTTAGAATATAATTTTTATCAGATAATAATTTAGTTATTTTTTCTAGTGAGAGATCTTTAGTATTTAGTAAGTAATAAAGTTGTGTATTTTTTATTTGAAAAAAGAAAAAAAAAAGGGAGTCGCCACTAGTAATAAAAATGATAGAGTAATGAATTAATAGATGAAATTGTGTAAGCGTGCAGGTGGCAGTGTTAGAATTGGGGTTTCCGTTTTGATCTTGCGTCGATCTCAGCCTTCACCAATCTTGCGTCGATCTCAGCCTTCACCAATCTTGCGTCGATCTCAGCCTTCACCAATCTTGCGTCTTCTCTTGAGGTTCTCTCTCCCATCATTCATTCACATTTCACGCATTCACGCCACCTTCCCCGCACCGCACCGAACCGCGCCGCGCTTAATAGATGAAATTGTGTAAGCGTGCAGGTGGCAGTGTTAGAATTGGGGTTTCCGTTTTGATTGCAGCGTCGATCTCAGCCTTCACCAATCTTGCGTCTTCTCTTGAGGTTCTCTCTCCCATCATTCATTCACATTTCACGCATTCACGCCACCTTCCCCGCACCGCACCGAACCGCGCCGCGCTTAATAGATGAAATTGTGTAAGCGTGCAGGTGGCAGTGTTAGAATTGGGGTTTCCGTTTTGATTGCAGCGTCGATCTCAGCCTTCACCAATCTTGCGTCTTCTCTTGCGCCGCGCTTATGTCCACTGGACCACCACCGCACTTCTTTGGTACGCTGTTATCAGTTGCGTGTATTTGATATTATCGTTTCTTAGGGTTCTTGTTGTTGTATCAATTTGTTCATAGTTCACACTTCTTCACACTGATTCACCAAGACTCCTCTCTTAGGGTTCATCCGCATTTGTCCGAACTCCAGAGCGAAGGCGACACGATTATAGATAGGAAGTAGCTAATTAAAGAGAAAGAAGTGTTACCTTGGATGTCATCCAACTATATTCATTTTTTTGCTCCCACGTTTTTAACTGTCAAGAGGCTGCAAGAAGTGGTGGGGAAGGTGATGCACTTATACTACGCGGGTCGGGCACAACTGCAGCTATCAAGAGGCTGCAAGAAGCGATGGGAATTGCTGTGCCGTCTGTTTTGAGGGAAAGAGTTTTGAAGAGCCTTCACACAGACGAAAGATGGGTGGTTTTTGTTGGACCTCATGAGCAACATTCAAACCTCCTTTCTTGGAGGCAAAGTTTGGCTGAGGTGGTAGAGGTTGGTCTTGATCACCAAGGTTTGCTTGACCTGGAGGATCTAAAGCTACAACTTGAGGCCTACAAAGCTACCAACGGACCTATGTTGGGATCTTTCTCAGCTTGTAGCAACGTCACTGGAATCTACTCAGATACACGTTCAGTTGCTCAGCTTCTTCATCACTTTCGCAGCCAGGTACTTGCATAGAATTATGGACACATGTGTGTACACATAGACTTTTATTAACCTTTTTTCTATAACTTCAAAAACTGTCAGGAAAATTCTATGGACGTAATAGTTTCTCATTATTGTACATGAGTTAGGAAATTTTGGAAAGTTGGTAATGGTTTTGTTTGTATGTTTATGGACATAATTAACAAAAATAAAGATTAAATTATCAAGAATTCTTCAAATTCAATGACTAGTTTAGTAGTAATTTTTATCTTTCAAAAACTTGTTATTACTTTTAGGGACAAAAGTGACCTTTTGCTAAAAAACTTATTGCAACATAAGCTATTTTTGTCAGTGTTAACAATGAAGTTGACAAAGACATTAATATTTTTTGAGATTCATATCTTTAAGAAACTAAAATACTAGAATTTCATACTTATAGAAACATAAGTTACCTTTCTACCCTATAAATAATTTTATAAAACTCTTAAAACCTTTTCCTCTAATTAGTAATATTCTGACACTCGGATGGAACCAACCAATTGAACCAAATAATTGGAGGAAGTTCACTAGTGCAATCTTATCTGTCCAAAGGACAGATTGAATCTGATGTCAATTAATTAATTATTGACAAAATACACGACAAGAGTGTGAATCAAAGAGGTGTAATAGGCACCAAAACTATTGGTCAAAGGAAAAAAAGATAAATAAAAGGGTCACCACAAGTATAAATGCTTGTATATCTCACAAAAATGTATGGAAGGTGATAGTATAGCATTAGTAGTAATTATTGTTGTTATTGTTATTATAAGATAGCCTTCAAATCATAGTCACAAATAACAATCACACAAACAACATTGAGAGAAAAACACAATTAATTCAATTATAAAGAATATATTTTGATTACAGGAGTTGCTAGATGAATAGTTTCAGAAGAAAACCTCTATTATGCTCTAGATACCAATTACCACATTGAAGTAAAAGAAAAATATAGGTATAATGAACTGAAATCATGTGTTTGAATACACATAGGATGAATCTATTTATAGCTTATTTCATCGGTTATACATGGGTATAAAATATATGATTCCTTTAATCTCAAAGATATTATTTCTACCTACCCTATTTAAAAACAAGACAATATAATATTAAGTAAATATAATGTCTAAGATTCTCAAGATTACTAAATGTCATGTATCTAGTAGTGTATGTTAGTGATCTTGTAGAACATATAGTTCAATGTCATGTATCTTCAATATTTTTATATCCCAATAATGGTATAAAACACAACATTAAATATTTGAAAGATATTTTACCTTTCTTTTTCATTTTTTAAAAATGGTTTTGTGCAATCTCACTTTCTGTATTAGGCTGATTTAGAGCTTACTAATTGCTATGGCTGATGAGGATTGGAGAAAGAAGCACTGGCTCATGATTGCCATGCATGGCGTTGAAAATGCAAAAGGAGTCAAGAGGGCATACATATAACTTCAAGGTACAATTATTTTTGCTCTGTTTATCTAGTGATAATTAGTTACTTAGTAGCTCATTTTTTAATTCTCTATCGGAATTATAATATATTGAGTTAGTGACTTCATTTTTAGAATATTTACTAAAGAATGTTCTATTTAAAGTCATTTGTCTACATGTTATGAGTTTATCTAAATTTAAGCAGGAGGCTATCGTTCATTGTTGGAGGATTACAATAAGTAAGTTAATTTTAGCTTAGAGAGAAATTTAACTGATTTTTTCTTTTTCTTCTTCTTGCTTAGAAGTTTATCAAAAGAGAGCATAATATTAGGATTAAATACTCAAATTGTATTAAAAATATGGATTACAAATATAAATATGCATATTACAAAAATATGTATATTATATATATATATATATATATTTATATATTGTATATTAAAAATATGTATACATAAATTGTATATTACAAAAATATGTATATTATCTCTCTCTCAATATATATAAATATGTATATTATATATACATATATTTATATATTGTATATTACAAATATGTATATATAAATTGTATATTATCTCTCTCTCTATATAAATATGTATATTATATATATATATATTGTATATTACAAATATGTATATATAAATTGTATATTACAAAATTATGTATATTATCTCTCTCTATATAAATATGTATATTACAAAATGTGTATATTATATACATGTATTTATATATTGTATATTACAGATATGTATATATAAATTGTATATTACAAAAATATGTATATTATCTCTCTCTCTCTCTATATGTATATATAAATTGTATATTACAAAAATATGTATATTATCTCTCTCTATATAAATATGTATATTACAAAATATGTATATTATATACATGTATTTATATATATTGTATATTACAGATATGTATATATAAATTGTATATTACAAAAATATGTATATTACAAATATTTATGTATTACAAATATGTATATTACAAATATTTATGTATTACAAATATGTATATATAAATATGTATATTACAAATATTTATATATTGTATATTACAAATATGTATATCATATATATATATATATTTATGTTAGAAATATACATTATAAATAATTAATATGCATATTACAAATATGTATATGTGTATATATATATATATATATATATATTATAATAAGTATGTATATTATAAATAAAAATATGTAAGTGATATACATGTTATATATATATATATAGAGAGAGAGTTTTAATTTTATATATACATCGATTTGTGTGATTCAATTTGTGATTCACCAGTTTTATCATTGATCTAGTTACCCGCTATCTTGATGAGGTCAAATGAACAATAATGTTTTTAAAAAACCGCTT
Organism: Psophocarpus tetragonolobus; assembly: GCA_037954015.1. Classification (NCBI taxonomy): domain Eukaryota; kingdom Viridiplantae; phylum Streptophyta; class Magnoliopsida; order Fabales; family Fabaceae; genus Psophocarpus; species Psophocarpus tetragonolobus. Next base: position 28,159,703 of record CM075691.1, read on the forward strand.
ATATCACACTCTACATGTGTCTAGAATATTTTATCTATCAATTATATCTTGACAACCTCATGTTTTGTGTAAGTGAGAAATTTAACTGCATCATTTTACTAGCTAGTATCCTATGCATTGCACAAGTTTTTAATATGGATTGAATTTTGGTCCCATTTTCTTTCATACATGTTCAACTTTCTTGATTATGTCGAATTTTAACTGTTTATAAAAGTGGTACCTTGGACGTGTCATCCAACTATATTCATTTTATTGCTCCCACGTTTTTAACCAAATCTAGTAATTCTTATTTCCTTTTCAACATTCTTTCTTCGCTTATTCTCTATTCAATTATTTGAAAGATTCATTCATTTTAAAATATATATATTTGAGTTATTATTTCATGATTCTTGGGTTATTATAACCTCTGATTGCTCTCCATACTCATTTATGGGAATTCACTGTCTTGGCTCCCGTTGGTTTGATAGTAATAGGAGTTTTTCTTGGGGTTAGTGTTGTATAACAAATAACAAATTGGATTTCAGCATGCAGCATTTTTATTACTTATTAAGATCATCTATTTTGCTCTACTTTTAAAGATTTGGTGTATACTTATTTCATGCAATGACAACAATGTTGGCTATACAATATTATTTCCACTTTTAGTATATTCATTTATTATGCTTTTATGGGTTGGTGAGTTACTTATAACTGGTAAAATTTCTTGTTTGTGTGTGACTGTAAACTTACAAACTTGTTGGAGGTTTACAAACTTGTTGGAGTAGTGAGGAAGAGAAGGAGAATAAAAACCTTCTTCAAAACTCTGAGGTATTTGATTTGTCAAATTGGGGTATGTTTTTCTCTACTCATGTTTTCTGTAGCACTTGTTATGTTCTGATTCTTTATAAGGATTAATGATGATGCCATGTGGTGTCTTGGTATGCTGTTTGAATACAAAATCCAATCATAGGGGCTCAGTGATTTCCAATTGTTGCTTCGGTACCACCAAGGAGAATGGAGTTGAAGAGTTTTTGAGTTCAAAGAATGACAAGTCTGAATATGAATGGTAATTTTCCACTTCAACTTCTGATTTCTGATTGGGTGTGTGATTTGGCCGTATGAGTTAATTGAACTAGTTTTGTTTAGCATTAAGTTTTGTATATGAACTGAAAAACATGTTTACATATAAAATTTTTAAAGAAAATCATTAAAAGATAAAAAACTGGTTCTGTGAAAAACTAAGAGAGACACACGTGCAATCATAATCTTGAATCTTCTCATTCATATACTGAACTCTACTAAGTACTGCCTATACTTCCATCCACACTACTATCTACTATCTTTACTAACTTGTAACTACAAGTACCAATTAAATCTCTGTCCTCTGTCCTCCTCACCGTTCATTTCATACACCTTTCCTTTTACTGAAATTCATACTATTTTTTATTTTATTTTTAATTAATAATAGTAAAGAGGAAATAACTATATTATGTGTCACCGTATAACTTTGCCCAATTTTCATGTCACATCTTATTAACTTTTTCCTCTACATTAAAAATGTGATTACGTATCGAGTATGGAGATTGGGCGTATCATATAATAATTGTTAAGGAGTGTTGTAAATGTAAAGACCTTCGTAATACTATTACTACTAATCTTGGTTTTTGTTCCCATGTCTGCATGAGTGCTTGATACTTGAGACCACTCTACCTCATCTCTGTACGCTTCACTGCTTCTTATGTCGATGCATTTAAAAATCACAGCTCAACTATCCTAAGTTTTTGTGTAAGTGGGGTTTGTTTTCATAAATTTTGCTTCTTGGATTGTATATTAGTGCCTCTGTTTTAGTTATGAATTGGAAATGATGAATGGTTCTTGAGTCTGGTTCTGCTCATGTGATTTCATTAAGTTTTTCCTCCCCTCTATCTTGGGGTGTGTGTCTCCCAATTCTGTTAATGAGTAGTAACCAAGAAAAATTCTGTTAGCCAGTGGCCCAGAAAATTTTCAATGTTTCTTAGTTTTATTGGTGCACAATGGTAGCTAAGTGGTAAGAGTCACAACTTCAAATGGATGTGTCTTAGAGAGTTAGAGTTATGCATATTACCTCTATTTTGGCCTTTTTTTCGTTTCTGTTAACATTAGTGGGGCTAGTGGGAGATAACTTTGGTTGCCAATTATGTGATACAATATGCTATTTTTCGTTTTGTTTTCTTTGATGAGATGTGAAATTGAATTTCATTTGAATGGATGGTTAGCGATTTTGTTTTTACCCTCATTGGATTTCTTTGATTTTAGAGAATTGTTCTGTTCTAAACCTTGAAATTATAAATGGATGGTTAGCGGCTTTCTGATAGAAGGCTCATTCTTCTTTCCTTAGAGATATAGAGATGGTAAAAAAAGGAAACATTGTGCATTAGGGGAGAGGTTGGACAAAAACCCTTGCTAAAGTTAATCTAACAAACGAGCAGCTACTTAAAACGCTTGTCAAAAGTCAACTCTGACGTCCTTTAGAAGTGGAAATTGAAGGTAAATAGCATCCCTAGTTTGCTTTCGGCTTTTTGGCAGAAAAAGTTACTAGCTGACAGATATATTATTAATTTGTGTAGTTATGCTTTTATATATATATTTCTATATTTGGTTTTTGCAGGATGTAATGAGAAACAAGTAGAAGCTAGGACTACGATATATATATATATATATATATATATATATATATAAAATCAAGTGTGCTTTTCACTCAAGCAGATTTTAGTCAAATGCTGGATAAGGAATCTTCTTGTTAGTTTCTAATTGAGATGTTTTTTTTGTCAACAATAGACTTTATTAATTAAATACCAAAGCATTTGTGGAACGAGCAAAATACCTCACACATACTAAAGTATGCATTTTTTTTTAATTCTAGAGGAGCATATCAAAATTGTGTTTTCATGTTGGCTGTATGAGAGATATTGGGTGAGAAATAGAAGAAAAAATTCATTAATATATAATAAGAGTTTTTTCTTGCAACAAAAACATTTGATGATTAAAGTTCTATTCTAATTTAGTCCCTAAAGTTTTATCTATTTGGCCTTAGTCATCGATTTAGCAATGTTTTACTTTGAAAATTCTAATGTCTTGATCATTTTTGACAAGTATTTGTATTCTCACTAACATTTTGGGTTCAACCACTATGATTGCAAGGAGCCGTCCTTTTAAAGGAATATCTAATTTAACTTTCTATGCCTTACTACTTTACTGTCATTTTGCAGCTGTGATTCAAGCTAAATCATCCCATCAAGGCTGCATCATGAGGCTATTCATTCATTATAAGCTTCTCAAAATCCGTGGCATTGCGTGAGGTATTTGATTTTCTGTTGTTCTATGCTCTCTTCACATGTGTATATATTACTCTATATTATTACATTTGAGTTTGAGTCGTATACTTTTTTTATTTATGCCATTTTGATTTCAATATGGTTTTTCTTCTCAGCGTATTCTGCCTTTTTGTATGGGTGAAGTCTGGGTAACAACTGCTTGCTTGGCTTTAATCGAAGCAACCACTTCTAATTATAATTCAAGTGGCGCCTGGCATAGAAAAGGAGTTCTTTCGTCTTCTGGGACCTATATTCTCTAGCTAGAGTTAAGGTAGGATTCTCATGAAGTTGGTGAATAGACTGGATATTTATGTTGGTTTGAAACACTCTTTAGATGAATCAGTGGCCTCTTTAATCCTCTTCATTTTTCTGTAATGTTGATTATATCACATTGATATTGTGAGCCATACCGTTGTTTTCTGAATTTTATATATCTTGGCAGTTCATGAGGCTTGCCTAATTGGGTATGGAACTGATAACATTATCTTTCTCACCTTTCTTGCTACTTGATCCTTTCTTTCTGCTTGTCTACTTAAATTAGCCAATTTACTTTTTGATGCATATTTTTTTGTACTTCTCCTTCTCCATTGACATTAATACATTCTAGTTGTTTTCTTTAAGCGCCTCTGCCAACACAGATCACAGTAGCATACCCATCGAATGTGGGCATTAAACAGAGAAATGGACTTCTTAGAAATACATTTCTCAATTTTTATTCTACATTTTCTCTTTCTATTATGGTATTATGAGTAGGGTTCAAATCCTAGCATTTTCTCTTTGCAATCACAGTTTTCTCACTGCAATCTCACTTCACGGTTTTGATTTGCAGCTTTTCCTTGTGATTTTTATGATCTCTTCCTTTGCGACTCATCTCTTGCAATCTCACTTTGCGGTTTCGGATAGAGTTTTCAGATCTTGCAATTCCAGATTTTGTGATTTGTGTTGCATTGTTGTTGTCTCTGCCTTTGTGAGTTCTGATTCATGTTATGATTGAGCCTAGTGGAATTACAGAGTAAGAAATTCTCTAGATTCCATCTAAACTATTTTTTATTTTCTCTATTAGCAACTTCCATCTTTAATGTCCTCCTACATTCAACAATAACAATAGCAATATAATATTAACAAATTGATGTCTCATGAACCACAATTTTGTTAGGTTTTTCTTTATTTTCTCTTTGCTCTTTCTTTGTACTGGTTTACATTGTGTCTATTTGGATTAGACTATGAGTTGGGCATGCTTTTCAAATCTGTTAACCCTACTCTCAAATATTTCTTGTTATGAATTTGTAGATGTGAATGTTATATGATGAATATAAAAACTCATACCAAAGACTTATGCATACCTAAAAATCATTGTTTTGATTGTTGGTTATTGTCCAATGAAATTTGAATCTTTCATAAGCTTGGTGTCCTACATGATCCTAAAATTATAGCATAAAAAATACATTTATCTATTTTTATTCTACATTTTCTCTTTCTATTATGGTATTATGAGTAGGGTTCAAATCCTAGCAGTTTTTTATGCTGCTGTGATTTATCTCTCCTGTGATTGCATTATTGCACTCTTAGTTGCAATCTCAAATCTCATTTTCCTTTACCTAGAGTTCTGATTGGTTCTTTGTTACTTTGATTCACAATTTTTTCTTTGCAATCACAGTTTTCTCACTGCGATCTCACTTCACGGTTTTGATTTGCAGCTTTTCCTTGTGATTTTTATGATCTCTTCCTTTGCGACTCATCTCTTGCAATCTCACTTTGCGGTTTCAGATAGAGTTTTCAGATCTTGCAATTCTAGATTTTGTGATTTGTGTTGCATTGTTGTTGTCTCTGCCTTTGTGAGTTCCGATTCATGTTATGATTGAGCCGTAGTGGAATTACAGAGTAAGAAATTCTCTAGATTCCATCTAAACTATTTTTTATTTTCTCTATTAGCAACTTCCATCTTAAATGTCCTCCTACATTCAACAATAACAATAGCAATATAATATTAACAAGTTGGTGTCTCATGAACCACAATTTTGTTAGGTTTTTCTTTATTTTTCTCTTTGCTCTTTCTCTGTACTGGTTTACATTGTGTCTATCTGGATTAGACTATGAGTTGGGCATGCTTTTCAAATCTGTTAACCCTACTCTCAAATATTTCTTGTTATGAATTTGTAAATGTAAATGTTATATGATGAATATAAAAACTCATACCGAAGACTTATGCATACCTACCTCATATAGTTGTTCCTCCAAATCATTGTTTTGATTGTTGGTTATTGTCCAATGAAATTTGAATCTTTCTTAAGCTTGGTGTCCTACATGATCCTAAAAATATAGCATTACTTTGATGTTTGTCATGAATAAGGTATAAGTTATTAACTAATGGTGTATATGGAAGAAAGGAAAGAAAGTACGGATGAAGGAAAACATGGATAAAGATGCATTTTCTTTTTATTTGGAATTGGTTGAAGAGAAAATGAAATGAAAACTTGTTTTTTTAAACTATATTTTCTTTACATTTTCTCTCTCAATTCAAATTTTGTTTTAGTTTTTCTCTTTGACTTTCTTACTTCCCATAAGAGCCTTAGTTCAAATCTCAGAAGTTGATATCTGTTCTCTTTACAACTATGTTCTATGATTTTACCTTTGGATTCTTTTTGGACCAGATATGGGTAAGGGCTTTCTGCCATCGAGACCTTCTGAGATACCTGTTCAACAACATCAAATGAAAGAAATTATTAATTCTCTACTTGCAGCTCTTAAAGAACATCAAATGAAAGAAATTATTAATTCTCTACTTCCAGCTCTTAAAGAACCTGTTATTGATTATGGTGTTCCCTTTAAGGCTGATGCAATCATTGCCAATCCTCTTGCATATGGTATGGTTTCTTGTTAGTTACATATAGATAATATTGTTTCTTGTGCATCTACATTTGTTTATCAAGTGAATATGATTTCTAAATTATGAAATAATGTCGGATTAGTGTCTTGATAGCATACATGACAAATCTTAAAAAAGGTTTGACTGCAATATTCGAGAAGTATACTAGATTTCCTAGCAAAACCAAGGCATTCTAAAGTGTATTCGAGAAGGATGGATCAATTAGGTGTTGTTCAGTTGGTTTCTAGTTTCCTTTTTTTGTTTTTGTTAGATGTAGTTCAATATATGGGCCTAAGTCTATTTCCTTGTAATGAATGTATTTCTTCATGGAGATTTTCAGGAGAAGCTATACTTGAAAGGAATGCTAGTTCTTTTTATGTTGTCATAGAATATTTTCCACTCTAGTTTCTCAAATTTGGGTTGCTCTTTCTAATAACATTATCTTTCTCTTACCTTTCTTGCTACTTGATCCTTTCTTTCTGCCTGTCTACTTAAATTAGCAAATTTTATGTTTGATGTATATTTTTGTTGTACTTCTCCATTGACATTAGTACATCTTTAGGGCATACCAATCCATGTGGCAGAGGCACTTAAAGTTCCCATTCATATTTTTTTTTTCACAATGCTATGGATGTAAGTTTCTACTTGTTTATGTAATATTTTCTTTAGTTATTTTCTCGTTTTCTGTCTTTTTAGTTCTTTAGAAGTATGTTGTGTTTCTTTTAGTTTTCTTGGTGATTCAATTTTGAATTTTATACAAGTACTTTATCCTTTTTCCCCAGGCCAATTACTAAATTTCCACATCCTCTATCAGGTGTAAAGCAACAGGTTGGTTATAGGGTGATTTCTTTATTCATTGCTTTGTATGTTATACCTGCCTAATTTTTTGCCTTTTATGTTCAACTAAATATTGGTCATTTATGTCTTCAGCTTTTATATCAAATAGTTGACTCTTTGATATGGCTTGGAATACGAGACATGATTAATGATCTTAGGAAGAAAAAGTTGAAACTACGACCAGTCACATATTTAAGTGACTCACAAGGCTTTGAAACCGATGTTCCACATGCATATATATGGAGTCTTCATCTTGTTCCTAAATCAAAAGGTGGCTGCTCTACATTCCATTCTTCATATTTTTGTTTTTGTAGTCATTGTTATATTAAGTTTCTTGTTTTTTAGTGTGTTCTATGCTTGTGTGTTATTATTATTTTGGTCTTTCTAACTAATGAAAATAATGCTCAATAGATTATTTCTTTCAATATATTTTCATTAACTAATTCAATTAACTTAAAATAATTAAAATACCTTGTTTATGAAAATTTGGCTGTTACAATAAATCTCTTCTATCCATTTGGATAAGTGTCCTTTGATTGTGATATTTTCTTGTTTTATTTTGTGCTTCTATATTCGCATCCTCCCTTGGATTTTTTTTGCCAAAGAGACGCCACTTAAGGTGAAAAGCTAGGAGTGGAAGCTTCCTACAAGGGTAGTGTCTTAGGAAGAGTTGACTAAAAGCACAAGGATAGGATCAAGGAGGAAAAGTAAGGATGTGACATGAGAGAGCTTGAAAACAAGTGGACTTGAAGACTTCCAACAATTGTTCTTTATTTGAGTTGTATTACTTTTAGGAGTGTTGATATCCTTTAAGGATCACTCCATTTGTTTGTAATAGTTTTTAATTTTTCCTAGTTTCTCTCGTTAAGTAAGGTGGGAAGAAGGAATTGGTACACCTACTTCTTCACCTTTAGGAGCACGTTTAGAATCCTATCTTTTTACCTTTTCTTGCTTTACCTTTCTTTGTATACCATGATCATTGTTGGTCATATGATTGGATACATTGGAGTCAAAATACCAAGGAGAAGGAGAAGATGGTATACCTGAAATTCCTAAAGTAGTAAATGTGGGCATTATCATGTGTTGAACATTTAATGGCTTAGAGTTTGCACAGAACTAGAACCATGGGATTTGGTGGTCTTATGGGACGTTCTTTAATTATATGACCATACTTTTTGCAATAATTACAGAACTTGACAAACCTTCATAGATAATGTCTTTATATTCTACCCAAAGATTCATGAAATGATAATAAAATTTAGAAATGGAAAAAAATCCTATTGGAATATAGCAATTTCATGTTCAAGTAGTAGTGTTATTCTGGCTATATATCTTCTTTAAATAGTCCTATATACTAGCTCTAGTGTTGAACGATTTGAGATTGAGAATGAGATTAGGATCTATAGATCCTATGATCCATGCCATGACTTGACATATTTCACTTGCCCCTGGGTATGTTTAGTTTGTTGGTTTTCTGTGTCAGTATTAGAATGGGTACTGTCAACATGATCCAAAAGGCTTGCCTTTGACAAATATCTGAACTTGGAATGTCCATCTTGAGAACTTCTTGCCATTAAGGTGAACAAATACTTTTCAATTGTTAGAGTATTATCATTATGTTATTATCGTTATGATCAAGGCTATAAACATTCTTTTTCTCTAGTTCTTCACAATCATTGCAATGATGAGTATTCTTAGCTCTCTTCTAACAATAATGGGGCTCCACATTCCAATGTTTGCTTAACTCGAATACCTGCCCATATACCAGTGCTCCATTTGCCAGCGCTATGCTAGCCAACATTGCCTCAACTCCTTAACGTAATATTCTAACTTCTAATAAAATTGTCAGATTCTTGCAATGCTTGTGTTATTGGAAAGTCCTATAGACTCCTTTCCAATACTTCCATTATAGTTTATTCTTCTCCCCTTGAATTAATATACAACGATTTGTGTGCACCTTCACATATTCCCTCTGCAGATGAGTTTTTGTATTACGTTACTTTTGTTTATGCCTTTTCAAAATATACCTGGTTGTATCTTCTTAAAAACAAAGTTGATACTTTCTCTGTTTTCAAACAATTCAAAACCATGTTTGAACATAAGTTTGATTCCAGAATAAAGTGTCTACAAATAGATTGAGGAGGAGAGTTTAGATCATTAACCCTTTTTCTAAACAGTTGTCGAATCATTCATCATCTCATATGTCTTCACACATATCATCAAAACAATGTTGTTGGAAGAAAACATAAACACATTAATGAAATTGGCCTAACCCTTCTAAAACATGCATCTTTGCCCTTAAAATTCTATGATTTTGCTTTTACCACTACAATCTATCTCATAAGTAGACTGCCTTCTAGTACCCTTTTGTTTGAGACTTCTTTTAAAATTATTTTCCAACAATCCCTTAATTATCCTTTCTTAAGGATCTTTGGTTGTGCATGTTTCTCATTCTTAAGACCTTACAATAGTCACAAATTAGGCTATAGGTTTCATGAATGTGTGTTTCTTGGTTATTCTAACTCACAAATGTTATAAGTGTCTATCTCTCATTGGAAGAATTTTTACCTCTAATAGTCTTTAAAGAAATCAGGTTTCCCTATTAATGAACTATTTTCATCTCAGTTGTCTGCCAAAATACCATCTAACTCTCTTGATAGTTTTCATCTCATTGGCATTCCCATTATCATAACTACGCCTCAACCTGAGTCTACACCCAATTTATCTAAACCCACACTTGACCCCATGTCTAAACCCACATCTGAGCCTAATTCGGAACCTCCACCAGTATCTGCACCTGATCTTGAACCCATCCTTGACCCTACACCCATTCTACCTGACCCAACCTGACTTTCAAACACTCACCTCATGCAAACATGGTCCAAATCTTGAATTTTTTTGTAGATACTTCATCCATCCCTTTTGTTACTGTGAACCTAAAAATGTCAAATAAGCTATTTGATCCAACTTGATTCTCTGCCATGAGATCTGATTATGAGACTCTATTAAAAAATTAGACCTGGGAATTGGTTTCTATCCCACCTAACAGAAAGGTTATTGGCTGCAAATGGGTATTTAGAATAAAAGAAAATGTTGATGATTCAATCAATAAATATAAAGCTTGATTGGTAGCCAAAGGGTTCAATTAAGTAGCAGGTTTTGACTTTAATGAGACCTTTTCACTTGTCTTCAAACTTGTCATTGTCAGGCTTATTCTAACTCTAGCTCTCACTTACAAGTGGACTCTTTTTCAGCTAGATGTCAATAATGCTTTTCTCAATGGCTTACTATTTGAAACTGTTTACATGACCTGGCCTCTTGGTTTTGAAGCTGCTAATTCCTCCTTTAGTTTGCAGACTAAACAAAGCTCTCTATGGCCTCAAGCAGGCACCAAAACAGTGGTTTGAACATTGTAATTTACTCTTAGTTTTTGGCTTTGTGGCTAGCAAATGTGATCCCTCCTTGTTCACCTACAAATATGCTTCTGACACTATTTACTTACTGTTGTATGTTCATGATATAATTGTCATTAGTAGTTTTGTAGCCTTAGTTCAACAATTGACCTCCAAGTTGCATGACAATTTTTCTCTTAAGTAGCTTGCTCATGTAGACTATTTTCTTGGTCTTGTGGTTAAGCGCCTCCCTGATCAGTCCTTGTTACTGACCTAAAGCAAATATATTCGTGATCTCTTGCAGATAACTAAAATGGTTAAAGAACAGTCCATCTCCTCACCCATGACTTCTGGCTATAAACTTAAATTGAATTTGATGTGTTCTTTATGACCTTTCATTATACAAATTTGTTGTTGGAGCTCTTTAATACCTCACTATCACCAGACCTGAGACCAGTTTTGTAGTCAACAAAATCTGTCAATTTATGTCTAACCTTTGAGGCTTGTTGGACTGTTGTAAAGCGAATCTTGAGACACCTTAAAGGCATGATTCTTTATGGTCTGCACTTGCAACCTGCACACTTTTTTTGTATAAGAGCTTTTTGTGATGCTGATTAGGCCTCAAATGTTAATGACAGAAGGTCTACCTCAGGAGTAGCTATTTACTTTGGTCCCAACTTAATCTCTTGATGGTCTAGGAGGCAACAAGTTGTTGCCAGGTCTAGTACTGAAGCTGAATACAAAAGCTTGACTGAAACTGCAGCAGAAATTGCATGGATTCGGGCTCTCCTTACTGAATTAGGAATCCTTGTTTATACTCCTATAATATATTGTGACAATCAAAGTGCTGTTGCACTCTCTCATAATCTAGTTCGTCATGCTTGAACCAAGCATATGGAAATTGTAGTCTTCTTTGTTAAGGACAAAGTTCTCACATACCAGTAATAGATCAATGGTTGATGCACTCATAAAACCTCTCTCTCCAACTAGATTTTGCTACCTCGAGCAAACTCAATGTCTTTATGTCTTTTACTAATCCTCAATCAACACGAGTTTGAGGGGGAGGGGATGAGGTGTTAGAGTATTATCTAGCTAGTTGTAGTTGTTAAACTGCAACAACCTTGTGTTCGTCTTAGTTGCTATAGTAGTTAAGTTGCAATAACAGTTTTTGTATATTTCCTTTTAGTTATAAAACTATACGGGTTAGTTGTTAGTTGGTTGACTTTTGGTTGTAAGTTTGTTATCTTAGCTCTCAGCCTTGCACTTCTACATATAGTTTGCTTATACTCTGTTTTGGTGTGATAATACCCATTTTGTTGCTAACTTCTTTCTCTCATATAAGTTTCTTTCAATTTGTATATTCCAAAACCTTTAACAATAGTGGACATGATGCAGAGGAAAAAAAATTAGGGGACCACAACAAAGAAACTGCAAAAGGCACAAGGATGAAAGAACTTAAAAAAAATAATGAGGGGCTAGGAGTTTGTGAGAAGAACTATGATAGGATAAAAAACACTGGATTAGGATTAGAGATTGAAAATAAAACACAAAAAATTTATGGCAAATACAACCAAAATCAGGCCCTAACATATTTTTTAGATTGCAAATTTTATGAGCAATTTAGAGGTAGTAAACGCTTGAGAAGAAAACAAGCTAAGTCACAAAAGATTCCTAACACAACATGCACCAAACTACAACAAAATGAAAGCTAACAGATAACATGAATTCCTAACACACAAAATAGTGGTTCAATGGAGGATTTAACAAATTTGAACCGATTAAAATGAATAAAAAATGCCTAAGAAAATGCATTGATTAAATTGAAGAACAGAGGCTTAGATATGAAAAAATCACAACAACATGCCACAACAACACTAGACAAGCAACAATAATATGAACAACACGAATTGAAACTAAAAAAATGGAGAATAGATTGAGAAGAAGGAGATTACAATTTGAAAATTAAAAAAAGATTAAGCAAAGGAGAACCTCTAGAAGAAGGCTCTTGTTACCACTTGATGCATTCTTGGAATGCTCTCCCTAGTATCTTGCTTCAAGAGGTTCCAATGGTGCAAGAAGGTGTCGATGAATAGGAAGAAGATGAAGATGAAGGCTGGCTAAAGATAAACCTAGTTTGTAGAAGCTTGTCACAAGGGAAGGAACCCTTGATAAAAGCCATAGAAGCGCTCTCAAAGTTAGAGAGAAGAAGACATTCACAAAGAGTCTCACAAAGACTAATTTGTATAAAATGAACTAAGACCCTTACAAGAGTCAGTGAGGGGGTTATTTATAAAGGGAAAAGGAGTGTTGGACGTTCAAGACAAGGCCAAGGGATAAAAGAGAAAGATCCAAACAAGTCCCTAGAATTTAGGATCTATGTTCCCTCTAGATTGACTTTGAATTTTGGAGGGAAGTGACATGACATTTCTAAAATTCAAATTCAAATAAGAAGCAACAAGATTAGTCATGTAGGAAAGAGAAGGTGATGTTGCACCATTCATGAGGGAATAAAGGGCCCCATTAACAAAACCCTAGTCGCCCTAGGTTTTGTAAAAACATACAAAGTCCCCCTAATGTACTATAGCGTTGACCTTAGATCGAATCACAGGTAAACATGAAAAGATTGTTTCAGGCTAGCTCTAATTTTTTTCTTTATTAACAACAGGGTGGTTATAATCACAAAAAATAAATGACCAAACAAGCAAGAAAGAATGAAAGAAAATTTGCAAGAAATCATGAACAAATTTGCAGGAAAAGAAAAATCGCAAGAAAGGAAAATTGCAAAAACTAAAAGAAATACATTTTTTGAAACAGAAATGAAATTGCAGAACAGAAAATTGTAAGAACAAAAAATTGCAGAACAAAAAATTGCAGAATTGAAATCCGAAGTTGCTCCTAAACCTAGCCTACCATGCATGCAATCAATCAATTACAAGGAAAATGATAATTCTTGATCAAGAATTTCGCATAATATAGAGAGGAGGCAAGGGAAGAACACAAACTTGGAGCAAAACTGAAATCTGGAACGAAAACTACAATTGAAAGCCAAGAGAGAAAAATCTTCTCTCCATAAAAATTCTCTAAAACTTTATAAAATCTGAAAACTGTAAATCTGAAAATCTGAAAAGTGTCCTTTGGTCCTCTACCCCCTGTTGGGGTTTTTACTGACATGAATAATGGGCCAAAAAGAGGGGCCAATGGGCCTAAAACTAAATTACATAAAAATGCAATGCCTAAAACAAAATGATGTAGATTTCTGCCTGAACTTCCAAAAACCTCAAAAAATAGAATAGACTCCAAACTCCATGCTCCAGATACCCAAATTGAAGCCCTGGAAGTCACGAATCCAATACAAATAAGGTCTGCAGAGAAAGTTATGTCCAAAACATTAGACAGTGCCATGATAGAATTAATGCAGAATTTACCAAAAATGCAACTTATAGGTATGTTTTATAAAAAAAATATGATTTTATGCATAAAAACCTAAATGCATGAAGTAAATAAGAAAGAACACCTTATAAGATATAGCAAAAGTATAATTGTGAGCATATAAAATGAGTCATCACCCACATTTCTCCTACATGCTTCATGTATTGGTTAAAAGGGTTTTAGAAGCAACTAAGGGTGTGGAAATGAATAACCACACATCCAAATCCTTCTAGGATAATCACAACTAATTAGCACACTCCTCTAAAGGAATTAAACACACATCCTAGAGAAAATAAAACCTATAGGCCAAAATACAATCCTAAAATTAGAAAATTACACCCACTCAAAACACTACATAAACTACACAATTTATTTACATAGTTTTGAGACCATAGCCGTAAAGTCTTCATGAAGCTCCTTCCTAGCCATGTCCTCTCTCTAATCCAACTAGCCAAGGTCCCTTGCTAGGGAGGATTACACCATTTGGTTTATCTTTGGATTGTAGGTTCTTAACATTTTTATTTTTGCTTCAACGGTAAGATTCTGAAAATAATCTCTGAAGTGAGAGATAATGGATTAGATGTTTGGTGTATGATTTCTAAATGTGTGTGATGCATTATTTAACATGAACATGATTTGACATCTTAAGAACATGATTTGACATTTTAGCTGCAGTTAGGAATGAAATTGAATACCACCGGATTTGGTTTATTTTTTCATAGTAGGTTCTTAAGATGTTAATCTTTATTTTCAATGGTAGGATCATCAAAATAATGTCTGGATTGACATAACGGAGTTAGAATAATAATTATATTTTTAACATCTTATACGATATCGTATTATGTCTCTTGTTTCTATAGAATAGTTTAATTGTTGGATTTGGTTTATTTTTGGGTAGTAGATTCCTAAGATATTAATATTTATCTTCAACAGTGGGATCATTAAGATAGTGAAAAGATCTTAGTTATACCTATAGCATATTTCCCTTTGAGTGTTTATACATTAATTGAACTGTTGTTTTTTTTTTTATTTTTGGATAGTAGGTTTTTGACATATTTATTTTTATTTCAACGGTAAGATCTTCGAAATAATCTACGAAGTGAGAGTAATGGATTAGATGTTTAGCGTATGATTTATAAATGTATGTGATGTATTATTTAACAAGAACATGATTTGAGATAGTGTGATTGATGATATTAGTCAACGGTGCCTAAGAGGGAGTCATTCTAGTTGTAGTTAGGAATGAAATTCAGTATTACTGCTTTATAAGTGTTCAATAATTAGATTTTATGTATTTTTTGATAGTAGGTTCTTAAGATCTTAATCTTTATTTTCAATTATGTGAGATTCTTAATTATACTTACAGTAGATTTCATTTTGAGTGTCTATATATTAGTTGAACTATTGAATATGGTTTATTTTTGGATAGTAGGTTCTTAACATATTCATTTTTGTTTCAACGGTAAGATCCTCAAAATAATGTCTGAAGTGAGAGATAATGGATTGGATGTTTGGTGTATGATTTATAAATGTGTGATATATTATTTAACATGAACATGATTTGAGATATTGTCATTGATGATATGAGTCAATGATGCCTAAGGGAGTCATTCTAGCCACAATTAGGAATGAACATCGCTATATAATTGTTCAGTTGTTAGATTTGGTTTATTTTATTATAGGAGGTTATTAAGATTTTAATGTTTATTTTCATTCTTGCCGCCAGGATGAGGTCAATTTGATGTTCTATCCCTCTTAAAGGTAGAAGTCCACTTGGGAACCTCTTGAGGAAATACATCATCAAATTCTTTTAAAAGATTGTGGACCTCTTGTGGTAAAGACTCAAGTTCATAATTAGTGGCAATGAGTTTCTCTTTGAAGTATAGAAGGTATAAAGGTTGTTCAAGCAAGAGTGTTTTCTTGATATCATTCTTAAGTGATAAATAACTCTTGTGAACAACATCTTTAGAGGAGACACCTTCCTCTAAACTTGATACCTTTTCTTCCTTTACTTTGGCCTTAGAAAGACCCCTTTTTATCTTTTTTTGATTTTTGTTTTCTTTCTTTTTGGTCTTCTTCTCTCTTAGCTTTCATTTTGAGTTGGTCCTCACACACTTGAGAAGGTGTTAGAGGGCATAACACAAATTTCTTGCTTAAGTGTTGGAAACTTATTTTATTGGTAAGGCCATCATGCATGGTTTTCTTATCAAATTGCCAAGCCTTTCAAACAACACATGACTAGCTTCCAAACGCACAACATCACATAAAACTTCATCTTTGTATTTGCCAATGGAAATTGGTACAAGTGCTTGTTGGTTAACCACAATACCTCCATCCTTATGAATCCATTGCAATTGATAAGGTCTAGGATGTGGTTTTGTGGATAAGGCTAGCTTTTCAACCAATCTAGTACTACAACAATTACAACTAGACCCACTATCCACAATGAGAGAACAAGTACCGTAAGTCTCACTAGTTTGGTTGTTAAGAAGTCTCCTTATCGTAAGTAAGTCTCCATCACAAGGTAAGGTCTCTTCCATGGAATCCATGGCTTCATCTTCACTACTTGAAGTAGAAGAAGAAGAAGTAGCTTCATCAAGGCTACTATAGTGATCTTGGCCTCTTAAAATCATTGTTTTCTTTGTGGGGCATTGAGAAGCAATGTGACCCCTTCCAAGACACTTAAAGCACTTGATGTCACTTGAATTAGACTCGTTTGAAGGCACTTTAGAAGAATATGTTTTTTTCTTTTCTTTATCTTTTTCTTTTTCATCTTCTTTGGAGACAGGTTTGGAAGTGGGACCCTCTTTCTTAAAATTCTTGGAATAAGATGGAGTGAAGACTTTTTTGAAACTTTTTCTTTTAAGTTGGTGCTCCACTCTTGAACAAAGTTGAACAAGTTCATTCAAATCTCTATATGGCAAAAGTTTTGGAACCTTGAGATAGTGGTCCTCTCTTCTTCCCTTATACCCGCCCTCATCATGAGTAACTCCATTTGTTGCCTATATTCTTCCACATTTAATGACTCTTGTTTCAACCTTTGAAGCATATCCATAAGCTCACGGTCATAGTATGGAGGAATATGCCTCCTTCTTAAGGCATTACGGAGTTCATTCCAATATTGAATCAGGAGCTCATGATTCACTCTCTTTTCTCTTTCTAAAGAAGTCCACCAATACATGGCATGCCCTTGGAAGCTAAGGGTTGCCAAAGAAACCTTCCTTTCTTCACTTTCTAATTTCCTCATTTTGTTTATCATGTTCTTTCTCCCTCTTCCTAAATTCTTCCTCTTTTTTTGCACTTTCTTCTCCTTTTCTTATATACTCCCTAGGTTCTCTAAGGCTAACATTACTAAGGTGAGTTTTGACCACAGACACTTGAATGATCACTCATCTTTGATCTAAGAAAGATTTTCACAAAAGGTTTTCTTGAAAAGATTTTTACAAAGAGTGAGTGATAAAGGTTTTCACAAAGAAATTTTGGTGCTAGACTTACTACTTGGAGGGGTTAGAATTGTACTCTAAACGGGAGGTGGACTACAAGGAGTCACTTAATAACCAAGCCTCTTAGTAGTGGGAAAGTAACAAAGGCATACACTAGTCGAAATTCCTAAGGTGGAAACAATCCCACCACTAAAACGAATTACACCTAAGCTATCACAAATCAAATGAGAGTTTAAAGTGTACAAATTACAACCCAAATGAACAAGAAAGGACCAAGTATGAATGGCCCCAATAAAAACAACAACAAAGAGCAAAGGAAAGAAGAAAAAAGGGTACAAAAATCAAACAAGAATAAAAATAGAAAGATACTAGGCGCAAATTTAAAATAAAAAAGCAAGAAACAAAATTGAAATTCTTCAAGCTTCCAACTTGGTGTTCCTTCACAAGTAACAAACTTGTTAGTCCTCTCTTTATAGTGTTCCACTATGGTGATTCTCTCCAAAGCACTTTGGGACTTATGGCAACTTCCTCAAACTCAATCTCCCAAGATTCACAAGGTGAACCCAAGGTGATTCACCTACACCAAGCAAAGAAGCCAACCAAGAGAAAGAGAACCAAGAGGCCAAGAAATAAAAACTAAAATAGGAAAATTAAGAAGGCTAAACTCAAGAGATTAATTATGTGGCAGGACTCAAAGAATGTGAAGAATGACAAGCAAAAATTAAGGCACACAAGAAAGTTAAGCACTCAAAAGGAACTTAGAATGAGTCTAGATTAGTATTTAAGTGTTTAAGGTTCCTTGTCTTTAAAATTTCATGTCCAATGTCCAAAGTTCAACCAAGGTTTTGGTCATAAAATGGGTCCAATGATAGTCCAACATAGTCCAATATGGTCAAAGTTCAAGTCCAAAGTCCAAGGGTAAAATGGTCCACAAGTTAGCAACAATTCCTATTAATTTTATTTTTAACTTTCACTTCTTTTCACTCAAAATGTGTCCCACCAAGGAGGATCAGATTTGATTCTTTTAAAGAGAGGGTGGGAAGCCTCTAGGCCATTTGCACGAAAATTTGAGAGCTAAATGCCTCTCAAATGAACCCCTAAATGGACCTCAAATGAAATGTAGGTCCCTCCCCCCTAAAGGACTAAAATACCCTTGTGTCTAGAAAATGAAAGAAATGGACTTTTAACCTCACAAGTCAAGGTTTAAGTCCCAAAATAAATCCTAAACTAAAGGAGGGGATTGATTGGACTTTGGGCTTAAATCCTCCTCCCTTCGATGAATCCTTTTAATCCTAGCACTTCCTTTCCTTCTTGACTTGTCCAAGAGGTTAGCTCTCTCTATAAAAAGGTGCTCCTTCACGTTCTTGTATTTTTTACACTTTATTGAATGGAAAAACCTTGAGTTGGCCAAAATTATCTTAGTGTCTACCCTTCTCTTTTTGAGAATTCCTTAGGTTTTTATCAAGGGTTCCATTCCTTGTGCAAATTTTCCCTCTTAGGCTTATCTTACCTTAAGTGGCGCCTAAAACCACCTCACTTTTTACCTCTCCACAAACCATTTCACCAAAGAAGAAAACCTCTAGAAAAAGATCAAGGGAGACATGCATCATTTGGTATCTAAAGCATTGGTTCTAGAGGTCTAAACTCTCTTCCTACCTCATTTATTTTTTCTTTCCGTTTTCCTATTTTATTTTATCTTTAATTTCCAAAATTTTTTCTAGCTTTCCATTGTTGTTTATAATTTCCATTTATGTCTTGAGTTTATTGTTTTGAGTTATAGTTTATTTGCGCCATTTATTTTTTGCTTGATGCAATTTATATTGTTCTTTTCTTTGCATCTACATCGCTCCCATATTCATTAATTTTGAGTTATAGTTGGGTGCTTTCTTGCTTGAATTTGGTTTTGAGAATTTCTTGCAAAAAGTCCATGCCGTTGTGGTGAATTCCACAACCTTGTGGTCAAGAAATTTAGACCAAATTCTTGTGTTTAGGGTTTAGGGTTTAGGGTTTTAGCCTTATTTTTAGCTTTTATTTTTCATTTTTATACTCTTGTGTAGTTGTCTATAAGTCATGTTTATAGTTTCCAATTTTGTCTATTAATTCCTTTTAAGTTTAGTCTCTTTTGTTTTACAAAAAAGCTTTTGAAACTTCTTAAATTGAGCAACATAGAGGGTTGTACCTCATGTCTAAGTCTCTTTAGAGGTTCAAGTGTTTTTAGTTTCAAGCATATTCTTAAAAAAAAAAAAATCCAAAATAGTTGCTCAATTCCCTTTGTCTTTATTTTCCTTATATGCATAATTAGTAGCTCATTTGTGTGGTAAAATTAGTTCTTGTTTCTGGGTGCTTTCACTTAAGCTATAAGTTTGATATTTGTGTTCAACAAATTACTAAAAACTTAACAAAGCTTGACTCCAATGGCACACCAAACTACTAAACCATTAACACATCTATAGCTACTTTGCATTTTGAAGTCATTTCTAGTAGTACCTAAATTGTTGCTTTTAATTTTCTTTATTGTTTCAAGTGCATAACTCTTTGTTATTAAGCACTAAATTCACAATCAAGTTATGTGCATCTAGTAAATATTAAAAAAAAAAACAAACAAGAGAACAAAGTCTAAAATAAAAGACAAAAAAAAAACAACAACGAAGGATAAAAAAAAAAAAAAAGAGAACAAAGAAAAGAGAAGAAAGTGTGAAAATTTCATTTGATGTACTTAACCTAAAATTAGCAATTGCTTCAACTTTGAACTTAGAACCTTAAAAGAAATTTTATTACTTTTGGTACACTAGAACTTGATATTTGTGTCTTTCTACTCTTTAATCTAGTGTCATTCTTAGGTATTCCATTGTGGACTCTCTTTCTTTTGTTTACCTTTTAGTTGTTGCTTGTCTTTTAAATCATATTTCTAGTTTATCTTATATACTCTTACCATTTGGTTAAGTGTCCTTTTGATTGTGTTTTATTGCTTTTTGAGTTTCTATTTGCACCTCCCCTTGCTACTTTTGGTTTCTTTGGTTTGTTTGTTAGTGCCACTTTTGGGGAAAAGCTTGAAGAAGGAGCTTACCACAAGGGTAGCATATTTTGGAAGATTGGACTAAGAGCCTAAGGGATCACCTCAAAAGGATTTGGTTGTAATAAGATTTAGTTAATTTTTTAGTTTCTCAAAAATTAGGTGAAGAAGGAAGAAGTGGTACACTTCCTTCAACACCTTAAGAGCTCGCTTTAGATCCCTTACCTTTTGAATTTTTGCTTTAAAATTCTTGCTTTATTTTTCTTATTCAAAGCGCTTAGAAGGTTAAAGAGTTCCAAAGACTCATTAAGCCATTTTAGGCAAGAAAACACAAAAAGATAGGATTGTTTGTTTGTGAAAAGTTTTTGGCCACCTTTCTCCTCTTAGAAATTCAAGCACAATGGCATCACACACCCATTCTAGTGCTCATAGTTATTCATCAAACAAGAGTGTAAACCAAAGAAATATTTCTAAAGATTACACTCTAGAAAACTTAAA
Organism: Psophocarpus tetragonolobus; assembly: GCA_037954015.1. Lineage (NCBI taxonomy): Eukaryota > Viridiplantae > Streptophyta > Magnoliopsida > Fabales > Fabaceae > Psophocarpus > Psophocarpus tetragonolobus. Next base: position 28,180,513 of record CM075691.1, read on the forward strand.
CATGGACTTTAGGGAGTGGATGGCAAAAGAACAAGACATAAGAGAAGAAAAAAGGGGAGAAAAAGAGGACAAGGACAAAATAAAAATAACAGAGAGAGAGGAAGAAAAGAGAGAAGGAAGAGAGAAGAATAAGATAAATGAGAGAAGATGAAGAAAGGAGAGAAAGAAAAGAAAGAGAAAGAAGAAAAGAGAAAGAAGAAGAAAAAAGAAAGCATGAGAATGGTGAGAATTACAAAATGAAAGGGATAGTCTTAGGTTTCCCATCTAGACATACCCATAGGAGTGAAAGTGAGGAAAGAATACTACAATCATCCTAGGAGAAACTCCCATTTATCCATGCATAATAATGAGGGCCCCTCCAAGGGAGCCCAAAATTGATTTCCCCCCATTGCATGGGAGGGAAGATGTGGAAGCCTACCTTGATTGGGAAATCAATGTAGAATACTCTTTACTTGCCATGAGGTAAGAGAAGAAAGAAAGGTTCCAATGGCAGCCCTTAACTTCCAAGGGCATGCCATGCATTGGTGGGTTGGGTTAACCAATGAGAGAATCCGCACCAATATGCCTTCCATAAGATATTGGAATGATCTTAGAAGTGCTCTAAGAAGAAGGCATATTCCCTCTTGGTATGAAAGAGATCTTTTGGATAGACTCCAAAGACTAAGGCAAACCAACCTTAGTATAGAAGAGTATAGACAAAAGATGGAACTTCTTATCTTGAGGAGGGGTATCATTGAGGAACCCAAGGCCACTATGACAAGGTTTTTGTGTGGGTTGAGCCCCGAAATTTGTGATAAGGTGGAGCTCTTCTCATACAATTCCCTTGATGAGTTAGTCCAACTTTGCATCAAGGTGCAAAACCAACTTAGAAGGAAAAAAGGATAACCCATCTTATGTAAAGAAGGACCAACCTAAGGGGAACTCTTTCAAGAGTTACCCCAAAGAGGAACATCCCAAGCACTTCAAAGAGCATAAAATATCACATGTAGAGAGAAAAACCCCTACTACTAACTCTCATAAGAAAGTTAGTAATATCAAATGCTTTAAATGTCTTGGGAGAAGCCACATTGCCTCTCAATGCCTTACTAAGAGAAACATAATTATGAGGGCCCAAGATGTTTATAGTAGTGAGTCTAGCTCACACTCCTCTAGTGAGAGCGAAGGAGAAGGGGTTCATGCATACTAATTTGATTGTCATGAAACCGCTTATGCATGTGAGGGAGACCTCTTGATGATAAGAAGGCTTCTTGGAAGCCAACCTTTGAAAGTAGCCTCATCTCAAAGGGAGAACATATTCCACACTCGCTATAAGGTGAAGGACAAAATATGTTCTCTCATTGTAGTAGTGGGTCATGCTGTAATTGCTGTAGCTCAAGGTTGGTGGAAAAGCTAGCCTTGACCCCACTTCCCCACCCTAAGCCTTACAAGCTTCAATGGCTCAATGAGCAAGGGGAAATGGAGGTCAATGAGCAAGTCAAGGTTCCAATTTTCATTGGGTCTTATAAAGATGAGATCCTATGTGACATAGTCCCAATGGAAGCTAGCCATATGTTGCTAGGAAGACCATGGCAATTTGATAAGAAAGCCATACACACGGTCATTCCAATAACATCATCCTCACTCATAAGGATAAGCGCATTAAGTTGTGTCCTTTAACACCTTCACAAGTCGCGGAGGACCAACTCATCATGAACATAAGAGAGATGAGGAGAAAAAAAAAGCAAAGCTTTACCCCTAAAGCTTGAAAGGGGTAAGGAGGTTGAGTTGGAAGTTGGTGCCTCTTCCAAGAAAGTCATTAGTAAAGGGAGTTTATTTGAACCAAAATTGGATTTAAAGGAAGCCCCCTTAACTGACAGACCTTTCTAGGTCCTCCTTTGCAAAGAGGCATCCCCCATTTCTTCCCCCTCCAATTCTTTCCATTCTAGTTCTAGCACTGCCATAGAACTTGAACATGAGAACCTACTTCAAGAGGTTCAAGAGCTTTTAAAGGAGTTTGGTGATATATTCCCTAATGAAGTTCCCAAAGGACTTCCTCCAATTAGGGGTATAGAACACCAAATAGACTTGGTACGTAGGGCTAGCCTGCCTAATAGGCCTGCTTATAGGACTAATCCCATGAAGAGCAAGGAGATTGAGTCTCAAGTCTCAAGCCCTTGTGCTGTGCCAGTCTTCTTGGTGCCTAAGAAGAATGGCCAATGGAGGATGTGCATTGATTGTCGAGCAGTCAATAACACCATCAAATATAGGCACCCTATCCCTAGGCTTGATGACATGCTTGATGAATTGCATCGGGCCCAATTATTTTTGAAAATTGATCTTAAGAGTGGTTATCACCAAATCCGCATAAAGGAAGGTGATGAGTGAAAAACTGCTTTTAAGACCAAGTTTGGGCTTTATGAGTGGTTGGTAATGCCCTTTGGGCTTACCAATTCCCCAAGCACCTTCATGAGGCTTATGAATCATGTCCTTAGGGATTGCTTGGGAAAATTTTGGGTAGTTTATTTTGATGATATTTTAGTGTATAGCAAGAACCTAGATGAGCATGTAGGTCATCTTAGGCGCGCCTTTTGCATCCTTAGGTCACACCAATTCTATGGAAACCTTTAAAATTGTAATTTTTTTTGTAGAGAGTGTGGTGTTTTTAGGTTTTGTAGTCAATAAAGATGGGGTTCATGTGGACCCCGAAAATATCAAAGTCATCCAAGAATGGCCCACCCCAAAAAGTGTGACTGAGATCAAGAGCTTTCATGGTCTCGCAAGTTTCTATAAGCGCTTTGTGCCTAATTTCTCAACACTTTTCTCACCAATCAATGATTAGGTGAAGAAGGAGGTTCCCTTCCTTTGGGGTGCTAAACAACAAAAAGCCTTCGAGCTTATTAAAGAAAAACTAACCCATGCCCCTGTTCTAGCTCTACCTGACTTTTCAAAAACTTTTGAGCTAGAGTGTGATGCATCGGGTGTTGGAATAGGTGTTGTGTTATTGCAAGGTGGCCACCCCGTGGCTTATTTTAGTGAAAAACTAAATGGTGCCGCGCTCAATTACCCCACCTCTGACAAAGATTTTTACTCCTTAATAAGGGCCCTTCAAACTTGGGAACATTACCTTATTCCCAAGGAGTTTGTCATTCATAGTGACCATGAGTCACGAAAATATTTGAAGGGTCAAGGTAAGCTCAACAAGAGGCATGCAAAATGGGTTGAGTTTTTGGAAACTTTTCCCTATATAAATCTAAAGTAATGCCTCATGGACTTTACACACCCTTACCGGCTCCCTCCGCTCCTTGGGTAGACATAGGCATGGATTTCATCCTTGGACTTCCTAGAACCCAAAGGGGAGCGGACTCTATCTTTGTAGTGGTAGATAGATTTTCAAAAATGGCTCACTTTATACCATGCCACAAGATAGACGATGCGAGCAACATCGCAAGACTTTTCTTTAAAGAAGTTGTCCGTTTACACGGAATTCCCCAGTCCATAGTCTCTGATAGAGATGTGAAGTTCCTTAGCCACTTCTAGAAATCATTGTGGGCAAGGCTAGCAACTAAACTCTTATTTTCTACCACATGTTACCCCCAAACTGATGGGCAGACTGAGGTAGTAAATAGATCTTTATCTACTATGCTTAGGTCACTTCTTCAAGAAAATCACAAGTCTTGGGATGAATACCTACCCCATATTGAGTTTGCATACAACCGGGTGGTTCAAAGGACCACCAAGCATTCTCCCTTTGAAGTTGTTTATGGCTTCAACTCCCTCACACGTCAGGAATAGTAAGAGCATGTTTTGTTAAAAAATTACATGAGAGGGTAAATGATGGCTCCACCTTCACCATGGTGTCACCAACTCTTCTCCAAGATAAAATGTTGAAATGGATCTTCTTCAAGGGCTGAAATAGGTGTGAAAAATGGAGCTTATGATGGGTGAAAGTGGTTCTTGAAAAATGGAGAGAAAAGAATGGTGTTTTGGGTGGTGGTGGTTGGATGGTGTCTCTTTGGCTAGCTCACTTCACTTGGAGAGGGTGAAGGCCAATCCTAGGGAGGCCCAAGCTCCTTCTAAGGTAGAGAGGAGAGGAAGGGTCCCAAGAGATCCCTAAATGACTAAGGAAGAGGAATGATGAGGAAAACTCTCTCAAATATCCAATATATCCAAAAGTGACTACATGTAGTCTAACCTAGGGTATTTAAAGAGAGGGTGGGAGGTCTCTAGGCCATTTGCACGAAAATTTGAGAGCTAAATGCCTCTCAAGTGAACCCTAAATGAACCTCAAATGAAATGTAGGTCCTTCCCCCGTAAATGACTAAAATACCCTTGTGTCTAGAAAATGAAAGAAATGGACTTTTGACCTCACAAGTCAAGGTTTAAGTCCCAAAATAAATCCTAAACTAATTTTCCCCATAATACAAAGGCTAAATAAAAATACTCATTCCTTTGTTGTTGTACTTGGCATATTTTTGAGTTTGATTTTCAATTTGACTCTTGACCTTTTCATGATATTTCTTTATAAAGTCAGCCCTAGATACTCATTCCTTGTGATACAAGGAAGTAGTATTAGGGAGTGGAAGCAAATGCAGAGGAGTAAGAGGATTAAAGTCATATACAACCTCAAAAGGGGGCAAACTAGTAGTCTTGTGGACCACCCTATTGTAGGCAAACTCTATGTGGGGAAGACATTCATCCCAAGTTTTCTTATTCCCTTTTAAAATTGCCTTTAACAATGTGGATAGGGACCTATTCACTACCTCAGTTTGCCCATCCGTTTGTGGGTGGCAAGTAGTAGAATAGACAAGCTTTGTTCCTAGTTTTTGCCAAAGAATTTTCCAAAAATGACTTAGAAACTTAGCATCCCTATCGGAAACAATAGTCTTGGGTAGACCATGCAAACAGACCACTTCCTTAAAGAAAAGCTTAGCAATATAGCTAGCATGATCCACTTTGTGGCATGGTATAAAATGAGTCATCTTGCTAAAACGATCCACAACCACAAAGATAGAATCAAATCCCCTTTGAGTCCTTGGAAGACCAAGCATAAAATCCATACTAATATCAGCCCAAGGAGTGCTAGCTATAGGGAGAGGAGTGTAGAGTCCATGAGACATCACTCTTGATTTTGCTTGAAGACAAGTGATACACTTAGAGTCCATGAGTCCCCGTTGAACATCCACTTTTATGTGAGGCCAATAAAATTTAGATTTTAGAAGACTAAGGGTTTTATCAACCCCAAAATGGCCCATGAGTCCTCTCTCATGAGTTTCCTTTACCAAAAGTTTTCTAATGGATCCTTGAGGTATGCAAAGTTTTCCCATGCTAAAAAGGTACCCCTCAAGGATGTAGAACCCATCAAAAGGCTTTTGGAGGCATTTGGTGAAAGTGGATTGGAAATCTTGATCTACTTCATACAACTCCTTTATATTATCAAATCCAAGAATTTGGGAACCCAAAGAAAAGAGCAAGGAGTGCCTTCTAGACAAGGCATCCGCCACCACATTACAGTTTCCCTTCTTGTATTTGATAATGTAAGGGAATTGCTCAAGATATTCAACCCACTTAACATGTCTTTTATTTAAATTCCCTTGCCCTCTAATGTACGTAAGTGACCCATGATCAGTATGTATGATGAATTCCCTAGTCACTAAGTAATGCTCCCAAACTTGGAGGGTTCTAATAAGGGCATAAAGCTCCTTGTCATAGGTGGGATAATTCAAGGTGGCCCCATGAAGTTTTTCACTAAAGTAAGCAATGGGGTGACCTCCTTGAAGTAAAACGGCACCTATGCCAAGACCGGATGCATCACATTCTAGCTCAAAGGTTTGTTCAAAATTTGGAAGGGATAGAATGGGTGCATTGGTGAGCTTTTCCTTAAGCACATTAAAAGCTTTTCCTTGAGCTTCACCCCAAATGAAAGGTACATCCTTCTTAACAAGCTCATTAAGAGGGGATGCAAGTGTTGAGAAGTCTTTCACAAATCTTCTATAAAAACTTGCTAAACCATGAAAACTTCTAATATCTCCAACACTTTTCGGGGTAGGCCAATCTTGGATAGCCTTGATTTTCTCGGGGTCAACTTTCACTCCTTCTTTACCAACTATGAAACCTAAGAAATTTACATTTTCCTTGCAAAAGGTACATTTCTCCAAGTTGGCATAGAGGTGGTTGTCCCTAAGAATCTTTAAAACCTCACTTAGATGCCCAAGATGTTCATCTAACGACTTGCTATAGATCAAGATGTCATCAAAATATACAACCACAAACTTCCCTATGCAATTCCTAAGTACATGATTTATTAGACGCATGAAAGTGCTAGGGGCATTGGTGAGACCAAATGGCATAACTAACCACTCATACAAACCAAACTTGGTCTTAAAAGCGGTTTTCCACTCATCACCCTTTTTAATCCTTATTTGGTGATAACCACTCTTAAGATCAATCTTGGAAAATATAATCGCCCCATGTAACTCATCAAACATGTCATCTAGCCTAGGGATTGGGTGCCTGTACTTTATGATGATGTTATTAATAGCTCTACAATCAGTACACATCCTCCATTTTCCATCTTTCTTAGGCACTAAAAGAACAGGAACAACACAAGGGCGAAGGCTCGTTTGAACCCAACCCTTCTTCAACAAATCTTGAACTTGAGTTTCTATCTCTTTGGTCTCTTGGGGGTTAGTCCTATAGGCGGGCCTATTTGGAAGGCTTGCCCCTGGGATGAGGTCAATTTGATGTTCTATCCCTCTTAAAGGTGGAAGTCCACTTGGAACCTCTTGAGGAAATACATCATCAAATTCTTTTAAAAGATTGTGGACCTCTTGAGGTAGAGACTCAAGTTTATGATTAGTGGCAATGAGTGTCTCTTTGAAGTATAGAAGGTATAAAGGTTGTTCAAGTAAGAGTGTTTTCTTGATATCATTCTTAAGTGATAAATGACTCTTGTGAACAACATGTTTAGAAGAGACACCTTCCTCTAAACTTGATACCTTTTCTTCCTTTACTTTGGCCTTAGAAAGACCCTTTTTATCTTATTTTGATTTTTGTTTTCTTTCTTTTTGGTCTTCTTCTCTCCTAGCTTTCATTTTGAGTTGGTCCTCACACACTTGAGAAGGTGTTAGAGGGCACAACAGAAATTTCTTGCCTAAGTGTTGGAAACTTATTTTATTGGTAAGGCCATCATGCATGGTTTTCTTATCAAATTGCCAAGGCCTTCCAAGCAACACATGACTAGCTTCCAATGGCACAACATCACACAAAACTTCATCTTTGTATTTGCCAATGGTAATTGGTACAATTGCTTGTTGGTTAACCACAATACCTCCATCCTCATGAATCCATTGCAATTGATAAGGTCTAGGATGTGGTTTTGTGGATAAGGCTAGCTTTTCAACCAATCTAGTACTACAACAATTACAACTAGACCCACTATCCACAATGAGAGAACAAGTGCTTTCTAAAATTTTGCATCTTGTATGAAACTAGTTCTCTCTTTGTGATTGGTCAATCTCACTAGTTTGGTTGTTAAGAAGTCTCCTTACCATAAGTAAGTCTCCATCACAAGGTAAGGTCTCTTCCATAGAATCCATGGCTTCATCTTCACTACTTGAAGTACAAGAAGAAGAAGTAGCTTCATCAAGGCTACTATAGTGATCTTGGCCTCTTAAAATCATTGTTTTCTTTGCAGGGCATTGAGAAGCAATGTGACCCCTTCCAAGACACTTAAAGCACTTGATGTCACTTGACTTAGACTCCTTAGAAGGTACTTTAGAAGAATATGTTTTTTCTTTTTCTTTATCTTTTTCTTTTTCATCTTCTTTGGAGAAAGGTTTGGAAGAGAGATCGTCCTTCTTAAAATTCTTGGAATAAGATGGAGTGAAGTCTTTCTTGAAAATTTTTCTTTTAAGTTGGTGCTCCACTCTTGAACAAAGTTGAACAAGTTCATTAAAATCTCTATATGGCAAAAGTTCAACTTTGTCTCTTATTTCAAGATTCAGGCCACTTTGGAACCTTGAGATGGTAGTCCTCTCTTCTTCCCTTATACCTGCCCTCATCATGAGTAACTCCATGTGTTGCCTATATTCTTTCACACTTAATGACCCTTGTTTCAACCTTTGAAGCTTATCCATAAGCTCACGGTCATAGTATAGAGGACTATGCCTCCTTCTCAAGGCACTACGGAGTTCATTCCAATATTGAATTGGGGGCTCATGATTCACTCTCTTTTCTCTTTCTAAAGAAGTCCACCAATACATGGCATGCCCTTGGAAGCTAAGGGTTGCCAAAGAAACCTTCCTCTCTTCACTTACCCCATGGCAAGCAAAAAGTTGTTCAACCTTCATTTCCCAATCCAAATATGCATCAACATTGTCCTTTCCAAAAAATGAAGGAAGGTTGACATTAGGTTCCTTATTAGAGGATTCTCTTTGCTTATGTGTTCTTGGGGGCCTTTGATAATAATCATTATTGTGATGACTACTATAAAGGCTAACACTTGGGGTTTTGGCATGATGATGATCATTATCCTCACTTTCACTCATAGAAACCCTTACCCCTTTGCCTTTGTAGGACCTAGATGGTTGGACTCTATGTTTTGAACCACTAGTTCCTACCCCCGAAACTAACTAAGCAAACATTTCTCTAATTTCCTCATTTTTTTATCATGTTCTCTCTCCCTCTTCCCAAATTCTTCCTCTTTTTTTGCACTTTCTTCTTCTTTTCTTCTTATATACTCCCTAAGTTCTCTAAGTTCATCTCTAAGGCTAGTATGACGAGGGTGTGAGTTTTGACCACGGACACTTGAATGATCACTCATCTTTGATCTAGGAAAGATTTTCACAAAAGGTTTTCTTGAAAAGATTTCTTTACAAAGAATGAGTGATAAAGGTTTTCACAAAGAGATTTTGGTGCTAGACTTATTACTTGGAGCAGTTAGAATTGCACTCTAAAAGGGAGGTGGACTACAAGGAGTCACTTAATAACCAAGCCTCTTAGTAGTGGGAAACTTATCAACCTTTTCCCCTTTGTAAACCTTACAAAAACAAATTTTGGCACTACAAGTGTGTGATGTGCAACAGACCCCTAATAAGCACTTAGAAGCCTTCTAAACGAACATACAACAACCTAGAGCATACAACTAGAACAAAGAAAGTAAGGACAGTAACAAAGGCATACACTAGTCGAAATTCCTAAGGTGGAAACAATCCCACCACTAAAGCGAATTACACCTAAGATATCACAAATCAAATGAGAGTTTAAAGTGTCCAAATTACAACCAAATGAACAAGAAAGGACCAAGTACAAATGGCCCCAATAAAAACAACAACAAAGAACAAAAGAAAGAAGAAAAATTGGTACAAAAATTAAACAAGAGTGAAAATAGAAAGATACTAGGCACAAATTTAAAATAAAAAAAGCAAGAAACAAAATTGAAATTCTTCAAGCTTCCAACTTGGTGTTCCTTCACAAGTAACAAACTTGTTAGTCCTCTCTTTATAGTGTTTACACTCCCATTATTTGGTGATTCTCTCCAAAGCACTTTGGGAATTATGGCAACTTCCTCCAACTTAATCTCCAAAGATTCACAAGGTGAACCCAAGGTGATTCACCTACACCAAGCAATGAAGCCAACCAAGAGAAAGAGAACCAAGAGGCCAAGAAATAAAAACTAAAAAGGGAAAATTAAGAAGGCTAAACTCAAGAGATTAATTATGAGACAAGAGTCAAAGAATGTGAAGAAAGACAAGCAAAAATTAAGGCACACAAGAAAGTTAAGCACTCAAAAGGAACTTAGAATGACTCTAGATTAGAATTTAATTTTTTAATGTTCCTTGTCCTTAAAATTTCATGTCCAATGTCGAAATTCCAGCCAAGGTTTTGGTCATAAAATGGGTCCAATGATAGTCCAGAATAGTCCAATGTGGTCAAAGTTCAAGTCCAAAGTCCAAGGGTAAAATGGTCCCACTTCTTTTTACTCAAAATGTGTCCCACCAAGGAGGATCAGATTTTATTCTTTTTTTAACCTTATATGTTGCATGGATTTTACACTTGGTGGTGTGTTAAAAGTGGGTACCAAAAAGGTGGTAAATAAAAGTTGCTATTTTGGTGCAAGAAAGGTATCTTTTTGGGAAGTGTTTCTTGTCTTTTGCTATCTTGTTTAGGTGCAATTTTTTTTTCAGTTTTTTTCAGAATATATTCAGCCATATGACACTTTGTTGGACTTAGGATCATGCAATAAAGACAAGGAATGATGTAGTCATGCAAAAGGAAGGCTAGCAAAAAATGTGTAAGGCATTAATTACACACATAAGGCAAATAAGACATGAAGCATGCAAGAGTCAATTTTTACATGCAAATATGAGTCTCCTAAGGCTCACAAAAGGTTTGGCCAGCCAAGAATGTGAAAGAAAAAACACCAGATGTTTTTTCAAAGTTTCATGCATCTTGTGAGAGAAATATGCATATATTTGACTAGTTTTTAAAAAATAAGGAGGGAAACTTCAAACATCACACAACAAGGATTCAAACAAGATTAAAATGATGTTCATCACACAAAAAAAATGCAGCCATGGAAAAACAAAAGAAAGCTCTAAAAGAACCACCTTTTGAGAAAAACTCAAAGAACACTAAGAAGGCTCATGAATGATGATGAACCACACAAAAAAAAAAGAGATAACTTTTAAACACAATATTTAGACAAAATACTCAAGACAAAGGAGAAGACATAAACATGACAAGAAACATATTTTTGAAGACAAAGAAAAAAAAAAGAATGGAGAAGAACACTAGTTACCCTTGAAGACCACCTTAGCTCTTGATACTACATGATGGCTCCACCTTCTCCATGGTGTCACCAACTCTTCTCCAAGATAAAATGTTGAAATGGATCTTCTTCAAGGGCTGAAATAGGTGTGAAAAATGGAGCTTATGATGGGTGAAAGTGGTTCTTGAAAAATGGAGACAACAGAATGGTGTTTTGGGTGGTGTGGTTGGATGGTGTCTCTTTGGCTAGCTCACTTCACTTGGAGAATGCCCATCCTAGGGAGGCCCAAGCTCCTTCTAAGGTTGAGAGGAGAGGAAGGGGGCCAAGATATCCCTAAATGACTAAGGAAGAGGAATGATGAGGAAAACTCTCTCAAATATCCAATATATCCAAAAGTGACTACATGTAGTCTAACCTAGGGCATTTAAAGAGAGGGTGAGAAGCCTCTAGGCCATTTGCACGAAAATTTGAGAGCTAAATGCCTCTCAAATGAACCCTAAATGAACCTCAAATGAAATGTAGGTCCCTCCCCCCTAAATGACTAAAATACCCTTGTGTCTAGAAAATGAAACAAATGGACTTTTGACCTCACAAGTCAAGGTTTAAGTTCCAAAATAAATCCTAAACTAATTTGCCCCATAATACAAAGGCTAAATAAAAATACACAATGAAATCCTAAGTGATTAAGGTTCCCCAAAATACGAGGGGAAAATAAGGAAAACAAGCAAAACACTATGTAGACGCACCAAAGCCCACACATGTGATCATCAATGCTCTTGGTGTAGTATGACCTTCCTCTTCTTCTATTCTTCTTGCCATGGACCTTGTCATGAGTCCTATTTGATGCCCCAAGGATGGTCCTCAATCATTAAAGGCCAACATTGAACATCATTCAGAGGAGTATGCTAGTAAGGCCAATAGGGGCAGAAAAGAAATTATCTACAATGAAGTGCTATGACTTCATTTGAGGAAGGATCGCTTTCCTATTCAAAGGAAGTCCAAGCTTAACCCCCGAGGAGATGATCCCTTTCAGGTCCTCAAGAGAGTAAACAACAATGTATACATATGATGCATGCTTGCCTAGCATGGGCTTGAGCTAGGACCAATAAGAAAGGAGCATGACTTGGATGAAGCTTTAAGGAGCTTAGTTTAGGACATGTTCCATTTAATTGTATTCATTTGACCATTTTTAGGCTTGTATAAACACCCTTAAGTCATTAGGATTTTGGGTGTAGCTAGTTTAATTTTCGATCTTGTATTTTGGCCTATAGGTTCTATTTTCTTTAGGAGGTGTAATTAGTCTTCTTGTGGAGTGTGTTAATTAGTTTGGGCTAGTCCAAGAGGATTTGGACGTGTGGTTATTAATTTCCACACCCTAATTCCTCTTCACACCTTTCTAACCAACACATGAAGCATGTATGAGACACGTGGACCCCCTTGTCCCCTTGTTTCACTCCACATGTGCTTTCTCTGTCCTACATGGCTGATTCTTGTTGCTTCTTATTTAAATTTGAATTTTGGAAGTGCCATGTCATTTCCCTCCAAAATTCAAATTCAAACTAGAAGGAACATAGATCCATTTTTTTAGGGTCATGTTTGGATCTTTAGTTGGATTAAATTAGTGTTAATTGAGCACATGCTAAATTAACACTAAATTAAGCTAACTAACCCTTAATTAAGCATGTTGGACGTTCAACTTGAGGTTCCTAAATAGATCATTCCCTCCTTCATGTAGATTTTAACACTCATTTTGAATGAAAATTATACTTTTCTAAATTGAGAGCTCTTTTGTTCTTGAGAGTGTTCATGTTCTCTCAGTGAGAGTTCTTCATGTTATTATCAAGGGTTCCTTCCCTTGTGGCTAGCTTTATCCTTTGGCTTATCTCCTTCAACAAGAGTGGTGCCTACTTCTCCTCCATTTTCTGGTCTTCCACCTCTATTTCTTCAACCTTGGAACCTCTATGAGCAAGGATCTTGGGAGCATTCTCTTCATTAAAGATTCTTCAAACTTGCCTTGGGGAGGGATGCATCACTTGGAATGAATACCTACCCCATATCGAGTTTGCATATAACTGGGTGGTTTAAAGGACCACCAAGCCTTCTCTCTTTGAAGTTGTTTATGGCTTCAACCCCCTCACACCTCGTGATGTCTTGCCCTTACCATTCCCTTCTTCTGTTCACAAAGAAGGAATAACAAGAGTGGGTTTTGTTAAAAAATTACATGAAAGGTAAAGGCCAACATTGAACATCATTCAAAGGAGTATGCTAGTAAAGCCAATAGGGGCAGGAAAGAAATTATCTTCAATGAAGGGGATTGGATATGACTTCATTTGAGGAAGGATCGCTTTCCTACTCAAAGGAAGTCCAAGCTTAACTCCCGAGGAGATGGTCCCTTTCAGGTCCTCAAGAGAGTAAACAACAACGCATATATATTAGATCTCCTTGAGGACTATGGTGTCAGTACTACCTTTAAATTTGTGATTTGATCCCTTTTGTAGGTACTGATGAAGAAGAGGAGGACCTATCAGATTTGAGGTCAAATCCTTCCCAAGGGGGAGGAGATAATGCATGGTCCCCAAGCAAGGGACCTATCACTAGGGCCATAGTTAGGAGAATAGAAGAAGACTTGACTAGAGTATAGGGAGGAAGATCTCACCTCCATATGACCATAAAGTTATGCAAGCCATGACTTATTTGCTTGTAATTTTTTCTTTTAGGAACCTAGGATTTTATTTTGGGCATGTATTAGTCCATTTAATTTTCTACAAGTTGTCTTATTAATAAGAAGGGGTAAGATTAACTTTTGGGCCTTTATTTAGGAAATAAGGGGGTAGTTTGATAACTATACCCTATTTTCTTAAATAAAACCCAAAACTAATAAAGGAGTAATCTTGGCCCTTGGATGAGGTAGCTTGGGCACCAATTCTCATCCAAAGGAGGGGATTAATTGAACTTTGGGCTTCAATCCTTCTCCCTTGGATGACTCCTTTTAATCCTAGCACTTCCTTTCCTTATTGACTTGTCCAAGAGGTTAGCTCCCTCTATAAAAAGGTGCTCCTTCACACTCTTGTATTTTTTACACTTTTTTGAATGAAAAACCTTGAGTTGGCCAAAATTCTCTTAGTGTCCACCCTTCCCTCTTCGAGAATTCCTTAGGTTTTTATCAAGGGTTCCATCCTTTGTGACAAACTTTCCCTCTTAGGCTTATCTTACCTTGAGTGGCACCTAAAACCACCTCACTTCTTACCTCTCCACAAACCATTTCACAAAAGAAGAAAACCTCTAGAAAAAGATCAAGGGAGGCATGCATAACCTTTCCTTCTTCTCTTTTCTCTTTTTCTCCATCCACCACTTCTTTTGCTTCCAATTATTGCTCTTCCTCTTCTTCTCCTTCCCCCAAATCTTCTGCTTACACTTCTTCTTCTTCTTCCTTTTCTCCTCCATATTCCACTTCTTTCCTTCCCTTACCGTCCTTCTTCCTTTCCCTCCTTTTCCTTTTCTTCCAGTTCTTCTTCTTCTTCATCCCACCTCCTTCCACTACTTCTTCTTCCTCCTCTTATTCACCTTCTTCCACTTCCTCTTGTTCCACATCTTCTTCTTCCTTTTCTTCTCCTTTTTCCACTTCTTCTGCTTACTCTCATTCTTCTTCCTCGTCTACTCTTTCTTCCACTTCTTCTACCTCCTCTTGTTCTCTTTCTTCCATTTCTTTTTCATCCTCTCCTCTCCTTCTTTTTCTTCCTCTTCATCTTCTTCTTCATCTTCCTTTTCCTTCATCTTCTCCCTCTTTTTCTCCTTCTTCTGCTTCCACTTGCATTTCTACCTCTTATTCTCCTTCTTCCACTTCTTCTTCATCATCCCCACTACTTCAACTACTTCTTCCTCTTGTTCACCTTCTTCCACTTCTTTTACTTCCTTCTTGCACTTCTTCTACTTATACTACCTCTTCTTCCTCCTCCTTCTTCTCCTCCTTCTTCTACTTCTTCTTCCTCCTCCTTTTCCTTGCGTTCCTTCTTCTTACTCTTCTCCCTCTTCCACTACTTCTTCTACCACTTCTTCTTCTTCCTCTTGTTCTCCTTCTTCCACTTCTTTTCAGCATCCCCTTTCCTTCCAGTTCTTCTTCTTCTTCCTCTTTTTCTCATTCTTCCACTTATTCTTCTTCTTCCTATTGTTCTCCTTCTTCCACTTGCACTTCTTCCTCTTCTTATCGTTCTTGCACTTCTTTTCCTTCTTCCAATTCTTCTTCCTCTTCCCGTTCTCCTTCTTCCACTTCTTCTTCTTCATCCCCTCTCATTCCACTACTTCCTCATATTCCTCTTATTCTCCTTTTACCACTTCTTTCTGCTTCCACTTGTTGTTCTTCTTCTTTTTCGTCTCCTTCTTCCATTTCTTCCTCTTCCTCTTCTTCCATTTCTTCTCCTTCCACTACTTCTTCTTCTTCGCTTTCCTTCTTCTCCTTCCTCTTTTTCTCCATCCACCACTTCTTTGGCTTCCAATTGTTGCTCTACCTCTTCTTCTCCTTCCCCCAAATCTTCTGCTTACACTTCTTCTTCTTCCTTTTCTCCTCCATATTCCATTTTTTCTTCCCTTTCGCTCCTCTCCTTCTTCCTTTCCCTCCTTTTCATTTTCTTCTAGTTCTTGTTCTTCATCCCAACTCCTTCCACTACATCTTCTTCCTCCTCTTCTCCTTCTTCCACTTCTTCTGCTTACTCTCCTTCTTCTTCCTCTTCTTTTCTTCCTCTCATTCCATTACTTCCTCCTATTCCTCTTATTCTCCTTCTACCACTTTTTGTGCTTCCACTTATTGTTCTTCTTCCTCTTCTTCCATTTCTTCTCCTTCAATTACGTCTTCTTCTTCCCTTTCCTTCTTCTCCTTCCTCTTTTTCTCCATCCCTCACTTCTTTTGCTTTCAATTGTTGCTCTTCCTCTTCTTCTCCTTCCCCCAATCTTCTCCTTACACTTCTTCTTCTTCTTCCTCTTCTCCACCATATTCCACTTGTTCTACTTCTTCTTCCCTTCCCTTCCCCTCCTTCTTCCTTTTACTCATTTTCTCCGTCTTCCAGTTCTTCTTCTTCATCCCACCTCCTTCTACTACTTCTTCTTCCTCCTCTTATTCACCTTCTTCTAGTTCTTCTCATTCCACATCTTCTTCTTCTTCCTTTTCTTCTCCTTCTACCACTTCTTCTGCTTAGTCTCCTTCTTCTTCCTCTTCTTCTCTTTCTTTCACTTCTTCTGCTGCCTCTTCTTCTCCTTCTTCCACTTCTTCTTTTTCCCTTTCCTTCTTCTCCTTTCTCATTTTCTCTGTCCCCCATTTCTTTTGCTTCCAATTGTTGCTCTTCCTCTTCTTCTCCTTTCCCCAAATCTTCTACTTACACTTCTTCTTCTTTCTCTTCTCCTCCATATTCCACTTCTTCTGCTTCTTCTTCCCTTCCCTTCCCCTCCATCTTCCTTTTCCTCCTTTTCTCCTTCTTCAACTCGTTCTCCTCCTTCCACTACTTCTTCCTCCTCTTGTTAACCTTCTTCCACTTCTTCTTTTTCCACATCTTCTTCTTCTTACTTTTCTTCTCCTTCTTCCACTTCTGCTTACTCTCCTTCTTCCTCCTCTTCTTCTCTTTCTTCCACTTCTTTTTTGCCTCCTGTTGTTCTCTTTCTTCCACTTGTTCTTTACCTTTCCTCTCCTTCTTTTTCTTCCTCCTCATCTCCATCTTCTTCTTCCATTTCCTTCCTCTTCTCCCTCTTTTTCTCTTTCTTTTACTTCCACTTGCATTTCAACCTCTTGTTCTCCTTCTTCCACTTATCCCTCATCATCCCCACTCTTTCAACTACTTCTTCTTCTTCCTCTTGTTCTCCTTCTTCCACTTTTGCTGCTTCCAGTTGTTCTTCTTCTTTCTCTTCTCCTTCTTGCACTTCTTCTGTGATGTGATCTTTGATGATCACGTGCCCAAAGGATCCTTTCTAAGGTCACTTGGAAGGGAAATGGATTTATGGAAAGGAAAGGAATGGGGTGAGGCACCACAAATACTATGTTTGATAAGCCAAAGGGGAGAGGCCACAAGGGAGGGGTCCCTTGATAACTCTTAGAAGCTCTCACAAAGGAGAAAGGGGGACACTCAAAGGTAAGAACCTCAACCAATATGGTCTCTAGGATTCAATTCAAGTGTAAAAAATACAAGTGAGGGAGGAGCTCCTATTTATAGAGGTAGCTAACCTCTTGAAAAAGATAACCTAAAAAAGAAGGGTTAGGATTAAAAGGAGAGATCTAAGGGAGGAGAATTGGGAAACAATTCCCTCCTTAGATCATCAAACTTGGTGCCCAAGTTTCTCAAACCAAGGGCCAAGACTCCTTTTTATTAGCTTAGGGCGTTTATGTAGAAAAGAGGGGTGTAGATATCAAGGCTACCCCTTATTTCCTTCATAAAGACCCAAAAAGCTAAATCGACCCTCTAAATTCCTAAGACACCTCCTAAAAATAAAAAATGGACTAAATACATGTCCCAAATTAAATTCTTAATGCTCCTCAAAATTAAAATAAAGGAAAATTACATTTTATTAACTAAAGTCCCTAGCCTAATATCTTCACTCTCCATAGAAGGTGAAATCTTCCTTTGTCTGCAAGGGCTAGGTCTTCTTCAATCCTTCTAGCCATGGCCCTAGTGATAGGTCCTTGGCTAGGCATGGTCACATCATCTCCTCCCCCTTGAAGAGGATTTGACCGCAAATCCATGGGGTCTTCGTCATTTTCAGCACCTACAAATGGAGACAAATCAGAAACATTAAAACTGGTGCTTACCCCATAATCCTCAGGTAGATCTAAAACATAGGCATTATTACCGATCCGCTCAAGGATTTGGAAAGGTCCATCGCCTCTAGGGCTAAGTTTGGACTTCCTTTGAGAAGGAAATCTATCCTTTCTCAAGTGAAGCCATACCCAGTCGCCCTTTTCAAAGATGACTTCTTTCCTCCCCCTATCGGCGAAAGTAGCATCTCTCAAGGATTGGCGCTCTATGTTAACTTTAACCCTCTCATGTAATTGTTTTACAAAAATGACTTTTGCCTCTCCTTCTTTATGCACAGCAACAGAAAGAGGAAGAGGTAAAAGATCTAGAGGAGTACGAGGATTAAAGCCATAGACTTATGGTTGCCTTTAAGGAAAGCCCTCAGCATAGTGGATAAAGATCTATTCACCACTTTTGTTTGCCCATCAGTTTGAGGGTGACAGGTAGTGGAAAAAAGAAGTTTAGTTCCCAGCTTAGCCCAAAGAGTTTTCCAAAAATGGCTAAGGAACTTCACATCCCTATCTGACACTATTGAAGAGGGTATACCATGCAATCGGACAACCTCTTTAAAGAAAAGTCTTGCGATGTTGCTTGCATTATCCACTTTGTGGCAGGGAATAAAATGGGCCATTTTTGAAAATCGGTCCACCACCACAAATATGGAGTCTGCACCTCGTTGGGTTCTTGGGAGCCCAAGGATAAAATCCATGCTAATATCCTCCCAAGGTGCAGAAGGAGCAGGTAAAGGTGTGTATAGTCCATGAGGCATTGCTTTAGACTTTGCTTGCAAGCAAGCTATACATTTAGAGCAATGTCTATGGACATCTCTACGCATATGGGGCCAAAAGAATTTCTCTTGTAAAAGCATGAGGGTTTTTGAAATCCCAAAATGCCCCATGAGCCCACCTTCATGACTCTCTTTTGTAAGTAAGTTCCTAATTGATCCTTGGGGTATACAAAGCTTACTCCCTTTGTAAAGATACCCCTCACTGATGAAGTACCCATCATGGGCCTTTAATGCAAATGCAGATGCAGAGGTAGAAATATGGGGCCAAAATCCTTATCAGACGGAGACATAGCCCGAATTTCATCAAATCCCAAGATTTTTGCACTCAAGGATGAATAAAGGGCATGACGCCTAGAAAGAGCATCAGCCACCACAATTTGTTTTCCTTTCTTGTACTTGATGACATAAGGGAAGGATTCAAGATATTCCACCCACGTTGCATGCCTTTTGTTCAATTTACCTTGACCCCTCAAATATTTTAGTGAGTCATGGTCACTATGAATGACAAAATCCTTGGGAGCAAGGTAATGCTCCCAAGTTTGAAGGGCCCTAATGAGAGCATAAAACTCCTTATCATAGGTGGGGTAGTTGAGGGGGGCACCATTGAGTTTTTCACTGAAATACCCAATAGGGTGCCCTCCTTGCAACAAGACAGCCCCCACACCTACACTAGAGGCATCACATTCAAGTTCAAATGTTTTAGAAAAGTCAGGTAATGCCAAGACTGGTGCATGGGTCAGTTTATGCTTAATTAGCTGGAAGACTTTCTCTTGTTTCTCACCCCAAAGGAAAGGAACTTCCTTTTTCACCAAATCATTTATTGGTGCGAAGAGCGTGGAGAAATTAGGCACAAAGCGCCTATAAAATCCAGCGAGACCATGAAAGCTTTTGATCTCTGTCACACTCTTTGGGGTGGGCCATTCTTGAATAGCTTTTATCTTTTTGGGGTCAACATGAGCCCCTTTTGTGCTAACTACAAAACCTAGGAAAACTACACTATCTACACAAAAAGTGCATTTTTCTAAGTTACCAAAAAGATGATTACTCCTAAGAAGAGAAAAAACATGTCTTAGATGTCCTAAATGATCATCTAGGTTCCTAGAGTAAACTAAAATGTCATCAAAGTAAACTACACAAAATTTACCAAGGCAATCCCTTAGTACATGATTCATTAAGCGCATGAATGTGCTTGGGGCATTAGTTAGCCCAAAAGGCATAACCAATCACTCATAAAGACCAAATTTAGTCTTAAAAGCAGTTTTCCACTCATCACCTTCTTTGATCCTTATTTGGTGGTAACCACTTCTAAGATCTATTTTTGAAAATATTTTTGCCCCATGCAATTCATCCAACATGTCATCAAGACGGGGGATTGAGTGCCTATATTTGATGGTGATGTTGTTGATTGCACGACAATCAACACACATCCTCCATTGGCCATTCTTCTTGGGCACCAATAAGACTGGCACAGCACAAGGGCTTAGGCTTTTTTGAACCCAACCCTTCTCCAACAGCTCATTCACTTGAGACTCAATCTCTTGGGTCTCCATGGGGTTGGTCCTATAGGCAGGTCTATTAGGTAGACTTGCGCCAGGCACCAAATCAATTTGATGTTCTATACCCCTAATGGGAGGAAGTCCTTTCGGAACCTCATTAAGGAATATGTCATCAAATTCTTTTAAAATATCTTGAACCCCTTGAGGAAGGTGCTCATGTGCATGGGCTGTGGCAGTGCTCTCAACAGAAGAATGCAAAATGGGAGAAGGATTTGATGCTTCTTTGCAAAAGAGGAGATAAAAGGGCTTGTTAGTCAAAGGAGCTTCTTTTAAATCATGTTTAGTAGCAAATAGGCTCCTTTTACTAATATTCCCTTTTGAAGGGGCATCACCTTCCGACTCTCTCTCTTTACCCTTTTCAAGCTTTAAGGGTAAAGCTTGTTGTATTTTTTTTTTGTTTTTGTTTTTCCTCAACTCTTTTCTTTTTCATCGCAAATTGATCTTCAGCCACTTGAGAAGGTGACAAAGGATACAATTTGAAGCGCTTTTCATTATGGGTGAGAATTATTTGGTTGGAGTGACCATGGTGAATAGCTTTTTTGTCAAATTGCCATGGTCTTCCCAACAGGATATGACCAGCCTCCATAAGAACTATGTCACAAAGAATCTCATCATTATAAGATCCTATGGAAATTGGAACCATAACTTGTTCATTGACTACCATCTCCCCTTGCTTATTGAGCCATTGCAATTTGTAAGGTTTGGGATGGGGCATGGTAGTCAAGGCTAGCTTTTCAACCAACCTAGAGCTACAACAGTTACAACTATCAACAAGGAGAGAACATACTTTGTCATTTACTTTACATCTTGTATGGAAGATGTTCTCTCTTTGTGACTGGCCAAACTCTAGAGGTTGGCTTCCAAGAAGCCTTTGAACCATAAGGAGGTCCCCCTCATAAGGAAAAGCTTCCTCACACTGTTGTTCAAAAGTATGTCCCCCTTCTTCCTCACTCTCACTAGAGGAGGAAGATGAGCTATTCTCACTACAAATGTCTTGTCCCCTTATGATCATGGTTTTCTTGTTAGGGCATTGAGAGGCAATGTGGCCTCTCCCAAGACATTTGAAGCATTTGATACTACTTTGCCTCTCAGTAGGCTTAGTAATAGGGGTTTTTCTCTCTACATGAGGTGCTTTTGTATCTTGAAAATGCTTGGGTTCCTCTTTGGAAAAACCCTTGAAAGAGTTTCCCTTAAGTTGGTCTCTCTTTGAGTAAGAGGGAGAATCTTTTTTAAAACTTTTTCTCATGAGTTGATTCTCAGCTCTTACACAAAGTTCTACCAACTCATCAAGGTTTGAGTATGAAAGAAGCTCTACCTTATCTCTAATGTCAGTGCTTAATCCACACAAAAACCTAGCAAGGGTGGCATTGGGTTCCTCAATGATATTGGCCCTTAGTATGAGAAGCTCCATCTTTTGTCTATACTCCTCAATACTTAGGCTATGTTGCCTAAGTCTTTGGAGCCTATCCAAAAGATCCCTCTCATAATATGAAGGAATGTGCCTTCTTCGCAAACAAGTTTTTAAATCATTCCAGTAGCGAATGTCAGACATTTGTTTACGGGCCCTATCCTTGACTAACCCATCCCACCAATGCAAAGCAGAACCTTGAAAACTAAGGGAGGCCAAAGGTACTTTCCTTTCTTCCCTAATTTCATAGCATCGAAAGAGTTGTTCCACTTTGACTTCCCAATCTAGGTAAGTCTCAACATCTTCCCTACGATGAAAATGGGGTAGGTCTACCTTTGGTTCCCTAGCATGATTTATGTTCTCTTGAGGAGAATGATGATTGTATGATGAATGAGAGTGATGCTTATGTTGATTTCTATAGTATTCTTCTTCACTAGAGCTAAAATGCCTAGATGGGGATTTTATGAGAATTCCTTTATTTTTTCTATCACTTTCCTTCCCATCTCTCCTCTTACTCTCTTCTCCTCTCCTTCTCTCTTCTTCCTCTTTTTCTCTTTTTCTTTCTAGTTCTTTCCTTCTCCTTTCTTCATCCTCTCTTCTCTCTCTTTGCCTTATCTCTTCTCGCTCTTTTTTCTCTTTTCTCATTTCCAACATCTCTTTTTTTAACTCTTCCTTCTCTTTTTGTTTTTCCTTTTCTTTTATTTCTTTTTTCTCTCTTTTTCTTCTCTCCTTTCTTGTTCTTTAGCCATCCATTCCCTAAATTCTAAGTTAAGGTTTTCAAGAGTGTCTCCCTTAGAAGGTTTTCTTTGGTTGACACTCTTACTTGATGAACAACTATGTGCACTAGAATGTGTGTGGGAAGTCATGGTGCTTGGATGCTAAAAACTAAAGGGTAGGCCAAAAACTTTTTTTTTCTTTTCAAGCAACACTCCTCTCTTTTTTTTTCTCACCTAAGGTGGCTTGATGAGTCTTTGGAACTCTTAGCCTCTACACGTTTTTTCAAAATAACATAAAATAAAATAAAAGTGCAAGAATGTAGAAGAGAAAGGGCTCTAATCGTGCTCCTAAGGTGTTGAAGGAAGTGTACCACTTCTCCCTTCTTCACCTAATTAACGAGGAACTACGCTAAAATTAACGAAAATTATTACAAACCAAGGGAGGGCCTTAAGGGCACTCAAACTCCCAATCTAAAATTAAGTATACACAATACAAAGAATAAAAAAAAATAAAACAAAGTCTTCACTCTAAGCTTTTTTGGTGTTTGTCTCCTTTTGATCAAGTCCCTTTGAGTTGCATCAACTCACCCCAAGAATGCTACCCTTGTTTCCTCTTGTTTGGACTTGCCAAAATTTTATATATGGAACCTTTGCCAACCTTTCCTTACCAAAGCCGAATACAACACAAGACAACAAACAAAGCTGAATAACAAAACAAGGTTCACAAATCCAAGTGGATAGATTAAACAATGAAAAACTCAAAGAAGTAAAGAAGACAAGCAAGAAAACATAAGGCTCATAAAGGAAGGTAGCACACAAATAACTTTCCTAGATTAGCTCTAAGAGTAGAGATGAAAAAAGACTCAAACAAAAAAATGAAACCAATAGTTGCACACTTAATAAAATTTAAGTGACCAAAAACTAAAAAGCTTACTCAAGTAATTTTTTTTTTGAATCACAATTGGTTTCTCATATCAAATGTTTCTACTATTAGGTACACAACTTCAAATTTGTCTTTCTTTTGAGTTCTTTATCTTTTTTTTTTTAACTTGAACTTTTTCTATTTTTTTTTAACTTTTTCTAATCATTTTGCTTCACCTAATAGCTTGTTGAATTGAAATTTTAATGAGGATTCTTGAAATAATAACACTTGAGTGAATAAGCACAAAGTAAGGTCACACAATTTTCAAGCAATGCATGCAACTAAAGGCAAAACAACTTAGTAGTTCTAAATACCACTGAACTAATGGTGCTTAAGGAATGATTTAGGGCTGATTTTGAAGTAAATTGATTGCTCAAATTACTAACACAATTCACCCAAGCTAAAATTCCATAAAGAAGCACCAATAGTGAAGGTAAACCAAGTGGAAAGCTACTAATAATTCAACATAAAACAAGAAACATATAAAGATTGAATTGAGCAAATATTTAAGAACAACAAAGAGATTAATATGCTTGAACTAAAAGCATAAAAGACTTAAGAGACTCAACAAGAGGTTCACCTCTTAGGAGCTTAATTCAAACTGTTTTTGAGGGCTTTTTTGTAAAAAATTTAAGAGGCTAAAACCTATGGAATTTAAATGAGACAAAATAGGAAACTAACATGACTAGTATTTGACAAAACACAAGATTAAGAAAAAATAACACACCTAAAAATAGAGCAAAAATTTCAGCAAGAGACTTAAAACAAAAGGCACAACAAAGTGGCCAAAGTTGATCACCACAATGGTGTGGAAAAATCCTCAACCATGTGGGTTTAATGGTCACGACTTCTTAGGCACACTTTAACATAAAAAACCAAGGGAAAATTAAGCAACTTGAACACAAAAATAAGATGCAAAGAAAGGGACAAATAAAATCGCATCAAATTAAATGGAACATAGGCGTGTAGATAGAAAACAAAAGCGCATATAATAGCAAGAATAAAAAGCTATACTACTAGACAATAAAGGAAATAGAGATGACAAAAAATGAAGGACTTTAAAATAAAGAGATCAAAGAAATAAACAACAAAGCAAAAAAAAAAATTGAGAAAGAACGTGACCTTTAGAAAGTGGCTCTGATACCACTTGATGTGATCTTTGATGATCACGTGCTCAAAGGATCCTTTCTAAGGTCACTTGGAAGGGAAATGGATTTATGGAGAGGAAAGGAATGGGGTGAGGCGCCACAAATACTATGTTTGATAAGCCAAAGGGGAGAGGCCACAAGGGAGGGGTCCCTTGATAACTCTTAGAAGCTCTCACAAAGGAGAAACGGGGACACTCAAAGGTAAGAACCTCAACCAATATGGTCTCTAGGATTAAATTCAAGTGTAAAAATTACAAGTGAGGGAGGAGCTCCTATTTATAGAGGTAGCTAACCTCTTGAACAAGATAACCTAAAAAAGAAGGGTTAGGATTAAAAGGAGAGATCTAAGGGAGGAGAATTGAGAAACAATTCCCTCCTTAGATCATCAAACTTGGTGCCCAAGTTTCTAAAACCAAGGACCAAGATTCCTTCTTATTAGCTTAGGGGGTTTATGTAGAAAAGAGGGGTGTAGATATCAAGGCTACCCCTTATTTCCTTCATAAAGACCCAAAAAGCTAAATCGACCCTCTAAATTCCTAAGACACCTCCTAAAAATAAAAAATGGACTAAATACATGTCCCAAATTAAATTCTTAATGCTCCTCAAAATTAAAATAAAGGAAAATTACATTTTATTAACTAAAGTCCCTAGCCTAATATCTTCACTCTCCATAGGAGGTGAAGTCTTCCTTTGTCTGCAAGGGCTAGGTCTTCTTCAATCCTTCTAGCCATGGCCCTAGTGATAGGTCCTTGGCTAGGCATGGTCACATCATTCTGCCTATACTACCTCTTCTTCCTCCCTTTCTACTTGTCCTCCTTCTTCCACTTCTTTTTCCTCCTCCCTTTCCTTGCTTTCCTTCTTCTTACTCATCTCCCCCTTCCACTACTTCCCCTTCCACTTCTTCTTCTTCCTCTTTTTCTCATTATTCCACTTCTTCTTCTTCTTCCTATTGTTCTCCTTCTTCCTCTTCTATGACCATCAAGTTATGCAAGCCATGACTTATTTACTTGTAATTTTTCTTTTAGGAACCTAGGATTTTATTTTAGACACGTATTAGTCCATTTAATTTTCTAGGAGGTGTCTTAGTAATAAGAAGGGGTAAGATTAGCTTTTGGGCCTTTATTTAGGAAATAAGGGGGTAGCTTGATAACTACACCCTTTTTTCCTAAATAAAACCCAAAACCAATAAAGGAGTAATCTTGGCCCTTGGATGAGGTAGCTTGGGCACCAATTCTCATCTAAAGGAGGGGATTGATCGGACTTTGGGGCTTCAATCCTCCTCCCTTGGATGACTCCTTTTAGTCCTAGCCCTTCATTTCCTTCATGACTTGTCCAAGAGGTTAGCTCTCTCTATAAAAAGGTGCTCCTTCACACTCTTGTATTTTTTACACTTTATTTAATGGAAAAACCTTGAGTTGGCCAAAATTCTCTTAGTGTCCACCCTTCTCTCTTTGAGAATTCCTTAGGTTTCATCCCTTGTGGAAAACTTTCCCTCTTAGGCTTATGTTACCTTAAGTGGCGCCTAAAACCACCCCATTTCTTACCTCTCCACAAACCATTTTACCAAAGATAGAAAACATCTAGAAAAAGATCAAGGGAGGCATGCATCACTTCTTCTTTTTTCACTTGTTGTTTTGCTTCTTTTTTGTCTCCTTCTTCCACTTCTTCTGCTTATACTTCTTCTTCTTCTTCCTCTTCTACTACTAGTTCCTCTTCTTCTACTTCAACTTCTTCTTCCTCCTATTGTTCTCCTTCTCCCACTTCTTCTTCTTCTTCTTCTTCTTCCTCTGCTCCACCTTTTCCCGCTTCTTCAACTTGCACCTCTTTCTCTTCTTCCCTTTCCTTCCTCTCTTTCGTCTTCTTGCTCTTCTTCTGCTTCTTTCACTTCTTCTGCTTCCCCTTCTTCCTTCTCCCCTGCTTCTCCTTTTTCAACTTGTTCTTCTTTTTTCTTTTCTTCTCCTTCTTCCACATCTCCTGCTTCCACTTCTTTTTCTTCTTCCTTTTCCTTCCTTTCCTTCTTCTTCTTCCTCTTGGTCTCCTTCTCCCACTTCTTTTCCTTCCATTCTTCTTTTTCCTCTTGTTCTCCTTCTTCCACATCTTCTTCTTCATCACTCCTGATACATTCTTATTGATGCCTTTCCCAAGATCACCTTCTAGCTTGGTTCCTTTGGAGAAATGAATGGTGGAAAGGCAAGGAATGGTGATGTAGGCGCCACTCATGGTGAGATAACAGTTTGAATAAGCTTGCCACAAGGGAAGGGGCCGTTAATAAAAGCCATAGAAGCTCTCAAAACTAAGGAGAGAAAAGAGACACTCAAATGAACTCACAAGAAGTTTTGTATTCAATATTAAGTGTAAAATGAACATAGGAGGGGGAGACATCTATTTATAAGAAAAATAATGGGCTAAGGGGAGAGAAGAGTGACGTGCAAGCTAGGGGAGATTAGGAGAGTTTAATCAATTGTTAATTGAGCTAGAGCCAATTAGCACTTGATTAATCTCTAGGAGGATCCAAACATGCCCTTAACTTTAAGATCTTGGTCCCGTCTCAATTTGAATTTTGGAAGGAAGCCACATAGCATCTTCAAAATTCAAATTAAAAAATGAGAGCACATAAAAAACATGTGGAAGCCACCTTGGAGGAGAGAGAAGGTTCCGTCCAAGTGGAGGGGAACCAAGAGGTACCACATGTCTCTCATGCTTCATGTGTGAGTGGGAGGGGTGTGGAACTAACTTAGGGGGTGTGGTTCACAAAAACCACACTCCTAAGCTTCTCCAAAAAGCCCAAACTACTCAACACACTGCACAAAAGAAACTAATCACACCCCCTAAATGAAAAAGGACATAAAAGCCAAAATACAATGCCAAAAATAAAAACACCTACAAACTCCTAAAGAGAAAATGTATACATGAAAGGCTAAAAAGAAGACTATGGCCTATTTTCTATCATCTTGATCTCCATGAGAAGGTGAGGTCTTCTTCCCTCCTATCTTGCCATGTCTTCCTCAATCCTCCTAGCCATGACCTTTGTGATAGGACCCTTGCTAGGGAGGAATGCATCACCTCCTCTCTTTCCACTACTTTCTCTTCCTCCCTTTCCCATTCTTCTAATTCTTTTGCTTTCACTTGTTCTTCTTCTTTCTTTTCTTCTCATTCTTCCACTTCTTCTGCTTACACTTCTTCTTCCTCCTCGTCTTCTACTAGTTTCTCTTCTTCTGCTTCAACTACTTCTTCTTCCTATTGTTCTTCTTCTCCCACTTCTTCTTCTTCTTCTTTTTCTCCACCTTTCTCCGCTTCTTCAACTTGAACTTCTTTTTCTTCTTCCCTTTCCTTCCTCTCCTTCTTCTTCTTCCTCTTCTTATCCATCTTTCACTTGTTCTACTTTTCTTTCTTCCTCTTCCTCTGCTTCTCCTTCTTCCACTTGTTCCTTTTCTTTGTTTCCTTCTCCTTCATCGACTTCTCTTGCTTCGACTTCTTCTTCTTCTTCCCTTTCCTTCGTTTCCTTCTTCTTCTTCCTCTTTTTCTCCTTCATTCCACTTCTTTTCCTTCCACTCCTTCTTTTGCTTCTTGTTCTCCTTCTTCCACATCTTCTTCTTCTTCATCCTTCCTCTCCTTCCACTACTATCTCTTCCTCCCTTTCCCCTTCCTCTGGTTCTTTTGCTTGCACTTGTTCTTCTTCTTTCTTTTCTTCTCCTTCTTCCACTTCTTCTCCTTCCTCCTCTTCTTCTTCTTCAACTACTTCTTCTACCTATTGTTCTCCTTCTCCCGCTTCATCTCCTTCTTCCTCTGGTCCACCTTCTTCCACTTCTTCAACTTGCATTTCTTTTTCTTCTTCCCTTTCCTTCCTCTCTTTCTTCTTCTTCCACTTCTTCTCCCTCTTTCACTTCCACTTGTTCTTGTTCTTTGTTCTCTTTTCCTTCTTCCACTTCTTCTGCTTACACTTTTTTTTCTTCCTCCTATTCTTCTACTAGTTCCTCTTCTTCTACTTCAACTACTTTTTCTTCCTACTGTTCTCCTTCTCCCACTTCTTCTCCTTCTCCCACTTCTTCTCCTTCTTCCCCTTCTCCACCTTCTTCCACTTCTTCAACTTGCACTTCTTTTTCTTCTTCCCTTTCCTTCCTCTCCTTCTTTTTCTTCCTTGTTTTCTCCTTGTATCACTTCTTCTACTTCACCTTCTTCCTCGTCCTCTACTTCTACTTCTTCCCCTTGTTCTTATTCTTTTTTTCTTCTCCTTCTTCCACTTCTCTAGCTTCCACTTCTTTTTCTTCCCTTTACTTCTTTTCCTTCGTTTCCTTCTTCTTCTTCTTCTTCCACTTCTTTTCCTTCTACTTCTTCTTTTGCCTCTTGTTTTCCTTCTTCCACATCTTCTTCTTCTTCATCCCTACTCTCCTTCCACTACATTTTCTTCCTCACTTTCCCCTTCTTCCGCTTCCTTTGCTTGCACATGTTCTTCTTCTTACTTTGATTCTACATCTTCAACTTCTTCTGCTTTGACTTCTTCTTCCTCCTCCTCCTCTTCTACTAGTTCCTCTTCTTCTGCTTCAACTACTTCTTCTTCCTAATTTTCCCTTCCTCTCACTTCTTCTCCTTCTTCCTCTTCTCTGCCTTCTTCCACTTCTTCAACTTGCACTTTTTTTCTTCTTCCCTTTATTTCCTCTCCTTCTTCTTCTTCCCCTTCTTTGCCTTTTTTCACTTCTTCTGCCTCCGCTTCTTCCTCCTCCTCTACTTCTCCTTCTTCCACTGGTGCTTCTTCTTTCTTTTCTTCTCCTTCTTCCACTTCTTCTTTTGCCTCTTGTTCTCCTTGTTCCATGACTTCTTCTTCATCCGTCCTTTCCTTCCACTACTTTCTCTTCCTCTTGTTCCCTTTCTTTTTCTTCTTTTGCCTGCACTTGTTCTTCTTCTTTCTTTTTTTCTTCTTCTTCCACTTCTTTTGCTTGCACTTCTTCTTCTTCCTATTCTTCTACCACAAGTTCCTCTTCTTCTGCTTCAACTACTTCTTCTTTTTATTGTTCTCTTTCTCCAACTTCTTCTTGTTCCTCTTCCGCTTCTCCACATTCTTCAACTTGTACTTGTTTTTCTTCTTCCCTTTATTTCCTCTCCGTCTTCTTCTTCTCCTTCTTTCACTTTTCCTACTTCCACTTCTTTTTCTTCTTCCCTTTCCTTCCTTTCCTTCTTCTTCTTCATCTTCTTCTCATTCTTCCACTTCTTTTCCTTCCATTTCTTGTTTTTCCTCTTGTTCTCCTTCTTCCACGTCTTGTTGTTCATCCCTTCTCTCCTTCTTCTACTTTCTTTTCCTCCCTTTCCCCTTCTTCTGCTTCTTTTGCTTGCACTTGTTCTTCTTCTTAGTTTTCTTCTCCTTCTTCCACTGCTTCTGCTTATACTTCTTCTCCTTCCTCCTCCTCTTCTACTAGTTCCTCTTCTTCTGCTTCAACTACTTCTTCTACATACTGTTCTCCTTCTCCCGCTTCATCTTCTTCTTCCTCTAGTCCACCTTCTTCCACTTCTTCAAATTGTATTTCTTTTTCTTCTTCCCTTTCCTTCCTCTCCTTCTTCTTCTTCCTCTTCTTGTCCTTCTATCACTTCTTGTACTTCACCTTCTTCCTCTTGCTCTACTTCTCGTTCTTCCACTTGTTCTTTTTCCTTCTTTTCTTCTCCTTTTTCCACGTCTTCTTTTGCCTCTTGTTCTCCTTGTTCCATATCTTCTTCTTCATTCATCCTTTCCTTCGATTACTTTTCTTCCTCTTGTTCCCATTCTGCTTCTGTTGCTTACACTTGTTCTTCTTCTTTGTTTTCTTCTCCTTCTTCCACTTCTTCTTCTTTCTCCTCTTCTTCTGCTTCAACTACTTCTTCTTCTTAAATTTCTCCTTTTTTATGGCTCCACCTTCTCCATGGTGTCACCCTTGTGTCTAGAAAATGAAAGAAATGGACTTTTGACCTTACAAGTCAAGGTTTAAGTCCCAAAATAAATCCTAAACTAATTTGCCCCATAATAGAAAGGCTAAATAGAAATACACAATGAAATCCTAAGTGATTAAGGTTCCCCAAAATACAAGGGGAAAATAAGGAAAATAAGCAAAAGACTAGGTAGATGCACCAAACTCCGTACATGTGATCATCAATGCTCTTGATGTGGTATGACCTTCCTCTTCTTCTATTCTTCTTACTATGGACCTTTTCATGGGTCCTACTTGATGCCCCAAGGATGGTCCTCCATCAAGGAGAAAAATAGTAAGAAGAAGTGGAAATAGTAGAAGAAGAGGAGAAAGAAGAAGAAGTGTAAGCAGAAGAAGTGGAAGAAGGACAACAAAAGAAAGAAAAAGAACGAGTGCAAGCAAAAGAAGCAGAAGAAAGAGAAAGGAAGGAAGACAAAGTAGTGGAAGGAAAGGAGGGATGAAGAACAAGACGTGGAAGAAGGAGAACAAGAGGCAAAAGAAGAAGTGGAAGAATTAGAAGAAGAAGGAAAGGAATGAAAGGGAAGAAGGCGAAATAATATACGTGGGATCGTTGAAATAATATACAGACTTTCATAATGGAGTTAGAATAAGAATTATATTTTTAGCATCTTATATGATATCATATTTTGTCTTGAGTGTCTATAGAATATTTTAACTCTTGGATTTGATTTATTTTTGGGTAGTAGTTTCTTAAGATATTAATATTTATTTTCAATGGTGGGATATCTAAATAATGTACGTTGTGAGAGATAATGAACTCAGAGTAAAAACTGTATTTTTAGGATCTTAATTATACCTGTAGCAAATTTCGTTTTTGAGCTTTATACATTAGTTGAACTTTTGGATTTGATTTATCTTTTGAAAGTAGGTTCTTAACATATTTATTTTTGTTTCAACGGTAAGATCATCAAAATAATGTCCGAAGTGAGAGATAATGAATTTGATGTCTGGTGTATGATTTATAAATGTGTATGATGTATTATCTAACATGAACATGATTTGACATAGTGTGATGTATCATACGAGTCAACGGTGCCTGAGAGGGAGTCATTCTAGCTGCAATTGGGAATGAAATTTAGTACCATTGCTATACAATTTTTCAATTGTTAGGCATGGTTTATTTATTTATAGTAGGTTCTTAAGATGTTAATCTGTATTTTCAATAGTGGGATTGTCGAAATAATGTACGGCTAATATAATGGAGTTAGAATAAGAATTATATTTTTAGCATCTTATAAGATACCGTATTTTGTCTTGAGTGTCGATAGAATATTTTAACTATTGGATTTAGTTTATTTTTGGGTAGTAGATTCTTAAGCTATTAATATTTATTTTCAACGGTCGAATATCTAAATAATGTACATCGTGAGAGATAACAAACTCAGAGTAAGAACCGTATTTTTAGGATCTTAATTATACCTGTAGCAGATTTTGTTTTGAGGGTCTATACATTAGTTGAACTATTGGATTTGATTTATCTTTGGACAGTAGGTTCTTAACATATTTGATTTTGTTTCAATACTCAGATCCTCAAAATAATGTCCGAAGTGAGAGATAATGCACTAGATGTTTGGTGTCTGATATACAAATGTGTGTGGTGTATTATCTAACATGAACATCATTTGAGATAGTGTGATGGATGATATGAGTCAACGGTTCCTAAGAGGAAGAAGTCATTCTAGTCGCAGTTAGGAATGAAATTTAGTATCACCGCTATACAAAGATTCAATCTTTAGATTTTGTTTATTTTTTCATTGTACGTTCTTAAGATGTTAATCTTTATTTTCAATGGCAGGATCGTCAAAGTAATGTACGGAGTGACATAATGGAGTTAGAATAAGAATTATATTTTTAGCATCTTATACGATACTATATTTTTTCTTAAGTGTCTATAGGATAGTTTAACTGTTGGATTTCATTTATTTTTTGCTAGTAGATTGTTAAGATATTAATATTTATTTTAAACGATGGGATCATCTAAATAATGTACATAGTCAGAGGTAATGAACTTGGAGTAAGAACAGTATTTTTAGGACCTTCATTATACCTGTAGCAGATTTCGTTATGAGCATCTATACATTAGTTGAACTGTTGGAATTGGTTTAGCTTTGGATAGTAGGTTCTTAACATATTTATTTTTCTTTCAACGGTAAGATTGTCAAAATCATGTCCGAAGTGAGAGATAATGAATTATATGTTTGGTGTATGAGTTATAAATGTATGTCATGTATTATTTAACATGAACATGAATTAAGATAGTGTGATTGATGATATGAGTAAACGACACATAAGAGGGAGTCATTCTAGCTGCAGTTGGGGATGAAATTTAGTACCACCACTACAAAATTGTTCAACTGTTCGATTTGGTTTATTTTTTTATAGTACGTTCTTAAGATGTTAATCATTATTTTCAATGGTGGGATCGTCGAAATAATATCCGGAGTGACATAATGGAGTTAGAATAACAATTATATTTTTAGCATCTTATACGATATCGTATTTTTTCTTGAGTGTCTATAGAATATTCTAACTGTTGGATTTGGTATATTTTTGGGTAGTAGATTCTTAAGATATTAATATTTATTTTCAATGGTGGGATATCTAAATAATGTACATCATGAGAGATAATGAAGTCAAAGTAAGAACTGTATTTTTAGGATCTTAATGATACCTGCAGCAGATTTCATTTTGATCATCTATACATTACTTGAACTGTTGGATTTTGTTTATCTTTAGATAGTAGGTTCTTAACATATTTATTTTCTTTTCGATGGTAAAATCCTCAAAATAATGTACGAAGTGAGAGATAATGGATTATATTTTTGGTGTATGATTTATAAATGTGTGTGATGTATTATGTAACATGAACATGATTTGAGATGGTGTGATGGATCATATGAGTCAACGGTGCCTAAGATTGAGTCATTCTAGCTGTAGTTGAGAATGGAATTTAGTACCACAGCTATACAATTTTTCAACCGTTAGTTAGATTTGGTTTTCTTTTTTATAGTAGGTTCTTAAGATGTTAATCTTTATTTTCAATGGAGGGATCGTCAAAATAATGTACGGAGTGACATAATGGTGTTAGAATAACAATTATATTTTCAGCATCTTATACGATAGTGTATTTTATCTTGAGTGTCTATAGAACAGTTTAACTATTAGATTTCATTTATTTTTGGATAGTAGATTCTTAAGATATCCCTCCATTGAAATCTGCTGCAGGTATAATTAAGATTCTAAAAATACAGTTCTTACTCTAAGTTCATTATCTCTCATTACGTACATTATTTAGATATCCCACCGTTGACAGTAAATATTAATATCTTAAGAATCTACTACAAAAAATAAACTAAATCCAACAGTTAAACTATTCTATAGATACTCAAAACAAAATACACTATCGTATAATATGCTTAAAATAAAATTGTTATTCTAACTCCATTATGTTACTCCGGAGATTATTTTGATGATCCCACCATTCAACATAAAGATTAACATCTTAAGAACCTACTATAAAAAAATAAACAAAATCTAACGGTTGAACAATTGTATAGCGGTGGTACTAAATTTCATTCCTAACTGAACCTAGAATGACTCCCTCTTAGGCACTATTTACTCATATCATCAATCACATTATCTGAAATGATGTTCATGTTAAATAATACATCACACACATTTATAAATCATGCACCAAACATCTAATCCATTATCTCTCACTTCAGACATTATTTTGAGGATCTTACCGTTGAAAGAAAAATAAATATTTTAAGAACCTACTATCTAAAGATAAACAAAATGCAACAGTTCAACTAATATATAGACGCTCAAAACGAAATCTGATACGGGTATAATTAAGATCCTAAAAATACAGTTGTTACTCTGAGTTCATTATCACTCACTACGTACATTATTTAGATGATCCCACCTTTGAAAATAAATATTAATATCTTAAGAATCTACTACCCAGAAATGATGCAAATCCAACAATTAAACTATTCTATAGATATTGAAGACAAAATACGGTATCGTATAGGATGCTAAAAATATAATATTGTTATTCTTATGCCGTTATGTCACTCCGGACATTATTTTCGCGATTCGACCATTGAAAATAAAGATTAACATATTAAGAACCTACTATAAAAAAATTAACCAAATGTAACAGTTGAGTGTTTGTATAGTGGTGGTACTAAATTTCATTCCTAACTGCAGCCAAAAGGACTCCCTCTTAGGTACCGTTTACTCATATCATCAATCAAACTATCTCAAACCATGTTCATGTTAAATAATACATCACACACATTTATAAATCATTCACCAAATATCTAATCCATTATCTCTCACTTCAAACGTTATTTGGACTTTCTTACCATTGAAACAAAAATAAATATGTTAAGAACCTACTATCCAAAGATAAGCCAAATCCAATAGTTCAACTACTGTTAGATGTCCTCATGGAGCTTTTAAATGGAGATGGAAGATTAGGAGGTTGTGGTGATAGTAGGCGCCACTTCTACTAGGTAGGAGATAGACCTCTAAGGGAGCTAGCCACAAGGGAAGGAACCCTTGATAATATATCTTTCTAAAAAAAGTCAAAGACAAGTCATGAACACTCTCTCTAAAAGAATAAGAGACTCTCAAGTGTAGAGAATGAATATATCTTTCAATTAAAAATGAGTGTATCCATGAGGTGGAAAGCTCTATTTATAGAGCAAGGCATGGATCTATGGGCCTAGGCATGAGAGTGAACGTCCAACCTCTTAATTAGGGGGATTAGTTTAATTAATTAAGTGTTAGTTCGGTTGGAAAGAAATTTAGGACTTAATTAAATAAACTAGATCCAAACAAGGCCCTAAGAAAATGGATATATGTTCCGTCTTAGTTTGAATTTAAATTTTGGAGGAAGATGACATGGCAGCCCCCAAAATTCAAATTTAAATAAGAAGCAACAAGAAAGGCCATGTAGGAGTAAGAAAGTGAGGTGGCTAAAATAAACCAAATCCAACGGTTAAACTATTCTATACACACTCAAGACAAAACACGGTATCGTATAAGATACTAAAAATATAATTGTTATTCTAACTCCATTATGTCACTCCGGACATTATTTCGACGATACCACCATTGAAAATAAAAATTAACATCTTAAGAACCTACCATAAAAAAATAAACAAAATCTAACAGTTGAACAACTGTATAGTAGTGGTACTAAATTTCATACTTAACTGCTGCTAGAACGACTACCTCTTCGACATCGTTGACTCATATCATCAATCACACTATCTCACATTATGTTCATGTTAAATAATTTATCACACACATTTATAAATCATACATCAAACATTTAATTCAATATCTATCATTTCAGATATTATTTTGAGGATCCAACCATTAAAAAAATAAATAAGTATGTTAAGAACCTACTATCCAAAGATAAACCAAATCCAACAGTTCAACTAAAGTATAGACGCTCAAAATGAAATCTGCTACAGGTATAATTAAGATCCGAAAAATACAATTCTTACTCTGAGTTCATTATCTCCCATTACATACATTATTTAGATGATCCCACCTTTGAAAATAAATATTAATATCTTAAGAATCTACTACCCAAAAATAAATGAAATCTAACAGTTAAACTATTCTATAGACACTCAATACAAAATACAATATCGTATGATATGCTAAAAATATAATTGTTATTCTAAATCCATTATGCAACTCCAGACATTATTTCGCCAATCCAACTATTAAAATAAAGATTAACATGTTAAGAACCTACTATAAAAAAATAAACCAAATCCAACAGTTGAACAATTGTATAGCGGTGGTACTAAATTTCATTGCTAGTTGCAACTAGAATGATTCCCTCTTAGGCACCGTTGACTCATATCATCCATCACACTATCTCAAATCATGTTCATGTTAGACAATACATTACACACATTTATAAATTATACACTAAATATCTAATCCATTATCTCTCACTTCAGACGTTATTTTGAGGATCTTACCGTTGAAACAAAAATAAATATGTTAAAAACCTATTATCTAAACCAAATCCAACAGTTCAAGTACTGTATAGATGCTCAAAATGAAATCTACTATAGGTATAATTAAGATCCTAAAAATACAGTTCTTACTTTGAGTGCATTATCTATCACTACGTACATTATTTAGATGATCGCACTGTTGAAAATAAATATTAATATCTTAAGAATCTACTACCCAAAAATAAACCAAATCCAATAGTCAAACTATTCTATAGACTAATGGAGGACCATCCTTGGGGCATCAAATAGGACCCATCACAAGGTCCATGGCAAGAAGAATAGAAGAAGAGGAAGGTCATACTACACCAAGAGCATTGATGATCACATGTGCAGACTTTGGTGCATCTACCTAGTGTTTTGCTTGTTTTCCTTATTTTCCCCTTGTATTTTGGGGAACCTTAATCACTTAGGATTTCATTGTGTATTTTTACTTAGCCTTTGTAATATGGGGAAAATTAGTTTAGGATTTATTTTGGGACTTAAACCTTGACTTGTGAGGTCAAAAGTCCATTTCTTTCATTTTCTAGACACAAGGGTATTTTAGTCATTTAGGGGGGAGGGACCTACATTTCATTTGAGGTCCATTTAGGGTTCATTTGAGAGGCATTTAAATCTCAAATTTTCGTGCAAATGGCCTAGAGGCCTCCCACCCTCTCTTTAAATACCCTAGGTTAGACTACATGTAGTCACGTTGGATGTATTGGATATTTGAGAGAGTTTTCCTCATTATTCCTCTTCCTTAGTCATTTAGGGATCTTTTGGCCCACTTCCTCTCCTCTCTACCTTAGAAGGAGCTTGGGTCTCCCCAGGATTGGCCTTCACCCTCTCCAAGTGAAGTGAGCTAGCCAAAGAGACACCATCCAACCACCACCACCCAAAACACCATTCTTTTGTCTCCATTTTTCATGAACCACTTTCACCCATCATAAGCTCCATTTTTCACACCTATTTCAGCCCTTTAAGAAGATCCATTTCAACATTTCATCTTGGAGAAGAGTTAGTGACACCATGGAGAAGGTGGAGCCATCATGTGGTATCAAGAGCTAAGGCGGTCTTCAAGGGTAACTAGTGTTCTTCTCCATTCTTTTTTTTTCTTTGTCTTCAAAAATATGTTTCTTTTCATGTTTATGTCTTCTCCTTTGTCTTTAGTATTTTGTCTAAATATTGTGTTTAAAAGTTGTCTCTTTTTTTTTGTGTGGTTCATAATCATTCATGAGCCTTTTTTTGAGTTTTTCTCAATAGGTTGTTCTTTTAGACCTTTCCTTTGTTTTTCCATGGCTGCATTTTTTTTGTGATGAACATGCTATGAAAATTGTTTTAATCTTGTTTGAATCCTTGTTGTGTCATGTTTGAAGTTTCCCTCCTTATTTTTCAAAAACTAGTCAAATATATGCATATTTCTCTCACAAGATGCATGAAACTTTGAAAAAAAAATCTGGTGCTTTTTCTTTCACATTCTTGGCTGGCAAAACCTTTTGTGAGCCTTAGGAGACTCATATTTGCATGTAAAAATTGACTCTTGCATGCTACATGTCTTATTTGACTTATGTGTGTAATTAATGCCTTACACATTTTTGGCTAGCCTTCCTTTTGCATGGCTACATCATTCCTTGTCTTTATTGCATGATCCTAAGTCAAAAAAAGTGTCATATGGCTGAATATATTCTGAAAAAACTGAAAAAAAATTGCACCTAAACAAGAGAGCAAAAAACAAGAAACACTTCCCAAAAAGATACCTTTCTTGCACCAAAATAGCAACTTTTATTTACCACCTTTTTGTACCCACTTTTAACACATCACAAGTGTAAAATCCATGCAACATATAAGGTTAAAAAAAGAATCAAATCTGATCCTCCTTGGTGGGACACATTTTGAGTGAAAAGAAGTGAAAGTTAAAAAAAAAAATTAAAAGGAATTGTTGCTAACTTGTGGGCCATTTTACCTTTGGACTTTGGACTTGTACTTTGACCATATTGGACTATTTTGGACTATCATTGGATATATTTTATGACCAAAACCTTGGCTGGATTTTGGACATTGGGCATGAAATTTTAAGGACAAGGAACATTAAACCCTTAAATTCTAATCTAGAGTCATTCTAAGTTCCTTTTGAGTGCTTAACTTTCTTGTGTGCCTTAATTTTTGCTTGTCTTTCTTCACATTTTTTGAGTCTTGTCCCATAATTAATCTCTTGAGTTAGCCTTCTTAATTTTCCTTTTTTAGTTTTTATTTCTTGGCCTCTTGGTTCTCTTTCTCTTGGTTGGCTTCTTTACTTGGTGTAGGTGAATCACCTTGGGTTCACCTTGTGAATCTTGGGAGATTGAGTTGGAGGAAGTTGCCATAAGTCACAAAGTGATTGGAGAGAATCACCAAATAGTGGGAGTGAAAACACTATAAAGAGAGGACTAACAAGTTTGTTACTTGTGAAGGAACACCAAGTTGGAAGCTTGAAGAATTTCAATTCTTTTTTCTTGCTTTTTTATTTTAAATTTGTGTCTAGTATCTTTCTATTTTTATTCTTGTTTGATTTTTGTACCACTTTTTCTTCTTTCTTTCTCTCTTTGTTGTTGTTTTTATTGGGGCCATTTGTACTTGGTCCTTTCTTGTTCATTTGGGTTGTAATTTGGACACTTTAAACTCTCATTTGATTTGTGATAGCTTAGGTGTAATTCGTTTTAGTGGTGGGATTGTTTCCACCTTTGGAATTTCGACTAGTGTATGCCTTTATTAATTTCCTTAGTTACTTTGTTGTAGTTGTATGCTCTAGGTCGTTGTATCTTCGTTTAGAAGGCTTCTAAGTGCTTATTAGGGGTCCGTTGCATATCACACACTTGCAGTGTCAAAATTTGTTTTTGTAAGGCTTACAAAGGGCCAAAGGTTGATAAGTTTCCCACTACTAAGAGGCTTGGTTATTAAGTGACTCCTTGTAGTCCACCTCCCTTTTAGAGTGCAATTCTAACCGCTCTAAGTAATAAGTCTAGCACCAAAATCTCTTTGTGAAAACCTTTATCACTCACTCTTTGTAAAAATCTTTTCAAGAAAACCTTTTGGGAAAATCTTTCCTAGATCAAAGATGAGTGATCATCCAACTGTTCGTGGTCAAAACTCACACCTTAGTAATGCTAGCCTTAGAGAACTTAGGGAGTATATAAGAAGAAAAGAAGAAGAAACTGCAAAAAAAGAGGAAGAATTTAGGAAGAGGGAGAAAGAACATGATAAACAAAATGAGAAAATTAGAGAAATGCTTGCTAAGTTACTTTTGGGGGTAGGAACTAGTGGTTCAAAACATAGAGTCCAACCATCTAGGTCCCAAAAAGCCAAAGGGGTAAGGGTTTCTAGGAGTGAAAGTGAGGATAGTGATCATCATCATACCAAAACCCCAAGTGTTAGCCTTTATAGTAGTCATCATAATAATGATTATTATCAAAGGCCCCCAAGAACACATAAGCAAAGAGAATCCTCCAATAAGGAACCTAATGTCAACCTTCCTTCATTTTTTGGAAAGGAAAATGTTGATGCATATTTGGATTCGGAAATGAAGGTTAAACAACCTTTTGCTTGCCATGGGGTAAGTGAAGAAAGGAAGGTTTCTTTGGCAACCCTTAGCTTCCAAGGGCATGCCATGTATTGGTGGACTTCTTTAGAAAGAGAAAAGAGAGTGAATCATGAGCCCCCAATTCAATATTGGAATGAACTCCGTAATGCCTTGAGAAGGAGGCATATTCCTCCATACTATGACCGTGAGCTCATGGTTATGCTTCAAAGGTTGAAACAAGGGTCATTAAGTGTTGAAGAATATAGGCAACAAATGGAGTTACTCATGATGAGGGCGGGTATAAGGGAAGAAGAGAGGACCACCATCTCAAGGTTCCAAAGTGGCCTTAATCTTGAAATAAGAGACAAAGTTGAACTTTTTCCATATATAGATTTGAATGAACTTGTTCAACTTTGTTCAAGAGTGGAGCACCAACTTAAAAGAAAAAGTTTCAAAAAAGGCTTCATCCATCTTATTCCAAGAATTTTAAGAAGGAGGGTCCCTCTTCCAAACCTGTCTCCAAAGAAGATGAAAAAGAAAAAGTTAAAGAAAAGGAAAAAACATATTCTTCTAAAGTACCTTCAAAGGAGTCTAATTCAGGTGACATCAAGCGCTTTAAGTGTCTTGGAAGGGGTCACATTGCTTTTCAATGCCCCACAAAGAAAACAATGATTTTAAGAGGCCAAGATCACTATAGTAGCCTTGATGAAGCTACTACTTCTTCTTCTACTTCAAGTAGTGAAGATGAAGCCATGGATTCCATGGAAGAGACCTTACCTTGTGATGGAGACTTACTTATGGTAAGGAGGCTTCTTAAAAACCAAACTAGTGAGATTGACCAATCAAAAAGAGAGAACTTGTTTCATACAAGATACAAAATTTTAGAAAGCACTTGTTCTCTCATTGTGGATAGTGGGTCTAGTTGTAATTGTTGTAGTACTAGATTGGTTGAAAAGCTAGCCTTATCCACAAACATCCTAGACCATATCAATTGCAATGGATTCATGAAGATGGAGGGTATTGTGGTTGACCAACAAGCACTTGTACCAATTTCCATTGGCAAATACAAAGATGAAGTTTTATGTGATGTTGTGCCTTTTGAAGCTAGTCATGTGTTGCTTGGAAGGCCTTGGCAATTTGATAAGAAAACCATGCATGATGGCCTTACCAATAAAATAAGTTTCCAACACTTAGGCAAGAAATTTGTGTTGTGCCCTCTAACACCTTCTCAAGTGTGTGAGAACCAACTCAAAATGAAAGCTAGGAGAGAAGAAGACAAAAGAGAAAGAAAACAAAAATAAAAAAAGATAAAAAGGGTCTTTCTAAGGCCAAAGTAAAGGAAGAAAAGGTATCAAGTTTAGAGGAAGGTGTCTCCTCTAAAGATGTTGTTCACAAGAGTCATTTATCACTTAAGAATGATATCAAGAAAACACTCTTGCTTGAACAACCTTTATACCTTCTATACTTCAAAGAGACACTCATTGCCACTAATCATGAACTTGAGTCTCTACCTCAAGAGGTCCACAATCTTTTAAAAGAATTTGATGATGTATTTCCTCAAGAGGTTCCAAGTGGACTTCAACCTTTAAGAGAGATAGAACATCAAATTAA
This sequence comes from Psophocarpus tetragonolobus, assembly GCA_037954015.1. Taxonomy (NCBI): domain Eukaryota; kingdom Viridiplantae; phylum Streptophyta; class Magnoliopsida; order Fabales; family Fabaceae; genus Psophocarpus; species Psophocarpus tetragonolobus. The sequence continues at coordinate 28,221,726 of CM075691.1, forward strand.
CCTCATCCAGGGGGCAAGCCTTCCAAATAGGCCTGCCTATAGGACTAAAATCCAAGAGACCAAATAAATAGAAACTCAAGTTCAAGTTTGTTGAAGAAGGGTTGGGTTCAAAAGAGCCTTAGCCCTTGTGCTGTTCCTACTCTTTTAGTGCCTAAGAAAGATGGAAAAAGGAGGATGTGTACTGATTGTAGAGCTATTAATAACATCACCATAAAGTATAGGCACCCAATACCTAGGCTAGATGACATGTTGGATGAGTTACATGGGGCCATTATATTTTCCAAGATTGATCTTAAGAGTGGTTATCACCAAATAAGGATTAAAAAGGGTCATGAGTGGAAAACTGCTTTTAAGACCAAGTTTGGTTTGTATGAGTGGTTAGTGATGCCATTTGGTCTCGCCAATGCCCCTTGCACTTTCATGCGTCTAATGAATCATGTACTTAGGAATTGCATAGGGAAGTTTGTGGTCGTCTATTTTGATGACATCTTGATCTATAGCAAGTCCTTAGATGAGCATCTTAGGCATCTAAGTGAGGTTTTAAAGATTCTTAGGGACAACCAGCTCTATGCCAACTTGGAGAAATGTACCTTTTGCAAGGAAAATGTAAATTTCTTAGGTTTCATAGTTGGCAAAGAAGGAGTGAAAGACTTCTCCACACTTGCATCCCCTCTTAATGAGCTTGTTAAGAAGGATGTACCTTTCATTTGGGGTGAAGCTCAAGGAAAAGCTTTTAATGTGCTTAAGGAAAAGCTTTTAATGTGCTTAAGGAAAGCTCACCAATGCACCCATTCTAGGCCTTCCAAATTTTGAACAAACCTTTGAGCTAGAATGTGATGCATCCGGTCTTGGCATAGGTGCCGTTTTACTTCAAGGAGGCCACCCCATTGTTTACTTTAGTGAAAAACTTCATGGGGCCACCTTGAATTATCCCACCTATGGCAAGGAGCTTTATGCCCTTATTAGAGCCCTCCAAGTTTGGGAGCATTACTTAGTGACTAGGGAGATCATGAGTCACTTAAGTACATTAGAGGGCAAGGGAAGTTAAATAAAAGACATGCTAAATGGGTTGAATATCTTGAGCAATTCCCTTACATTATCAAATACAAGAAGGGAAAGTGTAATGTGGTGGTGGATGCCTTGTCTAGAAGACACTCCTTGCTCTTTTCTTTGGGTTCCCAAATTCTTGGATTTGATAATATAAAGGAGTTGTATGAAGTGGATCAAGATTTCCAATCCACTTTCACCAAATGCCTCCAAAAGCCTTTTGATGGGTTCTACATCCTTAAGGGGTACCTTTTTAGAATGGAAAACTTTGCATACCCTAAGGATCTATTAGAAAACTTTTGGTAATGGAAAGTCATGAGGGAGGACTCATGGGCCATTTTGGGGTTGATAAAACCCTTAGTCTTCTAAAATCTAAATTTTATTGGCCTCACATGAGAGTGGATGTTCAACGGCATTGCTCCAAGTGTATCACTTGTCGTCAAGCAAAATCAAGAATGATGCCTCATGGACTCTAGAATCCTCTCCCTATAGCTAGCACTCCTTGGGTTGATATTAGTATGGATTTTCTGCTTGGTCTTCCAAGGACTCAAATGGGATTTGATTCTATCTTTGTGGTTGTGGATCGTTTTAGCAAGATGGCTCATTTTATACCATGCCACAAAGTGGATCATGCTAGCTATATTGCTAAGCTTTTCTTTAAGGAAGTGGTCCGTTTGCACGGTCTACCCAAGACTATTGTTTCCGATAGGGATGCTAAGTTCCTAAGTCATTTTTGGAAAATTCTTTGGCAAAAACTAGGAACAAAGCTTGTCTATTCTACTACTTGCCACCCACAAATGGATGGGCAAATTGAGGTAGTGAATAGGTCCCTATCCACATTGTTAAGGGTGATTTTAAAAGGGAATAAGAAAACTTGGGATGAATGCCTTCCCCACATAGAGTTTGCCTACAATAGGGTGGTCCACAAGACTACTAATTTGCCCCCTTTTGAGGTTGTATATGGCTTTAATCCTCTTACTCCTCTGGATTTGCTTCCACTCCCTAATACTACTTCCTTGTATCACAAAGAGGGAGTATCTAGGGCTGACTTTATAAATAAATATCATGAAAAGGTCAAGAGTCAAATTGAAAATCAAACCCAAAAATATGCCAAGTACAACAACAAAGGAAGGAAAAAGGTAACCTTTAAAGTTGGGGATTGGGTTTGGCTTCACTTAAGGAAGGATAGATTCCCCACTCAAAGGAAGTTTAAACTAAGTCTAAGGGGAGATGGTCCTTTCCAAGTTCTTAAGAAAATTAATGATAATGGCTACATCCTAGACCTTCCCTCCGATTATGGAGTTAGTTCATCTTTTAATGTTTGTGATCTTACACCTTTCCTAGGAGCTAATGACATGGATGAGCTTGAAGATTTAAGGTCAAATCCTTGTCAAGAAGGAGGGCTTGATGGAGAACCATCCTTGGGGCATCAAATAGGACCCATCACAAGGTCCATGGCAAGAAGAACAGAAGAAGAGGAAGGTCATACTACACCAAGAGCATTGATGATCACATGTACGGACTTTGGTGCATCTACTTAGTGTTTTGCTTGTTTTCCTTATTTTCCCCTTGTATTTTGGGGAACCTTAATCACTTAGGATTTCATTGTGTATCTTTGTTTACCTTTGTATTATGGGGCAAATTAGTTTAGGATTTATTTTGGGACTTAAACCTTGACTTGTGACGTCAAAAGTCCATTTCTTTCATTTGCTAGACACAAGGGTATTTTAGCCATTCAGGCGGTAGGGACCTACATTTCATTTGGGGTCCATTTAGGGTTCATTTGAGAGGCATTTAACTCTCAAATTTTCATGCAAATGGCCTAAAGGCCTCCCACCCTCTCTTTAAATACCCTAGGTTAGACTACATGTAGTCACTTTGGATATATTGGATATTTGAGAGAGTTTCCCTCATCATTCCTCTTCCTTAGTCATTTAGAGATTTCTTGGCCCCCTTCCTCTCCTCTCAACCTTAGAAGGAGCTTAGGTCTCCCTAGGATTGGCCTTCACCCTCTCCAAGTGAAGTGAGCTAGCTAAAGAGAAACCATCCAACCACAACCACCCAAAACGCCATTCTTTTGTCTCCATTTTTAATGAACCACTTTCACCCTCATAATCTCCATTGTCACGCCTATTACAGCCCTTGAAGAAGATCCATTTCAACATCTCATCTTGGAGAAGAATTGGTGACACCATGGAGAAGGTGGAGCGATCATGGAAGAAGAAGGAGAAGAAGAAGGGGAGGAAGAAGAGGTAGTGTAGTAAGAAGAAGTGCAAGAAGGAAGAAGAAGAACAACTGGAAGCAGCAGAAGTGGAAGAAGGTGAACAAGAGGAAGAAGAAGAAGTAGTTGAAGGAGTGGGGATGATGAAGAAGAAGTGGAAGAAGAAGAACAAGAGGTAGAAATGCAAGTGGAAGTAGAAGAAGGAGAAAAAGAGGGAGAAGATGAAGGAAAAGGAAGAAGAAGAAGGAGATGAAGAGGAAGAAAAACAAGTAGAGGAGAGGATGATAAAGAAGTGGAAGAAATAGAAGAAGAGTAGGCAGAAGAAGTGGAAGAAAGAGAAGAAGAGGAAGAAGAAGGAGAGTAAGCAGAAGAAGTGGAAGAAGCAGAAGAAAAGGAAGAAGAAGAAGATGTGGAACAAGAAGAAGGTGAACAAGAGGAGGAAGAAGAAGTAGTGGAAGGAGGTGGGATGAAGAACAAGAACTAGAAGATGTAGAAAAGGAGGGAAAGGAAGAAGAAGGGGAAGGGATGGGAAGTAGAAGCAGAAGAAGTGGAATATGGAGGAGAAGAGGAAGAAAAAGAAGAAGTGTAATTTGGGGGAAGGAGAAGAAGAGGAACAACAACAATTGGAAGCAAAAGAAGTGGGGGATGGAGAAAAAGAGGAAGGAGAAGAAGGAAAGGGAAGTAGAAGAAGTAGTGGAAGGAGAAGAAATGGAAGAAGAGGAAGAAGAAGAAGTGGAAGAAGGAGATGAAAAAGAAGAAGAACAACAAGTGGAAGCAGAAGAAGTGGTAGAAGGAGAATAAGACGAATAGGAGGAAGTGGTGGAATGAGAGGGGATGAAGAAGAAGAAGTGGAAGAAGGAGAACGGGAGAAGGAAGAAGAACTGGAAGAAGGAGAAGAAGTGAAAGAACGAGAAGAAGAGGAAGAAGTCCAAGTGCAAGAAAGAGAACAATAAGAAGAAGAAGAAGTGGAAGAATGACAAAAGGATGAAGAAGAAGAAGTAGCGGAAGGAAAGTGGATGCTGAAGAAGAAGCGGAAGAAAGAGAACAAGAGGAAGAAGAAGAAGTGGAAGGAGAAGTAGTGGAAGAGGGAAAAAAGTAAGAAGAAGGAAAGTAAGGAAAGGGAGTTGGAAGAAGAAGTGGAAGAAGGAGGAAAAGAATAAGGGGAGGAAGAAGAGGCAGTGTAGGCAGAAGAAGTGCAAGGAAGAAGAAGAGTAAGTGGAAGCAGCAGAAGGGGAAGAAGGTGAACAAGAGGAAGAAGAAGAAGTAGTTGAAGGAGTGAGGATGATGAAGGAGAAGTGGAAGAAGGAGAACAACAAGTAGAAATTCAAGTGGAAGCAGAAAAAGGAGAAAACAAGGGAGAAGACGATGGAAAGGGAAGATGAAGAAGGAGATGAAGAGGAAGAAAAAGAAGGAGCGGAGAGGAAGAAGAAAGAAATCACGAGGAGGAAGAAGAAGTGGAAGAAAGAGAACAAGAGGAAGAAGAAGGAGAGTAAGCAGAAGAAGTGGAACAAGGAGAAGAAAGGAAGAAGAAGAAGATATGGAACGAGAAGAAGTGGAAGAAGGTGAACAAGAGGAGGAAGAAGAAGTAGTGGAAGGAGGTGGGATGAAGAGGAAGAACTGGAAGAAGGAGAAAATGAGGGAAAGGAAGAAGTAGGAGAAGGGAAGGGAAGAAGAAGCAGAAGAAGTGGAATACGAAGGAGAAGAGGAGGAAGAAGAAGAAAAAGTGTAAGCAGAAGATTTAGGGGACGGAGAAGAAAAGGAATAGCAACAATTGGAAGCAAAACAAGTGGGGGATGGAGAAAAAGAGGAAGGAGAAGAAGGAATTGGAAGAAGAAGAAGTAGTGGAAGGGGAAGAAATGGAACAAGAGGAAGAAGAAGAAGTGTAAGCAAAAGAAGCGGAAGAAAGAGACGAAAAAGAAGAAGAACAATAAATGGAAGCAGAAGAAGTGGTAGAAGGAGAATAAGAGGAATAGGAGGAAGTAGTGGAATGAGGGGGGATGAAGAAGAAGAAGTGGAAGAAGGAGAAGAGGTGGAAGAAGGAGAAGAAGAGGAAGAAGTGTAATTGGAAGAAGGAGAACAATAGGAAGAAGAAGAAAAAGTGGAAGAATGAGAAAAAGAGGAAGAAGAAGAAGTGGAAGGAGAAGTAGTGGAAGAGGGAGAAAAGTAAGAAGAAGGAAAGCAAGGAAAGGGAGGAAGAAGAAGAAGTGGAAGAAGGAGGAGAAGAAGAAGGGGAGGAAGAAGAGGTAGTGTAGGCAGAAGAAGCGCAACAAGGAAGAAGAAGAACAATTGGAAGCAGCAGAAGTGGAAGAAGGTGAACAAGAGGAAGAAGAAGAAGTAGTTGAAGGAGTGGGGATGATGAAGAAGAAGTGGAAGAAGGAGAGCAAGAGGTAGAAATGCGAGTGGAAGCAGAAGAACGAGAAAAAGAGGGAGGAGAGAAAGGACAAGGAAGAGGAAGAAGGAGATGAAGAGGAAGAAAAAGAAGCAGAGGACAGGATGAAGAAGAAGTAGAAGAAAGAAAAGAAGAGGAGGCAAAAGAAGTGGAAGAAGGAGAAGAAGAGGAAGAAGAAGGAGATTAAGCAGATGAAGTGGAAGAAGGAGAAGAAAAGGAAGAAGAAGAAGATGTGGAACGTGAAGAAGTGGAAGAAGGTGAACAAGAGGAGGAAGAAGAAGTAGCGGAAGGAGGTGGGATGAAGAAGAAGAAGAACTAGAAGAAGGAGAAAAGGAGGGAAAGGAAGAAGGAGGGGAAGGGAAGGGAAGAAGAAGCAGAAGAAGTGGAATAGTGAGGAGAAGAAGAAGAAGAAGACAAAGAAATGTAAGCAGAACATCTGGGGGAAGGAGAAGAAGAGGAAGAGCAACAATTGGAAGCAAAAGAAGTGGGGGATGGGGAAAAAGAGGAAGCAGAAGAAGGAAAGGGAAAAAGAAAAAGTAGTGGGAGGAGAAGAAATGGAAAAGGAGGAAGAAGAAGAAGTGCAAGAGGGAGATGAAAAAGAAGAAGAGCAATAAGTGGAAGCAGAAGAAGTGGTAGAAGGAGAATAAGACGAATAGGAGGAAGTAGTTGAATGAGAGGGGATGAAGAAGACCAAGTGGAAGAACGAGAACGGGAGGAGGAAGAAGAAGTGGAAGAAGAAGAAGAAGTGGAAGAAGGTGACCAAGAGGAGGAAGAAGAAGTAGTGGAAGGAGTTGGGATGTAGAAGAAGAACTGGAAGAAGGAGAAAATGAGGGAAAGGAAGAAGGAGGGGAAGGTAAGGGAATAAGAAGCAGAAGAAGTGGAATAGTGAGGAGAAGAAGAAGAAGAAGACAAAGAAATGTAAGCAGAACATCTGGGGGAAGGAGAAGAAGAGGAAGAGCAACAATTGGAAGCAAAAGAAGTGGGGGATGGGGAAAAAGAGGAAGCAGAAGAAGGAAAGGGAAAAAGAAAAAGTAGTGGGAGGAGAAGAAATGGAAAAGGAGGAAGAAGAAGAAGTGCAAGAGGGAGATGAAAAAGAAGAAGAGCAATAAGTGGAAGCAGAAGAAGTGGTAGAAGGAGAATAAGACGAATAGGAGGAAGTAGTTGAATGAGAGGGGATGAAGAAGACCAAGTGGAAGAACGAGAACGGGAGGAGGAAGAAGAAGTGGAAGAAGAAGAAGAAGTGGAAGAAGGTGACCAAGAGGAGGAAGAAGAAGTAGTGGAAGGAGTTGGGATGTAGAAGAAGAACTGGAAGAAGGAGAAAATGAGGGAAAGGAAGAAGGAGGGGAAGGTAAGGGAATAAGAAGCAGAAGAAGAGGAATATGGAGGAGAAGAGGAACAAGAAGAAGAAGAAGTGTAAGCAGAAGGTTTGGAGGAAGCAGAAGAAGAGGAAGACCAATAGTTGGAAGCAAAAGAAATGGGGGATGGAGAAAAAGAGGAAGGAGAAAAGAGAAGGTGATGCATGCCTACCTTGATCTTTTTTTAGAGGTTTTTTTCTTTGGTGAAATAGTTTGTGGAGAGGTAAGAAGTGAGGTGGTTTTAGGTGCCACTTAAGGTAAGATAAGCCTAAGGGAAAGTTTGCCACAAGGGATGGAACCCTTGATAAAAACCTAAGGAATTCTCAAAGAGAGAAGGGTGGACACTAAGAAAATTTTTGCCAACTCAAGGTGTTTCCATTCAATAAAGTGTGAAAAATACAAGAGTGTGAAGGAGCACCTTTTTATAGAGGGAGCTAACCTCTTGGACAAGTCATGAAGGAAATGAAGGGCTAGGATTAAAAGGAGTCATCCAAGGGAGGAGGATTGAAGCCCAAAGTCCAATCAATACCCTCCTTTAGATGAGAATTGGTGCCCAAGCTACTTCATCCAAGGGCCAAGATTACTCCTTTATTAGTTTTGGGTTTTATTTAGCAAAAGAGGGTGTAGTTATCAAACTACCCCCTTTTTTCCTAAACAAAAGGCCCAAAAGCTAATCTTACTCCTTCTTATTACTAAGACACCTCCTAGAAAATTAAATGGACTAATACATGTCCAAAATAAAATCCTAGGTTCCTAAAATAAAAATTACAAGTAAATAAGTCATGGCTTGCATAACTTGATGGTCATATGGAGGTGAGATCTTCCTCCCTCTACTCTAGCCATGTCTTCTTCTATTCTCCTAGCCATGACCCTAGTGATAGGGCCCTTGCTTGGGGAGAATGCATCATCTCCTCCCCCTTGGGAAGGATTTGACCTCAAATCTGGTTGGTCCTCCTCTTCTTCATCAGTACCTACAAAAGGGATCAAATCACAAACATTAAAGGTAGTACTGACACCATAGTCCTCAGGGAGATCTAATATGTATGCATTGTTGTTCACTCTCTTGAGGACTTGAAAGGGACCATCTCCTCGGGGGCTAAGCTTGGACTTCCTTTGAGTAGGGAAGCGATCCTTCGTCAAATGAAGCCATACCCAATCCCCTTCATTGAAGATAATTTCTTTCGTATCCCTATTGGCTTTACTAGCATACTCCTTTGAATGATGTTCAATGTTGGCCTTTACCCTTTCATGTAATTTTTTAACAAAATCCGCTCTTACTATTCCTTCTTTGTGAACAGAAGAAGGGAATGGTAAGGGCAAGATATCAAGAGGAGTAAGGGGGTTGAAGCCATAAACAACTTCAAAGGGAGAATGCTTGGTGGTCCTTTGAACCACCCGGCTGTATGCAAACTCAATATGGGGTAGGTATTCATCCCAAGACTTGTGATTTCCTAGAAGAAGTGTCCTAAGAATAGTAGATAGAGATCTATTTACTACCTCAGTCTGCCCATCAGTTTGGGGGTGACATGTGGTAGAAAATAAGAGTTTAGTTCCTAGCGTTGCCCACAATGTTTTCCAAAAGTGGCTAAGGAACTTCACATCTCTATCAGAGACTATGGATTGGGGAATTCCATGTAAACAGACAACTTCTTTAAAGAAAAGTCTCGCAATGTTGCTTGCATCATCTATCTTGTGGTGTGGTATAAAGTGAGCCATTTTTGAAAATCTATCTACCACCACAAAGATAGAGTCTGCACCTCGTTGGGTTCGAGGCACGCCAAGGATGAAATCCATACTAATATCCAACCAAGGTGCAGAAGGAGCAGGTAAGGGTGCGTACAATCCATGAGCCATTGTCTTAGACTTAGCTTGCAAGCAAGCAATGCATCTACGACAATGTCTATAGACGTCTTTCTTCATATGGGGCCAAAAGAATTTTTCTTGTAAAAGCAGAAGAGTTTTGTTAATTCCAAAATGCCCCATGAGCCCACCCTCATGGCTCTCTTTTGTCAACAGATTTCTCATAGATCCTTGGGGTACACAAAGTCTGCTACCTTTGAAAAGGTACCCCTCACTCACAAAGAACCCATTTTGGGTTTTACATGCAAATGTAGAGGCAGCATAAATGGATCCAAAATCCTTATCAGAAAGATACATTTCTCTAATATTATCAAATCCAAGAATCTTTGCACTTAAGGTGGTGTAAAGGGTATGTCTACGAGACAAAGCATCAGCCACCACATTATGTTTTCCTTTCTTGTATTTGATGATATAAGAGAAAGTCTCAAGAAATTCTACCCATTTAACATGCCTTTATTAAGCTTGCCTTGACCCTTCAAATACTTAAGTGACTCATGGTCACTATGAATGATGAAATCCCTAGGTACAAGATAATGTTCCCAAGTTTGAAGGGCCCTTATCAAAGAGTAAAACTCTTTATCATAGGTGGGGTAGTTTAAGGCAGCTCCATTTAGTTTTTCACTAAAATAAGCCACGGGATGACCACCTTGTAACAACACAGCTCCCACACCCACTCCCGATGCATCACACTCTAGCTCAAAAGTTTTAGAAAAGTCAGGAAGAGCTAAAACTGGTGCATGGGTCAGTTTCTCTTTGATAAGTTCAAAGGCTTTTTGTTGTTTTTCACCCCAAAGGAAAGGAGTATCCTTCTTCACCAAATCATTGATTGGTGAGAAAGTGTGGAGAAGTTAGGCACAAAACGCTTGTAAAAGCTCGCGAGACCATGAAAACTCTTATCTCAGTCACACTTTTTGGGGTGGGCCATTCTTGGATGGCTTTGATTTTGTCGGGGTCCACTTGAACCCCATTTTTATTAACTATAAAACCTAAGAACACCACACTCTCCACACAAAAATTACATTTTTCAAGATTTCCATAGAGTTGGTGTGACCTAAGAATGTAAAAGACGCGCCTAAGATGGCCTACATGTTCATCTAGGCTCTTGCTATACACTAAGATATCATCAAAATAAACAACACAAAATTTTCCTAAGCAATCCCTAAGGACATGATTCATAAGCCTCATGAAGGTGCTTGGGGCATTGGTAAGCCCAAAGGGCATTACCAACCACTCATACAGCCCAAACTTGGTCTTAAAAGCGATTTTCCACTCATCACCTTCCTTGATGCGGATTTGGGGATAACCACTCTTAAGATCAATTTTTGAAAATAATTGGGCCCCATGCAATTCATCAAGCATGTCATCAAGCCTAGGGATAGGGTGCCTATATTTGATGGTGATGTTATTGATTGCTTGACAATCAATGCACATCCTCCATTGGCCATTCTTCTTAGGCACCAACAAAACTGGCACAACACAAGGGCTTAGGGTCTCTTGAACCCAACCCTTCTCCAATAGTTCTTGGACTTGAGATTCAATCTCCTTGGTCTCCATGGGATTAGTCCTATAAGCAGGCCTATTAGGCAGGCTAGCCCCAGGTACCAAGTCTATTTGGTGTTCTATACCCCTAATTGGAGGAAGTCCTTTGGGAACTTCATTAGGGAATATATCACCAAAATCCTTTAAAAGCTCTTGAGCCTCTTGAGGTAGGTTCTCATGTCCAAGTTCTATGACAGTGCTAGAACTAGAAGGGAAAAAAGTGGAGGGGGAAGAAATGGGGGATGCCTCTTTGCAAAGGAGGAGATAGAAAGGTCTGTTAGTTAAGGGGGCTTCCTTTAAATCCAATTTTGTCGCAAATAAACTCCCTTTACTAATGACTTTCTTGGAAGGGGCACCAACTTCCAACTCAACCTCCTTACCCCTTTCAAGCTTTAGGGATAAAGCTTTGCTTTCTTTTTCTCCTCATCTCTCTTATGTTTCATGATGATTTGGTCCTCCGCCACTTGTGAGGGCGTTAGAGGACACAACTTAATGAGCTTATCCTTATGAGTGAGGATGATGTTATTGGAATGACCATGGTGTATGGCTTTCTTATCAAATTGCCATGGTCTTCCTAGCAAGATATGGCCAGCTTCCATTGGGACTATGTCACACAGGATCTCATCTTTATAAGACCCAATGGAAATTGGAACCGTGACTTGCTCATTGACCTCCATTTCCCCTTGCTCATTGAGCCATTGAAGCTTGTAAGGCTTAGGGTGGGGAAGTGGGGTCAAGGCTAGCTTTTCCACCAACCTTGAGCTATAACAATTGCAGCATGACCCACTATCCACAATGAGAGAACATATTTTGTCATTCACCTTACAGCGAGTGTGGAATATGTTCTCCCTTTGAGATGAGGACACTTTCAAAGGTTGGCTTCCAAGAAGTCTTCTTATCATTAAGAGGTCTCCCTCACATGCATAAGCAGTTTCATCACAATCAAATTGGTATGCATGAACCCCTTCTCCTTCACTCTCAATAGAGGAGTGTGAGCTAGACTCATTACTATAAACATCTTGGGCCCTTATGATGATGTTTCTCTTAGTAGGGCATTGAGAGGCAATGTGGCCTCTCCCAAGACATTTAAAGCATTTGATACTACTAACTTTCTCATGAGAGTTAGTAGTAGGGGTTTTTCTCTCTACATGTGATGTTTTATGCTCTTTGAAGTGCTTGGGATGTTCCTTTTTGGGGTAACTCTTGAAAGAGTTCCCCTTAGGTTCGTCCCTCTTTACATAAGGTGGGTTATCCTTTTTAAAAGTTTTCCTTCTAAGTTGATTTTCCACCTTGATGCAAAGTTGAACTAACTCATCAAGGGAATTGTATGAGAAGAGCTCCACCTTATCACGAATTTCAGGGCTCAACCCACGCAAAAACCTTGCCATAGTGGCCTTGGGTTCCTCAATGATACCCGCCCTCAAGATAAGAAGTTCCATATTTTGTCTATACTCTTCTATACTAAGGTTGGTTTGCCTTAGCCTTTGGAGTCTATCCAAAAGATCTCTTTCATACCAAAAGGGAATATGCCTTCTTCTTAGAGCACTTCTAAGATCATTCTAATATCTTATGGAAGGCATATTGGTGCAGATTCTCTCATTGGTTAACCCAACCCACCAATGCATGGCATGCCCTTGGAAGCTAAGGGTTGCCATTGGAACCTTTCTTTCTTCTCTTACCTCATGGCAAGTGAAGAGTTGTTCTACCTTGATTTCCTAATCAAGGTAGGCTTCCACATCTTCCCTCCCATGAAATGGGGGGAGATCAATTTTGGGCTCCCTTGGAAGGGCCCCATTATTATGCATGGATGAATGGGAGTTTCTCCTAGGATGATTGTAGTATTCTTCCTCACTTTCAATCCTATGGGTATGTCTAGATGGGAACCTAAGACTATCCCTTTCATTTTGTAATTCTCACCATTCCCATGCTTTCTTTTTTCTTCTTCTTTCTCTTTTCTTCTTTCTCTTTCTTTTCTTTCTCTCCTTTCTTCATCTTCTCTCCTTTCTCTCTTCCTTCTCTCTTTTTTCTCTCTTTTCTTCCTCTCTTTCTTTTATTTTTCTTTTCTCCTTGGACTCGTTTTCTCTCCTCTTTTCTTCTCTTCTCTCTTGTTCTTTTGCCATCCACTCCCTAAAGTCCATGTTTAAGTTTTCTAGAGTGTAATCTTTAGAAATATTTCTTTGGCTTACACTCTTGCTTGATGAATAACTATGAGCACTAGAGTGGTGTGTGATGTCATTGTGCTTGAGTTTCTAAGAGGAAAAAGGTGGCTAAAAACTTTTCACAAACAAACACTCCTCTCTTTTTGTATTTTCTTGCCTAAAATGGCTTGATGAGTCTTTGGAACTCTTTAGCCTTCTAAGCGCTTTGAATAAGAAAAATAAAGCAACAATTTTAAAGCAAAAATTCAAAAGAGAAGGGATCTAAAGCGAGCTCCTAAGGTGTTGAAGGAAGTGTACCACTTCTTCCTTCTTCACCTAATTTTTGAGAAACTAAAAAATTGACTATATCTTATTACAACCAAAGGGAGGGCCTTAAGGGCACTCAAACTCCCAACTACAAAATTAATACACCCAAATTAAAGAAAAAGTAAAGTCTTCAAAAAATGATTCTCCAAATGCTCCCTCAAATCAAAGTCATCACGGCTAGGTGTGTTTCCTTTTGAAGTGATCCCTTAGGCTCTTAGTCCAACCTTCCAAAATATGCTACCCTTGTGGTAAACTCCGTTTTCAAGCTTTCTCCCAAAAGTGGCACTAACACACAAACCAAAGAAACCAAAAGTAGCAAGGGGAGGTGCGAGTAGAAACTCAAAAAGCAATAAAAGATAACACAATCAAAAGGACACTTAACCAAATGGTAAGAGTATATAAGACAAACTAGAAAGATGATTTAAAAGACAAGCAACAACTAAAAGGTAAACAAAAGAAAGAGATCACACAATGGAATACCTAAGAATGGCACTAGATTAAAGAGTAGAAAGACACAAATATCAAGTTCTAGTGTACCAAAAGTAATAAAATTTCTTTTAAGGTTCCAAGTTCAAAGTTGAAGCACTTGCTAATTTTAGGTTAGGTACATCAAATGAATTTTTCAAACTTTCTTTTCTTTTGTTTGTTCTCTTTTTTTTTTTTTTTTGAATCCTTCATTGTTTTTTTTTTGTATTTTATTTTAGACTTTGTTCTCTTGTTTTTTTTAATATTTACTAGATGCACCTAAATTGATTGTGAATTTAGTTCTTGATAACAAAGAGTTATGCGCTTGGAACAATAAAGAAAATTAAAAGCAACAATTTAGGTACTACTAGAAATGACTTCAAAATGCAAAGTAGCTATAGATGTGTTAATGGTTTAGTAGTTTGGTGTGCCACTGGACTCAAGCTTTGTTAAGTTTTTAGTAATTTGTTGAACACAAATACCAAACTTATAGCTTAAGTGAAAGCACCCACAAACAAGAACTACCTTTACCACACAAATGAGCTACTAATTATACGTATAAGGAAAATAAAGACAAAGGGAATTGAGCAACTATTTTGGAATTTTTGGGAGAGACGTAGATGCAAAGAAAGCACCCAACTCAAAGCTTAAGCAAGAAAGAGAACAATATAAATTGCATCAAGTAAAAAATAAATGGTGCAAATAAACTATAACTCAAAACAATAAACTCAAGACATAAATGGAAATGATAAACAACAATGGAAAGCTAGAAAAAATTGCGAAAATTAAAGATAAAATAAAATAGGAAAACGGAAAGAAAAAATAAATGAGGTAGGAAGAGAGTTTAGACCTCTAGAACCAATGCTCTAGATACCAAATGATGCATGCCTCCCTTGATCTTTTTCTAGAGGTTTTTTTCTTTGGTGAAATGGTTTGTGGAGAGGTAAGAAGTGAGGTGGTTTTAGGTGCCACTTAAGGTAAGATAAGCCTAAGAGGGAAAGTTTGCCACAAGGGATGGAACCCTTGATAAAAACCTAAGGAATTCTCAAAGAGAGAAGGGTGGACACTAAGAGAATTTTGGCTAACTCAAGCTTTTCCCATTCAATAAGGGCCCTTCAAACTTGGGAGCATTACCTTGCTCCCAAGGAGTTTGTCATTCATAGTGACCATGAGTCACTAAAATATTTGAGGGGTCAAGGTAAATTGAACAAAAGGCATGAAATGTGGGTGGAATATCTTGAATCCTTCCCTTATGTCATCAAGTACAAGAAAGGAAAACAAAATGTGGTGGCTGATGCTCTTTCTAGGCGTCATGCCCTTCATTCATCCTTGAGTGCAAAAATCTTGGGATTTGATGACATTCGGGCTATGTATCCGTCTGACAAGGATTTCGGCCCCATATTTGCTACCTCTGCATCTGCATTCGCATTAAAGGCCCATGATGGGTACTTCATCAGTAAGGGGTATCTTTACAAAGGGAGTAAGCTTTGTATACCCCAAGGATCAATTAGGAACTTACTTACAAAAGAGAGCCATGAAGGTGGGCTCATGGGGCATTTTGGGATTTCAAAAACCCTCATGCTTTTACAAGAGAAATTCTTTTGGCCCCATATGCATAGAGATGTCCATAGACATTGCTCTAAATGTATAGCTTGATTGCAAGCAAAGTCTAAAGCAATGCCTCATGGACTATACACACCTTTACCTGCTCCTTCTGCACCTTGGGAGGATATTAGCATGGATTTCATCCTTAGGCTCCCAAGAACCCTACGAGGTGCAGACTCCATATTTGTGGTGGTGGACTGATTTTCAAAAATGACCCATTTTATTCCTTGCCACAAAGTGGATGATGCGAGCAACATTGCAAGACTTTTCTTTAAAGAGGTTGTCCGATTGCATGGTATACTCTCTTCAATAGTGTCAGATAAGGATGTGAAGTTCCTTAGCCATTTTTGGAAAACTCTTTGGGCTAAGTTGGAAACTAAACTTATTTTTTCCACTACCTGTCACCCTCAAACTGATGGGCAAACAGAAATGGTGAATAGATCTTTATCCACTATGCTGAGGGCTCTCCTTAAAGGCAACCATAAGTCTTGGGATGAGTACCTTCCCTACATTGAATTTGCTTATAACCGAGTGGTTCGTAGAACCACCAAGCATTCTCCATTTGAGGTGGTCTATGGCTTTAATCCTGGTACTCCTCTAGATCTTTTACCTCTTCCTCTTTTTGTTGCTGTGCATAAAAGAGGAAAGGCAAAAGCCATTTTTGTAAAACAATTACATGAGAGGGTTAAAGCTAACATAGAGCGCCAATCCTTGAGAGATGCTACTTTCGCCAATAGGGGGAGGAAAGAGGTCATCTTTAAAAAGGGCGACTGGGTATGGCTTCACTTGAGAAATGATAGATTTCCTTCTCAAAGGAAGTCCAAACTTAGCCCTACAGGAGATGGACCTTTCTAAATCCTTGAACGGATCAGTCATAATGCCTATGTTTTAGATCTGCCTCAGGATTATGGGGTAAGCACCAATTTTAATGTTTCTGATTTGTCTCCATTTGTAGGTGCTGAAAATGACGAAGACTCCATAGATTTGAGGTTAAATCCTCTTCAAGGGGGAGGAGATGATGTGACCATGCCTAGCCAAGGACCTATCACTAGGGCCATGGCTAGAAGGATTGAAGAAGACCTAGCCCTTGCAGACAAAGGAAGACTTCACCTCCTATGGAGAGTGAAGATATTAGGCTAGGGACTTTAGTTAATAAAATGTAATTTTCCTTTATTTTAATTTTGAGGAGCATTAAGAATTTAATTTGGGACATGCATTTAGTCCATTTTTTATTTTTAGGAGGTGTCTTAGGAATTTAGAGGGTGAATTTAGCTTTTTGGGTCTTTATGAAGGAAATAAGGGGTAGCCTTGATATCTACACCCTCTTTTCCTACATAAACCCCCTAAGCTAATAAGAAGGAATCTTGACCCTTGGTTTGAGAAACTTGGGCACCAAGTTTGATGATCTAAAGAGGGAATTGTTTCTCAATCCTCCTCCCTTAGATCTCTCCTTTTAATCCTAGCCCTTCTTTTTTAGGTTATCTTGTTCAAGAGGTTAGCTACCTCTATAAATAGGAGCTCCTCCCTCACTTGTATTTTTTACACTTGAATTTAATCCTAGAGACCATATTGGTTGAGGTTCTTACCTTTGAGTGTCCCCCTTTCTCCTTCGTGAGAGCTTCTAAGAGTTATCAAGGGACCCTTTCCTTGTGGCCTCTCCCCTTTGGCTTATCAAACCTAGTATTTGTGGCGCCTCACCATATTCCTTTCCTCTCCATAAATCCATTTCCCTTCCAAGTGACCTTAGAAAAGATCCTTTGGGCACGTGATCATCAAAGATCACATCAGTTGCCATTGGAACCTTTCTTTCTTCTCTTACCTCATGGCAAGTGAAGAGTTGTTATACCTTGATTTCCCAATCAAGGTAGGCTTCCACATCTTCCCTCCCATGAAATGGGGGGGGAGATCAATTTTGGGCTCCCTTGGAGGGGCCCCATTATTATGCATGGATGAATGGGAGTTTCTCCTAGGATGATTGTAGTATTCTTCCTCACTTTCACTCCTATGGGTATGTCTAGATGGGGAACATAAGACTATCCCTTTCATTTTGTAATTCTCACCATTCCCATGCTTTCTTTTTTCTTCTTCTTTATTTTTCTTCTTTCTCTTTCTTTTCTTTCTCTCCTTTCTTCATCTTCTCTCCTTTCTCTTATTCTTCTCTCTTCCTTCTCTCTTTTTTCTCTCTTCTCTTCCTCTCTCTCTTTTATTTTTCTTTTCTCCTTGGCCTTTTTTTCTCTCCTTTTTTCTTCTCATCTCTCTTGTTCTTTTGCGATGCACTCCCTAAAGTCCATGTTTAAGTTTTCTATAGTGTAATCTTTAGAAATATTTCTTTGGTTTACACTCTTGTTTGATGAATAACTATGAGCACTAGAGTGGGTGTGTGATGCCATTGTGCTTGAATTTCTAAGAGGAAAAAGGTGGCCAAAAACTTTTCACAAAGAACTCCTCCCTTTTGTATGTTTCCTCACCTAAAATGGCTTTTATGAGTCTTTGGAACTCTTTAGCCTTCTAAGCGTTTTGACAAGAAATTAAAGGAAGACTTGAAAGGCAAAAAAATTTAAAAAGGTAAGGGATCTAAAAACGTGCTCCTAAGGTATTGAAAGAAGTGTACCAATTCTTCATTCTTCACCTAATTTTCGAGAAACTAAAGCTAAAAGAAATTAAAACCAATTATTACAATAAAAAAGGGAGGGCCTTAAGGGCACTCAAACTCCCAATTCTAAAGGAAGAATTTACAACCAAATTAAAAATGGAAAATTTAAAGTCTTCAAGTCCTTTGGTCTCCAAATGTGCTCTAATCTCTTAGTTCAAGTTTCCAAAGTATGCTACCATTGTGGGAAGTTCTTTCTTGAAGCTTATTAGAAAGTAGCACTATTACACAAACCAAATAAACCAAAGAAAGTAACAAGGGATATGCAAAATAGAAACTTAAAAGCAATAAAAGGATAAACACAACAAAGGACACTAACCAATTGGTAAGATTAATTTGACAAGACTAGAAAGAATTTGAAAAAAGAAGACAAGCAACAATTAAAGGTAAACAATAAAGAAAGCACACAAAGGAATACCTAAGAAAGGCACTAGAGTGGAATGAAAAACAAACTAAACAAGACTCCAAAATTCCGCAAACTCCACTAACTTCAAAATTATAGTGGCCGAATTCTTTTAAGAAGGTTCTCAAGCTCTTACTAGTAATTTTAAGTCCTCAAAGTGTCTTAATCAAATAGGTACACAAGTTTTTTCATAAATTTTTTTTTTGTTCTTTCTTTGGAATTCTTTTCCTGTTGTTGTTTTTTGAACTTTAACTTCTTTGGTTTGTTTTGTCCTTTTCTTATTTTTTTTAAACTTAATGTTTCTGTACCTAACTTAATGGAAAGCAAAATTAATGAGGAACAACAATATTATAATCGCTTGAGCTAAAGGTAAAAGAAACAAGCCACCAAAATTGTAAACAAATGCAACTAGTGAACATTAAAACGAAGGAAACAACAAATTTTAGTAGCTCCAATTTCCACTAAACTAATGGTATTTTAGGAGTACTTTAAGGCTTTTAAATGAGTGATTTGGTTTCCCAAGTTCAACTCACAATTTTCCCAAACAATTGTACTCAAAAGAATAACCAATAGTGAAAGCAAAACCAAGGGGGAAACTACCAAAAGCATGCGCAAACAAGAAAGAATACAAAGGATTGAACTGAGCAATTATTTAAGAATATTTAGAAACTAGAATGCTTGAATTAAAAGCATGAACACAGACAAGAGGATCACCTCTTAGAAGCTTAATCCAAAGATGTTTTATAAGGCGTTTTTGTTAAAATAAGAAGAGGTTAAACCTAAGGAAGTTTATATGACATGAAAGGAAACATATGACCATTTTTTGACAAAACTTAGAGATTATAAAAGTAAAAATAAACCTCTAACGTGAGCAAAAATTTCAGCAAGAAATGCACCAAGGATTAGGCCAAAAGGAGAGCCACAAGGTTGTGCAAAATGCACACTTATGTGGACTTACACTACCTCTTTTGTTTAGGCACCTAACCTCAGCACATTAAACATAAAAGAAAGCTATATTAAGGGCAAGAACACTTAAAATGAAGCAAAAGATGCAATGAAAAGAACAAAATAAAATTGCATCAACAATATAGACAATAGCAAATAGAATAAGGAAAATTAAGAAACTACTAATATTAACTTCAAGACATGAAATGAAAGAAATAAACAACAAGGGAAGACAAAATAAAATTGCGGAAATAAAGTAAACAATATATAAGAATGCGCAAACTTAAAAAGATAGAGAAAAAGAAATTTTGACCTCTAGAACCTATGCTCTAGATACCAAATGATGCATACCCTTGATCTTTTCTAGAGGTTTAAAGTATTTAGTGAAATGGTGTATGGATAGGTAAGGGATCAAGTGTTTAGGCGCCACTCAAGGGAGATAAGCCTAAGGAAGGTTGGCTTGCCATAAGGGATGGAACCCTTGATAAAAGCTAAGGGAACTCTCAAAATAGAAGGTAGGGGACAGTAAGAAAGAATTCAGCCAAAGCAAAATTTCTGTTGATCAAAGTGTAAAAAATACAAGAGTGGTGAGGAACACTTATTTATAGAGGTAGCTAGCCTCTTGAACAAGACATAAAAGAAAGGAAGGGCTAAGATTAAAAGGGAGAATCCAAGGGAGGAGGATTGAAGCCCAAAGTCCAATCAATCCTCTCCCTTAGCTTCTTAATTGGCACCCAAGCAAGTAGATCTAAGGGCCAAGATCCCTTCTTATTAGCTTAGGGGTTTTATTTAGGAAAAGAGGGGTGTAGTTATCAAACTATCCCCTTATAACCTAAATAAAGGCCCAAAAGCTATTCTTACTGATGCATCCCTCCCCAAGGCAAGTTTGAAGAATCCTTAATGAAGAGAATGCTCCCAAGATCCTTGCTCATAGAGGTTCCAAGGTTGAAGAAATGGAGGTGGAAGACTAGAAAATGGAGGAGAAGTAGGCGTCACTCTTGTTGAAGGAGATAAGCCAAAGGATGAAGCTAGCCACAAGGGAAGGAACCCTTGATAATAGCATGAAGAACTCTCACTAAGGAGAGAACATGAACTCTCTTAAGAACAAAAGTGCTCTCAATTTAGAGAAGTATAATTTTCATTCAAAATGAGTGTTAAAATCTACATGAAGGAGGGAATGCTATATTTATAGAGCAAAGCATGAACCATGGGTTTAGGAACCTCAAGTTGAACGTCCAACATGCTTAATTAAGGGTTAGTTAGCTTAATTTAGTGTTAATTTAGCATGTGCTCAATTAACACTAATTTAATCCAACTAAAGATCCAAACATGGCCCTAAAAAAATGGATCTATGTTCCCTCTAGTTTGAATTTGAATTTTGGAGGGAAATGACATGGCACTTCCAAAATTCAAATTCAAATAAGAAGCAACAAGAATAAGCCATGTAGGAAAGAGAAAGCACAAGGAAAGGGATCTAACGTGGTCCTAAAGGTGTGGAAGGTGGTGTCCCACTTCCTCCTTCACACCTTAATTAGTGAGAGACTAAGCTAAATACTTAAGAATAATGACCTTTTACAAACCAAGGAAAATAAAATACAATTAAGAATTATCAATTAAGGAATAAAACTAAAAACAATTCTTCAAGTGTCTCCCAAGCAATCTCTCCCAAGGTGTTTCACTCTTCGTCCATGCTCTTTCTTTTGTTCAAGTCCTTTTAGCTATTTCAGCTCTTCTTTAAGAGGCTACCCTTGTGGAAGGCTTCCTTACTCAAGGCTTACCTACACAAAAGTGGCACCAAACCAAGGCAAGAACCAAAAAGAAGGACAAGCAAAAGTAAAGCAAGAAAAGTATAATTTGAATGGTAAACTATCCAAATGGAAAGATTGGTGAAGACATGACTCAAAGAATTCAAAGAAGACAAACTAAAAATAAAGGTAGAAAGAAGGCTAAGCACACAAAGGAAATCCTAGAAAAGTTCTAGATAAGGATAAGGACTAAAAATGCAAAATGACACAAATAATTTTCAAAAATTGCACCAATACAAATATGAATGGCTGAATGTTTTAGGTAATGTTTCCAAGCAATTACAACAATATTCAATCCTCTTTTTCAATTAAAAGAATTTTCTTTTAGGTACACCAATTTTTTCTATGTATTGTTTTTTACTTCTTTGTTTTAGCACTTTTTTATTTTTGTTCTTTCTTTTCAAATTGTCTTTCGAATTCTTCTCTTTTTTTTTTAAATTTCTTTTGGCTGCACCTAATTTTTTTTTTCAGATTTGATTTGCAAATTTAATGAGGAATAAAGAGGTACTAATCACTTGAAAATTTTCAGCAAGCAAGGCCACACAATTTCCAAACCAAAGATGCAATCTAAGAAAATTTTGGTAACTCAAAGTGTACTAAAATTTGAAGTGTTTTAAGGTATGCTTAGGAGTGCTTGATTTGTGCATGAACTAACTTGATGCATTCTCCCCAAGCAAGGGCGCTATCACTAGGGCCATGGCTAGGAGAATAGAAGAAGACATGGCTAGAGTAGAGGGAGGAAGATCTCACCTCCATATGACCATCAAGTTATGCAAGCCATGACTTATTTACTTGTAATTTTTATTTTAGGAACCTAGGATTTTATTTTGGACATGTATTAGTCCATTTAATTTTCTAGGAGGTGTCTTAGTAATAAGAAGGGGTAAGATTAGCTTTTGGGCCTTTTTTTAGGAAATAAGGGGGTAGTTTGATAACTACACCCTCTTTTGCTAAATAAAACCCAAAACTAATAAAGGAGTAATCTTAGCCCTTGGATGAGGTAGCTTGGGCACCAATTCTTATCTAAAGGAGGGTATTGATTGGACTTTGGGCTTCAATCCTCCTCCCTTGGATGACTCCTTTTAATCCTAGCCCTTCATTTCCTTCATGACTTGTCCAAGAGGTTAGCTTCCTCTATAAAAAGGTGATTCTTCACACTCTTGTATTTTTCACACTTGATTGAATGGAAAAACCTTGAGTTGGCCAAAATTCTCTTAGTGTCCACCCTTCTCTCTTTGAGAATTCCTTAGGTTTTTATCAAGGGTTCCATCCCTTGTGGCAAACTTTCCCTCTTAGGCTTATCTTACCTTAAGTGGCGCCTAAAACCACCTCACTTCTTACCTCTCCACAAACCATTTCATCAAAGAAGAAAACCTCTAGAAAAAGATCAAGGGAGGCATGCATCATTTGAAGTGTTTTAAGGTATGATTAGGAGTGCTTGATTTGTGCATGAACTAACTTGTTTTGCACAAGATTTTGTTCAATAACAATCAGCCAAAACAGCTCCACACACCAAACAAGATTCACTTCAAACAAACACACTAAAAGCTACTAAAAAAAACTCAACAACACACTAAAATTTAGAAGATGAAATTGAGCTATAAATTTTTTTGAGAATTTTATTTAGGAAACATGCTTGAACTAAAAGCATGTGACACTTCTTAACAGACTTAAACAAGAGAGAGAACCTCTCTTAGAAGCTCAATTTCAAGAAGCTTACACAACACTTTTTCAAGACTCAAAACAACACAAAAATTTAGTAAAACCTAAGAATTTTAAATTGACAAATTAAGGACTAAACAAGACTAATCTAATGACATAACAAGCAGATTATAAAACTGAAAATTAACACCTAAAACAGAACCAAAACAGAGCAAAAAACTGCACTAGTCTTGATGCAAAACTAGCCAAGGATGTGACCACAACGTTGTGGTTTTTGCCACAACCGTGTGGATTTATTCCACAACTCCTCTTAGGCTCCAAGCTTAGGCAATCAAGGACTAAAACAAGCACAAATTGGACTGCACAAAACGCTCAAGACAAAATTGGAAACAGAGAATTAAAACTGCACAAAAAAAACACCACATGAAAAGCTAGTTTCAATCCAAAACACTAACCACACATGTGTGGTTCCATCCAAAAAAAATTATGGAATCACTATTTAGTGTTTCTTAGGATTGATCCAAGCATGAACAACACAAGAGACAGCAAGAATATGCAGCGGAAAAAATCAGATCTAAAACAGAATTATGATTCAATGAAAGAACACAAAAATTGAATCCAAATTTTTTAGAAGATGTAGCACAATACTTGTGCCTAGAATTTTTTTGAAATTTTAGAAGCAAAAATGGAAAACACAACTTCAAGACAATACACATCAAGACAAGTAAATGAAAATTAACAAACAACACGGATGGACTGAAATTAAAATAGAATTGGAGTAGAAGAGAAGATGACAATGCACAAAATGAACCGAAAATTTCAGCAAGATAGGATATAACAAGAACCTCTATCAGAGCCTAAGCTCTGATACCACTTGATGCATCCCTCCCCAAGGCAAGTTTGAAGAATCCTTAATGAAGAGAATGCTCCCAAGATCCTTGCTCATAGAGGTTCTAAGGTTGAAGAAATGGAGGTGGAAGACTAGAAAATGGAGGAGAAGTAGGTGCCACTCTTGTTGAAGGAGATAAGCCAAAGGATGAAGCTAGCCACAAGGGAAGGAACCCTTGATAATAGCATGAAGAACTCTCACTAAGGAGAGAACATGAACTCTCTTAAGAACAAAAGTGCTCTCAATTTAGAGAAGTATAATTTTCATTCAAAATGAGTGTTAAAATCTACATGAAGGAGGGAATGCTATATTTATAGAGCAAAGCATGAACCATGGGTTTAGGAACCTCAAGTTGAACGTCCAACATGCTTAATTAAGGGTTAGTTAGCTTAATTTAGTGTTAATTTAGCATGTGCTCAATTAACACTAATTTAATCCAACTAAAGATCCAAACATGGCCCTAAAAAAATGGATCTATGTTCCCTCTAGTTTGAATTTGAATTTTGGAGGGAAATGACATGGCACTTCCAAAATTCAAATTCAAATAAGAAGCAACAAGAATCAGCCATGTAGGAGAGAGAAAGCACATGTGGTGATGCATGCCTCCCTTGATCTTTTTCCTTGAGGTTCCAAGCACCATGAAATGGATGATGGAGGGGAAAGAAAATGGAGGTGGGGCGCCACTCTCAAAGAGAGATAAGCCAAAGTGTTTAGGTTTGCCACAAGGGAAGGAACCCTTGATAAAAACCAACTAGGAAGAGGTTCCTCAAGAGAGAGGATCCTCAAGACCTTTTACTAAGAATGTGCTCACAAAGAGACTATTTTCATTCAACTTCAAAGGTGAAATTTTACAATGAGGGGGAATGAGTATATATAGCCCAATGGGAGAGCTTGGGCACACTTTTCTAGGCAATGTGGGATTTGGGCTTAATTAGGATTAAAACTAATTAACCCAAGTCTTAGGCCTTAAGTGAGGAACCTAAGTTCAACCCCTATGGGTGCAATTAGCATATCTTAATGTGAATGGGCTAGCCCAAAATCATGTCTTAACTTATGCACCCATTATAAGCTTACTCCTCCTTTTTAACTAAAGACACTTATACCTTATAAACTAAGAAGATGACCGGAAATACATGGCCTTAAGGGAATTAAAAATACTTTCCTATTTATCTAATTAAAATAAAATATTTACAAGCTAAAAATAACGAAGACTATGGCTTCGAATCTTCAATGAGCTTTTGTCCATGCCATGCCTTCCTTGAGTCCTCCTAGCCATGATGCATGCTAGGTGAGATTGCATCATCTCCTCTCCCTTGGAGAGGATTTGACCTCAAATCCTGAGGTCTTTCTTCCGCTTTTTCAAAGTCTGCAAGAAAATAAGGAAAGCAGTAAGTATATGCAGACAAGTGATTTTGGGGGAAGTGAGAAGTCTATAAGGAGGCCTTTTAAGAATGGGGTAGTGGAGGTTGGCACTAAAGTTTGAAAATATTTTAGTGTGCATGTGCCTCCACACAACAGCTCCCCATCCTCCTCCAATTGCACTAGATACTAGCCTCAAAGGTTTTGAAATAGTTGGCGAGACTAGTCTAAGTGGAATGAAGCACTCATCAAGTTGGATTTGAGGGTGTGGATCAAGGTGCTCAAAAGATATAGGCACATCCTCAAATTCAACTTGTTCTTTTTGTAATAGTTGGCAGGAAAATTTTTCTATGTAGAGAACCTCCTTTGAAGGCAAAGGCGGATCTTCCTTAGACTCGGTCTTCCTACCAACAACCTTATTTTCATTTTTATCCCTTTCTCTCTTAAGCTTCATGATCCTTCTATCCTCCATAACCTCGGTAGGGGTAAGAGGAAGTAAGGTGATCTTTTTCCCTTTATGAGAGAGAGTGATTTTATTAGTGAGACCATTGTGCAAAGTTTCCTTATCATGTTGCCATGGACTTCCCAGCAACATGTGACTAGCTTCCATAGGGACTACATCACATAACACTTTGTCGTGATACTTCCCTATGAAGAAGCTAATCTCCACTTGCTCTCTTACTACTACACCATCTTCATAATTAAGTCCATGCAAAGAATAAGGTGAAGGATGAGGAGTAGTAGCAAGTGATAGCTTTTCCACCACCCTTGTGCTACAAAAATTACAACATGATCCACCATCCACAATAAGAGAACAAGTTTTGCCCAAAATTTTGCATCTTGTTTGAAAAACATTCTCTCTTTGTGTTTGGGTTTCCTTACAAGGATGACTTCCAAGAAGTTGTTTCACTTTGAAGAGATCATCACATGAATGAATACCCTTTTCATTTGATGTTCCCTTTAAAGTCCTTTTTCTTTTGGGGCAAAACAAAGCAATATGCCCTTTTTCTAAACACTTAAAACATTTAGGACTTCGAAAACGAGTGCTCGAACTAGTGGTAGGGGTGTCACTCATACTCAAGGGTTTTCTCTCAATATGCTTTCTTTTGGATGACTCTCTTTTGGGTTTAATTATAGAAGGGTTTGCCTTTTTCTTAGGATGTCTCTTAGGGTTTTCCTTCTTACTAGAAGAAGCATGAATGTCATGGATTATTTTAGGCTCCTCTAAGTCTCTATAATGTGTGTAAATGTTACCACAAGAGCTCTTATAGGCATCTCTCTCTTTTTGTATCTTCATTTCTTCCCTTCTTTCTAACTTATTTTGTTCCTTTTCTCTCTTTTCCAATTCTTTCTTCTCTTTTTCTCTCCTTTCTCTTCTCTCTTTTCTCTCTAACTCTTTTCTTTTGTTTTCTTCTTTTTCTCTTTCTTTTTCTCTTTTCTCTTTTTCTTTTCTCTCTTCTCTTTCTTTTTCTCTTGCTTCTCTTTCTTTATTTTTATTTTCCCTACTCTCTATTTGTCTCTCTTTTTCTCTTCTTTCTTTTCTTTCTTGTCTCTCCTTTTCTTTTTGTTCTTTCTCTCTTCTCTCCTCTCTATCTAGTTCCTCTTGTTCTCTTTTCCTCATCTCTCTTTGTTTTCTCTCATTTTTCCAAAATTCCCTACATTGTTTTTCTACTATTTCCCAATCAATAGAGTATGGATATGTGGGCAAGGTTGGTTTATCACTTTTCTCATTCTTTTCTTTTATTCTATTCTCACATTCTTCTCCTTTATTTTCCCTAGTTGCATTACTACTCCTAACACTCCTAGAAGTGTGTGAAAACATGTCAAAGTGTAAGGCCTAGGGAACTAATATGCAAAACACTCCTCTCTTTTTTGTTTTCTCCTAAAGTGTTAAGAGTCTTTGGAACTCTAACACTTTCTAAAACGTTGAAAGCAAATAAAGAAATTTACAGCAAAGCTAAAGGATTCTAACGTGCTCCTAAGTATGAATAAGGGGTACCAATTCCTTATCCACACTAAAACGAGAAACTAAGGTTTATTACACACAAAAGAGGTGACCCTTATGGGCATCCAATACCTCTAATTAAAATGTCCTTCAAAAATACACCCAAATTAAACAAAGAAAATTAAAAGTAGTTGAATGTAGCTCCTTTCTTCAAGTGCTCCTCACCAAGTGTATCACTCTAGTCTTGGCCTCCTTTTCAAGTCTCCTCTTCCTTGGTTTTAAATCAACACTTCCTAAGGATGCTACCCTTGTGAAAATTTCAACAATTTGGCTACCTACCAAGAGAAAACAAGCGCCCAAGCAAGAGACCAAGGGAAGTAGAATTTGAAAGCAAAAAGCAATAAAAAGCACTTAACAAGAATAGGAACACATCCAAGTGGAAAGAATTTATTTGACAAACACAAAGAAAGCCAATAAGGACAAGCAAGAAATAAAAGGTGTAGAAAGAAAGTTGGCACACAAAAAAAAATATTCCTAGAATGGGCCTAAAATAGAATTGGACTTAAAACAAAAAAGACTCAACAAATTCAATGATTTGCACAATTGTAAAGCAAGGTGGCTAAATCATAGTCAAATAAATTCAAGCAAATTTCAATAAAATTTAACACTACTTTGAATTTTTTAATAATTTTGAGGTGCACTAATTTTTATTTTATTTTTTTGTACTCTTTTTACTTGTTTTTAGCACTTTTTACTAACTCTTTTTTTTTTTACTTATTTTACACTTTTGATTTCTTTTCTTCTTCTTTTTTTTTTTTTGAAAAAATTTTGCTACACCTCTTAACACATTTTGTAGCAAATATAGTGAGGAGTCAAAGAATCATAAATGCTTGAACAAAGGATAGGAAATGGCCACCATAATTGATATACAAAAGTGTAAAATTAAGAAACAAAGCAACCTAATATGAACTAGTAATTTTAGGTGATAAAAAATAAATGGCACAAGGAGAGTTTTATGGAAGTTGAGGACAACTTGATTACTCAATAATCAGCCCAATCATACCCAACATGCCTCTCAAAGCCAATCAACAAAAATCACCACAAAAACTAGCACAAAATTAAGATACTAAAATTATTGAACAAGTGAATGAAATTTGGAAGAAATTGAGCATTAATTTTTTTGAAGATTTTTTTTTTTAAGAACATGCTAAGATCTAAATAGCATGTGAGACTCTAAGGACATGGGATCAAGAGTAAGCCTCTTTGATGCTCAATTTCCAATAGAGAAATAACACACTTTTATGGTAAAAATAAAAAGGCAAAACTATGTAGAATTAAGAGATAATAAAAGGGCTACAACATGACCAACTAAGACACAACTTGGAAGATTAAAAACTGAAATTAAATGACTCAAAATAACCAGAAATATATGCCCAAAACAGAGAACAAAGGGCTGGAAAAACAGAAAAATAGGTGCAGGAAAATAGAATTAAAAATTCAAATAAGAAGAACAACGTGCATCCAAAGATCAAGACCACAATGTGTGGCTTCCTTCACAAATTTTGTGAAGTCATTACAATGATCTTCTTAGGATTTACACAAGAATAAGGAAAAAATAAAAAGCTGGGCAGAAAATTAAAGAAACAATCCTAAAGGAAACATATAAAGATTCAATGGAAAAGAACAAGATAAATTGAATCTAGAAAGCAATAAAAACTAGGAAATAAATTGCATAAAATGAAAACTACAAAAACATAAACTAACAAGACATAAAAGGAATTAAATGACAAGAATCAAAGGCTGGAAAAAAAAAAGGAAAAAGCAAGAGCTCTAAGAAGAAAAGCTGAAAAAAATTAAAGAAAATTAAGACTAGAAAAGAACCTCATGGAGTTGGCTCTGATACCAAATGATGCATGCCTCCCTTGATCTTTTTTCCTTGAGGTTCCAAGCACCATGAAATGGATGATGGAGGGGAAAGAAAATGGAGGTGGGGCGCCACTCTCAAAGAGAGATAAGCCAAAGTGTTTAGGTTTGCCACAAGGGAAGGAACCCTTGATAAAAACCAACTAGGAAGAGGTTCCTCAAGAGAGAGGATCCTCAAGACCTTTTACTAAGAATGTGCTCACAAAGAGACTATTTTCATTCAACTTCAAAGGTGCAATTTTACAATGAGGGGGAATGAGTATATATAGCCCAATGGGAGAGCTTGGGCACACTTTTCTAGGCAATGTGAGATTTGGGCTTAATTAGGATTAAAACTAATTAACCCAAGTCTTAGGCCTTAAGTGAGGAACCTAAGTTCACCCCCTATGGGTGCAATTAGCATATCTTAATGTGAATGGGCTAGCCCAAAATCATGTCTTAACTTATGCACCCATTATAAGCTTACTCCTCCTTTTTAACTAAAGACACCTATACCTTATAAACTAAGAAGATGGCCGGAAATACATGGCCTTAAGGGAATTAAAAATACTTTCCTATTTATCTAATTAAAATAAAATATTTACAAGCTAAAAATAACGAAGACTATGGCTTCGAATCTTCAATGAGCTTTTGTCCATGCCATGCCTTCCTTGAATCCTCCTAGCCATGATGCATGCTAGGTGAGATTGCATCATGTGGAGTAAAACAAGGGGACAAGGGGGCCCACGTGTCTCATACATGCTTCATGTGTTGGTTAGAAGGGTGTGAAGAGGAATTAGGGGTGTGGAAATTAATAACCACACGTCCAAATCCTCTTGGACCAGCCCAAACTAATTAACACACTCCACAAGGAGACTAATTACACCTCTAAAGAAAATAGAACCTATAGGCCAAAATACAAGGCCGAAAATTAAACTAGCTACACCCCTATAATCCTAATGACTTAAGGGTGCTTATACAAGCCTAAAAATGGTCAAATTAATACAATTAAATGGAACATTTCCTAAAATAAGTTCCTTGAAGCTTCATCCAAGTCATGCTCCTTTCTTATTGGTCCTAGCTCAAGCCCATGCTAGGCGTGTATGCATCATAGAAAATTAAATGGACTAATACATGTGCAAAATAAAATCTTAGGCTCCTCTAAGTAAAATAAATGAAAAATTACAAATAATAAAAGCATTAAGAAATCCGCCCAAGCTAATAGTGAGTCATGGTTTGCACATCTTGATGGTCATATAGAGGTGAGGTCTTCCTCCATCTATTCCAGCCATGTCCGCTTCTACTCTTCTAGCCATGGCCCTTCTGGTAGGGCCCTTGCTTGGGGGCATGCATCACTTTTTTTCTCATTCTTCCACTTCTTCTTCCTAATGCATCACTTTTTTTCTCATTCTTCCACTTTTTCTTCCTATTGTTCTCCTTCTTCCACATGCACTTCTTCCTCTTCTTCCCCTTCTTCCACTTCTTCTCTTTCTTCCATTTCTTCTTCCTCCTCCTATTCTCCTTCTTTCACTTCTTCTTCTTCATCCCCTCTCATTCCACTACTTGCTCCTATTCCTCTTATTCTCCTTCTAGCACTTCTTCTCTACTTCCACATGTTGTTCTTCTTCTTTTCGTCTCCTTCTTCCACTTCTTTTTCTTCCTCTTCTTCCATTTCTTCTCCTTCCACTACTTCTTCTTCTATTTCCTTCTTTTCCTTTCTCTTTTTCTACATTCCCCACTTCTTTTGCTTCCAATTGTTGCTCTTCCTCTTCTTTTCCTTCCCCTAAATCTTCTGCTTACACATCTTCTTCTTCTTCCTCTATTCCTCCATATTCCACTTCTTCTGCTTCTTCTTCCCTTCCCTTCCCTAGCTTCTTCCTTTCCCTCCTTTTCTCCTTCTTCCAGTTCTTCTTCTTCTTCATCCCATCTCCTTCCACTACTTCTTCTTTCTCCTCTTGTTCACCTTCTTCCACTTCTTCTTGTTCTACATCTTCTCCTTCTTCCACTTCTTCTGCTTACTCTCTTTGTTCTTAATCTTCTTCTCTTTCTTCCACTTCTTCTGCCTCCTCTTCTTCTCTTTCTTCTACTTCTTCCTCATCCTCTCCTCTCCTTCTTTTTCTTCCTCTTCATCTCCTTCTTCTTCTTCCCTTTCCTTCGTCTTCTCCCTCTTTTTCTCCTTCTTCTACTTCCACCTGTATTTCTACCTCTTGTTCTCCTTCTTCCACTTCATCTTCATCATCCCCACTCCTTCAACTACTTCTTCTTCTTCCTCTTGTTCACCTTCTTCCACTTCAGCTGCTTCCACTTGTTCTTCTTCTTCCTTCTTGCACTTCTTCTGCCTACACTACCTCTTCTTCCTCCCCTTCTTCTTTTCCTCCTTCTTCAACATCTTCTTCCTCCTCCCTTTCCTTGCTTTCCTTCTTCTTACCCTTCTCCCTCTTCCACTACTTCTCCTTCCACTTCTTCTACTTCCTCTTATCCTCTTTCTTCAACATCCCTTTTCTTTTCACTGCTTCTTCTTCTTCCTCTTTTTCTCATTCTTCCACTTCTTCCTCTTTTTCTCATTCTTCCACTTCTTTCTTCCTATTGTTCTCCTTCTTCCACTCGCACTTCTTACTCTTCT
The DNA here is from genome assembly GCA_037954015.1 of Psophocarpus tetragonolobus. NCBI lineage: Eukaryota > Viridiplantae > Streptophyta > Magnoliopsida > Fabales > Fabaceae > Psophocarpus > Psophocarpus tetragonolobus. The sequence goes on from CM075691.1 coordinate 28,252,855, forward strand.
TCTCCTTCTTCCACTTCTTCTTCCTCCTCCCGTTCTCCTTCTTCCACTTCTTCTTCTTCATCCCCTCTCATTCCACTACTTCTTCCTATTCCTGTTATTCTCTTTCTACCACTTCTTCTACTTCCGCTTGTTATTCTTCTTCTTTTTTGTCTCCTTCCACTTCTTCTTCGTCCTCTTCTTCCATTCTTCTCCTTCCACTACTTCTTCTTCTTCCCTTTTGATGTATTCTCCCCAAGCAAGGGCCCTATCATTAGGGCCATGGCTAGGAGAATAGAAGAAGACATGGCTAGAGTAGAGGGAGGAAGATCTCACCTCCATATGACCATCAAGTTATGCAAGCCATGACTTATTTACTTGTAATTTTTATTTTAGGAACCTAGGATTTTATTTTGGACATGTATTAGTCCATTTAATTTTCTAGGAGGTGTCTTAGTAATAAGAAGGGGTAAGATTAGCTTTTGGGCCTTTATTTAGGAAATAAGGGGGTAGTTTGATAACTACACCCATAAAACTCCTTATCATAGGTGGGGTAGTTGAGGGGGGCACCATTGAGTTTTTCACTGAAATACGCAATGGGGTGCCCTCCTTGCAACAAGAAAGCCCCTACACCTACACCAGAGGCATCACATTCAAGTTCAAATGTTTTAGAAAAGTCAGGTAATGCCAAGACTGGTGCCTGGGTCAGTTTGTGCTTAATTAGCTGGAAGACTTTCTCTTGTTTCTCACCCCAAAGGAAAGGAACTTCCTTATTCACCAAATCATTTATTGGTGCGAAGAGCGTGGAGAAATTAGGCACAAAGCGCCTATAAAATCCAGCGAGACCATGAAAGCTTTTGATCTCTGTCACACTCTTTGGGGTGGGCCATTCTTTAATAGCTTTTATCTTTTCGGGGTCAACATGGACCCCTTTTGTGCTAACTACAAAACCTAGGAAAACTACACTATCTACACAAAATGTGCATTTTTCTAAGTTACCAAAAAGATGATTACTCCTAAGAAGAGAAAAAACATGCCTTGGATGTCCTAAATGATCATCTAGGTTCCTAGAGTAAGCCAAAATGTCATCAAAGTAAACTACACAATTTACCAAGGCAATCCCTCAGTACATGATTCATTAAGCGCATGAATGTGCTTGGGGCATTAGTTAGCCCAAAAGGCATAACCAACCACTCATAAAGACCAAATTTAGTCTTAAAAGTAGTTTTCGACTCATCACCCTCTTTGATCCTTATTTTGTGGTAACCACTTCTAAGATCTATTTTTGAAAATATTTTTGCCCTATGCAATTCATCTAATCAAATCCTTCTCCCATTTTGCATTCTTCTGCTGAGAGCACTGCCACAACCCATGCACATGAGCACCTTTCTCAAGGGGTTCAAGATATTTTAAAAGAATTTGATGACATATTCCCTAATGAGGTTCCGAAAGGACTTCCTCCCATTAGGGGTATAGAACATCAAATTGATTTGGTGCCTGGCGCAAGTCTACCTAATGGACCTGCCCATAGGACCAACCCCATGGAGACCCAAGAGATTGAGTCTCAAGTGAATGAGATGTTGGAGAAGGGTTGGGTTCAAAAGAGCCTAAGCCCTTGTGATGTGCCAGTCTTGTTGGTGCCCAAGAAGAATGACCAATGGAGGATGTGTGTTGATTGTCGTGCAATCAACAACATTACCATCAAATATAGGCACCCAATCCCCCGTCTTGATGACATGTTGGATGAATTGCACGGGGCAAAAATATTTTCAAAAATAGATCTTAGAAGTGGTTACCACCAAATAAGGATCAAATCAAATGAAGCCATACCCAATCCCCTTCATTGAAGATAATGTCTTTCCTTCCCCTATTAGCCTTAGCAGCATACCCTTTAGAATGTCGTTCAATGTTGGCTTTGACCCTTTCATGTAATTTTTCAACAAAATCTGCTTTAGCTAATCCTTCTTTTTGAATAGAAAAAGGGAAATGTAAAGGCAAAATATCAAGAGGTGTAAGAGGGTTGAAGCCATAAACAATCTCAAAGGGTGAGTGCTTGGTGGTTATTTGGACTACCCTACTATATGCAAACTCTATATGGGGAAGGTACTCATCCCAAGACTTATGATTTCCCCCAACAAGTGCCCTTAGCATAGTGGATAAGGATCTATTTACTACCTCAGTTTGCCCATCAGTTTGGGGATGACATGGAGGAGAAGAGGAAGAAAAAGAAAAAGTGTAAGCAACAGATTTGGGGGAAATAGAAGAAGAGGAAGAGCAACAATTGGAAGCAAAAAAGTGGAAGAAAAAGAAGGAAAAAGAGAAGTGGAAAGAGGTGGGATGAAGAAGAAGAACTAAAAGAAGGAGAAAAGGAGGGAAAGGAAGAAGGAGGGGAAGGGAAGGGAAGAAGAAGCAGAAGAAGTGGAATATGGAGGAGAAGAGGGAGAAAAAGAAGAAGTGTAAGCAAAAGATTTGGGGGAAATAGAAGAAGAGGAAGAGCAACAATTGGAAGCAAAAGAAGTGGGCGATGGAGAGAAAGAAGAAGGAGAACAAGGAAAAGGAAGAAGAAGAAGAAGTAGTGGAAGGAGAAGAAATGGAAGAAGAAGAAGTGTAAGCAGAAGAAGTGGAAGAAGGAGACGAAAAAGAAGAAGAACAACAAGTGGAAGCAGAAGAAGTGGTAGGAGGAGAATAAGAGGAATAGTAGGAAGTAGTGGAATGAGAGGGGATGAAGAAGAAGATGTGGAAGAATGAGAAAAAGATGAAGAAGAAGAAGAAGCAGTGGAAGGAAAGGGGATGCTGAAGAAGAAGTGGAAGAAGGAGAACAAGAGGAAGAAGAAGCAGTGAAAGAAGAGGAAAGAGAAGAAGTGTACACAGAACAAGTGGAAGGAGGAGACGAAAAAGAAGAAGAACAAGAAGTGGAAGCCAGAGAAGTGGTAGAAAGAGAATAAGAGGAATAGGAGGAAGTAGTGGAATGAGTGGGGATGAAGAAGAAGAAGTGGAAGAAGGAGAACAGGAGGAGGAAGAAGAAGTGGGAGAGGGGAATAGGAGGAGGAAGAAGAAGTAGAAGAGGGAAAGCAAGGAAAGGGAGGAGGAAGAAGAAGGAGGATAAGAAGAAGGGGGGGAAAAAGAGGTAATGTAGGCAGAAGAACTGCAGGAAGAAGAAGAAGAACAAGTGGAAGCAGCAGTAGTGGAAGAAGGTGACAAGAGGTAAAAATGCAAGTGGAAGCAGAAGAAGGAGAAAAAGAGGGAGAAGATGAAGGAAAGGGGAGAAGAAAAAGCAGATGAAGAGGCATAAAAAGAAGGAGAGGAGAGGATGAAGAAGAAGTGGAAGAAAGAGAACAAGAGGAGGCAGAAGAAGCGGAAGAAAGAGAAGAGGAAGAAGAAGGAGAGTAAGCAGAAGAAGTGGAACAAGGAGAAGAAAAGGCAGAAGAAGAAAATGTGGAACAAAAAGAAGTGGAAGGAGGAGAACAAGAGGTAGAAATGCAAGTGGAAGTAGAAGAAGGAGAAAAAGAGGGAGAAGACGAAGCAAAGGGAAGAAGAAGAAGGAGATGAAGAAGAAGAAAAAGATGGAGAGGAGAGGACGAAGAAGAAGTGGAAGAAAGAGAACAAGAGAAGGCAGAAGAAGTAGAAGAAAGAGAAGAAGAGGAAGAAGAAGGAGAGTAAGCAGAAGAACTGGAAGAAGGAGAAGAAAAGGAAGAAGAAGAAGATGTGGAACGAAAAGAAGTCGAAGAAGGTGAACAAGTAGAGGAAGAAGAAGTAGTGGAAGGAGGTGGGATGAAGAAGAAGAACTAGAAGAAGGAGAAAATGAGGGAAAGGAAGAAGGAGGGGAAGGGAACGGAAGAAGAAGCAGAAGAAGTGGAACATGGATGGGAAGAGGAAGAAAAAGGAGGTGGGATGAAGAAGAAGAACTAGAAGAAAGAGAAAAGGAGGGAAAGGAAGAAGCAGGGGAAGGGAAGGGAAGAAGAAGCTGAAGAAGTGGAATATGGAGGAGAAGAGGAAGAAAAAGAAGAAGTGTAAGCAACAGATTTAGGGGATATAGAAGAAGAGGAAGAGCAACAATTGGAAGCAAAAGAAGTGGAAGAAGAAGAAGAAGTGGAAGGAGGTGGGATGAAGAAGAAGAACTAGAAGAAGGAGAAAATGAGGGAAAGGAAGAAGGAGGGGAAGGGAAGGGAAGAAGAAGCAGAAGAAGTGGAATATGGAGGAGAAGAGGAAGAAGAAGAAGTGTAAGCAGAAGATTTGGGGGAAGGAGACGAAGAGGAAGAGCAACAATTGGAAGCAAAAGAAGTGGGGGATGGAGAAAAAGTGGAAGGACAAGCAGGAAAGGGAACAAGAAGAAGTAGTGGAAGGAGAAGAAATGGAACAAGGGGAACAAGCAGAAGTGGAAGAAGGAGACAAAAAGAAGAAGAACAAAAAGTGGAAGTAGAAGAAGTGGTAGAAGGATAATAAGAGGAATAGGATGAAGTAATGGAATGAGAGGGGACGAAGAAGAAGTGGAAGAAGAAGAAGAAGAGGAAGAAGTTCAAGTGGAAGAAGGAGAACAATAGGAAGAAGAAGAAGAAGTGGAAGAATGAGAAAAAGAGGAAGATGATGAAGCAGTGGAAGGAAATGAAGAAGAAGTGAAAGAAAGAGAACAAAAGGAAGAAGAAGAAGTGGAAGGAGAAGTATTGGAAGAGGGACAAGAGTAAGAAGAAGGAAAGCAAAGAAGGGGAGGAGGAAGAAGAAGTGGAACAAGGAGGAGAAGAAGAAGGGGAGGAAGAAGAGGTAGTGTAGGAAGAAGAAGTGCAAGAAGGAAGAAAAAGAACAACTGGAAGCAACAAAAGTGGATGAAGGTGAACAAGAGGAAGCAGAAGAAGTAGTTGAAGGAGTGGGGATGATGAAGAAGAAGTGGAAGAAGAGGTGGAAATGCAAGTGGAAGCAAAAAAAGGAGAAAAAAGAGGGAGAAGACAAAGGAAAGGGAAGAGGAAGAAGGAGATGAAGAGGAAGAAAAAGAAGGAGAGGAAAGGATGAAGAAGAAGTGGAAGAAATAGAACAAGAGGAGGCAGAAGAAGTGGAAGAAAGAGAAGAAGAGGAAGAAGAAAGGGAGTAAGCAGAAGAAGTGGAAGAAGGAGAAGAAAAGGAAGAAGAAGAAGATGTGGAACGAGAAGAAGTGGAAGAAGGTGAACAAGAGGAGGAAGAAGAAGTAGTGGAAGGTGGTGGGATGAAGAAGAAGAACGGGAAGAAAGAGAAGAGGAGAGAAAGGAAGAAGCAGGGAAGGGATGGTGAGAAGAAGCAAAAGAACTAGAAGAAGGAGGAGAAGAAGCAGGGGAGGAAGAAGAGGTAGTGTTGGCAGTAGAAGTGCAAGAAGGAGAAGAGAATGAAGAAGAATAAGACGTGGAAGAAGGGAAACGAGAGGAGGAAGAAGAAGTGGAAGAAGGCGAAGAAGAGGAAGAAGTGCAAGTGGAAAAAGGAGAACAATAGGAAGAAGAAGAATAATTGGAAGAATGAGAAAAAGAGGAAGAAGAAGAAGCAGTGGAAGGAAAGGGGATGCTGAAGAAGAACTAGAAGAAGGTGAAAAGGAGGGAAAGGAAAAAGGAAGGGAAGGGAATGGAAAAAGAAGCAGAAAAAGTGGAATATGGAGAAGAGGAAAAAGAAGAAGAAGAAGTGTACGCAGAAGATTTGGGGGAAGGAGAAGAAGAGGAACAGCAACAATTGGAAGCAAAAGAAGTGGGGATGGAGAAAAAGGGGAAGGAGAAAAAGGAAAGCGAAGAAGAAGAAGTCGTGGAAGGAGAAGAAATGGAAGAAGAGGAAGAAGAAGAAGTGTAAGTAGAAGAAGTGGAAGAAGGAGAGGAAAAAGAAGAAGAACAACAAGTGAAAGAAGAAGAAGTAGTAGAAGGAGAATAAGAGGAATAGGAGGAAGAAGTTGAACAAGTGGAAGAAGAAGAAATGGAAGGAAAAGTAGTGGAAGAGGGACAAGAGTAAGAAGAAGGAAAGCAAGGAAAGGGGGGAGGAAGAAGAAATGGAACAAGGAAGAGAAGAAGAAGGGTAGGAAGAAGAGGTAGTGTAAGAAGAAGAAGTGCAAGAAGGAAGAAGAAGAACAAGTGGAAGCAACAAAAGTGGAAGAAGGTGAACAAGAGGAAGAAGAAAAAGTGGAAGAAGGAGATGAAAAAGAAGAAGACAAAGAAGTGGAAGCAGAAGAAGTGGTAGATGGACAATAAGAGGAATAGGAGGAAGTAGTGGAATGAGAGGGGATGAAGAAGAAGAAGTGGAAGAAGGAGAACGGCAGGAGGAAGAAGAAGTGGAAGAACGAGAAGAAGAGGAAGAAGGGCAAGTGGAAGAAGCAGAACAATAGGTAGAAGAAAAAGAAGTGGAAGAATGAGAAAAAGAGGAAGAAGACGAAGCAGTGGAAGGAAAGGGGATGTGATATTTGATGATCACGTGCCCAAAGGATCCTTTCTGAGGTCACTTGGAAGGGAAATGGATTTATGGAGAGGAAAGGAATGGGGTGAGACGCGACAAATACTAGGTTAGATAAGCCAAAGGGGAAAGGCCACAAGGGAGGGGTCCGTTGGTAACTCTTAGAAGCTCTCACAAAGGATAAAGGGGGACACTCAAAGGTAAGAACCTCATAACCAATATGGTCTCTATGATTAAATTCAAGTGTAAAAAATACAAGTGAGGGAGGAGCTCCTATTTATAGAGGTAGCTAACTTCTTGAACAAGATAACCTAAAAAAGAAGGGCTAGGATTAAAAGGAGAGATCTAAGAGAGGAGGATTGAGAAACAATTCCCTCCTTAGATCATCAAACTTGGTGCCCAAGTTTTGTCAAACCAAGTGCCAAGATTCCTTCTTATTAACTTAGGGGGTTTATGTAGGAAAAGAGGGGTGTAGATATCAAGGCTACCCCTTATTTCCTTCATAAAGACCCAAAAAGCTAAATCCACCCTCTAAATTCCTAAGACACCTCCTAAAAATAAAAAATGGACTAAATACATGTGACAAATTAAATTCTTAATGTTCCTCAAAATTAAAATAAAGGAAAATTACATTTTATTAACTAAAGTCCCTAGCCTAATATCTTCACTCTCCATAGGAGGTGAAGTCTTCCTTTGTCTGCAAGGGCTAGGTCTTCTTCAATCCTTCTAGTCATGGCCCTAGTGATAGGTCCTTGGCTAGGCATGGTCACATCATCTCCTTCTCCTTAAAGAGGATTTGACCTCAAATCCATGGGGTCTTCGTCATTTTCAGCACCTACAAATGAAGACAAATCAGAAATATTAAAACTGGTGCTTACCCCATAATCCTCAGGCAGATCTAAAACATAGGCATTATTACCGATCCGCTCAAGGATTTGGAAAGGTCCATCTCCTCTAGGGCTAAGTTTGGACTTCCTTTGAGAAGGAAATCTATCCTTTCTCAAGTGAAGCCATACCCAGTCGCCCTTTTCAAAGATGACCTCTTTCCTCCCCCTATTGGCAAAAGTAGCATCTCTCAAGAATTGACGCTCTATGTTAGCTTTAACCCTATCATGTAATTGTTTTACAAAAATGGCTTTTGCCTCTCCTTCTTTATGCACAGCAACAGAAAGAGGAAGAGGTAAAAGATCTAGAGGAGTACGAGGATTAAAGCCATAGACCACCTCAAATGGAGAATGCTTGGTGGTTTATGAACCACCCAGTTATAAGCAAATTCAATGTGGGGAAGGTACTCATACCAAGACTTATGGTTTGCTTTAAGGAGAGCCCTCAGCATAGTGGATAAAGATCTATTCACCACTTCTGTTTGCGCATCAGTTTGAGGGTGACAGGTAGTGGAAAAAAGAAGTTTAGTTACTTAGCCCAAAGAGTTTTCCAAAAATGGCGAAGGAACTTCACATCCCTATCTGATACTATTGAAGAGGGTATACCATGCAATCAGACAACCTCTTTAAAGAAAAGTCTTGTGATGTTGCTCTTAACATCCACTTTGTGGCAGGGAATAAAATGGGCCATTTTTTAAAATCGGTCCACCACCACAAATATGGAGTCTGCACCTCGTTGGGTTCTTGGGAGCCCAAGGATGAAATCCATGCCAATATCCTCCCAAGGTGCAGAAGGAGTAGGTAAAGGTGTGTATAGTCCATGAGGCATTCCTTTAGACTTTGCTTGCAAGTAAGCTATACATTTAGAGCAATGTCTATGGACATCTCTACGCATATGGGGCCAAAAGAATTTCTCTTATAAAAGCATGAGGGTTTTTGAAATCCCAAAATGCCCCATGAGCCCACCTTCATGGCTCTCTTTTGTAAGTAAGTTCCTAATTGATCCTTGGGGTATACAAAGCTTACTCCCTTTGTAAAGATACCCCTCACTGATGAAGTACCCATCATGGGCCTTTAGTGCAAATACAAATGCAGAGGTAGCAAATATGGGGCCGAAATCCTTGTCAGACGGATACATAGCTCGAATGTCATCAAATCCCAAGATTTTGGCACTCAAGGATGAATAAAGGGCATGATGCCTGGAAAGAGCATCAACCCCCACATTTTGTTTTCCTTTCTTGTACTTGATGACATAAGGGAAGGATTAAAGATATTCCACCCATGTTGCATGACTTTTGTTCAATTTACCTTGACCCCTCAAATATTTTAGTGACTCATGGTCACTATGAATGACAAACTCCTTGGGAGCAAGGTAATTCTCCCAAGTTTGAAGGGCCCTAATTAGAGCATAAAACTCCTTATCATAGGTGGGGTAGTTGAGGGGTCACCATTGAGTTTTTCACTGAAATACGCAATCGGGTGCCCTCCTTGCAACAAGACAGCCCCTACACCTACACCAGAGGCATCACATTCAAGTTCAAATGTTTTAGAAAAGTCAGGTAATGCCAAGACTGGTGCATGGGTCAGTTTATGCTTAATTAGCTGGAAGGCTTTCTCTTGTTTCTCACCCTAAAGGAAAGGAACTTCCTTTTTCACCAAATCATTTATTGTTGCGAAGAGCATGGAGAAATTAGGCACAAAGCGTCTATAAAATCCAGCGAGACCATGAAAGCTTTTGATCCCTGTCACACTCTTTGGGGTGGGCCATTCTTGAATAGCTTTTATCTTTTCGGGGTCAACATGCACCCCTTTTGTGCTAACTACAAAACCTAGGAAAACTACACTATCTACACAAAAAGGTGCGTTTTTCTAAGTTACCAAAAAGATGATTACTCCTAAGAAGAGAAAAAACATGCCTTAGAAGTCCTAAATGATCATCTAGGTTCCTAGAGTAAGGTAGGCCAAAAACTTTTTTTTTCAAGCAACACTCCTCTTTTTTTTTTTTTTTGGTTTTCTCACCTAAGGTGGCTTGATGAGTCTTTGGAACTCTTAGCATCTACACGTTTTTTCAAAATAACATAAAATAAAATAAAAGTGCAAGAATGTAAAAGAGAAAGGGCTCTAATCGTGCTCCTAAGGTGTTGAAGAAAGTGTACCACTTCTCCCTTCGTCACCTTATTAACGAGGAACTACGCTAAAATTAACAAAAATTATTACAAACCAAGGGAGGGCCTTAAGGGCACTCAAACTCCCAATCTAAAATTAAGTATACACAATACAAAGAATAAAAAAAAAATAAAACAAAGTCTTGACTCCAAGCTTTTTGGTGTTTGTCTCCTTTTGATCAAGCCCTTTGAGTTGCATCAACCCACCCCAAGAATGCTACCCTTGTTTCCTCTTGTTTGGACTTGCCAAATTTTTATATATGGAACATTTCCCAACCTTTCCTTACGAAGGCCGAATACAACACAAGACAACAAACAAAGGTGAATAACAAAACAAGGTTCACAAATCCAAGTGTCAAGGTTCACAAATCCAAGTGGATAGATTAAACAATGACAAACTCAAAGAGGTAAATAAGACAAGCAAGAAAACATAAGGCTCACAAAGGAAGGTAGCACACAAATAACTTTCCTAGATTAGCTCTAAGAGTAGAGATGAAAAAAGACTCAAACAAAAAAATGAAACCAATAGTTGCACACTTAATAAAATTTAAGTGACCAAAAACTAAAAAGCTTACTCAAGTAATTTTTTTTTAATCACAATTGGTTCCTCATATCAAATGTTTCTACTATTAGGTACACAACTTCAAATTTGTCTTTCTTTTGAGTTCTTTATCTTTTTTTTTTTTTTAACTTGAACTTTTTCTATTTTTTTTTAACTTTTTCTAATCATTTTGCTGCACCTAATAGCTTGTTGAATTGAAATTTTAATGAGGATGCTTGAAATAATAACGCTTGAGTGAAAAAGCACAAAGTAAGGTCACATAATTTTCAAGCAATGCATGCAACTAAAGGTAAAACAACTTAGTAGTTCCAAATACCACTGAACTAATGGTGCTTAAGGAATGATTTAGGGCTGATTTTGAAGTAAATTGATTGCTCAAATTACTAAGACAATTCACCCAAGCTAAAATTCCATAAAGAGGCACCAATAGTGAAGGTAAACCAAGTGGAAAGCTACTAATAATTCAACATAAAACAAGAAACATATAAAGATTGAATTGAGCAAATATTTAAGAACAACAAAGAGATTAATATGCTTGAACTAAAATCATAAAAGACTTAAGAGACTCAACAAGAGGTTAACCTCTTAGGAGCTCAATTCAAAATGTTTTTGAAGGCTTTTTTGTAAAAATTTTAAGAGGCTAAAACCTATGGAATTTAAATGAGACAAAATAGGACACTAACATGACTAGTATTTGACAAAACACAAGATTAAGAAAAAATAACACCTAAAAATACAGCAAAAATTTCAGCAAGAGACTCAAAACAAAAGGCACAACAAAGTGGCCAAAGTTGATCACCACAATGGTGTGGATTAATCCTCAACCATGTGGGTTTAATGGTCACAACTTCTTAGGCAAACTTTAATATAAAAAACCGAGGGAAAATTAAGCAACTTGAATACGGAAATAAGATGCAAAGAAAAGGGACAAATAAAATCGCATCAAATTAAATGGAACATAGGCGCATATATAGAAAACAAAAGCGCATATAATAGCAAGAATAAAAAGCTATACTACTAGACAATAAAGGAAATAGGGATGACAAAAAATGAAGGACTTTAAAATAAAGAGATCAAAGAGATAAACAACAAAGCAAAAAAAAATTGAGAAAGAACGTGACTTTAGAAAGTGGCTCTAGATACCACTTGATGTGATCTTTGATGATCACATGCCTTAAGGATCCTTTCTGAGGTCACTTGGAAGGGAAATGGATTTATGGAGAGGAAAGGAATGGGGTGAGGCGCCACAAATACTAGGTTTGATAAGCCAAAGGGGAGAGGCCACAAGGGAGGGGTCCCTTGATAACTCTTAGAAGCTCTCAAAAAGGAGAAAGGGGGACACTCAAAGGTAAGAACCTCACAACCAATATGGTCCCTATGATTAAATTCACGTGTAAAAAATACAAGTGAGGGAGGAGCTCCTATTTATAGAGGTAGCTAACCTCTTGAACAAGATAACCTAAAAAAGAAGGGCTAGGATTAAAAGGAGAGATCTAAGGGAGGAGGAATGAGAAACAACTCCCTCTTTAGATCATCAAACTTGGTGCCCAAGTTTCTCAAACCAAAGGCCAAGATTCCTTCTTATTAGCTTAGGGGGTTTATGTAGGAAAAGAGGGGTGTAGATATCCAGGCTACCCCTTATTTCCTTCATAAAGACCCAAAAAGCTAAATCCACCCTTTAAATTCCTAAGACACCTGCTAAAAATAAAAAATGGACTAAATACATGTCCCAAATTAAATTCTTAATGCTCCTCAAAATTAAAATAAAGGAAAATTATATTTTATTAACTAAAGTCCCTAGCCTAATATCTTCACTCTCCATAGGAGGTGAAGTCTTCCTTTGTCTACAAGGGCTAGGTCTTCCTTAATCCTTCTAGCCATGACCCTAGTGATAGGTCCTTGGCTAGGCATAGGTAGTGTAGGAAGAATAAGTGCAAGAAGGAAGAAGAAGAACAACTAGAAGCAACAGAAGTGGAAGAAGGTGAACAAGAGGAAGAACAAGAAGTGGAAGCAGGAGATGAAAAAGAAAAAGACCAACAAGTGGAAGCAGGAGATGAAAAAGAAGAAGACCAAGAAGTGGAAGCAGAAGAAGTGGTAGATGGACAATAAGAGGAATAGGAGGAAGTAGTGGAATGAGAGGGGATGAAGAAGAAGAAGTGGAAGAAGGAGAACGGGAGAAGGAAGAAGAAGTGGAAGAACGAGAAGAAGAGGAAGAAGTGCAAGTGGAAGAAGGAGAACAATAGGTAGAAGAAGAAGAAGTGGAAGAATGAGAAAAAGAGGAAGAAGACGAAGTAGTGGAAGGAAAGGGGAATCTGAAGAAGAAGTGAAAGAAGGAGAACAACAGGAAGAAGAAGAAGTGGAAGGAGAAGTAGTGGAAGAGGGACAAGAGTAAGAAGAAGGAAAGCAAGGAAAGGGAGGAGGAAGAAGAAGTGGAACAAGGAGGAGAAGAAGAAGGGGAGGAAGAAGAGGTAGTGTAGGAAGAAGAAGTGCAAGAAGGAAGAAGAAGAACAACTGGAAGCAACAAAAGTGGATGAAGGTGAACAAGAGGAAGAAGAAGAAGTAGTTAAAGGAGTAGGGATGATGAAGAAGAAGTGGAAGAAGGAGAAGAAGAGGTGGAAATGCAAGTGGAAGCAAAAAAAGGAGAAAAAAGAGGGATAAGACAAAGGAAAGGGAAGAAGAAGAAGGAGATGAAGAGTGATGTGACCATGCCTAGCCAAGGACCTATCACTAGCACGTGATCATCAAACATCACATCAAGTGGTATCTAGAGCCACTTTCTAACGATCACGTTCTTTCTCAATTTTTTTTGTTTTGTTGTTTATCTCTTTGATCTCTTTATTTTAAAGTCCTTCATTTTTTGTCATCTCTATTTCCTTTATTGTCTAGTAGTATAGCTTTTTATTCTTGCTATTATATGCGTTTTTGTTTTCTATCTACGCGCCTATGTTCCTTTTAATTTGATGCGATTTTATTTGTCCCTTTCTTTGCATCTTATTTTCATGTTCAAGTTGCTTAATTTTCCCTTGGTTTTTTATGTTAAAGTGTGCCTAAGAAGTTGTGACCATTAAACCCACATGGTTGAGGATTTTTCCACACCATTGTGGTGATCAACTTTGGCCACTTTGTTGTGCCTTTTGTTTTGAGTCTCTTGCTGAAATTTTTGCTCTATTTTTAGGTGTGTTATTTTTTCTTAATCTTGTGTTTTGTCAAATACTATTCATGTTAGTTTCCTATTTTGTCTCATTTAAATTCCATAGGTTTTAGCCTCTTAAAATTTTTACAAAAAAGCCTTCAAAAACATTTTGAATTGAGCTCCTAAGAGGTGAACCTCTTGTTGAGTTTCTTAAGTCTTTTATGCTATTAGTTCAAGCATATTAATCTCTTTGTGGTTCTTAAATATTTTCTCAATTCAATCTTTATATGGTTCTTGTTTTATGATGAATTATTAGTAGCTTTCCACTTGGTTTACCTTCACTATTGGTGTCTCTTTATGGAATTTTAGCTTGAGTGAATTGTGTTAGAAATTTGAGCAGTCAATTTACTTCAAAATCAGCCCTAAATCATTCCTTAAGCACCATTAGTTCAGTGGTATTTGGAACTACTAAGTTGTTTTGCCTTTAGTTGCATGCATTGCTTGAAAATTGTGTGACCTTACTTTGTGCTTATTCACTCAAGTGTTATTATTTCAAGCATCCTCATTAAAGTTTCAATTCAACAAGCTATTAGGTGCAGCAAAATGATTAGAAAAAGTTAAAAAAAAATAGAAAAAGTTCAAGTTAAAAAAAAAAAAGATAAAGAACTCAAAAGAAAGACAAATTTGAAGTTGTGTACCTAATAGTAGAAACATTTGATATGAGGAACCAATTGGGATTAAAAAACAAATTACTTTAGTAAGCTTTTTAGTTTTTGGTCACTTAAATTTTATTAAGTGTGCAACTATTGGTTTCATTTTTTTTGTTTGAGTCTTTTTTCATCTCTACTCTTAGAGCTAATCTAGGAAAGTTATTTGTGTGCTACCTTCCTTTGTGAGCCTTATGTTTTCTTGCTTGTCTTCTTTACTTCTTTGAGTTTGTCATTGTTTAATCTATCCACTTGGATTTGTGAACCTTGTTTTGTTATTCACCTTTGTTTATTGTCTTGTGTTGTATTCGGCCTTCGTAAGGAAAGGTTGGGAAAGGTTCCATATATAAAATTTTGGCAAGTCCAAACAAGAGGAAACAAGGGTAGCATTCTTGGGGCGGGTTGATGCAACTCAAAGGGGCTTGATCAAAAGGAGACAAACACCAAAAATCTTGGAGTGAAGACTTTGTTTTATTATTTTTATTCTTTGTATTGTGTATACTTAATTTTAGATTGGGAGTTTGAGTGCCCTTAAGGCCCTCCCTTGGTTTGTAATAATTTTTGTTAATTTTAGCGTAGTTCCTCGTTAATAAGGTGACGAAGGGAGAAGTGGTACACTTTCTTCAACACCTTAGGAGCGCGATTAGAGCCCTTTCTCTTTTACATTCTTGCACTTTTATTTTATTTTATGTTATTTTGAAAAAACATGTAGAGGCTAAGAGTTCCAAAGACTTATCAAGCCACCTTAGGTGAGAAAACAAAAAAAAAAAGAGAGGAGTGTTGCTTGAAAAAAAAAAGTTTTTGGCCTACCCTTTAGTTTTTAGCATCCAAGCACAATGACTTCCCACACACATTCTAGTGCACATAGTTGTTCATCAAGTAAGAGTGTCAACCAAAGAAAACCTTCTAAGGGAGACACTCTTGAAAACCTTAACTTAGAATTTAGGGAATGGATGGCTAAAGAACAAGAAAGGAGAGAAGAAAAAGAGAGAAAAAAAGAAATAAAAGAAAAGGAAAAACAAAAAGAGAAGGAAGAGTTAAAAAAAGTGATGTTGGAAATGAGAAAAGAGGAAAAAGAGCGAGAAGAGAGAAGGCAAAGAGAGAGAAGAGAGGATGAAGAAAGGAGAAGAAGGAAAGAACTAGAAAGAAAAAGAGAAAAAGAGGAAGAAGAGAGAAGGAGAGGAGAAGAGATGTAAGAGGAGAGATGGGAGGGAGAGTGATAGAAAAAATAAAGGAATTCTCATAAGATCCCCATTTAGGCATTTTAGCTCTAGTGAAGAAGAATACTATAGAAATCAACATAAGCATCACTCACATTCATCATACAATCATCATTCTCCTCAAGAGAACATAAATCATGCTAGGGAACCAAAGGTAGACCTACCCCATTTTCATGGTAGGGAAGATGTTGAGACTTACCTAGATTGGGAAGTCAAAGTGGAACAACTCTTTCGATGCTATGAAATTAGGAAAGAAAGGAAAGTACCTTTGGCCTCCCTTAGTTTTCAAGGTTCTGCTTTGCATTGGTGGGATGGGTTAGTCAAGGATAGGGCCCGTAAACAAATGTCTGACATTCGCTACTGGAATGATTTAAAAACTTGTTTGCGAAGAAGGCACATTCCTTCATATTATGAGAGGGATCTTTTGGATAGGCTCCAAAGACTTAGGCAACATAACCTAAGTATTGAGGAGTATAGACAAAATATGGAGCTTCTCATACTAAGGGCCAATATCATTGAGGAACCCAATGCCACCCTTGCTAGGTTTTTGTGTGGATTAAGCTCTGACATTAGAGATAAGGTAGAGCTTCTTTCATACTCAAACCTTGATGCGTTGGTAGAACTTTGTGTAAGAGCTGAGAATCAACTCAAGAGAAAAAGCTTTAAAAAAGATTCTCCCTCTTACTCAAAGAGAGACCAACTTAAGGGAAACTCTTTCAAGGGTTTTCCCAAAGAGGAACCCAAGCATTTTCAAGATACAAAAGCACCTCATGTAGAGACAAAAGCCCATACTACTAAGCCTACTGAGAGGCAAAGTAGTATCAAATGCTTCAAATGTCTTGGGAGAGGCCACATTGCCTCTCAATACCCAAACAAGAAAACCATGATCATGAGGAGACAAGACATTTGTAGTGAGAATAGCTCATCTTCCTCCTCTAGTGAGAGTGAGGAAGAAAGGGGACATACTTTTGAACAAGAGTGTGAGGAAGCTTTTCCTTATGAGGGGGACCTCCTTATGGTTCAAAGGCTTCTTGGAAGCCAACTTCTTCCATACAAGATGTAAAGTAAATGACAAAGTATGTTCTCTCTTTGTTGATAGTGGCTCCTGTTGTAACTGTTGTAGCTCTAGGTTGGTTGAAAAGTTAGCCTTGACTACCATTCCCCATCCCAAACCTTACAAATTGCAATGGCTCAATGAACAAGGGGAGATGGTAGTCAATGAACAAGTTATGGTTCCAATTTCCATAGGATCTTATAATGATGAGATTCTTTGTGACATAGTTCCTATGGAGGCTGGTCATATCCTGTTGGGGAGACCGTGGCAATTTGACAAAAAAGCTATTCACCATGGTCACTCCAACCAAATAATTCTCAACCATAATGAAAAGCGCTTCAAATTGTATCCTTTGTCACCATCTCAAGTGGCTGAGGATCAATTTGCGATGAAAAAGAAAAGAGTTGAGGAAAAACAAAAACAAAAACAAAAGCACAACAAGCTTTACCCTTAAAGCTTGAAAAGGGTAAAGAGAGAGATTCGGAAGGTGATTCCCCTTCGAAAGGGAATATTAGTAAAAGAAGCCTATTTGCTGCTAAACGTGATTTAAAAGAAGCTCCTTTGACTAACAAGCCCTTTTATCTCCTCTTTTGCAAAGAAGCATCAAATCCTTCTCCCATTTTGCATTCTTTTACTGAGAGCAGTGCCACAACCCATGCACATGAGCACCTTCCTCAAGGGGTTCAAGATATTTTAAAAGAATTTGATGACATATTCCCTAATGAGGTTCCGAAAGGACTTCCTCCCATTAGGGGTATAGAACATCAAATTGATTTTTGTTGCCTGGCGCAAGTCTACCTAATAGACCTGCCTATAGGACCAACCCCATGGAGACCCAAGAGATTGAGTCTCAAGTGAATGAGCTGTTGGAGAAGGCTTGGGTTCAAAAGAGCCTAAGCCCTTGTGCTGTGCCAGTCTTGTTGGTGCCCAAGAAGAATGGCCAATGGAGGATGTGTGTTGATTGTCGTGCAATCAACAACATCACCATCAAATATAGACACCCAATCCCCCGTCTTGATGACATGTTGGATGAATTGCATGGGGCAAAAATATTTTCAAAAATAGATCTTAGAAGTGGTTACCACCGAATAAGGATCAAAGAGGGTGATGAGTGGAAAACTGCTTCTAAGACTAAATTTGGTCTTTATGAGTGGTTGGTTATGCCTTTTGACCTAACTAATGCCCCAAGCACATTCATGCGCTTAATGAATCATGTACTGAGGGATTGCCTTGGTAAATTTTGTGTAGTTTACTTTGATGACATTTTAGTTTACTCTAGGAACCTAGATGATCATTTAGGACATGTAAGGCATGTTTTTTCTCTTCTTAGGAGTAATAATCTTTTTGTTAACTTAGAAAAATGCATCTTTTGTGTAGATAGTGTAGTTTTCCTAGGTTTTGTAGTTAGCACAAAAGGGGTCCATGTTGACCCCGAAAAGATAAAAGCTATTCAAGAATGGCCCGCCCCAAAGAGTGTGACAGAGATCAAAAGCTTTCATGGTCTCGCTGGAGTTTATAGGCGCTTTGTGCCTAATTTCTCCACGCTCTTCGCACCAATAAATGATTTGGTGAAAAAGGAAGTTCTTTTCCTTTAGGGTGAGAAACAAGAGAAAGCCTTCTAGCTAATTAAGCATAAACTGACCCATGCACCAGTCTTGGCATTACCTGACTTTTCTAAAACATTTGAACTTGAATGTGATGCCTCTGGTGTAGGTGTGAGGGCTGTCTTGTTGCAAGGAGGGCACCCCATTGCGTATTTCAGTGAAAAACTCAATTTTCCCCCCTCAACTACCCCACCTATGATAAGGAGTTTTATGCTCTAATTAGGGCCCTTCAAACTTGGGAGCATTACCTTGCTCCCAAAGAGTTTGTCATTCATAGTGACCATGAGTTACTAAAATATTTGAGGGGTCAAGGTAAATTGAACAAAAGGCATGCAACGTGGGTGGAATATCTTGAATCCTTCCCTTATGTCATCAAGTACAAGAAAGGAAAACAAAATGTGGTGGCTGATGCTCTTTCTAGGCGTCATGCCCTTTATTCATCCTTGAGTGCAAAAATCTTGGGATTTGATGACATTTGGGCTATGTATCCGTCTGACAAGGATTTCGGCCCCATATTTGCTACCTTTGCATCTGCATTCGCATTAAAGGCCCATGATGGGTACTTCATCAGTGAGGGGTATCTTTACAAAAGGAGTAAGCTTTGTATACCCCAAGGATTAATGAGGAACTTACTTAGAAAAGAGAGCCATGAAGGTGGGCTCATGGGGCATTTTGGGATTTAAAAAACCCTCATGCTTTTACAAGAGAAATTCTTTTGGCCCCATATGCTTAGAGATGTCCATAGACATTGCTCTAAATGTATAGCTTGCTTGCAAGCAAAGTCTAAAGCAATGCCTCATGCACAATACACACCTTTACCTGCTCCTTCTGCACCTTGGGAGGATATTAGCATGGATTTCATCCTTGGGATCCCAAGAACCCAACGAGGTGCAGACTCCATATTTGTGGTGGTGGACCGATTTTCAAACATGGCCCATTTTATTCCCTGCCACAAAGTGGATGATGCGAGCAACATCGCAAGACTTTTCTTTAAAGAGGTTATCCGATTGCATGGTATACCCTCTTCAATAGTGTCAGATAGGGATGTGAAGTTCCTTAGCCATTTTTGGAAAACTCTTTAGGCTAAGCTGGGAACTAAACTTCTTTTTTCCACTACCTATCACCCTCAAACTGATGGGCAAACATAAGTGGTGAATAGATCTTTATCCACTATGCTGAGGGCTCTCCTTAAAGGCAACCATAAGTCTTGGGATGAGTACCTTCCCCACATTGAATTTGCTTATAACCGGGTGGTTCATAGAACCACCAAGCATTCTCCATTTGAGGTGGTCTATGGCTTTAATCCTCGTACTCCTCTAGATCTTTTACCTATTCCTCTTTCTGTTGTTGTGCATAAAGAAGGAGAGGCAAAAGCCATTTTTGTAAAACAATTACATGAGAGGGTTAAAGCTAACATAGAGCGCCAATCCTTGAGAGATGCTACTTTCGCCAATAGGGGAAGGAAATAGGTCATCTTTGAAAAGGGCGACTGGGTATGGCTTCACTTGAGAAAGGATAGATTTCCTTCTCAAAGGAAGTCCAAACTTAGCCATAGAGGAGATGGACCTTTCCAAATCCTTGAGCGGATCGGTAATAATGCTTATGTTTTAGATTTGCCTGCGGATTATCGAGTAAGCACCAGTTTTAATGTTTCTGATTTGTCTCCATTTGTAGGTGCTGAAAATGACGAAGACCCCATGGATTTGAGGTCAAATCCTCTTCAAGGGGGAGGAGATGATGTGACCATGCCTAGCCAAGGACCTATCACTAGGGCCATGGCTAGAAGGATTGAAGAAGACCTAGCCCTTGCAGACAAAGGAAGACTTCACCTCCTATGGAGAGTGAAGATATTAGGCTAGGGACTTTAGTTAATAAAATATAATTTTCCTTTATTTTAATTTTGAGGAGCATTAAGAATTTAATTTGGGACATGTATTTAGTCCATTTTTTATTTTTAGCAGGTGTCTTAGGAATTTAGAGGGTAGATTTAGCTTTTTGGGTCTTTATGAAGGAAATAAGGGGTAGCCTTGATATCTACACCCCTCTTTCCCTACATAAAACCCCCTAAGCTAATAAGAAGGAATCTTGACCCTTGGTTTGAGAAACTTGGGCACCAAGTTTGATGATCTAAGGAGGGAATTGTTTCTCAATCCTCCTCCCTTAGATCTCTCGTTTTAATCCTAGTCCTTCTTTTTTAGGTTATCTTGTTCAAGAGGTTAGCTACCTCTATAAATAGGAGCTCCTCCCTCACTTGTATTTTTCACACTTGAATTTAATCATAGAGACCATATTGGTTGTGAGGTTCTTACCTTTGAGTGTCCCCTTTTCTCCTTTGTGAGAGCTTCTAAGAGTTATCAAGGGACCCCTCCCTTGTGGCCTCTCCCCTTTGTCTTATCAAACCTAGTATTTGTGGTGCCTCACCCCATTCCTTTCCTCTCCATAAATCCATTTCCCTTCCAAGTGACCTTAGAAAGGATCCTTTGGGCATGTGATCATCAAAGATAACATCAAAGAGGAAGAAAAAGAAGGAGACAAAAGGATGAAGAAGAAGTGGAAGAAATAGAACAAGAGGAGGCAGAAGAAGTGGAAGAAAGAGAAGAAGAGGAAGAAGAAAGAGAGTAAGCAGAAGAAGTGGAAGAAGGAGAAGAAAAGGAAGAAGAAGAAGATGTGGAACGAGAAGAAGGAGAAGAAGGTGAACAAGAGGAGGAAGAAGAAGTAGTGGAAGGTGGTGGGATGAAGAAGAAGAACGGGAAGAAGGAGAAGAGAAGAGAAAGGAAGAATGAGGGGAAGGGATAGGGAGAAGAAGCAGAACAAGTGGAAGAAGGAGTAGAAGAAGCAGGGGAGGAAGAAGAGGTAGTGTTGGCAGTAGAAGTGCAAGAAGGAGAAAAGAATGAAGAAGAAGAAGACGTGGAAGAAGGGGAACGAGAGGAGGAAGAAGAAGTGGTAGTAGGAGAAGAAGAGGAAGAAGTGCAAGTGGAAAAAGGAGAACAATAGGAAGAAGAAGAATAATTGGAAGAATGAGAAAAAGAGGAAGAAGAAGAAGTAGTGGAAGGAAAGGGGATGCTGAAGAAGAACTAGAAGAAGGTGAAAAGGAGGGAAAAAGAAGAAGAAGAAGTGTAAGTAGAATATTTGGGGGAAGGAGAAGAAGAGGAACAACAATAATTGGAAGCAAAAGAAGTGGGCATGGAGAAAAAGGGGAAGGTGAAAAAGGAAAGCGAAGAAGAAGAAGTCGTGGAAGGAGAAGAAATGGAAGAAGAGGAAGAAGAAGAAGTGGAAGAAGGAGACGAAAAAGAAGAAGAACAACAAGTGGAGGCAGAAGAAGTGGTAGAAGGAGAATAAGAGGAATAGGAGGAAAAAGTTGAAGAAGTGAAAGAAGAAGAAGTGGAAGGAGAGGTAGTGGAAGAGGGACAAGAGTAAGAAGAAGGAAAGCAAGGAAAGGGAGGAGGAAGAAGAAGTGGAACAAGGAAGAAAAGAAGAGGTAGTGTAGGAAGTAGAAGTGCAAAAAGGAAGAAGAAGAACAACTGGAAGCAACAGAAGTGGAAGAAGGTGAACAAGAGAAAGAAGAAGAAGTGGAAGAAGGAGATGAAAAAGAAGAAGACCAACATGTGGAAGCAGAAGAAGTGGTAGATGGACAATAAGAGGAATAGGAGGAAGTAGTGGGATGAGAGGGGATGAAGAAGAAGAAGTGGAAGAAGGAGAACGGGAGGAGGAAGAAGAAGTGGAAGAACGAGAAGAAGAGGAAGAAGTGCAAGTGGAAGAAGGAGAACAATAGGTAGAAGAAAAAGAAGTGGAAGAATGAAAAAAAGAGGAAGAAGACGAAGCAGTGGAAAGAAAGGGGATGCTGAAGAAGAAGTGGAAGAAGGAGCACAAGAGGAAGAAGAAGAAGTGGAAGGAGAAGTAGTGGACGAGGGAGAAGAGTAAGAAGAAGGAAAGCAAGGAAATGGAGGAGGAAGAAGAAGTAGAAGAAGGAGGAGAAGAAGCAGGGGAGGAAGAAGAGGTAGTGTAGGCCGAAGAAGTGCATGAAGGAAGAAGAAGAACAAGTGGAAGCAGCAGAAGTGGAAGAAGGTGAACAAGAGGAAGAAGAAGAAGTAGTTGAAGGAGTGGGGATGATGAAGAAGAAGTGGAAGAAGGAGAAAAAAAGGTGTTGATTCAAGTGGAAGCAGAAGAAGGAGAAGTGGAAGAAGGAGAAAGGGACGAGGAAGAAGAAGTGGAAGACGGAGAAGAAGTGGAAGAACGAGAAGAAGAGGAAGAAGTGCAAGTGGAAAAAGGAGAACAATAGGAAGAAGAAGAAGATGGAACAATGAGAAAAAGAGGAAGAAGAAGAAGCAGTGGAAGGAAAGGGGATGCTGAAGAGTAAGTGGAAGAAGGAGAACAAGAGCAAGAAGAAGTGGAAGGAGAAGTGTAAGAAGAAGGAAAGAAAGGAAAGGGAGGAGGAAGAAGAAGTGGAAGAAGGAGGAGATGAAGAAGAGGTAGTGTAGGGAGAAGAAGTGCAAGAAGGAGAAGAGAAGGAAGACGAAGAACAAGTGGAATCAGCAAAAATGGAAGAAGGTGAACAAGAGGAAGAAGAAATGGAAGAAGGAAAACAAGAGGTGGAACTAAAAGTGGAAGCAGAAGATGGAGAAAAAGATGGAGAAGACGAAGGAAAGGGAAGAAGAAGAAGGATATGAAGAGGAAGAAAAAGAGGGAGAGGAGTGGATGAAGAAAAAGTGGAAGAAAGTGTCAAAAACCGTGATTTGTGCAGCAGTAATTGACGTGACGTAATTTTAGGATGTCTTTATATTTGATGTGCTGTATTCATGCAACAGTTGTGTGTTGTTTTTATTAGGATCATTTATGTTTAATTAATTCCATAATTATAGGGATCTGTTTTATGATTGGCAGTCTGCATTTCCTAAAATATGTAGTTGACTCATGTATATTTATAGAGGTTAATAACCTCATAATAATAAGATAAGAAACTATCCTATTTCTTCTAAATTTCAGATGGTATCAGAGCACCCGATCCCTGGGAGTCTCTGACCGTGCCGTCAAACCTAAACCGCAGCCTTCATTGCTGCGCGACCTATAACCTAAAATCGCAGCCTTCATTGTTGCGCTACCTTTAAGTCTTGGTGCTAGCCTTCATTACAGCAGAATTCTCTACCTTAATCTCACCTTGTTATGGCTCAAGTCGTGAACCTGGAAACTGGGAACATCCCTCAAACCGTTGGAGAAATGTAGAATATTCATCCAACTTATCGGTTAAATGGGAAGAACTATCTCAAATGGTCTCAAATCATTAGGACCATCTTGAAAGGAAAAGGGAAGATCAGTCACTTGAACGGTAATGCACCTAATGAAACTGATCCTAAATTCAAATCATGGGATGAAGAAGACTCTATGATTATGGCGCGGCTGTGGAATTCGATGATTCCAGAAATCAGTGATACTTGTATGTTTCTGAAATCAGCAAAGGAAATTTGGGAGGCAGTTGAACAAACTTATTCTAAGGCAAAGGATGCTGCTCAAATCTATGATGTAAAAGTGAAAACCGTGGCTGCCAAACAGGGAAATAAATCAGTCACAGAATATGCCAATCAACTCAAGTCTCTATGGATGGAATTGGATCACTATCGAGTTATAAAAGCAAAGTGCTCAGAGGACTCAACAATTCTAAAGGAGTATATTGAACAAGATAGGGTCTATGATTTTTTGGTAGGCCTAAACCCTGAATATGACCAAGTCCGAGTCCAAATCCTGGGAAAAGAAAAAGTTCCAGGGCTTAATGAAGTGGTGGCCATTATCCGGAGTGAAGAAATCAGGAGAGGGCTGATGCTGGAAAACCCAACCATCGAAAGCTTTGCAATGAGAGCTGAATGAGGAACAATTATGATTGCTAACCAGAGAAAAAATTGGGTTCCCAGTATGGAGAAAAAACATGAGGAGGCTTGGTGTACTTATTGTAACAAGCCGCGCCACACAAGGGGAAAATGTTGGAAATTACACGGAAAACCCCAAGCCAAGAATGGGGGCTGAAAGATGGAAAGACCTCAAGCAGAGAATGGGGATCGAAAGGAGAAAACTCAAGCCGAGAATGGGGGCCAAAAACCCCAAGCCGAGAATGGGGGCCGAAAGGAGGCTTACACAAAAAAGGAGGGCAAGGACAAGCATACATTGCTAATGGGCAAAGTGAAGAATCTGTACAGTTGAATAATGAAGAAATAGAACAGGTAAGATCAATTCTTAGTAAATTGGAGAAGCCCACAAGTACAGGTACGTGCTCATTGACATATTCTGGTAAGTTTCCATTTTTGTTTGGGCTCAATGTTTCAGATACACCATTTACACATTACTGGATATTAGACTCTGGAGCCACTGACCATATGACCCCCTTACCCAAATACTTCTCCACATATTCCCCATGTCCTAGCAACAAGAAAATTTCCACCACAGATGGAACCCTTAAAACTGCAGCCGGACAAGGAGAGGTCCAAATAAGCCCATCCATGACTTTAAAAAATGTCCTTCATGTCCCTAAACTATCTACCAACCTGATTTCTATACAAAAACTCACCAAAGATCTTTCATGTAATGTTGTCTTTTACAGCAATGCTTGTATATTGCAGGACAAGAACTCGGGGAGGACGATTGGACATGTTAGAGAATGGAATGGCCTATACTACATGGAGAATCCTAATCTGCCTACCAAGAGTCTTATATCTACATCCACCATGACCAATAAAGAGAAAGTTCAACTTTACCATTACCGGCTAGGACAACCGTCATTCTGAGTCATAAAAGTGTTGTTTCCTTCCCTGTTTAAAAATTTAAATGTGGAGAGTCTCCATTGTGAGGTGTGTGAGTTTGCGAAACACAAGCGTGTACCTTTTCCCATTAGCAATAAGATGAGTTCTCTCCCGTTTTCTGTTGTTCACACTGATGTATGGGGTCCTGCTTATGTTCCTAATATCTTAGGTGCTAAATGGTTTTTAACATTCATTGATGATTGCACCCGGGTGACTTGGGTGTTTTTATTAAAACAAAAATCTGAAGTCAGCTCTGTTTTTATCCAATTTGTCTCAATGATTAAAAATCAATTTGGAGTTAGTATCAAAAGAATTAGGTCTGACAATGCCAAGGACTACTTTAATCTTGTACTAAACTCCTTTTGCCAACGGGAAGGGATAATCCATGAGTCCTCATGTGTGAACACACCTCAACAGAATGGAATTGCAGAAAGGAAAAATGGGCACCTATTAGATCAAACTAGAGCTCTACTTTTTCAAAACCATGTTCCTAAGAGATTTTGGGGGGAAGCTCTTCTTACTGCCACCTACCTAATTAATAGGTTACCCACTAAAATTTTAAACTCAAAAAGTCCCATGGAAGTTCTATCCTCATTCTACCCACACTTAGACCCTACAAATAAACTCCAACCTAGGATTTTTGGGTGTGTATCCTTTGTGCATGTTCATAGTAATGAAAGGGGAAAGTTGGATCCTAGGGCTGTTAAGTGTGTCTTCTTAGGGTACTCTACCACACAAAAGGGGTACAAATGTTTTCAACCCCTCTCAAAAAGATTCTATGTGTCAAGAGATGTCACCTTCAATGAACAAGAAAGTTACTTTAAACAGCCTCATCTTCCGGGGGAGACAGTAAGAGAGGAAGATGAGACTCTCATGTTCCCA
Source organism: Psophocarpus tetragonolobus (assembly GCA_037954015.1). Classification (NCBI taxonomy): domain Eukaryota; kingdom Viridiplantae; phylum Streptophyta; class Magnoliopsida; order Fabales; family Fabaceae; genus Psophocarpus; species Psophocarpus tetragonolobus. Next base: position 28,278,217 of record CM075691.1, read on the forward strand.
AATATGATGTTCGGACCTGAAATTGTACCTAAAACTAAGGGAAGTATTGAGCATTCTGCACCTGAACCACCTGAACCAGTGAGACCTCCTACATCTGCACCTGAACCAATGAAACAGCCTGCACTTGCACCTGAGGCCATACCAAGATCCGGCAATGTCCAAGAATCCAACCCACCGTCACTGCATGAGGTAACACCTTCAAATCCTATAAATTTAAGTGATTCTAATGAACTCTTGTCTGAAAACATAGAAGCACAGGTGGACCAAAATCTGGACTTGCCCATTGCCCTTAGAAAGGGAACTAGAACATGCACCCAACAACCACGTTACCCATTGTCAAATTTTTTATCCTTTGAAAAATTCTCTCCTACCCATAAAACTTTTCTCACTAACCTCAACTCCACACACACACCTTCCTCTGTATCTGAAGCATTGACTGACAGGAAATGGAAACATGCCATGGATGTGGAAATGGAGGCGTTACACAAAAATAGAACATGGGAACTTGTCATCTTACCTCCTGGAAAAAAACCAGTTGGATGTAAGTGGGTGTATACAATAAAGTATCGGGCCGATGGGACAATCGAACGTCACAAAGCAAGGTTGGTGGCTAAAGGCTTCACTCAAACTATGGAGTTGATTACTTGGAAACATTTGCCCCGGTTGCTAAGATGAACACGGTCAGAGTAATATTGTCATTAGCAGCTAATAATGATTGGGATCTGCAACAATTTGATGTGAAGAATGCCTTTTTGCATGGAGATCTTGAAGAAGAAATATACATGGAATTGCCACCTGGTTACAATGGACATGTTGCTGCTGAAACTGTTTGCAAACTAAGAAAGGCTCTATATGGGCTGAAACAATCCCCAAGAGCATGGTTTGGAAGATTTACCAAGGTCATGACAGGTTTGGGCTACAAACAGAGCCAAGGAGATCACACATTATTTATCGAACATTCAGTTTCAGGAGGAGTAACACTTTTATTAGTGTATGTAGATGATATTATAGTAAGTGGGGATGACAAGCAGGAACAACAAGTGTTAAGTGAATGTCTTGCCACTGAATTTGAGATCAAGAAGCTAGGGAGACATAAATATTTTTTGGGAATTGAAGTGGCTCATTCCAAGAAAGGGATCTTTATATCTCAACAAAAGTATATTACTGACTTGCTTAAAGAAACAGGGAAGACAGGCTGCAGACCAGCAAACACTCCAGTTGATCCAAATATAAAATTGGGAAGTATGGAGGAGGATATTGCTGTGGACAAGGAGATGTATCAAAGACTTGTGGGCAGGCTTATCTACTTATCTCATACTAGACCAGACATTGCTTTTGCTGTAATTCTAGTTAGTCAATTTATGCACCAACCAAAGAAAGCTCATCTACAAGCTGCCCTTAGAATTGTTCAGTACTTAAAAGGAACCCCTGGAAGAGGAATTTTGTTCAAACGAAACAAGAGTGTAAGTCTTGAAGCATATACAGATGCGGATTATGCAGGGTCAGTTGTAGATAGAAGATCAACCACGGGATACTGTACCTTCCTTGGTGGAAACTTAGTCACTTGGAAGAGTAAAAAACAAAGTGTAGTGGCTAGATCAAGTGCTGAAGCAGAATTTCGGGCAATGGCTCACGGAATATGTGAACTTCTATGGCTGAAGATTATATTGGAAGACTTGAAGATAAAGTGGGACGAACCTATGAGATTATACTGTGACAATAAATCGGCAATTAGCATAGCCCACAACCCGGTGCAAGATGATAGAACTAAACATATTGAAGTTGATAGACACTTTATCAAGGAAAAAATTGACAGTGGCATGATTTGCACACCATATGTGTCTACTCAGAACCAACTTGCAGACATCCTCACCAAGGGACTGAACTGCAGTAACTTTGAAGGAATTATATCCAAGCTGGGAATGGAAAACACCTATTCACCAGCTTGAGGGGGAGTGTCAAAAACCGTTATTTGTGCAGCAGTAATTGACGTGACGTAATTTTAGGATGTCTTTATATTTGATGTGATGTATTCATGCAACAGTTGTGTGTTGTTTTTATTAGGATCATTTATGTTTAATTAATTCCATAATTATAGGGATCTGTTTTAGGATTGGCAGTCTGCATTTCCTAAAATATGTAGCTGACTCATGTATATTTATAGAGGTTAATAACCTCATAATAATAAGATAAGAAACTATCCTATTTCTTCTAAATTTCAGAGAAAGAGAACAAGAGGAGGCAGAAGAAGTGGAAGAAAGAGAAGAAGAGGAAGAATAAGGAGAATAAGCAGAAGAAGTGGAAGAAGGAGAAGAAAAGGAAGAAGAAGAAGATATGGAACGAGAAGAAGTGGAAGAAAGTTAACAAGAGGAGGAAGAAGAACTAATTGAAGGAGGTGGGATGAAGAAGAAGAAATGGAAGAAGGAGACGAAAAGAAGAAGAACAACAAGTAGAAGTAGAAGAAGTGGTAGAAGGAGAATAAGAGGAATAGGAGGAAGTAGTGGAATGAGAGGGGATGAAGAAGAAGAAGTGGAAGAAGGAGAACGGGAGGAGGGAGAAGAAGTGGAAGAAGGAGAAGAAGAGGAAGAAGTGCAAGAACGAGAACAAGAGGAAGAAGAAGAAGTGGAAAGAGAAGTAGTAGAAGAGGGATAAGAGTAAGAAGAAAGGGAGGAAGAAGAGGTAGTGTACGCAGAAGAAGTGCAAGAAGGAAGAAGAAAAAGAAGTGGAAGCAGCAGAAGTTGAAGAAGGTGAACAAGAGGAAGAAGAAGAAGTAGTTGAAGGAGTGGGGATGATGAAGAAGAAGTGGAAAAAGGAGAACAAGAGGTAGAAATGGAAGTTAAAAAAGTAGGACAACAGGAAAAAGAAGAAGAAGTGGAAGAATGAGAAGAAGAGGAAGAAGAAGAAGTAGTTGAAGGAAAGGGTTTAGGGTTTAGGGTTTAGGCAATGGAAGATTGAGAAAAAGAAGAAGAAGAAGCAATGGAAGGAAAGCGGATGCTGAAGACGAAGTGGAAGAAGGAGAACAAGAGGAATAAGAAGAAGTGGAAGGAGAAGTAGTGGAAGAGAGAAAAGAGTAAGAAGAAGGAAAGCAAGGAAAGGGAGGAGGAAGAAGAAGTGGAAGAAGGAGGAGGAGAAGAAGAGGTAGTATAGGCAGAAGAACTGCAAGAAGGAAGAAGAAGAACAAGTGGAAGCAGTAGAAGTGGAAGAAGGTGAACAAAAGGAACAACAAGAAGTAGTTGGAGTGGTGATGATGAAGAAGTGGAAGAATGAGAACAAGAGGTAGAGATGCAAGTGGAAGCAGAAGAAGGACAAAAAGAGGGAGAAGAAGACAAAGGAAAGGGAAGAAGAAGAAGGAGATGAAGAGGATGAAAAAGAAGGAGAGGAGAGGATGAAGAAGAAGTGGAAGAAAGAGAAAAAGAGGAGGCAGAAGAAGTGGAGGAAAGAGAAGAAGGGGAAGAAGAAGGAAAGTAAGAAGAAGAACTGGAAGAAGGAGAAGAAAAGGAAGAAGAAGAAGATATGGAACGAGAAGAAGTGGAAGAAGGTGAACAAGAGGAGGAAGAAGAAGTAGTGGAAGGAGGTGGGATGAAGAAATAGAACTGGAAGAATGGGAAAAGGAGCGAAAGGAAGAAGGAGGGGGAGGGAAAGGAAGAAGAAACAAAAGAAGTGGAATATGGAGGAGAAGAGGAAGAAGAAGAAGAAGAAGTGTAAGCAGAAGATTTAGAGGAAGGAAAAGAAGAGGAAGAGCAACAATTGGAAGCAAAAGAAGTAGGGGATGGAGAAAAAGGGGAAGGAGAAGAAGAAATAGTGGAAGGAGAAGAAACGGAAGAAGAAGAAGTGCAAGCAGAAGAAGTGGAAGAAGGTGAACAAGAGGAAGAAGAAGAAGTAGTTGAAGGAGTGGGGATGATGAAGAAGAAGTGGAAAAAGGAGAACAAGAGGTAGAAATGGAAGTTAAAAAAGTAGGACAACAGGAAAAAGAAGAAGAAGTGGAAGAATGAGAAGAAGAGGAAGAAGAAGAAGTAGTTGAAGGAAAGGGTTTAGGGTTTAGGGTTTAGGCAATGGAAGATTGAGAAAAAGAAGAAGAAGAAGCAATGGAAGGAAAGCGGATGCTGAAGACGAAGTGGAAGAAGGAGAACAAGAGGAATAAGAAGAAGTGGAAGGAGAAGTAGTGGAAGAGAGAAAAGAGTAAGAAGAAGGAAAGCAAGGAAAGGGAGGAGGAAGAAGAAGTGGAAGAAGGAGGAGGAGAAGAAGAGGTAGTATAGGCAGAAGAACTGCAAGAAGGAAGAAGAAGAACAAGTGGAAGCAGTAGAAGTGGAAGAAGGTGAACAAAAGGAACAACAAGAAGTAGTTGGAGTGGTGATGATGAAGAAGTGGAAGAATGAGAACAAGAGGTAGAGATGCAAGTGGAAGCAGAAGAAGGACAAAAAGAGGGAGAAGAAGACAAAGGAAAGGGAAGAAGAAGAAGGAGATGAAGAGGATGAAAAAGAAGGAGAGGAGAGGATGAAGAAGAAGTGGAAGAAAGAGAAAAAGAGGAGGCAGAAGAAGTGGAGGAAAGAGAAGAAGGGGAAGAAGAAGGAAAGTAAGAAGAAGAACTGGAAGAAGGAGAAGAAAAGGAAGAAGAAGAAGATATGGAACGAGAAGAAGTGGAAGAAGGTGAACAAGAGGAGGAAGAAGAAGTAGTGGAAGGAGGTGGGATGAAGAAATAGAACTGGAAGAATGGGAAAAGGAGCGAAAGGAAGAAGGAGGGGGAGGGAAAGGAAGAAGAAACAAAAGAAGTGGAATATGGAGGAGAAGAGGAAGAAGAAGAAGAAGAAGTGTAAGCAGAAGATTTAGAGGAAGGAAAAGAAGAGGAAGAGCAACAATTGGAAGCAAAAGAAGTAGGGGATGGAGAAAAAGGGGAAGGAGAAGAAGAAATAGTGGAAGGAGAAGAAACGGAAGAAGAAGAAGTGCAAGCAGAAGAAGTGGAAGAAGGAGATGAAAGAGGTAGAAATGCAAGTGGAAGCAGAAGAAGGAGAAAAAGGGGAGAAGATGAAGGAAAGGGAAAAAGAAGAAGGAGATGAAAAGGAAGAAAAAGAAGGAGAGGAGTGGATGAAGAAGAAATGGAAGAAAGAGAACAAGAAGAGGCAGAAGAAGTGGAAGAAAGAGAAGAAGAGGAAGAAGAAAGGGAGTAAGCAAAAGAAGTGGAAGAAGGAGAAGAAAAGGAAGAATAAGAAGATGTGGAACGAGAAGAACTGGAAAAAGGTGAACAACAGGAGGAAGAAGAAGTAGTGGAACAAAGTGGGATGAAGAGGAAGAACTAGAAGAAGGAGAAAAGGAAGGAAAGGAAGAAGGAGGGGAAGGGAAGGGAAGAAGAAGTGCAATATGGAGGAAAAGAGGAAGAATAAACATAAGTGTAAGCAGAAGAAATGGAAGAAGAGGAAGAAGAAAAAGTGGAAGAAGGAGACGAAAAAGAAGAAGAACAACATGTGGAAGCAAAAGAAGTGGTAGAAGGAGAATAAGAGGAATAAGATGAAGTAGTGGAATGAGAGGGCATGAAGAAGAAGAAGGAGAAGAAGGAGAAGGCAAGGAGGAAGACGAAGTGGAAGACGGAGAAGAAGTGGAAGAACGAGAAGAAGAGGAAGAAATGCAAGTAGAAGAAGGTGAACAATAGGAAGAAAAACAAGAAGTGGAAGAATGACAAAAAGAGGAAGAAGAAGAAGTAGTGGAAGGAAAGGGGATGCTGAAGAAGAAGTGGAAGAAGTAGAACAAGAGGAAGAAGAAGAAGTGGAAGGAGAGGTAGTGGAAGAAGGAGAAGAGTAAGAAGAAGGAAAGCAAGGAAAGGGGGTAGGAAGAAGAAGTGGAAGAAGGTGGAGAAGAAGAAGCGGAGGAAGAAGAGATAGTGTTGTAGAAGAAGTGGAAGAAGGAATAGGAAGAACAAGTGGAAGCAGCAAAAGTAGTTGAAGGAGTAGGGATGATGAAGGAGACCAAGAGGTAGATATGCAAGTGCAAGCAGAAGAAGGACAAAAAGAGGGAGAAGATGAAAGAAAGGGAAGAAGAAGAAGGAGATGAAGAAGAAGAAAAAGAAGGAGAGGAGAGGATGAAGAAGAAGTGGAAGAAAGAGAAAAAGAGGGGGCAGAAGAGGTGGATGAAAGAAAAGAAGAGGAAGAAGAAGGAGAGTAAGCAGAAGAAGTGGAAGAAGGAGAAGAAAAGGAGGAAGAAGAAGATGTGGAACGAGAAGAAGTAGAAGAAGGTGAACAAGAGGAGGAAGAAGAAGTACTGGAAGGAGGTGAGATAAAGAAGTAGAATTGGAGGAAGAAGAAAAGGAGGGAAAGGAAGAAGGAAGGGAAGGTGATAGAAATCCAGAGGGTTTTGATTTGTTTTACAGATCTATCTAGGTTGGAAGGTAATAAGTTAACAAAACAATGATAATTGGGTAAAGATGAAAATGGTTTAACGAAGGGATAGATGACGTCACTTCCAAGGATGGAAGATAAGTCATACGACGCCACAAGGGTGGTGATTTACCCTGGATAAGTCTAGTAGAACGCCACAAGGAAAAACTCCTTAATAAGTTCTAATGAGAAATTAATCTCTCATAAAAGGGTAAAACCCAATTATAATTTCACTAATTCAATGGTTTCTTTTGAGTACAATTCAGCCTCTATTTATAGAAGTAGGTTGTTCTTCAAAATCATAACTTCCAAAAGAAAAATTAAATACTTCATTATCACGCAATTATCATATATGATTAATTGCATGTTACATTAATTCCTCAATTAATGAAACATTACAAAAAACAAAAAGTCATTGTCTTCGGCATTCACATCATTCCCTCTTTTGAAAAGATTCGTCCTCGAATCTATGAATTTATTTTCCTATCAATTTTATTTACTTATAATTTAAAATAAACAAAATCAACCTCCAGGATAAAATGTAACTTGTAAAAATTCATGCATCAAAGAAGTTTTCCTTTTTGGTTTCGAAACCTAAACAATGGAATCAAGAGAAATTCTTCTTTTAAAATAGACCTGTGCATTTTCTTCGTGAGTTTTAACTTCAATAATGTACTAGATGTACAATGACTCTGTAAAAGTGATATCAAAATTTTTATTCCTCCCATGTGGCAATTTGTGGGTTGTATTCTCATGATCCTGTGCATTCAAAATATCAATAGAAGAAGAAAAAATTAACAGTATTCATTTTAACGTTCTTTTTCTCTCTTTCTCTTTCCTTTTCTCTCTCTTCCTCTTCACTCTTTTCTTTTTCTAATTTTCTCTTTTCTTCTCTCTCTTTTTCTATTTTCTCCTTCAACTTATGTTGATTATCACAAACTTGGCTTGGTGTCAGAAATTTCAAATTAAGTTTGCATCCTTCATGCACCAAAGAAACTTAAAGTCTTTCAGGATTTATCCTTTTACCCTGCAACCAAGGCCTCCCTAAAAGAAAATGACATGAATCCATGGGAGCAATATCGCATGTCACTTCTTCCACATATTTTCCAATAGTGAATCTAAACTTAGTTTGCCTAGGATGAAGACTCGTTAGTAAGTTAAGTTTATTCACCAATATTTCGCTCACCAGGTTGCTACAACTTTCTTCATCAACTGCAAATAAACACAAATGACCTTCAATTAAACACCTTGTATAAAAAATATCCACCATAATTCCAAACCTAGAGCCGAAGCTCTGATACCAACTGATAGAAATCTAGCAGGTTTGGATTTGTGTTGCGGATCTATCTAGGTTGGAAGGTAATAAGTTAACAAAACAATGATAATTGGGTAAAGAAGAAAATGGAAAAGATTAAAATGGTTTAACAAAGGGATAGATGACGCCACTTCCAAGGATGGAAGATAAGTCATACGAAGCCACAAGGGTGGTGATTTACCCTTGATAAGTCTAGCAAAATGCCACAAGGAAAAACTCCTTGATAAGTTCTAAAGAGAAATTCATCTCTCACAAAAGGGTAAAACCCAATTATAATTTCACTAATTCAATGGTTTCTTTTGAGTACAATTCAGCCTCTATTTATAAAACTAGGTGGTTGTTCAAAATAATAACTTCCAAAAGAAAAATTAAATACTTCATTATCACACAATTATCATATATGATTAATTGCATGTTACATTAATTCCTAAATTAATGAAACGTTACAAAAAATGAAAAGTCATTGTCTTCGGCATTCACATAAGAAGGTAAGGGAAAAAGAAGCAGAAGAAGTGGAATATGCAGGAGAAGAGGAAGAAGAAGAAGAAGAAGTGTAAGCAGAAGATTTGGTAGAAAGAGAAGAAAAGGAAGAGCAACAATTGGAAGCAAAAGAAGTGGGGATGGCGAAAAAGAGGAAGAAAAAGAAGGAAAGGGGAGAAGAGGAAGAAGTAGTGGAAGGAGAAGAAATGGAAGAAGCGGAAGAAGAAGAAGTGGAAGAAGGACACAAAAAAGAAGAAGAATAACAAGTGGAAGCTGAAGAAGTGGTAGAAGGAGAATAAGAAGAATAGGAGGAAGTAGCGGAATAAGAGGGGATGAAGAAGAAGAAATGGAAGAAGGAGAACGGGAGGATGAAGAAGAAGTGGAAAAAGGAGAAGAAGTGGAAGAACGAGAAGAAGAGGAAGAAGTGCAGGTGGAAGAAGGAGAACAACAAGAAGAAGAAGAAGAAGAACAAGTGGAAGAATGAGAAAAAGAGGAAGAAGAAGAGGCAGTGGAAGGAAAGGGGATGCTGAAGACAAAGTGGAAGAAGGAGAACAAGAGGAAGAAGAAGAAGTGGAAGGAGAAGTAGTGGAAAAGGGAGAAGAGTAAGAAGAAGGAAAGCAAGGAAAGGCAGGAGGAAGAAGAAGTGGAAGAAGGAGGAGAAGAAGAAGGGGAGGAAGAAAAGGTAGTGTAGGCAGAAGAAGTGCAAGAAGGAAGAAGAAGAACAAGTGGAAGCAGCCGAAGTGGAAGAAAGTGAACAAGAGGAAGAAGAAGATGTAGTTGAAGGAGTGGGGATGTTGAAGAAGTGGAAGAAGGAGATCAAGAGGTAGAAATGCAAGTGGAAGCAGAGGAAGGAGAAAAAAAGAGGGAGAAGCTGAAGGAATGGGAAGAAGAAGAAGGAGATGAAGAGAAAGAAAAAGAAGGAGAGGAGAGGATGAAGAAGAAGTGGAAGACAGAGAAGAAGAGGAGGCAGAAGAAGTGGAAGAAGAAGGAGAGTAAGCAGAAGAAGTGGAAGAACGTGAAGAAAAGGAAGAGGAAGAAGATGTGGAACGAGATGAAGTGGAAGAAGGTGAACAAGAGGAGGAAGAAGAAGTAGTGGAAGGACGTGGGATGAAGAAGAAGAACTAGAAAAAGGAGAAAAGGAGGGAACGGAAGAAGGAGGGGAAGGGAAGGGAATAAGAAGTAGAAGAAGTGGAATATGGATGAGAAGAGGAAGAAGAAGAAGAAGTGTAAGTAGAAGATTTGGGGGAAGGAGAAGAAGAGGAAGAGGAATAATTGGAAGAAAAAGAAGTGGGGGATGGATGATGCATGCTCCCTAAGCAAGGGCCCTATCACTAAGGCCATGGCTAGGAGAATAGAAGAAGACATGGCTAGAGTAGAGGGAGGAAGATCTCACCTCCATATGACCATCAAGTTATGCAAGCCATTACTTATTTACCTGTAATTTTTCTTTTAGGAACCTAGGATTTTATTTTGGACATGTATTAGTCCATTTAATTTTCTAGGAGGTGTCTTAGTAATAAGAAGGGGTAAGATTAGCTTTTGGGCCTTTATTTAGGAAATAAAAGGGTAGTTTGATAACTGCACCCTATTTTCCTAAATAAAACCCAAAACTTATAAAGTAGTAATCTTGAGCCTTTGGATGAGGTAGCTTGGGCACCAATTCTCATCTAAAGGAGGGGGTTGATTGGACTTTGGGCTTCAATCCTCCTCCCTTGGATGACTCCTTTTAATCCTAGCCTTTCCTTTCCTTCTTGACTTGTCCAAGAGGTTAGCTCCCTCTATGAAAAAGTGCTCCTTCGCACTCTTGTTTTTTTTACACTTTATTGAATGGAAAAACCTTGAGTTGGCCAAAATTCTCTTAGTGTCCACCCTTCTCTCTTTGAAAATTCCTTAGGTTTTTATCAAGGGTTCCATCCCTTGTGGCAAACTTTCCCTCTTAGGCTTATCTTACCTTAAGTGGCACCTAAAAACACCTTACTTGTTACCTCTCCACAAACCATTTCACCAAAGAAGAAAACCTCTAGAAAAATATCAAGGGAACCATGCATCATTTGGTATCAGAGCATAGGTTCTAGAGGTCAAAATTTCTTTTTCTCTATCTTTTTAATTTTGTGCATTCTTATATATTATTTACTTCATTTCCGCAATTTTATTCTTGTCTTCCCTTGTTGTTTATTTCGTTCATTTCATGTCTTGAAGTTAATATTAGTAGTTTCTTAATTTTCCTTATTCTATTCGCTATTGTCTTTATTGTTGATGCAATTTTATTTTGTTCTTTTCATTGCATCTTTTGCTGCATTTTAAGTGTTCTTGCCCTTAGTATAGCTTTATTTTATGTTTAATGTGCTGAGGTTAGGTACCTAAACAAAAGAGGTAGTGTAAGTCCACATAAGTGTGCATTTTGCACAACCTTGTGGCTCTCCTTTTGGGCTAATCCTTGGTGCATTTCTTGCTGAAATTTTTGCTCACTTTATAGGTTCATTTTTACTTTTATAATCTCTAAGTTTTGTCAAAAATGGTCATGTTATTTTCCTTTCATGTCATATAAACTACCTTAGGTTTAACCTCTTCTTATTTTACAAAAAGCCTTATAAAATATTTGTTGTTTGTGTTCTTATGTGTTTATGCTTTTAATTCAAGCATTCTAGTTTCTAAATATTTTTAAATAATTGCTCAATTCAATCCTTTGTATTCTTTCTTGTTTGCACATGCTTTTGGTAGTTTCCCCCTTGGTTTTGCTTTCACTATTGGTTATTCGTTTGAGTACAATTTTTTGGGCAAATTGTGAGTTGAACTTGGGAAACCAAATCACTCATTTAAAATGCTTAAAGTACTCCTAAAATATCATTAGTTTAGTGGCAATTGGGGCTACTAAAATTTGTTGTTTCTTTTATTTTAATGTTCACTAGTTGCATTTGTTTACAATTTTGGTGGCTTGTTCCTTTTACCTTTAGCTCAAGCGATAATATTGTTGTTCCTCATTAATTTTGCTTTCCATTAAGTTAGGTACAGCAACATTAAGTTTAAAAAAAAAAGAAAAGGATAAAACAAACCAAAAAAGTTGAAGTTCAAAAACAAAAAAGAGAGGAAAAGAATTCCAAAGAAAGAACAAAAAAAAAATTATGAAAATAACTTGTGTACCTATTTGATTAAGACACTTTAAGGACTTAAAATTACTTGTAAGAGCTTGAGAGTCTTCTTAAAAGAATTCGACCACTACAATTTTAAAGTTAGTGCAATTTGTGAAATTTTGGAGTCTTGTTTAGTTTGTTTTTCATTCCACTCTAGTGCCTTTCTTAGGTATTCCTTTGTGTGCTTTCTTTATTGTTTACCTTTAATTGTTGCTTGTCTTCTTTTTTCAAATTCTTTCTAGTCTTGTCAAATTAATCTTACCAATTGGTTAGTGTCCTTTGTTGTGTTTATCCTTTTATTGCTTTTAAGTTTCTATGTTGCATATCCCTTGCTACTTTCTTTGGTTTATTTGGTTTGTGTAATAGTGCTACTTTCTAATAAGCTTCAAGAAAGAACTTCCCACAAGGTTAGCATACTTTGGAAACTTGAACTAAGAGCTTAAGGGACCAACTCAAAGGGGCAAACACTAGCCGTGACCTTTAGAGCACATTTGGAGACCAAAGGACTTGAAGACTTTAAATTTTGCATTTTTAATTTGGTTGTAATTAATTCTTCCTTTAGAATTGGGAGTTTGAGTGCCCTTAAGGCCCTTCCTTTTTATTGTAATAACTGGTTTTAATTTCTTTTAGCTTTAGTTTCTAAAAAATTAGGTGAAGAAGGAAGAATTAGTACACTTCTTTCAACACCTTAAGGCCCTTCCTTTTTATTGTAATAACTGGTTTTAATTTCTTGTAGCTTTAGTTTCTAAAAAATTAGGTGAAGAAGGAAGAATTAGTACACTTCTTTCAACACCTTAGGAGCATGTTTTTAGATCCCTTACCTTTTTAAATTTTCTTTTTTGCCCTTCAAGTCTTTCTTTAATTCCTTGTCAAAACGCTTAGAAGGCTAAAGAGTTCCAATGACTCATCAAAGCCATTTTAGGTGAGGAAACATACAAAAGGGAGGAGTGCTTTGTGAAAAGTTTTTGGCCACCTTTTTCCTCTTAGAAATTCAAGCACAATGGCATCACACACCCACTCTAGTGCTCATAGTTACTCATCAAACAAGAGTGTAAACCAAAGAAATATTTCTAAAGATTACACTCTAGAAAACTTGAACATGGATTTTAGAGAGTGGATGGCAAAAGAGCAAGAGAGGAGAGAAGAAAAAAGGAGAGAAAAGGAAGCCAAGGAGAAAAGAAAAGCAAAAGAAAGAGAAGAAGAGAAAAGAGAAAAAAAAGAGCAAGAGGAAAGAAGATTAAGAGAAAGGAGAGAAGACCAAGAAAGAAAAGAAAGAAAGGAAAGAGAGAAAAAAAGAAAGAGAAGAGGAGAAAAAGGAAGCATGACAGTGGTGAGGATTATAAAATGAAAGGAATAGTCATGGGTTCATTCTCACGATGCAATAATAAGAGTGAAAGTGAGGAAGAATATTATAATCATTCTAGAAGACATTACCATTCATCCATGCACAATAATGGGGGCCCTCCAAGGGAGCCCAAAGTTGATCTCCCCCCATTTCATGGGAGGGAGGATGTGGAAGCCTACCTTGATTGGGAAACCAAGGTAGAACAACTCTTTACCTGCCATGAGGTAAGAGAAGAAAGGAAAGTTCCTATGGCAACCCTTAGCTTCCAAGGGCATTCCATGCATTGGTGGGTTGGGTTAACCAATGAAAGAATCAGCACTAATATGCCTTCAATAAAATATTGGAATGACCTTAGAAGTGCTTTAAGGAGAAGGCATATACCCTCTTGGTATGAAAGAGATCTTTTGGAAAGACTCCAAAGAATAAGGCAAACCAACCTTAGTGTAGAGGAGTATTGACAAAGGATGGAACTTCTTATCTTGAGGGCGGGTATATCATTGAAGAACCCAAGGCCACTATGGCAAGGTATTTGTGTGGGTTGAGCACCGAAATTCGTGACAAAGTTGAGCTCTTCTCATACAATAACCTTAATGAGTTGGTCCAACTTTGCATCAAGGTGGAAAATCAATTGCAAAGAAAAAGCTTTAAAAGAGACCATCCTCTTATGTAAAGAGGGACCAACCAAAGGGGAGTTCTTCCAAGAGCTACCCCAAAGAGGGACACTCCAAGAATCACAAAGAGCATCATGCATCACATTTAGAAAGAATGCCCCATACAGCTAACTCTCGAGAGAAAGTTAGTAGTATCAAATGCTTTAAGTGTCTTGGGAGAGGTCACATTGGCTCTCAATGCCCTACTAAGAGAAACATCAACATGAGGGCCCAAGATGTTTATAGTAGTGAGTCTAGCTCACCTTCCTCCTCTAGTGAGAGTGAGGAAGAGGGGGTCCATGCATACAATTCTGACTGTGATGAGACTGCTTATGCATATGAGGGAGACCTCTTGATGATAAGAAGGTTTCTTGGAAGCCAACCTTTGAAATTATCCTCACCTCAAAGGGAGAACATATTTCACACCCGCTGCAAGGTGAATGATAAAATATGCTCTCTCATTGTAGATAGTGGGTCATGCTGCAACTGTTGTAGCTCAAGGTTGGTGGAAAAAATAGCCTTGACCCCACTTCCCCACCCTAAGCCTTACAAGCTTCAATGGCTCAATGAGCAAGGGGAAATGGAGGTCAATGAGCAAGTAAAGGTTCTAATTTCCATTGTGCCTTATAAAGATGAGATCCTATGTGACATAGTCCCAATGGAAGTTGGTCACATCTTGCTAGGAAGACCATGGAAATTTGATAAACAAGCCATACACCATGGTCATTCCAATAACATCATCCTCACTCATAAGGATAAGCGTATCAAATTGTGTCCTCTAACACCTTCTCAAGTGGCGGAGGACCAATTCATCATGATGCATAAGAGAGATGAAGAAAAAAAACAAAAATAGGAAAAACAAAGAAAAAGCTTTACCCTTAAAGCTTGAAAGGGTAAGGAGGATGAGTTAGAAGTTAGCACCCCTTCTAAGAAGGTAATTAGTAAAGGGAGTCTATTTGCTACAAAATTGGATTTAAAGGAAGCTCCCTTGACTAATAAATCTTTCTATCTCCTCCTTTGCAAAGAGGCATCCCCCATTTCTTCCCCCTCTACTTCTTCCTCCTCTAGTTCTAGCAATGCCATAGAACTTGGACATGAGAACCTACCTCAAGAGGTTCAAGAGCTTTTAAAAGAAGTTGGTGATATATTCCCTAACAAAGTTCCAAATAGACTTGGTACCCGGGGCTAGCCTGCCTAATAGGCATGCTTATAGGACTAACCCCATGGAAACCAAAGAAATTGAGTCTCAAGTCCAAGAACTATTGGAGAAGGGCTGGGTTCAAGAGAGCCTCAGCCCTTGTGTTGTACCAGTCTTGTTGGTGCCCAAGAAGAATGGACAATAGAGGATGTGCATTAATTGCCGAGCAATCAATAACATCACCAACAAATATAGGCACCCTATCCCTAGACTTGACGACATGCTTGATGAGTTGCATGGGGCTTAATTGTTTTAAAAAATTGACCTTAGGAGTGGTTATCACCAAATTCGCATCAAGGAGGGTGATGAATGGAAAACCGCTTTTAAGACCAAATTTGGGTTTTATGAGTGGTTAGTAATGCCCTTTGGGCTTACTAATGCCCCAAGCACCTTCATGAGGCTTATGAATCATGTCCTTAGGGATTGCATAGGTAGGTTTTGTGTTGTTTATTTTGATGACATCTTAGTATATAGCAAGAGCCTAGATGAACATGTAGGTCATCTTAGGTGCGTCTTTTGCATTCTTAGGTCACACCAACTCTATGGAAATCTTGAAAAATGTAATTTTTGTGTGGAGAGTGTGGTGTTCTTAGGTTTTATAGTTAATAAAAATGGGGTTCAAGTGGACCCCGACAAAATCAAAGTCATCCAAGAATGGCCCACCCCAAAAAGTGTGACTGAGATCAAGAGTGTTCATGGTCTCGTGAGCTTTTACAGGCACTTTGTGCCTAACTTCTCCACACTTTTCTCACCAATCAATGATTTGGTGAAAAAGGATACTCCTTTCCTTTGGGGTGAAAGACAACAAAAAGCCTTTGAACTTATCAAAGAAAAACTGACTCATGCACCCAAATGGGTTCTTTGTGAGTGAGGGGTACCTTTTCAAAGGTAGCAGACTTTGTGTACCCCAAGGATCTATGAGAAGTCTGCTAACAAAAGAGAGCCATGAGGGTGGGCTCATGGGGCATTTTGGAATTAACAAAACTCTTCTGCTTTTACAAGAAAAATTCTTTTGGCCACATATGAAGAACGATGTCTATAGACATTGTCATAGATGCATTGCTTGCTTGCAAGCTAAGTCTAAGACAATGCCTCATGGATTTACATACCTTTACCTGCTCCTTCTGCACCTTGGCTGGATATTAGTATGGATTTCATCCTTGGCCTACCTCGAACCCAACAAGGTGCAGACTCTATCTTTGTGGTGGTAGATAGATTTTCAAAAATGGCTCACTTTATACCATACCACAAGATAGATGATGCGAGCAACATCACGATACTTTTCTTTAAAGAAGTTGCCTATTTACATGGAATTCCCCAATCCATAGTCTCTGATAGAGATGTGAAGTTCCTTAGCCACTTCTGGAAAACATTGTGGGCAAGGCTAGGAACTAAACTCTTATTTTCTACCACATGTCACCCCCAAACTAATGGGAAGACTGAGGTAGTAAATAGATCTCTATCTACTATGCTTAGGGCACTTGTTCTAGGAAATCACAAGTCTTGGGATGAATACCTACCCCATATTGAGTTTGCATACAACTGGGTGGTTCAAAGGACCACCAAGCATTCTCCCTTTGAAGTTGTTTATGGCTTCAACCCCCTCACTCCTCTTGATATCTTGCCCTTACCATTCCCTTCTTCTGTTCACAAAGAAGGAATAACAAGAGCGGATTTTGTTAAAAAATTACATTAGAGGGTAAAGGCCAACATTGAACATCATTCAAAGGAGTATGCTAGTAAAGCCAATAGGGGCAGGAAAGAAATTATCTTCAATGAAGGGGATTGGGTATGGCTTCATTTGAGGAAGGATTGCTTCCCTACTCAAAGGAAGTCCAAGCTTAGCAACTGAGGAGATGGTCCCTTTCAAGTCCTCAAGAGAGTGAATGCCAATGCATACATATTAGATCTCCCTGAGGACTATGGTATCAGTACTACCTTTAATGTTTGTGATTTGATCCCTTTTGTAGGTACTGATGAAGAAGAGGAGGACCTATCAGATTTGAGGTAAAATCCTTCCCAAGGGGGAGGAGATGATGCATGCTCCCCAAGCAAGGGCCCTATCACTAGGGCCATGGCTAGGAGAATAGAAGAAGACATGGTTAGAGTAGAGGGAGGAAGATCTCACATCCATATTCTCATCTAAAGGAGGGGGTTGATTAGACTTTGGGCTTCAATCCTCCTCCCTTGGATGACTCCTTTTAATCCTAGCCCTTCCTTTCCTTCTTGACTTGTCCAAGAGGTTAGCTCCCTCTATAAAAAAGTGCTCCTTCACACTCTTGTTTTTTTTATACTTTATTGAATGGCAAATCCTTGAGTTGGCCACAATTCTCTTAGTGTCCACCCTTCTCTCTTTGAAAATTCCTTAGGTTTTTATCAAGGGTTCCATCCCTTGTGGCAAACTTTCCCTCTTAGGCTTATCTTACCTTAAGTGGCGCCTAAAACCACCTCACTTCTTACCTCTCCACAAACCGTTTCACCAAAGAAGAAAACGTCTAGAAAAAGATCAAGGGAAATATGCATCAATGGAGAAAACGAGGAAGGAGACGAAGGAAAGGGAAGAAAAACAAGTAGTGGAAGGAGAAGAAATGGAAGAAGAGGAAGAAGAATAAGTAGAAGAAGGAGATGAAAAAGAAGAAGAACAACAAGTGGAAGCAGAAGAAGTGGTAGAAAGAGAATAAGAATAGTAGGAGGAAGTAGTGGAATGAGAGGGGATGAAGAAGAAGAACTGGAAGAAGGAGAATAGGAGGAGGAAGAAGAAGTGGAAGAAGGAGAATAAGTGCAAGAACGAGAAGAAGAGGAAGAAGTACAAGTGTAAGAAGGAGAACAATAGGAAGAAGAAGTGGAAGAAGGAGAACAATAGGAAGAAGAAGTATTGGAAGGAGGTGGGATGAAGACGAAGAACTAGAAGAAGGATAAAATGATGGAAAGGAAGAAGGAGAGGAAGGGAAGGGAAGAAGAAGTAGAAGAGTGGAATATGGAGGAGAAGAGAAAGAAGAAGATGAAGTGTAAGCAGAAGATTTGGGGGGAGGAGAAGAAGAGGAAGAGCAACAATTGGAAGCAAAAGAAGTAGGGGATGGAGAAAAAGTAGAAGGAGAAGAAGGAAAGGGAAGAAGAAGAAGTAGTGGAAGGGGAAGAAATGGAAGAAGAGGAAGAAGAAGTGTAAGTAGAAGAAGTGGAAGAAGGAGACGAAAAAGAAGAAGAACAACAAGTGCAAGCTGAAGAAGTGGAAGAAGGAGAAGAAGTGGAAGAACGAGAAGAAGAGGAAGAAGTGCAAGTGGAAGAAGGAGAACAATAGGAAGAAGAAGTGGAAGAATGAAAAAAAGAGAAAGAAGAAGAAGTAGTGGAAGGAAAGGGGATGATGAAGAAGAAGTGGAAGAAGGAGAACAAGAGGAAGAACAAGAAGTGGAAGGAGAAGTAGTGGAAGACAGAGAAGAGAAAGAAGAAGGAAAGCAAGGAAAGGGAGAAGGAAGAAGAAATGGAAGAAGGAGGAGAAGAAGAAGGGGAGGAAGAAGAGGTAGTGTAGGCAGAAGAAATGCAAGAAGGAAGAAGAAGAACAAGTGGAAGCAGTAGAAGTGGAAGAAGCTGAACAAGAGGAAGAAGAAGAAGTAGTTGAATTAGTGGGGATGATGAAGAAAAAGTGGAAGAAGGAGAACAAGAGGTAGAAATGCAAGTGGAAGTAGAAGAAGGAGAAAAAAAGGGAGAAGACGAAGGGAAAGGAAGAAGAAGAAGGAGATGAAGAGGAAGAAAAAGAAGGAGAGGAGAGGATGAAGAAAAAGTGGAAGAAAGAGAACAAGAGGAGGAAGAAGAACTGGAAGAAAGAAAAGAAGAGGAAGAAGAAGGAGAGTAAGCAGAAGAAGCGGAAAAAGGAGAAGAAAAGGAAGAAGAAGAAGATGTGGAACGAGAAGAAGTGGAAGAAGGTGAACAAGAGAAGGAAGAAGAAGTATTGGAAGAAGGTGGGATGAAGACGAAGAACTTGAAGAAAGAGAAAAAGAGGGAAAGGAAGAAGGAGGGGAACGGAAGGGAAGAAGAAGCAGAAGGGTGGAATATGGAGGAAAAGAGAAAGAAGAAGATCAAATGTAAGCAGACGAAGGTGAACAAGAGGAGGAAGAAGAAGTATTGGAAGAAGGTGGGATGAAGACGAAGAACTTGAAGAAAGAGAAAAAGAGGGAAAGGAAGAAGGAGGGGAACGGAAGGGAAGAAGAAGCAGAAGGGTGGAATATGGAGGAAAAGAGAAAGAAGAAGATCAAATGTAAGCAGAAGATTTGGGGGAAGGAGAAGAAGAGGAAGAGCAACAATTGGAAGCAAAAGAAGTGGGGGATGGAGAAAAAGAGGAAGGAGAAGAAGGAAAGGGAAGAAGAAGAAGTAGTGGAAGGGGAAGAAATGGAAGAAGAGGAAGAAGAAGTGTAAGCGGAAGAAGTAGAAGAATGAGGCAAAAAAGAAGAAGAACAACAAGTGGAAGCTGACGAAGGAGAAGAAGTGGAAGAAGGATAAGAAGAGGAAGAAATGCAAGTGGAAGAAGGAGAACAATAGGAAGAAAAAGTGGAAGAATGAGAAAAAGAGGAAGAAGAAGAAGCAGTGAAAGGAAAGGGGATGCTGAAGAAGAACTGGAAGAATAAGAACAAGAGGAAGAAAAGGAAGTGGAAGGAGAAGTAGTGAAAGACGGAGAAGAGAAAGAAGAAGGAAAGCAAGGAAAGGGAGGAGGAAGAAGAAGTGGAAGAAGGAGGAGAAGAAGAAGGGGAGGAAGAAGAGGTAGTGTAGGCAAAAGAAGTGCAAGAAGGAAGAAGAGGAACAACTGGAAGCAGCAGAAGTGGAAGAAGGTGAACTAGATGAAAAAGAAGAAGTAGTTGAAGTAGTGGGAATGATGAAGAAGAAGCAGAAGAAGGAGAATAAGAGGTAGAAATGCAAGTGAAAGCAAAAGAAGGAGAAAAAAAAGCAGAAGACGAAGGAAAGGGAAGAAGAAACAGGAGATGTAGAGGAGGAAAAAGAAGGAGAGGAGAGGATGAAGAAGAAGTGGAAGAAAGAGAACAAGAGGAGGCAGAAGAAGTGAAAGAATGAAAAGAAGAGGACGAAGAAGGAGAGTAAGCAGAAGAAGTGGAAGAAGGAGAAGAAAAGGAAGAAGAAGAAGATGTGGAACGTGATATGAATCCAGAAGACAATGACTTTTCATTTTTCGTCACGTTCCATTAATTTAGAAATTAATGTAACATTCAATTAATCATATGTGATAATTGCATGATAATGGAGTATTTAATTTTATTTTAGGAGTTATGATTTTGAATAGCCACCTAATTCTATAAATAGGGGCTGAATTGTACTCAAAAGTGAACCATTGAATTAGTGAAATTATATTTGGGTTTTACCCTTTTGTGAGAGATGAATTTCTCTTTAGAACTTATCAAGGAATTTTTCTTTGTGGCGTTTTGCTAGACTTATCAAGGGTAAATCACCACCCTTGTGGCGTCATATGACTTATCTTCTATCCTTCGAAGTGGCGTCATCTATCTCTTCGTTAAACCATTTTCATCCTTTCCATTTTCTTGTTTACCCAATTCTCATTGTTTTGTTAACTTATTACCTTCCAACCTAGATAGATCCACAAAACGAATTCATCACCTCTGAATTTACATTAGAATGAGAAGAAGTGGAAGAAGGTGAACAAGAGGAGGAAGAAGAAGTAGTGGAAGGAGGTGGGATGAAGAAAAAAAACTGGAAGAAAATGAAAACGATGGAAAGGAAGAAGGAGGGGAACGGAAGGGAAGAAGAAGTGGAATATGGAGGAGAAGAGGAAGAAGAAGAAGTGTAAGCAAAAGAAGTGGGTGATGGAGAAAAAGAGGAAGGAGAATAAGGAAAGAGAAGAAGAAGTAGTGCAAGGAGAAGAAATGGGGGAAGAGGAAGAAGAACAAGTGGAAGAAAGAGATGGAAAAGAAGAAGAAACACAAGTGGAAGCAGAAGAAGTGGTAGAAGGAGAATAAGACGAATAAGAGGAAGTAGTAGAATGAAAGGGGATGAACAAGAAGAAGTGGAAGAAGGAGAGCGAGAGGAGGAAGAAGAAGTAGAAGAAGGAGAAGAAGTGGAAGAATGAGAACGGGAGGAGGAAGAAGAAGTAGTGGAAGGAGGTGGGATGAAGAAGAAGAACAGGAAGAAGGAGAAAAGGAGGGAAAGGAAGAAGGAGGGGATGGGAAGGGAAGAAGATGCAAAGAAGTGGGGGATGGAGAAAAAGAGGAAGGAGAAGAAGGAAAGGGAAGAAGAAGAAGTAGTGGAAGGAGAAGAAAGAAGAAGAAGTGTAAGAAGAAGAAGTGTAAGCAGAAGAAGTGGAAGAAGGAGACGAGAAAGAAGAATAACAATAAGTGGAAGCAGAAGAAGTGGAAGAAGGTGAGCAAGAGGAAGAAGAAGAAGTAGTGGAAGGAGGTGGGATGAAGAAGAAGAAGAACTGGAAGAAGGAGAAAAGGAGGGAAAGGAAGAAGTAAGGGAAGGGAAGGGAATAAGAAGCAGAAGAGGTGGAATATGGAGGAGAAAAGGAAGAAGAAGAAGAAGAATTGTAAGTAGAAGATTTAGAGGAAGGATAAGAAGAGGAAGAACAAGTGGAAGTAGGATACGAAAAAGAAGGAAAGGGGAGAAGAAGAAGAATTAGTGGAAGGAGAAGAAATGGAAGAAGAGGAAGAAGAATAAGTGGAAGAAGGAGACGAAAAAGAAGAAGAACAACAAGTAGAAGCTGAAGAAGTGGTAGAAGGAGAATAAGAAGAATAGGAGGAAGTAGTGGAATGAGAGAGGATGAAGAAGAAGAAGTGGAAGAATCAGAACGGGGAGGTAGTGCAGGCAGAAGAAGTGCAAGAAGGAAGAAGAAGAACAAGTGGAAGCAGAAGAAGTGGAAGAAGGTGAACAAGAGGGAGAAGAAGAAGTAGTTGAAAGAGTTGGGATGATGATGAAGAAGTGGAAGAAGGAGAACAAGAGGTAGAAATGCAAGTAGAAGCAGAAGAAGGAGAAAAAGAGGGAGAAGACGAAGGAAAGGGAAGAAGAAGAAGGAGATGAAGAGGAATAAAAAAAAAGGAGAGGAGACGATGAAGAAGAAGTGGAAGAAAGAGAAGAAGTGGAAGAAGAAGGAGAGTAAGTAGAAGAAGTGGAAGAAAGAGAAGAAAAGGAAAAAGAAGAAAATGTGGAACCAGAAGAAGTGGAAGAAAGTGAACAAGAGGAGGAAGAATGATAGAAATCCAGAGGGGTTGGATTCGTTTTGCGGATCTATCTAGGTTGGAAGGTAATAAGTTAAGAAACAATGAGAATTGGGTAAACAAGAAAATGGAAAGAATGAAAACAGTTTAACGAAGGGATAGATGACGTGATGCAATCTCACCTAGCATGCATCATGGCTAGGAGGACTCAAGGAAGGCATGGCATAGACAAAAGCTCATTGAAGATTCGAAGCCATAGTCTTCGTTATTTTTAGCTTGTAAATATTTTATTTTAATTAGATAAATAGGAAAGTATTTTTAATTCCCTTAAGGCCATGTATTTCCGGTCATCTTCTTAGTTTATAAGGTATAGGTGTCTTTAGTTAAAAAGGAGGAGTAAGCTTATAATGGGTGCATGATTTTGGGCTAGCCCATTCACATTAAGATATGCTAATTGCACCCATAGGGGGTGAACTTAGGTGCCTCACTTAAGGCCTAAGACTTGGGTTAATTAGTTTTAATCCTAATTAAGCCCAAGTCCCACATTGCCTAGAAAAGTGTGCCCAAGCTCTCCCATTGGGCTATATATACTCATTCCCCCTCATTGTAAAATTTCACCTTTGAAGTTGAATGAAAATAGTCTCTTTGTGAGCACATTCTTAGTAAAAGGTCTTGAGGATCCTCTCTCTTGAGGAACCTCTTCCTAGTTGGTTTTTATCAAGGGTTCCTTCCCTTGTGGCAAACCTAAACACTTTGGCTTATCTCTCTTTGAGAGTGGCACCCCACCTCCATTTTCTTTCCCCTCCATCATCCATTTCATGGTGCTTGGAACCTCAAGGAAAAAGATTAAGGGAGGCATGCATCATTTGGTATCAGAGCCAACTCCATGAGGTTCTTTTCTAGTCTTAATTTTCTTTAATTTTTTTTCAGCTTTTCTTCTTAGAGTTCTTGCTTTTTCCTTTATTTTTTCCAGCCTTTGATTCTTGTCATTTAATTCCTTTTATGTGTTGTTAGTTTATGTTTTTGTAGTTTTCATTTTATGCAATTTATTTCCTAGTTTTTATTGCTTTCTAGATTCAATTTATCTTGTTCTTTTCCATTGAATCTTTATATGTTTCCCTTAGGATTGTTTCTTTAATTTTCTGCCTAGCTTTTTATTTTTTCCTTATTCTTGTGCAAATCCTAAGAAGATCATTGTAATGACTTCACAAAATTTGTGAAGGAAGCCACACATTGTGGTCTTGATCTTTGGATGCACGTTGTTCTTCTTATTTGAATTTTTAATTCTATTTTCCTGCACCTATTTTTCTGTTTTTCCAGCCCTTTGTTCTCTGTTTTGGGCATATATTTCTGGTTATATTGAGTTATTTAATTTCAGTTTTTAATCTTCCAAGTTGTGTCTTAGTTGGTCATGTTGTAGCCCTTTTATTGTCTCTTAATCCTACATAGTTTTGCCTTTTTATTTTTACCATAAAAGTGTGTTATTTCTCTATTGGAAATTGAGCATCAAAGAGGCTTACTCTTGATCCCATGTCCTTAGAGTCTCACATGCTATTTAGATCTTAGCATGTTCTTAAAAAAAAAATCTTCAAAAAAATTAATGCTCAATTTCTTCCAAATTTCATTCATTTGTTCAATAATTTTAGTATCTTAATTTTGTGCTAGTTTTTGTGGTGATTTTTGTTGATTGGCTTTGAGAGGCATGTTGGGTATGATTGGGCTGATTATTGAGTAATCAAGTTGTCCTCAACTTCCATAAAACTCTCCTTGTGCCATTTATTTTTTATCACCTAAAATTACTAGTTCATATTAGGTTGCTTTGTTTCTTAATTTTACACTTTTGTATATCAATTATGGTGGCCATTTCCTATCCTTTGTTCAAGCATTTATGATTCTTTGACTCCTCACTATATTTGCTACAAAATGTGTTAAGAGGTGTAGCAAAATTGTTTCAAAAAAAAAAAAAGAAGAAGAAAAGAAATCAAAAGTGTAAAATAAGTAAAAAAAAAAGAGTTAGTAAAAAGTGCTAAAAACAAGTAAAAAGAGTACAAAAATAAAAATAAAAATTAGTGCACCTCAAAATTATTAAAAAATTCAAAGGAGTGTTAAATTTTATTGAAATTTGCTTGAATTTATTTGACTATGATTTAGCCACCTTGCTTTACAATTGTGCAAATCATTGAATTTGTTGAGTCTTTTTTGTTTTAAGTCCAATTCTATTTTAGGCCCATTCTAGGAATTTTTTTTTGTGTGCCAACTTTCTTTCTACACCTTTTATTTCTTGCTTGTCCTTATTGGCTTTCTTTGTGTTTGTCAAATAAATTCTTTCCACTTGGATGTGTTCCTATTCTTGTTAAGTGCTTTTTTATTGCTTTTTGCTTTCAAATTCTACTTCCCTTGGTCTCTTGCTTAGGCGCTTGTTTTCTCTTGGTAGGTAGCCAAATTGTTGAAATTTTCACAAGGGTAGCATCCTTAGGAAGTGTTGATTTAAAACCAAGGAAGAGGAGACTTGAAAAGGAGGCCAAGACTAGAGTGATACACTTGGTGAGGAGCACTTGAAGAAAGGAGCTACATTCAACTACTTTTAATTTTCTTTGTTTAATTTGGGTTTATTTTTAAAGGACATTTTAATTAGAGGTATTGGATGGCCATAAGGGTCACCTCTTTTGTGTGTAATAAACCTTAGTTTCTCGTTTTAGTGTGGATAAGGAATTGGTACCCCTTATTCATACTTAGGAGCACGTTAGAATCCTTTAGCTTTGCTTTAAATTTCTTTATTTGCTTTCAACGTTTTAGAAAGTGTTAGAGTTCCAAAGACTCTTAACACTTTAGGAGAAAACAAAAAAGAGAGGAGTGTTTTGCATATTAGTTCCCTAGGCCTTACACTTTGACATGTTTTCACACACTTCTAGGAGTGTTAGGAGTAGTAATGAAACTAGGGAAAATAAAGGAGAAGAATGTGAGAATAGAATAAAAGAAAAGAATGAGAAGAGCGATAAACCAACCTTGCCCACATATCCATACTCTATTGATTGGGAAATAGTAGAAAAACAACGTAGGGAATTTTGGAAAAATGAGAGAAAACAAAGAGAGATGAGGAAAAGAGAACAAGAGGAACTAGATAGAGAGGAGAGAAGAGAGAAAGAACAAAAAGAAAAGGAGAGACAAGAAAGAAAAGAAAGAAGAGAAAAAGAGAGACAAATAGAGAGTAGGGAAAATGAAAAGAAAGAAAGAGAAGCAAGAGAAAAAGATAGAGAAGAGAGAAGAGAAAAACAGAAAAGAGAAAAAGAAAGAGAAAAAGAAGAAAACAAAAGAAAAGAGTTAGAGAGAAAAGAGAGAAGAGAAAGGAGAGAAAAAGAGAAGAAAGAATTGGAAAAGAGAGAAAAGGAACAAAATAAGTTAGAAAGAAGGGAAGAAATGAAGATACAAAAAGAGAGAGATGCCTATAAGAGCTCTTGTGGTAACATTTACACACATTATAGAGACTTAGAGGAGCCTAAAATAATCCATGACATTCATGCTTCTTCTAGTAAGAAGGAAAACCCTAAGAGGCATCCTAAGAAAAAGACAAACCCTTCTATAATTAAACCCAAAAGAGAGTCATCTAAAAGAAAGCATATTGAGAGAAAACCCTTGAGTATGAGTGACACCCCTACCACTAGTTCGAGCACTCGTTTTCGAAGTCCTAAATGTTTTAAGTGTTTAGAAAATGGGCATATTGCTTTGTTTTGCCCCAAAAGAAAAAGGACTTTAAAGGGAACATCAAATGAAAAGGGTATTCATTTATGTGATGATCTCTTCAAAGTGAAACAACTTCTTGGAAGCCATCCTTGTAAGAAAACCCAAACACAAAGAGAGAATGTTTTTCAAACAAGATGCAAAATTTTGGGCAAAACTTGTTCTCTTATTGTGGATGGTGGATCATGTTGTAATTTTTGTAGCACGAGGGTGGTGGAAAAGCTATCACTTGCTACTACTCCTCATCCTTCACCTTATTCTTTGCATGGACTTAATTATGAAGATGGTGTAGTAGTAAGAGAGCAAGTGGAGATTAGCTTCTTCATAGGGAAGTATCACGACAAAGTGTTATGTGATGTAGTCCCTATGGAAGCTAGTCACATGTTGCTGGGAAGGCCATGGCAACATGATAAGGAAACTTTGCACAATGGCCTCACTAATAAAATCACTCTCTCTCATAAAGGGAAAAAGATCACCTTACTTCCTCTTACCCCTACCGAGGTTATGGAGGATAGAAGGATCATGAAGCTTAAGAGAGAAAGGGATAAAAATGAAAATAAGGTTGTTGGTAGGAAGACCGAGTCTAAGGAAGGCACATGCACACTAAAATATTTTCAAACTTTAGTGCCAACCTCCACTACCCCATTCTTAAAAGGCCTCCTTATAGACCTCCCACTTCCCCCAAAATCACTTGTCTGCATATACTTACTGCTTTCCTTATTTTCTTGCAGACTTTGAAAAAGCGGAAGAAAGACCTCAGGATTTGAGGTCAAATCCTCTCCAAGGGAGAGGAGATGATGAAATCTCACCTAGCACGCATCATGGCTAGGAGGACTCAAGGAAGGCATGGCATGGACAAAAGCTCATTGAAGATTCGAAGCCATAGTCTTCGTTATTTTTAGCTTGTAAATATTTTATTTTAATTAGATAAATAGGAAAGTATTTTTAATTCCCTTAAGGCCATGTATTTCCGGCCATCTTCTTAGTTTATAAGGTATAGGTGTCTTTAGTTAAAAAGGAGGAGTAAGCTTATAATGGGTGCATAAGTTAAGACATGATTTTGGGCTAGCCCATTCACATTAAGATATGCTAATTGCACCCATAGGGGGTGAACTTAGGTGCCTCACTTAAGGCCTAAGACTTGGGTTAATTAGTTTTAATCCTAATTAAGCCCAAGTCCCACATTGCCTAGAAAAGTGTGCCCAAGCTCTCCCATTGGGCTATATATACTCATTCCCCCTTATTGTAAAATTTCACCTTTGAAGTTGAATGAAAATAGTCTCTTTGTGAGCATATTCTTAGTAAAAGGTCTTGAGGATCCTCTCTTTTGAGGAACCTCTTCCTAGTTCGTTTTTATCAAGGGTTCCTTCCCTTGTGGCAAACCTAAACACTTTGGCTTATCTCTCTTTGAGAGTGGCGCCCCACCTCCATTTTCTTTCCCCTCCATCATCCATTTCATGGTGCTTGGAACCTCAAAAGAAAAATTAAATACTCTATTATCACGCAATTATCACATATGATTAATTGCATGTTACATTAATTCCTAAATTACTGAAACGTTAGAAAAAATGAAAAGTCATTGTCTTCGGCATTCACATAAAAAAGGAAGTAGAGGAATGAGGGGGATTGATGCATTTTCCCCAAGCAAGGGCCCTATCACTAGGGCCATGGCTAGGAGAATAGAAGAAGACATTGCTAGAGTAGAAGGAGGAAGATCTCACCTCCATATGACCATCAAGTTATGCAAGTCATGACTTATTTACTTGTAATTTTTATTTTAGGAACGTAGGATTTTATTTTGGACATGTATTAGTTCATTTAATTTTCTAGGAGGTGTCTTAGTAATAAGAAGGGGTAAGATTAGCTTTTGGGCCTTTATTTAGGAAATAAGGGGGTAGTTTGATAACTACACCCTCTTTTGCTAAATAAAACCCAAAACTAATAAAGGAGTAATCTTGGCCCTTGGATGAGGTAGCTTGGGCACCAATTCTCATCTAAAGGAGGGTATTGATTGGACTTTGGGCTTCAATCCTCCTCCCTTGGATGACTCCTTTTAATCCTAGCCCTTCATTTCCTTCATGACTTGTCCAAGAGGTTAGCTCCCTCTATAAAAAGGTGCTCCTTCACACTCTTGTATTTTTTACACTTGATTGAATGGAAAAACCTTGAGTTGGCCAAAATTCTCTTAGTGTCCACCCTTCTCTCCTTGAGAATTCCTTAGGTTTTTATCAAGGGTTCCATCCCTTGTGGCAAACTTTCCCTTTTAGGCTTATCTTACCTTAAGTGGCGCCTAAAACCACCTCACTTCTTACCTTTCCACAAACCATTTCACCAAAGAAGAAAACCTCTAGAAAAAGATCAAGGGAGGCATGCATCATTTGGTATCTAGAGCATTGGTTCTAGAGGTCTAAACTCTCTTCCTATCTCATTTATTTTTTCTTTCCGTTTTCCTATTTTATTTTATCTTTAATTTCCGCAATTTTTTCTAGCTTTCCATTGTTGTTTATCATTTCCATTTATGTCTTGAGTTTATTGTTTTGAGTTATAGTTTATTTGCACCATTTATTTTTTGCTTGATGCAATTTATATTGTTCTTTTCTTTGCATCTACGTCTCTCCCATATTCATTAATTTCCGCTTAAGCTTTGAGTTGGGTGCTTTCTTGCTTGAATTTTGGTTGAGAATTTCTTGCTAAAAATCCATGCCGTTGTGGTGAATTCCACAACCTTGTGGTCAAGAAATTTAGACCAAATTCTTGTGTTTCCTTGCACCTAGTTGCCTTGTTTTTGCTTTATTTTTAGCTTTTATTTTTCACTTTTATACTCTTGTGTAGTTGTCTATAAGTCATGTTTATAGTTTTCCATTTTGTCTATTAATTCCTTTTAAGTTTAGCCTCTTTTGTTTTTACAAAAAAAAATTTGAAACTTCTTAAATTGAGCAACATAGAGGGTCATACCTCATGTCTAAGTCTCTTTAGAAGTTCATGTGCTTTTAGTTTCAAGCATATTCTTAAAAAAAAATTAAAAAATAGTTGCTCAATTTCCTTTGTCTTTATTTTCCTTATACGTATATTAGTAGCTCATTTGTGTGGTAAAGGTAGTTCTTGTTTGTGGGTGCTTTCACTTAAGCTATAAGTTTGGTATTTGTGTTCAACAAATTACTAAAAACTTAACAAAGCTTGAGTCCAGTGCCACACCAAACTACTAAACCATTAACACATCTATAGCTACTTTGCATTTTGAAGTCATTTCTAGTAGTACCTAAATTGTTGCTTTTAATTTTCTTTATTGTTCCAAGCGCATAACTCTTTGTTATCAAGCACTAAATTCACAATCAATTTAGGTGCATCTAGTAAATATTAAAAAAAAAACAAGAAAACAAAGTCTAAAATAAAATACAAAAAAACAATGAAGGATTCAAAAAAAAAAAAGAGAACAAACAAAAGAAAAGAAAGTTTAAAAAAAAATTCATTTGATGTACCTAACCTAAAATTAGCAAGTGCTTCAACTTTGAACTTGGAACCTTAAAAGAAATTTTATTACTTTTGGTACACTAGAACTTGATATTTGTTTTCTTCTACTCTTTAATCTAGTGCCATTCTTAGGTATTCCATTGTGTGCTCTCTTTCTTTTGTTTACCTTTTATTTGTTGCTTGTCTTTTAAATCATCTTTCTAGTTTGTCTTATATACTCTTACCATTTGGTTAAGTTTCCTTTTGATTGTGTTATCTTTTATTGCTTTTTGAGTTTCTATTCGCACCTCCCCTTGCTACTTTTGGTTTCTTTGGTTTGTGTGTTAGTGTCACTTTTGGGAGAAAGCTTGAAAAACGAGCTTACCACAAGGGTAGCATATTTTGGAAGGTTGGACTAAGAGCCTAAGGGATCACCTCAAAAGGAAATACACCTAGCCGTGAGGACTTTGATTTGAGGGAGCATTTGGAGAATCATTTTTTGAAGACTTTACTTTTTCTTTAATTTGGGTGTATTAATTTTGTAGTTGGGAGTTTGAGTGCCCTTAAGGCCCTCCCTTTGGTTGTAATAAAATTTAATCAACTTTTTAGTTTCTCAAAAATTAGGTGAAGAAGGAAGAAGTGGTACACTTCCTTCAACACCTTAGGAGCTCGCTTTAGATCCCTTCTCTTTTGAATTTTTGCTTTAAAATTCTTGCTTTATTTTTCTTATTCAAAGCGCTTAGAAGGCTAAAGAGTTCCAAAGACTCATCAAGCCATTTTAGGCAAGAAAACACAAAAAGAGAGGAGTGTTTGTTTGTGAAAATTTTTTAGCCACCTTTTTCCTCTTAGAAATTCAAGCACAATGACATCACACACCCACTCTAGTGCTCATAGTTATTCATCAAACAAGAGTGTAAACCAAAGAAATATTTCTAAAGATTACACTCTAGAAAACTTAAACATGGACTTTAGGGAGTGGATGGCAAAAGAACAAGAGAGAAGAGAAGAAAAAAGGAGAGAAAAAGAGTCCAAGGAGAAAAGAACAATAAAAGAAAGAGAGGAAGAAAAGAGAGAAAAAAGAGAGAAGGAAGAGAGAGAAGAATAAGAGAAAGGAGAGAAGATGAAGAAAGGAGAGAAAGAAAAGAAAAAGAAAGAATAAAAGAGAAAGAAGAAGAAAAAAGAAAGCATGGAAATGGTGAGAATTACAAAATGAAACGGATAGTCTTAGGTTCCCCATCTAGACATACCCATAGGAGTGAAAGTGAGGAAGAATACTACAATCATCCTAGGAGAAACTCCCATTCATCCATGCATAATAATGGGGCCCCTCCAAGGGAGACCAAAATTGATCTCCCCCCATTTCATGGGAGGGAAGATGTGGCAGCCTACCTTGATTGGGAAATCAGGGTAGAATAACTCTTCACTTGCCATGAGGTAAGAGAAGAAAGAAAGGTTAAGGTTCCAATGGCAACCCTTAGCTTCCAAGGGCATGCCATGCATTGGTGGGTTGGGTTAACCAATGAGAGAATCCGCACCAATATGCCTTCCATAAGATATTGGAATGATCTTAGAAGTGCAATGCACTAAGTATAAGTCTCATAGGGTTTGAAATTTGGTGTGAGACTATCCTTGGTGCACTGGAGTACTCATCCAAGCAAGCTCGATAAATCTTATCTTGTTGTTCACCCCAAGACAGGATGATGGGCCTAAAGGTAGACCATTCTTTTATGGTCTCTTGTTTTTGAACTTGAGATTGACTATGAAAAATTTTAGGCTCAATCTCATGCTCAAAGAGGGCCTCATCTTGAAGTAGGTCTTGTGGTTGTGATGCACTCTACTTAAATGATATGGGCACAACCTCAATTTCCACTTCTTTAAGAGAAGAACGAGATTCAATAAGATCATCCTTGGGGTTCAAAGGACAATCTTCTTGAAGATCTTCCTCCCTTGTAACTTCTCCCAAATCTTGAACTTGAGGTGCCATGATAAACTCACTAGTAATGGGTTCAAGCTCAATATATGGGGAAGTGATAGTTGGTGCCTCTATGGGTTGATGGTAGAGAGTTTGTTCAAGAAGAAGGCTATGTTTAAAGTCCATTCTTGTTGCAAAATGGCTCTCCTTTTGAACAACAAACTTGGAAATGGCACTTGGTTCCAACCCATCAACTTTCAATGCATGTTTTTTTCTTTTTTTGTTTTTCTCTTCCTCATACCTCTTCTTTTTCAAAAGAAGTTGATCCTCTGCCACTTGTCAAGGTGAAAGAGGAGTCAACTTAATTTCCTTGTCATTGTGGGTAAGGGTTATCTCATTGGAGTGGCCATGATGAATAACTTTTCTATCAAATTGCCAGGTCCGCCCCAACAAGATATGTGTTGCTTCTATTGGAACTACATCATAAAGGATTTTATCAACATAACCTCCAATGAAAAAGGGCATATTTGCTTGTTGGTTGACTTCAATGTCCTTACTCTCATTGAGCCATTGAAGCTTGTAAGGACGAGGGTGAGGAATTGGAGTCAAAGACAACTTGTCTACCAACCTTATGCTACAACAGTTGCAACATGAGCCACTATCTACAATGAGAGAACATGTTTTGTGAAAAACTTTGCATCTTGTGTGAAAGATGTTCTCTCTTTGAGTAGGGCTTAATTCATAAGGTTGACTTCCAAGAAGCCTTCTTACCAATAGCAGATCACCATCACAAGGACCTTCCTCTATGTCAAAATGTGTATGGTCCCCTTGTTCCTCACTCTCACTAGAAGAGGAAGACTCGCTTATAATAACTTGGCCCCTCATGATCATGGTTTTCTTTGTGGGCATTGGGAGGCAATTTGGCCTCGCCCAAGACATTTGAAGCACTTAATACTACTAGTCTTTGAAGAAGAGCTAGCAGGGGGATCTTCTCTAGGATGTAGAGGTGTATGCTTTTCATGCATGATGGTGGAATCTTCCTTGGGGTGGCTCTTGGAAGATTTCCCCTTTTGTTGGTTCCTATTTGAATAAGAGTGGTGTGAAGTGGTAGAGTAGTCCTTCTTGGAAGAAGTCCTCCTCTTCAATTGTTGTTCCACTTTTATGCAAATTTGGACCAAATCATCTAGATCATTATGTGGCAAAAGTTCAACTTTATCACGAATTTCAAAATTCAAGCCACTTAAGAATTTAGACAGGGTAGTCCTAGGCTCCTCAGTTATGCCTGCCTTCATCATGAAGAGCTCCATTGTTTGGCGATACTCTTCAACACTCAGATTATTTTGTTTGACTCTTTGAAGTTTATCTAGGAGTTCCCTTTCATAATAAGAGGGGACATTTCTTCGCCTCATAGCCCTTAAGGCCAAACCAAAATTCGATTGGGGGTATGCGATTGCGAAGCCTCTCATTAATTAGAGCAGACCACCAATACATTGCATACCCTTGGAAGCTTAGGGAGGCCAAGGGAACTTTCCTCTCTTCACTAACTTGGAAGCAAGTGAAGAGTTGCTCTACCTTCATCTCCCAATCAAGGTAGGCTTCCACATAATCTTTTCCTAAGAAGGGTGGGAGGTCTATTTTTTGTTCTTTAGGGGTTTGGTTTCTCCTCCCTCTAAGTCTATTATGGCCCTCATTATTATCCTCACCCTCACTTGAGCTAAACCTATAGCTTCTCCTTCTTCTTCTCTCTCTCTCTTCTCTTTCTTTTCTTTCATTTGCTTCTCTTTCTCTTCTATCTCTTCTTTCTTCTCGCTCTCTATCTTCTCTTTCTCTTCTTTCTTCTCTTTCTCTCATTTCTCTCTCTTTCTCTTCTCTTCTTTGCTCTACTCTCTCTGCTCTTTCTTTTCTTTCTCTTCTCTTCTTCTCTCTTCTCTTTCTTTTCTCTCTTTCTCTTTTTCTTCACGTCTTTTTCTCCTCTTTCTTCTCTCTCTCTTATTTATTTTTCTTTTTCTGTTCTTCTTCTTTCCTCTCTTGCATCTCTCTCATTTCTCTCTTTACTTTCTTCAACCCTCGACTCTTTAAATTCTTTTACAAATTTAACTAAAGTGTCTACCTTAGGTGACTCTTGGTTAACACTATTGTTGCTTGAAGTGTGTGATATTTAGAGTGTTAAGGTTAAAACTAAGGTGAATTGGAAAATATGCAAGCAAGCAAAGAACACTCATCTCTGTTTGAAGGTTTTCTCAACTAAGAGTGACTTAAGCCTTTGGAACTTAAGCACTTTTCCTAAATGTGAAAACAATCAAAGGAAAATTAAAGACAAGATAAAGGTTCTAAACGAGCTCCTAAGTATGAATAAGGGGTACCAAATCCTTATCCACACTAGACGAGAAACTAAACTATTACAAACAAAGAGGTGACCCTTATGGGCATCCAACACCTCAATTAAAATGACCTTATTAAAATTTCAACCAATTAAAACAACTAAACAAAAGGAAAGTTTGGCGGAGTCTTGATTCCCTCCAAGGTTTTGCCTCTCCAAAAGGTATTTCTCTCCAAAATTTAGTGTTACTCTTTTGAATGAGTCTCTTCCTTAGCTTGTTCAACTCTCCTCAAAATGTCACCCTTGTGGAAAGCTTGAATTTGAACTTCCTTTTCCCTACAAGTGGTGCACCAAAACCAAGCCAAGAGAGTGCAATAGAAGCAAAAAGCAAGAAAACTCAAAGAAAAAAAGCACAAATCCAAATGGATAGAGTAATTTAGACAAACTCAAAGATTTTAGAATCAAGACAAGCAAGCAATTAAAAGGTGTAAAAAAAAAGTTTAGGACCACAAAATGGAACCTAGAATGGTACTAGATTAGAATATGGACTAAAAATAAAAGACTCAACAAAAATTCAATGAGTTGCACAATTTTGAAAGCTTATGTCCGAATCCTAATTACAAAATTTCAAGCAAGTTTCAACAATCTTAAGCACTCCTTCAAATGAAATAACAAAGTTATGGTGCACTAAAAGTTTTCGTATTTTTTTATACTTCTTGTAAACACTTTTGCTAACACTTTTTTTTATACATATTCAACTTTTTTTTACTTCTATAGTTTTTTTAATTTTTTATTTTTTTTTTTGCTGAACCTCTTAACAATTTGGAAATAAAGAAATGATAAGGAGTATGAGAGAGATATTTGCTTGAATAAACCTAAAGAAAACAGCCACCAAAAAATTTAGAACAAAAGTGCAATTCAAAGAAAACGAAGTAGTCTAAAAATGGACTAGTAAATTAGGTGTTTACTAATAGGCACAAAGGAAAGTATAATGGGTGTCAAGATAAGCTTGATTGCTCAAGATTAGCCCAATAAATGCCCAAATGATTCTCCAATAGCCAAGCACAATTTCACCCAAAAGAACTAGCACAATTTAAACTACCAACACAACAAGAATAAAATCGACTTTATGAAAAAAAAGAATTGAGCAATTATTGAGAGAATATTTTTTTAAACATGCTATGATCTAAAGCATGTGGACTCTAGGAATTATGATCAAGAGCATATGCTCAATTCCAAAGAGATTTATCACAAGAATTTTAGAAGAACAACACACTTTTTGGTGAAAATTTAAAAGGCAACACAACATGAAATTAGGAGACAAATAAAGGACTAAACAAGACCACACTATGACACAACTTGAAAGATTAAAAATGAAATAAAAATGGCCCAAAAACAGCCACAAACGCATGCCCAACAGAGAAATATAAGTGCATGAAAAATAGAAATAAAATGCAAGAACTCAATGTAAAGAAGCAAAAGTTCATCCAAAGATCAAAACCACAATTGTGTGGCTTCCTTCACAAATTTTGTGAAATCATTACCATGACCCTCTTAGGATAAGCACTAGAATAAAAAAAATAAAAAAACTGGGCAGAATTAAAGAATAAATCCTAAAGAAGAACACACCAAGATTCAATAGAAAAGAACAAGCTAAATTGAATCTAGAAAGCAATAACAACTAGGAATTAAATTGCAAACATAGAAAACTACTAAAACATAAACTAACAAGACATAAAAAGGAAATGAAAAATGAAAATAAAGGAAGCAAGAAATAAAATAAAAAAACTGCAGAAAATTAACTAAAAAAGATGCCTAAAATAGGAAGAAAAAGGGGAGGAAAAGAACCTTCATGAAGATGGCTCTGATACCACATGATGCACTCCCTTGATCTCTTCAACCAAGGTTCCTTCCTCTAAGAAGATGGAGGATGGAGAGGGGTGGTTTTGACGCCACTTTCTAAGGGAAAGATAAGTCAAAATTTACTTGAGGCTTGTCATAAGGGAGAGGACCCTTGATAAAAGCTTTTAGGGAGAGATTCCTCAAGAGAGAGGATTCTCAATGACACTCAAGAATATGGGACTTGGGCTTAATTAGGCTTAAGACTAATTAACCTAAGCTTAAGGCCTAAGTGAGGTGTCTAAGTGCACCCCCCATGGGTGTGGATAGAAACTCTTATTTTAGGGGATGGACAAGCCCAACACACCTAAAATAAAGGCCTACTCTATTATCACTCCTTCCTTTTTACTTCCTACACCTATACACCTATTTTAGAAAGGAAAATGGCCTAAATACATGGCCTTAGGGAATAAAACTATGCACCTTAAATATCTAAGTAATTATAAAATATTTACAAGTAAAAAATACTAAGACTAAGGCTCCATGTCTTCATGTAAGCATCCATCCAAGCCTAGTCTCCTTCTCTTGAATCCTCCTAGCCATGATGCTAGGTGAGATTGCATCATTGCTTATGCATATGAGGGAGACCTCTTGATGATAAAAAGTCTTCTTGGAAGCCAACCTTTTAAATTATCCTCATCTCAAAGGGAAAACATATTTCACACTCGTTGCAAGGTGAATGATAAAATATGCTCTCTCATTGTAGATAGTGGGTCATGTTGCAACTGTTGTAGCTTAAGGTTGGTGGAAAAACTATCCTTGACCCCATTTCCCCACCCCTAGCCTTACAAGCTTCAATGGCTCAATGAGCAAGGGGAAATGTAGGTCAATGAGCAAGTAAAGGTTCCAATTTCCATTGGGTCTTATAAAGATGAGATCCTATGTGACATGGTCCCAATGGAAGCTAGCCATATCTTGCTAGGATGACCATGGCAATTTGATAAACAAGCTATACACCATGGTTATTCCAATAATATCATCCTCACTCATAAGGATAAGCGTATCAAATTGTGTCCTCTAACACCTTCCCAAGTGGTGGAGGACCAATTCATCATGAGACATAAGAGATATGAAGAAAAAAAAAACAAAAATAGGAAAAACAAAGAAAAAACTTTACCCCTAAAGCTTGAAAAGGGTAAGGAGGATGAGTTGGAAGTTGGTGCCACTTCCAAGAAGGTAATTAGCAAAAGGAGTCTATTTGCTACAAAATTGGATTTAAAGGAAGCTCCCTTGACTAATAAATCTTTCCTTTGAGTGTCCCCCTTTCTCCTTTGTGAGAGCTTCTAAGAGTTATCAAGGGACCCCTCCCTTGTGGCCTCTCCCCTTTGGCTTATCAAACCTAGTATTTGTGGCGCCTCACCCCATTCCTTTCCTCTCCATAAATCCATTTCCCTTCCAAGTGACCTTAGAAAGGATCCTTTGGGCATGTGATCATCAAAGATCACATCAGGCACCCTATCCCTAGACTTGACGACATGCTTGATGAGTTGCATGGGGCTCAATTGTTTTCAAAAATTGACCTTAGAAGTGGTTATCACCAAATCCGCATCAAGGAGGGTAATGAGTGGAAAACCGCTTTTAAGACCAAATTTGGGCTTTATGAGTGGTTAGTAATCCCCTTTGGGCTTACTAATACCCCAAGCACCTTCATGAGGTTTATGAATCATGTCCTTAGGGATTGCTTAGGTAGGTTTTGTGTTGTTTATTTTGATGACATCTTAGTGTATAGCAAGAGCCTATATGAACATGTAGGCCATCTTAGGCGCGTCTTTTGCATTCTTAGGTCACACCAACTCTATGGAAATCTTGAAAAATATAATTTTTGTGTGGAGAGTGTGGTGTTCTTAGGTTTTATAGTTAATAAAAATGGGGTTCAAGTTGACCCCGACAAAATCAAAGCCATCCTAGAATGGCCCACCCCAAAAAGTGTGACTGTGATCAAGAGTTTTCATGGTCTCACAAACTTTTACAGGAACTTTGTGCCTAACTTCTCCACATTGTTCTCACCAATCAATGATTTGGTGAAGAAGGATACTCCTTTCCTTTGGGGTGAAAAACAACAAAAAGCTTTTGAACTTATCAAAGAGAAACTGACCCATGCACTAGTTTTAGCTCTTCTTGACTTTTCTAAAACTTTTGAGCTAGAGTGTGATGCATCGGGAATGGGTGTGGGAGCTGTGTTGTTACAAGGTGGTCATCCCGTGGCTTATTTTAGTGAAAAACTAAATGGAGCCACCTTGAACTACCCCACCTATGATAAAGAGTTTTACTCTTTGATAAGGGAATAGATCTCTATCTACTATGCTTAGGGCACTTCTTCGAGGAAATCACAAGTCTTGGGATGAATACCTACCCCATATTGAGTTTGCATACAACCGGGTGGTTCAAAGAACCACCAAGCATTCTCCCTTTGAAGTTGTTTATGGCTTCAACCCCCTCACTCCTCTTGATATCTTGCCCTTACCATTCCCTTCTTCTGTTCACAAAGAAGGAATAGCAAGAGCGGATTTTGTTAAAAAATTACATGAGAGGGTAAAGGCCAACATTGAACATCATTCAAAGGAGTATGCTAGTAAAGCCAATAGGGGCAGGAAAGAAATTATCTTCAATGAAGGGGATTGGGTATGGCTTCATTTGAGGAAGGATCGTTTCCCTACTCAAAGAAAGTCCAAGCTTAGCCCCCGAGGAGATGGTCCCTTTCAAGTCCTCAAGAGAGTGAACAACAATGCATACATATTAGATCTCCCTGAGGACTACGGTGTCAATACTACCTTTAATGTTTGTGATTTGATCCCTTTTGTAGGTACTGATGAAGAAGAGGAGGACCTATCAGATTTGAGGTCAAATCCTTCCCAAGGGTGAGGAGATGATGCATGCTCCCCAAGCAAGGGCCCTATCACTAGGGCCATGGCTAGGAGAATAGAAGAAGACATGGCTAAAGTAGAAGGAGGAAGATCTCACCTCCATATGACCATCAAGTTATGCAAGCCATGACTTATTTACTTATAATTTTTCTTTTAGGAACCTAGGATTTTATTTTCGACATGTATAAGTCCATTTAATTTTCTAGGAGGTGTCTTAGTAATAAGAAGGGGTAAGATTAGCTTTTGGGCCTTTATTTACGAAATAAGGGGGTAGTTTGATAACTACACCCCCTTTTCCTAAATAAAACCCAAAACTAATAAAGGAGTAATCTTGGCCTTTGGATGAGGTCGCTTGGGCACCAATTCTCATCTAAAGGAGGGGATTGATTGGACTTTGGGCTTCAATCCTCCTCCCTTGGATGACTCCTTTTAATCCTAGCCC
This sequence comes from Psophocarpus tetragonolobus, assembly GCA_037954015.1. Classification (NCBI taxonomy): domain Eukaryota; kingdom Viridiplantae; phylum Streptophyta; class Magnoliopsida; order Fabales; family Fabaceae; genus Psophocarpus; species Psophocarpus tetragonolobus. Next base: position 28,316,495 of record CM075691.1, read on the forward strand.
TTCCTTTCCTTCTTGACTTGTCCAAGAGGTTAGCTCCCTCTATAAAAAGGTCCTCCTTCACACTCTTGTTTTTTTTACACTTTATTGAAAGAAAAAACCTTGATTTGGCCAACTCTTAGTGTCCACCCTTCTCTCTTTGAGAATTCCTTAGGTTTTTATCAAGGGTTCCATCCCTTGTGGCAAACTTTCCCTCTTAGGCTTATCTTACCTTTAGTGGCGCCTAAAACCACCTCGCTTCTTACCTTTCCACAAACCATTTCACCAAAGAAGAAAACCTCTAGAAAAAGATCAAGGGAGGCATGCATCAAAGAGGAAGAAGAAGAAGTGGAAGGAGAAGTAGTGGAAGAGGGAGAAGGAGGAGAATAAGAGTTAGAAATGCAAGTGGAAGCAGAAGAAGGAGGAAAAGAGGGAGAAGATGAAGGAAAGGGAAGAAGAAGAAAAAGAAGGAGTGAAGAGGATGAAAAAGAAGTGGAAGAAACAGAACAAAGGAGGCAGAAGAAGTGGAAGAAAGAGAAGAAGAGGAAGAAGAAGGAGAGTAAGCAGAAGAAGTCGAAGAAGGAGAAGATATGACACGAGAAGAAGTAGAAGAAGGTGAATAAGAGGAGGAAGAAAAAGCAGTGGAAGGAGGTGGGATGAAGAAAAAGAACTGGAAGAAGGAGGAAATAAGGGAAAGGAAAAAGGAGGGGAAGGGAAGGGCAGAAGAAGAAGTAATGGAAGGAGAAGAAATAGAAGAAGAAGAACAAGAAGAAGTGTAAGCAGAAGAAGTGAAAGAAGGAGAAGAAAAGGAAGAAGAAGATGTGGAACGAGAATAAGTGGAAGAAGGTGAACAAGAGGAGGGAGAAGAACTAGTGGAAGAAGGTGGATGAAGAAGTGTAAGCAGAAGATTTGGGGGAAGGGGGAGAAGAGGAAGAGCAAATATTGTAAACAAAAGAAGTGGGGGTGGAGAAAAAGAGGAAGGAGAAGAAGGAAAGGGAAGAAGAAGAAGTAGTGGAAGGAGAGAGAAATGAAAGAAGAGGAAGAAGAAGAAGTGAAAGCAGAAGAAGTGGAAGAAGGAGACGAAAAAGAAGAACAACAACTACTAGAAGCAGAAGAAGGAGAAGAAGAGGGAGAAGTGCAAGTGGAAGAAGGAGAACAATAGGAAGCAGAAGAAGAAGTGCAAGAATGAGAAAAAGAGGAAGAAGAAGAAGTAATGGAAGGAAAGGAGCTGCTGAAGAAGAAGTGGAAGAAGGAGAACAAGAGGAAGAAGAAAAAGTAGTTGAAGGAGTGGGCATGATGAAGATGAAGTGGAAGAAGGAGAATAAGAGGTAGAAATGCAAGTGGAAGCAGTAGAAGGAGAAAAAAAGGGAGAAGACAAAGGAAATAGAAGTAGAAAAAGGACATGAAGAGGAAGAAAAAGAAGGAGATGAGAGGATGAAGAAGAAGTGGAAGAAAGAGAAGAAGAGGAGGCAAAAGAAATGGAAGAAAGAGAAGAAGAGGAAGAAGAAGGAGAGTAAGCAGAAGAAGTGGAAGAAGGAGAAGAAAAGGAAGAAGAAGAAGATGTGGAATGAGAAGAAGTGGAAAAAGGTGAACAAGAGGAGGAAGAAGAAGTAGTGGATGGAGGTGGATGAAGAAGAAGAACTGGAAGAAGGAGAAAACGAGGGAAAGGAAGAAGGAGGGGAAGGGAAGGAAGAAGAAGCAGAAGAAGTGGAATATGAAGGAGAAGAGGAGGAAGAAGAAGAAGAAGAAGAAGAAGAAGTGTAAGCAGATGATTTGGGGGATGAAGAAGAAGAGAATAGCAACAATTAGAGGCAAAAGAAGTGGGGGATGGAGAACAAGAGGAAGGAGAAGAAGGAAATGGAAGAAGAAGAAGTAGTGGAACGAGAAGAAATGGAAGAAAAAGGAAGAACAAGAAGTGGAAAAAGGAGACGAAAAAGAAGAAGAACAACAAGTGGAAGCAGAACAAGTGGTAGAAGGAGAATAAGAGGAATAGGAGGAAGTAGTGGAATAAGAGGGGATGAAGAAGAACAAGTGGAAGAAGGAGAACGGGAGGAGGAAGAAGAAGTGGAAGAAGGAGAAGAAGTTGAAGAACGAGAAGAAGAGGAAGAAGTGCAAGTCGAAGAAGGAGAACGATAGGAAGAAGAAGAAGTAGTGGGAGGAAAAGGGATGCTGAAGAAGAAGGAAGAAGGAGAACAAGTGGAAGCAGCAGAAGTGGAAGAAGGTGAACAAGAGGAAGAAGAAGAAGTAGTTGAAGGAGTGGGGATGATGAAGAAGAAGTGGAAGAAGGGGAACAAGAGGTAGAAATGCAAGTGGAAGCAGAAGAAGGAGAAAATGAGGGAGAAGACGAAGGAAAGGGAAGAAGAAGAAGGAGATGAAAAGGAAGACAAAAAAGGAGAGGAGAGGATGAAGAAGAATTGGAAGAAAGAGAAAAAGAGGAGCCAGAAGAAGTGGAAGAAAGAGAAGAAGAGGAACAAAAAGGAGAGTAAGCAGAAGAAGTGGACTAAGGAGAAGAAAAGGAAGAAGAAGAAGATGTGGAATGAGAAGAAATGGAAGAAGGTGAACAAGAGGAGGAAGAAGAAGTAGTGGAAGGAGGTGGGATGAAGAAGAAGAAGAACTGGAAGAAGGACAAAAGGAGGGAAAGGAAGAAGGAGGGGAAGTGAAGGGAAGAAGAAGCAGAAGAAATGGAATACGGAGGAGAAGAGGAGGAAGAAGAAGAAGAAGAAGAAGAAGTGTAAGCAGATGATTTGGGGGATGGAGAAGAGGAGAATAGCAATAATTGGAGGCAAAAGAAGTCGGGGATGGAGAAAAAGAGGAAGGAGAAAAAGGAAAAGGAAGAAGAACTAGAAGAAATGGAAGAACAAGAAGTGGAAAAAGGAGACGAAAAAGAAGAAGAACAACAAGTGGAAGCAGAACAAGTGGTAGAAGGAGAATAAGAGGAATAGGAGGAAGTAGTGGAATGAGAGGGGATGAAGAAGAAAAAGTGGAATAAGGAGAACGGAAGGAGAAAGAAGAAGTGGAAGAAGGAGAAGAAGTTGAAGAAGGAGAAGAAGAGGAAGAAGAACAAGTGGAAGAAGGAGAACGATAGGAAGAAGAAGAAGAAGAAGCAGTGGGAGGAAAAGGGATGCTGAAGAAGAAGGAAGAAGGAGAACAAGTGGAAGCAGCAAAAGTGGAAGAAGATGAACAAGAGGAAGAAGAAGAAGTAGTTGAAGGAGTGGGGATGATGAAGAAGAAGGGGAAGAAAGGGAACAAGAGGTAGAAGTGCAAGTGGAAGGAAAAGAAGGAGAAAAAGAGGGAGAAGACAAAGGAAAGGGAAGAAGAAGAGGAAGATGAAGAGGAAGATGAAGAGGAAGAAAAAGAAGAAGAGGAGAGGATGAAGAAGAATTGGAAGAAAGAGAAAAAGAGGAGCCAGAAGAAGTGGAAGAAAGAGAAGAAGAGGAAGAAGAAGGAGAGTAAGCAGAAGAAGTGGACCAAGGAGAAGAAAAGGAAGAAGAAGAAGATGTGGAACGAGAAGAAGTGGAAGAAGGTGAACAAGAATAGGAAGAAGAAGTAGTGGAAGGAGGTGGGATGAAGAAGAAGAAGAAGAAGTGATGCAATCCTACCTATCAAGGGCCCTCTGACTATGGCTAGGAGGATTGAAGAGGACTTGGCCCGGAAAGACTCATCAAGACCCCAGCTCATGATGGAGATAGATATTTTAGGCCATAGTCCTTAGTTTTCCTCTTGTAAATATTAATTAGCTTTTAATTCCCTTTTAGGCCTTGTATTTTGGCCATATTGATTTTAAATGATGCAAATGATTGAAACTTTTGAGTCTTTTTTGTTTTGTTTTTGTAGTCCATTCTATTCTAGGCCCATTCTAGGAATTTCTTTTGTGTACTATCTTTCTATCTACACCATTTTTACTTGCTTGTCTTCTTTGGTTATCTTTGTGTTTGTCTAAATAATTCTTTCCACTTGGATGTTTATCTCCCTTCCTTGAGTTTTCTTTTCATGTTTTTTTTTTATTGTATTGCACTCTCTTGGTTCCTCCTTGGGTACGCCACTTTGTTGAAGGAAAAGAAAGGTCAAACCAAGCTTTCCACAAGGGAAGCATCTTGAGGTGTGTTGAAGCAAGCTAAGGAAGAGGTTCATTCAAGGGAGCAACACCACTTTGAGAGAGGCAAACACTTGGAGTAGAGAGCAACTTCAAACATCAAGCCTTTTGTTTCTTTTTGTTTAATTGGGTGTAAATTTTATTAAGACCATTTTAATTGAGGTGTTGGATGCCCATAAGGGTCACCTCTTTGATTGTAATAATTTTTTAGTTTCTCGTTTAGGTGGGAGAAGGAATTGGTACCCCATCTCTCCACCTTAGGTGCACGCCTTTAGATCCTTACCTTTGCTTTAAATTTCTTTTATTTGCTTTGCATCTTAGTGTGAAAGGCTTTTGAGTTCCAAAGACTCTCAAGTAATTCACTTAAGGAGAAAACAAAACAAAAGAGTAAGGAGTGTTGCCCATAGGTTCTTCCCAATCACTTTCAAAATGAGCTCACACACATCTAGTAAAGGTAGTGTAAATCAACAAGGTTCTCAAAAAACCAACAACATGGATAAGTTTGTGAGTGAATTTAGGGAATGGAGGGTAGAAGAGAGAAAAGAAAGAAAAGAAAGGGAGAAAAGAGAAGAAAAGCGGCGTGAAGAGAAAGAAAAAGAAAAGAGAGAAAGAGAGTTAAGAGAAGAAAGACGAAGAGAGGAAAAAGAGCGTGAGAAAAGAGAGAAAGAAAGCGAGGAGAAAAGAGAGAGACAAGAACGAGAAGAAAGAGAAGAAACACGGAGGGAAGAGAAAGAAAGAGAACGAAGAGAAAGAGAAGAAAAAAAGGAAAGAGAAGAGACAGAAAGGGAAGAGAGAAGAGAAGAGCATGAAAGAGAAGAAAGAAGAGAAAGACGAGTTAGGGAAAGGCACATGTATAGGTCTGCCTCTAGTGAAGTAAGTGAAAGTGAGGGATATGAAAGACTTAGGGTAAGGAGAGCACAACAACATCATAACCAACCCCAAGCCCAACCTAGGGAACAAAAAGTTGACCTCCCTCATTTTCATGGCAAAGAGGATGTGGAAGCCTACCTTGATTGGGAAATGAAGGTAGAGCAACTCTTTGTTTGTTATAACATAAGTGAAGAAAAAAAAGTTCTGCTGGCAACCCTTAGCTTCCAAGGGCATGCCATGTATTGGTGGACCTCCTTGGTCAATGAGAGGTGCCGTCTTCGTAACCCCCGGTGGATTATTGGAATGATCTCAAGGGGGCTATGAGGCGGAGACACGTCCCTTCTTATTATGAAAGAGAGCTCTTGGATAAACTCCAAAGATTAAAACAGTACAACTCAAGTGTTGAGGAGTACAGACAAACCATGGAGCTTTTCATGATGAGAGCGGGCGTCACCGAAGAACCAAGGGCCACCGAAGCTAGATTTTTAAGTGGTTTGAACTCTGACATAAGAGACAAAGTTGAGCTCTTACCATATAATAATCTAGATGACCTAGTCCAACTTTGCATAAGAGTGGAAAATCAATTAAAAAGAAAAGGTGGAGCAAAAAGAGAATTTCCATCCTACAATTATGCAAGGGAAGCTCTTCCAAGAGCTCTCCTAAAGGGGAACCATCCAAGCATGTGCATAAAGAACATAAACCCATGCATCATAGAGACAACCCCCCTACTAGTTCTAACAATAGGACTAGTAGTATTAAATGCTTTAAATGTCTTGGGAGAGGCCACATTGCCTCTCAGTGCCCCAATAAGAAAACCATGATCATGAGGGGCCAAGATATTTTTAGTGAGAGTAGCTCATCTTCCTCCTCTAGTGAGAGTGAGGAAGAAGGGGGCCATGAGCATCATGAGCATGACATTGTTGAAAATTCTTGTGATGGAGACCTCTTAATGGTTAGGCGCCTTCTTGGAAGCCAACCCCTTGAGCTTAACCACTCCCAAAGAGAGAACATTTTTCATACACGTTGTAAAGTTTTAGACAAAACCTGTTCTCTCATTGTGGATAGTGGATCTTGCTGCAATTGTTGTAGCTCAAGGTTGGTAGAAAAGCTAGCCTTACACCCAATTCCTCATCCTAGACCTTACAAGCTCCAATGGCTTAATGAGGAAGGGGAAATGGTTGTAAACCAACAAGTGAAGGTGCCGTTCTCCATTGGAAAGTATCAAGATGAGATCTTATGTGATATAGTTCCAATGGAGGCTGGCCATATCTTGTTAGGGAGGCCTTGGCAGTTTGACAAACAAGTCATTCACCATGGCTACTCTAATGAGATAATCCTCACTCATAAGGGTAAAAGAATAAAGTTGACTCCTCTCACACCTTCACAAGTGGCTGAGGATCAACTCATTATGAAACATAAAAGAGATGAGGAAAAAAAAAGTTCAAAGTAAAAAAAAAAAAGCTTTCATCCCTAAAGCTTGAAAAGGGTAAAGAGGGAGAGTTGGAAGGAGGTACCCCTTCCAAAGAGGTAATTAAGAAAGAGATTCATTTTGCAACAAAAATGGATATTAAAGAAGCTCTCTTGCTTGATCAACCTTTTTATCTCCTTCTTTGTAAAGAGGTACCTTCTGGCACTGCCACAAGTCATGAAATTGAGTCTCTTCCAAAAGGGGTTCAAAATGTTTTAAAAGAATTTGATGATCTTTTCCCTCAAGAGGTTCCGAGGGGATTACCACCTCTAAGGGGAATAGAACACAAAATTGACCTTGTTCCTAGCGCAAGTCTGCCCAATAGACCCACGTATAGGACAAACCCCGTTGAGACCAAAGAGATTGAGTCTCAGGTTCAAGACTTGTTGGAGAAGGGTTGGGTTCAAAAGAGCCTTAGCCTTTGTGCGGTTCCTGTTTTGTTGGTGCCCAAAAAGGATGGAAAATGGTGGATGTGTATGGACTGTCGTGCCATCAATAACATCACTATTAAGTATAGACACCCAATCCCTAGGCTAGACGATATGCTTGATGAATTGCATGGAGCCAAAATATTTTCAAAAATTGATCTTAGAAGTAGTTACCATCAAATAAGAATCAAAGAAGGAGATCAATGGAAAACAGCTTTTAAGACCAAATTCGGTCTTTATGAATGGTTGGTGATACCTTTTGGGCTCACCAATGCTCCAAGCACTTTCATGCGTCTCATGAATCATGTAATTAGGGATTGCATTGGTAGGTTTGTAGTTATTTATTTTGATGATATTTTAGTCTATAGTAGGTCTTTAGAAGAACATATAGGACACCTTAGGGAAGTCTTATCTATCCTTAGAATGAATAAACTATTTGCAAACTTAGAAAAATGCACTTTTTGTGTTCCTAGTGTGGTTTTCTTGGGCTTTGTCATTAGTGCCCAAGGGGTCCAAGTGGACCCCCAAAAAATCAAGGCCATTCAAGAATGGCCCACCCCTACTAGTGTGACTGAGATCAAGAGCTTTCATGGTCTCGCAGGATTTCATAGGCGCTTTATGCCTAACTTCTCCACACTAGCTTCACCACTCAATTACTTGGTGACGAAGGAAGTTCCTTTCTTGTGGGGTGAAAGACAAAAAGAAGCTTTTCAACTGCTCAAGGATAAACTCACTAATGCACCCGTTCTAGCCCTCCCCGACTTTTCAAAAACTTTTGAGCTAGAATGTGATGCATCGGGAGTAGGTGTAGTAGCTGTGCTGTTGCAAGGGGGGCACCCCATTGCTTATTTTAGTGAAAAACTCAATGGTGCCCACCTCAACTACCCCACCTACGACAAGGAATTTTATGCTTTGATTCGTGCCCTCCAAACTTGGGAACATTATCTTGTTTCCAAGGAATTTGTCATTCATAGTGACCATGAGTCACTTAAGTATTTGAGGGGGCAAGGAAAGTTGAACAAGAGGCATGCTAAATGGGTTGAATTTCTTGAAACTTTTCCTTATGTCATCAAATATAAAAAGGGAAAAACAAATGTGGTGGCCAATGCTCTTTCAAGGAGGCATTCTCTCCTTGCCACCCTCAGTGCTCAAATTTTGGGATTTGATGACATAAAAGAAATGTATCCTTCTGACCAAGACTTTGGAACCATTTATACTGCCTCATGTTCCAAAGCCAAAGATGGCTTCTACAGGTGTGAGGGGTACTTATTCAAAGAGGGCAAACTTTGTGTACCCTAAGGATCCATTAGGAAATTGCTGACAAAAGAGAGCCATGAAGGTGGGCTCATGGGGCATTTTGGAATTGATAAAACCTTAATGCTTTTAAAAGAAAAATTCTTTTGGCCCCATATGAAAAAAGATGTCTAAAGACATTGCTTGCGATGCATAGCTTATAAAGCTAAGTCCCGAGTAATGCCTCATGGACTTTACACACCTTTACCCACTCCTTCTACACCTTGGGTAGATATTAGCATGGATTTTATCCTTGGGCTCCCAAGAACCCAACGAGGTGTAGACTCCATCTTTGTGGTAGTGGACCGCTTTAGTAAAATGGCACATTTCATTCCCTGCCACAAAGTGGATGACGCGAGTCACATCGCAAAGCTTTTCTTTCGTGAGGTTGTCCGCTTGCACGGAATACCCTCAACCATAGTCTCTGATAGGGATGCTAAGTTCCTTAGCCATTTTTGGAAAACTCTTTGGGCAAGGCGAGGAACTAAGCTCTTATTTTCTACCACTTGTCATCCTCAAACAGATAAACAAACTGAGGTAGTAAATAGATCCCTATCCACTATGTTGAGGGCACTCTTGAAAGGCAACCACGAGTCTTGGGATGAATATCTCCCCCACATTGAATTTGCATATAATAGGGTGGTTCATCGAACCACTAAGCACTCCCCTTTTGAGGTTGGATATGGTTTTAATCCTCTCACCCCTCTGGACTTGTTACCACTCCCTAACACCCAAATTTTTCATAAAGAAGGGAAAACTAGAGCTGATTTTGTCAAAAAATTACATGAGAGGGTCAAAACTAATATTGAAACCCAATCTAAGGGGTATGGTTCATCTAGCAACAAGGGGAGGAAGGAAGTCATCTTCGAAAAGGGCGATTGGGTTTGGCTTCACCTAAGAAAGGATCGTTTTCCTTCTAAGAGGAAGTCCAATCTTAGCCCTCGAGGAGATGGTCCCTTCCAATTCCTTGAGAAGGTAAATAATAATGCATATAAGTTAGACCTTCCCGAGGATTATGGAGTTAGCACCATCTTTAATGTTTGTGATCTTACCCCCTTTTTAGGTGCTGACATGGAAGAGGACAACGCTTCAGATTTGAGGACAAATCCTACCGATGGGGGAGGAGATGATGCAATCCTACCTATCAAGGGCCCTCTTACTAGGGCAATGGCTAGGAGGATTGAAGAGGACTTGGCCCGGAAAGACTCATCAAGACCCCAGCTCATGATGGAGATAGATATTTTAGGCCATAGTCCTTAGTTTTCCTCTTGTAAATATTAATTAGCTTTTAGGCCTTGTATTTTGGCCATTTATTTTAGTTTCTAGAGTTTCGGGTGTAACTAGCTTAGGAAGGGAGGTGAGGGGAGTAAAGGTCCTAATAACACAAAGGAGTGTGGATCTTTTTCCACACCCCCTTGATTAGGCCGTGACACTCCCTAGCTTAAGGCTAGGCACCACTTTTAGTGGGCCTAAGAGGGATTAGTGCTCCTAATACTAATTAGGCCCAAGTCCCACATTGCCTAGTTTTGAGTGCCTTGCTCCCTCTTTGGGCTATAAATACACCAGTCTCTCTTGTACAAAGCACACTTGATTGAATGAAGTACGACTCTTTTTGAGCAATTTATTCTTGAGTGTCATTGAGAATCCTCTCTCTTGAGGAATCTCTCCCTTAAAGCTTTTATCAAGGGACCTCTCCCTTGTGGCAAGCAACATAAAATTTTTTTGACTCATCTTTCTCCTAGAAAGTGGATTGAATGAAGTAAGACTCTTTTTGAGCAATTTATTCTTGAGTGTCATTGAGAATCCTCTCTCTTGAGGAATCTCTCCCTTAAAGCTTTTATCAAGGGACCTCTCCCTTGTGGCAAGCAACATAAAATTTTTTTGACTCATCTTTCTCCTAGAAAGTGGATTGAATGAAGTAAGACTCTTTTTGAGCAATTTATTCTTGAGTGTCATTGAGAATCCTCTCTCTTGAGGAATCTCTCCCTTAAAGCTTTTATCAAGGGACCTCTCCCTTGTGGCAAGCAACATAAAATTTTTTTGACTCATCTTTCTCTTAGAAAGTGGCGTCAACCCTCTCCCATTTCTAACCTCTCCATCCTCTATTTTCTTAGAGGAAGGAACCTTGGCTGTTGAAGAAGAAGAAGAAGAAGAAGAAGAAGAAGAAGAAGAAGAAGAAGAAGAAGAAGAAGAAGAAGAAGAAGAAGAAGAAGAAGAAGAAGAAGAAGAAGAAGAAGAAGAAGAAGAAGAAGAAGAAGAAGAAGAAGAAGAAGAAGAAGAAGAAGAAGAAGAAGAAGAAGAAGAAGAAGAAGAAGAAGAAGAAGAAGAAGAAGAAGAAGAAGAAGAAGAAGAAGAAGAAGAAGAAGAAGAAGAAGAAGAAGAAGAAGAAGAAGAAGAAGAAGAAGAAGAAGAAGAAGAAGAAGAAGAAGAAGAAGAAGAAGAAGAAGAAGAAGAAGAAGAAGAAGAAGAAGAAGAAGAAGAAGAAGAAGAAGAAGAAGAAGAAGAAGAAGAAGAAGAAGAAGAAGAAGAAGAAGAAGAAGAAGAAGAAGAAGAAGAAGAAGAAGAAGAAGAAGAAGAAGAAGAAGAAGAAGAAGAAGAAGAAGAAGAAGAAGAAGAAGAAGAAGAAGAAGAAGAAGAAGAAGAAGAAGAAGAAGAAGAAGAAGAAGAAGAAGAAGAAGAAGAAGAAGAAGAAGAAGAAGAAGAAGAAGAAGAAGAAGAAGAAGAAGAAGAAGAAGAAGAAGAAGAAGAAGAAGAAGAAGAAGAAGAAGAAGAAGAAGAAGAAGAAGAAGAAGAAGAAGAAGAAGAAGAAGAAGAAGAAGAAGAAGAAGAAGAAGAAGAAGAAGAAGAAGAAGAAGAAGAAGAAGAAGAAGAAGAAGAAGAAGAAGAAGAAGAAGAAGAAGAAGAAGAAGAAGAAGAAGAAGAAGAAGAAGAAGAAGAAGAAGAAGAAGAAGAAGAAGAAGAAGAAGTGTAAATAGATGATTTGGGGGATGGAGAAGAAGAGGAAGTGCAACAATTGGAAGCAAAAGAAGTGAGGGATGGAGAAAAAGAGGAAGGAGAAGAAGGAAAGGGAAGAAGAAGAAGTAGTGGAATGAGAAGAAATGGAAGAAGAGGAAGAAGAAGAAGTGGAAGAAGGAGACAAAAAAGAAGAAGAACAACAAGTGGAAGTAGAAGAAGTGGTAGAAGGAGAATAAGAGGAATAGGAGGAATTAGTGGAATGAGGGGGGATAAAGAAGAAGTAGTGGAAGAAGGAGAACAGGAGGAAGAAGAAGAAGTGAAAGAAGGAGAACAGGGGGAATAAAAAGAAGTGGAAGAAGGAGAAGAAGTGGAAGAACGAGAACGGGAGGAAGAAGAAGAAGTGGAACAAGGAGAAGAAGTGGAAGAACGAGAGGAAGAGGTAGAATGAGAAAAATAGGAAGAAGAAGAAGTAGTGGAAGGAAAAGGGATGCTGAAGAAGAAGTGGAAGAAGGAGAACAAGAGGAAGCAGAAGAAGTGGAAGGAGAAGTAGTGGAAGAGGGAGAAGAGTAAGAAGAAGGAAAGCGAGGAAAGGGAGGAGGAAGAAGAACTAGAAGAAGGAGGAGAAGAAGAAGAGGAGGAAGAAGAGGTAGTGTAGGCAGAAGAAGTGCAAGAAGAAAGAAGAAGAACAAGTGGAAGCAGCAGAAGTGGAAGAAGGTGAACAAGAGGAAGAAGAAGTAGTAGTTGAAGGAGTGGGGATGATGAAGAAGAAGTGGAAGAAGGAGAACAAGAGGTAGAAATGCAAGTGGAAGCAGAAGAAGGAGACAAAGAGGGAGAAGACGAAGGAAAGTGAATAAGAAGAAAGAGATGAAGAGAAGGAAAAAGAAGGAAAGAAGAGAATGAAGAAGAAGTGGAAGTGATGCAATCTCACCTAGCATCATGGCTAGGAGGATTCAAGAGAAGGAGACTAGGCTTGGATGGATGCTTACATGAAGACATGGAGCCTTAGTCTTAGGGTTTTTTACTTGTAAATATTTTATAATTACTTAATATTTAGGGTGCATAGTTTTATTCCCTAAGGCCATGTATTTAGACCATTTTCCTTTCTAAAATAGGTGTATAGGTGTAGGAAGTAAAAAGGAAGGAGTAATCATAGAATAGGCCCTTATTTTAGGTGTGTTGGGCTTGTCCATCCCCTAAAATAAGAGTTTCTATCCACACTCATGAGGCCAAATCCTAAGGCCTTTCTTCCTCCTTTTTAATGTCTGCAAGAAAATAAGGAAAGAAGTAAGAGTATGCAGACAAGTTGGATGTTTAGCGGGAGTGAGAGGCCTTTGAGAAGACCTCTTAGGAATGGGGTAGAGGAGATGAGTACTTAAGTTTGAAAAAAGTGGTTGTGCCTCCACACAACAGTTCCCCATTCTACTCCTAATGAACTAAGTATAAGTCTCATAGGGTTTGAAATTTGATGTGAGACTATCCTTGGTGCACTGGAGTACTCATCCAAGAAAGTTCGATAAGTCTTATCTTGTTGTTCACCCCAAGACAGGATGATGGGCCTAAAGGTAGACCATTCTTTTATGGTCTCTTGTTTTTTAACTTGAGATTGACTATGAAAAAGTTTAGGCTCAATCTCATGCTTGTAGAGGGCCTCATCTTGAAGTAGGTCTTGTGGTTGTGATGCTCTTTGCTCAAATGATATGGGCACAACCTCAATTTCCACTTCTTTAAGAGAAGAAGGAGATTCAATAAGATCATCCTTGGGGTTCAAAGGACAATCTTCTTGAAGATCTTCCTCCCTTGTAACTTCTCCCAAATCTTGAACTTGAGGTGCCATGATAAGCTCACTAGTAATGGGTTCAAGCTCAATATATGGGGAAGTGATAGTTGGTACCTCTATGGGTTGATGGTAGAGAGTTTGTTCAAGAAGAAGCTATGTTTAAAGTCCATTCTTGTTGCAAAATGGCTCTCCTTTTGAACAACAAACTTGGAAGAGGCACTTCCTTCCAAACCATCAACTTTCAATGCATGTTTTTTTCTTTTTTTTTCTCTTCCTCATCCCTCTTCTTTTTCAAAAGAAGTTGATCCTCTGCCACTTGTGAAGGTGAAAGAGGAGTCAACTTAATTTTCTTGTCATTGTGGGTGAGGGTTATCTCATTGGAGTGGCCATGATGAATAACTTTTCTATCAAATAGCCAGGGTCGCCCCAACAAGATATGTGCCGCTTCCATTCGAACTACATCACAAAGGATTTTATCAACATAACCTCCAATGGAAAAGGGCACATTTGCTTGTTGGTTGACTACAATTTCCTTACTTTCATTGAGCCATTGAAGCTTGTAAGGACGAGGGTGAGGAATTGGAGTCAAAGACAACTTGTCTACCAACCTTATGCTACAACAGTTGCAACATGAGCCACTATCTATAATGAGAGAACATGTTTTGTCAAAAACTTTGCATCTTGTGTGAAAGATGTTCTTTCTTTAAGTAGGGCTTTATTCATAAGGTTGACTTCCAAGAAGCCTTCTTACCATTAGCAGATCACCATCACAAGGACCTTTCTCTATGTCAAAATGTGTATGGTCCCCTTCTTCCTCACTCTCACTAGAAGAGGAAGACTCGCTTATAATATCTTGGCCCCTCATGATCATGGTTTTCTTTGTGGGGCATTGGGAGGCAATGTGGCCTTGCCCAAGACATTTGAAGCACTTAATACTACCAGTCTTTGAAGAAGAGCTAGCAGGGGGATCTTCTCTAGGATGCAGAGGTGTATCCTTTTCATGCATGATGGTGGAATCTTCCTTGGGGTGGTTCTTGGAAGAGTTCCCCTTTTGTTGGTTCCTATTTGAATAAGAGTGGTGTGAAGTGGTAGAGTAGTCTTTTCATGTCTTCGCCTCATAGCCCCTTTAAGGTCAAACCAAAATTCGATTGGGGGTATGCGATTGCGAAGCCTCTCATTAACTAGAGCAGACCACCAATACATTGCATACCCTTGGAAGCTTAGGGAGGCCAAGGGAACTTTCCTCTCTTCACTAACTTGGAAGCAAGTGAAGAGTTGCTCTACCTTCATCTCCCAATCAAGGTAGGCTTCCACATCATCTTTTCCTAAGAAAATAGACCCCCTACCCTTCTTAGAAAAAGATCAAGGGAGGCATGCATCATGTGGTATCAAGAGCCATCTTCATGAAGGTTCTTTCCTCCGCTTTTTCTTCCTAGTTTAGGCATCTTTTTTTGTTAATTTTCTGCAGTTTTTTTATTTTATTTCTTGCTTCCTTTATTGTCATTTTCATTTCCTTTTTATGTCTTGTTAGTTTATGTTTTAGTAGTTTTCTAGGTTTGCAATTTAATTCCTAGTCGTTATTGCTTTCTAGATTCAATTTAGCTTGTTCTTTTCTATTGAATCTTGGTGTGTTCTTCTTTAGGATTTATTCTTAAATTCTGCCCAGTTTTTTTTTATTTCTTTTTATTCTAGTGCTTATCCTAAAAGGGTCATGGTAATGACTTCACAAAATTTGTGAAGGAGGCCACACAATTGTGGTTTTGATCCTTGGATGCACTTTTCCTTCTTTACATTGAGTTCTTCCATTTTATTTCTATTTTTCCTGCACTTATATTTCTCTGTTAGGCATGAGTTTGTGGCTGTTTTTGGTCCATTTTTATTGCATTTTTACTCTTTCAAGTTGTGTCATAGTGTGGTCTTGTTTAGTCCTTTATTTGTCTACTAATTTCATGTTGTGTTGCCTTTTAAATTTTCATCAAAAAGTGTGTTGTGCTTCTAAAATTCTTGTGATAAATCTCTTTGGAATTGAGCATATGCTCTTGATCATAATTCCTAGAGTCCACATGCTTTAGATCATAGCATGTTTCAAAAAATATTCTCTCAATAATTGCTCAATTCTTTTTTTTTTTCATAAAGTCCATTTTATTCTTGTTGTGTTGGTAGTTTAAATTATGCTAGTTCTTTTGGTTGAAATTGTGCTTGGCTATTGGAGAATCATTTGGGCATTTATTGGGCTAATCTTGAGCAATCAAGCTTATCTTCACACCATTATGCTCTCCTTTGTGCCTATTAGTAAACACCTAATTTACTAGTCCATTTTTAGACTACTTTGTTTTCTTTGAATTGCACTCTTGTTCTCAATTTTTTGGTGGCTGTTTTCTTTGGGTTTATTCAAGAAAATATCTCTCTCATACTCCTTACCATTTCTTGCTTTCCAAATTGTTAAGAGGTGCAGCAAAAAGAAAAAAAATAAAAGAAAAGAAAATAGAAGCCAAAAAGAGTTGAATACATATAAAAAAAAGTGTTAGCAAAAGTGTTTGCAAGAAGTATAAAAAAATACAAAAACTTTTAGTGCACCATAAATTTGTTATTTCATTTGAAGGAGTGCTTAAGATTGTTGAAACTTGCTTGAAATTTTGTAATTAAGATTTGGCCATAAGCTTTCAAAATTGTGCAACTCATTGAATTTTTGTTGAGTCTTTTATTTGTAGTCCATATTCTAATCTAGTACCATTCTAGGTTCCATTTTGTGGTCCTAACCTTTTTTTTACACCTTTTAATTGCTTGCTTGTATTGATTCTAAAATATTTGAGTTTGTCTAAATTACTCTATCTATTTGGATTTGTGCTTTTTTTCTTTAAGTTTTCTTGCTTTTTGCTTCTATTGCACTCTCTTGGCTTGGTTTTGGTGCACCCCTTGTAGGGAAAAGGAAGTTCAAATTCAAGCTTTCCACAAGGGTGGCATTTTGAGGAGAGTTGAACAAGCTAAGGAAGAGACTCATTCAAAAGAGTAACACTAAATTTTGGAGAGAAATACCTTTTGGAGAGGCAAAACCTTAGAGGGAATCAAGACTTCGCCAAACTTTCCTTTCGTTTAGTTGTTTTAATTGGTTGTAATTTTAATAAGGCCATTTTAATTGAGGTGTTGGATGCTCATAAGGGTCACCTCTTTGTTTGTAATAGTTTAGTTTCTTGTCTAGTGTGGATAACGATTTGGTATCCCTTATTCATACTTAGGAGCTCGTTTAGAACCTTTATCTTGTCTTTAATTTTCCTTTGATTGCTTTCACATTTAGGAAAAGTGCTTAAGTTCCAAAGGCTTAAGTCACTCTTAGTTGAGAAAACCTTCAAAAAGAGAGGAGTGTTCTTTGCTTGCTTGCATATTTTCCAATTAACCATAGTTTCAACCTTAGCACTCTAAATGACATCACACACTTCAAGCAACAATAGTGTTAACCAAGAGTCACCTAAGGTAGACACTTTAGTTAAATTTGTAAAAGAATTTAAAGAGTGAAGGGTTGAAGAAAGTAAAGAGAGAAATGAGAGAGATGCAAGAGAGGAAAGAAGAAGAACAGAAAAAGAAAAAGAAAGAAGAGAGAGAGAAGAACGAGGAGAAAGAAGACATGAAGAAAGAGAGAGAGAGAAAAGAAAGAGAAGAGAGAAGAAGAGAAGAGAAAGAAAGAGAAAGAGCAGAGAGAGAAAAGCAAAGAAGAGAAGAGAAAGAGAGAAATGAGTGAAAGAGAAGAAAGAAGAGAAAGAGAAGATAGAGAGCGAGAAGAAAGAAGAGATAGAAGAGAAAGAGAAGCAAATGAAAGAAGAGAAAGAGAAGAGAGAGAGAGAAGAAGAAGGAGAAGTTATACGTTTAGCTCAAGTGAGGGTGAGGATAATAATGAGGGCCATAATAGACCTAGAGGGAGGAGAAACCAAAACCCCTAAAGAACAAAAAATAGACCTTCCACCCTTCTTAGAAAAAGATCATGGGAGGCATGCATCAGGAAGAAAGAGAACAAGAGGAGGCAGAACAAGTGGAAGAAAGAGAATAACACATGGAAGAAGGAGAGTAAGCAGAAGAAGTAGGAGAAGGAGACGAAAAGGAAGAAGAAGAAGATGTGGAACAAGAAGAAGTGGAAGAAGGTGAACAAGAGGAAGAAGAAGAAGTAGTGGAAGGAGGTGGGATAAAGAAGAAGAACTGGAAGAAGGAGAAAAGAAGGGAAAGGAAGAAGGAGGGGAAGGGAAGATGAAACAAAAGAAGTGGAATATGGAAGAGAGGAGGAAGAAGAAGAAGAAGAAGTGTATGCAAAAGATTTGGGGGAAGGAAAAGAAGAGGAAGAGCAATAATTGGAAGCAAAAGAAGTGGGGGATGGAGAAAAATGGGAAGGAGAAGAAGGGAAGGGAAGAAGAAGAAGTAGTGGAACGAGAAGAAGTGGAAGAAGGTGAATAAGAGGGTGAAGAAGAAGTAGTGGAAGGAGGTGGGATAAAGAAGAAGAACTGGAAGAAGGAGAAAAGGAGGGAAAGGAAGAAGGAAGGGAAGGAAAGGGAATAAGAAGAACAAGAAGAAGTGTAACCAGAAGATTTAGGGGAAGGAGAAGAAGAGGAAGAGCAACAAATGGAAGCAAAAGAAGTGGGGGATGGAGAAAAAGATGAGGGAGAAGAAGGAAAGGGAAGAAACAAAACTAGTAGAAGGAGAATAAATGAAAGAAGAGGAAGAAGAAGTGGAAGAAGGAGAAGAAGTGGAAGAACGAGAACGACAGGAAAAAGAAGAAGTAGTGGAAGGAGGTGGGATGAAGAAGAAAAAGAACTCAAAGAGGGAGAAAAGAAGGGAAATGAAGAAGGAGGGGAAGGGAAGGGAAGATGTAGCAGAAGAAGTGGGGGATGAAGAAGAAAGGGAAGGAGAAAAAGGAAAGGGAAGAAGAAGAAGTAGTGGAAGGAGAAGAAATGGAAGAAAAGGAAAAAGAAGAAGTAATGGAAGGAGAAGACATGGAAGAAGAGGAAGAAGAAGAAGTGTAAGCAGAAGAAGTGGAAGAAGGAATTGAAAAAGAAGAAGAACAAGTGGAAGCGGAAGAAGTGGTAGAAGGAGAATAAGAGCAATAGGAGGAAGTAGTGGAATGAGAGAGGATGAAGCAGAAGAAATGGAAGAATGAGAAAAAGAGGAAGAAGAAGAAGTAGTGGAAGGAAAGGGAAGAAGAAAAAGGAGATGAAGAGGAAGCAAAAGAATGAGAGGAGAGGATGAAAAAGAAGTGGAAGAAAGAGAAGAAGAGGAGGCAGAAGAAGTGCAAGAAAGAGAAGAAGAGGAAGACGAAGGAGAGTAAGCAGAAGAAGGAAAAGAAAAGGAAGAAAGAGTTGAGAGAATGCAAAAGGTCTAATTCCTTCTTCTAGATTGAATGGTGAAATTAACTTTTCCAGTAAAATTTCTGTTGGTTCTAACGATAAAAATTATTTTGTTTTGATGCCTATGGAGGAGCTATTCATAAAGGAGCAGTTGACAAGACAATTTGGGGAAGACGTGGAGGCACATGAGGATCCAAGCAACAATTGGAAGAAGAAGATTTTTTATGAGCTCATGTTTATGCCTAATGTTTTCATTGATATACATTTTGTTTTAACTCTTGATTTGCATGATATTTGTGGATTGCATGATTCTTTAGATGAAATATATCATGATAAGAATTTGTTGGATAATTTGTATTTTCGTAATAATTTTATGTAATAAGGTCATATGACTCTTGGCTTGTTTTTGGTCAGTTTTATCTTTGTTTTAAAGCCATTAAATGGTTAGTGGGTTTTTATGTAAGTGGGAATTTAATTCCTATTAATTACCAAGCTGTTTCTTTTAAAAATCCTAGGCTATAAATAGGCTTATGGAAACCTTTGTAAGATAGACTTCGAAGAAATCAAATATCGCTTTTGCTAAAGTAAGAGTGTTTTCTCTTTGGGTTCTTGAGTAGAACCTTTTCAAATTCTTATCAAAGAATTCCTATTCTTTGTGGCGAATTCTCCTCAACTTATCAATTCTTAGGGATTGTGGTGTTGTTCTTTCCATTTCTCTGCCTTAATCCATTTTTTACTTTTGTTCTACATATATTTCCTTTTAATTTTCTTCTTGTTGATGTTGAATTTATCGATCCAAAAAATAGGTTCATATTTCGTAACGTTCCATTAATTTAAAAATTAATGTAACATGCAATTAATCATATGTTAAAATTGCATGATAATGAAGTATTTAATTTTATTTTAGGAGTTAAGATTTTGAATAGCCACCTAATTCTATAAATAGGGGCTGAATTGTAATCACAAGACAACCATTGAATTAGTGAAATCATAATTGGGTTTTACCCTTTTGTGAGAGATGAACTTCTCTTTAGAATTTATCAAGGAATTTTTCCTTGTGGTCCTCTGCTAGACTTATCAAGGGTAAATCACTACCCTTGTGGCGTCATATGACTTATCTTCCATCCTTGGAAGTGGCCTCATCTATCCCTTCGTTAAACCATTTTCTTGTTTACCCAATTCTCATTGTTTTGTTAACTTATTACCTTCCAACTTAGATAGATCCGCAAAATGAATCCCACCCCTCTAGATTTCTATCAGGAAGAAAAAGAAGGAGAGGAAAGGATGACGAAGAAGTGGAAGAGAGAGAACAAAAGGAGGCAGACGAAGTGGAAGAAAGAAAAGAAGAGGAAAGGAGAGTAAGCAGAACAAGTGGAAGAAAAGGAAGAAGAAGAAGATGTGGAACGAGAAGAATTGGAAGAAGGTGAACAAGAGGAGGAAGAAGAAGTAGTGGAAGGAGCTAGATGAAGAAGAAGAACTGGAAGAAGGAGAAAAGGAGGGAAAGGAAGAAGGAAGGGAAGGGAACGGAAGAAGAAGCAGAAGAAGTGGAATATGGAGGAGAAGAGGAAGAAAAAGTGTAAGCAAAAGAAGTGGGGGACGAAGAAAAAGAGGAACGAGAAGAAGGAAAGGGAAGAAGAAGAACAAGTAGTGGAAAGAGAAGAAATGGAAGAAGAGGAAGAAGAAGAAGTGGAAGAAGGAGATGAAAAAGAAGAACAACAACAAGTTGAAGCAGAAGAAGTGGTAGAAGGAGAATAAGAGGAATAGGAGGAAGTAGTGGAATGAGAGGGGATGAAGAAGAAGAAGTGGAAGTAGGAGAACGGGAGGAGGTAGTAGAAGTGGAAGAAGGAGAAGAAGGTGAAGAACGAGAAGAAGAGGAAGAAGTGCAAGTGGAAGAAGGAGAACAACAGAAAGAAGAAGAAGAAGTGGAAGAATGAGAAAAAGAGGAAGAAGAAAATGTAGTGGAAGGAAAGGGGATGCTGAAGAAGAAGTGGAAGAAGGAGAACAAGAGGAAGGAGAAGAAGGAAAGGGAAGAAGAAGAAGTAGTGGAAGGGGAAGAAATGGAAGAAGACGAACAAGAAGACGTGTAAGCAGAAGAAGTGGAAGAAGGAGACGAAAAAGAAGAACAACATGTGGAAGCAGAAGAAGTGGTAGAAGGAGAATAAGAGCAATAGGAGGATGTACTGGAATGAGAGGGGATAAAGAAGAAGAAGTGGAAGAAGGAGAATGGTTGGAGGAAGAAGAAATCGAAGAAGGAGAAGAAGTGGAAGAACGAGAAGAAGAGGAAGAACTGCAAGTGGAAGAAGGAGAAGAATAGGGAGAAGAAGAAGAAGTGGAAGCAGAAGAAGGAGGGCAAGAAGAAGGGGAGGAAGAAGAGGTAGTGTAGGCAGAAGAAATGACAGAAGGAGAAGAGAAGGAACAAGAAGAATAGGTGGAAGCAGCAGAAGTGGAAGAAGGTGAAAAAGAGGAAGAAGAAGAAGTAGTGTAGGCACAAGAAGTGCAAGAAGGAAGAAGAAGAACAAGTGGAAGTAGCAGAAGTGGAAGAACGAGAAAAAGAGGAAGAAGAAGAAGTAGTTGAAGGAGTGGGGATGATGAAGAAGAAATGGAAGAAGGAGAACAAGAGGTAGAAATGCAAGTGGAAGCAGAAGAAGGAGAAAAAGAGGGAGAAGATGAACGAAAATGGAACAAGAAGAAGGAGAAGAAGAGGAAGAAAAAGAAGGAGAGGATGAAGAAGAAGTGGAAGAAAGAGAACAAGAGTTGGCAAAAGAAGTGGAAGAAAGAAAAGAAGAGGAAGAAAAAGGAGAGTAAGTAGAACAAGTGGAAGAAAAGGAAGAAGAAGAAGACGTGGAACGAGAAGAAGTGGAAGAAGTGAAGAAGAGGAGGAAGAAGAAGTTGTGGAAGGAGCTCGAATGAAGAAGAAGAACTGGAAGAAGGAGAAAACAAGGGAAAGGAAGAAGGAGGGGAAGGGACAGGAAGAAGAAGCAACAGAAGTGGAATATGGAGGAGAAGAGGAGGAAGAAGAAGAAGTGTAAGCACAAGATTTGGGGGAAGCACAAGAAGAGGAAAAGCAACAATTGGAAGCAAAAGAAGTGGGGGATGGAGAAAAAGAGGAAGGAGAAGAAGGAAATGGTAGAAGAAGAAGTAGTGGAAGGAGAAGAAATGGAAGAAGAGGAAGAAGAAGAAGTGTAAGCAGAAGAAGTGGAAGAAGGACACAAAAAAGAAAAAGAACAACAAGTGGAAGCAGAATAAGTGGTCAAAGGAGAATAAAAGGAATAGGAGGAAGTAGTGGATTAAGAGGGGATGAAGAAGAAGAAGAAGAACGGGAGGAGGAAGGAGATGTGGAAGAAGGAGAAGAAGTGGTAGAACGAGAAGAAGAGGAAGAAGTGCCAGTGGAAGAAAGAGAACAATAGGAAGAAGAAGAAGAAGTGGAAGAATGAGAAAAAGAGGAAGAAGAAGAAGCAGTGGAAGGAAAGGGCATGTAGAAGAAGAAATGGAAGAAGGAGAACAAGAGGAAGGAGAAGAGGGAAAGGGAAGAAGAAGAAGTAGTGGAAGGGCAAGAAATGGAAGAAGAGGAAGAAGAGGAAGAAGAAGAAGTGTAAGCAGAAGAAGTGGAAGAAGGAGACAAAAATGAAGAAGAACAACAAGTGAAAGCAGATGAAGTGGTACAAGGAGAATAAGAGGAATAAGAGGAAGTAGTGGAATGAGAGGGGATTAAAAAGAAGAAGTGGAAGAAGGAGAACGGGAGCAGAAAGAAGAAGTGGAAGAAGGTGAAGAGGAGGAGGAAGAAGAAGTAGTGGAAGGAGGTGGGATGAAGAAGAAGAACTGGAAGAAGGAGAAAAGGATGGAAAGGAAAAAGGAAGGGAAGGGAAGGGAAGAAGAAGCAAAAGAAGTGGAATATGGAAGAGCAGAGGAAGAAGAAGAAGAAGAATGTAAGCAGAAGATTTGGGGGAAGGTGAAGAAGAGGAAGAGCAACAATTGGAAGCAAAAGAAGTGGCAGATGGAGAAAAAGAGTAAGGAGAAAAAGGAAAGGGAAAAAGAAGAAGTAGTGGAAGGAGAAAAGGTGGAAGAAAAGGAAGAAGAAGAACTGTAAGCAGAAGAAGTGGAAGAAGGTGAAGAGGAGGAGGAAGAAGAAGTAGTGGAAGGAGGTGGGATGAAGAAGGAGGGGAAGGGAAGGGAAGAAGGAGCAGAAGAAGTGGAATATCGAGGAGAAGAGGAAGAAGAAGAAGAAGAAGTGTAAGTAGAAGATTTGGAGGAAGGAGAAGAAGAAGAAGAGTAACAATTGGAAGCAAAAGAATTGGGTGATGGAGAAAAAGAGGAAGGAGAAGAAGGAAAAGGAAGAAGAAGAAGAAGTAGTGGAAGAAGGAGACGAAAAAGAGGAAGGAAAAGAAGGAAAGGGAAGAAGAAGAAGTAGTGGAAGGAGAAGAAATCGAAGAAGAGGAAGAAGTGTATGCAGAAAAAGTGGAAGAAGGAGACGAAAAAGAAGAAGAAGAACAAGTGGAAGCAGAAGAAGTGGTAGAAGGAGAATAAGAGGAATATGAGGAAGTAGTGGAATTAGAGGGGATGAAGAAGAAGTGGAAGAAGGAGAGAGGGAGGAGGAAGAAGAAGTGGAAGAAAGAGAAGAAGAGGAAGAAATGCAAGTGGAAGAAGGAGAACAATAGGAAGAAGAAGAAGAAGTGGAAGAAAGAGAAGAAGAGGAGGAAAAAGAAGCAGGGGAAGGAAAGGGGATGCTGAAGAAGAAGTGGAAGAAAGAGAACAAGAGGAAGAAGAAGAAGTGGAAGGAGAAGCTGTGGAAGAGGGAGAAAAGTAAGAAGAAGGAAAGCAAGGAAAAGGAGGAGGAAGAAGAAGTGGAAGAAGGGGAGGAAGAGGAGGTAGTGTAGGCAGAAGAAGTGCAAGAAGGAAAAGAGAAGGAAGAAGAAGAACAAGTGGAAGTAGCAGAAGTGGAAGAAGGTGAACAAGATGAAGAAGATGAAGTAGTTGAAGGAGTGAGGATGATGAAGAAGAAGTGGAAGAAAGAGAGCAAGAGGTAGAAATGCAAGTGGAAGCAGAAGAAGGAGAAAAATGGGAGAAGATGAAGGAAAGGGAAGAAGAAGAAGGAGATGAAGAGGAAGAAAAAGTAGGAGAGGAGATGATGAAGAAGAAGTGGAAGAAAGAGAAGTAAAGGAGGCAGAAGCAGTGGAAGAAAGAGAAGAAGAGGAAGAAAGAGAGTAAGCAGAAAAAGTGGAAGAATGAGAAGAAAAGGAAGAAGAAGAAGATGTGGAACGAGAAGAAGTGGAAGAAAGTGAACAAGAGGAGGAAGAATGATAGAAATCCAGAGGGGTTGGATTCGTGTTGCGGATCTATCTAGGTTGGAAGGTAATAAGTTAACAAACAATGAGAATTGGGTAAACAAGAAAATGAAAAGGATGAAAATGGTTTAACAAAGGGATAGATGACACCACTTCCAAGGATGGAAGATAAGTCATATGACGCCACAAGGGTGGTGATTTACCCTTCATAAGTCTAGCAAAACGTCACAAGGAAAAATTCCTTGATAAGTTCTAAAGAGAAATTCATCTCTCACAAAAGGGTAAAACCCAATTATAATTTCACTAATTCAATGGTTGTCCTTTGAGTACAATTCAGCCCCTATTTATAGAACTAGGTGGCTGTTCAAAATCATAACTCCCGAAAGAAAAATTAAATACTCCATTATCACGCAATTATCACATATGATTAATTACATGTTACATTAATTCCTAAATTAATGAAACGTTACAAAAAATGAAAAGTCATTGTCTTCGACATTCACATCATTCCCTCCTTCTTCAAAAAGATTCGTCGTCAAATCTATGACTTTATTTTCCTATCAGTGTTATCTACTTATAATTTAAAATAACAAAATCAACCTCCCGGATCAAATGTAACTTTTAAAAATTCATGCATTAAAGAAGTTTTCCTTTTTGGTTTCCAAACCCAAACATTGGAATCAAGAGGAATTCTTCTTTCAAAATAGACTTGTGCATTTTCTTCGTGAGTTTTAATTTCAACAATGTACTGAATGTACACTAACTCTGTAAAAGGGATATCCACATTTTCTTCCTCAAATATGGCAATTTGTGGGTTGTATTCTCATCATCCTGTGCATTCAAAATACCAATAAAAGAAGAAAAATCATTAGCAGTTTTCATTTTAACATTCTTTTTCTCTCTTTCTCTTTCCTTTTCTGTCTCTTCCTCTTCAGTCTTTTCTTTTTCTAATTTTCTATTTTCTTCTCTCTTTTCCTATTTTCTCCTTCAACTTATGTTGATTATCACAAACTTCGCTTAGTGTCAGAAATTTCAAATTAAGTTTGCGTCCTTCATGCACCAAAGAAACTAAAAGTTTTTCAGGATTTATCCTTTTACACTCCAGCCAAGGCCTCCCTAAAAGAAAATGACATGAGTCCATGGGAGCAATATCGCATGTCACTTCTTCCACATATTTTCCAATAGTGAATCTAAACTTAGTTTGCCTAGGATGAAGACTCGTTGGTAAGTTAAGTTTATTCACCAGTCTTTCGCTCACCACATTGCTATAAATTTCTTCATCAACTGCAACTAAACACAAATGACCTTCTATTAAACACCTTATATAAAAAATATTCACCATAATTCTAAACCTAGAGCCGAAGCTTTGATACCAACTGATAGAAATCCAAAGGGGTTGGATTTGTTTTGCTGATCTATCTAGGTTGGAAGGTAATAAGTTAACAAAACAATGAAAATTGAGTAAACAAGAAAATGGAAAGGATGAAAATGGTTTAACGAAGGGATAGATGACACCACTTCCAAGGATGGAAGATAAGTCATATGACGCCACAAGGGTGGTGATTTACCCTTGATAAGTCTAGCAGAACGCCACGAGGAAAAGTTCTTGATAAGTTCTAAAGAGAAATTCATCTCTCACAAAAGGGTAAAACCCAATTATAATTTCACTAATTCAATATTGTCCTTTGAGTATAATTCAACCCCTATTTAAAGAACTAGGTGGTTGTTCAAAATCATAACTTCCAAAAGAAAAATTAAATACTCCATTATCACGCAATGATCACATATGATTAATTGCATGTTACATTAATTCCTAAATTAATGAAACGTTACAAAAAATAAAAAGTCACTGTCTTCGGCATTCACATCAAAGAAGAAGTAGATGATGCAATCCTACCTATCAAGGGCCCTCTCACTAGGGCAATGGCTAGGAGGATTGAAGAGGACTTGGCCCGGAAAGACTCATCAAGACCCCAGCTAATGATGGAGATAGATATTTTAGGCCATAGTCCTTAGTTTTCCTCTTGTAAATATTAATTAGCTTTTAATTCCCTTTTAGGCCTTGTATTTTGGCCATTTATTTTAGTTTTAGAGTTTAGGGTGTAATTAGCTTAGGAAGGGAGGTGAGGGGAGTAAAGGGCCTAATAACACAAAGGAGTGTGGATCTCTTTCCACACCCCCTTGATTAGGCCGTGACACTCCCTAGCTTAAGGCTAGGCACCACTTTTAGTGGGCCTAAGAGGGATTAGTGCTCCTAATACTAATTAGGCCCAAGTGCCACATTGCCTAGTTTTGAGTGCCTTGCTCCCTCTTTGGGCTATAAATACACCTAGTCTCTCTTGTACAAATCACACTTGATTGAATGAAGTAAGACTCTTTTTAAGCAATTTATTCTTGAGTGTCTTTGAGAATCCTCTCTCTTGAGGAATCTCTCCCTTAAAGCTTTTATCAAGGGACCTCTCCCTTGTGGCAAGCAACATAAAATTTTTTGACTCATCTTTCTCCTAGAAAGTGGCGTCAACCCTCTCCCATTTCTAACCTCTTCATCCTCCATTTTCTTAGAGGAAGGAACCTTGGTTGAAGAGATCAAGGGAGTGCATCATTTGGTATCAGAGCCATCTTCATGAAGGTTCATTTCCTCCTCCTTCTCCTTGGTTTATGTGTCTTTCTTTAGTTTCTTTTTTCTGCAGTTTTTTATACTTTATTTCTTGCTTCCTTTATTGTCATTTAAATTCCTTATTGTCTTGAAGTTTATGTCTTAGTTCTTGCAATTTTTATTTCCATGTCTTTATTGCTTTCTAGATTCAATTTATTTTGTTCATTTCTATTGAATCTTTGTATGTTTCCTTTAGGTTTGTTTCTTTAAATTTCTGCCCATGTTTTTAATTTTTCCTTATTCTAGTGCTTACCCTAAGAGGATCATAGTAATGACTTCACAAACTTTGTGAAGGAAGCCACACAATTGTGGTTTTGATCCTTGGATGCACTTTTGCTTCTTTCATTTAGAGTTCTTGCATTTTAATTCTATTTTCCTGCACCTTTTTCTCTATTTTTTTCCTGCACCTATTTCTCTATTTTTTCCAGCCCCTATTTCTCTGTTTTTATGTCACATTCTTGGTCATTTTGAGTCATTTATTTTCAGTTTTAATCCTCCTACTTTGTGTCTTATTTTGGTATTGTTTAGTCCTTTTAATTGTCACTTAAAATCCATTGTTTAGCTCTTTTATTTTACCATAAAAGTGTGTTATTTGTCTATTGGAAATTGAGCATCAAAGAGGCTTACTCTTGATCCCATGTCCTTAGAGTCTCACATGCTATTTAGATCTTAGCATGTTCTTAAAAAAAAATCTTCAAAAAATTAATGCTCAATTTCTTCCAAATTTCATTCACTTGTTCAATAATTTTAGTATCTTAATTTTGTGCTAGTTTTTGTGGTGATTTTTGTTGATTGTCATTGAGAGGCATGTTGGGTATGTAATTGGGCTGATTATTGAGTAATCAAGTTGGCCTCAACTTCCATAAAACTCTCCTTGTGCCATTTATTTTTTATCACCTAAAATTACTAGTTCATATTAGGTTGCTTTGTTTCTTAATTTTGCACTTTTGTATATCAATTATGGTGGCAATTTCCTATCCTTTGTTCAAGCATTTATGATTCTTTGACTCCTCACCGTATTTGCTTCAAAATTTTGTTAAGAGGTGTAGCAAAATTGTATAAAAAATAGAAATTAAAAAGAAAACAAGTGAAAAAAAAAACGTGTTAGTAAAAAAAATTTGTTAAAAAAAAAAAGAAGTGAAAAGAAGAAAATATCTTTAGTGCACCTCATATTGTCCCAATGACTAAAAGGAGTGATTTAAAAAAAAAATTAATGAATCTTTCTTGAACATACTTGCATATAATTTGGCCATATTGATTTTAAATGATGCAAATGATTGAAACTTTTGAGTCATTTTTTTTTTTTTTTGTAGTTCATTCTATTCTAGGCACATTCTAGGAATTTCTTTTGTGTACCATCTTTCTATCTACACCATTTTTACTTGCTTGTCTTCTTTGGTTATCTTTGTGTTTGTTTAAATAATTCTTTCCCCTTGGATGTTTATCTTCCTTCCTTGAGTTTTCTTTTCTTGTTTTTTTTATTGCATTGCACTCTCTTGGTTCCTCCTTGGGTGCGCCACTTTTTTGAAGGAAAAGAAAGGTCAAACCAAGCTTTCCACAAGGGAAGCATCTTGAGGTGTGTTGAAGCAAGCTAAGGAAGAGGTTCATTCAAGGGAGCAACACCACTTTGAGAGAGGCAAACACTTGGAGTAGAGAGCAACTTCAAACATCAAGCCTTTTGTTTCTTTTTGTTTAATTGGGTGTAAATTTTATTATGACCATTTTAATTGAGGTGTTGGATGCCCATAAGGGTCACCTATTTGATTGTAATAATTTTTTAGTTTCTCGTTTAGGTGGGAGAAGGAATTGGTACCCCATCTCTCTACCTTAGGTGCACACCTTTAGATCCTTACCTTTGCTTTAAATTTCTTTTATTTGCTTTGCATCTTAGTGTGAAAGGCTTTTGAGTTCCAAAGACTCTTAAGTAATTCACTTAGGGAGAAAACAAAACAAAAGAGTAAGGAGTGTTGCCCGTAGGTTCTTCCCAATCACTTTCAAAATGAGCTCACACACATCTAGTAAAGGTAGTGTAAATCAACAAGGTTCTCAAAAAACCAACAACATGGATAAGTTTGTGAGTGAATTTAGAGAATGAAGGGTAGAAGAGAGAAAATAAAGAAAAGAAAGGGAGAAAAGAGAAGAAAAGAGGCGTGAAGAGAAAGAAAAAGAAAAGAGAGAAAGAGAGTTAAGAGAAGAAAGACGAAGAGAGGAAAAAGGGCGTGAGAAAAGAGAGAAAGAAAGCGAGGACAAAAGGGAGAGACAAGAACGAGAAGAAAGAGAAGAAAGACGAAGGGAAGAGAAAGAAAGAGAACGAAGAGAAAGAGAAGAAAAAAAGGAAAGAGAAGAGAGAGAGAGGGAAGAGAGAAGAGAAGAGCGCGAAAGAGAAGAAAGAAGAGAAAGACGAGTTAGAGAAAGGCATAGGTATAGGTATGCCTCTAGTGAAGTAAGTGAAAGTGAGGGATATGAAAGACCTAGGGTAAGGAGAGCACAACAACATCATAACCAACCCCAAGCCCAACCTAGGGAACAAAAAGTTGACCTCCCTCATTTTCATGGCAAAAAGGATGTGGAAGCCTACCTTGATTGGGAAATGAAGGTAGAGCAACTCTTTGTTTTTTATAACATAAGTGAAGAAAGAAAAGTTCTGCTGGCAACCCTTAGCTTCCAAGGGCATGCCATGTATTGGTGGACCTCCTTGGTCAATGAGAGGTGCCGCCTTCGTAACCCTCCGGTGGATTATTGGAATGATCTCAAGGGGGCTATGAGGCGGAGACACGTCCCTTCTTATTATGAAAGAGAGCTCTTGGATAAACTCCAAAGATTAAAACAGTACAACTTAAGTGTTGAGAAGTACAGACAAACCAAGGAGCTTTTCATGATGAGAGCGGGCATCACCGAAGAACCAAGGGCCACCGAAGCTAGATTTTTAAGTGGTTTGAACTCTGACATAAGAGACAAAGTTGAGCTCTTACCATATAATAATCTAGATGACCTAGTCCAACTTCGCATAAGAGTGGAAAATCAATTAAAAAGAAAAGGTGGAGCAAAAAGAGAATTTCCATCCTACAATTATGCAAAGAGGGACCTAGGCAAGGGAAGCTCTTCCAAGAGCTCTCCTAAAGAGGAACCATCCAAGCATGTGCATAAAGAACATAAACCCATGCATCATAGAGACAACCCCCTTACTAGTTCTAACAATAGGACTAGTAGTATTAAATGCTTTAAATGTCTTGGGAGAGGCCACATTGCCTCCCAGTGCCCCAATAAGAAAACCATGATCATGAGGGGCCAAGAGATTTTTAGTGAGAGTAGCTCATCTTCCTCCTCTAGTGAGAGTGAGGAAGAAGGGGGTCATGAGCATCATGAGCATGACATTGTTGAAAATCCTTGTGATGGAGACCTCTTAATGGTTAGGCGCCTTCTTGGAAGCCAACCCCTTGAGCTTAACCACTCCCAAAGAGAGAACATTTTTCATACACGTTGTAAAGTTTTAGACAAAACCTGTTCTCTCATTGTGGATAGTGGATCCTGCTGCAATTGTTGTAGCTCAAGGTTGGTAGAGAAGCTAGCCTTACATCCAATTCCTCATCCTAGACCTTACAAGCTCCAATGGCTTAATGAGGAAGGGGAAATAGTTGTAAACCAACAAGTGAAGGTGCCGTTCTCCATTGGAAAGTATCAAGATGAGATCTTATGTGATATAGTTCCAATGGAGGCTGGTCATATCTTGTTAGGGAGGCCTTAGCAGTTTGACAAACAAGTCATTCACCATGGCTACTCTAATGATATAATCCTCGCTTATAAGGGTAAAAGAATAAAGTTGACTCCTCTCACACCTTCACAAGTGGCTGAGGATCAACTCATCATGAAACATAAAAGAGATGAGGAAAAAAAAGTTCAAAGTCAAAAAAAAAAAAAAAAAAGCTTTCATCCCTAAAGCTTGAAAAGGGTACAGAGGGAGAGTTGGAAGGAGGTACCCCTTCCAAAGAGGTAATTAAGAAAGAGAGTCATTTTGCAACAAAAATGGATATTAAAGAAGCTCTCTTGCTTGATCGACCTCTTTATCTCCTTCTTTGTAAAGAGGTACCTTCTGGCACTGCCACAAGTCATGAAATTGAGTCTCTTCCAAAAGGGGTTTAAAATATTTTAAAATAATTTGATGATCTTTTCCCTCAAGAGGTTCCGAGGGGATTACCACCTCTAAGGGGAATAGAACACCAAATTGACCTTGTTCCTGGCGCAAGTCTGCCCAATAGACCCGCGTATAGGACAAACCCCGTTGAGACCAAAGAGATTGAGTCTCAAGTTCAAGACTTGTTGGAGAAGGGTTGGGTTCAAAAGAGCCTTAGCCCTTGTGCGGTTCCTGTTTTATTGGTACCCAAAAAGGATGGAAAATGGTGGATGTGTATGGACTGTCGTGCCATCAATAACATCACCATTAAGTATAGGCACCCAATCCCTAGGCTAGACGATATGCTTGATGACTTGCATGGAGCCAAAATATTTTCAAAAATTGATCTTAGAAGTGGTTACCATCAAATAAGAATCAAAGAAGGAGATGAATGGAAAATCGCTTTTAAGACCAAATTCGGTCTTTATGAATGGTTGGTGATGCCTTTTGGGCTCACCAATGCTCCAAGCACTTTCATGCGTCTCATGAATCATGTACTTAGGGATTGCATTGGTAGGTTTGTAGTTGTTTATTTTGATGATATTTTAGTATATAGTAGGTCTTTAGAAGAACATATATGACACCTTAGGGAAGTCTTATCTGTCCTTTAGAATGAATAAACTATTTGCAAACTTAGAAAAATGCACTTTTTGTGTTCCTAGTGTGGTTTTCTTGGGCTTTGTCATTAGTGCCTAAGGGGTCCAAGTGGACCCCCAAAAAATCAAGGCCATTCAAGAATGGCCCACCACTACTAGTGTGACTGAGATCAAGAGCTTTCATGGTCTCGCAGGATTTTATAGGCGCTTTGTGCCTAACTTCTCCACACTAGCTTCACCACTCAATGACTTGGTGAAGAAGGAAGTTCCTTTCTTGTGGGGTGAAAAACAAAAAGAAGCTTTTCAACTGCTCAAGGATAAACTCACTAATGCACCCGTTCTAGCCCTCCCTAACTTTTCAAAAACTTTTGAGCTAGAATGTGATGCATCGGGAGTAGGTGTAGGAGCTGTGCTGTTGCAAGAGGGGCACCCCATTGCTTATTTTAGTGAAAAACTCAATAGTGCCCACCTCAACTACCCCACCTACGACAAGGAGTTTTATGCTTTGATTCGTGCCCTCCAAACTTGGGAACATTGTCTTGTTTCCAAGGAATTTGTCATTCATAGTGACCATGAGTCACTTAAGTATTTGAGGGGGCAAGGAAATTTGAACAAGAGGCATGCTAAATGGGTTGAATTTCTTGAAACTTTTCCTTATGTCATCAAATATAAAAAGGGAAAAACAAATGTGGTGGCCGATGCTCTTTCAAGGAGGCATTCTCTCCTTGCCACCCTCAGTGCTCAAATTTTGGGATTTGATGACATAAAAGAAATGTATCCTTCTGACCAAGACTTTGGAACCATTTATACTGCCTCATCTTCTAAAGCCAAAGATGGCTTCTACATGTGTGAGGGGTACTTATTCAAAGAGGGCAAACTTTGTGTACCCCAAGGATCCATTAGGAAATTGCTGACAAAAGAGAGCCATGAAGGTGGGCTCATGGGGCATTTTGGAATTGATAAAACCTTAATGCTTTTAAAAGAAAAATTCTTTTGGCCCCATATGAAAAAAGATGTCCAAAGACATTGCTTGCGATGCATAGCTTGTTTACAAGCTAAGTCCCGAGTAATGACTCATGGACTTTACACACCTTTACCCACTCCTTCTACACCTTGGGTAGATATTAGCATGGATTTTATCCTTGGGATCCCAAGAACCCAACGAGGTGTAGTGGACCGCTTTAGTAAAATGGCACATTTCATTCCCTGCCACAAAGTGGATGACGCGAGTCACATCGCAAGGCTTTTCTTTCGTGAGGTTGTCCGCTTGCACGGAATACCCTCAACTAAGCTCTTATTTTCTACCACTTGTCATCCTCAAACAGATGGACAAACTGAGGTAGTAAATAGATCCCTATCCACTATGTTGAGGGCACTCTTGAAAGGCAACCACAAGTCTTGGGATGAATATCTCCCCCACATTGAATTTGCATATAATAGATTGGTTCATCGAACCACTAAGCACTCCCTTTTTGAGGTTGTATATGGTTTTAATCCTCTCGCCCCTCTAGACTTGTTACCACTCCCTAACACCCGAATTTTTCATAAAGAAGGGAAAACTAGGGCTGATTTTGTCAAAAAATTACATGAGAGGGTCAAAACTAATATTGAAACCCAAGCTAAGGGGTATGCTTCATCTAGCAACAAGGGGAGGAAGGAAGTCATCTTCGAAAAGGGCGATTGGGTTTGGCTTCACCTAAGAAAGGATCGTTTCCCTTCTAAGAGGAAGTCCAAACTTAGCCCTCGAGGAGATGGTCCCTTCCAAATCCTTGAGAAGGTAAATAATAATGCATATAAGTTAGACCTTCCCGAGGATTATGGAGTTAGCACCACCTTTAATGTTTGTGATCTTACCCCCTTTTTAGGTGTTGACATGGAAGAGGATGACCCTTCAGATTTGAGGACAAATCCTTCCGATGGGGGAGGAGATGATGCAATCCTACCTATCAAGGGCCCTCTCACTAGGGCAATGGCTAGGAGGATTGAAGAGGACTTGGCCCGGAAAGACTCATCAAGACCCCAGCTAATGATGGAGATAGATATTTTAGGCCATAGTCCTTATTTTTCCTCTTGTAAATATTAATTAGTTTTTAATTCCCTTTTAGGCCTTGTATTTTGGCCATTTATTTTAGTTTCTAGAGTTTAGGGTGTAATTAGCTTAGGAAGGGAGGTGAGGGGAGTAAAGGGCCTAATAACACAAAGGAGTGTGGATCTCTTTCCACACCCCTTTGATTAGGCTGTGACACTCCCTAGCTTAAGGCTAGGCACCACTTTTAGTGGGCCTAAGAGGGATTAGTGCTCCTAATACTAATTAGGCCCGAGTCCCACATTGCCTAGTTTTGAGTGCCTTGCTCCCTCTTTGGGCTATAAATACACCTAGTCTCTCTTGTACAAATCACACTTGATTAAATGAAGTAAGACTCTTTTTGAGCAATTTATTCTTGAGTGTCTTTGAGAATCCTCTCTCTTGAGGAATCTCTCCCTTAAAGCTTTTATCAAGGGACCTCTCCCTTGTGGCAAGCAACATAAAATTTTTTGACTCATCTTTCTCCTAGAAAGTGGCATCAACCCTCTCCCATTGCTAACCTCTCCATCCTCCATTTTCTTAGAGGAAGGAACCTTGGTTGAAGAGATCAAGAGAGTGCATCAGTAGAGGAAGGAGGTGGGATGAAGAAGAAGAACTGGAAGAAAAAGAAAAGAAGGGAAAGGAAGAAGGAGGGGAAGAGAATGGAAGAAGAAGTGGAATATGGAGGAGAAGAGGAAGAACAAGAAGAAGAAGTGTAAGCAGAAGATTTGGGGGAAAGAGAAGAAGAGGAAGAGCAACAATTAGAAGCAAAAGAAGTGGGGGATGGAGGAAGGAGAAGAAGAAAAGAGAAGAAGAAGAAGTAGTGGAAGGGCAAGAAATGGAAGAAGAGGAAGCAGAAGAAGTGTAAGCAGAAGAAGTGGAAGAAGGAGATGAAAAAGAAGAAGAACACCAGGTGGAAGCAGAAGAATTGGTAGAAGTACAATATGAGGGATTGGAGGAAGTAGTGGAATGAGAGGGGATGAAGAAGGAGGAAGAAGAAGTGGAAGAAGGAGAAGAAGTCGAAGAACGAGAAGAAGAGGAAGAAGTGCAAGTGGAAGAATGAGAAAAAGAAGAAAAAGAAGAAGCAGTGGAAGGAAAGCAGATGCGGAAGAAGAAGTGGAAGAAGGAGAACAAGAGGAAGAAGAAAAAGTTGAAGGAGAAGTAGTGGAAGATGGAGAAGGAGGAGAAAAACAGGTAGAAATGCATGTGGAAGCAGAAGAAGGAGAAAAAGAGGGAGAAGATGAAGGAAAGTAAGAGGAAGAAGAAGGAGATGAAGAGCAAGGGAAGGGAAGAAAAAGCAGAAGAAGTGGGGGATGGAGAAAAAAAGGAACGAGAAGAAGCAAAGGGAAGAAGAAGAAGTAGTAGCAGGAGAAGAAATGGAAGAAGAGGAAGAAGAAGAACAAGTGGAAGCAACAGAAGTGGAAGAAGGTGAACAAGAGGAAGAAGAAGAAGTAGTTGAAGGAGAAGAAATGGAAGAAGAACAACAAGTGAAAGCAGAAGAAGTGGTAGAAGGAGAATAAGAGGAATAAGAGGAAGTAGTGGAAGAAGGAGAACGGGGGGAGGAAGAAGAAGTGGGGGATGGAGAAAAAGAGGAAGGAGAAGAAGGAAAGGGAAGAAGAAGAAGTAGTGGAAGGAGAAGAAATGGAAGAAGAGGAAGAAGAAGACGTGGAAGGAGGACACGAAAAGAAGAAGAACAACAGGTGGAAGGAGAAGAAGTGGTAGAAGGAGAATAAGAGGAATAGGAGGAAGTACTGGAATGAGAAGGGATGAAGAAGAAGAAGTGGAAGAAGGACAACAGAAGGACGAAGAAGAAGTGGAAGAATGAGAGAAAGAGGAAGAAGAAGAAGCAGTGGAAGAGGGAGAACAGTAAGAAAAAGGAAAACAAGGAAAGGGAGGAGGAAGAAGAAGTGGAAGAAGGAGGAGAAGAAGAAGGGGAGGAAAAAGAGGTAGTGTAGGCAGAAGAAGTGCAAGAGGAAGAAGAAGAACAAGTGGAAGCAACAGAAGTGAGGAAGGTGAACAAGAGGAAGAAGAAGGAGTAGTTGAAGGAGTGCGGATGATGAAGAAGAAGTGGACAAAGTCGAAGAAAAAGAAAGAAGTGTAAGTAGAAGATTTGGGGGAAGGAGAAGAAGAAGAACAACAACAATTGGAAGAAAAAGAAGTGGGGGCTGGAGAAAAAGAGGAAAGAGAAGAAGGAAAGGGAAAAAGAAGAAGTAGTGGAAGGAGAAGAAATGGAAGAAGAGGAAGAAGAAGAAGTAATGGAAGGAGAAGAAATGGAGGAAGAGGAAGAAGAAGAAGTGTAAACAGAAGAAGTGGAAGAAGGAGATGAAAAAGAAGAAAAACAACAACTGGAAGCCAAAGAAGTGGTAGAAGGAGAATAAGAGGAATAGGAGGAAGTAGTGGAATGAGAGGAGATGATGAAGAAGAAGTGTAAGAAGGAGAACGGGGGGTGGAAGAAGTAGTGGAAGAAAGAGAACAAGAGGAAGAAGTGCAAGTCGAAGAAGGAGAACAATAGGAACTAGAAGCAGAAGTGGCAAAATGAGAAAAAAAAGAAGAAGAAGAAGCAAGTGGAAGGAAAAGGGATGCTGAAGAAGAAGTGGAAGAAGGAGAACAAGAGGAAGAAGAAGAAGTGGAAGGAGAAGGGAAGAAGGAGAAGAGTAAGAAGAAGGAAAGCAAGGAACATGAGGAGGAAGGAGAAGTCGAAGAAGGAGGAGAAGAAGAAGGGGAGGATGAAGAGGTATTGTAGGCAGAATAAGTGCAAGAAGGAGAAGAGAAGGAAGAAGAAGAACAAGTGGAAGCAGCAGAAGGAGGGGAAGCGAAGAGAAGAAGAAGCAGAAGAAGTGGAATATGGAGGAGAGGAGGAAGAAGAAGAAGAAGTGTAAACAGAAGCAGTGAAAGGAAAGGAGATGCTGAAGAAGAAGTGGAAGAGGGAGAACAAGAGGAAGAAGAAGAAGTAGTGGAAGAGGGAGAAGAGTAAGAAGAAGGAAAGCAAGGAAACAGAGGAGGAAGAAGAAGTGTAAGAAGGAAGAGAAGAAGAAGGGGAGGAAGAAGAGGTAATGTAGGCAGATGAAGTGCAAAAAGGAGAAGAGAAGGAAGAAGAAGAACAAGTTATGTGATCTTTGATGATCACGTGCCGAAAGGATCCTTTCTAAGGTCACTTGGAAGGGAAATGGATTTATGGAGAGGAAAGGAATGGGGTGAGGCGCCACAAATACTAGGTTTGATAAGCCAAAGGGGAGAGGCCACAAGGGAGGGGTCCCTTGATAACTCTTAGAAGCTCTGACAAAGGGGAAAAGGGGACAGTCAAAGGTAAGAACCTCACAACTAATATGGTCTCTATGATTAAATTCAAGTGTAAAAAATAAAAGTGAGGGAGGAGCTCCTATTTATAGAGGTAGCTAACCTCTTGAACAAGATAACCTAAAAAAGAAAGGCTAGGATTAAAAGGAGAGATCTAAGGGAGGAGAATTTAGAAACAATTCCCTCCTTAGATCATCAAACTTGGTGCCCAAGTTTCTCAAACCAAGGGCCAAGATTCCTTCTTATTAGCTTAGGGGGTTTATGTAGGAAAAGAGGGGTGTAGATATCAAGGCTACCCCTTATTTCCTTCATAAAGACCCAAAAAGCTAAATCCACCCTCTAAATTCCTAAGAGACCTCCTAAAAATAAAAAATGGACTAAATACATGTCCCAAATTAAATTTTTAATGCTCCTCAAAATTAAAATAAAGGAAAATTACATTTTATTAACTAAAGTCCCTAGCTTAATATCTTCACTCTCAATAGGAGGTGAAGTCTTCCTTTGTCTGCAAGGGTTAGGTATTCTTCAATCCTTCTAGCCATGGCCCTAGGGATAGGTCCTTGGCTAGGCATGGTCACATCAACAAGTGGAAGCAGCAGAAGTGGAAGAAGGTGAACAAAAAGAAGAAGAAAAAGTAGTTGAAGGAGTGGGGATGATGAAGAAGAAGTGGAAGAAGGAGAGAAGGAGGGAAAGGAAGAAGGAGGGGAAGGAAGGGAAGAAGAAGCAGAAGAAGTGGAATATGGAGGAGAAGAGCAAGAAGAAGAAGAAGAAGTGTAAGCAGAAGATTTGGGGGAAGGAGAACAAAAAGGAAGAGCCACAATTGGAAGCAAAAGAATTGGGGGATAGAGAAAAAGAGGTAGGAGAAGAAGGAAAGGGAAGAGGAAGAAGAAGTAGTGGAAGGAGAAGAAATAGAAGAAGAGGAAGAAGAAGTGGAAGAAGGAGACGAAAAAGAAAAAGAACAACAAGTGGAAGCAAAAGAAGTGGTAGAAGGAGAATAAGAGGAATAGGAGGAAGTAATGGAATGAGAGGGGATGAAGAAGAAGTGGAAGAAGGAGAACTGAAGGAGGAAGAACAAGTGGAAGAAGGAGAAGAAGAGGAAGAAATGCAAGTGGAAGACGGAGAACAATAAGAAGTAGAAGAAAAAGTGGGAGAAAGAGAAGAAGAGGAAGAAGAAGAAATAGTGGAAGGAAAGGGGATGTTGAAGAAGAAGTGGAAGAAGGAGAACAAGAGGAAGAAGAAGAAGTGGAAGGAGAAGCAGTGGAAGAGGGAGAAGGGTAAGAAGAAGGAAAGCAAGGAAAGGGAGGAAGAAGAAGAAGTGGAAGAACGAAGAGGAGAAAAAGGGGAGGAAGAAGAGGTAGTGTAGGCAGAAGAAGTGCAAGAAGGAGAAGAAAAGGAAGTAGACAAACAAATGGAAGTAGCAAAAGTAGAAGAAGGTGAACAAGAGGAAGAAGAAGAAGTAGTTGATGGAGTGGGGATGATGAAGACAAAGTGGAAGAAGGAGAACAAGAGGTAGAAATGCATGTGGAAGCAGCAGAAGGAGAAAAAGAGGGAGAAGACGAAGGAAAGGGAATAAGAAGAAGGAGATGAAGAGGAAGAAAAAGAAGGAGAGGAGAGGATGAAGAAGAAGTGGAAGAAAGAGAACAAGAGGAAGCAGAAGAAGTGGAAGAAAGAGAAGAAGAGGAAGAAGAAGCAGAGTAAGC
Organism: Psophocarpus tetragonolobus; assembly: GCA_037954015.1. NCBI lineage: Eukaryota > Viridiplantae > Streptophyta > Magnoliopsida > Fabales > Fabaceae > Psophocarpus > Psophocarpus tetragonolobus. The sequence continues at coordinate 28,354,449 of CM075691.1, forward strand.
AGAAGAAGTGGAAGTTGGAGAAGAGAAGGAAGTAGACAAACAAGTGGAAGTAGCAAAAGTAGAAGAAGGTGAACAACAGGAAGAAGAAGAAGTAGTTGATGGAGTAGGGATGATGAAGACAAAGTGGAAGAAGGAGAACAAGAGGTAGAAATGCATGTGGAAGCAGCAGAAGGAGAAAAAGAGGGAGAAGACGAAGGAAAGGGAATAAGAAGAAGGAGATGAAGAGGAAGAAAAAGAAAGAGGGGAGAGGATGAAGAAGAAGTGGAAGAAAGAGAACAAGAGGAAGCAGAAGAAGTGGAAGAAAGAGAAGAAGAGGAAGAAGAAAGAGAGTAAGCAGAAGAAGTGGAAGATGGAGAAGAAAAGGAAGAACAAGAAGATGTGGAGCGAGAAGAAGTGGAAAACGGTGAACAAGAGAGGAAGAAGAAGTAGTGGACGGAGGTGGGATGAAGAAGAAGAAGAACTAGAAGAAGGAGAAAAGGAGAGAAAGGACGAAGGAGGGGAAGGGAAGGGAAGAAGAAGCAGGTGAAGTGGAATATGGAGGAGATAAGGAAGAAGAAGAAGAAGTGTAAGCCGAAGATTTGGGGGAAGGAGAAGAAGAGAAGAGCAATAATTGGAAGCCAAAGAAGTGGGGGATGGAGAAACAGAGGAAGGAGAAGAAGGAAAGGGAAGACGAAGAAGTAGTGGAAGGAGAAGAAATGGAAGAAGAGGAAGAAGAAGAAGTGTAAGCAGAAGAAATGGAAGAAGGAGACGAAAAAGTAAAAGAACAACAAGTGGAAGCAGAAGAAGTGGTAGAAGTAGAATAAGAGGAATAGGAAGAAGTAGTGGCATGAGAGGGGATGAGGAAGAAGAAGTGGAAGAAGGAGAACAGGAGGAGGAAGGACAAGTGAAAGAAGGAGAAGAAGTGGAGGAATGAGAAGACGAGGAAGAAGTGCAAGTGGAAGAAGGACAACAATAGGAAGAAGAAGAAGAAATGGAATAATGAGAAAAAGAGGAAGAAGAGGCAATGGAAGGAAAAGAGATGCTCAAGAAGAAGTGGAAAAAGGAGAATAAGAGGAAGAAGAAGAAGTGGAAGATGGAAAAGAGTAAGAAGAAGGAAAGCAAGGAAAGGGAGGAGGAGAAAGAAGTGGTGGAAGGAGAGGAAATGGAAGAAGAGGAAGAAGAAGAAGTGTAAGCAGAAGAAGTGGAAGAAGGAGATGAAAAATAACAAGAACAACAAGTAGAAGCAGAACAAATTGTAAAAGGAAATAAGAGGAATGGGAGGAAGTAGTGGAATGAGAGGGGATGAAGAAGAAGAAGTGGAAGAAGGAGAACGGGAGGAGGAAGAAGAAGTGGATGAACGAGAAGAAGAGGAGGAAGTGCAAGTTGAAGAAGGAGAACAATAGCAAGAAGAAGAAGTAGTGGAAGGAGGTGGGATGAAGAAGTAATGTAGGCAGAAGAAATGCAAGAAGGAGAAGAGAAAGAGGAAGAAGAAGAAATGGAAGCAGCAGAAGTGGAAGAAGGTGAACAAGAGGAAGAAGTAGAAGTAGTTGAAGGACTGGGGATGATGAAGAAGAAGTGGAAGAAGGAGAACAAGAGGTAGAAATGAGGGTGGAAGCAAAGGAAGGAGAAAAAGAGGGAGAAGACGAAGGAAAGGGAAGAAGAAGAAGGAGATGAAGAGAAAGAAAAAGAAGGATAGGAGAGGATGAAGAAGAAGTGGAAGAAAGAGAACAAGAGGAGGCAGAAGAAGTGGAAGAAAAAGAAGAAGAGGGAGAAGAAGGAGAGTAAGCAAACGAAGTGGAAGAAGGAGAAGAAAATAAAGAAGAAAAAGATGTGGAACCAAAAGAAGTGGGAGAAGGTGAACAAGAGGAGGAAGAAGAAGTAGTGGAAGGACGTGGGATGAAGAAGAAGAACTGGAAGAAGGAGAAAAGGAGGGAAAGGAAGAAGGAGGGGAAGGGAAGGGCAGAAGAAGCAGAAGAAGTAGAATATGGAGGAGAAGAGGAAGAAGTAGAAGAAGTGTAAGCAGAAGATTTGGGGGAAAGAGAAGAAGAGGAAGAGCAACAATTGGAAGCAAAAGAAGTGGGGGATGGAAAAAAAGAGGAAAGAGAAGAAGGAAAGGGAAGAAGAAGAAGTACTGGAAGGACAAGAAATGGAAGAAGAGGAAGAAGAAGAAGTAGAAGAAGGAGACGAAAAAGAAGAAGAACAATAAGTGCAAGTAGAAGAAGTGGTAGAAGGAGAATAAGAGCAATAGGAATAAGTAGTGGAATGAGAGGCGATGAAGAAGACAAAGTGCAAGAAGGAGAACGAGAGGGGGAATAAGAAATGGAAGAAGGAGAAGAAGTGGAAAAACGAGAAGAAAAGGACGAAGTGCAAGTGGAAGAAGGATAACAATAGGAAAAGAAGAAGAAGTGGAAGAAGTAGTGGAAGGAAAGGCGATGCTGAAGAAGAAGTGGAAGAAGAAGAACAACAGGAGGAAGAAGAAGAAGAAGAAGTGGAAGGAGAAGTAGTGGAAGAGCGAGAAGAGTAAGAAGAAGGAAAGCACCTAAAGGGAGGAGGAAGAAGAAGTGGAAGAAGGAGGAGAAGAAGAGGTACTAGTATAGGTAGAAGAAGTGCAAGAAGGAGAAGAGAAGGAAGAAGAAGAACAAATGGAAGCAGCAGAAGTGGAAGAAGGTGAACAAGAGGTACAAACGCAAGTGGAGGCAGAAGAAGGAGAAAAAGAGGGAGAAGACGAAGGAAAGGGAAGAAAAAGAAGGAGATGAAGAGGAAGAAAAAGAAGGAGAGGAGAGGATGAAGAGGAAGTGGAAGAAAGAGAACAAGAGGAGGCTGAAGAAGTGGAAGAAAGAGAAGAAGAGCAAGAAGAAGGAGAGTAAGCAGAAGAAGTGGAAGAAGGAGAAGAAAAGGAAGAAGAAGAGGATGTGGAATGAGAAGAAGTGGAAGAAGGTGAACAAGAGGAGGAGGAAGAAGAAGTGTAAGCAGAAGATTTGGGGGAAGGAGAAGAAGAGGAAGAGCAACAATCGGAAGCAAAAGAAGTGGTGGATGGAGAAAAAGAGGAAGGAGAAGAAGGAAAGGGAAGAAGAAGAAGTAGTGGAGGGAGAAGAAATGGAAGAAGAGGAAGAAGAAGAAGTGGAAGAAGGAGAAGAAAAGGAAGAAGAAGAAGATGTGGAACGAGAAGCAGTAGAAGAAGGTGAACAAGAGGAGGAAGAAGAAGTAGTGTGATGTGAATTCCCCTTGCCATGAATTCAGAAGGGACCGATTAGGACTATTTGTTAGAATGGAAAAACAAAAAGTAAGAATTGAGGATTATGGTGTTTTTGGAGGAGACGCCACTTCCGGGAAGGAAGATAAGTCTCAAAGATGCCACAAAGGGTGGGAGTCCCTTGATAAGTCTCAAGTTTGGTTCAGCCAAGAACCTAGGAGATACAGTCTCTCAAGAAAAGTTTTATCCAAAGCAAAGTCTGTCTATTTCCATTAAAAGGCAATACATATAGGAACTCCATAAAGCCAAGAAATAAATGCACCATTTCCTAACATTGATTGAGGCTTATTTATTAAATAACCTCCCTACTAGTGCATATGAAAAAGGCAACAACCACACTGAAGGAAAACTAGACAACCACTAAAATTCAACACTCCAAAATAAAAGAAAATTAAAATAAATTGCTTTAAAGCATGGCACATAACACAACAATACCAATACTTTTTACAACTTTATTTAATTAAACCACTTTAATTAAAATAACTTTGCAGCAACATCCTCTATTTCATGAATCTTCAATGATGACCATGCATTGAATTAATTTTGCCTCTATGTTCTTTTCATTTGGTGCAGCTTCCAGAATTGTTGCTACCACTTGTTGTAAAGCTTCTCTTGCTTTCCTAGCTCTTGCCCTTGTCATAGGTGTCTCAAGTCCTTCAAGCACCTTACTGTCTTTGTTTGTAGCTATGTCCTCATCATTCCCTCCCTCTTGAAGAGGATTTGTCCTTAAATCTAAGGCTTCTTCTTCTGCATTAAAAGGAGACAAATCAGATACATTAAAAGTTGCACTTGTATTATACTCACCTGGCAAATCAATTTTGTAGGCATTGTCATTGATCCTTTCCAACACTTGGAAAGGACCGTCCCCCCTTGGTTGTAGTTTGGACTTCCTTTGTTTAGGGAATCTCTCTATTCTCATGTGTACCCAAACCCAATCACCAGGTTCAAATACAATTCTCCTTCTTCCCTTATTAGCTTGCTTGGCATAGCTCTCAATTTTCTTTTCAATTTGAAGTTTTACACGCTCATGCAACTTTCTCACAAAGTCAGCCTTAGCCTGTGCATCTTTATGCTTAAAAATAGAAATGTTAGGAATAGGCAATAAGTCAAGTGGTGTCAGAGGGTTAAATCCATATATAATGTCAAATGGTGAACAATAGTTGTACGATGGACAACCCTATTGTATGCAAATTCCACATGAGGCAAACATTCTTCCCAAGACTTAAGATTTTTCTTTAAAATAGTTCTAAGCAAAGTGCCTAAAGTCCTATTTACTACTTCAGTTTGTCTATCAGTTTGTGGGTGACACGTAGTAGAAAAAAGTAATTTAGTACCAAGCTTACTCCACATTGTTTTCCAAAAATGACTTAGGAATTTTGTATCCCTGTCACTTACAATGCTTCTAGGTAGCCCATGGAGTCTCACCACTTCCCTAAAAAATAAGCCAGCTACATGGCAAGCATCATCAACCTTTTTACAAGGTATAAAATGTGCCATTTTGGAGAACCTGTCAACAACCACAAAAATGGAATCCTTGCCATTCTTTGGTCTAGGCAGCCCCAAAACAAAGTTCATTGATATATCAATCCAAGGAAAATCAAGAATAGGTAAAGGAGTATATAAACCATGGGGCATCACTGTTGATTTTGCCCTTTTACAAACAATGCAATGCTCACAATATTTATACACATCGCATTTCATATGTGGCCAATAGAAATGCTCATGCAATGTTTCCAAAGTCTTTTGTACCCCAAAATGTCCTATTAAGCCACCCTCATGCGCCTCTCTTACCAACAAATCCCTTACTGAACACTTAGGTACACACAATTGTTTCTCTTTGAACAAATAACCATTATGCCTATAGTATCCATTTTGAGACACTTTCTCACATGCAACATATATCTTAGAAAATTCAGCATCATGCAAATACATTTCTTTCAAAGTTTCGAGTCCAAAAATCTTAGTTTCAAGAGCAGAAAGTAATGCATGTCTCCTAGATAATGCATCTGCAACAATGTTCCCTTTCCCTTTTTTATGTTTTATGACATATGGGAATTGTTCTAGGAACTCAACCATTTAGCATGCCTTTTGTTTAGCTTGCCTTGTCCTTTCAAGTATTTAAGGGATTCATGATCACTGTGAATTATAAACTCTTTGGGCAAAAGATAATGCTGCCAAGTTTTCAAAGCACGCACCAAGGCATACAATTCCTTATCATAAGTGGGATAGCTTAGGGCAGCCCCATTCAACTTCTCACTAAAATAAGCAATTGGATGTCCTTCTTGCACCAAGATAGCCCCAATACCCACATTAGATGCATCACATTCAATTTCAATAGATTTTGCAAAATTTGGTAATGCAAGAATGGGAGCATTGATTAATTCATGCTTAAGTGCAACAAATGCTTTTTGTTGTTTCTCACCCCATTTAAACCCAACATGCTTTTTAACTATCTCGTTAAGAGGTGCAGGCAATTCAGTCAAAGTTTTAGATGTAGGCCACTCTTGAATGGCCTTAACCTTTTCGTCATACACTTGCACCCCTTTAGCACTCACAACAAATCCCAGAAACACAACATGATCAGTGCAAAAGGTACATTTTTCAAGATTAGCAAATAATTTCTCTTTTCTAAGCACATTCATTACAGCACCCAAATGTTCCATATGCAACTCAAGGCTAGTGCTATAAACCAGAATATCATCAAAGTATACCACAACAAACTTGCTCAAAAATTCCCTTAAGACATGGTTCATTAATCTCATAAAAGTGCTTGGGGCATTAGTTAGCCCAAAGGGCATTACCAGCCACTCATACAAACCATACTTATCCCCTTCCCTTATCTGAATTTGATGGTACCCACTTTTTAAATCAATCATAGAAAACATACAAGCACCATGTAACTCATCAAGAAGATCATCTAACCTGGGAATAGGATGCCTATACTTAATTGTGATATTGTTGATAGCCCTGCAATCCGTGCACATCCTGCAAGTACCGTCCTTTTTAGGCACCAAAATCACCGGAACAGCACATGGGCTCATGCTCTCTTGCACCCACTTTTTTCTTATTAATTCATCAACTTGCCTTTGTATTTCTTGGGTCTCTTGGGGGTTGCTTCTATATGCTAGTCGATTAGGTAATGAAGCTCCATGCTCAATTCCCCTCAAAGGTGGTAATCTGTTAGGAACCTCCTTTGGAAACACATCCTTATATTCCTGCAAAAGAAACTCAACACCAACAGGGACAAGTTTTTCAGAGTTAGCATAAACATTATTTTTGCAATACAACACGTAAAGTGGTTTTTTTGCAGGCATCACCCTCTTCACCTCACTCTCTTTTGCCAAACAACTCTTTTTTCTTTCAAGTGTTTCACTTTTGTTCCCCTTATGTGTTTCGCTCTTTTTATTTCCACTCTTTTTATGTGTTTCACTCATCTCTCCTTTGTCTTGCACTCTCTTTTCTCTCAATCTTATTTGGTCTTCACACACCTCCCTAGGAGATAATGGTTTGAGAATAATCTTCTTCTTATTGTGCATGAAAGAGATTTTATTTGTGAAACCATCATGAATTGCCTTGGTATCATACTGCCACGGTCTCCCTAATAGAATGTGACTTGCCTCCATTGGAACCAAATCACACAACACCTTGTCACTATATTGTCCCATGGAAAGGCATACCTCTACTTGTTTGCTCACGGTCATTTCCCCATCTTCACTAAGCCATTGAAGTTTGTATGGCCTAGGATGTGGCTTAGTCTCCAAATTTAACTTGGACACTAATCTAGAGCTTGCCACATTGGTGTAGCTTCTTCCATCAACTATTAAAGAATAAATTTTCCCATTGATTAAACATCTAGTATGAAAAATATTCTCTCTTTGGGATTGATCTAAAGCTTGAATCTGACTTCCCAACAACCTTCTAACCATTAATAAATCACCTTCTAGTGCTTCCACTTCTTCTTCATCCTCCTCCTCTCCTTCACTAGCTGAAGACTCACTAGTAATTTCACCATTCTATTTTAGGACCATAGTTCTCTTAGTTGGACATTCAGAAGCATAATGCCCCTCTTCCAAACACCTGAAACATTTTACTTCTCTAGACTTAGTTTTTGGAGGTGATGTGCAAGACTTCATTGGTGACTTTTCATGTGGGACAACCACATTTGGACTAGATGAAGACCCCCTTTCATTCTTGGACTTGTCCCTCCAATTTGTGTTGTTAAAATTGGAAGAACCCCTTCTCATAGTTCCTTTCTTTTTGAGTTGTTGTTCTACCCGTACAGCTTTGTGCAATAAATCTTCTAACTCAATATATTCCTACAATTCAACAAAATCTTTGATTTCATTATTTAATCCACTCAAAAATCGAGCCATAGTGTCCTCACTATCTTCATTGACTTTAGCCCACATCATAGTCATTTCCAGGTCTTTAAAATACTCTTCAACACTCCTATTGCCTTGAGATAATTTTCTGAAGTTTAAGCTTCAAATCTCTATTGTATCTAGTTGGCACATATCTCTTCCTCATGATGGTCCTCATTTCAGCCCATGTATCTACTATTGGTTCTTCATTTCTCACCCTCTCCCTTTGATACTTGTTCCACCAAATAAGCGCATAATCAGAAAATTCAGCAGTTGCCATTTTAACTTTTTGCTCCTCTATATTGATGTGATCTTTGATGATAACGTGCCCAAAGGATCCTTTCTAAGGTCACTTGGGAGGGAAATGGATTTATGGAGAGGAAAGGAATGGGGTGAGGCGCCACAAATACTAGGTTTGATAAGCCAAAGGGGAGAGGCCACAAGGGAGGGGTCCCTTGATAACTCTTAGAAGCTCTCACAAAGGAGAAAGGGGGACACTCAAAGGTAAGAACCTCAACCAATATAGTCTCTAGGATTAAATTCAAGTGTAAAAAATACAAGTGAGGGAGGAGCTCCTATTTATAGAGGTAGCTAACCTCTTGAACAAGATAACCTAAAAAAGAAGGGCTAGGATTAAAAGGAGAGATCTAAGGGAGGAGAATTGAGAAACAATTCCCTCCTTAGATCGTCAAACTTAGTGCCCAAGTTTCTCAAACCAAGGGCCAAGATTCCTTCTTATTAGCTTAGGGGGTTTATGTAGAAAAGAGGGGTGTAGATATCAAGGCTACCCCTTATTTCCTTCATAAAGACCCAAAAAGCTAAATCCACCCTCTAAATTCCTAAGACACCTCGTAAAAATAAAAAATGGACTAAATACATGTCCCAAATTAAATTCTTAACGCTCCTCAAAATTAAAATAAAGGAAAATTACATTTTATTAACTAAAGTCCCTAGCCTAATATCTTCACTCTCCATAGGAGGTGAAGTCTTCCTTTGTCTGCAAGGGCTAGGTCTTCTTCAATCCTTCTAGCCATGACCCTAGTGATAGGTCCTTGGCTAGGCATGGTCACATCATATATAGTTGTTACAAGAGAATACATGTTCAATTTTCAGTTCCTACTCCAAATAGGCTTCTGGATCACTCTTTCCTTTGAATGGGGGAATATTCAGCTTCACTCCTTCAATCCGGTTTCGCCTAGGTTCACCATCATTATCTCTTCTTCTCCTATTCTCCGCATTATTTCCACGATTCTCAGGTACCTCAATCGTCCCATATAACTCCTCTGTATGTTCTCTCAACATTCTTTGTACTTGGTTTGTAATTGCTTCAATCATGAGTCTATTACCTCCTCTATTAGGAGGGGTTTCTTTACCTCCTGTACCTGCCATTTAATAAAAAAAAAAAATAAAACTAAAGTAATAGGCCCTCACCACTCTTCTCACGTGTTTACACTCAAGAATGTACACTCGTGTTTAGTGCTCTCTTTTCTGGCTTTTTCTCTAACTTGCACACAGTCTTTTACCTCTCTTGTACTCTCCTTGGGTTCTTAACAAAATCAAATAAGACTTTTTTTTTATTTTTTTTTCAAGAACAGTCCATACAATGTAGCAAAAATTTGGTACGTATCAGGTGCAGTTTGGAAAACAGTTGAACAACAAAATTTACCAACAAAAGGCTCCAATTTACCCTAATGTATCAGACTTCAAACACCACTACCTCACAAAACAGCGAACGCAAAGGGCCAAAAAAAAAAACTCTAATGCAATTTAATGCCATAAACATTACAGAAACAATCCTTTACAAAAACAGCCAATATATCACCTTACAATTGGTTAAGTTTCTGTCCTAAATAGATGAATCATTCAGCCACAACCTTTTCTGTTGTTTTTTTTTCTTCTCTTTTTGTTTTTTCTTTTGCTTTTTTTTATATAGGCTTAAATTTTACAATGACTTAAGCATGGTGATTATCAATATCAGATGATGTTATTGGCACCAAGAACAAAAGGAAAGATGTTACCAATTTCTCCAAGCCAGCCAATGTCACGCCACTGTATCTCACACTTCATAACTCCGAAGTGTTTTGTTGCTTTCCTTATTTTCCCCTTGTATTTTGGGGAACCTTAATCACTTACGATTTCATTGTGTATTTTTATTTATCCTTTGTATTATGGGGAAAATTTGTTTAAGATTTATTTTGGGACTTAAACCTTGACTTGTGAGGTCAAAAGTCTATTTCTTTCATTTTCTAGACACAAGGGTATTTTAGTCATTTAGGGAGGTGGGACCTACATTTCATTTGAGGTCCATTAAGGGTTCATTTGAGAGGCATTTAGCTCTCAAATTTTCATGCAAATGGCCTAGAGGCCTCCCACCCTCTCTTTACCCTAGGTTAGACTACATGTAGTCACTTTTGGATATATTGGATATTTGAGAGAGTTTTCATCATCATTCCTCTTCCTTAGTCATTTAGGGATCTCTTGGCCCCCTTCCTCTCCCCTCTACCTTAGAAGGAGCTTGGGCCTCCCTAGGATTGGCCTTCACCCTCTCCAAGTGAAGTGAGCTAGCCAAAGAGACACCATCCAACCACCACCACCCAAAACACCATTCTTTTGTCTCCATTTTTTTCATGAACCACTTTCACCCATCATAAGCTCCATTTTTCACACCTATTTCAGCCCTTGAAGAAGATCCATTTCAACATTTCATCTTGGAGAAGAGTTGGTGACACCATTCTTTTGCTTGAATTTATTTGACTATGATTTAGCCACCTTGCTTTACAATTGTGCAAATCATTGAATTTGTTGAGTCTTTTTTGTTTTAAGTCCAATTCTATTTTAGGCCCATTCTAGGAATTTTTTTTTTGTGTGCCAACTTTCTTTCTACACCTTTTATTTCTTGCTTGTCCTTATTGGCTTTCTTTGTGTTTGTCAAATAAATTCTTTCCACTTGGATGTGTTCCTATTCTTGTTAAGTGCTTTTTATTGCTTTTTGCTTTCAAATTCTACTTCCCTTGGTCTCTTGCTTGGGCGCTTGTTTTCTCTTGGTAGGTAGCCAAATTGTTGAAATTTTCACAAGGGTAGCATCCTTAGGAAGTGTTGATTTAAAACCAAGGAAGAGGATACTTGAAAAGGAGGCCAAGACTAGAGTGATACACTTGGTGAGGAGCACTTGAAGAAAGAAGCTACATTCAACTACTTTTAATTTTCTTTGTTTAATTTGGGTGTATTTTTAAAGGACATTTTAATTAGAGGTATTGGATGCCCATAAGGGTCACCTCTTTTGTGTGTAATAAACCTTAGTTTCTCGTTTTAGTGTGGATAAGGAATTGGTACCCCTTATTCATACTTAGGAGCACGTTAGAATCCTTTAGCTTTGCTTTAAATTTCTTTATTTGCTTTCAACGTTTTAGAAAGTGTTAGAGTTCCAAAGACTCTTAACACTTTAGGAGAAAACAAAAAAGAGAGGAGTGTTTTGCATATTAGTTCCCTAGGCCTTACACTTTGAAATGTTTTCACACACTTCTAGGAGTGTTAGGAGTAGTAATGAAACTAGGGAAAATAAAGGAGAAGAATGTGAGAATAGAATAAAAGAAAAGAATGAGAAGAGTGATAAACCAACCTTGCCCACATATCCATACTCTATTGATTGGGAAATAGTAGAAAAACAACGTAGGGAATTTTGGAAAAATGAGAGAAAACAAAGAGAGATGAGGAAAAGAGAACAAGAGGAACTAGATAGAGAGGAGAGAAGAGAGAAAGAACAAAAAGAAAAGGAGAGACAAGAAATAAAAGAAAGAAGAGAAAAAGAGAGACAAATAGAGAGTAGGGAAAATGAAAAGAAAGAAAGAGAAGCAAGAGAAAAAGAAAAAGAAGAGAGAAGAGAAAAAGAGAAAAGAGAAAAAGAAAGAGAAAAAGAAGAAAACAAAAGAAAAGAGTTAGAGAGAAAAGAGAGAAGAGAAAGGAGAGAAAAAGAGAAGAAAGAATTGGAAAAGAGAGAAAAGGAACAAAATAAGTTAGAAAGAAGGGAAGAAATGAAGATACAAAAAGAGAGAGATGCCTATAAGAGCTCTTGTGGTAACATTTACACACATTATAGAGACTTAGAGGAGCCTAAAATAATCCATGACATTCATGCTTCTTCTAGTAAGAAGGAAAACCCTAAGAGGCATCCTAAGAAAAAGACAAACCCTTCTATAATTAAACCCAAAAGAGAGTCATCCAAAAGAAAGCATATTGAGAGAAAACCCTTGAGTATGAGTGACACCCCTACCACTAGTTCGAGCACTCGTTTTCGAAATCCTAAATGTTTTAAGTGTTTAGAAAAAGGGCATATTGCTTTGTTTTTCCCTAAAAGAAAAAGGACTTTAAAGGGAACATCAAATGAAAAGGGTATTCATTCATGTGATGATCTCTTCAAAGTGAAACAACTTCTTGGAAGCCATCCTTGTAAGGAAACCCAAACACAAAGAGAGAATGTTTTTTAAACAAGATGCAAAATTTTGGGCAAAACTTGTTCTCTTATTGTGGATGGTGGATCATGTTGTAATTTTTGTAGCACGAGGGTGGTGGAAAAGCTATCACTTGCTACTACTCCTCATCCTTCACCTTATTCTTTGCATGAACTTAATTATGAAGATGGTGTAGTAGTAAGAGAGCAAGTGGAGAGTAGCTTCTTCATAGGGAAGTATCACGACAAAGTGTTATGTGATGTAGTCCCTATGGAAGCTAGTCACATGTTGCTGGGAAGGCCATGGCAACATGATAAGGAAACTTTGCACAATGGCCTCACTAATAAAATCACTCTCTCTCATAAAGGGAAAAAGATCACCTTACTTCCTCTTACCCCTACCGAGGTTATGGAGGATAGAAGGATCATGAAGCTTAAGAGAGAAAGGGATAAAAATGAAAATAACGTTGTTGGTAGGAAGACCGAGTCTAAGGAAGATCCGCCTTTGCCTTCAAAGGAGGTTCTCTACATAGAAAAATTTTCCTGCCAACTCTTACAAAAAGAACAAGTTGAATTTGAGGATGTGCCTATATCTTTTGAGCACCTTGATCCACACCCTCAAATCCAACTTGATGAGTGCTCCATTCCACTTAGACTAGTCTCGCCAACTATTTCAAAACCTTTGAGGCTAGTATCTAGTGCAATTAGAGGAGGATGGGGAGCTGTTGTGTGGAGGCACATGCACAATAAAATATTTTCAAACTTTAGTGCCAACCTCCACTACCCCATTCTTAAAAGGCCTCCTTATAGACCTCTCACTTCCCCCAAAAATCACTTGTCTGCATATACTTACTGCTTTCCTTATTTTCTTGCAGACTTTGAAAAAGCGGAAGAAAGACCTCAGGATTTGAGGTCAAATCCTCTCTAAGGGAGAGGAGATGATGCAATCTCACCTAGCATGCATCATGGCTAGGAGGTCTCAAGGAAGGCATGGCATGGACAAAAGCTCATTGAAGATTCGAAGCCATAGTCTTCGTTATTTTTAGCTTGTAAATATTTTATTTTAATTAGATAAATAGGAAAGTATTTTTAATTCCCTTAAGGCCATGTATTTCCGGCCATCTTCTTAGTTTATAAGGTATAGGTGTCTTTATTTAAAAAGGAGGAGTAAGCTTATAATGGGTGCATAAGTTAAGACATGATTTTGGGCTAGCCCATTCACATTAAGATATGCTAATTGCACCCATAGGGGGTGAACTTAGGTGCCTCACTTAAGGCCTAAGACTTGGGTTAATTAGTTTTAATCCTAATTAAGCCCAAGTCCCACATTGCCTAGAAAAGTGTGCCCAAGCTCTCCCATTGGGCTATATATACTCATTCCCCCTCATTGTAAAATTTCACCTTTGAAGTTGAATGAAAATAGTCTCTTTGTGAGAACATTCTTAGTAAAAGGTCTTGAGGATCCTCTCTCTTGAGGAACCTCTTCCTAGTTGGTTTTTATCAAGGGTTCCTTCCTTTGTGGCAAACCTAAACACTTTGGCTTATCTCTCTTTGAGAGTGGCGCCCCACCTCCATTTTCTTTCCCCTCCATCATCCATTTCATGGTGCTTGGAACCTCAAGGAAAAAGATCAAGGGAGGCATGCATCAAGGTGCTTTGTGCCTAATTTCTCCACACTCTTCACACAAATAAATGATTTGGTGAAAAAGGAAGTTCCTTTCCTTTGGGGTGAGAAAGAAGAGAAAGCCTTCCAGCTAATTAAGCATAAACTGACCCATGCACCAGTCTTGGCATTACCTGACTTTTCTAAAACATTTGAACTTGAATGTGATGCCTCTGGTGTAGGTGTGGGGGCTGTCTTGTTGCAAGGAGGGCACCCCATTGCGTATTTCAGTGAAAAACTCAATGGTGCCCCCCTCAACTACCCCACCTATGATAAGGAGTTTTATGCTCTAATTAGGGCCCTTCAAACTTGGGAGCATTACCTTGCTCCCAAGGAGTTTGTCATTCATAGTGACCATGAGTCACTAAAATATTTGAGGGGCCAAGGTAAATTGAACAAAAGGCATGCAACGTGGGTGGAATATCTTGAATCCTTCCCTTATGTCATCAAGTACAAGAAAGGAAAACAAAATGTGGTGGTTGATGCTCTTTCTAGGCGTCATGCCCTTTATTCATCCTTGAGTGCAAAAATCTTGGGATTTGATGACATTCGGGCTATGTATCCGTCTGACAAGGATTTCGGCCCCATATTTGCTACCTCTGCATATGCATTCGTATTAAAGGCCCATGATGGGTACTTCATCAGGGAGGGGTATCTTTACAAAGGGAGTAAGCTTTGTATACCCCAATGATCAATTAGGAACTTACTTACAAAAGAGAGCCATGAAGGTGGGCTCATGGGGCATTTTGGGATTTCAAAAACCCTCATGCTTTTACAAGAGAAATTCTTTTGGCCCCATATGCGTAGAGATGTCCATAGACATTGCTCTAAATGTATAGCTTGCTTGCAAGCAAAGTCTACAGCAATGCCTCATGGACTATACACACATTTACCTGCTCATTCTGCACCTTGGTAGGATATTAGCATGGATTTCATCCTTGGGCTCCCAAGAACCCAACGAGGTGCAGACTCCATATTTGTGGTGGTGGATCGATTTTCAAAAATGGCCCATTTTATTCCCTGCCATAAAGTGGATGATGCGAGCAACATCGCAAGACTTTTCTTTAAAGAGGTTGTCCGATTGCATGGTATACCCTCTTCAATAGTGTCAGCTAGGGATGTGAAGTTCCTTAGCCATTTTTGGAAAACTCTTTGGGCTAAGTTGGGAACTAAACTTCTTTTTTCCACTACCTGTCACCCTCAAACTGATGGGCAAACAGAAGTGGTGAATAGATCTTTATCCACTATGCTGAGGGCTCTCCTTAAAGGCAACCATAAGTTTTGGGATGAGTAACTTCCCCACATTGAATTTGCTTATAACTAGGTGGTTCATAGAACCACCAAGCATTCTCCATTTGAGGTGGTCTATGGCTTTAATCCTCGTACTCCTTTAGATCTTTTACCTCTTCCTTTTTCTGTTGCCGTGCATAAAGAAGGAAAGGCAAAAGCCATTTTTGTAAAACAATTACATGAGAGGGTTAAAGCTAAAATAGAGCGCCAATCCTTGAGAGATGCTACTTTCGCCAATAGGGGGAGGAAAGAGGTCATCTTTGAAAAGGGCGACTGGGTATGGCTTCACTTGAGAAAGGATAGATTTCCTTCTCAAAGGAAGTCTAAACTTAGCCCTAGAGGAGATGGACCTTTCCTAATCCTTGAGCGGATCAGTAATAATGCCTATGTTTTAGATCTGCCTGAGGATTATGGGGTAAGCACCACTTTTAATGTTTCTAATTTGTCTCCATTTGTAGGTGCTGAAAATGACGAAGACCCCATGGATTTGAGGTCAAATCCTCTTCAAGGGGGAGGAGATGATGTGACCATGCCTAGCCAAGGACCTATCACTAGGGCCATGGCTAGAAGGATTGAAGAAGACCTAGCCCTTACAGACAAAGGAAGACTTCACCTCCTATGGAGAGTGAAGATATTAGGCTAGGGACTTTAGTTAATAAAATGTAATTTTCCTTTATTTTAATTTTGAGGAGCATTAAGAATTTAATTTGGGACATGTATTTAGTCCATTTTTTATTTTTAGGAGGTGTCTTAGGAATTTAGAGGGTGGATTTAGCTTTTTGGGTCTTTATAAAGGAAATAAGGGGTAGCCTTGATATCTACACCCTTTTTTCCTACATAAACCCCCTAAGCTAATAAGAAGGAATCTTGGCCCTTGGTTTGAGAAACTTGCCCACCAAATTTGATGATCTAAGAAGGGAATTGTTTCTCAATCCTCCTCCCTTAGATCTCTCCTTTTAATCCTAGCCCTTCTTTTTAAGGTTATCTTGTTCAAGAGGTTAGCAAACTCTATAAATAGGAGCTCCTCCCCCACTGGTATTTTTTACACTTGAATTTAATCCTAGAGACCATATTGGTTAAGGTTCTTACCTTTGAGTGTCCCCCTTTCTCCTTTGTGAGAGCTTCTAAGAGTTATCAAGGGACCCCTCCCTTGTGGCCTCTCCCCTTTGGCTTATCAAACCTAGTATTTGTGGCGCCTCACCCCATTCCTTTCCTCTCCATAAATCCATTTCCCTTCCAAGTGACCTTAGAAAGGATCCTTTGGGCACGTGATCATCAAAGATCACATAAACAAGGCGAATAAGCAGAAGAAGTGGAAGAAGTAGAAGAAAAGGAAGAAGAAAAAAATGTGGAAAGAGAAGAATTCGAAGAAGGTTAACAAGAGGAGGAAGAAGAAGTAGTGGAAGAAGGTGGATGAAGAAGAAGAACTGGAAGAAGGAGAGGAACGGAAGGGAAGAAGAAGTATAGGTAGAAGATTTAGGGGAAGCAGAAGAAGAGGGAGAGCAACAATTGGAAGCAAAAGAAGTGAGGGATGGAGAAAAAGAGGAAGGAGAAGAAGGAAAGGGAAAAAGAAGAAGTAGTGGAAGGAGAAGAAATGGAAGAAGAAGAAGTATAAGCAAAGGAAGCGGAAGAAAGAGACGAAAATCAAGAAGAACAATAAGTGGAAGCAGAAGAAGCGGTAGAAGGAGAACAACAGGAATAGCAGGAAGTAGTGGATTGAGAGGGGATGAAGAAGAGGAAGTGGAAGAAGGAGAATGGGAGGAGGAGAACAATAGGAAGAAGAAGAAGTTGAAGAATTAGAAAAAGAGGAACAAGAAGAAGTAGTGAAAGGAAAGGGGATGAAGAATAAGTGGAAGAAGCAGAACAAGAGGAAGAAGAAGAAGTGGAAGGAGAAGTAGTGGAAGAGGGAGAAGAGTAAGCAGAAGGAAAGCAAGGCAAGGGAGGAGGAAGAAGAAGTGGAAAAAGGAGGAGAAGAAGAAGGGGAGGAAGAAGAGGTATTGTAGCCAGACGAAGTGCAACAAGGACAAGAGAAGGAAGAAGAAGAATAAGTCAAAGCAGCAGAAGTGGAAGAAGTTTAACAAGAGGAAGAAGAAGAAGTAGTTGAGGGAGTGGGGATGATGAAGAAGAAGTGGAAGAAGGAGAGCAAGTGGTAGAAAGGAAAGTGGAAGCAGACGAAGGAGAAAAAGAAGGAGAAGACAAAGGAAAAGGAAGAAGAAGAAGTAGTGCAACGAGAAGAAATGGAAGAACAGGAAGAAGAAGAAGTGTAAGCAGAAGAAGTGGTAGAAGGAGAACAAGAGGAATTGGAGGAAGTAGTGTAATGAAAGGGTATGAAGAAGAAGAGGTGGAAGAAGGAGAATGGGAGGAGGAAAAAGAATTGGAAGAAGGAGCAAAAGAGGAAGAAAAAAAGTGGAAGAACGAGAAGAAGAGGAAGAAGTGCAAGTGGGATAAGAAAAACAATAGGAAGAAGAAGAAGCAGTGGAAGGAAAGGGGATGAAGAAGAAGTAGAAGAAGGAGAATAAGAGGAATAAGATGAAGTGGATGGAGAAGTTGGGGAAGAGTGAGAAGAGTAAGAAGAAGGAAAGCAAGGCAAGGGAGAAGGAAAAAGAAGTAAAAGAAGGAGGAGAAGAAGAAGGGAAGGAAGAAGAGGTAGTGTAGGCAGAAGAAGTGCAAGAAGGAAAAGGAAAGGCAGAACAACAACAAGTGGAAGCAGCAAAAGTGGAAGATGGTGAACAAAAGGAAGAAGAAGAAGTGGTTAAAGGAGTGGGGATGATGAAGAAGAAGTGGAAGAAGGAGAACAAGAGGTAGAAATGCAAGTGGAAGCAGAAGAAGGAGAAAAAAAAGGAGAAGACGAAGGAAACGAAAGAACAAGAAGGAGAGGAGAGGATCAAGAAGAAGTGGAAGAAAGAGAACAAAAGGAGGCAGAAGAAGTGGGAGAAAGGAAAGAAGAGGAACAAGAAGGAGAGTAATTAGAAGAAGTGGAAGGAAAAGAAAAGGAAGACGAAAAAGACGTGGAAAGAGAAGAAGTGGAAGAAGGTGAACAAGAAGGGGAAGAAGAAGTAGTGGAAGGAGGTGGGATAAAGAAGAACTGGAAAAAGGAGAAAAGGAGGGGAAGGGAAGAGAAGAAGCAGCAGAAGAAGTGGAATATTGAGGAGAAGAGGAAGAAGAAGAAGAAGTGTAAGTAGAAGATTTGGGGGAAGGAGAAGAAGAGGAAGAGCAACAATTGGAAGTAAAAGAAGTGGGGGATGGAGAAAAAATAAGTAGTGGAAGGAGAAGAAATGGAAGAAGAGGAAGAACAAGAAGTGTAAGCAGAAGAAGTGGAAGAAGGAGAATGGGAGGAGGAAGAAGAAGTGGAAGCAGGAGAAGATGAGGAGAAGAAGAAATGGAAGAACGAGAAGAAAAGGAAGAAGTGCAAGTGGAAGATGGATTACAATAGGAAGAAGAAGTAGAAGTGGAAGAATGAGAAAAAGGGGAAGAAGAAGAAGTAATGGAAGGAAAGGGGATGAAAAAGAAGAAGTGGAAGAAGGAGAAGAAGAGGAAGAAGAACAAGTGGAAGGAGTAGTTGTGGAAGAGTGAGAAGAGTAAGAAGAAGGAAAGAAAGGCAAGGGAGAAGGAAGAAGAAGTGAAAGAAAGAGGAGAAGAAAAAGGGGAGGAAGAGGAGGTAGTGTAGGCAGAAGAATTGCAAGAAGGAAAAGGAAAGGCAGAAGAAGAACAAGTGGTGATGCATGCCTCCCTTGATCTTTTTCTAGAGGTTTTCTTCTTTGGTGAAATGGTTTGTGGAGAGGTAAGAAGTGAGGTGGTTTTAGGCGCCACTTAAGGTAAGATAAGCCTAAGAGGGAAAGTTTGCCACAAGGGATGGAACCCTTGATAAAAACCTAAGGAATTCTCAAAGAGAGAAGGGTGGACACTAAGAGAATTTTGGCCAACTCAAGGTTTTTCCATTCAATCAAGTGTCAAAAATACAAGAGTGTGAAGGAGCACCTTTTTATAGAGGGAGCTAACCTCTTGGACAAGTCATGAAGGAACTGAAGGGATAGGATTAAAAGGAGTCATCCAAGGGATGAGGATTGAAGCCCAAAGTCCAATCAATACCCTCCTTTAGATGAGAATTGGTGCCCAAGCTACCTCATCCAAGGGCCAAGATTACTCCTTTATTAGTTTTGGATTTTATTTAGCAAAAGAGGGTGTAGTTATCAAACTACCCCCTTATTTCCTAAATAAAGGCCCAAAAGCTAATCTTACCCTTTCTTATTACTAAGACACCTCCTAGAAAATTAAATGGACTAATACATGTCCAAAATAAAATCCTAGGTTCCTAAAATAAAAATTACAAGTAAATAAGTCATGGCTTGCATAACTTGATGGTCATATGGAGGTGAGATCTTCCTCCCTCTACTCTAGCCATGTCTTCTTCTATTCTTCTAGCCATGGCCCTAGTGATAGGGCCCTTGCTTGGGGAGAATGCATCATCCCCTCCCCCTTGGGAAGGATTTGACCTCAAATCTGATAGGTCCTCCTCTTCTTCATCAGTACCTACAAAAGGGATCAAATCACAAACATTAAAGGTAGTACTGACACCATAGTCCTCAGGGAGATCTAATATGTATGCATTGTTGTTCACTCTCTTGAGGACTTGAAAGGGACCATCTCCTCGGGGGCTAAGCTTGGACTTCCTTTGAGTAGGGAAGCGATCCTTCCTCAAATGAAGCCATACCCAATCCCCTTCATTGAAGATAATTTCTTTCCTGCCCCTATTGGCTTTACTAGCATACTCCTTTGAATGATGTTCAATGTTGGCCTTTACCCTTTCATGTAATTTTTTAACAAAATCCGCTCTTACTATTCCTTCTTTGTGAACAGAAGAAGGGAAGGGTAAGGGCAAGATATCAAGAGGAGTAAGGGGGTTGAAGCCATAAACAACTTCAAAGGGAGAATGCTTGGTGGTCCTTTGAACCACCCGGTTGTATGCAAACTCAATATGGGGTAGGTATTCATCCCAAGACTTGTGATTTCCTCGAAGAAGTGTCCTAAGCATAGTAGATAGAGATCTATTTACTACCTCAGTCTGCCCATCAGTTTGGGGGTGACATGTGGTAGAAAATAAGAGTTTAGTTCCTAGCCTTGCCCACAATGTTTTCCAAAAGTGGCTAAGGAACTTCACATCTCTATCAGAGACTATGGATTGGGGAATTCCATGTAAACGGACAACTTCTTTAAAGAAAAGTCTCGCAATGTTGCTTGCATCATCTATCTTGTGGCATGGTATAAAGTGAGCCATTTTTTAAAATCTATCTACCACTACAAAGATAGAGTCTGCACCTCGTTGGGTTCGAGGCAGGCCAAGGATGAAATCCATACTAATATCCAGCCAAGGTGCAGAAGGAGCAGGTAAGGGTGTGTACAATCCATGAGCCATTGTCTTAGACTTAGCTTGCAAGCAAGCAATGCATCTACGACAATGTCTATAGACGTCTTTCTTCATATGGGGCCAAAAGAATTTTTCTTGTAAAAGCAGAAGAGTTTTGTTAATTCCAAAATGCCCCATGAGCCCACCCTCATGGCTCTCTTTTGTCAACAGATTTCTCATAGATCCTTGGGGTACACAAAGTCTGCTACCTTTGAAAAGGTACCCCTCACTCACAAAGAACCCATTTTGGGTTTTACATGCAAATGTAGAGGCAGCATAAATGGATCCAAAATCCTTATCAGAAAGATACATTTCTCTAATATTATCAAATCCAAGAATCTTTGCACTTAAGGTGGTGTAAAGGGTATGTCTACGAGACAAAGCATCAGCCACCACATTATGTTTTCCTTTCTTGTATTTGATGATATAAGGGAAAGTCTTAAGAAATTCTACCCATTTAGCATGCCTTTTATTAAGCTTGCCTTGACCCTTCAAATACTTAAGTGACTCATGATCACTATGAATGATGAACTCCTTGGGTACAAGATAATGTTCCCAAGTTTGAAGGGCCCTTATCAAAGAGTAAAACTCTTTATCATAGGTGGGGTAGTTTAAGGCGGCTCCATTTAGTTTTTCACTAAAATAAGCCACGGGATGACCACCTTGTAACAACACAGCTCCCACACCCACTCCCGATGCATCACACTCTAGCTCAAAAGTTTTAGAAAAGTTAGGAAGAGCTAAAACTGGTGCATGGGTCAGTTTCTCTTTGATAAGTTCAAAGGCTTTTTGTTGTTTTTCACCCCAAAGGAAAGGAGTATCCTTCTTCACCAAATCATTGATTGGTGAGAAAAGTGTGGAGAAGTTAGGCACAAAGCGCCTGTAAAAGCTCGCGAGACCATGAAAACTCTTGATCTTAGTCACACTTTTTGGGGTGGGCCATTCTTGGATGGCTTTGATTTTGTCGGGGTCTACTTGAACCCCATTTTTATTAACTATAAAACCTAAGAACACCACACTTTCCACATAAAAATTACATTTTTCAAGATTTCCATAGAGTTGGTGTGACCTAAGAATGCAAAAGACGCGCCTAAGATGGCCTACATATTCATCTAGGCTCTTGCTATACACTAAGATGTCATCAAAATAAACAACACAAAATTTTCCTAAGCAATCCCTAAGGACATGATTCATAAGCCTCATGAAGGTGCTTGGGGCATTGGTAAGCCCAAAGGGCATTACCAACCACTCATACAGCCCAAACTTGGTCTTAAAAGCGGTTTTCCACTCATCACCTTCCTTGATGCGGATTTGGGGATAACCACTCTTAAGATCAATTTTTGAAAATAATTGGGCCCCATGCAATTCGTCAAGCATGTCATCAAGCCTAGGGATAGGGTGCCTATATTTGATGGTGATGTTATTGATTGCTCGACAATCAATGCACATCCTCCATTGGCCATTCTTCTTAGGCACCAACAAAACTGGCACAACACAAGGGCTTAGGCTCTCTTGAACCCAACCCTTCTCCAATAGTTCTTGGACTTGAGATTCAATCTCCTTAGTCTCCATGGGATTAGTCCTATAAGCAGGCCTATTAGGCAGGCTAGCCTCAGGTACCAAGTCTATTTGGTGTTCTATACCCCTAATTGGAGGAAGTCCTTTGGGAACTTCATTAGGGAATATATCACCAAACTCCTTTAAAAGCTCTTGAACCTCTTGAGGTAGGTTCTCAGGTCCAAATTCTATGGCAGTGCTAGAACTAGAAGGGAAAAAAGTGGAGGGGGAAGAAATGGGGGATGCCTCTTTGCAAAGGAGGAGATAGAAAGGTCTGTTAGTTAAGGGGGCTTCCTTTAATTCCAATTTTGTTGCAAATAAACCCCCTTTACTAATGACTTTCTTGGAAGGGGCACCAACTTCCAACTCAACCTCTTTACCCCTTTCAAGCTTTAGGGGTAAAGCTTTGCTTTTTTTTTTCTCCTCATCTCTCTTATGTTTCATGATGAGTTGGTCCTCCGCCACTTGTGAAGGTGTTAGAGGACACAACTTAATGCGCTTATCCTTATGAGTGAGGATGATGTTATTGGAATGACCATGGTGTATGGCTTTCTTATCAAATTGCCATGGTCTTCCTAGCAAGATATGGCTAGCTTCCATTGGGACTATGTCACACAGGATCTCATCTTTATAAGACCCAATGGAAATTGGAACCTTGACTTGCTCATTGACCTCCATTTCCCCTTGCTCATTGAGCCATTGAAGCTTGTAAGGCTTAGGGTGGGGAAGTGGGGTCAAGGCTAGCTTTTCCACCAACCTTGAGCTACAAAAATTGCAGCATGACCCACTATCCACAATGAGAGAACATATTTTGTCATTCACCTTACAGCGAGTGTGGAATATGTTCTCCCTTTGAGATGAGGACACTTTCAAAGGTTGGCTTCCAAGAAGTCTTCTTATCATTAAGAGGTCTCCCTCACATGCATAAGCGGTTTCATCACAATCAGATTGGTATGCATGAACCCCTTCTCCTTCGCTCTCACTAGAGGAGTGTGAGCTAGACTCACTACTATAAACATCTTGGGCCCTCATGATGATGTTTCTCTTAGTAGGGCATTGAGAGGCAATGTGGCCTCTCCCAAGACATTTAAAGCATTTGATACTACTAACTTTCTCGTGAGAGTTAGTAGTAGGGGTTTTTCTCTCTATATGTGATGTTTTATGCTCTTTGAAGTGCTTGGGATGTTCCTCTTTGGGGTAACTCTTGAAAGAGTTCCCCGTAGGTTTGTCCCTCTTTACATAAGGTGGGTTATCCTTTTTAAAAGTTTTCCTTCTAAGTTGATTTTCCACCTTGATGCAAAGTTGAACTAACTCATCAAGGGAATTGTATGAGAAGAGCTCCACCTTATCACGAATTTCGGGGCTCAACCCACACAAAAACCTTGCCATAGTGGCCTTGGGTTCCTCAATGATACCCGCCCTCAAGATAAGAAGTTCCATCTTTGTCTATACTCTTCTATACTAAGGTTGGTTTGCCTTAGCCTTTGGAGTCTATCCAAAAGATCTCTTTCATACCAAGAGGGAATATACCTTCTTCTTAGAGCACTTCTAAGATCATTCCAATATCTTATGGAAGGCATATTGGTGCGGATTCTCTCATTGGTTAACCCAACCCACCAATGCATGGCATGCCCTTGGAAGCTAAGGGTTGCCATTGGAACCTTTCTTTCTTTTCTTACCTCATGGCAAGTGAAGAGTTGTTCTACCTTGATTTCCCAATCAAGGTAGGGTTCCACATCTTCCCTCCCATGAAATGAGGGGAGATCAATTTTGGGCTCCCTTGGAGGGGCCCCATTATTATGCATGGAAGAATGGGAGTTTCTCCTAGGATGATTGTAGTATTCTTCCTCACTTTCACTCCTATGGGTATGTCTAGATGGGGAACCTAAGATTATCCCTTTCATTTTGTAATTCTCACCATTCCCATGCTTTCTTTTTTCTTCTTCTTTCTCTTTTCTTCTTTGTCTTTCTTTTCTTTCTCTCCTTTCTTCATCTTCTCTCCTTTCTCTTATTCTTCTCTCTTCCTTCTCTCTTTTTTCTCACTTTTCTTCCTCTCTTTCTTTTATTTTTCTTTTCTCCTTGGACTCTTTTTCTCTCCTTTTTTCTTCTCTTCTCTCTTGTTCTTTTTCCATCCACTCCCTAAAGTCCATGTTTAAGTTTTCTAGAGTGTAATCTTTAGAAATATTTCTTTGGTTTACACTCTTGTTTGATGAATAACTATGAGCACTAGAGTGGGTGTGTGATGTCATTGTGCTTGAATTTCTAAGAGGAAAAAGGTGGCTAAAAAATTTTCACAAACAAACACTCCTCTCTTTTTGTGTTTTCTTGCCTAAAATGACTTGATGAGTCTTTGGAACTCTTTAGCCTTCTAAGCGCTTTGAATAAGAAAAATAAAGCAAGAATTTTAAAGCAAAAATTCAAAAGAGAAGGGATCTAAAGCGAGCTCCTAAGGTGTTGAAGGAAGTGTACCACTTCTTCCTTCCTCACCTAATTTTTGAGAAACTAAAAAATTGATTAAATTTTATTACAACCAAAGGGAGGGCCTTAAGGGCACTCAAACTCCCAACTACAAAATTAATACACCCAAATTAAAGAAAAAGTAAAGTCTTCAAAAAATGATTCTCCAAATG
This sequence comes from Psophocarpus tetragonolobus, assembly GCA_037954015.1. Classification (NCBI taxonomy): domain Eukaryota; kingdom Viridiplantae; phylum Streptophyta; class Magnoliopsida; order Fabales; family Fabaceae; genus Psophocarpus; species Psophocarpus tetragonolobus. The sequence continues at coordinate 28,379,032 of CM075691.1, forward strand.
CTCCCTCAAATCAAAGTCTTCACGGCTAGGTGTATTTCCTTTTGAGGTGATCCCTTAGGCTCTTAGTCCAACCTTCCAAAATATGCTACCCTTGTGGTAAGCTCCTTTTTCAAGCTTTCTCCCAAAAGTGACACTAACACACAAACCAAAGAAACCAAAAGTAGCAACGGGAGGTGCGAATAGAAACTCAAAAAACAATAAAAGATAACACAATCAAAAGGACACTTAACCAAATGGTAAGAGTATATAATACAAACTAGAAAGATGATTTAAAAGACAGGCAACAACTAAAAGGTAAACAAAAGAAAGAGAGCACACAATGGAATACCTAAGAATGGCACTAGATTAAAGAGTAGAAGAACACAAATATCAAGTTCTAGTGTACCAAAAGTAATGAAATTTCTTTTAAGGTTCCAAGTTCAAAGTTGAAGCACTTGCTAATTTTAGGTTAGGTACATCAAATGAATTTTTTTCAAACTTTCTTTTCTTTTGTTTGTTCTCTTTTTTTTTTTTTGAATCCTTCATTGTTTTTTTTTTGTATTTTATTTTAGACTTTGTTTTCTTGTTTTTTTTTTTAATATTTACTAGATGCACCTAAATTGATTGTGAATTTAGTGCTTGATAAAAAAGAGTTATGTGCTTGGAACAATAAAGAAAATTAAAAGCAACAATTTAGGTACTACTAGAAATGACTTCAAAATGCAAAGTAGCTATAGATGTGTTAATGGTTTAGTAGTTTGGTGTGCCACTGAACTCAAGCTTTGTTAAGTTTTTAGTAATTTGTTGAACACAAATACCAAACTTATAGCTTAAGTGAAAGCACCCACAAACAAGAACTACCTTTACCACACAAATGAGCTACAAATTATACGTATAAGGAAAATAAAGACAAAGGAAATTGAGCAACTATTTTTGAATTTTTTTTTAAGAATATGCTTGAAACTAAAAGCACATGAACTTCTAAAGAGACTTAGACATGAGGTATAACCCTCTATGTTGCTCAATTTAAGAAGTTTCAAATTTTTTTTTGTAAAAACAAAAGAGGCTAAACTTAAAAGGAATTAATAGACAAAATGGGAAACTATAAACATGACTTATAGACAACTACACAAGAGTATAAAAGTGAAAAATAAAAGCTAAAAATAAAGCAAAAACAAGGCAACTAGGTGCAAGGAAACACAAGAATTTGGTCTAAATTTCTTGACCACAAGGTTGTGGAATTCACCACAACGGCATGGATTTTTAGCAAGAAATTCTCAAAACCAAAATTCAAGCAAGAAAGCACCCAACTCAAAGCTTAAGCGGAAATTAATGAATATGGGAGAGACGTAGATGCAAAGAAAAGAACAATATAAATTGCATCAAGCAAAAAATAAATGGTGCAAATAAACTATAACTCAAAACAATAAACTCAAGACATAAATGGGAATGATAAACAATAATGGAAAGCTAGAAAAAATTGCGGAAATTAAAGATAAAATAAAATAGGAAAACGGAAAGAAAAAATAAATGAGATAGGAAGAGAGTTTAGACCTCTAGAAGCAATGCTCTAGATACCAAATGATGCATGCCTCCCTTGATCTTTTTCTAGAGGTTTTCTTCTTTGGAGAAATGGTTTGTGGAGAGGTAAGAAGTGAGGTGGTTTTAGGCGCCACTTAAGGTAAGATAAGCCTAAGAGGGAAAGTTTGCCACAAGGGATAGAACCCTTGATAAAAACCTAAGGAATTCTCAAAGAGAGAAGGGTGGACACTTGATTGAATGGAAAAACCTTGAGTTGGCTAAAATTCTCTTAGTGTCCACCCTTCTCTCTTTGAGAATTCCTTAGGTTTTTATCAAGGGTTCTATCCCTTGTGGCAAACTTTCCCTCTTAGGCTTATCTTACCTTAAGTGGCGCCTAAAACCACCTCATTTCTTACCTCTCCACAAACCATTTCACCAAAGAAGAAAACCTCTAGAAAAAGATCAAGGGAGGCATGCATCAAGTGGAAGCAGCAGAAGTGGAAGAAGTTCAACAAGAGGAAGAAGAAGAAGTGGTTAAAGGAGTGGGGATGATGAAGAAGAAGTGGAAGAAGAAGTGGAAGAAGGAGAACAAGAGGTACAAATGCAGGTGGGAGCAGAAGAAGGCAAAAAAGAAGGAGAAGACGAAGGAAACGGAACAACAAGAAGAAGAGGAGAGGATGAAGAAGAAGTGGAAGAAAGAGAACAAAAGGAGGCAGAAGAAGTGGGAGAAAGGGAAGAAGAGCATCAAGAAGGAGAGTAAGCAGAAGAAGTGGAAGGAGAAGAAAAGGAAGACGAAGAAGACGTGGAAAGAGAAGAAGTGAAAGAAGGTGAACAAGAAGGGGAAGAAGAAGTAGTGGAAGGAGGTGGGATAAAGAAGAACTGGAAAAAGGAGAAAAGGCGGGGAAGGGAAGAGAAGAAGCAGTAGAAGAAGTGGAATATTGAGGAGAAGAGGAAGAAGAAGAAGAAGTGTAAGTAGAAGATTTGGGGGAAGGAGAAGAAAAGGAAGAGCAACAATTGGAAGTAAAAGAAGTGGGAGATGGAGAAAAAATAAGTAGTGGAAGGAGAAGAAATGGAAGAAGAGGAAGAACAAGAAGTGTAAGCAGAAGAAGTGGAAGAAGGAGAACGGGAGGAGGAAGAAGAAGTGGAAGCAGGAGAAGATGAGGAGAAGAAGAAATGGAAGAACGAGAAGAAAAGGAAGAAGTGCAAGTGGAAGATGGATTACAATAGGAAGAAGAAGAAGAAGTGGAAGAATGAGAAAAAAGGGGAAGAAGAAGAAGTAGTGGAAGGAAAGGGGATGAAGAAGAAGAAGTTGAAGAAGGAGAAGAAGAGGAAGAAGAAGAAGTGGAAGGAGTAGTTGTGGAAGAGTGAGAAGAAGGAAAGCAAGGCAAGGGAGAAGGAAGAAGAAGTGAAAGAAGGAGGAGAAGAAGAAGGGAAGGAAGAAGAGGTAGTGTAGGTAGAAGAATTGCAAGAAGGAAAAGGAAAGGCAGAAAAAGAACAAGTGGAAGCAGCAGAAGTGGAAGAAGGTCAACAAGAGGAAGAGGAAGAAGTGGTTAAAGGAGTGGGGATGATGAAGAAGAAGTGGAAGACGGAGAACAAGAGGTAGAAATGCAGGTGGAAGCAGAAGAAGGAGAAAAGGAAGGAGAAGACGAAGGAAACGGAAGAACAAGAAGGAGGGGAGAGGATGAAGAAGAAGTGGAAGAAAGAGAACAAAAGGAGGCAGAAGAAGTGGGAGAAAGGAAAGAAGAGGAACAAGAAGGAGAGTAATTAGAAGAAGTGGAAGGAGAAGAAAAGGAAGACGAAAAAGACGTGGAAAGAGAAGAAGTGGAAGAAGGTGAACAAGAAGGGGAAGAAGAAGTAATGAAAGGAGGTGGGATAAAGAAGAACTGGAAGAAGGAGAAAAGCCGGGGAAGAGAAGAGAAGAAGCAGCAAAAGAAGTGGAATATTGAGGAGAAGAGGAAGAAGAAGAAGAAGTGTAAGTAGAATATTTGGGGGAAGGAGGAGAAGAGGAAGAGCAACAACTGGAAGCAAAAGAAGTGCGGGATGGAGAAAAAAGAAGTAGTGGAAGGAGAAGAAATGGAAGCAAAGGAAGAACAAGAAGTGTAAGCAGAAGAAGTGGAAGAAGGAGAACGGGAGGAGGAAGAAGAAGTGGAAGTAGGAGAAGATGAGGAGAAGAAGAAATGGAAGAACGAGAAAAAAAGGAAGAAGTGCAAGTGGAAGATGGATTACAATAGGAAGAAGAAGAAGAAGTGAAAGAATGAGAAAAAGGGGAAGAAGAAGAAGTATTGGAAGGAAAGGGGATGAAGAAGAAGAAGTGGAAGAAAGAGAAGAAGAGGACGAAGAAGAAGTGGAAGGAGAGGTTGTGGAAGAGTGAGAAGAGTAAGAAGAAGGAAAGCAAGGCAAGGGAGAAGGAAGAAGAAGTGAAAGAAGGAGGAGAAGAAGAAGGGGAGGAAGAAGAGGTAGTGTAGGCAGAAGAAGTGCAAGAAGGAAAAGGAAAGGCAGAAGAAGAACAAGTGGAAGCAGCAGAAGTGGAAGAAGGTGAACAAGAGGAAGAAGAAGAAGTAGTTGAAGGAGTGGGGATGATGAAGAAGAAGTGGAAGAAGGAGAACAAGAGGTAGAAATGCAAGTGGAAGGAGAAGAAGGAGAAAAAGAGGGAGAAGACAAAGGAAACGGAAGAAGAAGAAGGAGAGGAGAAGATGATGAAGAAGTGGTAGAAAAAGAACATGAGGAGACAGAAGAAGTGGAAGAAAGAGAAGAAGAGGAACAAGAAGAAGAGTCAGCAGAAGAAGTGGAAGGAGAAGAAAAGGAAGACGAAAAAGACGTGGAAAGAGAAGAAGTAGAAGAAGGTGAACAATAGGGGGAAGAAGAAGTAGTGGAAGGAGGTGGGATGAAGAAGAACTAGAAGAAGGAGAAAAGGCGGGGAAGGGAAGAGAAGAAGCAGCAGAAGAAGTGGAATATTGAGGAGAAGAGGAAGAAGAAGAAGTGTAAGTAGAAGATTTGGGGGAAGGAGAAGAAGAGGAAGAGCAACAATTGGAAGGAAAAGAAATGAGGAATTGAGAAAAAAGAAGTAGTGGAAGGAGAAGAAATGGAAGAAGAGGAACAACAAGAAGTGTATGCAGAAGAAGTGGAAGAAGGAGAATGGGAGGAGGAAGAAGAAGTGGAAGCAGGAGAAGATGAGGAAGAAGAAGGAATGGAAGAACGAGAAGAAAAGGAAGAAGTGAAAGTGGAAGATGGATTACAATAGGAAGAAGAAGAAGAAGTGAAAGAATGAGAAAAAGGGGAAGAAGAAGAAGTATTGGAAGGAAAGGGGATGAAGAAGAAGAAGTGGAAGAAAGAGAAGAAGAGGACGAAGAAGAAGTGGAAGGAGAGGTTGTGGAAGAGTGAGAAGAGTAAGAAGAAGGAAAGCAAGGCAAGGGAGAAGGAAGAAGAAGTGAAAGAAGGAGGAGAAGAAGAAGGGGAGGAAGAAGAGGTAGTGTAGGCAGAAGAAGTGCAAGAAGGAAAAGGAAAGGCAGAAGAAGAACAAGTGGAAGCAGCAGAAGTGGAAGAAGGTGAACAAGAGGAAGAAGAAGAAGTAGTTGAAGGAGTAGGGATGATGAAGAAGAAGTGGAAGAAGGAGAACAAGAGGTAGAAATGCAGGTGGAAGGAGAAGAAGGAGAAAAAGAGGGAGAAGACAAAGGAAACGGAAGAAGAAGAAGGAGAGGAGAAGATGATGAAGAAGTGGTAGAAAAAGAACATGAGGAGACAGAAGAAGTGGAAGAAAGAGAAGAAGAGTCAGCAGAAGAAGTGGAAGGAGAAGAAAAGGAAGACGAAAAAGACGTGGAAAGAGAAGAAGTAGAAGAAGGTGAACAATAGGGGGAAGAAGAAGTAGTGGAAGGAGGTGGGATGAAGAAGAACTAGAAGAAGGAGAAAAGGCGGGGAAGGGAAGAGAAGAAGCAGCAGAAGAAGTGGAATATTGAGGAGAAGAGGAAGAAGAAGAAGTGTAAGTAGAAGATTTGGGGGAAGGAGAAGAAGAGGAAGAGCAACAATTGGAAGGAAAAGAAATGAGGAATTGAGAAAAAAGAAGTAGTGGAAGGAGAAGAAATGGAAGAAGAGGAACAACAAGAAGTGTATGCAGAAGAAGTGGAAGAAGGAGAATGGGAGGAGGAAGAAGAAGTGGAAGCAGGAGAAGATGAGGAAGAAGAAGGAATGGAAGAACGAGAAGAAAAGGAAGAAGTGAAAGTGGAAGATGGATTACAATAGGAAGAAGAAGAAGAAGTGGAAGAATGAGAAAAAGGGGAAGAAGAAGAAGTAGTGGAAGGAAAGGGGATGAAGAAGAAGAAGTGGAAGAAGGAGAAGAAGAGGAAGAAGAAGAAGTGGAAGGAGAAGTTATGGAAGAGTGAGAAGAGTAAGAAGAAGGAAAGCAAGGCAAGGGAGAAGGAAGAAGAAGTGAAAGAAGGATGAGAATAAGAAGGGGAGGAAGAAGAGGTAGTGTAGGCAGAACAAGTGCAAGAAGGAAAAGGAAAGGTAGAAGAAGAACAAGTGGAAGCAGCAGAAGTGGAAGAAGGTGAACAAGAGGAAGAAGAAGAAGTAGTTAAAGGAGTAAGGATGATGAAGAAGAAGTGAAAGAAGGAGAAAAAGAGGGAGAAGATGAAGGAAATGGAAGAAGTTGAACAAGGGGAGAGGATCAAGAAGAAATGGAAAAAAGAGAACAAGAGGAGGCAGAAGAAGTGGAAGAAAGGGAAGAAGAGGAACAAGAAGGAGAGTAAGCAGAAGAAGTGGAATGAGAAGAAAAGGAAGACGAAGAAGACGTGGAAAGAGAAGAAGTGGAAGAAGGTAAACAAGAAGGGGAAGAAGAAGGAGAGTAAGCGGAACAAGAAGAAGATGTGGAAAGAGAAGAAGTGGAAGATCGTGAACAAGAGGAGGAAGCATAAGTAGTGGAAGGAGGTGGGATGAACAAGAAGAACTGGAAAAAGGAGAAAAGGAGGAAAAGGAAAAAGGAAGGGAAGGGAAGGGAAGAAGAGGCAGGAGAAGTGGAATATCGAGCGGAAGAGGAGGAAGAAGAAGTGTAAGTGGAAGATTTGGTGGAAGGAGAAGAAGAGGAAGAGCAACAATTGAAAGCAAAAGAAGTGGTGGATGGAGAAAAAGAGGAAGGAGAAGAAGGAAACGGAAGAAGAAGAAGAAGGAGATGAAGATGAAGAAGAAGTGGAAGAAAGAGAACAAGAGGAGGCAGAGGAAGTGGAAGAAAGAGAAAAAGAGGAAGAAGAAGGAGAGTAAGAAGAAGTCGAAGAAGGAGAAGAAAAGGAAGACGAAGAAGATGTGGAAAGATAAGAAGTGGAAGAAGGTGAACAAGAAAGGGAAGAAGAAACAGTGGAAAGAGGTGGGATGAAGAAAAAGAACTGGAAGAAGGAGAAAAGGAGGAAAAGGGAGAAGGAGGGGAAGGGATGTGAAGAGGAAGCAAAAGAAGTGGAATATGGAGGAGAAGAGGAAGAAGTATAAGCAGAAGATTTGGGGGAAGGAGATTAAGAGGAATTGCAACAATTGGAAGCAAAAGAAGTGGGGGATGGAGAAAAAGAGGAAGGGGAAGAAGAAAACGAAAGAAGAAGAAGTAGTGGAAGGGGAAGAAATCGAAGAAGACGACGAGGAAGAAGTGGAAGAAGGAGATGAAAAAGAAGAAGAACAACAAGTGGAAGCAGATGAAGTGGTAGAAGGAGAACAAGAGGAATAGGGGGAAGTAGTGGAATGAGAGGGGATGAAGAAGAAGTGGAAGAAGGAGAACGGGAGGAGGAAGAAGAATTGGAAAGTGGATGCAGAAGAAGAAGTGGAACAAGGAGAACAAGGGGAAGAAGAAGAAGTGGAAGGAGAAGTAGTGGAAGAGGGAGAAGAGTAAGAAGAAGGAAAGCAAGGAAAGGGAGGAGGAAGAAGAAGTGGAAGAAGGAGGAGAAGAAGAAAGGGAGGAAGAAGAAGAACAAGTGGATGTAGCAAACGTGGAAGAAGGTGAACAAGATGAAGAAGAAGAAGTAGTTGAAGGAGTGGGGATGATGAAGAGGAAGTGGAACAAGGAGAACAAGAGGTCGAAATGCAAGTGGAAGCACAAGAAGGAAAAGAAGAGGGATAAGACGAAGGAAAGGGAAGAAGAAGAAGGAGAGGAGAGGATGAAAAGGAAGTGGAAGAAAGAGAACAAGAAAAGGCAGAAGAAGTGGAAGAAAGAGAACAAGAACAGGCAGAAGAAGCGGAAGAATGAGAAGAAGAGCAAGAAGAAGGAGAGTAAACAGACGAACTGGAGGAAAGAGAAGAAAAGGAAGAAGAAGAAGATGTGGAAATAGAAGAAGTGGAAGAACAAGAGGAGGAAGAAGAAGTAGTGGAAGCAGGAGAGGAAGAAGGAGAGGAAATGAAGGGAAGAAGAAGCAGAAGAAGAAGTAGAATATGGAGGAGCAGGGGAAGAAGAAGAACAGGAGGAAGTAGTGGAATGAGAGGGGATCAAGAAAAAGAAGTGGAACAAGGAGAACAGGAAGAGGAAGAAGAAGTGGAAGAACGAGAAGAAGAGGAAGAAGTGCAAGTAGAAGAAGGAGAACAATAGGAAGAAGAAGAAGAAGTGGAAGAATGAGAAAAAGGGGAAGAAGAAAAAGCAGTGGAAGGAAAGGGGATGAGGAAGAAGAAGTGGAAGATGGAGAAGAAGAGGAAGAACAAGAAGTGGAAGGAGAAGTAGTGGAAGAGGGAGAAGAGTAAGAAGAAGGAAAGCAAGACAAAGGAGAAGGAGCAAAAAGTGGAAGAAGGAGGAAAAGAAGAAGGGGAGGAAGAAGAGGTTCTGTAAGTAGAAGAAGTGCAAGAAGGAGAATGGAAGGAAGAAAAAGAACAAGTGGAAGAAGGTGAACAAGAGGTAGAAATGCAAGTGGAAGCAGAGGAAAGAGAAAAAGAGGGAGAAGACAAAAAAAAGGGAAGAAGAAAAAGGAGATGAAGAGGAAGAAAAAGAAGGACAAGAGAGGATGAAGAAGAAGTGGAAGAAAGAAAACAGGAGGAGGCAGGAGAAATGGAAGAAAGAGAAGAAGAGGAAGAAGAAGGAGAGTAAGCAGAAGAAGTGGAAGAAGGAGAAGAAAAGGAAGAAGAAGAAGATGTGGAAAGAGAAGAAGTTGAAGAAGGTGAACAAAGAGCAGGCAGAAGAAGCAGTGGAAAGAGGTGGGATGAATAAGAAGAATTGGAAGAACGAGAAAAGGAGGAAACGAAAGAAGGAGGGGAAGGGAAGGGAAGAAGAAGTAGAAGAAGTGGAATATGAAGGAGAAGAGGTAGACGAAGAAGAAGTGTAAGCAGAAGATTTGGGGGAAGGAGAAGAAGAGGAAGAACAACAATTGGAAGCAAAAGAAGTGGGGATAGAGAAAAAGAGGAAGGAGAAGAAGGAAAGGCAAGAAGAAGAAGTAGTAGAAGGAGAAGAAATGGAAGAAGAAGAAGTGTAAGCAGAAGAAGTGGAAGAAGGAGAGGAAAATGAAGAAGAACAATAAGTGGAACTAGAAGAAGTGGTAGAAGGAGAACAAGAGGAATAGGAAAAACTAGTGGAATGAGAGGGGATGAAGAAGAAGAAGTCGGAGATGGAGAAGGGGAGGAGGAAGAAGAAGTGGAAAAAGGAGAATGCGAGGAGGAAGAAAAGCTGGAAGAAGGAGAACGTGAGGAGGAAGAAGAAATGGAAGAAGGAGAAGAAGAAGTGGAAGAATGAGAAGAAGAGGAAGAAGTGTAAGCAGAAGATTTAGGGGAAGGAGAAGAAGAGGAAGAGAAACAATTGGAAGCAAAAGAAGTGGGGGATGGAGAAAAAGAGGAACGAGAAGAAGGAAAGGGTAAAAGAAGTAGTGGAAGGAGAAGAAATGGAAGACAAGGAAGAAGAAGAAGTGAAAAAAGGGGAGACGAAAAAGAAGAAGAACAAGAAGTGGAAGAATGAGAAGAAGAGGAAGAAGTGCAAGTGGAAGAAGGAGAACAATAGGATGAAGAAGTTGAAGAATGAGTGAAAGAGGAAGAAGAAGAAGTAGTGGAAGGAAAGGGGATGAAGAAGAAGAAGTGGAAGAAGGAGAACAAGAGGAAGAAGAAGAAGTGGAAGCAGAAGTAGTGGAACATGGAGAAGAGTAAGAAGAAGGAAAGCAAGGCAATGGAGGAGGAAGAAGAAGTGTAAGAAGAAGGGGAGGAATAAGAGGTAGTGTAGGTAGAAGAAGAACAAGTGGAAGCAGCAGAAGTGGAAGAAGGAGAACAAGTGGTACAAATGCAAGTGGAAGCAGCGGAAGGAGAAAAGGAGGGAGAAAACGAACGAAAGGGAAGAAGAAGAAGGAGATGAAGAGTATGAAAAAGAAGGAGAGGAGAGGATGAAGTAGAAGTGGAAGAAAGAGAAGAATAGGAGGCAGGAGAAGTGGAAGAAAGAGAAGAAGAGAAAGAAGAAAGAGAGTATGTGAAAGAAGGAGAAGAAAAGGAAGAAGAAGAAGATGTGGAAAGAGAAGAAGTGGAAGAAGGTGAACAAGAGGAGGGAGAAGAAGTAGTGGAAGGATGTGGGATGAAGAAGAAGAACAGGAAGAAGGACAAAAGGAGGAAAAGGAAGAAGGAGGGGGAAGGGAAAGCAAGAAGAAGCAGAAGAAGTGGAATATGGAGGAGAAGAGGAAGAGGAAAAAGAAGTCTAAGCAGACGATTTGGGGGAAGCAGAAGAAGAGGAAGAGCAACAACTGGAAGCAAAAGAAGTGGAACAAGGAGAACGGGATGATGGAGGACCATCCTTGGGGCATCAAGTAGGACCCATCACAAGGTCCATGGCAAGAAGAATAGAAGAAGAGGAAGGTCATACTACACCAAGAGCATTGATGATCACATGTGTGGACTTTGGTGCATCTACCTAGTGTTTTGCTTGTTTTCCTTATTTTCCCCTTGTATTTTGGGGAACCTTAATCACTTAGGATTTCATTGTTAATTTTTATTTAGCCTTTGTATTATGGGGCAAATTAGTTTAGGATTTATTTTGGGACTTAAACCTTGACTTGTGAGGTCAAAAGTCCATTTCTTTCATTTTCTAGACACAAGGGTATTTTAGTCATTTACGGGGGAGGGACCTGCATTTCATTTGAGGTCTATTTAGGGTTCATTTGAGAGGCATTTAGCTCTCAAATTTTCGTGCAAATGGCCTAGAGGCCTTCCACCCTCTCTTTAAGTACCCTAGGTTAGACTACATGTAGTCACTTTTGGATATATTGGATATTTGAGAGAGTTTTCCTCATCATTCCTCTTCCTTAGTCATTTAGGGATCTCTTGGCCCCCTTCCTCTCCTCTCTACCTTAGAAGGAGCTTGGGCCTCCCTAGGATTGGCCTTCACCCTCTCCAAGTGAAGTGAGCTAGCCAAAGAGACACCATCCAACCACCACCACCCAAAACACCATTCTTTTGTCTCCATTTTTCAAGAACCACTTTCACCCATCATAAGCTCCATTTTTCACACCTATTTCAGCCCTTGAAGAAGATCCATTTCAACATTTTATCTTGGAGAAGAGTTGGTGACACCATGGAGAAGGTGGAGCCATCATGTGGTATCAAGAGCTAAGGTGGTCTTCAAGGGTAACTAGTGTTCTTCTCCATTCTTTTTTTTTCTTTGTCTTCAAAAATATTTTTTTTGTCATGTTTATGTCTTCTCCTTTGTGTTGAGTATTTTGTCTAAATATTGTGTTTAAAATTTGTCTCTTTTTTTTGTGTGGTTCATCATCATTCATGAGCCTTCTTAGTGTTCTTTGAGTTTTTCTCAAAAGGTTGTTCTTTTAGAGTTTTCCTTTGTTTTTTCATGGCTGCATTTTTTTTGTGTGATGAACATCATTTTAATCTTGTTTGAATCCTTGTTGTGTCATGTTTGAAGTTTCCCTCCTTATTTTTCAAAAACTAGTCAAATATATGCATATTTCTCTCACAAGATGCATGAAACTTTGAAAAAAATCTGGTGCTTTTTCTTTCACATTCTTGGTTGGCCAAACCTTTTGTGAGCCTTAGGAGACTCATATTTGCATGTAAAAATTGACTCTTGCATGCTTCATGTCTTATTTGCCTTATGTGTGTAATTAATGCCTTACACATTTTTGGCTAGCCTTCCTTTTGCATGACTACATCATTCCTTGTCTTTATTGCATGATCCTAAGTCAAACAAAGTGTCATATGGCTGAATATATTCTGAAAAAACTGAAAAAAAAACTGCACCTAAACAAGAGAGCAAAAGACAAGAAACACTTCCCAAAAAGATACCTTTCTTGCACCAAAATAGCAACTTTTATTTACCACCTTTTTGTACCCACTTTTAACACACCACAAGTGTAAAATCCATGCAACATATAAGGTTAAAAAAAGAATAAAATCTGATCCTCCTTGGTGGGACACATTTTGAGTGAAAAGAAGTGAAAGTTAAAAAAAATTAAAAGAAATTGTTGCTAACTTGTGGACCATTTTACCCTTTGACTTTGGACTTGAACTTTGACCACATTGGACTATTTTGGACTATCATTGGACCCATTTAATGACCAAAACCTTGGCTGGAGTTTGGACATTGGACATGAAATTTTAAGGACAAGGAACATTAAACAATTAAATTCTAATCTAGAGTCATTCTAAGTTCCTTTTGAGTGCTTAACTTTCTTGTGTGCCTTAATTTTTGCTTGTCTTTCTTCACATTCTTTGAGTCTTGTCTCATAATTAATCTCTTGATTTTAGCCTTCTTAATTTTCCCTTTTTAGTTTTTATTTCTTGGCCTCTTGGTTCTCTTTCTCTTGGTTGGCTTCATTGTTTGGTGTAGGTGAATCACCTTGGGTTCACATTGTGAATCTTTGGAGATTGAGTTGGAGGAAGTTGCCATAATTCCCAAAGTGCTTTGGAGAGAATCACCAAATAATGGGAGTGTAAACACTATAAAGAGAGGACTAACAAGTTTGTTACTTATGAAGGAACACCAAGTTGGAAGCTTGAAGAATTTCAATTTTGTTTCTTGCTTTTTTTATTTTAAATTTGTGCCTAGTATCTTTCTATTTTCATTCTTGTTTAATTTTTGTACCAATTTTTCTTCTTTCTTTTGTTCTTTGTTGTTGTTTTTATTGGGGCCATTTATACTTGGTCCTTTCTTGTTCATTTGGGTTGTAATTTGGACACTTTAAACTCTCATTTGATTTGTGATAGCTTAGGTGTAATTCGTTTTAGTGGTGGGATTGTTTCCACCTTAGGAATTTCGACTAGTGTATGCCTTTGTTACTTTCCTTACTTACTTTGTTGTAGTTGTATGCTCTAGGTTGTTGTATGTTCGTTTAGAAGGCTTCTAAGTGCTTATTAGGGGTCCGTTGCACATCACACACTTGTAGTGTCAAAATTTGTTTTTATAAGGCTTACAAAGGGGCAAAGGTTGATAAGTTTCCCACTACTAAGATACTAAGAGGCTTGGTTATTAAGTGACTCCTTGTAGTCCACCTCCCTTTTAGAGTGCAATTCTAACCGCTCCAAGTAATAAGTCTAGCACCAAAATCTCTTTGTGAAAACCTTTATCACTCATTCTTTGTAAAAAAATCTTTTCAAGAAAACCTTTTGTGAAAATCTTTCCTAGATCAAAGATGAGTGATCATTCAAGTGTTCGTGGTCAAAACTCACACCCTAGTAATACTAGCCTTAGAGATGAACTTAGAGAACTTAGGGAGTATAAAAAAGAGGAAGAATTTAGGAAGAGGGAGAGAGAACATGATAAGCAAAATGAGGAAATTAGAGAAATGCTTGCTAAGTTACTTTTGGGGGTAGGAACTAGTGGTTCAAAACATAGAGTCCAACCATCTAGGTCCCAAAAAGGCAAAGGGGTAAGGGTTTCTATGAGTGAAAGTGAGGATAGTGATCATCATCGTACCAAACCCCCAAGTGTTACCCTTTATAGTAGTCATCACAATAATGATTATTATCAAAGGCCCCCAAGAACACATAAGCAAAGAGAATCCTCTAATAAGAACCTAATGTCAACCTTCCTTCATTTTTTGGAAAGGACGATGTTGATGCATATTTGGATTGGGAAATGAAGGTTGAACAACTTTTTGCTTGCCATGGGGTAAGTGAAGAGAGGAAGGTTTCTTTGGCAACCCTTAGCTTCCAAGGGCATGCCATGTATTGGTGGACTTCTTTAGAAAGAGAAAAGAGACTGAATCATGAGCCCCCAATTCAATATTGGAATGAACTTCGTAGTGCCTTGAGAAGGAGGCATATTCCTCCATACTATGACCGTGAGCTTATGGATAAGCTTCAAAGGTTGAAACAAGGGTCATTAAGTGTGGAAGAATATAGGCAACAAATGGAGTTACTCATGATGAGGGCAGGTATAAGGGAAGAAGAGAGGACTACCATCTCAAGGTTCCAAAGTGGCCTTAATCTTGAAATAAGAGACAAAGTTGAACTTTTGCCATATAGAGATTTTAATGAACTTGTTCAACTTTGTTCAAGAATGGAGCACCAACTTAAAAGAAAAATTTTCAAGAAAGACTTCACTCCATCTTATTCCAAGAATTTTAAGAAGGACAGTACCTCTTCCAAACCTTTCTCCAAAGAAGATGAAAAAGAAAAAGATAAAGAAAAAGAAAAAACATATTCTTCTAAAGTACCTTCGAAGGAGTCTAAGTCAAGTGACATCAAGTACTTTAAGTGTCTTGGAAGGGGTCACATTGCTTCTCAATGCCCTACAAAGAAAACAATGATTTTAAGAGGCCAAGATCACTATAGTAGCCTTGATGAAGCTACTTCTTCTTCTTGTACTTCAAGTAGTGAAGATGAAGCCATGGATTCCATGGAAGAGACCTTACCTTGTGATGGAGACTTACTTATGGTAAGGAGACTTCTTAACAACCAAACTAGTGAGATTGACCAATCACAAAGAGAGAACTTGTTTCATACAAGATGCAAAATTTTAGAAAGCACTTGTTCTCCCATTGTGGATAGTGGGTCTAGTTGTAATTGTTGTAGTACTAGATTGGTTGAAAAGCTAGCCTTATCCACAAAACCACATCCTAGACCTTATCAATTGCAATGGATTCATGAGGATGGAGGTATTGTGGTTAACCAACAAGCACTTGAACCAATTACCATTGGCAAATACAAAGATGAAGTTTTATGTGATGTTGTGCCTTTGGAAGCTATTCATGTGTTGCTTGGAAGGCCTTGGCAATTTGATAAGAAAACCATGCATGATGGCCTTACCAATAAAATAGGTTTCCAACACTTATGCAAGAAATTTGTGTTGTGCCCTCTAACACCTTCTCAAGTGTGTGAGGACCAACTCAAAATGAAAGCTAGGAGAAAAGAAGACCAAAAAGAAAGAAAACAAAAATAAAAAAAAGATAAAAAGGGTCTTTCTAAGGCCAAAGTAAAGGAAGAAAAGGTATCAAGTTTAGAGGAAGGTGTCTCTTCTAAAGATGTTGTTCACAAGAGTCATTTATCACTTAAGAATGATATCAAGAAAACACTCTTGCTTGAACAACCTTTATACCTTCTATACTTCAAAGAGACAGTCATTGCCACTAATCATGAACTTGAGTCTCTACCTCAAAAGGTCCACAATCTTTTAAAAGAATTTGATGATGTATTTCCTCAAGAGGTTCCAAGTGGACTTCCACCTTTAAGAGGGATAGAACATCAAATTGACCTCATCCCGGGGGCAAGCCTTCCAAATAGGCCCGCCTATAGGACTAACCCCCAAGAGACCAAAGAGATAGAAACTCAAGTTCAAGATTTGTTGAAGAAGGTTTGGGTTCAAAAGAGCCTTAGCCCTTGTGCTGTTCCTGTTCTTTTAGTGCCTAAGAAAGATGGAAAATGAAGGATGCGTACTGATTGTAGAGCTATTAATAACATCACCATAAAGTATAGGCACCCAATCCCTAGGCTAGATGACATGTTGGATGAGTTACATGGGGCCATTATATTTTCCAAGATTGATCTTAAGAGTGGTTATCACCAAATAAGAATTAAAAAGGGTGATGAGTGGAAAACCGCTTTTAAGACCAAGTTTGGTTTGTATGAGTGGTTAGTTATGCCATTTGGTCTCACCAATGCCCCTAGCACTTTCATGCATCTAATGAATCATGTACTTAGGAATTGCATAGGGAAGTTTGTGGTCGTATATTTTGATGATATCTTGATCTATAACAAGTCCTTAGATGAACATCTTGGGCATCTAAGTGAGGTTTTAAAGATTCTTAGGGACAACCACCTCTATGCCAACTTGGAGAAATGTACCTTTTGCAAGGAAAATGTAAATTTCTTAGGTTTCATAGTTGGTAAAGAAGGAGCAAGTTGACCCCGAGAAAATCAACGCTATCCAAGATTGGCCTACCCCGAAAAGTGTTGGAGATATTAGAAGTTTTCATGGTTTAGCAAGTTTTTATAGAAGATTTGTGAAAGACTTCTCCACACTTGCATCCCCTCTTAATGAGCTTGTTAAGAAGGATGTACCTTTCATTTGGGGTGAAGCTCAAGGAAAAGCTTTTAATGTGCTTAAGGAAAAGCTCACCAATGCACCCATTCTAGCTCTTCCAAATTTTGAACAAACCTTTGAGCTAGAATGTGATGCATCTGGTCTTGGCATAGGTGTCGTTTTACTTCAAGGAGGCCACCCCATTGCTTACTTTAGTGAAAAACTTCATGGGGCCACCTTGAATTATCCCACCTATGACAAGGAGCTTTATGCCCTTATTAGAGCCCTCCAAGTTTGGGAGCATTACTTAGTGACTAGGGAATTCATCATACATACTGATCATGAGTCACTTAAGTACATTAGAGGGCAAGGGAAGTTAAATAAAAGACATGCTAAGTGGGTTGAATATCTTGAGCAATTCCCTTACATTATCAAATACAAGAAGGGAAAGTGTAATGTGGTGGCAGATGCCTTGTCTAGAAGGCACTCCTTGCTCTTTTCTTTGGGTTCCCAAATTCTTGGATTTGATAACATAAAGGAGTTGTATGAAGTAGATCAAGATTTCCAATCCACTTTCACCAAATGCCTTCAAAAGCCTTTTGATGGGTTCTACATCCTTGAGGGGTACCTTTTTAGAATGGGAAAACTTTGCATACCTCAAGGATCCATTAGAAAACTTTTGGTAAAGGAAAGTCACGAGGGAGGACTCATGGGCCATTTTGGGGTTGATAAAACCCATAGTCTTCTAAAATCTAAATTTTATTGGCCTCACATGAGAGTGGATGTTCAACGGCATTGCTCCAAGTGTATCACTTGTCTTCAAGCAAAATCAAGAGTGATGCCTCATGGACTCTACACTCCTCTCCCTATAGCTAGCACCCCTTGGGTTGATATTAGTATGGATTTTGTGCTTGGTCTTCCAAGGACTCAAAGGGGATTTGATTCTATCTTTGTGATTGTGGATCGTTTTAGCAAGATGACTCATTTTATACCATGCCACAAAGTGGATGATGCTAGCTATATTGCTAAGCTTTTCTTTAAGGAAGTGGTTCGTTTGCATGGTCTACCCAAGACTATTGTTTCTGATAGGGATGCTAAGTTTCTAAGTCATTTTTGGAAAATTCTTTGGCAAAAACTAGGAACAAATCTTGTCTATTCTACTACTTGCCACCCACAAACGGATGGGCAAACTGAGGTAGTGAATAGGTCCCTATCCACATTGTTAAGGGCAATTTTAAAAGAGAATAAGAAAACTTGGGATGAATGCCTTCCCCACATAGAGTTTGCCTACAATAGGGTAGTCCACAAGACTACTAGTTTGTCCCCTTTTGAGGTTGTATATGGCTTTAATCCTCTTACTCCTTTGGATTTGCTCCCACTCCCTAATACTACTAGGAGTATCTAGGGCTGACTTTATAAAGAAATATCATGAAAAGGTCAAGAGTCAAATTGAAAATCAAATTCAAAAATATGCCAAGTACAACAACAAAGGAAGGAAAAAGGTAACCTTTGAAGTTGGGGATTGGGTTTGGCTTCACTTGAGGAAGGATAGATTCCCTACTCAAAGGAAGTCCAAACTAAGTCCTAGGGGAGATGGTCCTTTCCAAGTTCTTAAGAAAATTAATGATAATGCCTACATCCTAGACCTTCTCTCCGATTATGGATTAGCTTACACCTTTCCTAGGAGCTAATGACATGGATGAGCTTGAAGATTTGAGGTCAAATCCTTCTCAAGAAGGAGAGCATGATGGAGGACCATCCTTGGGGCATCAAATAGGACCCATCACAAGGTCCACGGCAAGAAGAATAGAAGAAGAGGAAGGTCATACTACACCAAAAGCATTGATGATCACATGTGTGGACTTTGGTGCATCTACCTAGTGTTTTGCTTGTTTTCCTTATTTTCCCCTTGTATTTTAGGGAACCTTAATCACTTAGGATTTCATTGTTAATTTTTATTTAGCCTTTGTATTATGGAGCAAATTAGTTTAGGATTTATTTTGGGACTTAAACCTTCACTTGTAAGGTCAAAAGTCCATTTCTTTCATTTTCTAAACACAAGGGTATTTTAGTCATTTACGGGGGAGGGACCTGCATTTCATTTGAGGTCTACTTAGGGTTCATTTGAGAGGCATTTAGCTCTCAAATTTTCGTGCAAATGGCCTAGAGGCCTCCCACCCTCTCTTTAAGTACCCTAGGTTAGACTACATGTAGTCACTTTTGGATATATTGGATATTTGAGAGAGTTTTCCTCATCATTCCTCTTCCTTAGTCATTTAGGGATCTCTTGGTCCCCTTCCTCTCCTCTCTACCTTAGAAGGAGCTTGGGCCTCCCTAGGATTGGCCTTCACACTTTCCAAATGAAGTGAGCTAGCCAAAGAGACACCATCCAACCACCATTACCCAAAACACCATTCTTTTGTCTCCATTTTTCACGAACCACTTTCACCCATCATAAGCTCCATTTTTCACACTTATTTCAGCCCTTGAAGAAGATCCATTTCAACATTTTATCTTGGAGAAGAGTTGGTGACACCATGGAGAAGATGGAGCCATCACGGGAGGAGGAAGAAGAAGTGGAAGAAGGAGATCAAGTGGAAGAAGAAAAAATGGAAGAAAAAGAAGAAGTTCAAGGGGTAGAAGGATAACAATAGGAACAAGAAGAAGAAGTGGAAGAATGAGAAAAAGAGGAAGAAGAAGAAGTATTGGAAGGAAAGGGGATGAAGACGAAGAAGTAGAAGAAGGAGAAGAAGTGAAAGAAGAAGAAGTGGAAGGAGAAGTAGTGGAAGAGGGAGAAGAGTAAGAAGAAGAAAAGCAAGGCAAGGGAGGAAGTGGGGGATGGATAAAAATAGGAAGGAGAAGAAGGAAAGGGAAGAAGAAGTAGTGGAAGGAGAAGAAACAGAAGAAGAAGAAGTGTAAACAGAAGAAGTGGAAGAAAGAGACGAAAAAGAAGAAGAACAACAAGTGGAAGCAGAAGAAGTGGTAGAAGGAGAACAAGAGGAATAGGAGGAAGTAGTGGAATGAGAGGGGATAAAGAAGAAGAACTGGAACAAGGAGAACGGGAAGAAGAAGAAGAAGTCGAAGAAGGAGAACAAGCGGAAGAAGAAGAGGTGGAGGAACGAGGAAAAGGGGAAGAAGAAGAAGATATGGAAGGAAAGGGGAAGAAGAAGAAGTGGAAGAAGGAGAACAAGGGGATGAAGAAGAAGTGGAAGGAGAAGTAGTGGAAGAGGGAGAAGAGTAAGAAGAAGGAAAGTAAGGCAAGGGAAAAGAAAGAAGAAATTAAAGAAGTAGGAGAAGAAGAAGGGGAGGAAGAAGATGTAGTGTAGGCAAAAGAAGAAGTGGAAGAAGGAGAACAAGAGCTAGAAATGCAAGTGGAAGCAGAAGAAGGAGAAAAAGAGGGAGAAGACAAAGGAATGGGAAGAAGAAAGAGATAAAGAGGAAGTAAAAGAAGGACAGGAGAGGAGGAAGAAGAAGTGATAGAAAGAGAACAAGAGGAGGCAGGAGAAGTGGAAGAAAGAGAAGAAGAGGAAGAAGAAAGAGAGTATTTGAAAGAGGGAGAAGAAAAAGAAGAAGAAGAAGAAGATATGGAAAGAGAAGAAGTGGAAGAAGGTGAACGAGAGGAGGAAGAAGAAGTAGTGGAAGCAGGTGGGATGAAGCAGAAGAACTCGAAGAAGGAGACCGACTGGAAGAAGGAGAAAAGTACGAAAAGGAAGAAGGAGGAGAAGGAAAGGGAAGAAGAAGTAGATGAAGTGGAATATGGAGGAGAAGAGGAAGAAGAAGAAGAAGTGTAAGCAGAAGATTTGGGGGAAGGAGAAGAAGGAAAGGGAAGAAGAAGAAGTAGTGGAAGCAAAAGAAATGGAAAAAGAAGAAGTGTAAGCCGAAGAAGTGGGAGACGAAAAAGAAGAAGAACAACAAGTGGAAGCAGAAGAAGTGGTAGAAGGAGACCAAGAGGAATAGGAGGAAGTAATGGAATGAGAGGGGGATGAAGAATAAGAAGTGGAAGAAGGAGAACAGGAGGAGGAAGAAGAAGTGGAAGAAGGAGGAGAAGAGGATGAAGAAAAAGTGGAGCAACGAGAAGAAGAGGAAGTGGAAGAAAGAGAACAATAGGAAGAAGAAGAAGAATTGGAACAATGAGAAAAAGAGGAAGAAGATGAAGCAGTGGAAGGAAAGAGGATGAAGAAGAAGAAGTGGAAGGAGAAGTAGTGGAAGAGGGAGAAGAGTAAGAAGAAGGAAAGCAAGGCAAGAGAGGAGGAAGAAGAAGTGGAAGAAGGAGGAGGAGAAGAAAAGGGAGGAAGAAAAGGTAGTCTAGCAGAAGAAGTGCAAGAAGGAGAAGGGAAGGAAGAAGAAGAACAAGTAGAAGTAGCAGAAGTGGAAGAAGGTGAACAAGAGGAAGAAGAATAAGTGCAAGAAGGAGAATAGGAGGAGGAAGAATAAGTGGAAGAAGGAGAAGAAGAGAGGTGGAAGAACGAGCAAAAGGGGAAGAAGAAGAAGAAGCAGCGAAAGGAAAATGGATCAAGAAGAAGAAGTGGAACAAGGAGATGAAGAGGAAGAAGAAGAAATGGAAGGAGAAGTAATGGAAGAGGGACAAGAGTAAGAAGAAGGAAAGCAAGGCAAGGAAGGAGGAAGAATAAGTGGAAGAAGGAGGAGAAGAAGAACGGGAGGAAGAAGAGGTAGTGTAGGCAGAAGAAGTGCAAGAAGGAGAAGGGAAGGAAGACGAAGAACAAGTGGAAGCAGCAGAAGTGGAAGAAGGTGAACAAGAGGAAGAACAAGAAGTGGAAGGAGAAGTAGTGGAAGACGGAGAAGAGTAACAAGAAGGCAAGCAAGGCAAGGATGGAGGAAGAAGAAGTCAAAAAATGAGGAGAAGAAGAAGGGGAGGAAGAAGAGGTAGTGTAGGCAGAAGAAGTGCAAGAAGGAGAAAGGAAGGAAGAAGAAGAACAAGTGGAAGGGGAAGAAGTGGAAGAAGGTGAACAAGAGGAAGAAGAAGAAGTAGTGGAATAAGAGGGGATGAAGAAGAAGAAGTGGAAGAAGGAGAACGGAAGGAGGAGGATGAAGTGGAAGAAGGAGAAGGGAAGGAAGAAGAAGAACAAGTGGAAGCAGCAGCAGCGGAAGAAGGTGAACAAGAGGAAGAAGAATAAGTAAAAGAAGGAGAATGGGAGGAGGAAGAATAAGTGGAAAAAGGAGAAGAAGACGAAGAAGAAGAAGTCAAAGAATGAGAAGAAGAGGAAGAAGTGCAACTAGAAGAAGGAGAACAATAGGAAGAAGAAGAAGAAGGGGAAGAATGAGAAAAAAGGGAAGAAGAAGAAGCAGGGGAAGGAAAGGGGATCAAGAAGAAGAAGTGGAAGAAGGAGATGAAGAGGAAGAAGAATAAGTTGAAGGAGAAGTAGTGGAAGTGGGAGAACAGTAAGAAGAAGGAAAGTAAGGCAAGGGACGAGGCAGAAGAATTGCAAGAAGTAGAAAGGAAGGAAGGAGAAGAACAAGTGGAAGCAGCAGAAGTGGAAGAAGGTGAACAAGAGGAAGAAGAATAAGTGCAAGAAGGAGAACAGGAGGAGGAAGAAGAAGTGGAAGAAGGAGAAGAAGAGGAAGAAGAAGAAGTGGTAGAGCGAGAAGAAGAGGAAGAAGTGCAACTAGAAGAAGGAGAACATTAGGAAGAAGAAGAACAAGTGGAAGAATGAGAAAAAGGGGAAGAAGAAAAAGCAAGGGAAGGAAAAGGGATAAAGAAGAAGTGGAAGGAGAAGTAGCGGAAGAGGGACAAGAGTAAGAAGAAGGAAAGCAAGGCAAGGGAGGAGGAAGAAGAAGTGGAAGAAGGAGGAGAAGAGGAAAGGGAGGAGGAAGAGGTAGTGTAAGCAGAAGAAGTGCAAGAAGGGGAAGGGAAGAAAGAAGAAGAACAAGTGGAAGCAGTAGAAGTGGAAGAAGGTGAACAAAGAGGAAGAAGAACAAGTAGCTGAAGGAGTGGGGATTATGAAGAACAAGTGGAAGAAGGAGAACAAGAGCTAGAAATGCAACTGGAAGGAGAAGAGGGAGAAAAAGAGGGAGAAGAGGAAGGAAAAGGAAGAAGAAGAAGGAGATAAAGAGGATGAAAAAGAAGAAGGGGAGAGGATGAAGAAGAAGTGGAATAA
The DNA here is from genome assembly GCA_037954015.1 of Psophocarpus tetragonolobus. Classification (NCBI taxonomy): domain Eukaryota; kingdom Viridiplantae; phylum Streptophyta; class Magnoliopsida; order Fabales; family Fabaceae; genus Psophocarpus; species Psophocarpus tetragonolobus. The sequence goes on from CM075691.1 coordinate 28,401,043, forward strand.
AGAGACAAGAAGTGTAGGCAGAAGATTTGGGGGAAGGAGAAAAAGAGGAAGAGCAACAATTAGAAGCAAAAGAAGTGGGGGATGGAGAAAAAGAGGAAGGGGAAGAAGGAAATGGAAGAAAAAGTAGTGGAAGGAGAAGAAATGGAAGAAGAAGAAGAAGAACAAGTAGAAGCAGAAGAAGTAGTAGAAGGAGTGATGAGGACATGAAGCTTGAAGGACTTAGAGGACCTATGACAAGGGCAAGGACAAGAAGAGCTAAGGAAGCTATTCAACAAGTAATGGCAGCCCTTTTGCAAAAAGAGCCAAACATTGAAGAAATAAAGTTTAAAATTGTTAATTGTCTCAGGACTGAAGAGAGCAATGCTTGACCTTAATGGAAGAGAAGTTTGGAATAAATTAAACTCATTTTCTTGGAGTTTACTTACTTAATGGTGGGCAACCAGAATTGTCTAATTAAAGTTGCAGCCACCTAGGTTATCAATTCTAATAGTATACATGTATAATTTGCTTTGGCAGTTACACTTTGTTATTAAGCTGTCCATTATTAGTTTTTATTATTTTGTAACTTCAGCTGAATTTAGAAAGCCACTAAACCTACACAAGCTGAGTTTATTAGGCATATAAATTTGGGCAAGACTGATATGTAAGGCAAAATATTTTGGAAATAAAAAACTAGTTGAGTTTTCTCTCCTTTGGGTTCTTGACAATCCAAAATCTTTTGAGATTTATCAAAGGTAATTCACCCCTTTGTGTGTGCAATCTCGTAGACATATCTTCCATCCTTGGAAGTGTGGAGTCTATGAATTCCAATTCCATTTTCTGTCTTTTCTATTCATACTCAATTCTGCCCAGCAAACTCTATGACAGGAAAGTCCTACACTATTCGAAAACTCATTTAATCGTTGAATTTCATAAACTTTTAATTTCCATTATGTGTCTAAAAGTTTGATAGTAATTCTATTCAGTTTATTTTTTTGCAATTGTTTGCATTCCACGTTGATTAATTTTGTTAATGCGGCAAGCTAAATTCCTAGGGTCCTTTCAGAATCCTAAACTGATAGAGGATTCATATCATTTGGTATCAGAGCTTTGGTTTCTAGGAATTGCAAGGCTGCACTTCGGGTAATTTCTTTCCTTGATTCTTATCATCAATAATATTACCTTAATTGTCAATCAGTTAGCCCTTAAAAAAATCTGAGATTCTAAAAAAAAAAAAAAGGAAGAGGAATTTTGAAAATCTGAAGAAAAAAAATATAGAGAAAAAAAAAGAAGCAAAACAAAGAATCCAAATGCGTTTAAAAAAAAATATATATAAAATTGGTTGAATGGTTCATGCTAGAAATTCTTCATTTTGAAGGTAATATTGTGTTTGATTTGAAGGAAAAATTATTGCACCTTGTTAGTTTACATTTCTGAAATTTTGCGCTGCATTTCTTGGTTACAAATTGTGTCAATTCCACTTTGTTTTGGCTTCACATATTGATGTGACCATGCCTAGCCAAGGACCTATAACTAGGGCCATGGCTAGAAGGATTGAAGAAGACTTAGCCCTTGCAGACAAAGGAAGACTTCACCTCCTATGGAGAGTGAAGATATTAGGCTAGGGACTTTAGTTAATAAAATGTAATTTTCCTTTATTTTAATTTTGAGGAGCATTAAGAATTTAATTTGGGACATGTATTTAGTCCATTTTTTATTTTTAGGAGGTGTCTTAGGAATTTAGAGGGTGGATTTAGCTTTTGGGTCTTTATGAAGGAAATAAGGGGTAGCCTTGATATCTACACCCCTCTTTTCTACATAAACCCCCTAAGCTAATAAGAAGGAATTTTGGCCCTTGGTTTGAGAAACTTGGGCACCAAGTTTGATGATCTAAGGAGGGAATTGTTTCTCAATTCTCCTCCCTTAGATCTCTCCTTTTAATCCTAGCCCTTCTTTTTTAGGTTATCTTGTTCAAGAGGTTAGCTACCTCTATAAATAGGAGCTCCTCCCTCACTTGTATTTTTTACACTTGAATTTAATCCTAGAGACCATATTGGTTGAGGTTCTTACCTTTGAGTGTCCCCCTTTCTCCTTTGTAAGAGCTTCTAAGAGTTATCAAGGGACCCCTCCCTTGTGGCCTCTCCCCTTTGGCTTATCAAACCTAGTATTTGTGGCGCCTCACCCCATTCATTTCCTCTCCATAAATCCATTTCCCTTCCAAGTGACCTTAGAAAGGATCCTTTGGGCACGTGATCATCAAAGATCACATCAAGTGGTATCAGAGCCACTTTCTAAAGGTCACGTTCTTTCTCAATTTTTTTTTGCTTTGTTGTTTATCTCTTTGATCTCTTTATTTTAAAGTCCTTCATTTTTTGTCATCTTTATTTCCTTTATTGTCTAGTAGTATAGCTTTTTATTCTTGCTATTATATGCGCTTTTGTTTTCTATCTACGCGCCTATGTTCCATTTAATCTGATGCGATTTTATTTGTCCCTTTCTTTGCAACTTATTTTTGTGTTCAAGTTGCTTAATTTTCCCTTGGTTTTTTAAGTTAAAGTGTGTCTAAGAAGTTGTGACCATTAAACCCACATGGTTGAGGATTTTTCCACACCATTGTGGTGATCAACTTTCGCCACTTTGTTATGCCTTTTGTTTTGAGTCTCTTGCTGAAATTTTTGCTCTATTTTTAGGTGTTTTATTTTTTCTTAATCTTGTGTTTTGTCAAATACTAGTCATGTTAGTTTCCTATTTTGTCTCATTTAAATTCCATAGGTTTTAGCCTCTTAAAATTTTTACAAAAAAGCCTTCAAAAACATTTTGAATTGAGCTCCTAAGAGGTGAACCTCTTGTTGAGTCTCTTAAGTCTTTTATGCTTTTAGTTCAAGCATATTAATCTCTTTGTTGTTCTTAAATATTTGCTCAATTCAATCTTGATATGTTTCTTGTTTTATGTTGAATTATTAGTAGCTTTCCACTTGGTTTACCTTCACTATTGGTGCCTCTTTATGGAATTTTAGCTTGGGTGAATTGTGTTAGTAATTTGAGCAATCAATTTACTTCAAAATCAGCCCCAAATCATTCCTTAAGCACCATTAGTTCAGTGGTATTTGGAACTACTAAGTTGTTTTACCTTTAGTTGCATGCATTGCTTGAAAATTGTGTGACCTTACTTTGTGCTTATTCAATCAAGCGTTATTATTCAAGCATCCTCATTAAAATTTCAATTCAACAAGCTATTAGGTGCAACAAAATGACTAGAAAAAGTTAAAAAAAAAATAGAAAAAGTTCAAGTTAAAAAAAAAAAAGAAGATAAAGAACTCAAAAGAAAGACAAATTTGAAGTTGTGTACCTAATAGTAGAAACATTTGATATGAGGAACCAATTGTGATTCAAAAAAAAAAATGCTTGAGTAAGCTTTTTAGTTTTTGGTCACTTAAATTTTATTAAGTGTGCAACTATTGGTTTCATTTTTTTTGCTTGAGTCTTTTTTCATCTCTACTTTTAGAGCTAATCTAGGAAAGTTATTTGTGTGCTACCTTCCTTTGTGAGCCTTATGTTTTCTTGCTTGTCTTCTTTACTTCTTTGAGTTTGTCATTGTTTAATCTATCCACTTGGATTTGTGAACCTTGTTTTGTTATTCACCTTTGTTTGTTGTTTTGTGTTGTATTCGGTCTTGGTAAGGAAAGGTTGGGAAAGGTTCCATTTATAAAATTTTGGCAAGTCCAAACAAGAGGAAACAAGGGTAGCATTCTTGGGGTAAGTTGATGCAACTCAAATGGGCTTGATCAAAAGGAGACAAACACCAAAAAGCTTGGAGTGAAGACTTTGTTTTATTTTTTTTATTCTTTGTATTGTGTATACTTAATTTTAGATTGGGAGTTTGAGTGCCCTTAAGGCCCTCCCTTGGTTTGTAATAATTTTGGTTAATTTTAGCGTAGTTCCTCGTTAATTAGGTGAAGAAGGGAGAAGTGGTACACTTCCTTCAACACCTTAGAAGCACGATTAGAGCCCTTTCTCCTTTACATTCTTGCACTTTTATTTTATTTTATGTTATTTTGAAAAAAAGTGTAGAGGCTAAGAGTTTCAAAGACTCATCAAGCCACCTTAGGTGAGAAAACAAAAAAAAAAGAGAGGAGTGTTGCTTGAAAAAAAAAAAAGTTTTTGGCCTACCCTTTAGTTTTTAGCATCCAAGCACCATGGCTTCCCACACACATTCTAGTGCACATAGTTGTTCATCAAGTAAGAGTGTCAACCAAAGAAAACCTTCTAAGGGAGACACTCTTGAAAACCTTAACTTAGAATTTAGGGAATGGATGGCTAAAGAACAAGAAAGGAGAGAAGAAAAAGAGAGAAAAAAAGAAAAGGAAAAACAAAAAGAGAAGTAAGAGTTAAAAAAAGAGATGTTGGAAATGAGAAAAGAGAAAAAAGAGCGAGAAGAGAGAAGGCAAAGAGAGAGAAGAGAGGATGAAGAAAGGAGAAGAAGGAAAGAACTAGAAAGAAAAAGAGAAAAGGAGGAAGAAGAGAGAAGGAGAGGAGAAGAGAGTAAGAGGAGATATGGGAGGGAGAGTGATAGAGAAAATAAAGGAATTCTCATAAGATCCCCATCTAGGCATTAGAGATAAGGTAGAGCTTCTTTCATACTCAAACCTTGATGAGTTGGTAGAACTTTGTGTAAGAGCTGAGAATCAACTCAAGAGAAAAAGCTTTAAAAAAGATTTTCCCTCTTACTCAAAGAGAGACCAACTTAAGGGAAACTCTTTAAAGGGTTTTCCCAAAGAGGAACCCAAACATTTTCAAGATACAAAAGCACCTCATGAAGAGAGAAAACCCCCTACTACTAAGGCTACTGAGAGGCAAAGTAGTATCAAATGCTTCAAATGTCTTGGGAGACGCAATATTGCCTCTCAATGCCCTAACAAGAAAACCATGATCATAAAGGGACAAGACATTTATAGTGAGAATAGCTCATCTTCCTCCTCTAGTGAGAGTGAGGAAGAAGGGGGACATACTTTTGAACAACAGTGTGAGGAAGCTTTTCCTTATGAGGGGGACCTCCTTATGGTTCAAAGGCTTCTTGGAAGCCAACCTCTAGAGCTTGGCCAGTCACAAAGAGAGAACATCTTCCATACAAGATGTAAAGTAAATGACAAAGTATATTCTCTCCTTGTTGATAGTGGCTCCTGTTGTAACTGTTGTAGCTTTAGGTTGGTTGAAAAGCTAGCCTTGACTACCATGCCCCATCCCAAACCTTACAAATTGCAATGGCTCAATGAGCAAGGGGAGATGGTAGTCAATGAACAAGTTATGGTTCCAATTTCCATAGGATCTTATAATGATGAGATTCTTTGTGACATAGTTCCTATGGAGGCTGGTCATATCCTGTTGGGAAGACCATGGCAATTTGACAAAAAAGCTATTCACCATGGTCACTCCAACCAAATAATTCTCACCCATAATGAAAAGCGCTTCAAATTGTATCCTTTGTCACCTTCTCAAGTGGCTGAAGATCAATTTGCGATGAAAAAGAAAAGAGTTGAGGAAAAACAAAAACAAAAAAAAATACAACAAGCTTTACCCTTAAAGCTTGAAAAGGGTAAAGAGAGAGAGTCAGAAGGTGATGCCCCTTCGAAAGGGAATATTAGTAAAAGGAGCCTATTTGCTACTAAACGTGATTTAAAAGAAGCTCCTTTGACTAAGAAGCCCTTTTATCTCCTCTTTTGCAAAGAAGCATCAAATCCTTCTCCCATTTTGCATTCTTCTACTGAGAGCACTGCCACAGCCCATGCACATGAGCACCTTCCTCAAGGGGTTCAAGATATTGAGTCTCAAGAGATTGAGTCTCAAGTGAATGAGCTGTTGGAGAAGGGTTGGGTTCAAAAGATCCTAAGCCCTTGTGTTGTGCCAGTCTTGTTGGTGCCCAAGAAGAATGGCCAACGGAGGATGTGTGTTGATTGTCGTGTAATCAACAACATCACCATCAAATATAGGCACCCAATCCCCCGTCTTGATGACATGTTGGATGAATTGCATGGGGAAAAAATATTTTCAAAAATAGATCTTAGAAGTGGTTACCACAAAATAAGGATCAAAGAGGGTGATGAGTGGAAAACTGCTTTTAAGACTAAATTTGGTCTTTATGCGTGGTTGGTTATGCCTTTTGGGCTAACTAATGCCCCAAGCACATTCATGCGCTTAATGAATCATGTACTGAGGGATTGCCTTGGTAAATTTTGTGTAGTTTACTTTGATGACATTTTAGTTTACTCTAGGAACCTAGATGATCATTTAAGACATCTAAGGCATGTTTTTTCTCTTCTTAGGAGTAATCATCTTTTTGGTAACTTAGAAAAATACACCTTTTGTGTAGATAGTGTAGTTTTCCTAGGTTTTGTAGTTAGCACAAAAGGGGTTCATGTTGACCCCAAAAAGATAAAAGCTATTCAAGAATGGCCCACCCCAAAGAGTGTGACAGAGATCAAAAGCTTTCATGGTCTCGCTGGATTTTATAGGCGCTTTGTGCCTAATTTCTCCACGCTCTTCGCACCAATAAATGATTTGGTGAAAAAGGAAGTTCCTTTCCTTTGGGGTGAGAAACAAGAGAAAGCCTTCCAGCTAATTAAGCATAAACTGACCCATGCACCAGTCTTGGCATTACTTGACTTTTCTAAAACATTTGAACTTGAATGTGATGCCTTTGGTGTAGGTGTGGGGGCTGTCTTGTTGCAAGGAGGGCACCCCATTGCGTATTTCAGTGAAAAACTCAATGGTGCCCCCCTCAACTACCCCACCTATGATAAGGAGTTTTATGCTCTAATTAGGGCCCTTCAAACTTGGGAGCATTACCTTGCTCCCAAGGAGTTTGTCATTCATAGTGACCATGACTCACTAAAATATTTGAGGGGTCAAGGTAAATTGAACAAAAGGCATGCAATGTGGGTGGAATATCTTGAATCCTTCCCTTATGTCATCAAGTACAAGAAAGGAAAACAAAATGTGGTGGCTGATGCTCTTTCTAGGCGTCATGCCCTTTATCCATCCTTGAGTGCAAAAATCTTGGGATTTGATGACATTCAGGCTATGTATCCGTCTGATAAGGATTTCGGCCCCATATTTGCTACCTCTGCATCTGCATTTGCATTAAAGGCCCATGATGGGTACTTCATCAGTGAGAGGTATCTTTACAAAGGGAGTAAGCTTTGTATACCCCAAGGATCAATTAGGAACTTACTTACAAAAGAGAGTCATGAAGGTGGGCTCATGGGGCATTTTGGGATTTCAAAAACCCTCATGCTTTTACAAGAGAAATTCTTTTGGCCCCATATGCGTAGAGATGCCCATAGACATTGCTCTAAATGTATAGCTTGCTTGCAAGCAAAGTCTAAAGCAATGCCTCATGGACTATACACACCTTTACATGCTCCTTCTGCACCTTGGGAGGATATTAGCATGGATTTCATCCTTGGGCTCCCAAGAACCCAACAAGGTGCAGACTCCATATTTGTGGTGGTGGACCGATTTTCAAAAAGGGCCCATTTTATTCCCTGCCACAAAGTGGATGATGCGAGCAACATCGCAAGACTTTTCTTTAAAGAGGTTGTCCGATTGCATGGTATACCCTCTTCAATAGTGTCAAATAGGGATGTGAAGTTCCTTAGCCATTTTTGGAAAACTCTTTGGGCTAAGCTGGGAACTAAACTTCTTTTTTCCACTACCTGTCACCCTCAAACTGATGGGCAAACAAAAGTGGTGAATAGATCTTTATCCACTATGCTGAGGGCTCTCCTTAAAGGCAACCATAAGTCTTGGGATGAGTACCTTCCCCACATTGAATTTGCTTATAACCGGGTGGTTCATAGAACCACCAAGCATTCTCCTTTTGAGGTGGTCTATGGCTTTAATCCTCATACTCCTCTAGATCTTTTACCTCTTCCTCTTTCTGTTGCTGTGCATAAAGAAGGAGAGGCAAAAGCCATTTTTGTAAAACAATTACATGAGAGGGTTAAAGTTAACATAGAGCGCCAATCCTTGAGAGATTCTACTTTCGCCAATAGGGGGAGGAAAGAAGTCATATTTGAAAAGGGCGACTGGGTATGGCTTCACTTGGGAAAGGATAGATTTCCTTCTCAAAGGAAGTCCAAACTTAGCCCTAGAGGAGATGGACCTTTCCAAATCCTTGAGCGGATCGATAATAATGCCTATGTTTTAGATCTGCCTGAGGATTATGGGGTAAGCACCAGTTTTAATGTTTCTAATTTGTCTCCATTTGTAGGTGCTGAAAATGACGAAGACCCCATGGATTTGAGGTCAAATCCTCTTCAAGGGGGAGGAGATGATGTGACCATGCCTAGCCAAGGACCTATCACTAGGGCCATGGCTAGAAGGATTGAAGAAGACCTAGCCCTTGCAGACAAAGGAAGACTTCACCTCCTATGGAGAGTCAAGATATTAGGCTAGGGCCTTTAGTTAATAAAATGTAATTTTCCTTTATTTTAATTTTGAGGAGCATTAAGAATTTAATTTGGGACATGTATTTAGTCCATTTTTTATTTTTAGGAGGTGTCTTAGGAATTTAGAGGGTGGATTTATCTTTTTGGGTCTTTATGAAGGAAATAAGGGGTAGCCTTGATATCTACACCCCTCTTTTCTACATAAACCCCCTAAGCTAATAAGAAGGAATCTTGGCCCTTGGTTTGAGAAACTTGGGCACCAAGTTTGATGATCTAAGGAGGGAATTGTTTCTCAATTCTCCTCCCTTAGATCTCTCCTTTTAACCCTAGCCCTTCTTTTTTACACTTGAATTTAATCCTAGAGACCATATTGGTTGAGGTTCTTACCTTTGAGTGTCCCCCTTTCTCCTTTGTGAGAGCTTCTAAGAGTTATCAAGGGACCCCTCCCTTGTGGCCTCTCCCCTTTGGCTTATCAAACCTAGTATTTGTGGCGCCTCACCCCATTCCTTTCCTCTCCATAAATCCATTTCCCTTCCAAGTGACCTTAGAAAGGATCCTTTGGGCACGTGATCATCAAAGATCACATCACATATACTGCACATTCTTGCTGGATTTTGCTACACTTGTTAGTTTCATTTTAAGCCAAAATTTTATCCTCTATTTGTGTCTTTACCTGTTAAAATTGGCTGCACAATTTTCTACTCAAAATTCTGGTTGTGGCTGTTTGTACCTTTGTTTTTGTGTGCCCAGTTTTTGTCCATTTCTTTTCGTTCTTAACATTCCTTTGTTTTCATTTTGAGACAAATTTCTTCTGTCTTGTTGGTGTAAAAAAAAAATCCAGTTGCTGCCCTAGTATTTGTTGCTTTCGTTGGGTTTCATTTTAGTAATTTTTGTTAGTTTTCTTGTGTCTTATTTGCCTGCACACAAGTTGGTGTTTGTCTTTGAGTTTTTCTCTTTTGGTTTGTTAAGAACTTAAGGAGGAATAAAGAGGAAAAAGGCAAGAGAGTTTCATTATAGTAAAAGCCAATATTTTTTAGCGCAAACACTTGAGTGGGTGAGAAGATTTTCAAACACCACATACATACTTTTTCTTGTGACATTTGACCTATTTACTTATCATGGCGGAAACAAATAATAACAATGATCTTCAGCTTCAAATTGTTGCACTATCTCAGCATTTAGAGAGATTGATAAAGCAACAACAAGATGAGTTCCATGAGAGGTTGGATCAGTTGGAGAATAGAACCCCACCAGCAGGAGGAGGAGGAAGGCCAAATAGAAATGAAGGAAGAATAGAAGGAGTGAAGTTGAATGTGCCTCCTTTCAAGGGTAGGAGTGATCCTGAGGCATACTTGGAGTGAGAGTTAAAAATTGAGCATGTGTTCTCTTGCAACAATTATAGTGAGGAGCAAAAGGTGAGACTTGCAGCTGCTGAATTTTCTGATTATGCACTCATTTGGTGGAATAAGTTGCAAAGGGAGAGGATTAGAAATGAGGAGGCTAAGGTAGACACTTGGGTTGAAATAAAGAGGATCATGAGGAGGCGGTATATACCTTCTAGCTTCCATAGGGATATAAAATTAAAACTATAGAAATTGTCTCAAGGAAGCAAGGGAGTGGAAGAGTATTATAAGGAGATGGAGATGCTAATCATCCAAGCCCAAATTGAAGAAGATCCTGAGCTAACTATGGCTCGCTTCCTTAGTGGTTTAAATCATGACATTAGAGATGTTGTTGAGTTTCAGGAGTTTGTGGAGATGGAGGACCTTTTACATAAGGCTATTCAAGTTGAACAGCAAATAAAATGAAAGAGTACAACAAGAAGAAGTTATACCGGGTATAATGCTTCAAATTGGAAGGATAGAGTTAAGAAAGAGGGTGCTGCCTCCTCAAGCAACACATCACTTTCTAACCATGGAAAAGCACGTCAAAAGCAACCTGAACATCCTCCTAAAAAGACTAGAGAAGTGAAGTGTTTCAAGTGCTTGGGCATGGGTCATTATGCCTATGAGTGTCCCACAAAGAAGATTGTTCTTCTCAAAGATAATGGGGAATACACAAGCCAATCAGAAGCTAGTGGTGGAGAAGAAGAGGAGAGTGATGGAGAATTGAAGGCTAATGAAGGAGAGTTGTATATGATTAGGATGATGCTTGGAAGTCAAGTCAAGGCCGAGGATGCATCTCAAAGGGAGAACATCTTTCACACAAAATGTTCAGTCAATGGTAATGTTTGTTTGGTAATTATTGATGGAGGGAGTTGTACCAATGTGGTGAGTTCAAGATTAGTGTCAAAGATGAACATGGACACTACACCGCATCCTAGACCATATAAACTTCAATGGCTTAGTGAAGGAGAAAAAGTTCAAGTGAAACAACAAGCAATAGTTTCGTTCTCCATTGGAAAATATCAAGATAAAGTCATATGTGATATGGTCCCCATGGAGGCCAGCCATATCCTTTTGGGAAGGTCGTGGCAGTATGATACCAAAGCCATTCATGACGGCTTCACTAACAAATTTTCTTTCATGTATCAGGATAAAAAGTTGGTTCTCAAGCCTTTGTCTCCTAAAGAGGTGTGTGAGGATCAAATCAAAATGAGAGAAAAGTTAGCAAATGAAAGAAAGAGTGAAACACTTGAGAGGAAGAGCGAAACACTTGAGAGGAAAAATAGAGAAAAGAAAGATATTGAAACACTTGAGGAAAAACACACTTGTTTAGCAAAAGAAGTGGAAGTTAAGAGGCTGCTTTGTGCAAGACAACCCCTATATTTGGTATCCAATTTGTGCAAGACAAGCCATAAACAACATCACCATCACCATCAAGTATAGGCATCCAATTCCCAGGTTAGATGATCTTCTCGATGAACTTTATGGTGCATGTGTGTTCTCAAAAATAGACTTGAAAAGTGGCTATAATCAGATTAGGATTAGAGAAGGTGATGAATGGAAAACTGCCTTTAAAACTAAATATGGATTGTATGAGTGGTTGGTTATGCCATTTGGTTTGACTAATGCACCTAGTACTTTCATGGGATTAATGAATCATGTTTTAAGGGAGTTTATTGGAAAATTTGTTGTAGTGTACTTTGATGATATTCTGATCTATAGCACTAGTCTTGAGTTGCATGTTAAGCATTTGCAATCTGTTTTGAATGTGCTTAGAAAAGAACAATTGTATGCCAATCTGGAAAAATGCATTTTTTGTACTGATCATGTGGTATTTTTGGGCTTTGTTATTAGTGCTAAAGGTGTATTAGTTGATGAGGAAAAGGTTAAAGCCATCCAAGAATGGCCAACACCTAAGTCTGTGAGTGAGGTGAAGGGATTTCATGGTTTAGCAATTTTCTATAGGAGATTTGTTAAAGATTTCAGTATATTAGCTGCACCTCTAAATGAAATTATTAAAAAGAATGTGGTTTTTAAATGGGGAAAGAAGCAAGAGGATGCTCCTATTCTTTCCATGCCTAATTTTGCAAAATCATTTGAAATAGAGTGTGATGCATCAAATGTTGGTATTGGGGCTGTTTTGTTGCAAGATGGGCATCCGATTACTTATTTTAGTCAAAAGTTAAGTAGGGTTGCCCTTAACTATTCTACTTATGATAAGGAATTGTATGCATTGGTTAGAGCTTTAAAAACTTGGTAGCATTATTTGTTACCCAAACAGTTTGTCATTCATAGTGATCATGAGTCATTGAAATATTTGAAAGGACAAGGTAAGCTTAACAAGAGGCATGCTAAGTGGGTAGAGTTTTTAGAGCAATTTCCGTATGTCATCAAACATAAAAAGGGGAAAGGAAATATAGTGGCTGATGCGCTTTCTAGGAGGCATGCATTGCTTTCTGTGCTTGAAACTAAATTGTTTGGTCTTGAGTCTTTGAAAGGCATGTATAAAAGCATGATGTTGATTTTGCTGAAATATTTGCTACATGTGAAAGGTTTTCTGAAAATGGATACTATAGGCATAATGGATTCTTGTTTAAAACAAATAAATTGTGTGTACCTAAGTGTTCCATTAGGGATTGCTTGTGAGTGAATCACATGAAGGGGGTTTGATGGGATAGTTTGGGGTTCAAAAGACTTTGGAGATTTTGCAAGAGCATTTCTTTTGGCCTCATATGAAACGATATGTGCATAAGTTTTGTGACCACTGCATTGTGTGTAAAAAGGCCAAATCTAAGGTTAAGCCTCATGGATTGTATACTCCTTTGCCTGTTCCTGAATATCCTTGGACTGACATTTCTATGGACTTTGTTTTGGTGTTGCCTAAAACAAAGAATGGAAAGGATTTTGTGTTTGTTGTTGTTGATAGGTTTTCCAAGATGGCACATTTCATTCCTTGCAAAAAGGTGGATGATGCTAGCCATGTGGCTGATTTATTTTTCAAGGAAATAGTGAGACTTCATGGACTGCCAAGGAGCATTGTGAGTGATAGGGATGAAAAATTCCTTAGTTACTTTTGGAGGACCTTGTGGGGTAAAATTGGTACTAAATTGTTGTTTTCTACTACTTGCCACCCACAAACTGATGGTCAGACTGAGGTAGTCAATAGGACTTTAGGCACATTGCTTAGGACTATTTTAAAGAAAAATCTTAAGTCTTAGGAAGCATGTTTGCCTCATGTTGAGTTTGCTTATAATAGGGTTGTCCATAGCACGACTAATTGTTCCCCGTTTGAAATTGTGTATGGGTTCAATCCTTTGACTCCTCTTGATTTGTTGTCCATGCCTAACATTTCTATGTTTAAGCATAATGAAGCACAAGCTAAAGTTGAGTATGTGAAGAAGCTGCATGAGCAAGTGAAGGCTCAAATTGACAAGAAAAATGAGAGTTATGCAAGGCAAGCTAACAAGGGTAGGAAGAAGATCGTGTTCCACCCTGGTGATTGGGTTTGGGTACACATGAGAAAGGAAAGGTTCCCTAAACAAAGAAAGTCAAAACTCCAACCAAGGGGAGATGGTCCTTTCCAAGTTCTAGAAAAGATCAATGATAATGCCTATAAGATTGATCTTCCAGATGAGTATAATGTTAGTGCTACTTTTAATGTGGCTAATTTAACTCTCTTTGATGCAAATGAAGATGCTATTGATTTGGGGATAAATCCTCTTCAAGAGGGGGAGAGTGATGAGGACATGAAGCTTGAAGGACTTGGAGGACCTATGACAAGGGCAAGGACAAGAAGAGCTAAGGAAGCTATTCAACAAGTATTGGCAGCCCTTTTGCAAAAAGAGCCAAACATTGAAGAAATGAAGTTTAAAATTGTTAATTGTCTCAGGACTGAAGAGAGCAATGCTTGACCTTAATGGAAGAGAAGTTTGGAATAAATTAAACTCATTTTCTTGGAGTTTACTTACTTAATGGTGGGCAACCAGAATTGTCTAATTAAAGTTGCAGCCACCTAGGTTATAAATTCTAATTAGTATACATGTTAAATTTGCTTTGGCAGTTACACTTTGTTATTAAGCTGCCCATTATTAGTTTTTATTATTTTGTAACTTCAGCTGAATTTAGAAAGCCACTAAACCTACACAAGCTGGGTTTATTAGGCATATAAATTTGGGCAAGACTGATATGTAAGGCAGAATATTTTGGAAATAAAAAACTAGTTGAGTTTTCTCTCCTTTGGGTTCTTGACAATCCAAAATCTTTTGAGATTTATCAAAGGTAATTCACCTCTTTGTGTGTGCAATCTCGTAGGCATATCTTCCATCCTTGGAAGTGTGGAGTCTATGAATTCCAATTCCATTTTCTGTCTTTTCCATTCATACTCAATTCTGCCCAGCAAACTCTATGACAGGAAATTCCTACACTATTTGAAAACTCATTTAATCGTTGAATTTCATAAACTTTTAATTTCCATTATGTGTTTAAAAGTTTGATAGTAATTCTATTCAGTTTATTTTTTTGCAATTATTTGCATTCCACGTTGATTAATTTTGTTAATGCGGCAAGCTAAATTCGTAGGGTCCTTTCAGAATCCTAAACTGACAGAGGATTCATATCAAGGAGAACAAGAGGAATAAGAGGAAGTGGAATGAGAGGGGATGAAGAAGAAGAAGTGGAAGAAGGAGCACGGGAGGGGGAAGAATAAGTGGAAGAAGGAGAACGGGAGGAGGAAGAATAAGTGGAAGAAGTAGAAGAAGAAGTGGAAGAACGAGAAGAATAAGAAGAAGAAGAAGTGGAAGTGGAAGAAGGAGAACAATAGGAAGAAGAAGAAGGGGAAGGAGAAGTATCAGAAGAGGGAAAAGAGTAAGAAGAAGGAAGGCAAGGAAAGGGAGGAGGAAGAAGAAGTGGAAGAAAAAGGAGAAGAAGAAGGGTAGGAAGAAGACGCAGCGTAGGCAGAAGAAGTGCAAAAAGGAAGAAGAAGAACAAGTGGATGAAGATGAACAAGAGGAAGAACAAGAAGTAGTTGAAGGAGTGGGCATGATAATCACGAAGAAGGGGAAGGGAAAAAGAAGCAGAAGAAGTGGAATATGGAGGAGAAGTGGAGGAAGAAGAAGAAGTGTAAGCAGAAGATTTGGCGGCAGTAGAAGAAAAGGAAGAGCAACAATTGGAAGCAGAACAAGTGGGGGTTTGAGAAAAAGAGGAAGGAGAAGAAGGAAAGGGAAGAAGAAGAAGTAATGGAAGGAGAAGAAACGGAAGAAAAGGAGGAAGAAGAAGTGGAAGAAGGAGACGAAAAAGAAGAAGAATAACAAGTGGAAGTAGAAGAAATGGTAGAACGAGAACAAGAGCAATAGAAGGAAGTAGTCGAATGAGAGGGTATGAAGAAGAAGAAGTGGAAGAAGGAGAACGAGAGGAGGAAGAAGAAGTGGAAGAAGGAGAAAAAGAGGAGGAAGAAGAAGCCGAAGAATGAGAAGAAGAATAAGAAGTACAAGTGGAAGAAGAAGAAGTGGAAGGAGAAGTCGAGGAATGTGGAGAAAAGTAAGAAGAAGGAAAACATGGCAAGGGACGAGGAAGAAGAAATGGTAGAGGGAGGAGAAGAAGAAGCAGAGGAAGAACAGGTAGTGTAGGCAGAAGAAGTGCAAGAAGGAGAAGGGAAGGAAGAAGAAGAAGTGGAAGAAGGAGAACGGGAGGAGGAAGAAGGAGAAGAAGAGGAAGAAGAAGAAGTAGCAAAATGAGAAAAAGGGGGAAGAAGTGTAAGTAGAAGAAGGAGAACAATAGGAAGGAGAAAAAGAAGTGGTTGAAGGAGAACAATAGGAAGAAGAAGAAGAAGTGGAAGAATGAGAAAAAGAGGAAGAAGAAGAAGCAGTGGAAGGAAATGGGATGAAGAATAAGAAGCGAAAGAAGGAGAACAAGAAGAAGAAGAAGAAGTGGAAGGAGAAGTAGTGGAAGAGGGAAAAGAGTAAGAAGAAGGAAAGCAAGGCAAGGGAGCAGGAAGAAGAAGTGGAAGAAGGAGGAGAAGAAGAAGGGGAGTAAGAACAGGTAGTGTGGGCAGAAGAAGCGCAGGAAGGAGAAGAGAAAGAAGAAGAAGAACAAGCAAAAGCAGCAAAAGTGGAAGAAGGTGAACAAGAGGAAGAAGAAGAAGTAGTTGAAGGAGTGGAGATGAAGAAGAAGAAGTGGAAGAAGGAGAACAACAGGTAGAAATGCAAGTGTAAGCAGAAGAAGGAGAAAAAGAGGGATAAGCCGAAGGAAAGGGAAGAAGAAGAAGGAGATGAAGAGGAAGAAAAGAAGGAGAGGAGAGGATAAAGAAGAAGTGGAGGAAAGAGAACAAGAGGAGGCAGGAGAAGTGGAAGAAAGAGAAGAAGAGGAAGAAGGAGAGTAAGCAGAAGAAGGTGAACAAGAGGAGGAAGAAGAAGTAGTGGAAGGAGGTGGGATGAAGGAGAAGAACTGGAAGAAGGAGAAAAGGAGGAAAAAGAAGAAGGAGGGGAAGGGAACAGAAGAAGAAGCAGAAAAAGTGGAATATGGAAGAGAAGAGGAACAAGAAAAAGAAGTGTAAGCAGAAGATTTGGGGGCAGCAGAAAAAGAGGAAGAGCAATAATTGGAATCAAAAGAAGTGGGGGATGCAAAAAAAAAGGAAGGAGAAGTAGGAAAGGGAAAAAGAACAAGTAGTGGAAGAAGAAGAAATGTAAGTAGAAGAAGTGGAAGAAGGAGACGAAAAAGAAGAAGAACAATAAATGGAAGCAAAAGAAGTGTTAGAAGGAGAACAAGAGGAATAGGATGAAGTAGTGGAATAAGAGGGGATAAAGAAGAAGAAGTGGAAGAAGGAGAACGGGAGGAGTAAGAAGAAGTGGAAGAAGTGGAAGAAGGAGAAGAAGAGGAAGAAGAAGAACAAGTGGAAGGAAGGGAAGAAGAAGAACCAGAAGAAGTGGAAGAAGGAGACGAAAAAAAAAAGTGGAAGAAAAGGAATAAGAAGAAGCGGAAGAATGAAAAAAAGAGGGGATAAAGAAGAAGCAATGGAAGAGGGGGAACGGGACGAAGAAGAATAAGTGGAAGGAGGAGAAGAACAAGAAGAAGAAGAAGAAGTGGAAGAAGGAGAAGAAAAGGAAGAACAACAAGTGGAAGCAGAAGAAGTGGTAGAAGGAGAACAAGAGGAATAGGAGGAATGAGAGGGGATGAAGAAGAAGAAGAAGTTGAAGAACGAGAAGAAGAGGAAGAAGTGCAAGTGAAAGGAGAACAATAGGAAGAAGAACAAGAAGTGGAAGAATGAGAAGACAGGGAAGAAGAAGAAGCAGTGGAAGGAAAGGGGATGAAGAAGAAGAAGTGGAAGAAGGAGAAAAAGAGGAAGAAGAAGAAGTGGAAACGCAAAATAGCAGAAAAGGGAGAAGAGTAAGAAGAAGGAAAGCAAGGCAAGGGAGGAGGAACAAAAAAGTGGAAGAAGGAGACGAAAAAGAAGAAGAACAACAAGTGGAAGCAGAAGAAGTGGAAGAAGGAGAACAAAACAAGGAAGAAGAAGTGGAAAAAGGAGAAGAAGAGGAAGAAGAAGAAGCAGAAGACCGAGAAGAAGAGGAAGAAGTGCAAGTGGAAGAAGGAGAACAATAGGTAGAAGAAGAAGAAGTTGAAGGTGTGGGGATGAAGAAGAAGCAGTGGTAGGAAAAGGGATGAAGAAGAAAAAGTGGAAGAAGGAGAAGAAGAGGAAGAAGAAGAAGTGAAAGGAGAAGTAGTGGAAGAGGGAGAAGAGTTGGAAGAAGGAAACCAAGGCAAGGGAGGAGGAAGAAGAAGTGGAAGAAGAAGGAGAAGAAGAAGGGGAGGAAGAAGAGGTAGTGTAGGCAGAAGAAGTGCAAGAAGGAGAAGGGAAGGAAGAAGAAGAACAAGTGGAAGCAGCAGAAATGGAAGAAGGTTAACAAGAGGAAGAAGGAGAAGTAGTTGAAGGAGTGGGGATGATGAAGAAGAAGTGGAAGAAGGAGAACGGGAAGAGGAAGAAGCAGTGGAAGAACGACAAGAAGAGGAAGAAAAAGAAGAAGGGAAGAAGGACAAAGAAGTAGTGGAAGGAGAAGAAAAGGAAGAAGTGGAAGAGGGAGAACGGGAGGAGGAAGAAGAAGTGGAAGAAGTAGAAGAAGAGGAAGAAGAAGAAGTGGAAGAATGAGAAGAAAAGGAAGAAGTGCAAGTGGAAGAAGGATAACAATAGGAAGAAGAAGAAGAATAAGTGGAAGAATGAGAAAAAGAGGAGGAACAAGAAGCAATGGAAGGAAAGGGGATGAAGAAGAAGTGGAACCAGGACGAGAAGAAGAAGGGGAGTATGCGGAACAAAAGTGGATGTAGAAGAAGTGGAACAAGGGGACGAAGAAGAAGTGGAAGGAGAAGTAGTAGAAGAGGAAGAAGAGTAAGAAGAAGGAAAGCAAGGAAAGGGAGAAGGAAGAAGAAGTGGAAGAAGGAGGAGAAGAAGAAGGAGAGGAAGAAGAAGAAGAACAAGTCAATGTAGCTGACGTGGAAGAAGGTGAAAAAGATGTAGAAGAAGAAGTAGTTGAAGGTGTGGGGATGATGAAGAGGAAGTGGAACAATTAGAACAAGAGGTAGAAATGCAAGTGGAAGCAGAAGAAGGAGATAAAGAGGGGGAAGAGGAAACAAAGGGAAGAAAAAGAAGGAGATGAAGAGGAAGCACAAGAAGGAGAGGAGAGGATGAAGAAGAAGTGGAAGAAAGAGAACAAGAGAAGGCAGGAGAAGTGGAAGAAAGAGAAGAAGAGGAAGAAGAAGGAGAGTATGCGGAAGAAGGAGAAGAAAAGGAAGAAGAAGAAGATGTGGAAAGAGAGGAAGTGGAAGAAGGTGAACAAGAGGAGGAAGAAGTAGTGGAAGAAGAAGAAGAAGTCTAAGCAGAAGATTTGGGGGAAGGAGAAGAAGAGGTAGAGCAACAATTGGAAGCAAAAGAAGTGGGGGATGTAGAAAAAGAGGAAAGAGAAGAAGAAAATGGAAGAAGAAGAAGTAGTGGAAGGAGAACAAATGGAAGAAGAGGAAGTGTAAGCAGAACAAGTGGAAGAAGGAGATGAAATAGAAGAAGACCAACAAGTAGAAGCACAAGAAGTGGTAGAAGGTGAACAAGAGGAATAGGAGGAAGTAGTGGAATGAGAGGGGATGAAGAAGAAGTGGAAGAAGGAGAACGGGAGGAGGAAGAAGAACTGGAAGAACGAGCAGAAGAGGTAGAAGAAGAAGTGGAAGAACGAGAAGAAGAGGAAGAAGTGCAAGTGGAAGAAGGAGAACAATAGGAGAAGAAGAAGAAGTGGAAGAATGAGAAAAACACCAAGAAGGAGAAGCAGTGGAAGGAAAGGGAATGAAGAAGAAGTGGAAGAAGGAGAAGAAGAGGAAGAAGAAGAAGTGGAAGCAGAAGTAGTGGAAGAGGGAGAAGAGTAAGAAGAAGGAAAGCAAGGGAAGGGAGGAGGAAGAATAAGTGGAAGAAGGAGGAGAAGAAGAACGGGAGGAAGAAGAGGTAGTGTAGGCAGAAGAAGTGCAAGAAGGAGAAAGGAAGGAAGAAGAAGAACAAGTGGAAGTAGCAGAAGTGGAAGAAGGTGAACAAAAGGAAGAAGAAGAAGTAGTTGAAGGAGTGAGGATAATGAAGAAGAAGTGGAAGAAGGAGAACAAGAGGTAGAAATGCATGTGGAAGCAGAAGAAGGACAAAAAGAGGGAGAAGATGAAGGAAAGGGAAGAAGAAGGAGTTGAAGACGAAGACAAAGAAGGAAAGGAGAGGATGAAGAAGAGGTGGAAGAAAGAGAACAAGAGGAGGGAGAAGAAGTGGAAGAAAGAGATGAAGAGGAAGAAGAAGGAGAGTAAGCAGAAGAAGTGGAAGAAGGAGAAGAAAAGGAAGAAGAAGAAGATGTGGAAAGAGAATAAGTGGAAGCATGTGAACAAGAGGAGGAAGAATAAGTAGTAAAGGAGGTGGCATGAAGAAGAAGAATTGGAAGAAGGAGGAAAAGGAAGAAGGAGGGGACGGGAAGGCAAAAAGAAGTGGAATATGAAGGAGAAGAGGAAGAAGAAGAAGAGGTGTAAGCAGAAGATTTGGGGGAAGGAGAAGAAGAGGAAGAGCAAAAATTCGAAACTAAGGAAGTCGGGGATGGAGAAAAAGAGGAAGGAGAAGATGTAAAGGGAAGAAGAAGAAGTAGTGGAAGGAGAAGAAATGGAAGAAGAGGAAGAGAAGAAGTGTAGGTAGAAGAAGTGGAAGAAGGAGACGAAAAAAAAGAAGAACAACAAGTGGAAGTAGAATAAGTGGTAGAAGGAGAACAAGAGGAATAGGAGAAAGTAGTGGAATGAGAGGGGATGAAGAAGAAGAAATGGAAGAAAGAGAACGAGAGGAGGAAGAAGAAGGGGAAGAAGGAGAAGAAGAGGAAGAAGAAGAAGTGGAAGAACGAGAAGAAGAGGAAGAAGTGAACCAGGAAGAAGGAGAACAATAGAAACAAGAAGAAGAAGGAGTGGAAGGAGGTGGGATGAAGAAGAAGAACTTGAAGAAGGACAAAAGGAGGAAAACGAAGAACGAGGGGAAGGGAAGGGAAGATGATGTGAATGCCGAAGACAATGACTTTTTATTTTTTGTAACGTTTCATTAATTTAGGAATTAATGTAACATGCAATTAATCATGTGTGGTAATTGCGTGATAATGGAGTATTTAATTTTTCTTTTGGGAGTTACGATTTTGAACAGCCACGTAGTTCTATAAATAGGGGCTGAATTGTACTGAAAGGAGAACTATTGAATTAGTGAAATTATATTTGGGTTTTAGTGAGAGATGAATTTCTCTTTAGAACTTATCAAGGAATTTTTCCTTGTGGCATTCTACTAGACTTATCAAGGGTAAATCACCACCCTTGTGGCGTCATATGACTTATCTTCCATCCTTGGAAGTGACGTCATCTATCCCTTCGTTAAACCATTTGCATCCTTTTCATTTTCTTGTTTACCCAATTCTCATTGTTTTGTTAACTTATTACCTTCCAACCTAGATAGATCCGCAAAACAAATCCAACCCCTCTGGATTTCTATCAGTTGGTATTAGAGCTTCGACTCTAGGTTTGGAATTATGGTGGATATTTTTTATACAAGGTGTTTAATCGAAGGTCATTTGTGTTTATTTGCAGTTGATGAAGAAAGTTATAGCAACGTGGTGAGCGAAAGATTGGTGAATAAACTTAACTTACCAACGAGTGACATGCGATATTGCTCCCATGGGCTCATGTCATTTTCTTTTAGGGAAACCTTGGTTGCAGGGTAAAAGGATAAATCCTAAAAAACTTTCAGAGGAGAAGAGGAGGAAGAAGAGGTAGTGTAGGCAGAAGAAGTGCAAGAAGGAGAAGGGATGGAAGAAGAAGAGCAAGTGGAAGCAACAGAAGTCGAGGAACGTGAACAAGAGGAAGAAGAAGTTGATGGAAATCCAGAGGGGTTGGATTCATTTTGTGGATCTATCTAGGTTGGAAGCTAATAAGTTAACAAAACAATGAGAATTGGGTAAAGTCGAAAATGGAAAGGATGAAAATGGTTTAACGAAGGGATAAATGACACCACTTCTAAGGATGGAAGATAAGTCATATGACGCCACAAGGGTGGTGATTTACCCTTGATAAGTCTAGCAGAACGCCACAAGGAAAAATTCTTTGATAAGTTTTAAAGAGAAATTCATCTCTCACAAAAGGGTAAAACCCAATTATAATTTCACTAATTCAATGGTTTCCTTTTGAGTACAATGCAGCCCCTATTTATAGAATTAGGTGGCTATTCAAAATGATAACTCCTAAACTAAAATTAAATACTCCATTATCATGCAATTATCACATATGATTAATTGCATGTTACATTAATTTCTAAATTAATGGAACGTTACAAAAAATGAAAAGTCATTGTCTTCTAGATTCATATCATTCCCTCATTCTTCAAAAAGATTCGTCCTCGAATCTATGACTTTATTTTCCTGCAAATTTTATTAACTTGTAATTTAAAATGAACAAAATCAACCTCCAGGATCAAATTCAACTTGTAAAAATTCGTCCATAAAAGAAGTTTTCCTTTTTGGTTTCCAAACCCAAACATTGGAATCAAGAGGAATTCTTGTTTTAAAATAGGCTTGTTCATTTTCTTTGTGAGTTTTAACTTCAATAATGTACTCGATGTACAATGACTCTATAAAAGTGATATCAACATTTTTCTTCCTCCCATCTGAGTATTTGTGGGTTGTATTCTCATGATCCTGTGCATTCAAAATATCAATAGAAGAAGAAAAACCATTAGCAGTATTCATTCTAACGTTCTTTTTCTCTCTTTCTCTTTCCTTTTCTCTCTCTTCCTCTTCACTCTTTTCTTTTTCTAATTTTCTCTTTTCTTCTCTCTCTTTTTCTATTTTCTCCTTCAACTTATGTTGATTATCACAAACTTGGCTTGGTGTCAGAAATTTCAAATTAAGTTCTTCATGCACCAAAGAAACTGAAAGTCTTTCAGGATTTATCCTTTTACCCTGCAACCAAGGCCTCCCTAAAAGAAAATGACATGAGTCCATGGGAGCAATACCGCATGTCACTTCTTTCACATATTTTCCAATAGTGAATCTAAACTTAGTTTGCCTAGGATGAAGACTCGTTGGTAAGTTAAGTTTATTCACCAATCTTTCGCTCACCACGTTGCTATAACTTTCTTCATCAACTACAAATAAACACAAATGAACTTCTATTAAACCCCTTGTATAAAAAATACCCACCATAATTATAAACCTAGAGCCAAAGCTCTGATACCAACTGATGGAAATCCAGAGGGGTTGGAGAACAGGAGGAGGCAGGAGAAGTGGAAGAAAGAGAAGAAAAGGAAGAAGAAGGAGAGTAAACAGAAGAAGTGGAAGAAGGAGAAGAAAAGGAAGAAGAAGAAGATGTGGAAAGAGAAGAAGTTGAAGAAGATGTGGAAAGAGAAGAAGTTGAAGAAGCAGTGGAAGGAGGTGGGATGAAGAAGAAGAACTGAAAGAAGGAGAAAAGGAGGAAAAGCAAGAAGGAGGGGAAGGGAAGGGAAGAAGAAGTAGAAGAAGTGGAATATGGAGGAGAAGAGGAAGAAGAACAAGAAGTGTAAGCAAAAGATTTGGGGGAAGGAGAAGAAGAGGAAGAACAACAATTGGAAGCAAAAGAAGTGGGGGATGGAGAAAAAGAAGAAAGAGAATAAGGAAAGGGAAGAAAAGGAAGTACCACAGGAGAAGAAATGGAAGAGGAGGAAGAAGAAGAAGTGTAAGCAGAAGAAGTTGAAGAAGGAGACGAAAATGAAGAAGAATAATAAGTGGAAGTAGAAGAAGTGGTAGAAAGAGAACAAGAGAAATAGGAGGGAGTAGTGGAATGAGAGGGGAGGAAGAAGGAGAACAAGAGGAGGAAGAAGAAGAAGAAGTGGAAGAATGAGAACAAGGGGAAGAAGAAGAAGCAGTGGAAGGAAAAAGGATGAAGAAGAAGAAGTGGAAGAAGGAGAAGAAGAGGAAGAAGAAGAAGTGGAAGGAGAAGTAGTGGAAGAGGGAGAAGAGTAAGAAGAAGGAAAGCAAGGCAAGGGAGGAGGATGAAGAAGTGGAAGAAGGAGGAGAAGAAGAAGGGGAGGAAGAAGAGGTAGTGTAGGCAGAAGAAGTGCAAAAAGGAGAAGGGAAGGAAGAAGAAAAACAAGTGCAAGTAGCAGAAGTGGAAGAAGGTGAAGAAGAGGAAGAAGAAGAAGTAGTTGAAGGAGTGGGGATGATGAAGAAGTGGAAGAGGGAGAACAAGAGGTACAAATGAAGTGGAAGCAGAAGAAGGAGAAAAAGAGGGAGAAGACGAAGGAAAGGGAACAAGAAGAAGGAGATGAAGAGTAAGAAAATGAAGGAGAGGAGAAGATGAAGTAGAACTAGAAGAAAGAGAACAAGAGGAGGCAGGAGAAGTGGAAGACAGAGAAGAAGAGGAAGAAGAAAGAGAATATGTGGAAGAAGGAGAAGAAAAGGAAGAAGAAGAAGATGTGGAAAGAAAGGAAGTGGAAGAAGGTGAACAAGAGGCGGAAGAAGAAGTACTGGAAGGAGGTAGGATGAAGAAGAAGAACTGGAAGAAGGAGAAAAGGAGGAAAAGGAAGAAGGAGGGGAAGGGAAGGGAAGAAGAAGCAGAAGAAGTGGAATATTGAGGAGAAGAGGAAGAAGAAGAAGAAGTGTAAGCAAAAGAAGTGGAAGAAGGAGACGAAAAAGAAGAGGAACAAGAAGTTGAAGCAGAAGAAGTGGTAGAAGGAGAACAAGAGGAATAGGAGGAAGTAGTGGAATGAGAGGGGATGAAGAAGAACAAGTGGAAGAAGGAGAACAGGAGGAGGAAGAAGAACTGGAAAAAGGAGAAGAGGAAGAACTTGAAGTGAAAGAACGAGAAGAAGAGGAAGAAGCGCAAGTGGAAGAAGGAGAACAATAGGAAGGAGAAGAAGAAGTTGACGAATGAGAAAAGAAGGAAGAAAAAGAAGTAGCTGAAGGAGTGGGATAACGAAGAAGAAGTGGAAGAAGGAGAACAAGAGGTAGAAATGCAAGTGGAAGCAAAAGAAGGAGAAGACAAAGGAATAGTAAGAAGAAGACGGAGATAAAGAGGAAGAAAAAGGAGAGGAGAGGATGAAGTAGAAGTGGAAGAAAGAGAACAAGAGAAGGCAGGAGAAGTCGAAGAAAGAGAAGAAGAGGAAGAAGAAAGAGAGTATGTGTAAGAAGGAGAAGAAAAGGAAGAAGAAGATGTGGAAAGAGAAGAAGTGGACGAAGGTGAACAAGAGGAGGAAGAAGAAGTAGTGGAAGAAGGTGGGATGAAGAAGAAGAACTAGAAGAAGGAGAAAAGGAGGAAAAGGAAGAAGAAAAGGAAGGGAATGGAAGAAGAAGCAGAAGCAGTGGAATATGGAGGTGAAGAGGAAGGAGAAGAAGAATTGTAAGCACATGACTGGAGGAGGAGAAGAAGAGGAAGGGCAACAATTGGAAGCAAAAGAAGTGGGGGATGGAGAAAAACAAGAAAGAGAATAAGGAAAGGGAAGAAGAGGAAGTAGTACAGGAGAAGAAATGGAAGAGGAGGAAGAAGAAGAAGTGTAAGCAGAAGAATTGGAAGAAGGAAAGGAAAAAGAAGAAGAACAACAAGTGGAAGCAGGAGAAGTGGTAGAAGGAGAACAAGAGGAAGAAAATGGAGGTGGGGCGCCACTCTCAAAGAGAGATAAGCCAAAGTGTTAGGTTTGCCACAAGGGAAGGAACCCTTGATAAAAACCAACTAGGAAGAGGTTCCTCAAGAGAGAGGATCCTCAAGACCTTTTACTAAGAATGTGCTCACAAAGAGACTATTTTCATTCAACTTCAAAGGTGAAATTTTACAATGAGGGGGAATGAGTACATATAGCCCAATGGGAGAGCTTGGGCACACTTTTCTAGGCAATGTGGGACTTTGGCTTAATTAGGATTAAAACTAATTAACCCAAGTCTTAGGCCTTAAGTGAGGCACCTAAGTTCACCCCCTATGGGTGCAATTACATATCTTAATGTGAATGGGCTAGCCCAAAATCATGTCTTAACTTATGCACCCATTATAAGCTTACTCCTCCTTTTTAACTAAAGACACCTATACCTTATAAACTAAGAAGATGGCCGTAAATACATGGCCTTAAGGGAATTAAAAATACTTTCCTATTTATCTAATTAAAATAAAATATTTACAAGCTAAAAATAATGAAGACTATGGCTTCGAATCTTCAATGAGCTTTCGTCCATGCCATGCCTTCCTTGAGTCCTCCTAGCCATGATGCATGCTAGTTGAGATTGGCAGGAAAATTTTTCTATGTAGAGAACCTCCTTTGAAGGCAAAGGCGGATCTTCCTTAGACTCGGTCTTCCTACCAACAACCTTATTTTCATTTTTATCCCTTTCTCTCTTAAGCTTCATGATCCTTCTATCCTCCATAACCTCGGTAGGGGTAAGAGGAAGTAAGGTGATCTTTTTCCCTTTATGAGAGAGAGTGATTTTATTAGTGAGGCCATTGTGCAAAGTTTCCTTATCATTTTTCCATGGCCTTCCCAGCAACATGTGACTAGCTTCCATAGGGACTACATCACATAACACTTTGTCGTTATACTTCCCTATGAAGAAGCTAATCTCCACTTGCTCTCTTACTACTACACCATCTTCATAATTAAGTCCATGCAAAGAATAAGGTGAAGGATGAGGAGTAGTAGCAAGTGATAGCTTTTCCACCACCCTCGTGCTACAAAAATTACAACATGATCCACCATCCACAATAAGAGAACAAGTTTTGCCCAAAATTTTGCATCTTGTTTGAAAAACATTCTCTCTTTGTGTTTGGGTTTCCTTACAAGGATGGCTTCCAAGAAGTTGTTTCACTTTGAAGAGATCATCACATGAATGAGTACCCTTTTCATTTGATGTTCCCTAAGTCCTTTTTCTTTTGGGGCAAAACAAAGCAATATGCCCTTTTTTTCTAAACACTTAAAACATTTAGGACTTCGAAAACGAGTGCTCGAACTAGTGGTAGGGGTGTCACTCATACTCAAGGGTTTTCTCTCAATATGCTTTCCTTTGGATGACTCTCTTTTGGGTTTAATTATAGAAGGGTTTGTCTTTTTCTTAGGATGCCTCTTAGGGTTTTCCTTCTTACTAGAAGAAGCATGAATGTCATGGGTTATTTTAGGCTCCTCTAAGTCTCTATAATATGTGTAAATGTTACCACAAGAGCTCTTATAGGCATCTCTCTCTTTTTGTATCTTCATTTCTTCCCTTCTTTCTAACTTATTTTGTTCCTTTTCTCTCTTTTCCAATTCTTTCTTCTCTTTTTCTCTCCTTTCTCTTCTCTCTTTTCTCTCTAACTCTTTTCTTTTGTTTCTTTTTCTCTTTCTTTTTCTCTTTTCTCTTTTTCTCTTCTCTCTTCTCTTTCTTTTTCTCTTGCTTCTCTTTCTTTCTTTTCATTCTCCCTACTCTCTATTTGTCTCTCTTTTTCTCTTCTTTCTTTTCTTTCTTGTCTCTCCTTTTCTTTTTGTTCTTTCTCTCTTCTCTCCTCTCTATCTAGTTCCTCTTGTTCTCTTTTCCTCATCTCTCTAAGCCAAAGTGTTTAGGTTTGCCACAAGGGAAGGAACCCTTGATAAAAACCAACTAGGAAGAGGTTCCTCAAGATAGAGGATCCTCAAGACCTTTTACTAAGAATGTTCTCACAAAGAGACTATTTTCATTCAACTTCAAAGGTGAAATTTTACAATGAGGGGGAATGAGTATATACAGCCCAATGGGAGAGCTTGGGCACACTTTTCTAGGCAATGTGGGACTTAGGCTTAATTAGGATTAAAACTAATTAACCCAAGTCTTAGGCCTTAAGTGAGGCACCTAAGTTCACCCCCTATGGGTGCAATTAGCATATCTTAATGTGAATGGGCTAGCCCAAAATCATGTCTTAACTTATGCACCCATTATAAGCTTACTCCTCCTTTTTAACTAAAGACACCTATACCTTATAAACTAAGAAGATGGCCGGAAATACATGGCCTTAAGGGAATTAAAAATACTTTCCTATTTATCTAATTAAAATAAAATATTTACAAGTTAAAATAATGAAGACTATGGCTTCGAATCTTCAATGAGCTTTCGTCCATGCCATGCCTTCCTTGAGTCCTCCTAGCCATGATGCATGCTAGGTGAGATTGCATCAAGAAGAAGGCGAGGAAGAAGAGGTAGTGTAGGCAGAAGAAGTGCAAGAAAGAGAAGGGAAGGAAGAAGAAGAACAAGTGGAAGCAGCAGAAGTGGAAGAAGGTGAACAAGAAGAACAAGATGAAGTAGTTGAAGGAGTTGGGATTATGAAGCAGAAGTGGAAGAAGGAGAAGAAGAGGTAGAAATGAAAGTGGAAGGAGAAAAAGAGCGGGAAGATGAAGGAAAGGGAAGAAGAAGAAGGAGATGAGGAGGAAGAAATAGAAGGAGAGGAGAAGATGAAGAAGAAGTGGAATAAAGAGACCAATAGGAGGCAAAAGAAGTGGAAGAAGGAGATGAAAAAGAAGAAGAACAACAAGTGGAGCTAGAAGAAGTGGTAAAAAGAGAACAAGAGGAATAGGAAAAACTAGTGGAATAAGAGGGCATTAAGAAGAAGTGGGAGAAGGAAAAGGGGAGGAGGAAGAAGAAGTGGAAAAAGGAGAACGGCAGGAGGAAGAACAACTGGAAGAAGGAGAACAGGAGGAGGAAGAAGGAGAAGAAGAGGAAGAAGAAGAAGTGGAAGAACGAGAAGAAGAGGAAGAAGTGTAAGCAGAAGTTTTGGGGGAAGGAGAAGAAGAGGAAGAGAAACAATTGTTAGCAAAAGAAGTGGGGGATGGAGAAAAAGAGGAACGAGAAAAAGGAAAGGCAAGAAAAAGAAGTAGTGAAAGGAGAAGAAATGGAAGAAGAGGAAGAAGAAGAAGTGGTAAAAGGAGATGAAAAAGATGAAGAACAAGAAGTGGAAGCAGAAGAAGTGGAAGAACGAGAAGAAGAGGAAGAAGTGCAAGTGGAAGAAGGAGAAAAATAGGAAGAAAAAGTTGAAGAATGAGAGAAAGAGAAAGAAGAAGAAGTAGTGGAAGGAAAGGGGATGAAGAAGAAGAAGAAGAAGTGGAAGAAGGAGAACAAGAGGAAGAAGAAGAAGTGGAAGGAGAAGTAGTGGAAGAGGGAGAAGAGTAAGAAGAAGGAAAGCAAGGCAATGGAGGAGGAAGAAGAACTGGCAGAAGGAGCAGAAGAGGAAGGGGAGGAATAAGAGGTAGTGTAGGTAGAAGAAGTGTAAGAAGGAGAAGAGAAGTTAGAAGAAGAACCAGTGGAAGCAGCAGAAGTGGAAAAAGGAGAACAAGAGGTAGAAATGCAAGTGGAAGCAGAGGAAGGAGAAGAAGAGGGAGAAGAAAAAGGAAAGGGAAGAAGAAGAAGGAGGTGACGACGAAGAAAAACAAGGAGAAGACAAGATAAAGAAGAAGCGGAAGAAAGAGAACAAGAGGAAGAAGAAGAAGTGGAAGGAGAAGTAGTGGAAGAGGGACAAGAGTAAGAAGAAGGAATGCAAGGACTGGAAGGAGGAAGAAGAAGTAGAAGAAGGAGGAGAAGACGAAGGGGAGGAAGAAGAGGTAGTGTAAGCAGAAGAAGCGCCAGAAGGGGAAGAGAAGGAAGAAGAACAAGTGGAAGCAACAGAAGTAGAAGAAGGTGAATAAGAGGAAGAAGAAGATGTAGTTGAAGGATGAGGATGATGAAGAAGTGGAAGAAGGAGAACAGTAGGTAGAAATGCAAGTGTAAGCAGATGAAGAAGAAAAAGAAGGATAAGACGCAGGAAAAGGGAAGAAGAAGAAGGACATGATGAGGAAGAAAAAGAAGGAGAGGAGAGGATGAAGAAGAAGTGGAGGAAAGAGAGCAAGAGGAGACAGGAGAAGTGGAAGAAAGAGAAGAAAAGGAAGAAGAAGAAGATGTTGAAAGAGAAGAAGTGGTAGAAGGTGAACAAGAGAAGGAAGAAGTAGTGGAAGGAGGTAGGATGAAGGAGAAGAATTGGAAGAAGGAGAAAAGGAGGAAAAAGTAGAAGGAGGGGAAGGGAAGGGAAGAAGAAGCAGAAGAAGTGGAATATGGAGGAGAAGAGGAAGAAGAAGAAGAAGTATAAGTAGAAGATTTGGGGGTAGCAGAAGAAGAGGAAGAGCAATAATTGGAAGCACAAGAAGTGGGGGATGCAGAAAACGAGGAAGGAGGAGAAGGAAAGGGGAAAAGAACAAGTAGTGAAAGGAGAAGAAATAGAAGCAGAAGAAATATAAGCAGAAGAAGTGGAAGAAGGAGATGAAAAAGAAGAAGAACAACAAGTGAAAGCAAAAGAAGTGTTAGAAGGAGAACAAGAGGAATAGGATGAAGTAGTGGAATAAGAGGGGATGAAGAAGAAGAAGGAGAACGGCAGGAGTAAGAAGAAGTGGAAGAAGGAGAAGAAGAGGAAGAAGAAGAAGCAGTGGAAGGAAGGGAAGAAGAAGTAGAAGAAGTGAAAGAAGGAGACGAAAAAGAAAAGGTAGGAGAAGAGGAATAAGAAGAAGTGGAAGAATGAAAAAAAGAGGGGATAAAGAAGAAGTTGAGGAGGGGAAATGGGACGAAGAAGAATAAGTGGAAGAAGGAGAAGAAGAGGAAGAAGAAGAAGTGGAAGAAGGAGAAGGAAAGGAAGAAGTAGAAGTGTAAGCAGAAGAAGTGGAAGAAGGAGACGAAAAAGAAGAAAACAACAAGTGGAAGCAAAAGAAGTGGTAGAAAAAGAATAAGAGGAATAGCAGGAATGAGAGCGGATGAAGAAGAAGAAGAAGTAGAAGAACGAGAAGAATAGGAAGAAGTGCAAGTGGAACAGGGAGAACAATAGGAAGAAGAAGAAGAAGTGGAAGAATGAGAAAAAGGGAAGAAGAAGAAGCAGTGGAAGGAAAGGGGATGAAGAAGTGGACAAAGGAGAAGAAGAGGAAGAAGAAGAAGTAGCAAGAGAAATAGTGGAAAAGGGAGAAGAGCAAGAAGAAAGAAAGCAAGGCAAGGGAGGAGGAAGAAGAAGTGGAAGAAGGAGACGAAAAAGAAGAAGAACAACAAGTGGAAGCAGAAGAAGTGGCAGAAGGAGAATGGAAGGAGGAAGAAGAAGTGGAAAAAGGAGAAGAAGAGGAAGAAGAAGAAGTGGAAGAGCGAGAAGAAGAGGAAGAAGTGAAAGTGAAAGAAGGAGAACAATAGGTAGAAGAAGAAGAAGTGGAGCAATGAGAAAAAGGGGAAAAAGAAGAAGTAGTGGTAAGTGGAGGAAGGAGAAGAAGAGGAAGAAGAAGAAGTGGAAGGAGAAGTAATGGAAGAGGGAGAATAGTAAGAAGGAAAGCAAGGCAAGGGAGGAGGAAGAAGAAGTGGAAGAAGGAGGAGAAGAAGAAGGGGAGGAAGAAGAGGTAGTGTAGGCAGAAGAAGTGCAAGAAGGAGAAGGGAACGAAGGAGAAGAACAAGTGGAAGCAGCAAAAGTGGAAGAAGGTTAACAAGAGGAAGAAGGAGAAGTAGTTGAAGGAGTGGGGATGATGAAGAAGAAGTGGAGGAAGGATAACGGGAGGAGGAAGAAGCAGTGGAAGAACGAGAAGAAGAGGAAGAAGAAGTGGAAGAATGAGAAGAAGAGAAAGAAATGCAAGTAGAAGAAGGAGACCATAGGAAGAAGAAGAAGAAGAAGAAGAAGAAGAAGAAGAAGAAGTGGAAGAATGAGAAGAAGAAGAAGAAGAAGTGGAAGAATGAGAAGAAGAGGAAGAAATGCAAGTGGAAGAAGGAGACCATAGGAAGAAGAAGAAGAAGAAGAAGTGGAAGAATGAGAAACAAGGGAAGAAGAAGAAGTAGTGGAAGGAAAGGGGATGAAGAAGAAGAAGTGGAAGAAGGAGAAGAAGAGGAAGCAAAAGAATGGGAAGGAGAAGTAGTGGAAGAGGGAGAAGAGTAAGAAGAAGGAAAGTAAGGCAAGGAAGGAGGAAGAAGAAGTGGAAGAAGGAGGAGAAGAAGAAGGGGAGGAAGACGAGGTAGTGTAGGCAAAAGATGTGCAAGAAAGAGAAGGGAAGGAAGAAGAATAACATGTGGAAGCAGCAGAATTGGAAGAAGGTGAAGAAGAGGAAGAAGAAGTAGTAGTTGAAGGAGTCGGTATGATGAAGAAGAAATGGAAGAAGGGGAAAAGGAGGAAAAGGAAGAAGGAGAGGAAAGGAAGGGAAGAATAAGCAGAAGAAGTGTTATATGGAGGAGAACCAGAAGAAGAAGAAGAAGAAGAAAAAGAAGTGTAAGCAGAAGATTTAGGGGAAGGAGAAAAAGAGGAAGAGCAACAATTGGAAGCAAAAGAAGTGGGGGATAGTGAAAAAGAGGAAGCAGAAGAAGGAAAGGGAAGAAGAAGAAGTAGTGGAAGGAGAAAAAATGGTAGAAGAGGAAGAAGAAGAAGTGGAAGAACAAGAAGAAAAGGAAGAAGTGCAAGTGGAAAAAGGAGAACAATAGGAAGAACAAGAAGAAGTGGAAGAATGAGAAAAAGGGGAACAAGAAGAAGTAGTGGAAGGAAAGCGGATGAAGAAGAAGAAGTGGAAGATGGAGAAGAAGAGGAAGTGGAAGATGGAGAAGAAGAGGAAGAACAAGAAGTGGAAGGAGAAGTAGTGGAAGAGCGAAAAGATTAAGAAGAAGAAAGCAATGCAAGGGAGGAGGAGAGGAGGAAGAAGAAGTGGAAGAAAGAGAATAAGAGGAGGGAGGAGAAGTGGAAGAAAAAGAAAAAGAGAAGAAGAAGAGGAAGTCGAAGCTCTGATACCAAATGATATGAACCTATTTTCAGATCGATAAATTTCAACATCAACAAGAAGAAAATTAAAAGGAAATATTTGTAGAAGAAAATATAAAAAAAGGATTGAGGCAAAGAAATGGAAAGAACAACGCCACAATCCCTAAGGATTGATAAGTTGAGGAGTATTCGCCACAAAGAATAAGAATTCTTTGATAAGAATTTGAAAAGGTTCTACTCAAGAACCCGAGAGAAAACACTCTCACTATGGCAAAAGCTATATTTGATTTCTTCCAAGTCTATCTTACAAAGGTTTCCGTAGGCCTATTTATAGCCTAGGATTTCTAAAATAAACAAATTGATAATTGATAGGAATTAAATTCCTACTTACATAAAAACCCACTAACCATTTAATGACTTTAAAACAGAGATAAAACTGACCCAAAACAAGCCAAGAGTCATATGAACTTATTACATAAAATTATTATGAAAATACAAATTAAAATATAGAAGATGGGTTTTAATTTAACTTCTATCTAATATTCATAATCTTCTAGAAAAACTTGATGTCTCCTTCATAGTCCTCTATCATACCCTCCTTCTTGAAGAAAATTGGACCTCGAATTTGGGGTAAATGTGCACAGGAATGATGTATCTCTTATTATTCAAGAACCTATTAACTTGTCCTCCTGGATCAAAACAAAACTTAAAGAAGTCATCACAGTTTATCATCAATATAATATACAGCTCATGAATGAACAATCTTAAGCAAGTCATTTGATTCTCAATGCATGCACACATCTTATATACATGAAGTTTCATATGAGATCTTAAGAATTTCTTATTCAATGCATGTAAACTCTTCTGAAAATTCAAAGTATCCAACAAATTCTTATCATGATATATTACATCTAAAGAATCATGCAATCAACAAATATCATGCAAATCAAAAGTTAAAACACAATGTATATCAATGAAAACATTAGGCATAAACATGAGCTCATAAAAAATCTTCTTCTTCCAATTGTTGCTTGGATCCTCATGTGCCTCCACGTCTTCCCCAAATTGTCTTGTCCACTGCTCCTTTACGAATAGCTATTCCTTAGGCATCAAAACAAAAGAATTTTTATCGTTAGAAGCAACAAAAATTTTACTGGAAAAGTTAATTTCACCATTCAATCTAGGAGAAGGAATTAGACTTTTGCATTCTCTCAACTCTTTTTCTTTGATTACTTTTTTTTTCCCCTCAACTCCTTTTCTTTCATTTCTTTTTCTTTCAACTCTTTCTCTTTTATTTCTTTTTCTTTTTCCCTCAACTCCTTTTCTCTCATATCTTTTTCTCTTAACTCTTTTTCTTTTATTTCATTTTCTTTTTTCTCTTTTCTCTCTTGTCCTATTTTTGTTTTCAACCTGATTAAATCCTCAATTGCTTCTTTAGGTGAAAGTAATGCAATTCTCAATTTGCATCCTTAGTGCATAAAAGAAATTTTATTTGTTTTCTCATTGTAATTAACATTTCTTTCAACTTGCCATGATTTACCGAGAAGTAAGTGGCAAGCATCCATGGGCACCACATCATACAACACAACATCTTCATATTTTCCAATGGAAAACTTCACTTCAACTTGCTTATTCACAGATATGCCACCATTTTCACCAAGACTTTGAAGTTTGTAAGGTTGTGGGTGTGGTGTAGTCTCTAAATTCAATTTGGTTACTAATCTTGAACTAGCCAGATTGGTACAATTTCCTCCATAAATAATGATTGAGCAAATCTTTCCTTCAATTGAACATCTAGTTTGAAATAAGCTTCCTTTTTGAATCTCAACCCTACCCTTAACCTCAATAGTTGCAATCTCATTGTCCCCAAAAAATTTTCTTTTCTTGTTTGGATAATAATTTAAAGCAATATGACCTTTACCCAAACATTTAAAACATTTAATTGTATTAATCTTGGAACTAGAAGAAATGCAAGGGTTAGGAACGTGTTTACCACTTGAAGACTTTGAACCTTGTTCCCTAGGTAAGGAAGATCCCTCCTTCTTGGACTTGTCCTTACTACTAGAAGAATCATGGTGACATATCTTTTTGTACGAATACATGTTCATGAACTGTTGCATTTGATCTACAAAAGCATCAAATATAAACTTGTTGTTGCCCACCAGAGGAGGGTTACCTTTAGAACTAGTACCTGTCATGATTCATGCAAAGGAAACAAAAGTGAAAGAAAAATAGGACCTCACTACTCTCTAATATTTCCACTCAAAAGTCACTCATGTTTCACACTTTTAAGGCTTTTCTATAATGTTTCACTCATGCCTTTTTCCACTATTGTTCCTCTACAAGCTCTTAAATTGAACCTCCAAAATCCAAATCAAGAAAATATTCAATGTGAAATATGTAACAATTTCAAGTTCAACTCAAGAGGCCAAGGAATGAGAAAACTCCAAGACAAAACCAAGGAAATTTTAAAGACAATCAAGACAAGCTAAAAAAAGAAAGGAAAAGGTAACTCAAAGTAGAATGCCAAAGAAAGACAAACTGGAAAAAAAAACAAGACCAAGACAACTCAAACCAAGAACCACACAAGATTCAAAATTAGTGTATTTTAAAAGACTTGAATTTGATGTAGAAGAACTTTATATGGAGCATAATTTTCTCTTTTTATTTATTTTTTTTACACTTTGGCCACAATATTTTTTTTATAAGTGTAATTTTGCCCACAATTTTTTTTTGTTCTTTTTTTTAACTTCTGAATAATCTCTTCTTTTTTTTTCCAAACTGTCTGCCAAACCAACTTTTTTTTTAATCAAACAATAAATCTACATCAAAATTTTCATGAACACCATAAAGATAATGAGTGATATTCTCCAATTTCTAGAAATACACAAAAATAGTAGTGCAGCATTGACTCAATTAGAGCACAAAAACATGAGAACAAACTCAATTAAGTTGGATACTGGATGAATGAACACAACAATTTCAAGGCATAATAAAACTGACACAAGGAAACATATTGTACCCATTGATGCAAGAAATTTTCACGAACATAAATTTCCAATAACACTGATGCGTAAAGAAATTTAGCAAAATTGACACAAGGAATTTGAATTCTGCACCTTGATTGATCCGTGAATTCGAATAAGTGTGACGTTTCACAAGTACTCCAACCCTAATAAATCACCAAGAATATTTCCACAAAAATTGAAATAAACAATGGACACATTGATGCTGAAATCCTTGCTCTGATACCAAATGATAGAAATCCAAAGAGGTTGGATTTGTTTTGCAGATCTATCTAGGTTGGAAGGTAATAAGTTAACAAAACAATGAGAATTGGGTAAACAAGAAAATGGAAAGGATGAAAATGGTTTAATGAAGGGATAAATGACGCCACTTCCAAGGATGGAAGATAAGTCATATGACACCACAAGGGTAGTGATTTACCCGTGATAAGTCTAGCAGAACGCCACAAAGAAAAATTCCTTGATAAGTTCTAAAGAGAAATTAATGAAACGTTACAAAAAATGAAAAGTCATTGTCTTCGGCATTCACATCAGGAGAAGTGGAAGAAAAAGAAGAAGAGGAAGAAGAAGGAGAGTAAGCAGAACAAGTGGATGAAGGAGAAGAAAAGGAAGAAGAAGATGTGGAAATGGAAAGAGAAGAAGTGGAAGAAGGTGAACAAGAGAAGGAAGAAAAAGTAGTGGAAGGAGGTCGGACGAAGCAGAAGAACTGGAAGAAGGAGAAAAGCATGAAAAGGAAGAAGGGTGGGAAGGGAAAGGAAGAAGAAGTAGAAGAAGTGGAATATGGAGGATAAGAGCAAGAAGAAGAAGAAGTGTAACCAGAAGATTCCAGGGAGGGAGAAGAAGAGGAAGAGCAACAATTGCAAGCAACAGAACTCAGGATGGTGAAAAAGAGGAAGGAGAAGAAAGAAAGGGAAGAAGAAGAACTAGTGGAAGGAAAAGAAATGGAAGAAGAAGAAGTGTAAGCAAAAGAAGTGGTAGAATGATGACAAGAGGAATACGAGGAAGTAGTGGAAAGAGAGGGGATGAAGAAGAAGAAGTGGAAGAGGGAGAATGGGAGGAGGAGGAGAAGTGGAAGAAGGAGAAGAACAGCAAGAAGAAGAAGTCAAAGAACGAGAAGAAGAGGAAAAAGTAAAACTTGAAGAAGGAGAACAATAAGAAGAAGAAGAAGAAGTGGAAAATGAGAAAAAGAGGATAAAGAAGAAGCAGTGGAAGGAGAAGTAGTGGAAGAGGGAGCAGAGTAAGAAGAAAGAAAACAAGGCAAGGGGGGATGAACAAGAAGGAGAGTAAGCAGAAGAAGTGGAAGAAGGAGAAGAAAAGGAAGAAGAAGAAGATGTGGAAAGTTAAGAAGGGTAAGAAGGTGAACAAGAGGAGGAAGAAGAAGTAGTGGAAGGAGGTGGGATGAAGAAGAAGAACTGGAAGAAGGAGAAAAGCAGGAAAAGGAAGAAGGGTGGGAAGGGAAGGGAAGAAGAAGCAGAAGAAGTGGAATATCGAGGGAAAGAGGAGGAAGAAGAAGAAGTGTAAGCGGAATATTTGGGGGAAGGAGAAAAAGAGGAAGAGCAACAACTGGAAGCAAAAGAAGTGGGGGATGGAGAAAAAGAGGAAGAAGAAGAAGGAAACGGAAGAAGAAGAAGTAGTGGAAGGAGAAGAAATGGAAGAAGAGGTAGAAGAGGAAGTGTAAGCAGAGGAAGTAGAAGAAGGAGACAAAATAGAAGAAGACCAACAAGTGGAAGCAGAAGAAGTGGTAGAAGGAGAACAAGAGGCATGGGAAGAAGTAGTGGAATGAGAGGGGATGAAGAAGAAGAAGTGGAAGAAGGAGAACGGGAGGAGGAAGAAGAACTAGAAGAAGGAGAAGAAGAGGTAGAAGAAGAAGTGGAAGAACGAGAAGAAGAGGAGGAAGTGTAAGAAGGAGAACAATAGGACGAAGAAGAAGAAGTGGAAGAATGAGAAAAAGAGAAAGAAGAAGAAGCAGTGGAAGGAAAGGGGATGAAGAAGAAGAAATGGAAGAAAGAGAAGAAGAGGAAGAAGAAGAAGTGGAAGGAGAAGTGGTAGAAGAGGGAGAAGAGTAACAAGAAAGAAACCAAGGCAAGGGAAAAGGAAGAAGAAGTGGAAGAAAGAGGAGAAGAAGAAGGGAAGGACGAAGAGGTAGTGTAGCAGAAGAAGTGCAAGAAGAGAAGGAAGACGAAGAAGATGTGGAAAGAGAAGAGGTGGAAAAAGCTGAACAAGAGGAGGAAGACGATGTATTGGAAGGAGGTGGGATCAAGAAGAAGAACTGCAAGAAGGCGAATGAATGGAAGAAGGAGAAAAGGAGGAAAAGAGAGAAAGAGAGGAAGGGAAGGGAAGAAGAAGCAAAAGAAGTGGAACATGGAGGAGAAGAGGAAGAAGAAGTGAAAGTAGAAGACTTGGGGATAGGAGAAGAAGAGGAAGAGCAACATTTGGAAGCAAAAGAAGTGGGGAATGGAGAAAAAGAGGAAGGAGAAGAAGGAAGGGGAAGAAGAAGAAGTAGTGGAAGGAGAAGAAATGGAAGAAGGACAAGAAGAGGAAGGAGAAGAACTGTAAGTAAAAGAACTGGAAGAGGGAGACGAAAAAGAAGAAGAACAATAAGTGGAAGCATAAGAAGTGGTAGAAGAAGAACAAGAGGAATAGGAAGAAGTAGTGGAATGAGAGGGGATGAAGAAGAAGAAGTGGAAGAAGGAGAATAGGAGGAGGAAGAAGAAGTGGAAGAAGGAGAAGAAGACGAAGAAGAAGAAGTGGAAGAATGAGAAGAAGAGGAAGAAGTGCAAGTGGAAGAAGGAGAACAATAGGAAGAAGAAGAAGTGGAAGTAGTAGAAGTGGAAGAAGGAGAAAAACAGGGATAAGACAAAGGAAACGGAATAAGAAGAAGGATAGAAGAGGATGAAGAAGAAGTGGAAGAATGAGAACAAGAGTAGGTAGGAGAAGAAAAGGAAGAAGAAGAAGATGTGCAAAGAGAAGAAGTGGAAGAAGGTGAACATGAGGAGGAAGAAGAAGTAGTGGAAGGAGGTGGGATGAAGCAGAAGAACTGGAAGAAGGAGAAAAGGATGAAAAGGAAGAAGGGAGGAAAGGAAGGGAAGAAGAAGCAGTACAAGTGGAATATGGAGGAAAAGAGCAAGAAGACGAAGCAGTGGAAGGAAAGGGGATGAAGAAGAAGAAGTGGAAGAAGGAAGAAGAGGAAGAAGAAGAAGTGGAAGGAGAAGTAGTGGAAGAAGGAGAAGACTAAGAAGAAGGAAAGCGAGGCAAGGGAGGAGGAAGAAGAAGTGGAAGAAGAAGGAGAAGAAGAAGGGGAGAAAGAAGAGGTAGTGTAGGCAGAAGAAGTGGAAGAAGGAGAAGAACAAGTGGAACCAGCAAAAGTCGAAGAAGGTGAACAAGAGGAAGAAGAAGAAGTACTTGAAGGACTTGTGATGATGAAGAAGAAGTGGAAGAAAGAGAACAAGAGATAGAAATGCCAGTGGAAGTAGAAGAAGAAAAAGAGGGAGAAGAGGAAGGAAACGGAAAAAGAAGAAGGAGAGGAGAGGATGAAGAAGAAGTGGAAGAAAGAGAATAATAGGAGGCAGAAGAAGTGGAAGAAAGCGAAGAAGAGGAAGAAGAAGGAGAGTAAGCAGAAGAAGTGGAAGAAGGAGAGGAAAAGGAAAACAAAGAAGATATGGAAAGAGAAGAAGTGGAAGAAGGTGAACAAGAGAAAGAAGAAGTAGTGGAAGGAGGTGGGATGAAGAAGAAGAACTGGAAGAAGGAGAAATGGAGGAAAAGGAAGAAGGAGGGGAAGGGAAGGGAACAAGAAGCAGAAGAAGTCGAATATGGAGGAGAAGACGAAGAAGAAGAAGAAGTAGGAAGGAGAAGAAAAGGAAGAGCAACAATTGGAAGCAAAAGATGTGGGGGATAGAGAAAAAGAGGAAGAGTATGATATAGAAATCCAGAGGGGTTGGATTCGTTTTGTGGATCTATCTAGATTGGAAGGTAATAAGCTAACAAAACAATGAGAATTGGGTAAACAAGAAAATGGAAAGGATGAAAATGGTTTAACGAAGGGATAAATGACGCCACTTCCTAGGAGGGAAGATAAGTCATATGACGCCACAAGGGTAGTGATTTACCCTTGATAAGTCTAGCAGAACGCCACAAGGAAAAATTCCTTGATAAGTTCGAAAGAGAAATTTATCTCTCACAAAAGGGTAAAACCCAAATATAATTTCACTACTTCAATGGTTCTCCTTTGAGTACAATTCAACCCTATTTATAGAACTAGGTGGCTGTTCAAAAACATAACTCCCAAAAGAAAAATTAAATACTCCATTATCCCGCAATTATCACATATGATTAATTGCATGTTACATTAATTCCTAAACTAATGAAACATTACAAAAAATGAAAAGTCATTGTCTTCTGCATTCACATCATTCCCTCCTTCTTTGAAAAGATTCGTCCTCGAATCTATGACATTATTTTCCTATCAATTTTATTTACTTATAATTTAAAATAAACAAAATCAACCTCCAGGATCAAATATAATTGTAAAAATTTATGCATGAAAGAAGTTTTCCTTTTTGGTTTCCAAACCCAAACATTGGAATCAAGAGGAATTCTTCTGTCAAAATGGACTTGTGCATTTTCTTCATGAGTTTTAACTTCAATAATGTACTGAATGTACACTGACTCTGTAAAAAGGGTATCCATATTTTTCTTCCTCTAATATGGCAATTTGTGGATTATATTCTCATCATCCTGTGCATTCAAAATACGAATAAAAGAAGAAAAATCATTAGCAATTTTCATTTTAACATTCTTTTTCTCTCTTTCTCTTTCCTTTTCTCTCTCTTCCTCTTCACTCTTTTCTTTTTCTAATTTTCTATTTTCTTCTCTCTCTTTTTCTATTTTCTCCTTCAACTTATATTGATTATCACAAACTTCGTTGGTGTCAGAAATTTCAAATTAAGTTTGCGTCTTTCATGCACCAAAGAAACTGAAAGTCTTTTAGGATTTATCCTTTTACCCTGCAACCAAGGCTTCCCTAAAAGAAAATGACATGAGTCCATGGGAGCAATACCGCATGTCACTTCTTTCACATATTTTCTAATAGTGAATCTAAACTTAGTTTGCCTAGGATGAAGACTCGTTGGTAAGTTAAGTTTATTCACCAATCTTTCGCTCACCATGTTGCTATAACTTTCTTCATCAACTACAAATAAACACAAATGAACTTCTATTAAACCCCTTGTATAAAAAATACCCACCATAATTCCAAACCTAGAGCCAAAGCTCTAATACCAATTGATGGAAATCCAGAGGGGTTGGAGAACAGGAGGAGGCAGGAGAAGTGGAAGAAAGAGAAGAAAAGGAAGAAGAAGGAGAGTAAGCAAAAGAAGTGGAAGAAGGAGAAGAAAAGGAAGGAGAAGAAGATGTGGAAAGAGAAGAAGTGGAAGAAGGTGAACAAGAGGACGAAGAAGAAGTAGTGGAAGGAGGTGGGATGAAGCAGAAGAACTGGAAGAAGGAGAAAAGAACGAAAAGGAAGAAGGGGGGAAGGGAAGGGAAGAAGAAGCAATGCAAGTGGAATATGGAGGAAAAGAGCAAGAAGACGAAGTAGTGGAAGGAAAGCGGATGAAGAAGAAGAAGTGGAAGAAGAAGAAGAAGAAGAAAAAGAAGAAGTGGAAGGAGAAGTAGTGGAAGAGGGAGAAAACTAAGAATAAGAAAAGTCAGGCAAGGGAGAAGGAAGAAGAAGTGGAAGAAGGAGGAGCAGAAGAAGGGGAGGAAGAAGACGTAGTATAGGCAGAAGAAGTGGAAGAAGGAGAACTACAAGTGGAACTAGCAAAAGTCGAAGAAGGTGAACAAGAGGAAGAAGAAGAAGTACTTGAAGGACTTGGGATGATGAAGAAGAAGTGGAAGAAGGGGAACAAGAGGTAGAAATGCAAGTGCAAGCAAAGAAGGAGAAAAAGACGGAGAAGATGAAGGAAGCGGAAGAAGAAGAAGGAGAGGAGAGGATGAAGAAGA
Organism: Psophocarpus tetragonolobus; assembly: GCA_037954015.1. Classification (NCBI taxonomy): domain Eukaryota; kingdom Viridiplantae; phylum Streptophyta; class Magnoliopsida; order Fabales; family Fabaceae; genus Psophocarpus; species Psophocarpus tetragonolobus. Next base: position 28,442,083 of record CM075691.1, read on the forward strand.
AGTGCATGAAAGAGAAGTGTAAACAGAAGAAGTGAAGAAGGAGATGAAAAAAAAGAAGAAGAACAAGTAGAAGTAGAAGAAGTGGTAAAAGGAAAATAAGAGGAATAGGAGGAGGTAGTGGAATGAGAGGGGATGAAGAAGAAGAAGTGGAAGAAGGATAACTGCTGGAGGAAGAAGAAATGGAACAAGGAGAAGACGAGGAAGAAGAAAAAGAAGTGGAAAAACGAGAAGAAGAGGAACAAGTGGGAGAAGGGGAACAATAGGAGGAAGAAGAAGAAGAAGACGAAGGAAAGGGAAGAAGAAGAAGTAGTGGAAGGAAGCGGAATGAAGAAGAAGAAGTGGAAGATGGAGAAGAAGAGGAAGAAGAAGAAGTGGAAGGAGAAGTAGTGGAAGAGGGAGAAGAGTAAGAAGAAGGAAAGCAAGGCAAGGGAAGAGGAAGAAGAATTGGAAGAAGAAGGAGAAGAAGAAGTGCAGGAAGAAGAGATAGTGTAGGTAGACCAAGTGCAACAATGAGAAGAGAAGGAAGAAGAAGAATAAGTGGAAGCAGCAGAAGTGGAAGAAGGTGAACGAGAGGAAGAAGAAGAAGTAGTTGAGGGAGTGAGGATGATGAAAAAGAATTGGAAGAAGGAGAACAAGAATTAGAAATGCAAGTGGAAGCAAAGATGGAGAAAAAGTGGAAGAAGACGAAGGAATGGGAAGAAGAAGAAGGAGATGAAGGGGAAGAAAAAGAGGAGACGAGAGGATGAAGAAGAAGTGTGCGAAAGAGAATAAGAGGAGTTAGGAGAAGTGGAAGAAAGAGAAGAAAAGGAAGAAGAAGAAGAGTAAGTCGAAGAAGAAGGAGAAGAAAAGGAAGAAGAAGAAGATGTGGAAAGAGAAGAAGTGGAAGAAGGTGAACAAAAGGAGGAAGAAGAAGTAGTGGAAGGAGGTGGGATGAAGCATAAGAACTGGAAGAAGGAGAAAAGGACGAAAAGGAAGAAGGGGGGACTGGAAGGGAAGGGAAGAAGAAGTAGAAGAAGAAGCAGTGGAAGGAAAAGGGATGAAGAAGAAGAAGTTTAAGAATGAGAGAAACAGGAAGAAAAAGAAGTAGTGGAAGGATAGGGGATGAAGAAGAAGAAGTGGAAGAAGGAGAAGAAGAGGAAGAAGAAGAAGTGGAAGGAGAAGTAGTGGAAGAGGGAGAAGACTACGAAGAAGGAAAGCAAGGCAAGGGAGGAGGAAGAAGAAGTGGAAGAAGGAGGAGAAGAAGAAGAAGAGGAAGAAGAGGTAGTGTAGGCAGAAGAAGTGGAAGAAGGAAAAAGGAAGGAAGAAGAAGAACAAGTGTAACCAGCAGAAGTAGAAGAAGGTGAACAAGAGGAAGAAGAAGAAGTAGTTGAAGGAGCGTGGATGATTAAGAAGAAGTAGAAATGGAAGTGGAAGCAGAAGAAGGAGGGAGAAGACAAAGGAAATGGAAAAAGAAGCAGGAGATGAAGAGGAAGAAAAAGAAGGAGAGGAGAGGATGAAGCAGAAGTGGAAGAAAGAGAGGAAGAGGAAGAAGAAGGAGTAAGCAGAAGAAGGAGAAGGAAAGGAAGAAGAAGAAGATGTGGAAGAAGGAGGAAGAAGAGGTAGTGTAGGCAGAAGAAGTGCAAGAAGGAGAAGGAAAGGAAGAAGAATAACAAGTGGAAGCAATAGAAGTGGAAGAAGGTGAACAAGAGGAAGAAGAATAAGTAGTTGAAGGAGTGGGGATGATGAAGAAGAAGTGGAAGAAGGAGGAGAACAAGAGGTAGAAATGCAAGTGGAAGCAGAAGAAAGAGAAAAAGAGGGAGAAGACAAAGGAAACGGAAGAAGTTGAACGAGAGGAGAGGATGAAGAAGAACTGGAAGAAAGAGAACAAGAGGAGGCAGAAGAAGTGGAAGAAAGAGAAGAAGACAAAAAAGAAGGAGAGTAAGCAAAAGAAGCGGAAGAAGGAGAAAAAAAGAAAGCTGAAGAAGACATGGAAAGAGAAGAAGTGGAAGAAGGTGAGTAAATGGAAGGAGAAGAAGATGTGGAAAGCGAAGAAGTGGAAGAAGGTGAACAAGAGGAGGAAGAAGCAGTAGCGAACGGAGATGAACAAGAAGAATTGGAAGAAGGAGAAAAGGAGGAAAAGGAAGAAAGAGGGGAAGGGAATGGAAGAAGAAGCAGAAGAAGTGGAATATCGAGGAGAAGAGGAAGAAGAAGTAGAAGTGTAATCAAAAGATTTAAGGGAAGGAGAGTAAGTGGATGAGCAACAGTTGGAGGCAAAAGAAGAGGGGGAAGGAGAGGAAATGGAAGAAGAGGAAGCAGAAGAAGTGTAATCAGAAGAAGTGGAAGAAGGAGATGAAAAAGAAGAAGAAGAACAAGTAGAAGCAGAAAAAGTGGTAGAAGGAGAACAAGAGGAATAAGAGGAAGTAGTGGAATGAGAGGGGATGAAGAAGAAGAAGTGGAAGAAGGAGAACGGGAGGAGTAAGAAGAAGTTGAAAAAGGAGAACGGGAGGAGGAAGAAAAACTGGAAGAAGGAGAACCGGAGGAGGAAGAAGAAGTGGAAGAAGAGGATGAAGAAGAAATGGAAGAAGGAGAAGAAGAGGAAGAAATACAAGTGGAAGAAGGAGAACAACAGGAAGAAGAAGAAGTGGAACAACGAGAAGAAGAGGAAAAAGTGCAAGTGGAAGAAGGAGAACAATAGGAAGAAGAAGAAGAAGTGGAAGAATGAGAGAAAGAGGAAGAAGAAGAAGGAGTGGAAGGAAAGGGGATGAAGAAGAAGAAGTTGAAGAATGAGAACAAGAGGTAGAAATGCAAGTGGAAGCAGAAGAAGGAGAAAAAAGGGAGAAGACGAAGGAAAGGGAAGCAGAAGAAGGAGATGAAGAGGAAGAAAAAGAAGGAGAGGAGAGGATGAAAAAGAAGTGGAAGAAAGAGAACAAGAGGAGGGAGAAGAAGTGGAAGAAAAAGAAGAAGAGGAAGAAAAAGGAGAGTAAGCAGAACAAGTGGAAAAAGGAGAAGAAGAGCAAAAAGAAGAACATGTGGAATGAGAACAAGTGGAAGCACGTGAACAAGAGGAGGAAGAAGAAGTAGTGGAAGGAGGTGGCATGAAGAAGAACTGGAAGAAGGAGGAAAAGGAAGAAGGAGGGGACGGGAAGGGAAGAAGAATTGGAATATGGAGGAGAAGAGGAAGAAGAAGAAGAGGTGTAAGCAGAAGATTTGGGGGAAGCAGAAGAAGGGGAAGAGCAAAAATTGGAAACTAAGGAAGTGGGCGATGGAGAAAAAAGAAATGAGAAGATGTAAAGGGAAGAAGAAGAAGTAGTAGAAGGAAAAGAAATGGAAGAAGAAGAAGTATAAGTGGAAGAAGTGGAAGAAGGAGATGAAAAAGAAGAAGAACAACAAGTGGAAGCAGAAGAAGTGGTAGAAGGAGAACCAGAGGAATAGGAGGAATTAGTGAAATGAGAGAGGATGAAGAAGAAGAAATGGAAGAAAGAGAACGGAAGGAGGAAGAAGATGGGGAAGAAGGAGAAGAAGAGGAAGAAGAAGTGGAAGAACGAGAAGAAGAGGAAGAAGTGAACATGGAAGAAGGAGAACAATTGGAACAAGAAGAAGAAGGAGTGGAAGGAGGTGGGATGAAGAAGAAGAACTTGAAGAAGGAGAAAAGGAGGAAAACAAAGAATGAGGGGAAGGGAAGGGAAGAACAAGTAGAAGAAGTGGAAGATTTTGGGGAAGGAAAAGAAAAGGAAGAGTAACAATTGGTAGCAAAAGAGGTGGGGGATGGAGAAGTAGAGGAAGAAGACGAAGGAAAGGGGACAAGAAAAAGTAGTAGAAGGAGAAGAAATGGAAGAAGAAGAAGTGTAAGCAGAAGAAGTGGAAGAAGGAGACGAGAAAGAAGAAGAACAAGAAGTGGAAGCAGAACAAGTGGTAGAAGGAGAAAAAGAGGAATAGGAAGAAGTAGTGGAATGAGAGGGGATGAAGAAGAACAACTGGAAGAAGGAGAACGGGAGGAGGAAGAAAAATTGGAAGAAGGAGAAGAAGAGGAAGAAGTGTAAGTGGAAGAAGGAGAACAATAGGATGAAGAAGAAGAAGTGGAAGAATGAGAAAAAGAGGAAGAAGAAGAAGCAGTGGAAGGAAAGGGGATCAAGACGAAGAAGTGGAAGGAGGAGAAGAAGAGGAAGAAGAAGTGGAAGGAGAAGTAGTGGAAGAGGGAGAAGAGTAAGAAGAAGGAAAGCAAGGCAAGGCAGGAGGAATAAGAAGTGGAAGGAGGAGAAGAAGAAGAAGGCAAGGAAGAAGAGGTAGTGTAGCAGAAGAAGTGCAAGAAGAGAAGGAAGAAGAAGAAGATGTGGAAAGAGAAGAAGTGGAAGAAGCTGAACAAGAGGAGGAAAGAAGAAGTATTGGAAGGAGCTGGGATGAAGAAGAAGAACTGGAAGAAGGGGAATGAGTGGAAGAAGGAGAAAAGGAGGAAAATGAGAAAGAGGGGAAGGGAAGGGAAGAAGAAGCAAAAGAAGTGGAACATGGAGGAGAAAAGGAAGAAGAAGTGTAAGCAAAAGATTTGGGGGAAGGAGAAGAAGAGGAAGTGCAACATTTGGAAGCAAAAGAAGTGGGCGATGGAGAAAAAGAGGAAGGAGAAGAAGGAAAGGGAAGAAGAAGAAGGAAAGGGAAGAAGAAGAAGTAGTGGAAGGAGAAGAAATGGAAGAAGGACAAGAAGAGGAAGCAAAAGAAGTGTAAGTAGAAGAAGTGGAAGAGGGAGACGAAAAAGAAGAAGAACAATAAGTGGAAGCAGAAGAAGTGGTAGAAGGAGAACAAAAGGAATAGGAAGAAGTAGTGGAATGAGAGGGGAAGAAGAAGAAGAAGTGGAATAAGGAGAACTAGAGGAGGAAGAAGTGCAAGTGGAAGAAGGAGAACAATAGGAAGAACAAGAAGTGGAAGTAGCAGAAGTGGAAGAAGGAGAAACAGACAGAGAAGATGAAGGAATCGGAAGAAGAAGAAGGAGAGGAGAGGATGAAGAAGAAGTGGAAGAAAGAGAACAAGAGGAGGTAGGAGAAGTGGAAGAAAAAGAAGAAGAGGAAGAAGAAGGAGAGTGAGCAGAAGAAGTTGAAGAAGGAGAAGAAAAGGAAGAAGAAAAAGATGTGGAAATAGAAGAAGTGGAAGAAGGTGAACAATAGGAGGAAGAAGAAGTAGTGGAAGAAGGTGGGATGAAGCAGAAGAATTGGAAGAAGGAGAAAAGGACGAAAAGGAAGAAGGGGGGAAGAGAAGGGAAGAAGAAGCAGTACAAGTGGAATATGGAGGAAAATAGCAAGAAGGAGAAGCAGTGGAAAGAAAGGGGCTGAAGAATAAGAAGTGGAAGAAGGAGAAGAAGAGGAAGAAGAGCAAGTGAAAGGAGAAGTAGTGGAAGAGGGAGAAGACTAAGAAGAAGGAAAGTCAGGCAAGGGAGGAGGAAGAAGAAGTGGAAGAAGGAGGATAAGAGGCAGGGGAGGAAGAAGAGGTAGTGTAGGCAGAAGAAGTGCAAGAAGGAGAAGGGAAGGAAGAAGAAGAACAAGTGGAACCAACAGAAGTGGAAGAAGGTGAACAAGAGGAAGTAGAAGAAGTAGTTGAAGGATTGGGGATGATGAAGAAGAAGTGGAAGAAGGAGGAGAACAAGAGGTAGAAATGCAAGTGGAAGCAGAAGAAAGAGAAAAAGAGGAAGAAGACAAAGGAAACGGAAGAAGTTGAACGAGAGGAGAGGATGAAGAAGAACTGGAAGAAAGAGAACAAGAGGAGGCAGAAGAAGTGGAAGAAAGAGAAGAAGACAAAAAAGAAGGAGAGTAAGCAAAAGAAGCGGAAGAAGGAGAAAAAAAGAAAGCTGAAGAAGACATGGAAAGAGAAGAAGTGGAAGAAGGTGAGTAAATGGAAGGAGAAGAAGATGTGGAAAGCGAAGAAGTGGAAGAAGGTGAACAAGAGGAGGAAGAAGTGGAAGAAGGTGAACAAGAGGAGGAAGAAGTGGAAGAACAAGAAGAAGAGGAAGAAGTGCAAGTGGAAGAAGGAGAACAATAGGAACAAGAAGAAGAAGTGGAAGAATGAGAAAAAGGGGAAGAAGAAGAAGCAGTGGAAGGAAATGGGTGAACAAGAGGAGGAAGAAGAAGTAGTGGAAGAAGGTGGGCTGAAGAGGAAGAACTGGAAAAAGGAGAAAAGGAGGAAGAGGAAGAAGGAGAGGAAAGGAAGGGAAGAAGAAGCAGAATAAGTGGAATATGGAGGAGAAGAGGAAGAAGAAGAAGAAGTGTAAGCAGAAGATTTGGGGGAAGGAGAAGAATAGGAAGAGCAACAATTGGCTGGAAAAGAAGTGGTGGATGGAGAAAAAGAGGAAGGAGAAGAAGGAAAGGGAAGAAGAAGAAGTAGTGAAAGGAGAAGAAAGGGAAGATGAGGAAGAAGAAGAAGTGGAAGAAGGAGACAACAAAGAAGAAGAACAACAAGTGGAAGCAGAAGAAGTGGTAGAAAGAGAACAAGAGGAATAAGAGGAAGTAGTGGAATGAGAGGGGATCCAGAAGAAGAAGTGGAACAAGGAGAATGGGAGGAGGAAGAAGGAGTGGAAAAAGAAAAAGAAGAAGAAGAAGAAGAAGTGGAAGAACGAGAAGAAGAGGAAGAACTACAAGTGGAAGAAGAAGAACAATAGGAAGAAGAAGAAGAAGTGAAGAATGAGAAAAAGGGGAAGAAGAAGAACTAGTGGAAGGAAAGGGGATGAAGAAGAAGAAATGGAAGCCGGAGAAGAAGAGGAAGAAGAAGAAGTGGGAAGAGGGAGAAGAGTAAGAAGAAGGAAAGCAAGGCAAGGGAGGAGGAGCAAGAAGTGGAAGAAGGAGGAGAAGAAGAGAGGGAGGAAGAGGAGGTAGTGTAAGCAGAAGAAGTGCAAGAAGGAGTGCGGAAGGAAGAAGAAGAACAAGTGCAAGCAGCAGAAGTGGAAGAAGGTGAACAAGAGGAAGAAGAAGTAGTTGAAGGAGTGGGGATGATGAAGAAGAAGTGGAAGAAGGAGAACAAGAGGTAGAAATGCAAGTGGAAGGAGAAGAAGGAGAAAAAGAGGGAGAAGACGAAGGAAAGGGAAGAAGAAGAAGGAGATGAAGACGAAGAAAAAGAAGGAGAGGAGAGGATAAAGAAGAAGTGGAAGAAAGAGAATAAGAGGAGGCAGGAGAGGTGGAAGAAAGAGAAGAAGAGGAAGAAGAAGGAGAGTAAGCAGAAGAATTGGAAGAAGGAGAAGAAAAGAAAGAAGAAGAAGATGTTTAAAGAGAAGAACTGGAAGAGGGTGAACAAGAGGAGGAAGAAGAAGTAGTGGAAGGAGGTGGGATGAAGAAGAAGAACTGGAAGAAGGAGAACGAGTGGAAGAAGGATAAAAAGAGGAAGAGGAAGAAGGAGAGGAAAGGAAGGGAAGAAGAAGCAGAAGAAGTGGAATATGGAGGAGAAGAGGAAAAAGAAGAAAAAGTGTAAGTAGAAGATTTAGGGGAAGGAGAAGAAGGGGAACAGCAACAATTGGAAGCAAAAGAAGTGGGGGATGGAGAAAAAGAGAAAAGAGAAGAAGGAAAGGGAAGAAGAAGAAGTAGTGGAAGGAGAATAAATGGAAGAAGAGGAAGAAGAAGAAGTGTAAGCAAAAGAAGCGGAAGAAGGAGACGAAAATGAAGAAGAACAACAAGTGCAAGTAGAAGAAGTGGTAGAAGGAGAACAAGAGGAATAGGAGGAAATAGTGCAATGAGAGGGGATGAAGAAGGAGAAGTGGAAGAAGGAGAACGGGAGGAGGAAGAAGAAGTGTAAGAAGGAGAAGAATAGGAAGAAGAAGAAGAAGAAGTGGAACAATGAGAAGAAGAGGAATAAGTTCAAGTGAAAGAAGGAGAACAATAGGAAGAAGAAGAAGAAGAAGTGGACTATCGAGAAAAAAGATATCAATGCAAAAAACAACGACCTTCCATTTTTTGTAACGTTTCATTAATTTAGGAATTAATGTAACATGCAATTAATCATATGTAATAATTGCATGATAATGAAGTATTTAATTTTTCTTTCAGAAGTTATGATTTTGAACAGCCACCTAGTTCTACAAATAGGGGCTGAATTGTACGTAAAGGACAACCATTGAATTAGTGAAATTATATTTAGGTTTTATCCTTTTGTGAGAGATGAATTTCTCTTTAGAACTTATCAAGGAAATTTTCTTTGTGGCATTCTGCTAGACTTATCAAGGGTAAATCACCACCCTTGTGGCGTCATATGACTTATCTTCCGTCCTTGGAAGTGGCGTCATCTATCCTTTTGTTAAACCATTTTCATCCTTTCCATTTTCTTGTTTACCCAATTCTCATTGTTTCGTTAATAGAAGGTCATTTATGTTTATTTGCAGTTGATGGAGGAAGTTGTAGCAACGTCGTGAGTGAAAGATTGGTGAATAAACTCAACTTATCGACGAGTCTTCATCCTAGACAAAATAAGTTTAAATTCACTGTTGGAAAATTCATGGATGAAGTGACATGCGATATTGCTCCCATGGACTCATGTCATTTTCTTTTAGTGAGATCTTGGCTGAAGGATAAAAAGATTAATCCTGAAAAATTTTCAGTTTCTTTGGTGCATGAAGGACGCAAGCTTAATTTGAAATTTCTGGCACCAAGCCATGTTTGTGATGATCAACTTAAGTTGAAGGAGAAAATAGAAAAAGAGAGAGAAGAAAAGAGAAAAATAGAAGAAGAAAAGAGTGAAGAGGAAGAAAGAGAAAAGGAAAGAGAAAGACAGAAAAAGAACTATAAAATTTTAATGGGTAAGGAAGAAAAATATTGATATCACTCCTAGAGCGTCATTGTACATCGAGTCCACTGTTGAAATTCAAACTCATGAGAAAAATTTTCAAGTCTGGGTTTGCACACAAAAAAGGAGAACTTCTTTGATGCATGATTTTTTACAAGTTGTAATTGACCCTGGAGGTTGTTTTGTTTGTTATAAGTGAATAAAATTTGTAGGAAAATAAAATCATAGATTCGAGGACGAATCTTTTCGAAGAAGGAGGGAATGATATGAATGCAAAAGACAATGACTTTTCATTTTTTGTAACGTTTCATTAATTTAGGAATTAATGTAACATGCAATTAATTATATGTAATAATTGCGTGATAATGAAGTATGTAATTTTTCTTTTAGAAGTTATGATTTTGAACAGCCACCTAGTTCTATAAATAGGGACTGAATTGTACTTAAAGGACAACCATTGAATTAGTGAGATTATATTTGAGTTTTATCCTTTTGTGAGAAATGAATTTCTCTTTAGAACTTATCAAGGAAATTTTCTTTGTGGCGTTCTGCTAGACTTATCAAGGGTAAATCACCACCCTTGTGGCGTCATATGACTTATCTTCCATCCTTGGAAGTGGTGTCATCTATCCTTTCGTTAAACCATTTTCATCCTTTCCATTTTCTTGTTTACCCAACTCTTATTGTTTTGTTAACTTATTACCTTCCAACCTAGATAGATCCGTAAAATGAATCCAACCCCTCTGGATTTCTATCAGTTGGTATCAGAGCTTCGACTCTAGGTTTGAAACTATAGTGGATATTTTTTATACAAGGTGTTTAATAGAAGGTCATTTATGTTTATTTGCAGTTGATGGAGGAAGTTGTAGCAATGTCGTGAGTGAAAGATTGGTGAATAAACTCAACTTATCAACGAGTCTTCATCCTAGACAAACTAAGTTTAAATTCACTATTGGAAAATTCATGGATGAAGTGACATGCGATATTGCTCCCATGGACTCATGTCATTTTCTTTTAGGGAGATCTTGGCTGAAGGATAAAAAGATTAATCCTGAAAAATTTTCAGTTTCTTTGGTGCATGAAGGATGCAAGCTTAATTTGAAATTTCTGGCACCAAGCCAAGTTTGTGATGATCAACTTAAGTTGAAGGATAAAATAGAAAAAGAGAGAGAAGAAAAGAGAAAAATAGAAGAAGAAAAGAGTGAAGAGGAAGAAAGAGAAAAGGAAAGACAAAGACAGAAAAAGAACTATAAAATTTTAACTGCTATTCTTTTTCTTCTTCTCTTGATATTATAAATGCACAGGATCATGAGTATACAACCCACAAATGGTCATGAGTAAGGAAGAAAAATATTGATATCACTCCTAGAGCGTCATTGTACAGTCCACTATTGAAATTCAAACTCATGAGAAAAATTTTCAAGTCTCGGTTTGGGCACAAAAAAGGAGAACTTGTTTGATGCATGATTTTTTACAAGTTGTATTTGATCCTGGAGGTTGTTTTGTTTGTTATAAGTGAATAAAATTTGTAGGAAAATAAAATCATAGATTCGAGGACGAATCTTTTCGAAGAAGGAGGGAATGATATGAATGCAAAAGACAATGACTTTTCGTTTTTTGGAACGTTTCATTAATTTAGGAATTAATGTAACATGCAATTAATCATATGTAATAATTGCGTGATAATGAAGTATGTAATTTTTCTTTTAGAAGTTATGATTTTGAACATGATGCATTCTCCCCAAGCAAGGGCCCTATCACTAGGGCCATGGCTAGGAGAATAGAAGAAGACATGGCTAGAGTAGAGGGAGGAAGATCTCACCTCCATATGACAATCAAGTTATGCAAGCCATGACTTATTTACTTGTAATTTTTATTTTAGGAACCTAGGATTTTATTTTGGACATGTATTAGTCCATTTAATTTTCTAGGAGGTGTCTTAGTAATAAGAAGGGGTAAGATTAGCTTTTGGGCCTTTATTTAGGAAATAAGGGGGTAGTTTGATAACTACACCCTCTTTTGCTAAATAAAACTCAAAACTAATAAAGGAGTAATCTTGGCCCTTGGATGAGGTAGCTTGGGCACCAATTCTCATCTAAAGGAGGGTATTGATTGGACTTTGGGCTTCAATCCTCCTCCCTTGGATGACTCCTTTTAATCCTAGCCCTTCATTTCCTTCATGACTTGTCCAAGAGGTTAGCTCCCTTTATAAAAAGGTGCTCCTTCACACTCTTGTATTTTTTACACTTGATTGAATGGAAAAACCTTGAGTTGGCCAAAATTCTCTTAGTGTCCACCCTTCTCTCTTTGAGAATTCCTTAGGTTTTTATCAAGGGTTCCATCCCTTGTGGCAAACTTTCCCTCTTAGGCTTATCTTACCTTAAGTGGTGCCTAAAACCACCTCACTTCTTACCTCTCCACAAACCATTTCACCAAAGAAGAAAACCTCTAGAAAAAGATCAAGGGAGGCATGCATCATTTGGTATCAGAGCATTGGTTCTAGAGGTCTAAACTCTCTTCCTATCTCATTTATTTTTTCTTTCCATTTTCCTATTTTATTTTATCTTTAATTTCCGCAATTTTTTCTAGCTTTCCATTGTATTTTATCATTTCCATTTATGTCTTGAGTTTATTGTTTTGAGTTATAGTTTATTTGCACCATTTATTTTTTGCTTGATGCAATTTATATTGTTCTTTTCTTTGCATCTACATCTCTCCCATATTCATTAATTTCCGCTTAAGCTTTGAGTTGGGTGCTTTCTTGCTTGAATTTTGGTTTTGAGAATTTCTTGCTAAAAATCCATGCCGTTGTGGTGAATTCCACAACCTTGTGGTCAAGAAATTTAGACCAAACTCTTGTGTTTCCTTGCACCTAGTTGCCTTGTTTTTGCTTTAATTTTAGCTTTTATTTTTCACTTTTATACTCTTGTGTAGTTGTCTATAAGTCATGTTTATAGTTTCCCATTTTGTCTATTAATTCCTTTTAAGTTTAGCCTCTTTTGTTTTTACAAAAAAAAATTTGAAACTTCTTAAATTGAGCAACATAGAGGGTCATACCTCATGTCTAAGTCTCTTTAGAAGTTCATGTGCTTTTAGTTTCAAGCATATTCTTAAAAAAAATTCAAAAATAGTTGCTCAATTTCCTTTGTCTTTATTTTCCTTATACGTATAATTAGTAGCTCATTTGTGTGGTAAAGGTAGTTCTTGTTTGTGGGTGCTTTCACTTAAGCTATAAGTTTGGTATTTGTGTTCAACAAATTACTAAAAACTTAACAAAGCTTGAGTCCAGTGACACACCAAACTACTAAATCATTAACACATCTATAGCTACTTTGCATTTTGAAGTCATTTCTAGTAGTACCTAAATTGCTGCTTTTAATTTTCTTTATTGTTCCAAGCGCATAACTCTTTGTTATCAAGCACTAAATTCACAATCAATTTAGGTGCATCTAATAAATATTAAAAAAAAAACAAGAAAACAAAGTCTAAAATAAAATACAAAAAAAACAACGAAGGATTCAAAAAAAAAAAGAGAACAAACAAAAGAAAAGAAAGTTTGAAAAAAAATTCATTTGATGTACCTAACCTAAAATTAGCAAGTGCTTGGAACCTTAAAACAAAATTTTATTACTTTTGGTACACTAGAACTTGATATTTGTGTTCTTTTACTCTTTAATCTAGTGCCATTCTTAGGTATTCCATTGTGTGCTCTCTTTCTTTTGTTTACCTTTTAGTTGTTGCTTGTCTTTTAAATCATCTTGCTAGTTTGTCTTATATACTCTTACCATTTGATTAAGTGTCCTTTTGATTGTGTTATCTTTTATTGCTTTTTGAGTTTCTATTCGCACCTCCCCTTGCTACTTTTGGTTTCTTTGGTTTGTGTGTTAGTGTCACTTTTGGGAGAAAGCTTGAAAAAGGAGCTTACCACAAGGGTAGCATATTTTAGAAGGTTGGACTAAGAGCCTAAGGGATCACCTCAAAAGGAAATACACCTAGCCGTGAGGACTTTGATTTGAGGGAGCATTTGGAGAATCATTTTTTGAAGACTTCACTTTTTCTTTAATTTGGGTGTATTAATTTTGTAGTTGGGAGTTTGAGTGCCCTTAAGGCCCTCCCTTTGGTTGTAATAAAATGTAATCAATTTTTTAGTTTCTCGAAAATTAGGTGAAGAAGGAAGAAGTGGTACACTTCCTTCAACACCTTAGGAGCTCGCTTTAGATCCCTTCTCTTTTGAATTTTTGCTTTAAAATTCTTGCTTTATTTTTCTTATTCAAAGCGCTTAGAAGGATAAAGAGTTCCAAAGACTTATCAAGCCATTTTAGGCAAGAAAACACAAAAAGAGAGGAGTGTTTGTTTGTGAAAATTTTTTAGCCACCTTTTTCCTCTTAGAAATTCAAGCACAATGACATCACACACCCACTCTAGTGCTCATAGTTATTCATCAAACAAGAGTGTAAACCAAAGAAATATTTCTAAAGATTACACTCTAGAAAACTTAAACATGGACTTTAGGGAGTGGATGGCAAAAGAACAAGAGAGAAGAGAAGAAAAAAGGAGAGAAAAAGAGTCCAAGGAGAAAAGAAAAATAAAAGAAAGAGAGGAAGAAAAGAGAGAAAAAAGAGAGAAGGAAGAGAGAAGAATAAGAGAAAGGAGAGAAGATGAAGAAAGGAGAGAAAGAAAAGAAAGAGAAAGAAGAAAAGAGAAAGAAGAAGAAAAAAAGAAAGCATGGGAATGGTGAGAATTACAAAATGAAAGGGATAGTCTTAGGTTCCCCATCTAGACATACCCATAGGAGTGAAAGTGAGGAAGAATACTACAATCATCCTAGGAGAAACTCCCATTCATCCATGCATAATAATGGGGTCCTTCCAAGGGAGCCCAAAATTGATCTCCCCCCATTTCATGGGAGGGAAGATGTGGAAGCCTACCTTGATTGGGAAATCAAGGTAGAACAACTCTTCACTTGCCATGAGGTAAGAGAAGAAAGAAAGGTTCCAATGGCAACCCTTAGCTTCCAAGGGCATGCCATGCATTGGTGGGTTGGGTTAACCAATGAGAGAATCCGCACCAATATGCCTTCCATAAGATATTGGAATGATCTTAGAAGTGCTCTAAGAAGAAGGCATATTCCCTCTTGGTATGAAAAAGATCTTTTGGATAGACTCCAAAGGCTAAGGCAAACCAACCTTAGTATAGAAGAGTATAGACAAAAGATGGAACTTCTTATCTTGAGGGCGGGTATCATGGAGGAACCCAAGGCCACTATGGCAAGGTTTTTGTGTGGGTTGAGCCCCGAAATTCGTGATAAGGTGGAGCTCTTCTCATACAATTCCCTTGATGAGTTAGTTCAACTTTGCATCAAGGTGGAAAATCAACTTAGAAGGAAAACTTTTAAAAAGGATAACCCACCTTATGAAAAGAGGGACCAACCTACGGGGAACTCTTTCAAGAGTTACCCCAAAGAGGAACATCCCAAGCACTTCAAAGAGCATAAAACATCACATATAGAGAGAAAAACCCCTACTACTAACTCTCACAAGAAAGTTAGTAGTATCAAATGCTTTAAATGTCTTGGGAGAGGCCACATTGCCTCTCAATGCCCTACTAAGAGAAACATCATCATGAGGGCCCAAAATGTTTATAGTAGTGAGTCTAGCTCACACTCCTCTAGTGAGAGCGAAGGAGAAGGGGTTCATGCATACCAATCTGATTGTGATGAAACCGCTTATGCATGTGAGGGATACCTCTTAATGATAAGAAGACTTCTTGGAAGCCAACCTTTGAAAGTGTCCTCATCTCAAAGGGAGAACATATTCCACACTCGCTGTAAGGTGAATGACAAAATATGTTCTCTCATTGTGGATAGTGGGTCATGCTGCAATTGTTGTAGCTCAAGGTTGGTGGAAAAGCTAGCCTTGACCCCACTTCCCCACCCTAAGCCTTACAAGCTTCAATGGCTCAATGAGCAAGGGGAAATGGAGGTCAATGAGCAAGTCAAGGTTCCAATTTCCATTGGGTCTTATAAAGAGGAGATCCTGTGTGACATAGTCCCAATGGAAGCTGGCCATATCTTGCTAGGAAGACCATGGCAATTTGATAAGAAAGCCATACACCATGGTCATTCCAATAACATCATCCTCACTCATAAGGATAAGCGCATTAAGTTGTGTCCTCTAACACCTTCACAAGTAGCGGAGGACCAACTCATCATGAAACATAAGAGAGATGAGGAGAAAAAAAAAGCAAAGCTTTACCCCTAAAGCTTGAAAGGGGTAAAGAGGGTGAGTTGGAAGTTGGTGCCCCTTCCAAGAAAGTCATTAGTAAAGGGAGTTTATTTGCGACAAAATTGGATTTAAAGGAAGCCCCCTTAACTAACAGACCTTTCTATCTCCTCTTTTGCAAAGAGGCATCCCCCATCTCTTCCCCCTCCACTTTTTTCCCTTCTAGTTCTAGCACTGCCATAGAACTTGGACCTGAGAACCTACCTCAAGAGGTTCAAGAGCTTTTAAAGGAGTTTGGTGATATATTCCCTAATGAAGTTCCCAAAGGACTTCCTCCAATTAGGGGTATAGAACACCAAATAGACTTGGTACCTGGAGCTAGCCTGCCTAATAGGCCTGCTTATAGGACTAATCCCATGGAGACCAAGGAGATTGAATCTCAAGTCCAAGAACTATTGGAGAAGGGTTGGGTTCAAGAGAGCCTAAGCCCTTGTGCTGTGCCAGTCTTCTTCTTCATCCCACCTCCTTCCACTGCTTCTTCTTCCTCCTCTTGTTCACCTTCTTCAACTTTTTCTCTTTCCACATCTTTTTTTTCCTTTTCTTCTCCTTCTTGCTCTCCTCCATAGTCCACTTCTTCCTTTTCTTCTCTTTCTTCCACTTCTCCTGCCTCCTCTGTTCTGTTTGTTCCACTTCTTCTTCATCCTCTCCTCTCTTTCTTCTTCCTCCTCTAGTTCACCTTCTTCCACTTCTTCTCTTTCCACATCTTCTTCTTCTTCCCTTTGTTCTCCTTCTTCCACTTCTTCTGCTTACTCTCCTTCTTCTTCCTCTTCTTCTCTTTCTTCCACTTCTCCTGCCTCCTCTTTTTCTCTTTCTTCCACTTCTCGTTCTTTTTCTTACTCTTCATCTCCTTCTTCTTCTTCCCTTTCCTTCATCTTCTACCTCTTGATTTCCTTCTTCCCCTTCTTCTTCATCATCCCCACTACTTCAACTGCCTCTTCTTCCTCCTCCTTTTAACCTTCTTCTACTTTTGCTACTTTCACTTGTTCTTCTTTTTCCTTCCCTTCTCCTTCTTGCACTTCTTCTGCTGCACTACCTCTTCTTCCTCTCGTTCTAATTCTCCTCTTGCTTCCACTTCTTCTTCCTCCTCCCTTTCCTTGCTTTCCTTCTTCTTACTCTTTTCGCCCTTCCACCACTTCTCCTTCCACTTCTTCTTCTTCGTCTTCTTCTCCTTCTTCCACTTATTCTTCCTCCTCTTGTTCTACTTCTTCAACTTATTCTTCCTCCTCCCGTTCTCCTTCTTCCACTTCTTCTTCTCTATTCCTTCTCATTCCACTAATTCCTCCTATTCCTCTTCTTCCATTTCTTATCCTTCCACTACTTCTTCTTCTTCCATTTACTTCTTCTTTTGCTTCCAATTGTTGCTCTTCCTCTTCTTCTCCTTCCCCCAAATCTTCTGCTTACACTTCTTCTTCTTCCCATTGTTCTCCTTCTTCAACTTCTTCTTCATCCCATTTCCTTCCACTACTTCTTCTTCTTCCTCTTTTTCTCATTCTTCCACTTCTTCTTCTTCTTCTTCCTATTGTTCTCCTTATCCCACTTGCACTTCTTCTTCCACTTCTTCTTCTACCTCCTCTTGTTCTCCTTTTAGCACTTCTTCTGCTTCCACTTGTTGTTCTTCTTCTTTCTTGTCTCCTTCCACTTCTTTTGCATACACTTCTTCTTCTTCCTCTTCTTCCATTTCTTCTTCTTCCATTTCTTCTCCTTCCACTGCTTCTTCTTCTACCTCTTTTTTGATAGAGTCTAGCAGAACGCCACAAAGAAAATTTCCTTGATAAGTTCTAAAGAGAAATTCATTTCTCACAAAAGGATAAAACCCAAATATAATCTCACTAATTCAATGGTTGTCCTTTAAGTACAATTCAACCCCTATTTATAGAACTAGGTGGCTGTTCTGATGCATGCCTCCCTTGATCTTTTTCTAGAGGTTTTCTTCTTTGGTGAAATGGTTTGTGGAGAGGTAAGAAGTGAGGTGGTTTTAGGCGCCACTTAAGGTAAGATAAGCCTAAGAGGGAAAGTTTGCCACAACGGATGGAAGCCTTAATAAAAACCTAAGGAATTCTCAAAGAGAGAAGGGTGGACACTAAGAGAATTTTGGCCAACTCAAGGTTTTTCCATTCAATCAAGTGTAAAAAATACAAGAGTGTGAAGGAGCACCTTTTTATAGAGGGAGCTAACCTCTTGGACAAGTCATGAAGGAAATGAAGGGCTAGGATTAAAAGGAGTCATCCAAGGGAGGAGGATTGAAGCCCAAAGTCCAATCAATACCCTCCTTTAGATGAGAATTGATGCCCAAGCTACCTCATCCAAGGGCCAAGATTACTCCTTTATTAGTTTTGGGTTTTATTTAGCAAAAGAGGGTATAGTTATCAAACTACCCCCGTATTTCCTAAACAAAGGCCCAAAAACTAATCTTACCCCTTCTTATTACTAAGACACCTCCTAGAAAATTAAATGGACTAATACATGTCCAAAATAAAATCCTAGGTTCCTAAAATAAAAATTATAAGTAAATAAGTCATGGCTTGCATAACTTGATGGTCATATGGAGGTGAGATCTTCCTCCCTCTACTCTAGCCAGGTCTTCTTCTATTCTCCTAGCCATGGCCCTAGTGATAGGGCCCTTGCTTGGGGAGAATGCATCATGCCTTCCCCCTTGGGAAGGATTTGACCTCAAATCTGATAGGTCCTCGTCTTCTTGACCAGTACCTACAAAAGGGATCAAATCACAAACATTAAAGGTAGTACAGACACCATAGTCCTCAGGGAGATCTAATATGTATGCATTGTTGTTCACTCTCTTGAGGACTTGAAAGGGACCATCTCCTCAGGGGCTAAGCTTGGACTTCCTTTGAGTAGGGAAGCGATCCTTCCTCAAATGAAGCCATACCCAATCCCCTTCATTGAAGATAATTTCTTTCCTGCCCCTATTGGCTTTACTAGCATACTCCTTTGAATGATGTTCAATGTTGGCCTTTACCCTTTCATGTAATCTTTTAACAAAATCCGCTCTTACTATTCCTTCTTTGTGAATAGAAGAAGGGAAGGGTAAGGGCAAGATATCAAGAGGAGTAAGGGGGTTGAAGCAATAAACAACTTCAAAGGGAGAATGCTTGGTGGTCCTTTGAACCACCCGGTTGTATGCAAGCTCAATATGGGGTAGGTATTCATCCCAAGACTTGTGATTTCCTCGAAGAAGTGTCCTAAGCATAGTAGATAGAGATCTATTTACTACCTCAGTCTGCCCATCAGTTTGGGGGTGACATGTGGTAGAAAATAAGAGTTTAGTTCCTAGCCTTGCCCCCACAATGTTTTCCAAAAGTGGCTAAGGAACTTCACATCTCTATCAGAGACTATGGATTGGGGAATTCCATGTAAACGGACAACTTCTTTAAAGAAAAGTCTCGCAATGTTGCTCGCATCATCTATCTTGTGGCATATAAAGTGAGCCATTTTTTAAAATCTATCTACCACTACAAAGATAGAGTCTGCACCTCGTTGGGTTCGAGGCAGGCCAAGGATGAAATCCATACTAATATCCAGCCAAGGTGCAGAAGGAGCAGGTAAGGGTGTGTACAATCCATGAGCCATTGTCTTAGACTTAGCTTGCAAGCAAGCAATGCATCTACGACAATGTCTATAGACGTCTTTCTTCATATGGGGCCAAAAGAATTTTTATTGTAAAAGCAGAAGAGTTTTGTTAATTCCAAAATTCCCCATGAGCCCACCCTCATGGCTCTCTTTTGTCAACAGATTTCTCATAGATCCTTGGGGTACACAAAGTCTACTACCTTTGAAAAGGTACCCCTCACTCACAAAGAACCCATTTTGGGTTTTACATGCAAATGTAGAGGCAGTATAAATGGATCCAAAATCCTTATCAGAAATATACATTTCTCTAATATTATCAAATCCAAGAATCTTTGCACTTAAGGTGGTGTAAAGGGTATGTCTACGAGACAAAGCATTAGCCACCACATTATGTTTTCCTTTCTTGTATTTGATGATATAAGGGAAAGTCTCAAGAAATTATACCCATTTAGCATGCCTTTTATTAAGCTTGCCTTGACCCTTCAAATACTTAAGTGACTCATGGTCACTATGAATGATGAACTCCTTGGGTACAAGATAATGTTCCCAAGTTTGAAGGGCCCTTATCAAAGAGTAAAACTCTTTATCATAGGTGGGGTAGTTTAAGGCGGCTCCATTTAGTTTTTCACTAAAATAAGCCACGGGATGACCACCTTGTAACAACATAGCTCCCACACCCACTCCCGATGCATCACACTCTAGCTCAAAAGTTTTAGAAAAGTCAGGAAGAGCTAAAACTGGTGCATGGGTCAGTTTCTCTTTGATAAGTTCAAAGGCTTTTTGTTGTTTTTCACCCCAAAGGAAAGGAGTATCCTTCTTCACCAAATCATTGATTGGTGAGAAAAGGGTGGAGAAGTTAGGCACAAAGCGCCTGTAAAAGCTCGCGAGACCATGGAAACTCTTGATCTCAGTCACACTTTTTGGGGTGGGCCATTCTTGGATGGCTTTGATTTTGTCGGGGTCTACTTGAACCCCATTTTTACTAACTATAAAACCTAAGAACACCACACTCTCCACACAAAAATTACATTTTTCAAGATTTCCATAGAGTTGGTGTGACCTAAGAATGCAAAAGACGCGCCTAAGATGGCCTACATGTTCATCTAGGCTCTTGCTATACACTAAGATGTCATCAAAATAAACAACACAAAATTTTCCTAAGCAATCCCTAAGGACATGATTCATAAGCCTCATAAAGGTGCTTGGGGCATTGGTAAGCCCAAAGGGCATTACCAACCACTCATACAGCCCAAACTTGGTCTTAAAAGCGGTTTTCCACTCATCACCTTCCTTGATGCGGATTTGGTGATAACCACTGTTAAAATTTTTGAAAATAATTGGGCCCCATGCAATTCATCAAGCATGTCATCAAGCCTAGGGATAGGGTGCCTATATTTGATGGTGATGTTATTGATTGCTCGACAATCAATGCACATCCTCCATTGGCCATTCTTCTTAGGCACCAACAAAACTGGCACAGCACAAGGGCTTAGGCTCTCTTGAACCCAACCCTTCTCCAATAGTTCTTGGACTTGAGATTCAATCTCCTTGGTCTCCATGGGATTAGTCCTATAAGCAGGCCTATTAGGCAGGCTAGCCCCAGGTACCAAGTCTATTTGGTGTTCTATACCCCTAATTGGAGGAAGTCCTTTGGGAACTTCATTAGGGAATATATCACCAAACTCCTTTAAAAGCTCTTGAACCTCTTGAGGTAGGTTCTCAGGTCCAAGTTCTATGGCAGTGCTAGAACTAGAAGGGAAAAAAGTGGAGGGGGAAGAGATGGGGGATGCCTCTTTGCAAAGGAGGAGATACAAAGGTCTGTTAGTTAAGGGGGCTTCCTTTAAATCCAATTTTGTCACAAATAAACTCCCTTTACTAATGACTTTCTTGGAAGGGGCACCAACTTCCAACTCAACCTCTTTACCCCTTTCAAGCTTTAGGGGTAAAGCTTTGCTTTTTTTTTCTCCTCATCTCTCTTATGTTTCATGATGAGTTGGTCCTCCGCTACTTGTGAAGGTGTTAGAGGACACAACTTAATGCGCTTATCCTTATGAGTGAGGATGATGTTATTGGAATGACCATGGTGTATGGCTTTCTTATCAAATTGCCATGGTCTTCCTAGCAAGATATGGCCAGCTTCCATTGGGACTATGTCACACAGGATCTCCTCTTTATAAGACCCAATGGAAATTGGAACCTTGACTTGCTCATTGACCTCCATTTCCCCTTGCTCATTGAGCCATTGAAGCTTGTAAGGCTTAGGGTGGGGAAGTGGGGTCAAGGCTAGCTTTTCCACCAACCTTGAGCTACAACAATTGCAGCATGACCCACTATCCACAATGAGAGAACATATTTTGTCATTCACCTTACAGCGAGTGTGGAATATGTTCTCCCTTTGAGATGAGGACACTTTCAAAGGTTGGCTTCCAAGAAGTCTTCTTATCATTAAGAGTTCTCCCTCACATGCATAAGCGGTTTCATCACAATCAGATTGGTATGCATGAACCCCTTCTCCTTCACTCTCACTAGAGGAGTGTGAGCTAGACTCACTACTATAAACATCTTGGGCCCTCATGATGATGTTTCTCTTAGTAGGGCATTGAGAGGCAATGTGGCCTCTCCCAAGACATTTAAAGCATTTGATACTACTAACTTTCTCGTGAGAGTTAGTAGTAGGGATTTTTCTCTCTATATGTGATGTTTTATGCTCTTTGAAGTGCTTGGGATGTTCCTCTTTGGGGTAACTCTTGAAAGAGTTCCCCGTAGGTTGGTCCCTCTTTACAATTGGAAGCGAAAGAAGAGGGGGATGTAGAAAAAGAGAAGGGAGAAGAAGGAAAGGGAAGAAGAAGAAGTAATGGAAGGGGAATAAATGGAAGAAGATTAAGAAGAAGAAGTGTAAGTAAAAGAAGCGGAAGAAGGAGACGAAAATGAAGAATATGGAGGAGAAGAGGAACAAGAAGAAGTGTAAGTAGAAGATTTGGGGGTAGGAGAAGAAGAGGAAGAGCAACAGTTGGAAGGAAAAGAAGTAGGGATGGAGAAAAAGAGGAAGGAGAAGAAGGAGTTGAAGGAGTGGGGATGATGAACAAGAAGTGGAAGAAGGAGAACAAGAGGTAGAAATGCAAGTGGTAGAAGAAGAAGGAGGAAAAAAGGGAGAAACCAAAGGAAAGGGAAGAAGAAGAAGGAAACGAAGAGGAAGAAAAAGAAGGAGAGGAGAGCATGAAGAAGAAGGGGAAGAAAGAGAACAAGAGGAGGTAGGAGAAGTGGAAGAAAGAGAAGAAAAAGAAGAAGAAGAAGATGTGGAAGGAAGTTAGATGAAGAAGAAGAACTGGAAGAAGAAGAAAAGGAGGAAAAGGAAGAAGGAGGGGAAGGGAATGGAAGAAGAATCAGAAGAAGTTGAATAAGGAGGAGAAAAAGAGGAAGAAGGAGAAGTGTAAGCAGAAGATTTCGGGGAAGGAGAAGAAGAGGAAGAGCAACAATTGGAACCAAAAGAAGTGGGGGATGGAGAAAAAGAGGAAGGAGAAGAAATGGAAGAAGAAAAAGTGTAAGCAGAAGAAGTGGAAGAAGGAAACGAAAAAGAACAACAACAACAAGTGGAAGTAGAAGAAGTAACAAGAGGAATAGGAGTAAGTAGTGGAATGAGAGGGCATGGAGAAGAAGAAGTGGAAGAAGGAGAACAGGAGGAGGAAGAAGAAGTACAAGAAGGAGAAGAAGAGGAAGAAGAAGAAGTGGAAGAGCGAGAAGAAGAGGAAGAAGCGCAAGTGGAAGAAGGAGAACAATAGGAAGAAGAAGAAGAAGAAGAAGTAGAAGAATGAGAAAAAGGGGAAGAAGAAGAAGCAGTGTAAGGAATGGGGATAAAGAACAAGAAGTGGAACATGGAGAAGTAGAGGAAGAAGAAGAAGCGGAAAGAGAAGTGGTGGAAGAAGGAGAAGAGTAAAAACAAGGAACGCAAGGCAAGGGAGGAGGTTGAAGAAGTGGAAGAAGGAGGAGAAGAATAGGTAGTGTAGGCCGAAAAAGTGCAAGAAGGAGAAGGAATGGAAGAAGAAGTACAAGTGCAAGCAGCAGAAGTGGAAGAAGGTGAACAAGAGGAAGAAAAATAAGTAGTTGTAGGAGTGGGAATGATGAAGAAGAAGTGGAACAAGGAGAATAAGAGGTAGAAATGGAAGTGGAAGCAGAAGAAGGAGAAAAAAGAGGGAGACGACAAAGGAAAGGGAAGAAGAAGAAAAGGCAAGTGAGGAGAGGATGAAGAAGAAGTGAAAGAAAGAGAACAAGAGGAGGCAGGAGAAGTGGAAGAAAGAGAACAAAAGGAAGAAGAAGGAGAGTAAGCAGAAGAAGTGGAAGAAGATGAAGAAAAGCAAGAAGAAAATATGGAAAGAGAAGAAGTGGAAGAAGGTGAGCAAGAGGAGGAAGAAGAAGTAGTGGAAGGAGGTGGGATGAAGATGAAGAACTGAAAGAAGGAGAAAAAGGAGGAAAAGGAAGTAGGAGGGGAAGCGAAGGGAAGAAGCAGAAGATTTGGGAGAAGGAAAAAACAAGGAAGAGCAACAATTAGAAGCAAAAGAAGTGGGGGATGGAGAAAAGAAGAAGGAGAAGAAGGAAAGGGAAGAAGAAGAAGTAGTGGAAGGAGAAGAAATGGAAGTAAGGAAGAAGAAGAAGTGTAAGGAAAAGAAGTGGAAGAAGGAGACGAAAAAGAAGAAGAACAACAAATGGAAGCTGAAGAAGTGGTAGAAGGAGAACAAGAGGAATAGGAGGAAGTAGTGGAATGAGAGGGGATGAAGAAGAAGAAGTGGAAGAAGTGCAAGAAGAGGAAGAAGAAGGAGTGGAAGAACGAGAAGAAGAGGAAGAAGTGCAAGTGGAAGAAGGAGATGAAGAGGAAGAAGAAGAAGTGGAAGGAGAAGTAGTGGAAGAGGGAGAAGAATAAGAAGAAGGAAAGCAAGGCAAGGGAGGAGGAAGAAGAACTTGAAGAAGGAGGAGAAGAAGAAGGGGAGGAAGAAGAGGTAGTGTAGAAGAAGTGGAAGAAAG
Organism: Psophocarpus tetragonolobus; assembly: GCA_037954015.1. Lineage (NCBI taxonomy): Eukaryota > Viridiplantae > Streptophyta > Magnoliopsida > Fabales > Fabaceae > Psophocarpus > Psophocarpus tetragonolobus. Next base: position 28,465,692 of record CM075691.1, read on the forward strand.
AGAAGAAGAGGAAGAAGAATGGGAGTAAGCAGAAGAAGTGGAAGACGGAGAATAAGAGGAAAAAGAAGGAGAGTAAGCAAAAGAAGTGGAAGAAGGAGACGAAAAGGAAGAAAAATAAGATGTGGAAAGAGAAGAAGTGGAAGAACGTGAACAAGAGGAGGAAGAAGAAGTAGTGGAAGAAGAAGAGGGAAGGGAAGAAGAAACAGATGAAGTTGAATATGGAGGAGAAGAGGAAGAAGGAGAAAAGGAGGAAAAGGAAGAAGGAGCGGAATGAGGGGAAGGGAAGGGAAGAAGAAACAGAAGAAGTGGAATATGGAAGAGAAGAAGAAGAAGAAGAAGAAGAAGAAAAAGTGCTAGTAGAAGATTTAGGGGAAGGAGAAGAGGAAGAAGAAGAAGAAGTGTAAGCAGCAGATTTGGTAGAAGGAAAAGAAGAGGAAGAGCAACAATTGGAAGCAAAAGAAATGGGGGATCGAGAAAAAGAGAAAGGAGAAGAAGGAAAGGAAACAAGAAGAAGTAGTGGAAGCAGAAGAAATGGAAGAAGAAGAAGTGTAAGCAGAAGTGGTAGAAGAAAAACAACAAGTGGAAGCAAAAGAAGTGGTAGATGGAGAACAAGAGGAATAGGAGGAAGTGGTGAAATGAGAGGAAATTAAGAAGAAGAAGTGGAAGAAGGAGAACTAGAGGATGAAGAAGAAGTGGAAGAAGGAGCACAAGAGGAAGTGGAAGTAGTGGAAGAATGAGAAGAAGGGGAAGAACTGCGAGAAGGAGAACAATAGGAAGAAGAAGAAGTGGAAGAATGAGAAAAAGAGGAAGAAGAAGAAGCAATGGAAGGAAAAGGGATGAAGAAGAAGTGGAAGAAGGAGACGAAAAAGAAGAAGAATACCAAGTGGAAGCAGAAGAAGTGGTAGAAGGAGAACACGAGGAATAGGATGAAGTAGTGGAATAAGAGGGGATGAAGAAGAAGAAGTGGAAGAAGTAGAATAGGAGAAGGGAGAAGAAGTGGAAGAAGGAGAAGAAGAGCAAGAAGAAGAAGTGGAAGAACGAGAAGAAGAGGAAGAAGTACAAGTGGAAGAAGGAGAACAATAGGAAGAAGAAGAAGAGGTGGAAGAATAAGAAAAAGAGAAAGAAGAAGAAGTAGTGGAAGGAAAAGGGGATGAAGAAGAAGATGTGGAAGAAGGACAAGAAGAGGACGAAGAAGAAGTGGAAGGAGAAGTAGTGGAAGAGGGAGAAGAGCACGAAGAAGGAAAGCAAGGCAAGGGAGGAGGAAGAAGAATTGGAAGAAGGAGAAGAAGCAGAAGAGCAGGAAGAAGAGGTAGTGTAGACAGACAAAGTGTAACAAGGAGAAGAGAAAGAAGAAGAAGAATAAATGGAAGGAGCAGAAGTGGAAGAAGGTGAACCAGTAGAAGTGGAAGAACATGGGGATGAAGAAGAAGTAGTTGAGGGAGTGGGGGTGATGAAGAGGAAGTGGAACCAGCTGAAGTGGAAGAACGTGAACGAGAGGAAGAAGAAGAAGAAGTTGAGGGAGTGGGGATGATCAAGAAGACGTGGAAGAAGGAGAACAAGAGGTAGAAATGCAAGTGGAAGCAGAGGAAGAAGAAAAAGAGGGAGAAGACGAAGGAAAGGGAAGAAGAAGAAGTAGTCGAAGGAGAAGAAATGGAAGGAGAAGAAGAAGTGTAAGTAGAAGAAGTGGTAGAAAGAGACAAAAATGAATAAGAACAACAAGTGGAAGCAGAAGAAGTGGTGGAATGAGAGCAAATGAAGAAAAAGAAGTGGAAGAAGGAGAACGGGAGGAGGAAGAAAAAGTGGAAGAAGGAGAAGAATCGGAAAAAGAAGAAGTGGAAGAATAAGAAGAAGAGGAAGAAGTGCAAGTGGAAGAAGGAGAACAGTAGGAAGAAGAAGAAGAAGTGGAAGAATGAGAAAAAGAGGAAGAAAAAGAAGCAGTGGAAGGAGAAGAAATGGAAGAAGAGGAAGAAGAAGAAGTATAAGCAGAAGAAGTTGTACAAGGAGAACAAGAGGAAGAACAGGAATTGGAAGCAAAAGAAGTAGGGGATGCAGAAAAAGAGGAAGGCGAAGAAGGAAAGGCAAGAAGAAGAAGTAGTAGAACAGGAATAAATCGAAGAAGAGGAAGAAGAAGAAGTGTAAGTAAAAGAAGTAGAAGAAGGAGAAGAGGAACAAGAAGAAGAAGTGTAGGCAGAAGATTTGGGGGTAGGAGAAGAAGAGGAAGAGCAACAGTTGGAAGCAAAGGAAGTGGGGGATGGAGAAAAAGAGGAAGGAGAAGAAGGAAAGGGAAGAAGAAGAAGTAGTAAAAGGAGAAGAAATGGAAGAAGACGAAGAAGAAGAAGAAGTGGAAGAACGAGAAAAAGAGGAAGAAGTGGAAGTGGAAGAAGGAGAAAAATAGCAAGAAAAACAACAAGTGGAAGAATGAGAAAAGGGGAAGAAGAAGAAGCAGTGGAAGGAAAGGCGATGAAGAAGAAGAAGTGGAAGATGGAGAAGAAGAGGTGGAAGGAGAAGTAGTGGAAAAGGCAGAAGAGTAAGAAGAAGGAAAGCAAGGAAAGGGAGGAGGAGCAAGAATTGGAAGAAAGAGGAGAAGAAGAAGGGGAAGAAGAAGAGGTAGTGTAAGAAGAAGAACGGAAGGAAGAAGAAGAACATGTGGAAGCAGTAGAAGTGGAAGAAGGTGAACAAGAGGAAGAAGAAGTAGTTGAAGGAGTGGGGATGATGAAGAAGAAGTGGAAGAAGGAGAACAAGAGGTAAAAATGCAGGTGAAAGCAAAAGAAGCAGAAAAAGAGGGAGAAGACGAAGGAAAGGGAAGAAGAAGAAGGTGATGAAGAGGAAGAAAAAGAAGGAGAGGAGAGGATCAAGAAGAAGTGGAAGAAAGAGAACAAGAGGAGGCAGGAGAAGTCAAAGAAAGAGAAGAAGAGGAAGAAGAAGGAGAGTAAGCAGAGGAATTCGAAGAAGGAGAAGAAAAGGAAGAAGAAGAAGATGTGGAAATAGAAGAACTAGAAGAGGATGAACAAGAAGAGGAAGAAAAAGTAGTGGAAGGAGGTGGGATGAAAAAGAAGAACTAGAAGAAGGAGAAAAGGAGGAAAGAAAGAAGGGGGGGAAAGTAAGGCAAAAAGAAATGGAATATGGAGGAGAAGAGGAAGAAGAAGAAGAAGTGTAAGCAGAAGATTTGGGGGAACGAGAAGAACAGGGAGACCAACAATTCGAACCAAAAGAATTGGGGGGATGGAGAAAAAGAGGAATGAGAAGAAGGAAAGGGAACAAGAAGAAGTAATGGAAGGAGATGAAATGGAAGAAGAGGAAGAAGAAGAAGTGTAAGCAGTAGAAGTAGAAGAAGGACACAAAAAGAAGAACAACAACAAGTGGAAGCAGAAGAAGTGGTAGAAGGAGAACAAGGAGGAAGTAGTGGAATGAGAGGGGGTGGAGAAGTGGAAGAAGGAGAACGGGAGAAGGAAGAAGGGGAAGAAGAGGAATATGGAGGACAAGAAGAAGAAGTGTAAGTAGAAGATTTGGTGGAACTAGAAGAAGAGGAAGAGCAACAATTCCAAGCAAAAGAAGTAGGGGTTGGAGAAAAAGAGGCAGGAGAAGAAGGAAAGGAAAGAAGAGTTGTGGCAGGAGAAGGAATGGAAGAAGAGGATGAAGAAGAAGTGTAAGCAGAAGAAGTGCAAGATGGAGACGAAAAAGAAGAAGGACAACAAATGAAAGTAGAAGAAGTGGTAGAAGGAGAACAAGAGGAATAGGAGGAGGTAGTGGAATGAGAGGGGATGAAGAAGAAGAAGTGGAAAAAGGAGAACGGTAGGAGGAAGAAGAAGTTGAAGAACGAGAAGAAGAGGAAGAAGAAGTGCAACAACGAGTAGAAGAGGAACAAGTGCAAGCGGAAGAAAGAGACCAATAGGAAGAAGAAGAAGAAGTGGAGGAATGAGAAAAAGAGGAAGAAGAACAAGCAGTGGAAGGAAAGGGGATGAAGAAGAAGAAGTGGAAGAAAGAGAAGAAAACGATGAAGAAGAACTGGAAGGAGAAGTAGTGGAAGAGGGAGAAGAGTAAGAAGAAGGAAAGCAAGGCAAGGGAGGAGGAAGAAGAAGTGGAAGAAGGAGGCGAAGAGGAAGGGGAGGAAGAAGAGGTAGTGTAGGTAGAAGAAGTGCAAGAAGGGGAAGGGAACAAAGAAGAAGAACAAGTGGAAGCAGTAGAAGTGGAAGAAGCTGAACAAGAGAAGATGAAGAAGTAGTTGAAGGAGTGAGGATAATGAAGTAGAAGTGGAAGAAGGAGAACAAGAGGTAGAAATGCAAGTGGAAGGAGAAGAAGTTGAAAAAGCGGGAGAAGACGAAGGAAAGGGAAGAAGAAGAACGAGATGAAGAGGAAGAAAAAGAAGGAGAGGAGAGGATGAAGAAGAAGTGGAATAAAGAGACCAAGAGGAGGCAGAAGAAGTGGAAGAAGGAGAAATAGAGGTAGAAATGCAAGTGTAAGCAGAAGAAGAAGAAAAATAGGGAGAAGACGAAGGAGAGGGAAGAAGTAGAAGGAGTTAAAGAGGAAGAAAAAGAAGGAGAGGAGAGGATGTAAAAGAAGTGGAAGAAAGAGAATAAGAGGAGGCAGAAGAAGTGGAACAAAGTGAAAAAGAGGAAGAAGAAGGAGAGTAAGCAGAAGAAGTGGAAGAAGGAGAAGAAAAGAAAGAAGAAGATGTGGAAGAAGGAGACGAAAAAGAAGGAGAATACCAAATGGAAGCAAAAGAAGTTGTAGAATGAGAACACGAGGAATAGGATAAAGAAGTGGAATAAGAGGGGATGAAGAAGAAGAAGTGGAAGAAGGAGAACGGGAGGAGGAAGAAAAAGTGGAAGAAGGAGAAGAAGAGGACGAAGAAGAAGCAGTGGAAGAACGAGAAGAAGAGGAAGACGTGCTAGTGGAAGAAGGAGAACAATTGGAAGAAGAAGAAGAAGTGGAAGAATGAGAAAAAGTGGAAGAAAAAGAAGTAGTGGAAGCAAAGGGGATGAAGAAGAAGAAGTGGAAGAAGGAGATGAAGAGGAAGAAGAAGAAGTGGAAGGAGAAGTAGTGGAAGAGGGAGAAGAGTAAGAAGAAGTACAACAAGGCAAGGGAGGAGCAAGAAGAAATGGAAGAAGGAGGAGAAGAACAAGGACACGAAGAAGAGGTAGTGTAGGCGGACGAAGTGCAACAAGGAGAAGAGAAGGAAGAGAAGAATAAGTGGAAGCAGTAGAAGTGGAAGAAGGTGAACAAGAGGAGGAAGAAGAAGTAGTTGAAGGAAAGTGGATGAAGAAGAAGAAATGGAAGAAGGAGAACAAGCGGAAGAAGAAGAAGTGGAAGAAGGAGAACAAGAGGAAGAAGAAGAAGTGGAAGGAGAAGTAGTGGAAGAGGGAGAAGGGTAAGAAAAACGAAAGCAAGGCAAGGGAGGAGGAAGAAGAAGTGGAAGAAGGAGGAGAAGAAGAAGAAGGGGAGGAATAAGAGGTAGTGTAGGCAGAAGAACTGCAAGAAGGAGAAGAGAAGTTAGAAGAAGAAAAAGTGGAAGCAGCAGAAGTGCAAAAAGGTGAACGAGAGGAAGAAGAAGAAGTAGTTGAAGGAGTGTAGATGATTAAGAAGAAGTGGAAGAGGGAGAAGACTAAGAAGAAGGAAAACAAAGCAAGGGAGGAGGAAGAAGAAGTGGAAGAAGGAGGAGAAGAAGGGGAGGAAGAAGAGGTAGTGTAGGTAGAAGAAGTGGAAGAAGGAAAAGGGAAGGAAGAAGAAGAACAAGTGCGTAACCAGCAGAACTGGAAGAAGGTGAACAAGAGGAAGAAGCAGAAGTAGTTGAAGGAGTGTGGATGATTAAGAAGAAGTGGAAGAAGGAGAACAAGAAGTAGAAATGAAAGTGGAAGTAGAAGAAGGAGGGAGAAGACAAAGGAAAAGGAAGAAGAAGAAAGAGATGAAGAGGAAGAAAAAGAAGGAGAGGAGAGGATGAAGCAGAAGTGGAAAAAAGAGACGAAGAGGAAGAAGGAGGAGAGTAAGCAAAAGAAGGAGAAGAAAAGGAAGAAGAAGAAGATGTGGAACAAGGTGAACAAGAGGAGGAAGAAGAAGTAGTGGAAGGAGGTGGGAGGAAGTAGAAGAACTAGAAGAAGGAGAAAAGGAGCGAAAAGGAAGAAGGATGGGAAGGGAGGGGAAGAAGAAGCAGAAGAACTGGAATATGGAGGAGAAGAGTAAAAAGAAGAAGAAGTGTAAGCAGAATATTTGGGGAACGGAGAAGAAGAGGAAGAGCAACAATTGGAAGCAAAAAAAATGGGGGATGGAGAAAAAGAGGAATGAGAAGAAGGAAAAGGAAGAAGAAGAAGTAGTGGAAGGTAGAGAAATGGATGAAGAGGAAGAAGAAGAAGTGTAAGCAGAAGAAGTGGAAGAAGGAGACGAGAATGAAGAAGAACAACAAGTGGAAGCAAAAAAAGTGGTAGAAGGAGAACAAAAGGAATAGGAGGAAGTAGTGGAATGAGAGGGGATCAAGAAGAAGAAGTGGAAGAAGGACAACAGGAGGAGGAAGAAGAAGTGGAAGAAGGAGAAGAAGAGGAAGAAGAAAGAGAGTAAGCAGAAGAAGGAGAAGAAATGGAAGAAGAAGAAGATGTGGAACAAGGTGAACAAGAGGAGGAAGAAGAAGTAGTGGAAGGAGGTGGGATGAAGTAGAAGAACTAGAAGAAGGAGAAAAGGAGCGAAAAGGAAGAAGGATGGGAAGGGAGGGGAAGAAGAAGCAGAAGAACTGGAATATGGAGGAGAAGAGTAAAAAGAAGAAGAAGTGTAAGCAGAATATTTGAGGAACGGAGAAGAAGAGGAAGAGCAAAAATTGGAAGCAAAAAAAATGGGGGATGGAGAAAAAGAGGAATGAGAAGAAGGAAAAGGAAGAAGAAGAAGTAGTGGAAGGTAGAGAAATGGATGAAGAGGAAGAAGAAGAAGTGTAAGCAGAAGAAGTGGAAGAAGGAGACGAGAATGAAGAAGAACAACAAGTGGAAGCAAAAAAAATGGTAGAAGGAGAACAAAAGGAATAGGAGGAAGTAGTGGAATGAAAGGGGATCAAGAAGAAGAAGTGGAAGAAGGACAACAGGAGGAGGAAGAAGAAGTGGAAGAAGAAGAAGAAGAGGAAGAAGAAAGAGAGTAAGCAGAAGAAGGAGAAGAAATGGAAGAACAAGAAGATGTGGAACAAGGTGAACGAGAGCAGGAAGAAGACGTAGAGGAAGGAGGTGGGATGAAGTAGAAGAACTAGAAGAAGGAGAAAAGGAGCAAAAAGGAAGAAGGAGGGGAAGGGAAGGAAAGAAGAAGCAGAAGAAGTGGAATATTGATGAGAAGAGTAAGAAGAAGAAGAAGTGTAAGCAGAATATTTTCGGAAAGGAGAAGAAGAGGAAGAGCAACAATTGGAAGCAAAAAAAGTGGGGGATGGACAAAAAGAGGAAGGAGAAAAACGAAAGGGAAGAAAAGAAGTAGTGGAAGGTAGAGAAATGGATGAAGAGGAAGAAGAAGAAGTGTAAGCAGAAGAAGTGGAAGAAGGAGACAAGAATGAAGAAGAACAATAAGTGGAAGCAAAAAAAGTGGTAGAAGGAGAACAAGAGGAATAGGAGGAAGTAGTGGAATGAGAGGGGATCAAGAAGAAGAAGCGGAACAAGGACAACAGGACGAGGAAGAAGAAGTGGAAGAAGGAGAAGAAGAGGAAGAAGAAGAAGTGGAAAAACGATAAGAAGAGGAAGAAGTGCAAGTGGTAGAAGGAGAACAAGAGGAAGAAGAAGAAGTGGAAGAAGGAGGAGAAGAAGAAGAAGGGAAGGAATAAGAGGTAGTGTAGGAAGAAGAACTGCAAGAAGGAGAAGAGAAGTTAGAAGAAGAACAAGTGGAAGCAGCAGAAGTGCAAGAAGGAGAACCAGAGGAAGAAGAAGAAGTAGTTGAAGGAGTGTGGATGATTAGGAGGAGGTGGAAGAGGGAGAAGACTAAGAACAAGGAAAGCAAAGCAATGGAGGAGGAAGAAGAAGTGGAAGAAGGAGGAGAAGAAGAAGGGGAGGAAGAAGAGGTAGTGTAGGTAGAAGAAATGGAAGAAGGAAAAGGGAAGGAAGAAGAAGAACAAGTGCGTAACCAGCAGAAGTGGAAGAAGGTGAACAAGAGGAAGAAGAGGAAGTAGTTGAAGGAGTGTGGATGGTTAAGAAGAAGTGGAAGAAGGAGAACAAGAAGTAGAAATGAAAGTGGAAGCAGAAGAAGGAGGGCGAAGACAAAGGAAAGGGAAGAAGAAGAAGGAGATGAAAAGTAAGAAAAAGAAGGAGAGGAGAGGATGAAGCAGAAGTGGAAAAAAGAGAGGAAGAGAAAGAACAAGGAGAGTAAGCAGAAGAAGGAGAAGAAAAGGAAGAAGAAGAAGATGTGGAACAAGGTGAACAAGAGGAGGAAGAAGAAGTAGTGGAAGGAGGTGGGATGAAGTAGAAGTACTAGAAGAAGGAGAAAAGGAGCAAAAAGGAAGAAGGAGGGGAAGGGAAGGGAAGAAAAAGCAGAAGAAGTGGAATATGGAGGAGAATAGTAAGAAGAAGAAGAAGTGTAAGCAGAATATTTGGGGAAAGGAGAAGAAGAGGAAGAGCAACAATTGGAAGCAAAAAAAGTGGGGGATGGAGAAAAAAAGGAAGGAGAAGAAGGAAAGGGAAGAAGAAGAAGTAGTGGAAGGTAGAGAAATGGATGAAGAGGAAGAAGAAGAAGTGTAAGCAGAAGAAGTGGAAGAAGGAGACGAGAATGAAGAAGAACAACAAGTGGAAGCAAAAAAAGTGGTAGAAGGAGAAAAAGAGGAATAGGAGGAAGTAGTGGAATGAGAGGGGATCAAGAAGAAGAAGTGGAATAAGGACAACAGGAGGAGGAAGAAGAAGTGGAAGAAGAAGTGGAAGAAGGAGAAGAAAAGGAAGAAGAAGGAGAGTAAGCAGAAGAACGAGAAGAAAAGGAAGAAGAAGAAGATGTGGAACAAGGTGAACAAGAGGAGGAAGAAGAAGTAGTGGAAGGAGGTGGGATGAAGTAGAAGAACTAGAAGAAGGAGAAAAAGAGCAAAAAGGAAGAAGGAGGGGAAGGGAAGGGAAGAACTAGCAGAAGAAGTGGAATATGGAGGAGAAGAGTAACAAGAAGAAGAAGTGTAGGCAGAATATTTGGGGAAAGGAGAAGAAGAGGAAAAGCAATAATTGGAAGCAAAAAAAGTGGGGGATGGAGAAAAAGAGGAAGGAGAAGAAAGAAAGGGAAGAAGAAGTAGTGGAAGGTAGAGAAATGGATGAAGAGGAAGAAGAAGAAGTGTAAGCAGAAGAAGTGAAAGAAGGAGACGAGAATGAAGAAGAACAACAAGTGGAAGCAAAAAAAGTGGTAGAAGGAGAACAAGAGGAAGAAGAAGAAGAGGAGGAAGAATGAGAAGAAAGGGAAGAAGAGGAACCAATGGAAGGAAAGGGGATGAAGAAGTCGAAGAAGGAGAAGAAGAGGAAGAATATGCAATGGAAGGAGAAGTAGTGGAGGAGTGAGAAGAGTAAGAAGAAGGAAAGCAAGGCAAGGGAGGAGGAAGAAGAAGTGGAAGAAGGGGAGGAAGAAGAGGTAGTATAGGCAGAAGAAGTGCAAGAAGGAGAAAGTAAGGAATAAAAAGAAGAAGTGGAAGCAACAGAAGTGGAACAAGGTGAACAAGAGGAAGAGGAAGAAGCGTTTGAAGGAGTGGCGATGATGAAAAAGAAGTGGAAGAAAGAGAATAAGAGGTAGAAATGCAAGTGGAAGCAAAGGAAAAGGAAGAACGAGAAGAAAAGGAAGAAGAAGAAGATGTTGGAAGAGAAGAAGTGGAAAATGTCAACAAGAGGAGGAAGAAGAAGTAGCGGAAGGAGGTGGCATGAAGCAGAAGAACTGGAAGAAGGAGAAAAGGACGAAAAGGAAGAAGGGGGGAAGGGAAGGGAAGAAGAAGCAGAAGAAGAAGCAATGGAAGGAAAAGGGATGAAGAAGAACAAGTGGAAGAGGGAGAAGAGTAAAAAGAAAGAAAGCAAGGCATGGGAGGAGGAAGAAGAAGTGGAAGAAGGAGGAGAAGAAGATGGGGAGGAAGAAGAGGTAGTGTAGGCAGTCGGAAGAAGGAAAAGGGAAGGAAGAAGAAGAACAAGTGTAACCAGCAGAAGTGGAAGAAGGTGAATAAGAGGAAGAAAAAGAAGTAGTTGAAGGAGTGTGGATGATTAAGAAGAAATGGAAGAGGGAGAAGACTAAGAAGAAGGAAAGCAAAGCAAGGGAGGAGGAAGAAGAGGTAGTGTAGGTAGAAGAAGTGGAAGAAGGAAAAGGGAGGGAAGAAGAAGAAGAAGAAGGAGAAAAGGACCAAAAAGGAAGAAGGAGGGGAAGGGAAGGGAAGAAGAAGCAGAAGAAGTGGAATATGGAGGAGAAGAGTCAGAAGAAGAAGAAGTGTAAGCAAAAGATTTGGAGAAAGTTGAAGAAGAGGAAGAGCATAAATTGGAAGCAAAAAAAGTGGGGGATGGAGGAAAAGAGGAAGGAGAAGAAGGAAAGGGAAGAAGAAGTAGTGGAAGGTGAAGAAATGGAAGAAGAGGAAGAAGAAGAAGTGTAAGCAGAAGAAATGGAAGAAGGAGACGAAAATGAAGAAGTGGAAGAACGAGAAGAAGAGGAAGAAGTGTAAGCAGAAGATTTGGGGGAAGGAGAAGAAAAGGAAGAGCAAAACTTGGAAACTAAGGAAGTGTGGGATGCAGAAAAGAGGAACGAGAAGACGTAAAGGGAATAAGAAGAAGTAGTGGAAGGTGAAGAAATGGAAGAAGAGGAAGAAGAACAAGTGTAAGCAGAAGAAGTGGAAGAAGGAGACGAAAAAGAAGAAGAACAACTAGTTGAAGCACAAACAGTGGTAGAAGGAGAACAAGAGGAATAAGAGGAAGTAGTGGAATGAGAGGCGATCAAGAAGAAGAAGTGGAACAAGGAGAACGGGAAGAGGAAGAAGAAGAAGTGGAAGAACGATAAGAAGAGGATGAAGTGCAAGTGGAAGAAGGAGAAGAATAGGAAGAAGAAGAAGAAGTGGATGAATGAGAAAAAGGGGAATAGGAAGAACTAGTGGAAGGAAAGGGAATGAATAAGAAGAAGTGGAAGAAGGACAAGAAGAGAAGAAGAAGCAGTGGAAGGAGAAGTAGTGGATGAGGGAAAAGAGTAAGTAGAAGGAAGGCAAGCCAAGGGAGGAAAGAAGAAATAGAAGAAGGAGGAGAAGAAGAAGGGGAGGAATAAAAGGTAGTGTAGGCAGAAGAAGTGTAAGAAGGAGAAGGGAAGGAAGAAGAAGAAGAAGTGGAAGCAGCAGAAGTGGAACAAGGTGAACAAGAGGAAGAAGAAGTGGTTGAAGGAGTGGGGATGATGAAGAAGAAGTGGAAGAAGGAGAACAAGAGGTAGAAATGCAAGTGGAAGCAAAGAAGGAGAAAAAGAGGGAGAAGATGAAGGAAAGGCAAGAAGAAGAAGGAGATGAAGAGAAAGAAAAAGCAAGAGAGGAGAGGATGAAGAAGAAGTGGAAGAAGAAGGAGAGTAAGTCAAAAAAGTGGAAGAAGGAGAAGAAAAGGAAGAAGAAGAAGATGAGGAAAGAGAAGAAGTAGAAGAAGGTGAACAAGAAGAGGAAGAAGAAGTAGTGGAAGGAGGTGGGATGAAGCAGAAGAACTGGAAAAAGGAGAAAAGGTCGAAAAGGAAGAAGGGGGGAAAGGAAGGGAAGAAGAAGTAGTGGAAGGAAAGGGGATGAAGAAGAAGAAGTGAATGAAGGAGAAGAAGGAAGGAGGAAGAAGAAGTGGAAGAAGGAGGAGAATAAGAAGGGGAGGAAGAAGAGGTAGTTGAAGGAGTTTGAAGAAAAGGTAGGCAGAAGAAGTCGAAGAACGTAGAGGGAAGGAAGACCAAGAACAAGTGTAACCAGAAGAAGTGGAAGAAGGTAAACAGGAGGAAGAAGAAGAAGTAGTTGAAGGAGTGTGGATGATTAAGAAGAAGTGGAAGAAGGAGAACAAGAAGTAGAAATGCAAGTGGAAGCAGAAGAAGGAGAAAAAGAGGGGGAAGACGAAGGAAACGGAAGAAGTTGAACGAGAGGAGAAGATGAAGAAGAAGTGGAAAAAAGAGAACAAGAGGAGGCAGAATAAGTGGAAGAAAGAGAAGAAGAGGAAGAAGAAGGAGAGTAAGCAGAAGAAGTGGAAGAAGGAGAAGAAAAGGAAGAGGAAGAAGACGTGGAAAGAGAAGAAGTGGAAGAAGGTGAGTAAGTGGAAGAAGAAGAAGATGTGGAAAGAGAAGAAGTGGAAGAAGGTGAACAAGAGAAGGAAGAAGAAGTAGTGAAAGGAAATGAACAAGAAGAACCAGAAGAAGGAGAAAGGAGCAAAAAGGAAGAAGGAGGGGAAGGGAAGGGAAGAAGAAGCAGAAGAAGTGGAATATCGAGGGGAAGAGGAAGAAGAAGAAGAAGTGTAAGCAGAAGATTTAGGGGAAGGAGAGTAAGTGGAAGAGCAACAGTTGGAGGCAAAAGAAGCGAGGGAAAGTGAGGAAATGGAAGAAGAGGAAGCAGAAGAAGTGTAATCAGAAGAAGTGGAAGAAGGAGACGAAAAAGAAGAAGAAGAACAAGTGGAAGCAGAAGAAGTGGTAGAAGGAGAACAAGAGGAATAGGAGGAAGTACTAGAATGAGAGGGGATGAAGAAGAAGAAGTCGAAGAAGGAGAACAAGAAGAGGAAGAAGAAGTGGAAAAAGGAGAACGGGAGGACGAAGAAGAACTAGAAGAAGGAGAACGGGAGGAGGAAGAAGAAGTGGAAGAAGGAGAACGAGAGGAGGAAGAAGAAGTGGAAGAAGGAGAAGAAGAGGACGAAGAAGAAGTGGAAGAAGGAAGAACTAGAAGAAGGAGAACGGGAGGAGGAAGAAGAAGTGGAAGAAAGAGAACGAGAGGAGGAAGAAGAAGTGGAAGAAGGAGAAGAAGAGGATGAAGAAGAAGTGGAAGAAGGAGAAGAAGAGGAAGAAGTGCAAGTGGAAGAAGGAGAACAACAGGAAGAAGAAGAAGTGGAACAATGAGAAGAAGAGGAAGAAGTGCAAGTGGAAGAAGGAGAATAATAGGAACAAGAAGAAGTGGAAGAATGAGAGAAAGAGGAAGAAGAAGCAGTGGAAGGAAAGTGGATGAAGAAGAAGAAGTTGAAGAATGAGAACAAGAGGTAGAAATTCAAGTGGAAGCAGAAGAAGGAGAAGAAAGGGAGAAGACAAAGGAAAGGGAAGAAGAAGAAGGAGATGAAGAGGAAGAAAAAGAAGGAAAATAAAGTTCATTTTAAATTATAAGTAAATAAAATTGAGAGGAAAATAAAGTCATAGATTCGTGGACTAATCTTTTTGAAGAAGGAGGGAATGATGTGAATGTCGAAGACAATGACTTTTCATTTTTTGTAACGTTTCATTAATTTAGGAATTAATGTAACATGCAATTAATGATATGTGATAATTGCGTGATAATGGAGTATTTAATTTTTCTTTTGGGAGTTATGATTTTGAACAGCCACCTAGTTCTATAAATAGGGGCTGAATTGTACTCAAAGGACAACCATTGAATTAGTGAAATTATAATTAGGTTTTACCCTTTTGTGAGACATGAATTTCTGTTTAGAACTTATCAAGGAATTTTTCCTTGTGGCGTTCTGCTAGACTTATCCAAGGTAAATCACCACCCTTGTGGCGTCATATGACTCATCCTTTCCATTTTCTTGTTTACCTAATTCTCATTGTTTTGTTAACTTATTATCTTCCAACTTGGATAGATCCGTAAAACGGATCCAACCACTTTGGATTTGTATCAGGATGAAGAAGAAGAAGTGGAAGAAGGAGAACGGGAGGAGGAAGAAGAAGTGGAAGAAGGAGAACGGGAGGAGGAAGAAGAAGTGGAAGAAGGAGAAGAAGAGGAAGCAGAAGAAGTGCAAGAACGAGAAGAAGATGAAGAAGTGCAAGTGGAAGAAGTGGAAGCAGAAGTAGTGGAAGAGGGAGAAGACTAAGAAGAAGGAAAGCAAGGCAACGGAGGAGGAAGAAGAAGTGGAAGAAGGTGGAGAAGAAGAAGGGGAGGAAGAAGAGGTAGTGTAGGCAGAAGAAGTGCAAGAAGGAGAAGAGAAGGAAGAAGAGGAACAAGTGGAAGCAGCAGAAGTGGAAGAAGGTGAACAAGAGGAAGAAGACAAAGTAATTGAAGAAGTGGGGATGATGAAGAAGTGGAAAGAAGGAGAACAAGAGGTAGAAATGCAAGTGGAAGAAGAAGAAGGAGAAAAAGAGGGAGAAGACGAAGGAAAGGGAAGAAGAAGAAGGAGATGAAGAGGAAGAAAAACAAGGAGAGGAGAGGATGAAGAAGAAGTGGAAGAAACAGAACAAGATGAGGCAGGAGAAGTGGAAGAAAGCGAACAACAGGAAGAAGAAGGACAGTACGCAGAAGAAGTGGAAGAAGGAGAAGAAAAGGAAGAACAAGAGGATGTGGAAAGAGAAGAAGTGGAAGAACGTGAACAAGAGGAGGAAGAAGAAGTGGAAGAAAGAGAAGAAGTGCAAGTGGAAGAAGGAGAACAATAGGAAGAAGAAGAACAGGAAGAGCGACAATTATAATCAAAACAACTGGGGATGGAGAAAAAGCGGAAGGGGAAGAAGGAAAGGGAAAAAGAAGAAGTAGTGGAAGGAGAAGAAATGCAAGAAGAGGAAGAAGAAGAAGTGGAAGAAGGAGATGAAAAAGAAGAAGAACAACAAGTGGAAGCAGAAGAAGGAAGTGGTAGAAGAAGAACAAGAGGAATAGGAGGAAGTAGTAGAATCAGAGGGATGAAGAAGAAGAAATGCAAGAAGGAGAACGGGAGGAGGAAGAAGAAGTGGAAAAAGGAGTAGAAGAGGAAGAACAACAAGTGGAAGAACGAGAAAAAGAGGAAGAAGTGCAAGGGGAAGATGGAGAACAATAGGAAGAAGAAGAAGAAGTGGAAGAATGAGAAAAAGAGGAAGAAGAAGCAGTACAAGTAGAATATGGAGGAAAAGAGCAAGAAGAAGAATGAGTGGAAGGAAAGGCGATAAAGAAGAAGAAGTGGAAGATGGAGAAGAAGAGGAAGAAGAAGAAGTGGAAGGAGAAGTAGTCGAAGAGGGAGAAGAGTAAGAAGAAGGAAAGCAAGGCAAGGGAGGAGGAAGAAGAAGTGGAAGAAGGAGGAGAAGAAGAAGTTGAGGATGAAGAGGTAGTGTAGCCAGAAGAAGTGCAAGAAGGAGAAGGGAAGGAAGAAGAAAAAGGAGAAAAGGAGGAAAAGAAGAAGGAGGGGAAGGGAAGGCAAGAAGAAGGAGAAGAAGTGGGATATGGAGGAGAAGAGGAAGAAGAAGAAGAAGAAGAAGAAGAAGAATTGTAAGCAGATGATTTGGGAAAGGAGAAGAAAAGGAAGAGCAACAATTGGAAGCAAAAGAAGTGAGGGATGGAGAAAAAGAGGAAGGAGAAGAAGGAAAGGGAAGAAAAAGAAGTAATGGAAGGAGAAGAAATTGAAGAAGAGGAAGCAAAACAAGTGTAAGCAGAAGAAGTGGAAGAAGGATACGAAAAAAAAGAAGAACAATAAGTCGAAGCAGAATAAGTGGTAGAAGAAGAACAAGAGGAATAGGAGGAAGTAGTTGAATGAGAGAGGATGAAGACGAAGAAGTGGAAGAAGGAGAAGGGAGGAGGAAAAAGAAGTGGAAGAAGGAGAAGAAAAAAAAGTGCAAGAACGACAAAAAGAGGAAGAAGTGCAAGTGGAAGAAGGAGAACAATAGGAAGAAGAAAAAGAAGTGGAAGAAGAAGTGGAAGAATCAGAAAAAGAGGGAGCAGAAGAAGCAGTGGACGGAAAAGGGATGAAGAAGAAGAAATGGAAGAAGGAGAAGAAAAGGAATCGGAGGAAGTAGTCGAATGAGAGGGGATGAAAAAGAAGAAGTGGAAGAACGAGAAGAAGAGGAAGAATTGCAAGTGGAAGAAGGAGAACTGTAGGAAGAAGAAGAAGTAGTGGAAGAAAGAGAAGAAAAGGAAGAACAATAAGGAAAGGGAAAAAGAAGAAGCAGTGGAAGGAAAGGGGATGAAGAAGAAGAAGTGGAAGATGGAGAAGAAGAGGAAGAAGAAGAAGTGGAAAGAGGAGTAATGGAAGAGGGAGAAGAGTAAGAAGAAGGAAAGCAAGGCTAGGTAGGAGGAAAAAGAAGTGGAAGAAGGAGGAGAAGAAGAAGTGGAGTAAGAACAGTTAGTGTAGGCAGAAGAAGCACAGGAAGAAGAAGAGAAAGAAGAAAAAAAACGAGCAGAAGCAGCGGAAGTGGAAGAAGGTGAACAAGAGGAAGAAGAAGTAGTTGAAGGAGTGGGGATAATGAAGAAGTCAAAGAAGGAGAACAAGAGATAGAAATGCAAGTGGAAGCAGAAGAAGGAGAAAAAGAGGGAGAAGAAGAAAAAGAAGTGCAAGAACGAGAAGAAGAGGAAGAAGTAAACCTGGAAGAAGGAGAACAATAGGAACAGAAGAAGAAGAAGAAGAAGAAGTGGAAGAATGAAAGAAACAGGAAGAAGAAGAAGCAATGGAAGAAAAAGAAGTAGTTGAAGGAATGGGGATGATAAAGAGGAAGTGGAAGAAGGAGAAATGGAAGAAGAGGAAGAAGAAGAAGTTGAAGAAGAAGAATTGGAAGAAGGAGACAAAAAAGAAGATGAACAAGAAATGGAAGCAGAAGAAGTGGTAGAAGGAGAACAAGGAGAATAGGAGGAAGTAGTGGAATGAGAAGGGATGGAGAAGAAGTAGTAGAAGAAGAAGAACGGGAGGAGGAAGAATAAGTTGAAGAAGAAGAATGAGAGGAGGAAGAATAATTGGAAGAAGGAGAAGAAGAGGAAGAAGAAGAAGTGGAAGGAGAAGTAGTAGAAGAGGGAGAAGAGTAAGAAGAAGGAAAGCAAGGAAAGGGAGGAGGAAGAAGAAGTGAAAGCAGGAGGAGAATAAGAACGGGAGGAACAAGAGGTAGTACAGGCAGAAGAAGTGCAAGAAGGAGAAGGGAAGGAATAAGAAGAACAAGTGGAAGTAGTAGGAGTGGAAGAAGGTCAACAAGAGGAACAAGAAGAGGCAGTTGAAGTAGTGGGTATGATGAAGAAGAAGAGGAAGAAGGAGAACAAGAGGTAGAAATGCAAGTGGAAGCAGAAGAGTGAGAAAAAGAGGGAGAAGATGAAGGAGAGGGAAGAAGAAGAAGAAGATGAAAAGGAAGAAAAGAAAAGAGAGGAAAGGATGAAGAAGAAGTAGAAGAAAGAGAACAAGAGGAGGCAGAAGAAATGTAAGCAAAAGAAGTGGAAGAAGGAGAAGGGAAGGAAGAAGAAGAACAAGTGGAAGAAGGTGAACAAGAGGAAGAAGGAGAAGTAGTTAAAGGAGTGGGGATGATGAAGAAGAAGTGGAAGAAGGAGAAAAAGAGGTAGAAATGCAGGTGGAAGCAGAAGAAGGAGAAAAAGAAGGAGAAGACGAAGGAAAGGGAAGAAGAAGAAGGAGATGAAGAGGAAGAAAAAGAAGGAGAGGAGAGGATGAAGAAGAAATGGAAGAAAGAGAAGAAGGGGAAGAAGAAGGAGACTAAGCAGAAGAAGTGGAAGAAGGAGAAGAAAAGGAAGACGAAGAAGATGTGGAAAGAAGGTGAACAAGAGGGGGAAGAAGAAGCAATGGAAAGAGGTGGGATGAAGAATAAGAACTGAAAGAAGGAGAAAAGGAGGAAAAGGAAGAAGGAGGGGAAGGGAAGGGAAGAAGAAGCAAAAGAAGTGGAATATGGAGGAGAAGAGCAACAAGAAGAAGTGTAAGCTGAAGATTGGGGGGAAAGAGAAGAAGAGGAGAAGCAACAATTGGAAGCAAACAAAATAGGGCATGGAGAAAAAGAGGAAGTTGAAGAAGGAAAGGGAAGAAGAAGAAGTAGTGGAAGGAGAAGAAATGGAAGAAGGGGAAGAAGAAGAAGTGTAAGCAGAAGAAGTGGTAGAAGGAGAACAAGACGAATAAGAGGAAGTAATGGAATAAGAGGGGATGAAGAAGAAGAAGTGGAAGAAGGAGAACGGGAGGAGGAAGAAGAAGTGGAAGAAGGAGAAGAAGAGGAAGTAGAAGAACTGGAAGAAAGAGAAGAAAAGGAAGAAATGCAGGTGGAAAAAGGAGAGCAATAGGAAGAAGAAGAAGAAGAAGAGGTGGAAGAATGAGAAAAAGAGGAAGAAGAAGAAGCAGTGGAAGGAAAGGGGATGAAGAAGAAGAAGTGGAAGGAGAAGTAGTGGAAATGGAGAAGAGTAAGAAGAAGGAAAGCAAGGCAGGGGAAGAGGAAGAATTGGAAGAAGGAGGAGAAGAAGAAGGGAAGGAAGAAGAGGTAGTATAGGCAGAAGAAGAAGAACAATTGGAAGTAACAGCAGTGGGAAAAGGTGAACAATAGAAAGAAGAAGAAGTAGTTGAAGGAGTGGGATGATTAAGAAGAAGTGGAAGAAAAAGAAGAAGCAGAGGAAGAAGAGGTAGTCTAGGCAGAAGAAGTGCAAGAAGGAGAAGAGAACAAAGAAGAAGAAGGAGTGGAAGCAACACGAGCGGGAGAAGGTAAACAAGATGAAGAAGAAGTAGTAGTTGAAGGAGTGGGGATGATGAACAAGAAGGAGGGGAAGGGAAAAAGAAGCAGAAGAAGTGGAATATGGAGGAGAAGTGGAACAAGAAGAAGAAGTGTAAGCAGAAGATTTGGGGGCAGGAGAAGAAGAGGAAGAGCAACAATTGGAAGCAGAAGAAGTGGGGGATGGAGAAAAAGAGGAAGGAAAATAAGGAAAGGGAAGAAGTAGAAGTAGTGAAAGGAGAAGAAATGGAAGAAGAGGAAGAAGAAGAAGTGGAAGAAGAAGAGGAAAAAGAAGAAGAACAACAAGTGGAGGCAAGAGAAGTGGTACAAGGAGAGCAAGAGAAATAGGAGGAAGTAGTGGAATAAGAGGGGATGAAGAAGCAGAAGTGGAAGAAGGAGAATGGGAGGAGGAAGAAGAAGTGGAAGAAGGAGAAGAGCAGGAAGAAGAAAAATTGGAAGAACGAGAAGAAGAGGAACAAGCGGAATAAGTAGTGGAATGAAAGGGGATGAAGAAGAAGAAATGGAAGAAATGGAAGAAGAAGAAGTGTACGCAGAAGAAGTAGAAGAAGGAGACGAAAAAGACGAAGAACAACAAGTGGAAGCAGAAGAAGTGGTACAAGGAAAACAAGAGGAATAGGAGGAAGTAGTGGAATAAGAGGGGATGAAGAAGAGTGTGAAGGAGCACCTTTTTATAGAGGGAGCTAACCTCTTGGACAAGTCAAGAAGGAAAGGAAGGGCTAGGATTAAAAGGAGTCATCCAAGGGAGGAGGATTGAAGCCCAAAGTCCAATCAATCCCCTCCTTTAGATGAGAATTGGTGCCCAAGCTACCTCATCCAAGGGCCAAGATTACTCCTTTTATTAGTTTTGGGTTTTATTTAGGAAAAGAGGGTGTAGTTATCAAACTACCCCCTTATTTTCTAAATAAAGGCCCAAAAGCTAATCTTACCCCTTCTTATTACTAAGACACCTCCTAGAAAATTAAATGGACTAATACATGTCCAAAATAAAATCCTAGGTTCCTAAAATAAAAATTACAAGTAAATAAGTCATGACTTGCATAACTTGATGGTCATATGGAGGTGAGATCTTCCTCCTTATACTCTAGCCATGTCTTCTTCTATTCTCCTAGCCATGGCCCTAGTGATAGGGCCCTTGCTTGGGGAGAATGCATCAAGAAGTGGAAGAAGGAGGAGAAGAGGAAGAAGAAGTAGTGAAAGAGGGAGAAGAGTAAGAAGAAGGAAAGGAAGGCAAGGGAGGAGGAAGAAGAAGTGGAAGAAGGAGGAGAAGAAGAAGTGCAAGAAGGAGAAGGGAAGGAAGAAGATGAAGAAGTGGAAGCAGTAGAAGTGGAAGAAGGTGAATAAGAGGAAGAAGAAGAAGCAATTGAAGGAGTGGGGATGGTGAAGAAGAACTGGAAGAAGGAGAAAAGGAGGAAAAGGAAGAAGGAGGGGAAGGGAATGGAAGAAGTAGTAGAAGAGGTGGAATATGGAGGAGAAAAGGAAGAAGAAGAAGAAGTGTTAGTAGAAGATTTGGGGGAAGGAGAAGAAAAGGAGGAGCAAAAATTGGAAGCAAAAGAAGTGGGGGATGGAGAAAAAGAGGAAGGAGAAGAAGCGAAAGGAAGAAGAAGAAGTAATGGAAGGAGATGAAATGGAAGAAGAGGAAGAAGAAGTGTAAGTAGAACAAGTGGAAGAAGGAGATGAAAAAGAAGAAGAACAACAAGTGGAAGCAGAAGAAGCGGTAGAAGGAGAACAAGAGGAATAGGAAAAACTAGTGGAATGAGAGGGGATGAAGAAGAAGAAGTGGCAGAAGGAAAAGGGGAGGAGGAAGAAGAAGTGGAAAAAGGAGAACGAGAAGAGGAAGAATAACTGGAAGAAGGAGAACGGGAGGAGGAAGAAGAAGTGGAGGAAGGAGAAGAAGAGGAAGAAGAAGAAGTGGAAGAACGAGAAGAAGAGGAAGAAGTATAAGCAGAAGATTTGGGGAAGGAGAAGATGAGGAAGAGAAACAATTGGAAACAAAAGAGGTGGGCGATGGAGAAAAAGAGGAACGAGAAGAAGGAAAGGGAAGAAAAAGAAGTAGTGGAAGGAGAAGAAATGGAAGAAGATGAAGAAGAAGTGGAAAAAGGAGACAAAAAAGAAGAAGAACAAGAAGTGGAAGCAGAATAAGTGGAAGAACGAGAAGAAGAGGAAGAAGTGCAAGTGGAACAAGGAGAACAATAGGAAGAAGAAGTTAAAGAATGAGAAGACGAAGGAAAGGGAAGAAGAAGAAGGAGATGAAGAGGAAGAAAAAAAGGAGAGGAGACCTTGAAGAACAAATGGAAGAAAGAGAACAAGAGGAGGTAGGAGAAGTGGAAGAAAGAGAAGAAGAGGATGAAGAAGGAGAGTAAGTGGAAGAAGCAGAAGAAAAGGAAGAAGAAGAAGATGTGGAAAGAAAAGAAGTGGAAGAAGGTGAACAAGAGAAGGAAGAAGAAGTGGCTGAAGTAGGTAGGATGAAGAAGAAGAACTGGAAGAAGGCGTAAAGAAGGAAATGGAAGAAAGAGGGTGATATGAATCCAGAAGACAATGACTTTTCATTTTTAGTAATGTTCCATTAATTTAGAAATTAATGTAACATGCAATTAATCATATGTGATAATTGCATGATAATGGAGTATTTAATTTTATTTTTGGAGTTATGATTTTGAATAGCCACCTAATTCTCTAAATAGGGGCTGAATTGTACTCAAAAGACAATCATTGAATTAGTAAAATTATATTTGGGTTTTAGTGAGAGATGAATTTCTCTTTAGAACTTATCAAGGAATTTTTCCTTGTAGCGTTCTACTAGACTTATCAAGGGTAAATCACCACCCTTGTGGCGTCATATGACTTATCTTCCATCCTTGGAAGTGGCGTCATCTATCCCTTCGTTAAACCATTTTCATCCTTTCCATTTTCTTGTTTACCCAATTCTCATTGTTTTGTTAACTTATTACCTTCCAACCTAGATAGATCCGCAAAACGAATCCAATCCTTCTGGATTTCTATCAGAGGGGAAGGGAAGGGAAGAAGAAGCAGAAGAAGTGGAATATGGAGGAGCAGAGGAAGAAGAAGAAGAAGTGTAAGCAGAAGATTTGGCGGAAGGAGAAGAAGACAAAGAGCAACAATTGGAAGCAAAAGAAGTGGGGCAGGGAGAAAAAAAGGAAGGAGAAGAAGGAAAGGGAAGAAGAAGAAGTAGTGGAAGGAGAAATGGAAGAAGAGGACGAAGAAGAAGTGGAAGAACGAGAAGTGATAGAAATCCAGAGGGGTTGGATTCGTTTTGCGGATCTATCTAGGTTGGAAGGTAATAAGTTAACAAAACAATTAGAATTGGGTAAACAAGAAAATGGAAAGGATGAAAATGGTTTAACGAAGAGATAGATGACGCCACTTCCAAGGATGGAAGATAAGTCATATGATGCCACAAGGGTGGTGATTTACCCTTGATAAGTCTAGCAGAATGCCACAAAGAAAAATTCCTTGATAAGTTCTAAAGAGAAATTCATCTCTCACAAAAGGGTAAAACCCAAATATAATTTCACTAATTCAATGGTTGTCCTTTAAGTACAATTCAACCCCTATTTATAGAACTAGGTGGCTGTTCAAAATCATAACTTCTAAAAGAAAAATTACATACTTCATTATCACGCAATTATTACATATGATTAATTGCATGTTACATTAATTCCTAAATTAATGAAACGTTACAAAAAACGAAAAGTCAGAGTTTTTTGCATTCATATCATTCCCTCCTTCTTCGAAAAGATTCATCCTAGAATCTATGACTTTATTTTCCTACAAATTTTATTCACTTATAACGAACAAAACAACCTCTAGGATCAAATACAACTTGTAAAAAATCATGCATCAAAGAAGTTCTCCTTTTTGGTGCCCAAACCCAGACTTGAAAATTTTTCTCATGAGTTTGAATTTCAATAGTGGACTCGATGTACAATGACGCTCTAGGAATGATATCAATATTTTTATTCCTTACCCATGACCATTTGTGGGTTGTATACTCATGATCCTGTGCATTTATAATATCAAGAGAAGAAGAAAAATCAATAGCAATTAAAATTTTATAGTTCTTTTTCTGTCTTTGTCTTTCCTTTTCTCTCTTTTCCTCTTCACTCTTTTCTTTGTCTATTTTTCTCTTTTCTTCTCTCTTTTTCTATTTTCTCCTTCAGCTTAAGTTGATCATCACAAACTTGGGTTGGTGCCAAAAATTTCAAATTAAGCTTGTGTCCTTCATGCACCAAAGAAACTGAAAATTTTTCAGGATTAATCATTTTATCATTCAGCGAAGATCTCCCTAAAAGAAAATGACATGAGTCCATGGGAGCAATATCGCATGTCACTTCATCCACAAATTTTGCAACAGTGAATTTAAACTTAGTTTGTCTAGGATGAAAACTCGTCCATAAGTTGAGTTTATTTACCAATCTTTCGCTCACGACGTTGCTACAACTTCCTCCATTAACTGTAAATAAACATAAATGACCTTCTATTAAACACCTTGTATAAAAATATCCACCATAGTTTCAAACCTAGAGCCAAAGCTTTGATACCAACTAATATAAATCCAGAGGGGTTAGATTCGTTTTGCGGATCTATCTAGGTTGGAAGGTAATAAGTTAACAAAACATGAGAATTAGGTAAACAAGAAAATGGAAAGGATGAAAATGGTTTAACGAAAAGGGATAGATGACTCCACTTCCAAGGATGGAAGATAAGTCATATGACATGACAAGGGTGGTGATTTAACCTTGATAAGTTTAGCAGAATGCCACAAGGAAAAAATCCTTGATAAGTTCTAAAGAGAAATTCATCTCTCACAAAAGGGTAAAACCCAAATATAATTTCACTAATTCAATGGTTGTCCTTTAAGTACAATTCAGCCCCTATTTATAGAACTAGGTGGTTGTTCAAAATCATAACTTCTAAAAGAAAAATTAAATACTTCATTATCACGCAATTATTACATATGATTAATTTCATGTTACATTAATTCCTAAATTAATGAAATGTTACAAAACACGAAAAGTCATTGTTTTTTGCATTCATATCAAGAAGAAGAGGAAGAAGTGCAAGTGGAAGAAGGAGAACAATAGGAAGAAGAAAAAGAAGTGGAAGAACGAGAAAAAGGGGAAGAATAAGAAGCAGTGGAAGGAAAAGGGGATGAAGAAGAAGACGTGGAAGATGGAGAAGAAGAGGAAGAACAAGAAGTGGAAGGAGAAGTAGTGGAAGAGGGAGAAGAGTAAGAAGAAGGAGTAGGGAAGTAAGAAGAAGAACAAGTGGAAGCAGCAGCAGTGGAAGAAGGTGAACAAGAGGAAGAAGAATAAGTAAAAGAAGGAGAACGGGAGGAAGAAGAATAAGTGGAAGAAGGAGAAGACGAGGAAGAAGAAGAAGTGGAAGAACGAGAAGAAGAGGAAGAAGTGCAACTAGAAGAAGGAGAACAATAGGAAGAAGAAGAAGAAGTGGAAGAATGAGAAAAAAAGGAAGAAGAAGAAGCAGGGGAAGGAAAGGGGATCAAGAAGAAGAAGGGGAAGAAGGAGATAAAGAGGAAGAAGAAGAAGTGGAAGAAGAAGTAGTGGAAGAGGGAGAAGAGTAAGAAGAAGGAAAGTAAGGCAAGGGACGAGGCAGAAGAAGTGCAAGAAGGAGTAGGGAAGTAAGAAGAAGAACAAGTAGAAGCAGCAGAAGTGGAAGAAGGTGAACAAGAGGAAGAAGAATAAGTGCAGGAAGGAGAAGAAGAGGAAGAAGAAGAAGTGGAAGAACGAGAAGAAGCGGAAGAAGAAGAAGTGGAAGAATGAGAAGAAGAGGAAGAAGTGCAATTGGAAGAAGAAAAGCAATAGGAAGAAGAAGAAGAAAAAGTGGAAGAATGAGAAAAAGGGGAAGAAGAAGAAGCAGGCGAAGGAAAGGGGATCTAGAAGAAGAAGTGGAAGAAGTAGATGAAGAGGAAGAAGAAGAAGTTGAAGGAGAAGTAGTAGAAGAGGTAGAAGAGTAAGAAGAAGGAAAGCAAGGCAAGGGACGAGGCAGAAGAATTGCAAGAAGGAGAATGGAAGGAAGAAGAAGAATAAGTGGTAGCAGCAGAAGTGGAAGAAGGTGAACGAGAGGAAGAAGAATAAGTGCAAGAAGGAGAACGGGAGGAGGACGAATAAGTGGAAGAAAGAGAAGAAGAGGAAGAAGAAGAAGTGGAAGAGCGAGAAGAAGAGGAAGAAGTGCAACTAGAATAAGGAGAACAATAGGATGAAGAAGAAGAAGTGGAAGAATGAGAAAAAGGGGAAGAAGAAGAAGCAGGGGAAGGGAAGGGGATCAAGAAGAAGAAGTGGAAGAAGGAGATGAAGAGGAAGAAGAAGAAGTGGAAGGAGAAGTAGTGGAAAAGGGACAAGAGTAAGAAGAAGGAAAGCAAGGCAAGGGAGGAGGAAGAGTGGAAGAAGGAGGGAAGAGGAAAGGGAAGAAGAAGAGGTAGTGTAGGCAGAAGAAGTGGAAGAAGGGGAAGGGAAGAAAGAAGAAGAACAAGTGGAAGCAGTAGAAGTGGAAGAAGGTGAACAAAGAGGAAGAAGAACAAGTAGTTGAAGGAGTGGGGATTATGAAGAAGAAGTGGAAGAATGAGAACAAGACCTAGAAATGCAAGTGGAAGGAGAAGAAGGAGAAAAAGAGGGAGAAGAGGAAGGAAAAGGAAGAAGATGAAGATGATGAAAAAGAAGGAGGGGAGAGGATGAAAAAGAAGTGGAATAAAGAGACCAAGAAGTGTAAGCAGAATATTTTGGGGAAGGAGAAGAAGAGGAAGAGCAACAATTAGAAGCAAAAGAAGTGGGGATGGAGAAAAAGAGGAAGGGGAAGAAGGAAAGGGAAGAAGAAGAAGTAGTTGAAGCATAAGAAATGGAAGAAGAAGAAAAAGATCAAGTAGAAGCCGAAGAAGTGGTAGAAGGAGAATCAGAGGAATAGGAGAAAGTGAAATGAGAGGGGATGAAGAAGAAGAAGTGGAAGAAGGAGCATGAGAGGAGGAAGAATAAGTGGAAGAAGGAGAACGGGAGGAGGAAGAATAAGTGGAAGAAGGAAAACAAGAGGAAAAAGAAGAAGTCGAAGAACGACAAGAAGAGGAAGAAGAAGAAGTGGAAATGGAAGAAGGAGAACAATAGGAAGAAGAAGAAGTAGTGGAAGGAAAGGGGCTGAAGAAGAAGAAGTGGAGCAAGGAGAACCTGGGGAAGAAGAAGACGGGGAAGGAGAAGTAGCGAAAGAGGGAGAAGAGTAAGAGGAAGGAAGGCAAGGAAAGGGAGGAGGAAGAAGAAGGGTAGGAAGAAGAAGAACAAGTGGAAGCAACACAAGTGGAAGAAGGTGAACGAGAGGAAGAAGAAGAAGTAGTTGAAGGAGTAGGGATGATGAAGCGAAGGAGGGGAAGGGAAAAAGAAGCAAAAGAAGTCGAATCTGGAGGAGAAGTAGAGGAAGAAGAAGAAGTGCAAGCAGAAGATTTGGGGGCAGTAGAAGAAGAGGAAGAGCAACAATTGGAAGGAAAAGAAGTGGGGGATGGAGAAAAAGAGGAAGGAGAAGAAGGAAACGGAAGAAGAAGAAGTAGTGGAAGGAGAAGAAATAGAAGAAGAGGAGGAAGAAGAAGTGGAAGAAGGAGACGAAAAAGAAGAAGAATAACAAGTGGAAGTAGAAGAAATGGTAGAAGGAGAACAAGAGGAATAGGAGGAAGTAGTCGAATGAGAGGGGATGAAGAAGAAGAAATGGTAGAAGGAGAACAAGAGGAATAGGAGGAAATAGTCGAATGAGAGGGGATGAAGAAGAAGAAGTGGAAGAAGGAGAACGGGTGGAGGCAGAAGAACTGGAAGAAAGAGAAGAAGAGGAGGAAGAAGAAGCGAAAGAATGAGAAGAATAATAAGAAGTACAAGTGGAAGAAGGAGAACTATAAGAAGAAGAAGAAGTAGAAGAATGCGGAAAAGAGTAAGAAGAAGAAGCAGCGGAAGGAAATGGGATGAAGAAGATGAAGTGGAAAAAGGAGAAAAAGTGGAAGAAGAAGAAGTGGAAGGAGAAGTCGAGGAACGTGGAGAAGGGTAAGAAGAAGGAAACCAAGGCAAGGGACGAGGAAGAAGAAATGGTAGAAGGAGGAGAAGAAGAAGCGTCGGAAGAACAGGTAGTGTAGGCAGAAGAAGTGCAAGAAGGAGAAGGGAAGGAAGAAGAAGAAGTGGAAGAAGGAGAATGGGAGGAGAAAGAAAAAGTGGTAGAAGGAGAAGTAGGGGAAGAAGAAGAAGTAGCAAAACGAGAAGAGGAGGAAGAAATGCAAGTGGAAGAAGGAGAACAATAGGAACAAGAAGAAGAAGTGGAAGAATGAGAAAAAGAGGAAGAAGAAGAAGCAGTGGAAGGAAAGGGGATGAAGAATAAGAAGCGGAAGAAAGAGAACAAGAGGAAGAAGAAGAAGTGGAAGTAGAAGTAGTGGAAGAGGTAGAAGAGTAAGAAGAAGGAAAGCAAGGCAAGGGAGGAGGAAGAAGAAGTGGAAGCAGGAGGAGAAGAAGAAGGGGAGTAACAATAGGTAGTGTAGGCAGAAGAAGCGCAGGAGAGAGAAGAAGAACAAGAGGAAGACGTAGTTGAAGAAGTGGAAGAAGGAGAACAACAGGTAGAAATGCAAGTGTAAGCAGAAGAAGGAGAAAAAAGAGGGATAAGACGAAGGAAAAGAAGGAAGAAGAAGGAGATGAAGAGGAAGAAAAAGAAGGAGAGGAGAGGATGAAGAAGAAGTGGAGGAAAGAGAACAGAAGAGGCAGGAAAAGTGGAAGAAGAAGAAGAAGTGTAAGCAAAAGAAGTGGAAGAAGGAGACGAAAAAGAAGAGGAACAACAAGTTGAAGCAGAAGAAGTGGTAGAAGGAGAACAAGAGGAATAGGAGGAAGTAGTGGAATGAGAGGGGATGAAGAAGAACAAGTGGAAGAAGGAGAATGGGAGGAGGAAGAAGAACTGGAAAAAGGAGAAGAGGAAGAACTAGAAGTGGAAGAACGAGAAGAAGAGGAAGAAACGCAAGTAGAAGAAGGAGAACAATAGGAAGAAGAAGAAGAAGTTGATGAATGAGAAAAGAAGGAAGAAGAAGAAGTAGTTGAAGGAGTGGGATGACTAAGAAGAAGTGGAAGAAGGAGAACAAGAGGCAGAAATGCAAGTGGAAGCAAAAGAAGGAGAAAAAAAGGGAGAACACAAAGGAATAGGAAGAAGAAGAAGGAGATGAAGAGGAAGAAAAAGAAGGAGAGGAGAGGATGAAGCAGAAGTGCAAGAAAGAGAACAAGAGAAGGCAGGAGAAGTGGAAGAAAGAGAAGAAGAGGAAGAAGAAAGAGAGTATGTGGAAGAAGGAGAAGAAAAGGAAGAAGAAGATGTGGAAAGAGAAGAAGTGGAAGAAGGTGAACAAGAGGAGCAAGAAGAAGTAGTGGAAGGAGGTGGGAAGAAGAAAAAGAACTAGAAGAAGGAGAGAAGGAGGGGAAGGGAAAGGAAGAAGAAGTAGAAGCAGTGGAATATGGAGGAGAAGAGGTAGGAGAAGAAGAGGAAGGGCAACAATTAGAAGCAAAAGAAGTGGGGGATGGAGAAAAAGAAGAAAGAGAATAAGGAAAGGCAAGAAGAGGAAGTAGTAGAGAAGAAGAAATGGAAGAGGAGGAAGCAGAAGAAGTGTAAGCAGAAGAAGTGGAAGAAGGAGAGGAAAAAGAAGAAGAACAACAAGTAGAAGCAAGAGAAGTGGTAGAAGGAGAACAAGAGGAATAGTAGGAAGTAGTGGAATCAGAGGGGATAAAGAAGAAGAAGTGGAAGAAGGAGAACCTGAGGAGGAAGAAGAAGTGGAAGCAGGAGAAGAAGAGCAAGAAGACGAAGTGGAAGAACGAGAAGAAGTGGAAGAAGTGCGAGTGGAAGAAGGAGAACAATAGGAAGAAGAAGAAAAAGTGGAAGAATGAGAAAAAGGGGAAGAAGAAGAAGCAGTGGAAGGAAACGGGATGAAGAAGAAGAAGTAGAACAAGGAGAAGAAGAGGAAGAAGAAGAAGTGGAAGGAGAAGCAGTGGAAAAGGGGAAGAGTAAGAAGAAGGAAAGCAAGGCAAGGGTGGAGGAAGAAGAAGTGGAAGAAGGAGGAGAAGAAGAAGGGGAGGAAGAAGAGGTAGTGTAGGCAGAAGAAGTACAAGCAGGAGAAGGAAAGGAAGAAGAAGAACAAGTGGAAGCAGCAGAAGTGGAAGAAGGTGAACAAGATGACTAAGAAGAAGTAGTTGAAGGAGTGGGGATGATGAAGAAGAAGTGGAAGAAGGAGAACGGAAGGAGGAAGAAGCAGTGGAAGAACGAGAAGAAGAGGAAGAAGAAGTGGAAGAACGAGGAGAAGAAGAAGGGGAGGAAGAAGAGGTAGTGTAGGCAGAAGAAGTGCAAGAAGGAGAAGGGAAGGAAGAAGAAGAACAAGTGGAAGCAGCAGAAGTGGAAGAAGGTGAACAAGAAGAAGAAGAAGAAGTAGTCGAAGGAGTTGGGATTATGAAGAAGAAGTGGAAGAACGAGAACAAGAGGTAGAAATTCAAGTGGAAGGAGAAAAAGGAGAAAAAAAGCAAGAAGACGAAGGAAAGGGAAGAAGAAGAAGGAGATAAAGAGGATGAAATAGAAGGAGAGGAGAGTATGAAGAAGAAGTGGAATAAAGAGACCAAGAGAAGGCAAAAGAAGTGGAAGAAGGAGACGAAAAAGAAGAAGAACAACAAGTGGAGGCAGAAGAAGTGGTAGAAGGAGAACAAGAGGAATAGGAAAAACTAGTGGAATAAGAGGGGATTAAGAAGAAGTGGGAGAAGGAGAAGGGGAAGAGGAAGAAAAAGTGGAAAAAGGAGAACGGGAGTAAGAACAACTGGAAGAAGGAGAACAGGAGGAGGGAGAAGGAGAATAAGAGGAAGAAGAAGAAGTGGAAGAACGAGAAGAAGAGGAAGAAATGTAAGCAGAAGTTTTGGGGGAAGGAGAAGAAGAGGAAGAGAAACAATTGGAAGCAAAAGAAGTGGGGGATGGAGAAAAAGAGGAACGAGAAGAAGGAAAGGGAAGAAAAAGAAGTAGTGGAAGGAGAAGAAATGGAAGAAGAGGAACAAGAAGAAGTGGTAAAGGAGACGGAAAAGATGAAGAACAAGAAGTGGAAGCAGAAGAAGTGGAAGAACGAGAAGAAGAGGAAGAAGTGCAAGTGGAAGAACGAGAATAATAGGAAGAAAAAGTTGAAGAATGAGAAAAAGAGGAAGACGAAGAAGTAGTGGAAGGAAAGGGGATGAAGAAGAATAAGTGGAAGAAGGAGAACAAGAGGAAGAAGAAGAAGTGGAAGGAGAAGTAGTGGAAGAGGGAGAAGAGTAAGAAGAAGGAAAGTAAGGCAATGGAGGAGGAAGAAGAACTGGCAGAAAGAGGAGAAGAAGAAGGGGAGGAATCAGAGGTAGTGTAGGTAGAACAAGTCTAAGAAGGAGAAGAGAAGTTAGAAGAAGAACCAGTGGAAGCAGCAGAAATGGAAGACGGAGAACAAGAGGTAGAAATGAGAGTGGAAGCAGAGGAAGGAGAAAAAGAGGGAGAAGACGAAGGAAAGGGAAGAAGAAGAAGGAGGTGATGACAAAGAAAAACAAGGAGAGGACAGGATGAAGAAGAAGCAGAAGAAAGAGAACAAGAGGAAGAAGAAGAAGTGGAAGGAGAAGTAGTGGAAGAGGGAGAAGAGTAAGAAGAAGGAATGCAAGGACTGGGAGGAGGAAGAAGAAGTAGAAGAAGGAGGAGAAGACGAAGGGGAGGAAGAAGAGGTAGTGCAGGTAGAAGAAGTGCCAGAAGGACAAGAGAAGGAAGAAGAACAAGTTGAAGCAACAGAAGTAGAATAAGGTGAACAAGAGGAAGAAGAAGAAGTAGTTGAAGGATGGAGATCATGAAGAAGAAGTGGAAGAAGGAGAACAACAGGTAGAAATGTAAGTGTAAGCAGAAGAAGGCAAAAAAGAGGGATAAGATGCAGGAAAGGGAAGAAGAAGAAAGAGATGAAGAGGAAGAAAAAAAAGGAGAGGAGAGGATGAAGAACAAGTGGAGGAAAAAGAGCAAGAGGAGGTAGGAGAAGTGGAAGAAAGAGAAGAAGATGAAGAAGGAGAGTAAGTAGAAGAAGTGGAAGAAGGAGAAGAAAAGGAAGAAGAAGAAGATGTTGAAAGAGAAGAATTGGAAGAAGGTGAACAAGAGGAGGAAGAAGAAGTAGTGGAAGAGGTGAGATGAAGGAGAAGAATTAGAAGAACGAGAAAAGGAGGAAAAAGAAGAAGGAGGGGAAGGGAAGGGTAGGGAAGAAGAAGCAGAAGAAGTGGAATATGGAGGAGAAGAGGAAGAGGAAAAAGAAGTGTAAGTAGAAGATTTGGGGGTGGCAGAAGAAGAGGAAGAGCAATAATTGGAAGCACAAGAAGTGGGGGATGCAAAAAAAGAGGAAGGAGAAGAAGGAAAGGGGAAAAGAACAAGTAGTGGAAGGATAAGAAATGGAAGAAAAAGAAATGTAAGCAGAAGAAGTGGAAGAAGGAGACGAAAAAGAAGAAGAACAACAAGTGAAAGCAAAAGAAGTGTTAGAAGGAGAACAAGAGGAATAGGACGAAGTAGTGAAATAAGAGGGGATGAAGAAGAAGAAGTGGAAAAAGGAGAACGAGAGGAGTAAGAAGAAGTTGAAGAAGGAGAAGAAGAGGAAGAAGAAGAAGCAGTGGAAGGAAGGGAAGAAGAAGTAGAAGAAGTGGAAGAAGGAGACGAAAAAGAAGAAGAACAGCAAGTGAAAGCAAAAGAAGTGTTAGAAGGAGAACAAGAGGAATAGGACGAAGTAGTGAAATAAGAGGGGATGAAGAAGAGGAAGTGGAAGAAGGAGAACGAGAGGAGTAAGAAGAAGTTGAAGAAGGAGAAGAAGAGGAAGAAGAAGAAGCAGTGGAAGGAAGGGAAGAAGAAGTAGAAGAAGTGGAAGAAGGAAACGAAAAAGAAAAGGTGGAAGAAGAGGAATAAGAAGAAATGGAAGAATGAAAAAAAGAGGGGATAAAGAAGAAGAAGTGGAAGAGGGGAAATGGAACGAAGAAGAATAAGTTGAAGAAGGAGAAGAAGAGGAAGAAGAAGAAGTGGAAGAACGAGAAGGAAAGGAAGAAGTAGAAGTGTAAGCAGAAGAAGTGGAAGAAGGAAACGAAAAAGAAGAACAACAACAAATGGAAGCAGAAGACGTGGTAGAAGGAGAACAGAAGGAATAGGAGGAACTAGTGGAATGAGAGGGCATGAAGAAGATGAAGTGGAAGAAGGAGAACGGGAGGAGAAAGAAAAACTAGAAGAAGGAGAAGAAGAGGAAGAACAAGAGAAAAGGAAGAAGTGCAAGTGGAAGAAGGAGAACAATAGGGAAAAGAAGAAGAAGTGGAAGAATGAGAAAAAGAGGAAGAAGAAGAAGAAGTGGAAGAATGAGAAAAAGACGAAGAAGAAGAGGAATAGGAGGAATGAGGGCAGATGAAGAAGAAGAAGAAGTAGAAGAACAAGAAGAAGAGGAAGAAGTGCAAGTGGAAGAAGGAGAACAATCGGAGGAAGAAGAAGAAGTGAAAGAATGAGAAAAAAGGGAACAAGAAGAAGCAGTGGAAGGAAAGGGGATGAAGAAGTGGAAGAAGGAGAAGAAGAGGAAGAAGAAGAAGTGGAAAGAGAAATAGCGGAAAAGGGAGAAGAGTAAGAAGAAGGAAAGCAAGGCAAGGGAGGAGGAAGAAGAAGTGGAAGAAGGAGACGAAAAAGAAGAAGAACAACAAGTGGAAGCAGAAGAAGTGGAAGAAGGAGAATGGAAGGAGGAAGAAGAAGTGGAAGAAGGAGAAGAAGAGGAAGAAGAAGAAGTGGAAGAGTGAGAAGAAGAGGAAGAAGTGCAAGTGGAAGAAGGAGAACAATAGGTAGAAGAAGAAGAAGTGGAGGAATGAGAAAAAGGGGAAGAAGAAGAAGCAGTGGTAGGAAAAGGGATGAAGAAGAAGAAGTGGAGGAAGGAGAAGAAGGGGAAGAAGAAGAAGTGGAAGGAGAAGGAGTGGAAGAGGGAGAATAGTAAGAAGAAGGAAAGCAAGGCAAGGGAGGAGGAAAAAGAAGTGGAAGAAGGAGGAGACAAAGAAGGGAAGGAACAAGAGGTAGTGTAGGCCGAAGAAGTGCAAGAAGGAGAAGGGAAGGAAGAAGAAGAACAAGTAGAAGCAGCAAAAGTGGAAGAAGGTTAACAAGAGGAAGAAGGAGAAGTAGTTGAAGGAGTGTGGATGATGAAGAAGAAGTGGAAGAAGGAGAACGAGAGGAGGAAGAAGCAGTGGAAGAACGAGAAGAAGAGGAAGAAGAAGTGGAAGAACAAGAAGAAAAGGAAGAAATGCAAGTGGAAGAAGGAGACCATAGGAAGAAGAAGAAGAAGAAGATGATGAAGAATGAGAAACAGGGGAAGAAGAAGAAGTAGTGGAAGGAAAGGGGATGAAGAAGAAGAAATGGAAGGAGGAGAAGAAGAGGAAGCCGAAGAAGGGGAAGGAGAAGTAGTGGAAGAGGGAGAAGAGTAAGAAGAAGGAAAGCAAGGCAAGGAAAGAGGAAGAAGAAGTGGAAGAAGGAGGAGAAGAAGAAGGGGAGGAAGACGAGGTAGTGTAGGCAAAAGATGTGCAAGAAGGAGAAGGGAAGGAAGAAGAATAACATGTGGAAGCAGCAGAAGTGGAAGAAGGTGAAGAAGAGGAAGAAGAAGAAGTAGTTGAAGGAGTTGGGATGATGAAGAAGAAATGGAAGAAGGAGAACAAGAGGTAGAAATGCAAGTTGAAGAAAGAGAACAAGAAGGAGAAAAAGAGGGAGAAGACAAAGGAAAGGGAAGAAGAAGAAGGAGATGAAGAGGAAGAAAATGAAGGAGAGGAGAGGATGGAGAAGAAGTGGAAGAGAGAACAAGAGGAGGCAGAAGAAGTGGAAGAAAGAGAACAAGAGGAAGAAGAAGCAGAGTAAGCAGAAGAAGTGGAAGAAGGAGAAGGAAAGGAAGAAGAAGAAGATGTGGAAAGAGAAGAACTTCAAGAAGGTGAACAAGAGCAGGAAGAAGAAGTAGTTGAAGTAGGTGGGATGAAGAAGAAGAACTGGAAGAAGGGGAAAAGGAGGAAAAGGAAGAAGGAGAGGAAAACAAGGGAAGAACAAGCAGAAGAAGTGGAATATGGAGGAGAACCAGAAGAAGAAAAAGAAGAAGAAAAAGAAGTGTAAGCAGAAGATTTAGGGGAAGCAGAAGAAGAGGAAGAGCAACAATTGGAAGCAAAAGAAGTGGGGGATAGTGAAAAAGAGGAAGCAGAAGAAGGAAAGGGAAGAAGAAGAAGTAGTGGAAGGAGAAAAAATGGTAGAAGAGGAAGAAGAAGAAGTACAAGAATGAGAAGAAGAGGAAGAAGTGCAAGTGGAAAAAGGAGAACAATAGGAAGAAGAATAAGAAGTGGAAGAATGAGAAAAAGGGGAAGATGAAGAAGCAGTGGAAGGAAAGGGGATGAAGAAGAAGAAGTTGAAGAAGGTGAAGAAGAGGAAGAGGAAGAAGTCGAAGGAGAAATAGTGGAAGAGGGACAAGATTAGGAAGAAGGAAAGTAAGGCAAGGGAGAAGTAGAAGAAGGGGAGGAAGAAGAGGTAGTCTAGGCAAAAGAAGTGGAAGCAGAACAAGTGATAGAAAGAGAACAAGAGGAATAGGAGGAAGTGGTGGAATGAGAGGGTATGAAGAAGAAGAAGAAGAAGTGGAAGAAAGAGAATGGGAGGAGCAAGAAGAAGTGGAAGAAGGAGAAGAAGAAGAAGTGAAACAATGAGAAAAAGAGGAAGAAGTGGAAGTGGAAGTGGAAGAACAATACGAAGAAGAAGAAGTGGAAGAATGAGAAAAAGTAGGAGAAGAAGAAGCTGATATGAATGCAAAAAACAAAGACTTTTCGTTTTTTGTAACGTTTCATTAACTTAGGAATTAATGTAACATGCAATTAATCATATGTGATAATTGCGTGATAATGAAGTATTTAATTTTTCTTTTAGAAGTTATGATTTTGAATAGCCACCTAGTTCTCTAAATAGGGGTTGAATTGTACAAAAAAAAAACCATTGAATTAGTGAAATTATAATTGGGTTTTACCCTTCTATGAGAGATAAATTTCTCTTTAGAACTTATCAAGGATTTTTTCCTTGTGGCGTTCTACTATACTTATCAAGGGTAAATCACCACCCTTGTGGCGTCATATGACTTATCTTCCATCTTTGGAAGTAACGTCATCTATCCCTTAGTTAAACCATTTTCATCCTTTTCATTTTCTTATTTACCCCATTCTCATTTTTTGTTAACTTATTACCTTCCAACCTAGATACATTCGTAAAACGAATCCAACCCCTTTGGATTTACATCATTTGGTATCAGAGCTTCGGCTCTAGGTTTGAAACTATGGTGATATTTTTTATACAAGGTGTTTAATAGAAGGTCATTTATGTTTATTTGCAGTTGATGGAGGAAGTTGTAGCAACGTGGTGAGCGAATAATTGGTGAATAAACTCAACTTATCAACGAGTCTTCATCCTAGACAAACTAAGTTTAAATTCAATGTTGGAAAATTCGTGGATGAAGTAACATGCGATATTGCTCCCATGGACTCATGTCATTTTCTTTTAGGGAGATCTTGGCTGAAGGATAAAAAGATTAATCCTGAAAAATTTTCAGTTTCTTTGGTGCATGAAGGACACAAGCTTAATTTGAAATTTTGGCACCAAGCCAAGTTTCTGATGATCAACTTAAGTTGAAGGACAAAATAGAAAAATAGAGAGAAGAAAAGAGAAAAATAGAAAAAGAAAAGGGTGAAGAGCAAGAGAGAGAAAAGGAAAGAGAAAGACAGAAAAAGAACTATAAAATTTTAACTGCTATTGATTTTTCTTCTTCTCTTGATATTATAAATGCACAGGATCATGAGTATACAACCCATAAATGGTCACGGGTAAGGAAGAAAAATATTGATATCAATCCTAGAGCATCATTGTACATCGAGTCCACTGTTGAAATTCAAACTCATGAGAAAAATTTTCAAGTCTGGGTTTGGGCACCAAAAAGGAGAACTTCTTTAATGCATGATTTTTTACAAGTTGTATTTGATCCTGGAGGTTGTTTTGTTCGTTATAAGTGAATAAAATTTGTAGGAAAATAAAGTCAGATTCGAGGACGAATCTTTTCGAAGGAGGGAATGATATGAATGCAAAAAACAATGACTTTTCGTTTTTTGTACCGTTTCATTAACTTAGGAATTAATTAACATGCAATTAATCATATGTGATAATTGCGTGATAATGAAGTATTTAATTTTTCTTTTAGAAGTTATGATTTTGAATAGCCACCTAGTTCTATAAATAGGGGCTGAATTGTACTCAAAAGAAACCATTGAATTAGTCAAATTATAATTGAGCTTTACCCTTCTGTGGGAGATGAATTTCTCTTTAGAACTTATCAAGGATTTTTTCCTGGTGGCGTTCTACTAGACTTATCAAGGGTAAATCACCACCCTTGTGGCGTCATATGACTTATCTTCCATCCTTGGAAGTGGCCTCATCTATCCCTTTGTTAAACCATTTTCACCCTTTCCATTTTCTTATTTACCCCATTCTCATTTTTAGTTAACTTATTACCTTCCAACCTAGCTAGATCCGTAAAACCAATCCAACCCCTTTGGATTTATATCCGAAGCAGTAGAAGGAAAGGAGATGAAGAAGAAAAAGTGGAAGAAGAGAAGAAGAGGAAGAATAAAAAGTAGAAGGAGAAGAAGTGGAAGAGGGAGAAGAGTAAGAGGAAGGAAAGCATGGCAAGGGAGTAGGAAGAAGAAGTGGAAGAAGGAGGAGAACAAGAAAGGGAGGAAGAAGAGGTAGTGTAGCCAGAAAAAGTGCAGGAAGGAGAAGGGAAGGAAGAAGAATAACAAGTAGAAGCAGCAGAAGCGGAAGAAGGTGAACAAGAGGAAGAAGAAGAAGTAGTTGAAGGAGTGGGGATGATGAAGAAGAAGTGCAAGAAGGAAAATAAGAGGTAGAAATGCAAGTGGGAGCAAAAGAAGGACAAAAAAAGGGAGAAGACGAAGGAAAGGGAAGAAGAAGAAAGAGAGGAAAGGATTAAGAAGAAGTG
This sequence comes from Psophocarpus tetragonolobus, assembly GCA_037954015.1. Classification (NCBI taxonomy): domain Eukaryota; kingdom Viridiplantae; phylum Streptophyta; class Magnoliopsida; order Fabales; family Fabaceae; genus Psophocarpus; species Psophocarpus tetragonolobus. Next base: position 28,502,254 of record CM075691.1, read on the forward strand.
GAAGAAAGAGAAAAAGAGGAGGAAGGAGAAGTGGAAGAAAGAGAAGAAGAGGAAGAAGAAAGAGAGTCAGGAGAAGAAGTGAAAGAAGGAGAAGAAAAGGAAGAAGAAGAAGATGTCGAAAGAGAAGAAGTGGAAGAAGGTGAACAAGAAGAGGAAGAAGAAGTAGTTGAAGGAGGTGGAATGAAGAAGAAGAACTAAAAGGAAGAGAAGTGGAAGAAGTGTAGGCAGAAGAAGTGGAAGAAGGAAACGGAAAACAAGAAAAACAACAAGTGTAAGCAGAAGAAGTGGTCGATGGAGAACAAGAGGAATAGGAGGAAGTGGTGGAATGAGAGGAAATGAAGAAGAAGAAGTGGAAGAAGGAGAACGGGAGGATGAAGAAGAAATGGAAGAATGATAAGAAGAGGAAGAAGAAGAAGTGGAAGAATGAGAAGAAGAGGAAGAAGTACAAGTGGAAGAATAAGAAGAATAGGAAGAAGAAGAAGAGGTGGAAGAATGAGAAAAAGAGGATGAAAAAGAAGTAGTGGAAGGAAAGTAGATGAAGAAGAAGAAGTGGAAGAAGGAGAAGAAGAGGAAGAAGAAGAAGTGGAAGGAGAAGTAGTGGAAGAGGGAGAAGAGTAAGAAGAAGGAAATCAAGGCAAGGGAGGAGGAAGAAGAATTGGAAGAAGGAGGACAAAAAGAAGGCCAGGAAGAAGAGGTGGTGTAGGCAGACGAAGTACCACAAGGAGAAAAAAAGGAAGACGAAGAATAAGTGGAAGCAGCAGACGTGGAAGAAGGTGAACGAGAGGAAGAAGAAGTAGTAGTTGAAGGACTGGGGATGATGAAGAAGAAGTAGAACTAGCAGAAATGGAAGAAGGTGAACAAGAGGAAGAAGAAAATTGAGGGAGTAGGGGCCATGAAGAAGAATTGGAAGAAAGAGAACAAGAGGTAGAAATGTAAGTGGAAACAGAGGAAGGAGTAAAAGAGGGAGAAGACGAAGGAAAGGGAAGAAGAAGAAGTAGTCGAAGGAGATGAAATGGAAGAAAAGGAAGAAGAAGAAGTGGAAGAAGGAGAACAGGAGGAGGAAGAAGAAGTGGAAGAAGGAGAAGAAGAGGAAGAAGGAGAAGTGGAAGAACGAGAAGAAGAGGAGGAAGTGCAAGTGGAAGAAGGAGATCGATCGAAAGAAGAAGAAGCAGTGGAACGAAAGTGGATGCAGAAGAAGAAGTGGAATAAGGAGAACAAGGGGAAGAAGAAGAAGTGGAAGGAGAAGTAGTGGAAGAGGGAGAAGCATAAGAAGAAGGAAAGCAAGGCAAGGGAGGAGGAAGAAGAATTGGAAGAAGGAGGAGAAGAATAAGGGGAGGAAGAAGAAGAACAAGTGGATGTAGCAGACGTGGAAGAAGGTGAACAACATGAAGAAGAAGAAGTAGTTGAAGGAGTGTGGATGATGAAGAGGAAGTGGAACAAGGAGAACAAGCGGTAGAAATACAAGTGGAAGCAGAAGAAGGAAAAGAAGAGGGATAAGACGAAGGAAAGGGAAGAAGAAGAAGGAGATGAAGTGGAAGAAAAAGAAGGAAAGGAGAGGATGAAAAGGAAGTGGAAGAAAAAGAACAAGAAATGGCAGAAGAAGTGGAAGAAAGAGAACAAGAACAGGCAGAAGAAGTGGAAGAATGAGAAGAAGAGCAAGAAGAAGGAGAGTAAACAGATGAAGTGGAAGAAGGAGAAGAAAAGGAAGAAGAAGAAGATGTGGAAATAGAAGAAGTGGAAGAAGCTGAATAAGAGGAGGAAGAAGAAGTAGTGGAAGCAGGTGGGATATAGAAGAAGAACTGGAAGAAGGAGACTGAGAGGAAGAAGGAGAAAAGGAGGAAGAGGAAGAAGGAGAGGAAAGGAAGGGAAGAAGAAGCAGAAGAAGTAGAATATGGAGAAGAAGGGGAAGAAGAAGAAAAAGAGTAAGCAGAAGATTTGGGGGAAGGAGAAGAAGAGGAAGAGCAATAATTGGAAGCAAAAGAAGTGGGGGATGGAGAAAAAGAGGAAGGAGAAGAAGGAAAGGGAAGAAGTAGAAGTAGTGGAAGGCGAAGAAATGGAAGAAGAGGAAGAAGAAGAAGTGTAAGCAGAAGAAGTGGAAGAAGGAGACGAAAAAGAAGAAGAACTACAAGTGGAAGCAAAAGAAGTTGGAGGAAGTAGTGGAATGAGAGGGGATGAAGAAGAAGAAGTGGAACAACGAGAACATGAAGAGGAAGAAGAAGTCGAAGAAGGAGAAGAAGAGGAAGAAGAAGAAGTAGAAGAACGAGAAGAAGAAGAAGAAGTGCAAGTGGGAGAAGGAGAACAATAGGAAGAAGAAGAAGAAGTGGAAGAATGAGAAAAAGGGGAAGAAGAACAAGCAGTGGAAATAAAGGGATGTAGAAGAAGAAGTGGAAGATAAAGAAGAAGAGGAAGAACAAGAAGTAGAAGGAGAAGTATTGGAAGAGGGAGAAGAGTAAGAGGAGGGAAAGCAAGGCAAGGGAAGAGGAGTAAGAAGTGGAAGAAGGAGGAGAAGAAAAGGGGAGGAAGAAGAGGTAGTGTTAAGTAGAAGAAGTGCAAGAAGGGGAACGGAAGGAAGAAAAAGAACAAATGGAAGCAGCAGAAGTGGAAGAAGGTGAACAAGAGGAAGCAAAAGTAGTTGAAGGAGTGGGGATGATGATGAAGAAGTGGAAGAAGGAGAACAAGAGGTAGAAATGCAAGTGGAAGAAGAGGAAAGAGAAAAAAAGGGAGAAGACGAAGGAAAGGGAAGAAGAAGAAGGAGATGAAGAGGAAGAAAAAGAAGGACACGAGACAATGAAGAAGAAGTGGAAGAAAGAGAATAGGAGGAGGCAGGAGAAGTGGAAGAAAGAGAAGACGAGAAAGAAGAAGGAGAGTAAGCAGAAGCAGTGGAAGAAGGAGAACAAAAAGGAAGAAGAAGAAGCTGTGGAAAGAGAAGAAGTTGAAGAAGGTGAACAAAGAGGAGGAAGAAGAAGCAGTGGAATGAGGTGGGATGAAGAAGAAGAATTGGAAGAACGAGAAAAGGAGGAAAAGCAAGAAGGAGGGGAAGGGAAAGGAAGGGAAGAAGAAGCAAAAGAAGTGTAAGTAGAAGAAGTGGAAGAAGGAGACGAAAAAGAAGAAGAACAACAAGTGGAAGCAGAAGAAGTGGTAGAAGGAGAACAAGAAGAATAGGAGGAAGTAGTGGAATGAGAGGGGATGAAGAAGAAGAAGTGGAAGAAGGAGAACGGGAGGAAAAAGAAGAAGTGGAAGAAGGAGAAAAACGGAAAGAAGAAGAAGTGGAGGAACGAGAAAAAGGGGAAGAAGAAGAAGATGTGGAAGGAAAGGGGAAGAAGAATAAGCAGTGGAAGGAAAGGGAGAGAAGAAGAAACAGTGGAAGGAAAGGGGATGTAGAAGAAGAAATGGAAGAAGGAAAACAAGGGGAAGAAGAAGAAGTGGAAGGAGAAGTAGTGGAAGAGGGAGAAGAGTAGGAAGAAGGCAAGGGAAGAGGAAAAAGAAGTGGAAGAAGTATGAGAAGAATAAGGGGAGGAAGAAGAGGTAGTGTAGGCAGAAGAAGTGCAAGAAGCAGAAGGGAATGAAGAAGAAGAACAAGTGGAAGGAGCAGAAGTGGAATAAGATGAACAAGAGGAAGAAGAAGTGGAAGAAGGAGAACAAGAGCTAGAAATGCAAGTGGAAGCAGAAGAAGGAGAAAAAGAGGGAGAAGAGGAAGGAAAGGGAAGAAGAAAAAGGAGATGAAGAGGAAGAACAAGAAGGAGAGGAGAGGATGAAGAAGAAGTGGAAGAAAGAGAACAAGGGGAGGCAGGAGAAGTGGAAGAAAGAGAAAAAGAGGAAGAACAAGGAGAGTAAGTGAAAGAAGGAGAAGAAAAGGAAGAAGAAGATGTTGAAAGAGAGGAAGTGGAAGAAGGTGAACAAGAGGAGTTAGAAGTAGTGTAAGTAATGGAAGAAGAAGAAGAATAAGTCTAAGCAGAAGATTTGGTGGAAGAAGGAGAAGTAGTGGAAGAAGGTGAACAAGAGGAAAAAGAAGATGTAGCTGAAGGAGTGGGGATGATGAAGAAGAAGTGGAAGAAGAAGAAGACGAAGGCAAGGGAAGAAGAAGAAGGAGATGAAGAGGAAGAAAAAGAAGGAGAGGAGAGGATGAAGAAGAAGTGGAAGAAAGAGAACGAGAGGAGGCAGAAGAAGTGGAAGAAAGAGAACAAGAGGAGGCAGGAGAAGTGAAAGAAAGAGAAGAAGAAGAGTAAGCAGAAGAATTGGAAGAAAGAGAAGAAAAAGAAGATACGGAAAGAGAAGAAGTGGAAGAGGGTGAACAAGAGGACGAAGAAGAAGTAGTGGAAGAAGGTGGGGTGAAGAAGAATAACTGGAAGAAGGAGAAGAGGAGGAAAAGGAAGAAGGAGAGGAAGGCAAGGGAAGAAGAAGCAAAATAAGTGGAACATGGAGGAGAAGAGGAAGAAGAAGTGTAAGCAGAAGATTTGGGGGAAGGAGAAGAAGAGGAAGAGCAACAGTTGGAAGGAAAAGAAGTGGGGGAAGGAGAGTAAACAGATGAACGAGAAGAAAAGGAAGAAGAAGAAGATATGGAAAGAGAAGAAGTTGAAGAAGCTGCACAAGAGGAGGAAGAAGGAGTAGTGGAAGAAGGTGGGTTGAAGAAGAACTGGAAGAAGGAGAAAAGGAGGAAAGAGAAGAAGAAAGTTAAGAAGAAGAAGTAGTGGAGTAGTGGAAGATGGAGAAGAAGGGGAAGAAGAAGAAGTGGAAGGAGTAGTAGTGGAAGACGGAGAAGAGTAAGAAGAAGGAAAGCAAGGCAATGGAGGAGGAGTAAGAGGTGGAAGAAGGAGGAGAAGACGAAGGGGAGGAAGAAGAGGTAGTGTAAGCAGAAGAAGTGCAAGAAGGAGAATGGAAGGAAGAAGAAGAACATGTGGAAGCAGCAGAAGTGGAAGAAGGTGAAGAAAAGGAAGAAGAATTAGTTGAAGGAGTGGGGATGATGGAAAAGAAGTGGAAGAAGGAGAACAAGAGGTAGAAATGCAAGTGGAAGCAGAAAAAGGAGAAAAAAAGGGAGAAGACGAAGGAAAGGGAAGAAGAAGAAGGAGATGAAGAGGGAGAAAAAGAAGGAGAGGAGAGGATAAAGAAGAAGTGGGAGAAAGAGAATAAGAGGAGGCAGGAGAAGTGGAAGTGATATAAATCCAGAGGGGATGAATTCGTTTTGCGGATCTATCTAGGTTGGAAGGTAATAAGTTAACAAAACAATGAGAATTGGGTAAACAAGAAAATGGAAAGGATGAAAATGGTTTAATGAAGAGATAAATGACGCCACTTCCAAGGATGGAAGATAAGTCATATGACGCCACAAGGGTGGTGATTTACCCTTGATAAGTCTAGCAAAATGCCATAAAGAAAAATTCCTTAATAAGTTCTAAAGAGAAATTCATCTCTCACAAAAGGGTAATACCCAAATATAATTTCACTAATTCAATGGTTGTCGTTTGTATACAATTCAGCCCCTATTTATAGAACTAGGTGGCTGTTCAAAATCATAACTCCCAAAAGAAAAATTAAATACTCCATTATCACGCAATTATCACATATGATTAATTGCATGTTACATTAATTCCTAAATTAGTGAAACGTTACAAAAAATGAAAAGTCATTGTCTTCCGCATTCACATCATTCCCTCCTTCTTCGAAAAGATTCGTCCTCGAATCTATGACTTTATTTTCCTATCAATTTTATTCACTTATGATTTAAAATAAACAAAATCAGCCTCCAGGATCAAATGTAACTTGTAAAAATTCATGCATCAAAGAAGTTTTCCTTTTTGGTTTCCAAACCCAAACATTGGAATCAAGAGGAATTCTTCTTTTAAAATAGACTTGTGCATTTTCTTCAGGAGTTTTAACCTCAACAATGTACTGAATGTACAATGACTTTGGAAAAGGGATATCCACATTTTTCTTCCTCAAATATGGCAATTTGTGGGTTGTATTCTCATCTTTCTGTGCATTCAACATACCAATAAAAGAAGAAAAATCATTAGCAGTTTTCATTTTAACGTTCTTTTTCTCTCTTTCTCTTTCCTTTTCTCTCTCTTCCTCTTCACTCTTTTCTTTCTCTATTTTTCTCTTTTCTTCTCTCTCTTTTTCTATTTTCTCCTTCAACTTATGTTGATTATCACAAACTTCACGTGGTGTCATAAATTTCAAATTAAGTTTGCATCCTTCATGCACCAAAGAAACTGAAAGTCTTTCAGGATTTATCCTTTTACCCTGCAGCCAAGGTCTCCTTAAAAGAAAATGACATATGATTAATTTTATGTTACATTAATTCCTAAATTAATGAAACGTTACAAAAGGTGAGACTAGCAGCTGCTGAATTTTCTGATTATGCACTCATTTGGTGGAATAAGTTCTAAAGGGAAAGGATTAGAAATGAGGAGCCTAGGGTGGACACTTGGGTTGAAATGAAGAGGATCATGAGGAGGCGTTATATACCTTCTAGCTTCCATAGGGATATAAAATTAAAACTTTAGAAATTGTCTCAAGGAAGCAAGGTAGTGGAGGAGTATTATAAGGAGATGGAGATGCTAATCATCCAAGCCCAAATTGAAGAAGATCCTGAGCTAACTATGGCTCGTTTCCTTAGTGGTTTAAATCATGACATTAGAGATGTTGTTGAGTTGCAGGAGTTTGTGGAGATGGAGGACCTTTTACATAAGGCCATTCAAGTTGAACAACAAATAAAATGAAAGAGTACAACAAGAAGAAGTTCTACTGGGTATAATCCTTCAAATTGGAAGGATAGAGTTAAGAAAGAGGGTGCTACCTCCTCAAGCAATGGAGCACTTTCTAACCATGGAAAAGCACCTCAAAAGCAACCTGAACATCCTCCTAAAAAGACTAGAGAAGTGAAGTGTTTAAAAAGTGCTTGGGCATGGGTCATTATGCCTATGAGTGTCCCACAAAGAAGATTGTTCTTCTCAAAGATAATGGGGAATACTCAAGCCAATCAGAAGCTAGTGGTGGAGAAGAAGAGGAGTGATGGCGAATTGAAGGCTAATGAAGGAGAGTTGTATATGATTAGGAGGATGCTTGGAAGTCAAGTCAAGGCCAAGGATGCATCTCAAAGGGAGAACATCTTTCACACAAGATTTCAGTCAATGGTAGTGTTTGTTTGGTAATTATTGTTGGAGGGAGTTGTACCAATGTGGTGAGTTCAGGATTAGTGTCAAAGATGAACATGGACACTACACCACATCCTAGACCATATAAACTTCAATGGCTTAGTGAACGAGAAGAAGTTCAAGTGAAACAACAAGCAATAGTTTCATTCTCCATTGGAAAATATCAAGATAAAGTCATATGTATGTGGTTCCCATGGAGGCCAGCCATATCCTTTTGGGAAGGCTGTGGTAGTATGATACCAAAGCCATTCATGACGGCTTCACTAACAAATTTTATTTCATGTATCAAGATAAAAAGTTGGTTCTCAAGCCTTTGTCTCCTAAAGAGGTGTGTGAGGATCAAATCAAAATGAGAAAAAAGTTAGCAAATGAAAGAAAGAGTGAAACACTGGAGAGGAAGAGCGAAACACTTGAGAGGAAAAATAGAGAAAAGAAAGATATTGAAACACTTGAGGAAAAACACACTTGTTTAGTAAAAAAAAGGAAGTTAAGAGGTTGCTTTGTGCAACACAACCCTTATATTTGTTGTATTGTACAAGCAGTTTTTGCATGCTAACCAATTTGAAAATTTTGAATTGCCTTCTTGTGTTAAACCTCTTTTGCAGAATTTCCAAGATGTTTTCCCAGAGAGTGTACCTAGTGGATTGCCACCTTTGAGGGGAATTGAGCATCACATTGATCTCATTCCAGGAGCATCATTACCCAATCGGCCAGCATATAGGAGCAACCCACAAGAAACTAAGGAGATTGAAAGGCAAGTGGCTGAACTCATGAGCAAAGGTTGGGTGACAGATAGCATGAGCCCGTGTGCTGTACCTGTGATTCTGGTGCCAAAGAAAGATGGCTCATGGAGGATGTGTTTTGATTGTAGAGCCATAAACAACATCACTATCAAGTATAGGCATCCAATTCCCAGATGAAGATGCTATTGATTTGGGGACAAATCCTCTTCAAGAGGGGGGGAGTGATGAGGACATAAAGCTTGAAGGACTTGGAGGACCTATGACAAGGGCAAGGACAAGAAGAGCTAAGGAAGCTATGCAACAAGTATTGGCAGCCCTTTTGCAAAAAGAGCCAAACATTGAAGAAATAAAGTTTAAAATTGTTAATTGTCTCAGGACTGAAGAGAACAATGCTTGACCTTAATGGAAGAGAAGTTTGGCATAAATTAAACTCATTTTCTTGGAGTTTACTTAGTTAATGGTGGGCAACCAGAATTGTTTAATTAAAGTTGCAGCCACCTAGGTTATCAATTCTAATTAGTGTACATGTTTAATTTGCTTTGGCAGTTACACTTTGTTATTAAGCTGCCCATTATTAGTTTTTATTAAGCTTATTTTGTAACTCCAGCTGAATGTAGAAAGCCAGTAAACCTACACACAAGTTGAGTTTATTAGGCATATATATCTATGCAAGATTCAAATGTAAAAACATAATATTTTCGAAATAAAAACTAGTTGAGGTTTTCTCTCCTTTGGGTTCTTGACAATCCAAAATCTTTTGAGATTTATCAAAGGTAATTCATCCCTTTGTGTGTGCAATCTCGTAGTCATATCTTCCATCCTTGGAAGTGTGGAGTCTATCAATTCCAATTCCATTTTCTGTCTTTTCCATTCATACTCAATTCTGCCCAGCAAACTCGATGATCAATTGCACAGGAAAGTCCTACACTATTCGAAAACTCGTTTACTCGTTGAATTTTAATAACTTTTAATTTCCATTCTATGTCTAAGAGTTTGATAGTAATTCTAATTAGTTTATTTTTGGCAAATGTTTGCATTCCACGTTGATCAATTTTGTTAAGGCGGCAAGCTAAATTCCTAGGGTCCTTCCAGAATCCTAAACTGACAGAGGATTCATATCAGGAAGAAAGAGAAGAAGGGGAAGAAGAAGGAGAGTAAGCAGAAGAATTGGAAGAAGGAGAAGAAAAGGAAGAAGAAGAAGATGTGGAAAGAGAAGAAGTGGAAGAGGGTGACTAAGAGGAGGAAGAAGAAGTAGTGGAAGAACGTGGGATGAAGAAGAAGAACTGGAAGAAAGAGAAAAGGAAGAAGAGGAAGAAGGAGAGGAAAGGAAGCGAAGAAGAAGCAGAAGAAGTAGAATATGGAGGAGAAGAGGAAAAAGTGTAAGCAGAAGATTTGGGGGAAGGAGAAGAAGAGGAAGAGCAACAATTAGAAGCAAAAAAACTGGGGGATGGAGAAAAAGAGGAAGGAGAAGAAGGAAAAGGGACGAAGTTGAAGTAGTGGAAGGAGAAGAAATGCAAGAAGAGGAAGAAAAAGAAGTGTAAGAAGAAGAAGTGTAAGCAGAAGAAGTGGAAGAAGGAGACGAAAAAGAAGAAGAACAACAAGAGGAAGCAGAAGAAGTGGTAGAAGGAGAAAAGGAGGAACAGGAGGAAGTAGTGGAATGAGAGGCGATCAAGAAGAAGAAGTGGAACAAGGAGAACGGGAGGAGGAAAAAGAAGTAGTTGAAGCAGTAGGGATGATGAAGAAGAAGTGGAAGAAGGAGAACAAGAGGTAGAAATGCAAGTGGAAGCAGAAGAAGGAGAAAAAGAGGGAGAAGACAAAGGAAAGGGAAGAAGAAGAAGGAGATGAAAACGAAGAAAAAGAAGGAGAGGAGCGGATAAAGAAGAAGTGGAAAAAAGAGAATAAGAGGAGGCAGGAGAAGTGAAAGAAAGAGAAGAAGAGGAAGAAGAAGGAGAGTAAGCAGAAGAATTGGAAGAAGGAGAAGAAAAGGAAGAATAAGAAGATGTGGAAAGAGAAGAACTAGAAGAGGGTGAACAAGAGGAGGAAGAAGAAGTAATGGAAGCAGGTGGGATGAAGAAGAAGAACTACAAAAAGGAGAACGAGTGGAAGAAGGACAAAATGAGCAAGAGGAAGAAGGACAGGAAAGGTAAGGAAGAAGAAGGAGAAGAAGTGGAATATGGAGGAGAAGAGGAAGAAGAAGAAGAAATGTTAGAAGAAGATTTAGAGGAAGGAGAAGAAGGGGACGAGCAACAATTGGAAGCGAAAGAAGTGGGGGGTGTAGAAAAAGAGAAAGGAGAAGAAGGAAAGGGAAGAAAAAGAAGTAGTGGAAGGGGAATAAATGGAAGAAGAGGAAGAAGAAGAAGTGTAAGTAAAAGAAGCGGAAGAAGAAGACGAAAAAGATTTCGAGGTAGGAGAAGAAGAGGAAGAGCAACAGTTGGAAGCAAAAGAAGTGGGGGATGGAGAAAAAGAGTGAGGAGAAGAAGGAAAGGGAAGAAGAAGAAAGTAGTGGAAGGAGAGGAAATTGAAGAAGAGGAAGAAGAAGAAGGGTAAGCAGAAGAAGTGGAAGAACGCGACGAAAAAGAAGAAGAAGAACAAGTCGAAGCAGAAGAAGTCGTAGAAGGAGGACAAGAGGAGTAGGAGGAAGAAATGGAATGAGAGGGGATGAAGAAGAAGAAGTGGAAGAAGGAGAACGGGAGGAGGAAGAAGAAGTGGAAGAAAGAGAAGAAGAGGAAGAAGAAGAAGTGGAAGAACAAGAAGAAGAGGAAGAAGAGGAAGTGGAAGAAGGAGAACAATAGGAAAAAGAAGAAGAATTAGAAGAATAAGCAGTGGAAGGAAAGGGGATGATGAAGGAGAAGTGGACGAAGGAGAAGAAGAGGAAGAAGAAGTGGAAGGAGAAGTAGTGGAAGAGGGAGAAGACTAAGAAGAAGCAAAGCAAAGCAAGGGAGGAGGAAGAAGAAGTGGAAGAAGGAGGAGAAGAAGAAGGGGAGGAAGAAGAGGTAGTGTAGGCAGAACAAGTGCAAGAAGGAGCAGGGAAGGAAGAAGAAGAACAAGTGGAAGCAGCAGAAGTGGAAGAAGGTGAACAAGAGGAAGAAGAAGAAGTAGTTGAAGGAGTGAGGATGATGAAGAACAAGTGGAAGAAGGAGAACAAGAGTTAGAAATGCAAGTGGAAGCAGAAGAAGGAGAAAAAGAAGGAGAAGACAAAGGAAAGGGATGAAGAAGAAGGAGATGACGAAGAAGAAAAAGAAGGAGAGGAGAGGATGAAGAAGAAGTGGAATATGGAGGAGAAGAGGAAGAAGAAGAAGAACTGTAAGCAGAAGATTTGGGGGAAACAAATTTTATTTGTTTTCTCATTGTAATTCACATTTCTTTCAACTTGCCATGATTTACCGAGAAGTAAGTGGCAAGCATCCATGGGCACCACATCAACAACACATCTTCATATTTTCCAATGGAAAACTTCACTTCAACTTGCTTATTCAAGATATGCCACCATTTTCACCAAGACTTTGAAGTTTGTAAGGTTGTGGGTGTGGTGTAGTCGCTAAATTTAATTTGGTTACTAATCTTGAACTAGCCAGATTGGTACAATTTCCTCCATAAATAATGATTGAGCAAATATTTCCTTCAATTGAACATCTAGTTTGAAATAAGCTTCCTTTTTGAATCTCAACCTTACCCTTGACCTCAATAGTTGCAATCTCATTGTCCCCCAAAATTTTTCTTTTCTTGTTTGGACAATTTAAAGCAATATGACCTTTACCCAAACATTTAAAACATTTAATTGTATTAATCTTGGAAGTATAAGAAGTGCAAGGGTTAGGAACGTGTTTACCACTTGAAGACTTTGAACCTTGTTCCCTAGGTAAGGAAGATCCCTCCTTCTTGGACTTGTCCCTCCAATTTGTGTTGTTAAAATTGGAAGAACCCCTTCTCATAGTTCCCTTTCTTTTGAGTTGTTGTTCTACCTGTACAGCTTTGTGCAACAAATCTTCTAACTCAATATATTCCTGCAATTCAACAACATCTCTAATTTCATTATTTAATCCACTCAAAAATCGAGCCATAGTGTCCTTACTATCTTCATTGACTTTAGCCCGCATCTAGTCATTTCCAGGTCTTTAAAATACTCTTCAACACTCCTATGGCCTTGAGATAATTTCTTAAGTTTAAGCTTCAAATCTCTATTGTATCTAGTTGGCACATATCTCTTCCTCATGATGGTCCTCATTTCAGCCCATGTATCTACTATTGGTTCTTCATTTCTCACCCTCTCGCTTTGATACTTGTTCCACCAAATAAGCGCATAATCAGAAAATTCAGCAGCTGCCATTTTAACTTTTTGCTCCTCTGTATAGTTGTTACAAGAGAATACATGTTCAATTTTCAGTTCCTACTCCAAATAGGCTTCTGGATCACTCCTTCCTTTAAATGGGGGAATATTCAGCTTCACTCCTTCAATCCGGTTTCGCCTAGGTTCACCATCATTATCTCTTCTTCTCCTATTCTCCTCATTATTTCCACGATTCTCAAGTACCTCAATCCTCCCATATAACTCCTCTGTATGTTCTCTCAACATTCTTTGTACTTGGTTTGTAATTGCTTCAATAATGAGTCTATTACCTCCTCCATTAGGAGGGGTTTCTTCACCTCCTGTACCTGCCATTTAATAAGAAAAAATAAAATTGAAGTAATAGGCCCTCACCACTCTCTCAGTGTTTACACTCAAGAATGTACACTCTTGTTTAGTGCTCTCTTTTCTGGCTTTTTCTCTAATTGCACACAGCCTTTTACCTCTCTTGTACTCTCCTTGGGTTCTTAAGAAAATCAAATAAGACTCTTTTTCTTCTTTTTTTTTATTTTTTTTTCAAGAGCAGTCCACACAATGTAGCAATTTGGTACGTATCAGGTGCACTTTGGAAAACAATTGAACAACAAAATTTACCAACAAAAGGCTCCAATTTACCCTAATGTATCAGACTTCAAACACCACTACCTCACAAAATAGCGAACGCAAAAGGCCAAACAAAAACAAAACTCGAATGCAATTTAATGCCCTAAAGAGTTGCAGAAACAATCCTTCACAAAAACAGCCAATATATCACCTTACAATTGGTTAAGTTTTTGTCCTAAATAGATGAATCATTCAGCCACAACCTTTTCTTTTGTTTTTTTTTTGTTCTCTTTTTTTTTTCTTTTCTTTCTTTTGTGTTTTTTTTATAGGCTTAACTTTTGCAATGACTTAGGCTGATTATCAATATCAGATGATGTTATTGGCACTAAGAACAAAAGGAAGGATGTTACCAATTTCTCTAAGCCAGCCAATGTCACACCACTGTACGCTGCATAACTCCGAAGTGAACGATTCGAGATCCAGGTCAAAGTTCACGTTCTGAGGAGCAATTTCGACTCACGAATCACCGAAATTGACTCTGTAAAACGTGAGTTTTGAGTGAAAGGAAATTGTGTCTCAGACAGCCAAGTATTGCGCCCTAGAACCTTGAAGCAGTTTCCAAAACCTAGTCCTAACAACTAGCTCTGATACCAAATGAAGCGAATTCCCCTTGCCACGAATTCAGAACGGGCCGATTAGGACTATTTGTTAGAATGGAAAAACAAAAGGGTAAGAATTGGGGATGATGGTGGTTTTGGGGGAGACGCCACTTCCGGGAAGGAAGGTAAGTCTCAAAGACACCACAAGGGGTGGAAGGCCCTTCATAAGTCTCAAGCTTGGTTCAGCCAATAACCTAGGAGATACACTCTCTCAAGAAAAGTTTTATCCAAAGCAAAAGTCCCTCTATTTCCATTGAAATGCAATACATATAGGAATTCCATAAAGCCAAGAAATAAATGCACCATTTACTAACATTGATTGAGGCTTATTTATTAAATAACCTCCCTACTAGTGCATATGAAAAGGCAACAGCCACACTGAAGAAAAACTAGACAACCACTAAAATTCAACACTCCAAAATAAAAGAAAAATTAAAATAAACTGTTTTTAAAGCATGGCAAATAACACAACAGTACCAACAGTTTTTACAACTTTACTTAATTAAACCCACTTTGATTAAAATAACATTGCAGCAACATCCTCTATTTCATGAATCTTCAATGATGACCATGCATTGAATTAATTTTGCCTCTATGTCCTTTTCATTAGGTGCAACTTCCAGAATTGTTGCTACCACTTGTTGTAAAGCTTCTCTTGCTTTCCTAGCTCTTGCCCTTGTCATAGGTGTGCCAAGTCCTTCAAGCACCTTACTGTCTTTCTTTGTAGCTGTGTCCTCATCATCTTCTTCATCCCCTTTCCTTCCATTGCTTCTTCTTCCTCCACTTTTTCTCATTCTTCCACTTCTTCTTCTTCCTATTGTTCTCCTTCTTCCACTTGCACTTCTTCCTTTTCTTCTCGTTCTTCCATTTCTTCTTCTTCCTCTTCTTCTCCTTCTGCCACCTCTTCTTCCTCCTCCCATTCTCCTTCTTCCACTTCTTCTTCTTCATCTCCTTTCATTCCACTACTTCCTCCTATTCTTCTTATTGTCTCCTTCTACCACTTCTTCTACTTCTACTTGTTGTTCTTCTTCATTTCGTCTCCTTCTTCTGCTTCTTCTGCTTACACTTCTTCTTCTTCCTCTTCTTCCATTTCTTCTCCTTCCACAACTTCTTCTTCTTTCCTTTCCGTCTTCTCCTTCCTCTTTTTCTCCATCCCCCACTTTTGTTGCTTCCTATTGTTGCTCTTCCTCTTCTTCTCCTTCCCCCAAATCTTATGCTTACACTTCTTCTTCTTCTTCCTCTTCTCCTCCAGATTCCACTTCTTCTACTTCTTCTTCCCTTCCCTTCCCCTCCTTGTTCCTTTTCTTCCTTTTCTCCTTGTTCCAATTTTTCTTCTTCATCTGACCTCCTTCCACTACTTCTTCTTCCTCCTCTTGTTCACCTTCTTCAACTTCTTCACTTTCCACATCTTCTTCTTCTTCTTTTTCTTCCCCTTCTTCCACTTCTTCTAGTTACTCTCCTTCTTCTTCATCTTCTTATCTTTCTTCCACTTCTCCTGCCTCCTCTTGTTCTCTTTCTTCCACTTCTTCTTCATCCTCTCCTTTCCTTTCTTTTCTTCCTCTTCATCTCCTTCTTCTTCTTCCTTTCCTTCGTCATATCCCTCTTTTTCTCCTTCTTCTGCTTCCACTTGCATTTCTACCTCTTGTTCTCCTTCTTCCACTTCTTCTCCATCATCCCCACTCCTTCAACTACTTCTTCTTCTTCCTCTTGTTCACCTTCTTCCACTTCTACTACATCTACTTGTTCTTCTTCTTCCCTCTCTTCTCCTTCTTGCCCTTCTTCTGCCTGCACTACTTCTTCTTCCTCCCCTTCTTCTTCTCCTCCCATTTCCACTTCTTGTTCATCCTCTTTCCATCCATTGCTTCTTCTTCCTCCTCTTTTTCTCAGTCTTCCACTTCTTCTTCTTCTTCCTATTGTTCTCCTTCCACTTGCACTTCTTCCTTTTCTTCTCGTTCTTCCACTTCTTCTTCATCCTCTTCTTCTCCTTCTGCCACCTCTTCTCCCTCTTCCCATTCTCCTTCTTCCACTTCTTCTTCTTCATCTCCTTTCATTCCACTACTTCCTCTTATTCCTCTTATTCTCTCCTTCTACCACTTCTTCTACTTCTACTTGCTCTTCTTCTTCATTTTCGTCTCCTTCTTCCGCTTCTTCTGCTTACACTTCTTCTTCTTCCTCTTCTTCCATTTCTTCTCCTTCCACAACTTCTTCTTCTTTCCTTTCCGTCTTCTCCTTCCTCTTTTTCTCCATTCCCCACTTCTGTTGCTTCCCATTCTTGCTTTTCCTCTTCTTCTCCTTCCGCCAAATCTTATGCTTACACTTCTTCATCTTCCTCTTCTCCTCCAGATTGCACTTCTTCTGCTTCTTCTTCCCCTCTCTTCCCCTCCTTCTTCCTTTTCCTCCTTTTCTCCTTGTTCCAATTCTTCTTCTTCATCTGACCTCCTTCCACTACTTCTTCTTCCTCCTCTTGTTCACCTTCTTCAACTTCACTTTCCACATCTTCTTCTTCTTCTTTTTCTTCTCCTTCTTCCACTTCTTCTAGTTACTCTCCTTCTTCTTCCTCTTCGTATTTTTTTTGCACTTCTCCTGCCTCCTCTTGTTCTCTTTCTTCCACTTCTTCTTCATCCTCTCCTTTCCTTTCTTTTCTTCCTTTTCATCTCCTTCTTCTTCTTCCTCTCCTTCGTCATATCCCTCTTTTTCTCCTTCTTCTGCTTCCACTTGCATTTCTACCTCTTGTTCTCGTTCTTCCACTTCTTCTCCATCATCCCCACTCCTTCAACTACTTCTTCTTCTTCCTTTTGTTCACCTTCTTCCACCTCTACTACATCCACTCGTTGTTCTTCTTCCCTCTCTTCTCCTTCTTGCCCTTCTTCTGCCTACACTACTTCTTCTTCCTCCTCTTTTTCTCATTCTTCCACTTATTCTTCTTCTTCCTATTGTACTCCTTCTTCCACTTGCACTTCTTCCTTCTCTTCTCGTTCTTCCACTTCTTCTTCTTCCTCTTCTTCTCCTTCTGCCACCTCTTCTTCCTCCTCCCGTTCTCCTTTTTCCACTTCTTCTTCATCATCTCCTTTCATTCCACTACTTCCTCCTGTTCCTCTTATTCTTTCCTTCTACCACTTCTTCTACTTCTACTTGTTGTTCTTCTTCATTTTCGTCTCCTTCTTTCGCTTCTTCTGCTTACACTTCTTCTTCTTCTTCCTCTTCTTCCATTTCTTCTCCGTCCACAACTTCTTCTTCTTTCCTTTCCGTCTTCTCCATCCTCTTTTTCTCAATCCCCCACTTCTGTTGCTTCCCATTGTTGGTCTTCCTCTTCTTCCCCTTCCCCCAAATGTTATGCTTACACTTATTCTTCTTCTTCCTCTTCTCCTCCAGATTCCACTTCTTCTGCTTCTTCTTCCCTTCCCTTCCCCTCCTTCTTCCTTTTCCTCCTTTTCTCCTTGTTCCAATTCTTCTTCTTCATCTCACCTCCTTCCACTACTTCTTCTTCCTCCTCTTGTTCACCTTCTTCAGCTTCTTCACTTTCCACATCTTCTTCTTCTTCCTTTTCTTCTCCTTCTTCCACTTCTCCTAGTTATTCTCCTTCTTTTTCCTCTTCTTACCTTTCTTCCACTTCTCCTGCCTCCTCTTGTTCTTTTTCTTCCACTTCTTCTTCATCCTCTCCTTTCCTTTCTTTTCTTCCTCTTCATCTCCTTCTTCTTCTTCCTTTCCTTCGTCATATCCCTCTTTTTCTCCTTCTTCTGCTTCCACTTGCATTTCTACCTCTTGTTCTCCTTCTTCCACTTCTTCTCCATCATCCCCACTCCTTCAACTACTTCTTCTTCTTCCACTTGTTCACCTTCTTCCATGTCTACTACATCCACTTGTTCTTCTTCTTCCCTCTCTACTTCTTCTTCCTCCCCTTCTTCTCCTCCCATTTCTACTTCTTGTTCATCCTCTTTCCTTCCATTGCTTCTTTTTCCTCCTCTTTTTCTCATTCTTCCACTTCTTCTTCTTCTTCGTATTGTTCTCCTTCTTCCACTTGCACTTCTTCCTTCTCTTCTCGTTCTTCCACTTCTTCTTCTTCCTCTTCTGCCACCTTCTCTTCCTCCTCCTGTTCTCCTTCTTCCACTTTTTCTTCTTCATCTTCTTTCATTCCACTACTTCCTCCTGTTCTCCTTCTTCTACTTGTTGTTCTTCTTCATTTTCGTCTCCTCCTTTCGCTTCTTCTGCTTAAACTTCTTCTTTTTCCCTCTCTTCTCCTTCTTGCCCTTCTTCTGCCTACACTACTTCTTCTTCCTCCCCTTCTTCTTCTTCCTCTTCTTCTCCTTCTGCCACCTTCTCTCGCTCCTCCCGTTCTCCTTCTTCCACTTCTTCTTCTTAATCTCCTTTCATTCCACTACTTCCTCCTATTCCTCTTATTCTCTCCTTCTACCACCTCTTCTACTTCTACTTGTTTTTCTTCTTCATTTTCGTCTCCTTCTTCTGCTTCTTCTGCTTACACTTCTTCTTCTTCCTCTTCTTCCATTTCTTCTCCTTCCACAACTTCTTCTTCTTTCCTTTCCGTCTTCTCCTTCCTCTTTTTCTCAATCCCCCACTTCTGTTGCTTCCCATTATTGCTCTTCCTCTTCTTCTCCTTCCCCCAAATCTTATGCTTACACTTATTCTTCTTCTTCCTCTTTTCCTCCAGATTCCACTTCTTCTGCTTCTTCTTCCCTTCCCTTCCCCTCCTTCTTCCTTTTCCTCCTTTTCTCCTTGTTTCGATTCTTCTTCTTCATTTCACCTCCTTCCACTACTTCTTCTTCCTCCTCTTGTTCACCTTCTTCACTTTCCACATCTTCTTCTTCTTCCTTTTCTTCTCCTTCTTCCACTTCTTCTAGTTACTCTCCTTCTTCCTTTCCTTCGTCATATGCCTCTTTTTCTCCTTCTTTTGCTTTCGCTTGCATTTCTACCTCTTGTTCTCCTTCTTCCATTTCTACCCCAAATCTTATGCTTACACTTCTTCTTCTTCCTCTTCTTCCATTTCTTCTCCTTCCACAAGTTCTTCTTGTTTCCTGTCCGTCTTCTCCTTCCTCTTTTTCTCCATCCCCCACTTCTGTTGTTTCCCATTGTTGCTCTTCCTCTTCTTCTTCTTCCCCCAAATCTTATGCTTACACTTCTGCTTCTTCTTCCCTTCCCTTCCCCTCCTTCTTCCTTTTCCTCCTTTTCTCCTTGTTCCAATTCTTCTTCTTCATCTGACCTCCTTCCACTACTTCTTCTTCCCCCTCTTGTTCACCTTCTTCAACTTCTTCACTTTCCACATCTTCTTCTTCTTGGTTTTCTTCTCCTTCTTCCACTTCATCTAGTTACTCTGCTTCTACTTCCTCTTCTTATCTTTCTTCCACTTCTACTACATCCAGTTGTTCTTCTTTTTCCCTCTCTTCTCCTTCTTGCCCTTCTTCTGCCTACACTACTTCTTCTTCCTCCCCTTCTTCTTCTCTTCCTTGTTCCACTTCTTCTTCATCCCCTTTCCTTCCATTGCATCTTCTTCCTCCTCTTTTTCTCATTCTTCCACTTCTTCTTCTTCTTCTTCTTCCTATTGTTCTCCTTCTTCCACTTGCACTTCTTCCTTTTCTTCTCGTTCTTCCACTTCTTCTTCTCCTTCTGCCACCTTTTCTCCCTCCTCCCGTTCTCCTTCTTCCACTTCTTCTTCTTCATCTCCTTTCATTCCACTACTTACTCCTATTCCTCTTATTCTCTCCTTCTACAACTTCTTCTACTTCTACTTGTTGTTCTTCTTCATTTTCGTCTCCTTCTTCTGCTTACACTTCTTCTTCTTCCTCTTCCTCCATTTCTTCCCCTTCCACAACTTCTTCTTCTTTCCTTTCTGTCTTCTCTTTCCTGTTTTTCTCTATCCCCCACTTCTGTTGCTTCCCATTGTTGCTCTTCCTCTTCTTCTCCTTCCCCCAAATCTTATTCTTACACTTCTTCTTCTTCTTCCTCTTCTCCTCCAGCTTCCACTTCTTCTGCTTCTTCTTCCCTTCCCTTCCCCTCCTTCTTCTCCTTTTCTCCTTGTTCCAATTCTTCTTCTTCATCTCACCTCCTTCCACTACTTCTTCTTCCTCCTCTTGTTCATCTTCTTCAGCTTCTTCACTTTCCACATCTTCTTCTTGTTCCTTTTCTTCTCCTTCTTCCACTTCTCCTAGTTATTCTCCTTCTTTTTCCTCTTCTTACCTTTCTTCCACTTCTCCTGCCTCCTCTTGTACTTTTTCTTCCACTTCTTCTTCATCCTCTGCTTTCCTTTCTTTTCTTCCTCTTCATCTCCTTCTCCTTCTTCCTTTCCTTCGTCATATCCCTCCTTTTCTCCTTCTTCTGTTTCCACTTGCATTTCTACCTCTTGTGCTCCTTCTTCCACTTCTTCTCCATCATCCCCACTCCTTCAACTACTTCTTCTTCTTCCTCTTGTTCACCTTCTTGCACTTCTACTACATCTACTTGTTCTTCTTCTTCCTTCCCTTTTCCTTCTTCTACTTCCACTTGCTATTCTTCTTCTTTTTCGTCTGCTTCTTCCACTTCTTCTTCTTCCTCTTCTTCCGTTTCTTCTCCTTGCACTACTTCTTATTCTCCCCTTTCCTTCATCGCCTTCCGCTTTTTCTCTATCCCTCACTTCCTTTGATTGCAATTATCGCTCTTCCTCTTCTTCTTCTTCCTATTGTTCTCCTTCTTCCCCTTGCACTTCTTCCTCTTTTTCTCATTGTTCCACCTTTTCTTCTCCTTCTACCACCTCTTCTTCCTGCTCCCGTTATCCTTCTTCCACTCTTTCTTCTTTATCCATTCTGATTCTACTACTTCCTCCTATTCCTCTTGTTCTCCTTCTACCAGTTCTTCTGGTTCCACTTGGTATTCTTCTTCTTTTTTGTGTCCTTCTTCCATTCTTCTTCATCCCCTTTCCTTCCACTACTTCTTCTTCTTCCTCTTTTTCTCATTCTTCCACT
Organism: Psophocarpus tetragonolobus; assembly: GCA_037954015.1. NCBI lineage: Eukaryota > Viridiplantae > Streptophyta > Magnoliopsida > Fabales > Fabaceae > Psophocarpus > Psophocarpus tetragonolobus. Next base: position 28,522,648 of record CM075691.1, read on the forward strand.
TATTCTTCTTCTTCTTCCTATTGTTCTCCTTCTCCCACTTGCACTTCTTCCTCTTCTTCTCCTTCTTCGACTTCTTCTTCATCCTCCCGTTCTCCTTCTTCCACTTCTTCTTCATCCTCCCGTTCTCCTTCTTCCACTTCTTCTTCTTCATTTCCTCTCATTCCACCACTTCCTCCTATTCCTCTTGTTCTCCATCTACCACTTCTTCTGCTTCCACTTGTTCTTCTTCATTTTCGTCTACTTCTACCATTTCTTCTGCTTACACTTCTTCTTCCTCTTCTTCCATTTTTTCTCCTTCGACTACTTCTTCTTCCTCCCTTTCCTTCGTCTCCTTCCTCTATTTCTCCATCCCCCACTTCTTTTGCTACCAATTGTTCCTCTTCCTCTTCTTCTCGTTCCCCAAAATCTTCTGCTTACACTTCTTCTTCTTCCTCCTCTTCTCCTCCATATTCCACTTTTTCTGCTTCTTCTTCCTTTCCCTTCCCATCCTTCTTCCTTTTCCTCCTTTTCTCCTTCTTCCAATTCTTCTTGTTCATCCCACCTCCTTCCACTACTTGTTCTTCCTTCTCTAGTACACCTTCTTCAACTTCTTCTCGTTCAACATCGTTCTTACTCCCCTTCTTCTTCTCCTCCTTATTCCACTTCTTCTTCCTCCTCCCTTGCCTTGCTTTCCTTCTTCTCTTCTCCCTCTTCCACTACTTCTCCTTCTACTTATTTTTCTTCCTCTTGTTCTCCTTCTACTTATTTTTCTTCCTCTTGTTCTCCTTCTTCCACTTCTTCTTCTTCATCCCCTATCCTTCCACTACTTCTTCTTCTTCCTGTTTCTCTCATTCTTAAGCCTCTTCTTCTTCTTCAGTTGCTATTGTTCTCCTTCTTCCAGTTTTACTTCTTCCTCTACTTGTCGTTCTTCCACTTCTTCTTCTACTTCTTCCTCTTTTTCTCCTTCTTCCACTTATTCTCGTCAGCTCCTTCTTCTTCTACCCTTTCCTTCGTCTTTTCCCTCTTTTTCTCCTTCTTCTGCTTCCACTTGCATTTCTACCTCTTGTTCTTCTTCTACCACTTCTTCTTCATCATCCCCACTCCTTCAACTTCTTCTTCTTCTTCTTCTTCATATTATTCACGTTTTTCCACTTCTGCTGCTTCCACTTGTTCTTCTTTTTCCTTCTGTTCTCCTTCTTGCGCTTCTTCTGCCTACACTACCTCTTCTTCCTCCCCTTCGTCTTCTCCTCCTTCTTCTACTTCTTCTTCCTCCTCCCAGTCCTTGCATTCGTTCTTCTTCCTCTTCTCCCTCTTCCACTACTTCTCCTTCCACTTCTTCTTCTTCCTCTTTTTCTTCTTTCTCTTCTCCTTCCTGCGCTTCTTTTGCCTACACTACCTGCTCTTACTGCCCTTCTTCTTCTCCTCCTTATTCCACTTCTTCTTCCTCCTCCCTTGCCTTGCTTTCCTTCTTCTCTTCTCCCTCTTCCACTACTTCTCCTTCTACTTATTTTTCTTCCTCTTGTTCTCCTTCTTCCACTTCTTCTTCTTCATCCCCTATCCTTCCACTACTTCTTCTTCTTCCTGTTTCTCTCATTCTTAAACCTCTTCTTCTTCTTCTGTTCTTATTGTTCTCCTTCTTCCAATTTTACTTCTTCCTCTTCTTGTCGTTCTTCCACTTCTTCTTCTTCTTCTTCCTCTTTTTCTCCTTCTTTCACTTATTCTCGTCAGCTCCTTCTTCTTCTACCCTTTCCTTCATCTTCTCCTTCTTTTTCTCCTCCTTCGGCTTCCACTTGCATTTCTACCTCTTATTCTCCTTCTTCCACTTCTTCTTCATCATCCCTACTCCTTCAACTACTACTTCTTCTTCTGTTGTTCACCTTCGTTCACTTCTCCTGATTCCATTTGTTCTTCTTTGTCCTTCTCTTCTCCTTCTTGCGCTTCTTCTGCCTACACTACCTCTTCTTCCTCCTCGTCGTCTTCTCTTCCCTCTTCCACTTCTTCTTCCTCCTCCCAGTCCTTGCATTCCTTCTTCTCACTCTTCTCCCTCTTCCACTACTTCTCCTTCCATTTCTTCTGCTTCCTCTTGTTCTCCTTCTTCTCACTCTTCTCCCTCTTATTCCACTACTTCATCCTATTCCTCGTGTTCTCCTTCTACCACTTCTTCTGCTTCCACTTGGTATTCTCCTTCTTTTTCGTCTCCTTCTTCCACTTCTTTCATCCCCTTTCCTTCCACTACTTCTTCTTCTTCCTCTTTTTCTCACTCTTCCACTTCTTCTTCTTCTTCCTATTGTTCTGCTTCTCCTTCTTCTTCCTCTTGTTCTCGTTCTTCCACTTTTTCTACTTCCTTTTATTCTCCTTCTTCCACTTCTTCTTCATCCTCCCGTTCTCCTTCTTCCACTTCTTCTTCTTCATTTCCTTTCAATCCACCACTTCCTCCTATTCTTCTTGTTCTCCATTTGTTGTTGCTCTTCATTTTCGTCTCCTTCTACCACTTCTTTTACTTACACTTCTTCTTCTTCCTTTTCTTCCATTTCTTCTCCTTCGACTACTTCCCTTTCCTTCGTCTTCTCCTTCTTTTCTCCTTCCTCTGCTTTCACTTGCATTTCTACCTCTTGTTCTCCTTCTTCCAGTTCTTCTTCATCATCCCCACTCCCTCAACTTCTTCCTCTCGCTTACCTTCTTCCACTTCTGCTGGTTCCACTTCTTCTTCTTCCTCTCGTTCACCTTCTTCCACTTCTGTTGCTTCCACTTATTGTTCTTCTTCCTTCTCTTCTCCTTGTTGCACTTCATTTGCCTACACCACCTCTTCTTCCTGCCCTTCCTCTTCTCCTCCTTCTTCCAATTCTTCTTCCTCCTCCCTTGCCTGACTTTCCTTCTTCTTAGTCTTCTCCCTCTTCCACTACTTCTCCTTCCACTTCTTCTTCTTCCTCTCCTTCTTCTTCTTCTTCATCCCCTTTTCTTCCATTGCTTCTTCTTCTTGCTCTTTTCCTCCATATTCCACTTGTACTGCTTCTTCTTCCCTTCCCTTCCCCTTTTCTTCCTTTTCGTCCTTTTCTCCTTTTTCCAATTGTTCTACTTCATCCCTCCTTCCACTACTTCTTCTTCTTCCTCTTTTTCTCATTCTTCCACCTCTTCTTCTTCTACCTATTGTTCCCCTTCTTCCACTTGTACTTCTTCCACTTCTTCTTCTTCCTCTTCTTCTGCTTATTCCACTTCTTCTTCTTCCTCCCATTCTCCTTCTTCCACTTCTTCTTCTTCATCCCCTGTTATTCCACAACTTCATCCTATTCCTCGTGTTCTCCTTCTACCACTTCTTCTGCTTCCACTTGGTACTCTACTTCTTTTTCATCTCCTTCTTCCATTTCTTCTTCCTCCTCCCTTTCCTTGACTTTCTTCTTCTTACTCTTCTCCCTCTTCCGCTACTTCTCCTTCGCCTTCTTCTTCTTCCCCTTGTTCTCCTTGTTCCACTTCTTTTTCTTCAGCACCTTTGCTTCCACTGCTTCTTCTTCTTCCTTTTTTTCTCATTCTTCCACTTCTTCTTCTTCTTCCTATTGTTCTCCTTCTCCCACTTCTTCCTCTTCTTCTCGTTCTTCCACTTCTTCTACTTCCTCTTGTTCTCCTTCTTCCACTTCTTCTTCATCCTCCCATTCTCCTTCTTCCACTTCTTCTTCTTCATTTCCTCTCATTCCACCACTTCCTCCTATTCCTCTTGTTCTCTATCTACCACTTCTTCTGCTACCACTTGTTGTTCTTCTTCATTTTCGTCTCCTTCTACCACTTCTGCTTACACTTGTTCTTCTTCCACTTGCACTTCTTCCTCTTCTTGTGTTTCTTCCACTTCTTCTTCTTCCTCTTCTTCTCTTTCTTCCACTTCTTCTTCCTCCTTCGATTCTCCTTCTTCCACTTCTTCTTCTCCATCCGCTCTCATTCCACTAGTTCCTCCTATTCCTCTTATTCTCCTTCTACCACTTCTTCTACTTCTACTTGTTGTTCTTCTTTTTTTTCATCTCCTTCTTCCACTTCTTTTATTTACACTTCCTCTTCTTCCATTTCTCCTCCTTCCACTACTTCTTCATCTTTATTTTCCTTCTTCTACTTCCCCTTTTTCTCCATCCCACACATCTTTTGCTTCCAATTGTTGCTCTTCCTCTTCTTCTCCTTCCCATTTCTTCTTTTTCTTCCTTTTCTCCTCTATATTCCACTTCTTCTGCTTCTTCTTCCTTTCCCTTCCCTTCCTTCTTCCTTTTCGGCATTTCTCCTTCTTCCAGTTCTTCTTCTTCATCCCACCTCCTTCCACTACGTCTTCCTCCTCTTGTTCACGTTCTTCAACTTCTTCTCTTTCCACATCTTCTTCTTCTTCCTTTACCTGTGCTTCTTATACTTCTTCTGCTTACTCTCCTTCTTCTATTTCTTTCACTTCTTCTACCTCCTCTTGTTCTCTTTCTTCCACTTCTGCTTCATCCTCTCCTCTCCTTCTTCTTCTTCCGTTTCCTTCCTCTTCTCCCTCTTTTGCTCCTTCTTCTGCTTCCACTTGCATTTCTGCCTCTTTTTCTCCTTCTTCCACTTCTTCTTCATCATCCCCAGTCCTTAAACTACTTCTTCTTCTTCCTATTATTTGTGACTAACTACCCTTCCATTAAGACCACACACTGAATTAATTTTGGCTCTATGTCCATCACTTTAGGTGCAGCCTCCAGAACACTTGCTACCACTACTTGTAATGCCACTTTTACTTTCCCAGCTCTTGGTCTCATCATAGGAGCCCCAAGTCCTTCAAGCACTTTGTTGTCTTTCTTTTTAGGTGCATTCTCATGACTTCCCCTCCTTCTTCCTTTTCCTCCTTCTCTCCTTCTTCCAGTTCTTCTTCTTCATCGCACCTCCTTCCACAACTTCTTCTTCCTCCTCTTGTTCACCTTCTTCCACTTCTTCTCTTTCCACATCTTATTCTTCTTCCTTTTCTTCTCCTTCTTCCACTTCTTCTGCTTACTCTCCTTCTTCTTCCTTTTTTTCTCTTTCTTACACTTGTCCAGCCTTTTCTGGTTCTCTTTCTTCCACTTCTTCTTCATCTTCTCCTTTCCTTCTTTTTCTTCCCCTTCATCTCATTCTTCGTTTTCTCCCCCTTTTCTCCTTCTTCTCCTTTCACTTGCATTGATACCTCTTGTTCTCCTTCTTCCACTTCTTCTTTCATAATCCCCACTCCTTCAACTACTTCTTCTTCTTTGTCTTGTTCACCTTGTTCCACTTCTGCTGCTTCCACTTGTTCTTCTTCTTTCTTCCCTTCCCTTTCTTGCACTTTTTCTACCTACACTACCTCTTCTTCCTCCCCTTCCTCTTCTCCTCCTTCTTCCACATCTTCTTCCTCCTCCCTTGCCTTGCTTTCCTTCTTCTTACTCTTCTCCCTCTTCCACTACTTCTCCTTCCAGTTCTTCTTCTTCGCCTTCTTCTCTTTCTTCCACTTCTTCTTCTTCATCTCTTTTCCTTCCACTGCCTCTTCTTCTTCCTCTTTTTCTCATTCGTGCACTTCTTCTTCTTCCTATTCGTCCCCTTCTTCCGCTTGCACTTCTTCCTCTTCTACTCGTTCTTGTACTTCTTCTTCTTTCTCTTCTTCTCGTTCTTCCACTTCTTCTTCCTCCTACTGTTCTCCTTCTTCCACTTCTTCTTCTTTATCCCCTCTCATTCGACTACTTCCTCCTATTCCTCTTGTTCTCCTTTTACCACTTCTTCTGCTTCCATTTTGTTGTTCTTCTTCTTTTTCATCTCCTTCTTGCACTTCTTTTGCTTACACTTCTTCCTCTTCCATTTCTTCATGTTCCACTACTTCTTCTTCTTCCCTTTCTTTCTTCTCCTTCCTCTTTTTCTCCATCCCCCACTTCTTTTGCTTCCAATTGTTGCTCTTCCTCTTCTTCTCCTTCCCCTAAATCTTCTGCTTACACTTCTTCTTCTTCTCCTTCATATTGCTCTTCTTCTCCTTCTTCCTCCTCCCGTTCTCCTTCTTCCATTTCTTCTTCTTCATACCCTCTCATTCCACTACTTCCTCCTTGTTCTCCTTCTACCACTTCTTCTGCTTCCACTTGTTGTGGTTCTTCTTTTTCTGTCCTTCTTCTACTTCTACTGCTTACACTTCTTCTTCTTCCTCTTCTTATATTTCATCTCCTTCCACTACTTCTTCTTGTTCCCTTTCCTTCTTCTCATTCCTCTTTTTCTCCATCCCCCACTTCTTTTGGTTCTAATTATTGGTCTTCCTGTTCTTCTCCTTCCCCCAAATCTTCTGCTTACACTTCTTCTTCTTCTTCCTCTTCTCCTCCATATTCTACTTCTTTTTCCCTTCCTTTCCCCTCCTTCTTCCTTTTTCCTCCTTTTCTCCTTCTTCCAGTTCTTCTTTTTCATCCCACCTCCTTCGACTGTGATGCATTCTCCCCAAGCAAGGGCCCTATCACTAGGGCCATGGCTAGGAGAATAGAAGAAGACATGGCTAGAGTAGAGGGAGGAAGATCTCACATCCATATGACCATCAAGTTATGCAAGCCATGACTTATTTACTTGTAATTTTTATTTTAGGAGCCTAGGATTTTATTTTGGACATGTATTAGTCCATTTAATTTTCTAGGAGGTGTCTTAGTAATAAGAAGGGGTAAGATTAGCTTTTGGGCCTTGATTTAGGAAATAAGGGGGTAGTTTGATAACTACACCCTCTTTTGCTAAATAAAACCCAAAACTAATAAAGGAGTAATCTTGGCCCTTGGATGAGGTAGCTTAGGCACCAATTCTCATCTAAAAGAGGGTATTGATTGGACTTTGGGCTTCAATCCTCCTCCCTTGGATGACTCCTTTTAATCCTAGCCCTTCATTTCCTTCATGACTTGTCCAAGAGGTTAGCTCCCTCTATAAAAAGGTGCTCCTTCACACTCTTGTATTTTTGACACTTGATTGAATGGAAAAACCTTGAGTTGGCCAAAATTCTCTTAGTGTCCACCCTTCTCTCTTTGAGAATTCCTTAGGTTTTTATCAAGGGTTCCATCCCTTGTGGCAAACTTTCCCTCTTAGGCTTATCTTACCTTAAGTGGCACCTAAAACCACCTCACTTCTTACTTCTCCACAAACCATTTCACCAAAGAAGAAAACTTCTAGAAAAAGATCAAGGGAGGCATGCATCATTTGGTATCTAGAGCATTGGTTCTAGAGGTCTAAACTCTCTTCCTATCTCATTTATTTTTTCTTTCCGTTTTCCTATTTTATTTTATCTTTAATTTCCGCAATTTTTTCTAGCTTTCCATTGTTGTTTATCATTTCCGTTTATGTCTTGAGTTTATTGTTTTGAGTTATAGTTTATTTGCACCATTTATCTTTTGCTTGATGCAATTTATATTGTTCTTTTCTTTGCATCTACGTCTCTCCCATATTCATTAATTTCCGCTTAAGCTTTGAGTTGGGTTCTTTCTTGCTTGAATTTTGGTTTTGAGAATTTCTTGCTAAAAATCCATGTCGTTGTTGTGAATTCCACAACCTTGTGGGCAAGAAATTTAGACCAAATTTTGTGTTTCCTTGCACCTAGTTGCCTTGTTTTTGCTTTATTTTTAGCTTTTATTTTTCACTTTTATACTCTTGTGTAGTTGTCTATAAGTCATGTTTATAGTTTCCCATTTTGTCTATTAATTCCTTTTAAGTTTAGTCTCTTTTGTTTTTACAAAAAAAAAATTGAAACTTCTTAAATTGAGCAACATAGAGGGTCATACCTCATGTCTAAGTCTCTTTATAAGTTCATGTGCTTTTAGTTTCAAGCATATTCTTAAAAAAAAATCAAAAATAGTTGCTCAATTTCCTTTGTCTTTATTTTCCTTATACGTATAATTAGTAGCTCATTTGTGTGGTAAAGGTAGTTCTTGTTTGTGGGTGCTTTCACTTAAGCTATAAGTTTGGTATTTGTGTTCAACAAATTACTAAAAATTTAACAAAGCTTGAGTCCAGTGGCACACCAAACTACTAAACCATTAACACATCTATAGCTACTTTGCATTTTGAAGTCATTTCTAGTAGTACCTAAATTGCTGCTTTTAATTTTCTTTATTGTTCCAAGCGCATAACTCTTTGTTATCAAGCACTAAATTCACAATCAATTTAGGTGCATCTAGTAAATATTCAAAAAAAAAAAACAAGAAAACAAAGTCTAAAATAAAATACAAAAAAAACAACGAAGGATTAAAAAAAAAAAGAGAACAAACAAAAGAAAAGAAAGTTTGAAAAAAAATTCATTTGATGTACCTAACCTAAAATTAGCAAGTGCTTCAACTTTGAACTTGGAACCTTAAAAGAAATTTTATTACTTTTGGTACACTAGAACTTGATATTTGTGTTCTTCTACTCTTTAATCTAGTGTCATTCTTAGGTATTCCATTGTGTGCTCTCTTTCTTTTGTTTACCTTTTAGTTGTTGCTTGTCTTTTAAATCATGTTTCTAGTTTATCTTATATACTCTTACCATTTGGTTAAGTGTCCTTTTGATTGTGTTATCTTTTATTGCTTTTTGAGTTTCTATTCGCACCTCCCCTTGCTACTTTTGGTTTCTTTGGTTTGTGTGTTAGTGTCACTTTTGGGAGAAAGCTTGAAAAAGGAGCTTACCACAAGGGTAGCATATTTTGGAAGGTTGGACTAAGAGCCTAAGGGATCACCTCAAAAGGAAATACACCTAGCCGTGAGGACTTTGATTTGAGGGAGCATTTAGAGAATCATTTTTTGAAGATAGAAGGAAGAGAGAAGAATAAGGGAAAGGAGAGAAGATGAAGAAAGGAGAGAAAGAAAAGAAAGAGAAAGAAGAAGAAAAAAAGAAAGCATGGGAATGGTGAGAATTACAAAATGAAAGGGATAGTCTTAGGTTCCCCATCTAGACATACCCATAGGAGTGAAAGTGAGGAAGAATACTACAATCATCCTAGGAGAAACTCCCATTCATCCATGCATAATAATGGGGCCCCTCCAAGGGAGCCCAAAATTGATCTCCCCCCATTTCATGGGAGGGAAGATGTGGAAGCCTACCTTGATTGGGAAATCAAGGTAGAACAACTCTTCACTTGCCATGAGGTAAGAGAAGAAAGAAAGGTTCCAATGGCAACCCTTAGCTTCCAAGGGCATGCCATGCATTGGTGGTTTGGGTTAACCAATGAGAGAATCCGCACCAATATGCCTTCCATAAGATATTGGAATGATCTTAGAAGTGCTCTAAGAAGAAGGCATATTCCCTCTTGGTATGAAAGAGATCTTTTGGATAGACTCCAAAGGCTAAGGCAAACCAACCTTAGTATAGAAGAGTATAGACAAAAGATGGAACTTCTTATCTTGAGGACGGGTATCATTGAGGAACCCAAGGCCACTATGGCAAGGTTTTTGTGTGGGTTGAGCCCCGAAATTCGTGATAAGGTGGAGCTCTTCTCATACAATTCCCTTGATGAGTTAGTTCAACTTTGCATCAAGGTGGAAAATCAACTTAGAAGGAAAACTTTTAAAAAGGATAACCCACCTTATGTAAAGAGGGACCAACCTACGGGGAACTCTTTCAAGAGTTACCCCAAAGAGGAACACCCCAAGCACTTCAAAGAGCATAAAACATCACATATAGAGAGAAAAACCCCTACTACTAACTCTCACGAGAAAGTTAGTAGTATCAAATGCTTTAAATGTCTTTGGAGAGGCCACATTGCCTCTCAATGCCCTACTAAGAGAAACATCATCATGAGGGCCCAAGATGTTTATAGTAGTGAGTCTAGCTCACACTCCTCTAGTGAGAGCGAAGGAGAAGGGGTTCATGCATACCAATTTGATTGTGATGAAACCGCTTATGCATGTGAGGGAGACCTCTTAATGATAAGAAGATTTCTTGGAGGCCAACCTTTGAAAGTGTCCTCATCTCAAAGGGAGAACATATTCCACACTCGCTGTAAGGTGAATGAAAAAATATGTTCTCTCATTGTGGATAGTGGGTCATGCTGCAATTGTTGTAGCTCAAGGTTGGTGGAAAAGCTAGCCTTGACCTCACTTCCCCACCCTAAGCCTTACAAGCTTCAATGGCTCAATGAGCAAGGGGAAATGGAGGTCAATGAGCAAGTCAAGGTTCCAATTTCCATTGGGTCTTATAAAGATGAGATCCTGTGTGACATAGTCCCAATGGAAGCTGGCCATATCTTGCGAGGAAGACCATGGCAATTTGATAAGAAAGCCATACACCATGGTCATTCCAATAACATCATCCTCACTCATAAGGATAAGCGTATTAAGTTGTGTCCTCTAACACCTTCACAAGTGGCGGAGGACCAACTTATCATGAAACATAAGAGAGATGAGGAGAAAAAAAAAAGCAAAGCTTTACCCCTAAAGCTTGAAAGGGGTAAAGAGGTTGAGTTGGAAGTTGGTGCCCCTTCCAAGAAAGTCATTAGTAAAGGGAGTTTATTTGCGACAAAATTGGATTTAAAGGAAGCCCCCTTAACTAACAGACCTTTCTATCTCCTCCTTTGCAAAGAGGCATCCCCCATTTCTTCCCCCTCCACTTTTTTCCCTTCTAGTTCTAGCACTGCCATAGAACTTGGACCTGAGAACCTACCTCAAGAGGTTCAAGAGCTTTTAAAGGAGTTTCGTGATATATTCCCTAATGAAGTTCCCAAAGGACTTCCTCTAATTAGGGGTATAGAACACCAAATAGACTTGGTACCTGGGGCTAGCCTGCCTAATAGGCCTGCTTATAGGACTAACCCCATGGAGACCAAGGAGATTGAATCTCAAGTCCAAGAACTATTGGAGAAGGGTTGGGTTCAAGAGAGCCTAAGCCCTTGTGCTGTGCCAGTTTTGTTGGTGCCTAAGAAGAATGGCCAATGAAGGATGTGCATTGATTGTCGAGCAATCAATAACATCACCATCAAATATAGGCACCCTATCCCTAGGATTGATGACATGCTTGATGAATTGCATGGGGCCCAATTGTTTTCAAAAATTGATCTTAAGAGTGGTTATCACCAAATCCGCATCAAGGAAGGTGATGAGTGGAAAACCGCTTTTAAGACCAAGTTTGGGCTGTATGAGTGGTTGGTAATGCCCTTTGGGCTTACCAATGCCCCAAGCACCTTCGTGAGGCTTATGAATCATGTCCTTAGGGATTGCTTAGGAAAATTTTGTGTTGTTTATTTTGATGACATCTTAGTGTATAGCAAGAGCCTAGATGAACATGTAGGTCATCTTAGGCGCGTCTTTTGCATTCTTAGGTCACACCAACTCTATGGAAATCTTGAAAAATGTAATTTTTGTGTGGAGAGTGTGGTGTTCTTAGGTTTTATAGTTAATAAAAATGGGGTTCAAGTAGACCCCGACAAAATCAAAGCCATCCAAGAATGGCCCACCCCAAAAAGTGTGACTGAGATCAATAGTTTTCATGGTCTCGCGAGCTTTTACAGGCGCTTTGTGCCTAACTTCTCCACACTTTTCTCACCAATCAATGATTTGGTGAAGAAGGAAACTCCTTTCCTTTGTGGTGAAAAACAACAAAAAGCCTTTGAACTTATCAAAGAGAAACTGACCCATGCACCAGTTTTAGCTCTTCCTGACTTTTCTAAAACTTTTGAGCTAGAGTGTGATGCATCGGGAGTGGGTGTGGGAGCTGTGTTGTTACAAGGTGGTCATCCCGTGGCTTATTTTAGTGAAAAACTAAATGGAGCCGCCTTAAACTACCCCACCTATGATAAAGAGTTTTACTCTTTAATAAGGGCCCTTCAAACTTGGGAACATTATCTTGTACCCAAGGAGTTCATCATTCATAGTGACCATGAGTCACTTAAGTATTTGAAGGGTCAAGGCAAGCTTAATAAAAGGCATGCTAAATGGGTAGAATTTCTTGAGACTTTCCCTTATATCATCAAATACAAGAAAGGAAAACATAATGTGGTGGCTGATGCTTTGTCTCGTAGACATACCCTTTACACCACCTTAAGTGCAAAGATTCTTGGATTTGATAATATTAGAGAAATGTATCTTTCTGATAAGGATTTTGGATCCATTTATGCTGCCTCTACATTCGCATGTAAAACCCAAAATGGGTTCTTTGTGAGTGACGGGTACCTTTTCAAAGGTAGCAGACTTTGTGTACCCCAAGGATCTATGAGAAATCTGTTGACAAAAGAGAGCCATGAGGGTGGGCTCATAGGGCATTTTGGAATTAACAAAACTCTTCTGCTTTTACAAGAAAAATTCTTTTGGCCCCATATGAAGAAAGACGTCTATAGACATTGTCGTTGATGCATTGCTTGCTTGCAAGCTAAGTCTAAGATAATGGCTCATGGATTGTACACACCCTTACCTGCTCCTTCTACACCTTGGCTGGATATTAGTATGGATTTCATCCTTGGCCTGCCTCAAACCCAACGAGGTGCAGACTCTATCTTTGTAGTGGTAGATAGATTTTAAAAAATGGCTCACTTTATACCATGCCACAAGATAGATGATGCGAGAAACATTGCGAGACTTTTCTTTAAAGAAGTTGTCCGTTTACATGGAATTCCCCAATCCATAGTCTCTGATAGAGATGTGAAGTTCCTTAGCCACTTTTGGAAAACATTGTGGGCAAGGCTAGGAACTAAACTCTTATTTTCTACCACATGTCACCCCCAAACTGATGGGCAGACTGAGGTAGTAAATAGATCTCTATCTACTATGCTTAGGACACTTCTTCGAGGAAATCACAAGTCTTGGGATGAATACCTACCCCATATTGAGTTTGCATACAACCGGGTGGTTCAAAGGACCACCAAGCATTCTCCCTTTGAAGTTGTTTATGGCTTCAACCCCCTTACTCCTCTTGATATCTTGCCCTTACCCTTCCCTTCTTCTGTTCACAAAGAAGGAATAGTAAGAGCGGATTTTGTTAAAATATTACATGAAAGGGTAAAGGCCAACATTGAACATCATTCAAAGGAGTATGCTAGTAAAGCCAATAAGGGCAGGAAAGAAATTATCTTCAATGAAGGGGATTGGGTATGGCTTCATTTGAGGAAGTATCCCTTCCCTACTCAAAGGAAGTCCAAGCTTAGCCCTCGAGGAGATGGTCCCTTTCAAGTCCTCAAGAGAGTGAACAACAATGCATACATATTAGATCTCCCTGAGGACTATGGTGTCAGTACTACCTTTAATGTTTGTGATTTGATCCGTTTTGTAGGTACTGATGAAGAAGAGGAGGACCTATCAGATTTGAGGTCAAATCCTTCCCAAGGGGGAGGGGATGATGCATTCTCCCCAAGCAAGGGCCCTATCACTAGGGCCATGGCTAGGAGAATAGAAGAAGACATGGCTAGAGTAGAGGGAGGAAGATCTCACCTCCATATGACCATCAAGTTATGCAAGCCATGACTTATTTACTTGTAATTTTTATTTTAGGAACCTAGGATTTTATTTTGGACATGTATTAGTCCATTTAATTTTCTAGGAGGTGTCTTAGTAATAAGAAGGGGTAAGATTAGCTTTTGGGCCTTTATTTAGTAAATAAAGGGGTAGTTTGATAACTACACCCTCTTTTTGTAAATAAAACCCAAAACTAATAAAGGAGTAATCTCGGCCCTTGGATGAGGTAGCTTAGGCACCAATTCTCATCTAAAGGAGGGTATTGATTGGACTTTGGGCTTCAATCCTCCTCCCTTGGATGACTCCTTTTAATCCTAGCCCTTCATTTCCTTCATGACTTGTCCAAGAGGTTAGCTCCCTCTATAAAAAGGTGCTCCTTCACACTCTTGTATTTTTGACACTTGATTGAATGGAAAAACCTTGAGTTGGCCAAAATTCTCTTAGTGTCCACCCTTCTCTCTTTGAGAATTCCTTAGGTTTTTATCAAGGGTTCCATCCCTTGTGGCAAACTTTCCCTCTTAGGCTTATCTTACCTTAAGTGGCGCCTAAAACCACCTCACTTCTTACCTCTCCACAAATCATTTCACCAAAGAAGAAAACCTCTAGAAAAAGATCAAGGGAGGCATGCATCACACTACTTCTTCTTCCTCTTGCTAACCCTCTTCCAGTTCTTCTCTTTCGACATCTTCTTCTTCTTCCTTTTCTTCTCCTTCTTCGAATTCATCTCCTTACTCTCCTTCTTCTTCCACTTCTTCTCTTTCTTTGACTTCTCCTACCTCCTCTTGTTGTCTTTCTTCCACTTCTTCTTTATCCTCTCCTCTCCTTCTTTTTCATCACCTTCTTCTTCTGCCCTTTCGTTCGTCTTCTCCCTCTTTTTCTCCTTCTTCTGCTTCCACCTGCATTTCTACCTCTTGTTCTGCTTCTTCCACTTCTTCTTCATCATACCCACTGCTTCAACTACTTCTTCTTCGTCTTGTTTACCTTCTTGCACTTCTGCTGCTTCCACATGTTCTTCTTCTTCCTTCCGTTCTCCTTCTTGCACTACTTCTTACATTACCTCTTCTTCATCCCCTTCTTCTTCTCCTCCTTCTTCCACTTCTTGCTCCTCCTCCTTTGCCTTGCTTTCCTTCTTCTTACTCTTCTACCTCTTCCACTACTTCTCCTTCCACTTCTTATTCTTCCTTTTCTTCTCCATCTTCCCCTTTTTCTTCCTTCCACTGTTTCTTCTTCTTCCCCTTTTTCTATTTCTTCAACTTGTTCTTCTTCTTCCAATTGTTCTCCTTCTTCCCCTTGCACTTCTTCCTCTTCTTCTCGTTCTTCCACTTCTTCTTCTTCCCCTTCTTCCATTTCTTCTGCTTCCACTACTTCTTCTTCTTCCCTTTCCTTCTTCTCCTTCCTCTTTTTCTCCATCCCCCACTTCTTTTGCTTCCAATTGTTGCTCTTCCTCTTCTTCTCCTTACCCCAAATCTTCTGCGTACACTTGTTTTTCTTCTTCCTCTTCTCCTTCATATTCCACTTCTTTTGCTTCTACTTCCCTTCCCTTAGCCTCCTTCTTCCTTTTCCTCCTTTTCTCCTTCTTCCACTAGTTCTTCTTCATCCCACCTCCATCCAATACTTCTTCTTCCTCCTCTTTTTCACCTTCTTTTTCCACATCTTTTTCTTCTTCTATTTATTCTCCTTCTTCTAGTTGTTCTGTTTACTCTCCTTCTTCTTCCTTTTCTTCAATTTCTTCCACTTCTTCTACCTCCTCTTGTTCTCTTTCTTCCACTTCTTCTGCCTCCTTTCATTCTCTTTCTTCCACTTCTTCTTCATCCTCTCATCTGCTTCTTTTTCTTCCTCTTCATCTCCTTCTTCTTCTTCCCTTTCCTTTGTTTTCTCCCTCTTTTTCTCCTTCTTCTGCTTCCACTTGCATTTCTACCTCTTCTTCTCCTTCTTCCACTTCTCCTTCTTCCTCTTGTTCACCATCTTCCACTTCTGCTGCTTCCACTTGTTCTTATTCTTCTGTCCCTTCTCCTTCCTGCACTTCTTCTGCCTACACTACCTCTTCTTCCTCCCCTTCTTTTTCTCCTCCTTCTTCAACTTCTTCCTTCTCCTCCCCTTGCCATGCTTTCCTTCTTCTTACTTTTTTCCCTCTTCCACTACTTCTCCTTCCACTTTTTCTTCTTCCCCTTCTTCTCCTTCTTCCATTTCTTCTTCCTCCTGCCGTTCTCCTTCTTCTACTTATTCTTCTTCATCCCCTCTCATTCCACTACTTCCTCCTATTCCTCTTGTTCTCCTTCTACCACTTGTTGTTGTTCTTCTTTTTCATCTGCTTCTTTCACTTCTTTTGCTTACGCTTCTTCTTCTTCCATTTCTCTCCTTCCACTACTTCTTCTTCTTCCTGTTCCTTCTTCTCGTTCCTCTTTTTCTCCCTGGCCCACTTATTTTGCTTCCAATTGTTGCTCTTCCTCTTCTTCTCCTTCCCCCAAATCTTTTGCTTACACTTCTTCTTCTTCTTCCTTTTCTCCTCCATATTCCACTTCTTCTGCTTCTTCTTCCAGTCCCTTCCCCTCCTTCTTCCTTTTCCTCCTTTTCTCCTTCTTCCAGTTCTTCTTCTTCATTCCACCTCCTTTCAGTACTTCTTCTCCCTCCTCTTGTTCACCTTCTTCGACTTCTTCTCTTTCCACATCTTCTTCTTCTTTCTTTTCTTCTCCTTCTTCCACTTCTTCTGCTTACTCTCCTTCTTCTTCCTCTTTTGCTCTTTCCTCCATTTCTGTTGTCTCCTCTTGTTCTCTTTCTTCTACTTCTTCTTCTTCTTCCCTTTCCTTCGTCTTCTCCCTCTTTTTCTCCTTCTTCTGCTTCCACTTGCATTTCTACCTCTGGTTCTCCTTCTTCCATTTCTTCTTCATCATCCCCACTCCTTGAACTAATTCTTCTTCTTCCTCTTGTTCACACTTCCTCTTGATGGGCAGAATTGAGTATGAATGGAAAAGACAAAAAATGGAATTAGAATTGATAGACTCCACACTTCCAAGGATGGAAGATATGTCTACGAGATTGCACACACAAAGGGGTGAATTACCTTTGATAAATCTCAAAAGATTTTGGATTGTCAAGAACCCAAAGGAGAGAAAATCTCAACTAGTTTTTTTATTTCCAAAATATTCTGCCTTACATATGAGTCTTGCCCAAATTTATATGCCTAATAAACTCAGCTTGTGTAGGTTTAGTGGCTTTCTAAATTCAGCTGAAGTTACAAAATAATAAAAACTAATAATGGGCAGCTTAATAACAAAGTGTAACTGCCAAAGCAAATTAAACATGTATACTAATTAGAATTGATAACCTAGGTGGCTGCAACTTTAATTAGACAATTCTGGTTGCCCACCATTAACTAAGTAAAGTCCAAGAAAATTAGTTTAATTTATTCCAAACTTCTCTTCCATTAAGGTCAAGCATTTTCTCTTCAGTCCTGAGACAATTAACAATTTTAAACTTTATTTCTTCAATGTTTGGCTCTTTTTGCAAAAGGGCTGCCAATATTTGTTGAATAGCTTCCTTAGCTCTTCTTGTCCTTGCCCTTGTCATAGGTCCTCCAAGTCCTTCAAGCTTCATGTCCTCATCACCAAATCTTCTGCTTACACTTCTTGTTCGTCTCCCTCTTCTCCTCCATATTCCACTTCTTTTGCTTCTTGTTCCCTTCCCTTCCTCTCCTTATTCCTTTTCCTCCTTTTCTCCTTCTTCTAGTTCTTCTTCTTCATCCCACCTCCTTCCACTACTTCTTCTTCCCCCTCTTGTTCACCTTCTTGCACTTCTTTTGCAGATTCTCCTTCTTCATCCTCTTCTTCTCTTTCTTCCACTTCTTCTGCCAACTCTAGTTCTCTTTCTTCTACTTCTTCTTCATCCTCTCCTCTCTTTCATTTTCTCCTTCTTTCTTTTCCTTCGTCTTCTCCCTCTTTTTCTCCTTCTTCTGCTTCCACATGCATTACTACCTCTTGTTCTCCTTCTTCCACTTCTGCTTCATCATCCCCACTCCTTTAACTACTTCTTCTTCTTCCTCTTATTCACCTTCTTTCACTTCTGCTGCTTGCACTTGTTCTTCTTCTTCCTTCCCTTCTCTTTCTTACCCTTCTTCTGCCTACACTACCACTTCTTCCTCCCCCTCTTCTTCTCCTCCTTCTTCCACTTCTTCTTCCTCCTCCCTTGCCTTGCTTTCCTTCTTCTTACTCTTCTCCCTCTGCCACCACTTCTCCTTCCACTTCTTCTTCTTCCCCTTTTACTCCTTCTTCCACTTCTTCTTCTTGCTTCTTCTTCTTCCTATTGTTCTCCTTCTTCCGCTTGCACTTCTTTCTATTCTTCTCGTTCTTCCACTTCTTCTTCTTCCTCTTGTTCACCTTCTTCCACTTCTGCTGCTTCCACTTGTTCTTCTTCTTCCTTCCTTCCCTTCTCCTTCTTGCACTTCTCCTGCCTACACTACCTCTTCTTCCTCTCCTCCATCTTCCACTTCTTCTTCCTTCCCCCATGCTTTTCTTTTCTTCTTCTTACTCTTCTCCCTCTTCTACTACTTCTCCTTCTACTTCTTCTTCTTCCTCTCCTTCTCCTTCTTGCACTTCTTCTTCTTCATTTTCCTTCCACTGCTTCTTCTTCTTCCTCTTTTTCTCATTCTTCAACTTCTTCTTCTTCTTCCTAAAGTTCTCCTTCTTCTACTTTAACTTCTTCCTCTTCTTCTCGTTCTTCCACTTCTTCTTCTTCCTATTCTTCTCCTTCTTGCACTTCTTCTTCCTCCTCCTGTTCTCCTTCTTCTACTTCTTCTTCTTCATCCCCTCTCATTCCACTACTTCCTCCTATTCCTCTTGTTCTCCTTCTACCACTTCTTCTGCTTCCACTTGCTGTCTTCTTCTTTTTCGTCTCCTTCTTCCTCTTCCTCTGCTTACACTTCTTCTTCTTCCTTTTCTTCCATTTCTTCTCCTTCCACTACTTCTTCTTCCTCCCTTTCGTTCTTCTTCATCCTATCCCCTCCTTCTTTTTCTTCCTCCTATTCCTCTTGTTCTCCTTCTACCACTTCTTCTGCTTCCACTTGTTTTTCTTCTTCTTTTTCATCTCCTTCTTCCACTTCTTTTGCTTACACTTCTTGTTCTTCCATTTCATCTCCTTCCACTACTTCTTCTTCTTGTTTCTCTCATTCTTCCACTTCTTTTTCTCCATCCTTGGAAGTGGCGTCATTTATCCCTTCGTTAAACCATTTTCATCCTTTCCATTTTCTTGTTTACCCAATTCTCATTGTTTTGTTAACTTATTACCTTCCAACCTAGATAGATTCGCAAAACAAATTCATCCGCTCTGGATTTCTATCACCGTTGTTCTCCTTGTTCCACTTCTTCTTCTTCAGCTCCTTTCCTTCCACTACTTCTTCTTCTTCCTATTATTCTCCTTCTTCCTCTTGCACTTCTTCCTCTTCTTCTCGTTCTTCCACTTCTTCTTCTTCCTCTTCTTCTCCTTCTTCCACTTATTCTTCCTCCCCCCGGTCTCATTCTTCCACTTATTCTTCCTCCTCCCGGTCTCCTTCTTCCACTTATTCTTCCTACTCCCATTCTCCTTCTTCCACTTCTTCTTCTTCATCCTCTCTCATTCCACTACTTCCTCTTATTCCTCTCGTTCTCCTTCTACCACTTCCTGTATTTCCACTTGTTCTTCTTCTTTTTAGTCTCCTTCTTCCACTTTTTTTTCTTCCTCTTCTTCCATTTCTTCTCCTTCCACTACTTCTTCTTCTTCCCTTTCCTTTTTCTCCTTCCTCTTTTTCTCCATCCCCCACTTCTTCTGCTTCTTCTTCCATTCCTTTCCCCTCCTTCTTCCTTTTCCTCCTTTCATCCTTCTTCCTGTTCTTCTTATTCATCCCACCTCCTTCCACTACTTCTTCTTCCTCCTCTTGTTCACCTTCTTCCAGTTCTCCTCTTTCCACATCTTCTTCCACTTCTTATCTTTCCACATCTTCTTCTTCTTCCTTTTCTTCTCCTTCTTCCACTTCTTCTTCTTAGTCTCCTTCTTCTTCCTCTTCTTCTCTTTCTTCCACTTCTTCTGCCTCCTCTTGTTCTCTTTCTTCTACTAATTCTTCATCCTCTACTCTCCTTCTTTTTCTTCCTTTTCATCCCCCTTCCTTCCACTAGTTCTTCTTCTTCCTCTTTTTCTCATTCTTCCTCATCTCCTCCTTCTTCCACTTCTTCTTCCTCTGCCCTTGCCTGGCTTTCCTTCTTCCTACTCTTCCCTCTCTTCCACTACTTCTCCTTCCTTCTTCCACTTATTCTTCCTCCTCCCGTTCTCCTTCTTCCATTTATTCTTCCTGCTCCAATTCTCCTTCTTCCACTTCTTCTTCTTCATCCCCTCCCATTCCACTACTTCCTCCTATTCCTCTTGTTCTCCTTGTACAACTTCTTCTGCTTCCACTTGTTGTTCTTCATCTTTTCCGTCTCCTTTTTGGACTTCTTCTGCTTATACTTCTTCTTCTTCCTCTTCGTCCATTTCTTCTTCTTCTATTTCTTTTCCTTCCACTACTTCTTCTTCTTCCTCTTTTTCTCATTCTTGCACTTCTTCTTCTTCTTCCTATTGTTCTCTTTCTTCCACTTGCCCTTCTTCCTCTTCTTCTCGTTCTTCCACTTCTTCTTCTTCTAATTCTTCTCCTTCTTCCACTTCTTCTTCCTCCTCCCGTTCTCCTTCTTCCACTTCTCATTCCTCATCCCCTCTAGTTGCACTACTTTCCTCCTATTCCTATTGTTCTCCTTCTACCAATTCTTTTGCTTCCACTTGTTGTTCTTCTTCTTTCTTTTGCTTCCAATTGTTGCTCTTCCTCTTCTTCTGCTTCTTACCCTTCTTCTTTTTCCTCCTCTTCCCCTCGATATTCCACTTCTTCTACTTCTTCTTCCCTTCCCTTCCCCTCCTTGCTCCTGTTCCTCCTTTTCTCCTTCTTTCACTTCTTCTTCATCAACCTCACTCCTTCAACTACTTCTTCTTCTTCCTCTTGTTCACCTTCTTCCACTTCTGCTGCTTGCACTTGTTCTTCTTCTTCCTTCTCTTCTCCTTCTTGCGCTTCTTCTGCCTACACTACCTCTTCTTCCTCTCCTTCATTTTCTCCTCCTTCTTCCACTTCTTCTTCCTCCTCCTTTCCCTTGCTTTCCTTCTTCTTACTCTTCTCCCTCTTCGACTACTTCTCCTTCCACTTCTTCTTCTTCCTCTTCTTCTCCTTCTTCCAGTTCTTCTTCTTCATCCTTTTTCCTTCCACGACTTTGTCTTATTCCCCTTTTTCTCATTCTTCCACTTCTTCTCCTTCTTCTCCTTCTTTAACTCTTCTTCCTCCTCCCGTTCTCCTTGTACCACCTCTTCTACTTCCAGTTGTTCTTCTTCTTCTTTTCGTCTCCTTCTTCTTCTTCCCTTTCCTTCGTTTTCTCCCTCTTTTCTCCATCTTCTTCTTCCACTTGCACTTCTACCTCTTGTTCTCCTTCTTCCACTTCTTCTTCATAATCCCCACTCCTTCGACTACTTCTTCTTCTTCTTGTTGTTCACCTTCTTCGACTTTTGCACTTCCACTTGTTCTTCTTCTTCCTTCCCTTCTTCTTCCTTCCCTTCTCCTTCCTGCACTTCTTCTACCTACACTACCTCTTCTTCCTCCCCTTCTTTTTCTCCTCCTGCTTCCACTTCTTCTTGCTCCACCTTTGCCTTGCTTTCCTTTTTCTTACTCTTCTCCCTCTTCAACTACTGCTCCTTCTACTTCTCCTTCCACTTCTTCCTCTTCCTCTTCTTCTCCTTCTTCCATTTCTGCTTCTTCATCCCTTTTCCTTCCACTGCTTCTTCATCTTCCCCTTTTTCTCATTCTTCCACTTCTTCTTCTTCTACCTATTGTTCTCCTTCTTCCACTTGCACTTCTTCCTCTTCTTCTCGTTCTTCCACTTCTTCTTCTTCCTCTTTTTCTCCTTCTTCCACTTCTTCTTCCTCCTTCCGTTCTCCTTCTTCCACTTCTTCTTCTTCATCCCCTCTGATTCCACTACTTCCTCCTATTCCTCTTGTTCTCCTTCTACCACTTTTCTTCTTCCACTCGTTGTTCTTTTTCTTTTTCCTCTCCTTTTTCCACTTCTTCTGCTTACGCTTCTTCTTCTTCCTCTTCTTCCATTTCTTCTCCTTCCACTACTTCCTCTTCTTCCCTTTCCTTCTTCTCTTTCTTCTTTTTCTCCATCCCCCGCTTCTTATGCTTCCAATTGTTGCCCTTTCTCTTCTTCTCCTTCTGCGAAGTGTTCTGCTTACACTTCTTCTTCTCGTTCCTCTTCTCATCCATATTCCACTTCTTCTGCTTCTTTTTCCTTTCCTTTCCCTTCCTTCTTCCTTTTCCTCCTTTTCTACTTCTTCTAGTTCTTTTTCTTCATCCCACCTCCTTCCACTACTTCTTCTTCCTCCTCTTGTTCACCTTCTTCCAATTCTTCTCTTTCCACATCTTCTTCTTCCTTTTCTTCTCCTTCTTCCACGTACTCTCTTTCTTTTTCCTCTTCTTCTCTTACTTCTACTTCTCTTGCCTTCTCTTGTTCTCTTTCTTCCACTTCTGCTTCATCTTCTCCTCTCCTTCTTTTTCTTCCTGTTCATCTCCTTCTTCTTCTTCCCATTCCTTCGTCTTCTCCCTTTTTTTCTCCTTCTTCTTCTTCCATTTGCATTTCTACCTCTTGTTCTCCTTCTTCCACTTCTTCTTTGTCATCCCCACTCCTTCAACTACTTCTTCTTCTTCAGTCTTTTCTCATTGGTCAACTTCTTCTTCTTCTTCCTATTGTTCTCCTTCTTCCACTTGCGCTTCTTGCTCTTCTTCTCGTTCTTCCACTTCTAATTCTTCCTTTTCTTCTCCTTTTTCCACTTCTTCTTCCGCCTCCTGTTCTCCTTCTTCCACTTGTTCTTCTTCATCCCCTCTCATTCCACTACTTTCTCCTATTCCTCTTGTTCTCCTTCTACCACTTCTTCTGCTTCCACATATTATTCTTCTTCTTTTTCGTCTCCCTCTTCCACTTCTTCTACTTACACTTCTTCTCCTTCCACTACTTCTTCTTCTTCCCTTTCCTTTTTCTCCTTCCTCTTTTTCTCCATCCCCCATTTCTTTTGCTTCCAAATGTTGCTCTTCCTCTTCTTCTCCTTACCCCAAACCTTCTGCTTACACTTCTTTTTCCTCTTCTCCTCCATGTTCCACTTCTTCCTCCTCCCTTGCCTTGCTTTCCTTCTTCTTACTTTTCTCCCTCTTCCACGACTTCTCCTTCCACTTCTTCTTCTTCCTCTTCTTCGACTTCTTCTTCTTCTTCATCCCCTTTCCTTCCACTGCTTCTTCTGCCTCCTCTTGTTCTCATTCTTCCACTTGCACTTCTTCCTCTTCTTTTTGTTCTTCCACTTCTTCTTCTTCCTCTTCTTCTCCTTCTTCCACTTATTCTTCCTTCTCCCGTTCTCCTTCTTCAACTAATTCTTCCTCGTCCCGTTTTCCTTCTTCAATTTCTTTGTTTTCATCCCCTCTCATTCCACTACTTCCTTCTATTCCTGTCGTTCTCTTTCTACCAGTTCGTTTGCTTTCACTTGTTGTTCTTTTCCATTTTTGCCTCCTTCTTCCACTTCTTCTGCTTCCACTTCTTCTTCTTCTATTTCTTCTCCTTCCACTACTTCTTCTTCCGTTTCCTTCTTCTCCTTCGTCTTTTTCTGCTTCCAATTGTTGCTCTTCCTCTTCTTCTCCTTCCCCCAAATCTTCCACTTACACTTCTTCTTCTTCCTCCTCTTCCCTGGATATAATCCATTTCTTCTGCTTCTTCTTCCCTTCCCTTCCCCTCTCCTCCTTCCTTTTCCTTCTTTTCTCCTTCTTCTGGTTCTTCTTCTTCATCCCACCTCCTTCCACTACTTTTTCTTCCTCCTTTTGTTCACCTTCTTCCACTTCTTCTTACTTTTGTTCTCCTTCTTCCACTTCTTCTTCATCATCCCCAATCCTTCAACTACTTCTTCTTCTTCCTCTTGTTAACCTTCCCCCACTTCTGCCGCTTCGACTTGTTCTTCTTCTTCCTTCCCTGTTCCTTCTTACACTTCTTCTGCCTACACTGCCTCTTGTTCCTCCCCTTCTTCTTCTCCTCCTTCTTACACTTCTTCTTCCTCCTCCCTGGCCTTGCTTTCCTTCTTTTTACTCTTCTCACTCTTTTACTACTTCTCCTTCCACTTCTTCTTCTTCCTCTTCTCCTCGTTCTTCCACTTCTTCTTCTTAATCCCCTTTCCTTCCACTGCTTCTTCTTCTTCCTCTTTTTCCCATTCTTCCACTTCTTCTTCTTCCTCCTATTGTTCTCCTTCTTCCACTTGCCCTTCTTCCTCTTCTTCTCGTTCTTCCACTTCTCGTCCTCCTCCTGTTCTCATTCATGCACTTTTTCTTCTTCATCCCCTCTCATTCCACTACTTCCTGCTATTCCTCTTGTTGTCCTTCTACCACTTCTTCTGCTTCCACTTGTTGTTCTTCTTCTTTTTCGTCACCTTCTTCCATTTCTTTTGCTTACACTTCTTCTTCTTCAATTTCCTTTATTTCCATTACTTCTTCTTCCCTTTCCTTCTTCTCCTTCCTCTTTTTTACCATGCCCCACTTCTGTTGCTTCCAATTGTTGCTCTTCCTCTTCTTCGCCCTCCCCCAAATCTTCTGCTTCCAATTGTTGCTCTTCCTCTTCTTCTCCCTACCCCAAATGTTCTACTTGCACTTCGTCTTCTTCTTACTCTTCTCCTCCACATTCCACTTCTTCTGCTTCTTCTTCCCTTCCCCTCTTTCGACTACTTCTTCTTCCTCCTCTTCTTCACCTTCTTCCACTTCTTCTCTTTCCATATCTGGTTCTTGTTTGTTTTTTTCTCCTTCTTCCACTTCTTCTGCTTACTTTCCTTCTTCTTCCTCTTCTTCTCTTTCTTCCACTTCTTCTGAATCCTTTTGTTCTCTTTCTTCCACTTCTTCTTGATCCTCTCCTCTCCTTCTTTTTCGTCCTATTCATCTCCTTCTTCTTCTTCCCTTTCCTTCGTCTTCTCCCTTTTTTTCTCCTTCTATTACTTCTTCTTCCTCCTCTTATTCACCTTCTTCTACTTCTTCTCCTTCCACATCTTCTTTTTCTTCCTTTTCTTCTCCTTCTTCCACTTGTTCTGCTTACTTTCCTTGTTCTTCCTCTACTTCTCTCTCTTCTTGTTCTCCTTCTTCCATTTCTTCTTCATCATCGCCACTTCTTCAACTAATTCTTCTTCTTCCTCTTGTTCTTCTTCTTCTTTCTCTTCTCCTTCTTGCACTTCTTCGACTTACACTACCTCTTCTTCCTTCCCTTCACCTTCTTGCACTTCTTCTGCTTACACTTCTTCTTCTTCCATTTCTTCTGCTTCCACTACTTCTTCATCTTCCCTTTCCTTCTTCTCCTTCCTCTTTTTGTCCATTCCCCACTTCTTTTGCTTCCAATCATTGCTCTACCTCTTCTTCTCTTTCCCCCAAATCTTCTGCTTACACTTCTTCTTCTTCTTCCTCTTCTCCTCCATATTCCACTTCTTCTGCTTCTTCTTCCCTTCCCTTCCCCTCCTTCTTCCTTTTCCTCCTTTTCTCCGTCTTCCAGTTCTTCATCTTCATCCCACCTTCTTCTACTGCTACTTCTTCCTCCTCTTGTTCACCTTCTTCCACTTCTTCTCTTTCCACATCTTCTTCTTCTTCCTTTTCTTCTCCATCTTCCATTTCTTCTACTTACTCTACTTTTTCTTCCTCTTCTTCTTTTTCTTCCACTTCTCCTCCCTCATCTTATTCTCTGTCTTCCACTTCTTCTTCCTCCTCTCCTCTCCTTCCTTTTCTTCCTCTTTGTCTCCTTCTTCTTCTTCCCTTTCCTTCGTCTTCTTCCTCTTTTTCTCCTTCTTCTGCTTCTACTTGCCTTTCTACCTTTTGTTCTCCTTTTTCCAGTTCTTCTTCATCATCCCCAATCCTTCAACTACTTCTTCTTCTTCTTCTTGTTCACCTTCTTCCACTTCTGCTGCTTCCACTTGTTCTTCTTCTTCTTTCCCTTCTCCTTCTTGCACTTCTTCTGGCTACACTACCTCTTCTTCCTCCCCTTCTTCTTCTCCTACTTCTTCCACTTCTTCTTCCTCCTCCCTTCCCTTGCTTTCCTTCTTCTTACTCTTGTCCCTCTTCGACTACTTATCCTTCCACTTCTTCTTCTTCCTCTTCTTCTCCTTCTTCCAGTTCTTCTTCTTCATCCCTTTTCCTTCCACGACTTTGTCTTATTCCCCTTTTTCTCATTCTTCCACTTCTTCTCCTTCTTCTCCTTCTTTAACTCTTCTTCCTCCTCCCGTTCTCCTTCTACCACTTCTTCTACTTCCAATTGTTGTTCTTCTTCTTTTCTTCTCCTTCTTCCACTTCTTCTCCTTACACTTCTTCTTCTTCCTCTTCTTCCATTTCTTCTCCTTCCACTACTTCTTCTTCCCTTTACGTCTTCTGCTTCTTCTTTTTCTCCATCCCCAATTCCTTAATTTCCAATTTTTGCTCTTGCTCTTCTTCTCCTTCCCCCAAATCTTCTGCTTACACATCTTCTTCTTCATCCGCTTCTCTTCCATATTCCACTTCTTCTGCTTCTTCTTCCCTTCCGGTCCCCTCCTTCTTCCTTTTCCTACTTTTCTCCTTCTTCAGGTTCTTCATCTTCATCCCACCTCCTTCCATTACTTCTTCTTCCTCCTCTTGTTCACCTTCTTCCACTTCTTCTCTTTCCACATCTTTTTCTTCTTCGTTTTCTTCTCCTTCTTCCACTTCTTCTGCTTACTCTCCTTCTTCTTCCTCTTCTTCTGTTTCTTCCACTTCTCCTGCCTCCTCTTGTTCTCTTTCTTCAATTTCTTCTTCATCCTCTCCACTCCTTCTTTTTCTTCCTCTTTATCTCCTTCTTCTTCTTCCCTTTCCTTCGTCTTCTCCCTCTTTTTCTGCTTCTTCTGCTTCCACTTGCATTTCTACCTATTGTTCTCCTTCTTTCCACTTCTTCTTCAACATCCCCACTTCTTCAATTACTTTTTCTTCTTCCTCTTGTTCTCCTTCTTCCACTTCTGCTGCTTCCACTTCTTTTTCTTCTTCCTTTCCTTCTCCTTCTTGCACTTCTTCTGCCTACACTACCCCTTCTTCCTCCCCTTCTTCTTCTCCTCCTTCTTCCACTTCTTCTTCCTCCTCCCTTGCCTTGCTTTCCTTCTTCTTACTCTTCTCCCTCTTCCACTACTTCTCCTTCCACTTCTTTTTCTTCCTCTTCTTCTCCTTCTTCCACTTCTTCTTCATCTCCTTTCCTTTCACTGGTTATTCTTCTTCCCTTTTTACGCATATTTCCACTTCTTCTTCTTCTTGCTATTGTTCTCCTTCTTCCACTTGCACTTCTTCTTCATCCCCTCTCATTCCACTACTTCCCCCTCTTCCTCTTGTTCTTTTTCTACCACTTCTTCTGCTTCCACTTGTTGTTCTTCTTCTTTTTCATCTCTTCTTCCACTTCTTCCTCTCCCTCTTCTTCTATTTCTTCTCCTTCCACTACTTCTTCTTTTTCCTTTTCCATCTTCCCCTTCCTCTTTTTCTCCATCCCCCACTTCTTTTGCTTACAATTGTTGCAATTCCTCTTCATCGCCTTCTCCCAAATCTTCTGCTTACACTTCTTCTTCATCCCTTTTCCTTCAACTACTTCTTCTTTTTCCACTTTCTCTCATTCTTCAACTTCTTCTTCCTATTGTTCTCCTTCTTTCACTTGCACGTCTTCCTCTTCTTCTCGTTCATCCACTTCTTCTGCTTCAACTTCTTTTTCTTCTTCTTTTTCGTCTCCTTTTTCCACTTCTTCTTCTTCCTCTCCCTCCATTTCATCTCCTTCCACTACTTCTTCTGGTTCCCTTTCCTTCTTATGCTTCCTCTTTTTCTCCATCCCCCACTTCTTTTGCTTCCAATTGTTGCTCTTCCTCTTCTTCTCCTTCCCCCAAATCTTCTTCTTACACTTCTTCTTCTTCTTCCTCTTCTCCTCCCTATTCCACTTCTTCTTCCCTTCCCTTCCTCTCCTTCTTCCTTTTCCTCCTTTTCTCCTTCTTCCAGTTCTTCTTCTTGATCCCACCTCTTTCCACTACTTCTTCTTCCTCCTCTTGTTCACCTTCTTCCACTTCTTCTCTTTCCACATCCTCTTCTTCTTCCTTTTCTTCTCCTTCTTCCACTTCTTCTGTTTACTCTCCTTCTTCTTCCTCTTCTTATCTTTCTTCCGCTTCTCCTACCTCCTCTTGTTCTCTTTCTTCCACTTCTTCTTCATCCTCTCCTCTCCTTCTTGTTCTTCCTCTTCATCTACTTCTTCTTCTTCACTTTCCTTCCTCTTCTCCCTCTTTTTCACATTCTTCTGCTTCCACTTGCATTTCCTTGATCTTTTTCTAGAGGTTTTCTTCTTTGGTGAAATGGTTTGTGGAGAGCTAAGAAGTGAGGTGGTTTTAGGCGCCACTTAAGGTAAGATAAGCCTAAGAGGGAAATTTTGCCACAAGGGATGGAACCCTTGATAAAAACCTAAGGAATTCTCAAAGAGAGAAGGGTGGACACTAAGAGAATTTTGGCCAACTCAAGGTTTTTCCATTCAATCAAGTGTAAAAAATACAAGTGTGTGAAGGAGAACCTTTTTATAGAGGGAGCTAACCTCTTGGACAAGTCATGAAGGAAATGAAGGGCTAGGATTAAAAGGAGTCATCCAAGGGAGGAGGATTGAAGCCCAAAGTCCAATCAATACCCTCCTTTAGATGAGAATTGGTGCCCAAGCTACCTCATCCAAGGGCCAGGATTACTCCTTTATTAGTTTTGGGTTTTATTTAGCAAAAGAGGGTGTAGTTATCAAACTACCCCCTTATTTCCTAAATAAAGGCCCAAAAGCTAATCTTACCCCTTCTTATTACTAAGACACCTCCTAGAAAATTAAATGGACTAATACATGTCCAAAATAAAATCCTAGGTTCCTAAAATAAAAATTACAAGTAAATAAGTCATGGCTTGCATAACTTGATGGTCATATGGAGGTGAGATCTTCCTCCCTCTACTCTAGCCATGTCTTCTTCTATTCTTCTAGCCATGGCCCTAGTGATAGGGCCCTTGCTTGGGGAGAATGCATCACTCCTTCTTCTTCCTCTTCTTATCTTTCTTCCGCTTCTCCTACCTCCTCTTGTTCTCTTTCTTCCACTTCTTCTTCATCCTCTCCTCTCCTTCTTGTTCTTCCTCTTCATCTACTTCTTCTTCTTCACTTTCCTTCCTCTTCTCCCTCTTTTTCACCTTCTTCTGCTTCCACTTGCATTTCTACTTCTTGTTCTCCTTCTTCCACTTCTCCTTCCTCTTGTTCATCTTTTTCCACTTCTGCTCCTTCCACTTGTTCTTCTTCTTCCTTCCCTTCTGCTTCTTGCACTTCTTTTGCCTACACTACCTCTTCTTCCTCCCCTTCTTCTTCTCCTACTTCTTCCACTTCTTCTTCTTCATCCCTTCTCATTCCACTACTTTCTCCTATTCCTCTTGTTCTCCTTCTACGTCTTCTTCTGCTACCACTTGTTGTTGTTCTTCTTTTTTTGTCTCCTTCTTCTACTTCTTTTGCTTACACTTCTTCTGCTTTCACTTGTTGTTATTTTTCTTATTCGTCTCCTTCTTCTACTTCTTTTGCTTGCACATCTTCTTCTTCCATTTCTTCCATTTCTTCTTCTTCATCCCCTTTCATTCCACTACTTATTCCACTTCTTCCTCTTCTTCTCGTTCTTCCCCTTCTTCTTCTTCCTCCTCTTCTCCTTCTTCCACTTTTTCTTCCTCCTCTTATTCTCCTTCTTCCACTTCTGCTTCTTCATCCCCTCTGATTCCACTACTTCCTCTTATTTCTCGTGTTCTCCTTGTACCACTTATCTTCCCTCCACTTGTTGTTCTTCTTCTTTTTCCTCTCCTTCTTTCAGTTATTCTGCTTGCACTTCTACCTCTTGTTCCGCTTCTCCTCCATATTCCACTTCTTCTGCTTCTTTTTCCCTTCCCCTCCTTCTTCTTTATCATCCCCACTTCTTCAACTACTACTTCTTCTTCATCTTGTTTACCTTCTTCCACTCGTGTTGCTTCCACTTGTTCTTCTTCTTCCTTCTCTTCTCCTTCTTGCACTTCTTCTGCCTAGACTACCTCTTCTTCCTCGGCTTCTTCTTTTTCTTCCACTTCTTGTTCTTCCTGTTGTTCACCTTCTCCCACTGATGCTGCTTCCAATTGTTCTACTTCTTCCCTCTGTTCTCCTTCTTGCACTTCTTCTGCCTACACTACCTCTTCTTCCTCCCCTTCTTCTTCTCCTCCTTCTTCCACTTTTTCTTCCTCCTCCCTTGCCTTGCTTTCATTCTTCTTACTCTTCCCCCTCTTCAACTACTTCTGCTTCCACTTCTTCTTCTTCAACTTCTTCTTCTTCATCCTCTTTTCGTTCACTACTTCTTCTTCTTCCTCTTTTTCTCATTCTTCAACTTCTTCTTCTTCTTCCTATTGTTCTCCTTCTTCCACTTGCAATTCTTCCTCTTCTTCTCGTTTTTCCACTTCTTCTTGTTCATCCCCTTTGCTTCCACTACTTCTTCTTCTTCCTCTTTTTCTCATTCTTCCACCTCTTCTTCTTCTTCTTCCTATTGTTCTCCTTCTTCCACCTGCATTTCTTCCTCTTCTTCGCTTTCTTCCAGTTCTTCTACTTCCTCTTCTTCTCTTTCTTCCACTACTTCTTCCTCCTCCCGTTCTCCTTCTTTCACTTCTTCTTCTTCATCCCCTCTTATTCCATTACTTCCTCTTATTCCTCTTGTTCTCCTTCTACCACTTCTTCTGCTTAAACTTCTTCTTCTTCCCCTTCTTCCATTTCTTCTCCTTCCACTACTTCTTCTTCTTCCCTTTCCTTCTTCAACTTCCTCTTTTTCTCCATGCCCTACTTTGCTTGCTTCCAATTGTTGCTTTTCCTCTTCTTCTCCTTCCCCCAAATCTTCAGCTTACACTTCTTTTTATTTCTCTTCTCCTTCATATTCCACTTCTTCCGCTTCTTCTTCCTTTCCCTTCCCCACCTTCTTCCTTTTCCTCCTTTTCTCCTTCTTTCAGTTCTTCTTCTTCATCCCACCTCTTTCCATTGCTTCTTCTTCCCCCTCTTGTTCACCTTCTTCCACTTCTTCTCCTTCCACATCTTCTTCGTCTTCCTTTTTTTCTCCTTCTTCCACTTCTTCTGCTTACTCTCCTTCTTCTTCCACTTCTTCTGTTTCTTCCACTTCTTCTGCCTCCTCTTGTTCTCTTTCTTCCACTTCTTCTTCATCCTCTCTTCTCCTTCTTTTTCTTCCTCTTCATCTCCTTCTTCTTCTTCCCTTTCCTTCATCTTCTCCCTTTTTTTCTCCTTCTTCTGCTTCCACCTGCATTCTACCTCTTGTTCTCCTTCTTCCACTTCTTCTTCATCATCCCCACTCCTTTAACTACTTCTTCTTCTTCCTCTTGTTCACCTTCTTCCACTTCTACTGCTTCCACTTGTTCTTCTTCTTCCTTCCTTTCTCCTTCTTCCACTTCTTTTGCTTACACTTCTTCTTCTTCCTCTTCTTCCATTTCTTATCCTTCCCCTACTTCTTCTTCTTGCCTTTCCTTCTTCTCCTTCCTCTTTTTCTCCATCCCCCACTTCTTTTGCTTCCAATTGTTGCCCTTCCTCTTCATCTCCTTCTCCAAATCTTCTGCTTACACTTCTTCTTCTTCTTCATGTTCTTCCTCTTATCCTCCATATTCCACTTCTTCTGCTTCCCCTTCCCTTCCCTTCCCCTGCTTCTTCCTTTTCCTCCTTTCTCCTTCTTCCAGTTCTTCTTCTTCATCCCACCTCCTTCCACTACTTCTTCTTCCTCCTCTTGTTCACCTTCTTCCACATTTTCTCTTTCCGCATCTTCTTCTTCTTCCTTTTCTTCTACTTCTTCCACTTCTTTTGCAGACTCTACTTCTTCATCCTCTTCTTCTCTTTCTTCCACTGCTTGTTCATCCTCTCCTATCCTTCTTTTTCTACCTCTTCATCTGCTTCTTCTTATTCCCTTTCCTTCTTCTTTTCCCTCTTTTTCTCCTTCTTCTTGTTCCACTTGTTCTTCTTCTTCCTTCTCTTCTTGCACTTCTTCTGCTACACTACCTCTTCCTCCTCCCCTTCTTCTTCTCCTCCTTCTTCCATTTCTTCTTCCTCCCCCGTCTACTTGCTTTCCTTCTACTTACTCTTCTCCCTCTTCCACCACTTCTCCTTCCACTACTTCTTCTTCTTCATGCCCATTCCTTCCACTGTTTCTTCTTCTTCCTCTTCTTCTCTTTTTTCCACTTCTCTTGCCTCCTCTTGTTCGCTTTCTTCCACTTCTTCTTCTTCATCCCCTTTCCTTTCACTGCTTCTTCTTGTTCCTCTTTTTCTCATTCTTCCACTTCCTACACTAGCTTTTCTTCCTCCCCTTCTTCTTCTCCTCCTTCTTCCACTTCTTCTTCCTCATCCCTGTCCTTGTTTTCTTCTTCTTACTCTTCTCCCTCTTCCACTACTTCTCCTTCCATTTCTTCTTCTTTATTTTTTTCTCCTTCTTTCATTTATTCTTCCCCCTCTCGTTCTCTTTCTTCCACTTATTCTTCCTCCTCCCGTTCTCCTCCTTCCACTTCTTCTTCTTCATCCCCTCTCATTCAACTACTTCCTCCTATTCCTCTTGTTCTCCTTCTACCACTTCTTCTGCTTCCACCTATTATTCATCTTCTTTTTCGTCTCCTTCTTCCACTTCTTCTGCTTCCATTTCTTCTTCTTCCTCTTCTTCCATTTCTTCTCAGTCCACTACTTCTTCTTCTTCCCTTTCCTTCTTCTACTGCCTCTTTTTCACTATCCCCCACTTCATTCGTTTCCAATTGTTGCTCTTCCTCTTCTTCTCCTTCCCCCAAATCTTCTGCTTAGACTTCTCCTTCTTCTTCCGCTTCTCCTCCATATTCCACATCTTCTGCTTCTTCTTCCCTTCCTTTCCCCTCCTTCTTCCTTTTCCTCCTTTTCCCCTTCTTCCAGTTCTTCTTCCATTTCTTCCCTTTCCACATCTTCTTCTTCTTCCTTTTCTTCTCTTTCTTCCACTTCTTCTGCTTACTCTCCTTCTTCTTCCTCTTCTTCTCTATCTTCCACTTCTCCTACCTCCTCTTGTTCTCTTTCTTCCACTTCTTCTTCATCACGCCACTCTTTCAACTACTTCTTCTTCTTCCTCTTATTCACCTTCTTCCACTTCTGCTGCTTGCACTTGTTCTTCTTCTTCCTTCCCTTCTCCTTCGTCCACTTCTTCTGCCTACACTACCTCTTCCACCTACTTTTCTTCTTCTCCTCCTTCTTCCACTTCTTCTTCGTCCCCTGTTGTCTTGCTTTCCTTCTTCTTACTCTTCTCCGTCTTCCACTACTTGTCCTTCCACTTCTTCTTCTTCCTCTTGTTTTCCTTCTATCACTTCTTCTTCTGCATCCCCTATCCTTCCACTACTTCTTCTTCTGTTCCTATTGTTCTCCTTCTTCCAGGTTTACTTCTTCCTCTTCTTCTTGTTCTTCAACTTCTTCTTCTTCTTTTTCCTCTTCTTCTCCTTCTTCCACTTATTCTCGTCAGCTCCTTCTTCTTCTTCCCTTTCCTTCGTCTTCTCCTTCTTTTTCTCCTTCTTTTGCTTCCACTTGCATTTCTACCTCTTGTTCTCCTTCTTCGACTTCCTCCTCATCATCCCCAGTCCTTCAACTACTTCTCTTCTTCCTCTTGTTCAGCTTCTTCCACTTATGTTGGTTCCACTTGTTCTTCTTCTTCCTTCCCTTCTCCTTCTTCCACAACTTCTCTTTCAATTTCTTCTTCTTCGTCTTGTTCTCCTTCTCCTACTTCTTCTTCATCCCTTTTCCTTCCACTGCTTCTTCTTCTTCCTCTTTTTCTGATTCTTCCATTTCTTCTTCTTCTTCCTATTGTTCTTCTTATCCAACTTGCACTTCTTCCTCTTCTGCTCCTTCTTCCACTTCTTCTTCCTTCTCCCGTTCTCTTTCTTCCACTTCTACCACTTCTTCTTTTTTTGTCTCCTTCTTCCACATCTTCTGCTTACACTTCTTCTTCTTCCTCTTCTTCCAATTGTTCTCCTTCCACTACTTGTTCTTCTTCCCTTTCCTTCTTCTCCTTCCTCTTTTTTTCCATCCCCCACTTCTTTTTCTTCCAATTATTGCTCTTCCTCTTCTTCTCCTTCCCCAAAATCTTTTGCTTACACTTCTTCTTCCTCTACCTCTTCTGCTTCATATTCCTTTCCCTTCCCTTCGTTCTTCCTTTTCCTCCTTTTCTCCTTCTTCCAATTCTACTTCATCCCACCTCCTTCCACTACTTCTTCTTCCTCCTCTTGTTCAGCTTCTTCCACTTCTTCTCTTTCCACATCTTCTTCTTCTTCCTTTTCTTCTCGTTCTTCTGTTTACTCTCCTTTTTCTTTCTCTTCTTCTCTTTCACCCACTTCTTCTGCCTCCTCTTCTTCTCTCTCTTCCACGTCTTCTTCATCCTCTCCTCTCTTTCTTTTTCTTCCTCTTCATGTCCTTTTTCTTCTGCTTTGACTTGCATTTCTACCTCTATTTCTCCTTCTCCCACTTCTTCTTCTTCATCCCCACTCCTTCAACTACTTCTTCTTCTTCCTCCTGTTCACCTTCTTCCACTTCTGCCCCTTCCACTTGTTCTTCTTCTTCCTTCTCTTCTCCTTCTTCCACTTCTTCTGCCTGCAGTACCTCTTTTTCCTCCCCTTCTTCTTCCACTTCTTCTTCCTCCTCCCTTGCCTTGCTTTCTATCTTCTTACTCTTCTCCTTCTTCCACTTCTTCTTCTTCATCCCCTTTCCTTCCACTACTTCTTCTTCTTCCCCTTTTTCTCATTCTTCCACTTCTTCTTCTTCTTCTTCCTATTGTTCTCCTTCTTCAACTTGCACTTGTTCCTCTTCTTCTCGTTCTTCCACTTCTTCTGCTTTCTTTTCTTCTCCTTCTTCCACTTGTTGTTCGTCCTCCCGTTCTCCTTCCTCCTCCCATCTCCCTCTTCAACTTCTTCTTATTCATCCCCTCTCATTCCACTACTTCCTCTATTCCTCTTATTCCTCTTGTTCTCCCTCTACGACTTCTTCTGCTTCCATTTCTTGTTCTTCTTCTTTTTTGTCTCCTTCTTCCACTTCTTCTGCTTACACTTCTTCGTCTTCCATTTCTTCTCCTTCCACTAATTCTCCGCCTTCCTCTTTTGCTTCATCCACACTTCTTTTGCTTCCAATAGTTGCTCTTCCTCTTCTTCTCCTTCCCCC
This sequence comes from Psophocarpus tetragonolobus, assembly GCA_037954015.1. Lineage (NCBI taxonomy): Eukaryota > Viridiplantae > Streptophyta > Magnoliopsida > Fabales > Fabaceae > Psophocarpus > Psophocarpus tetragonolobus. Next base: position 28,557,272 of record CM075691.1, read on the forward strand.
AAATATTCTGCTTACACTTCTTTTTCTTCTTCCTCTTCTCCTCCATATTCCACTTCTTCTGCTTCTTCTTCCCTTCCCTTCCCTTCCCCTCCTTCTTCTTTTTCCTCCTTTTATCGTTCTTCCAGTTCTTCTTCTTCATCCCACCTCCTTCCACTGCTTCTTCTTCCTCCTCTTGTTCACCTTCTTCAACTTCTTCTCTTTCCACATCTTCTTGTTCTTCCTTTTCTTCTCCTTCTTCCACTTCTTCTGCTAACTCTCCTTCTTCTTCCTCTTCTTCTCTTTCTTCCACTTCTCTTGCCTCCTCCTGGTCTCTTTCTTCCACTTCTTCTTCATCCTCTCATGTCCTTCTTTTTCTTCCTCTTCATCTCTTTCTTCTTCTTCCCTTTCCTTCGTCTTCTCCCTCTTTTTCTCATTCTTTTGCTTCCACTTGCATTTCTACCTCTTGTTCTCTTTCTTCCTCTTCTTCTTCATCATCCCTACTACTTCAACTGCGTCTTCTTCTTCCTCTTGTTGACTTTCTTCCACTTCTGCTACTTCCACTTGTTCCTCTTCTTCCTTCCCTTCTCCTTCTTGTACTTCTTCTGCCTGCACTACCACTTCTTCTGCCTGCACTACCTCTTCTTCTGCCTGCACTACTTCCCTCCATATTCCACTTCTTCTGCTTCTTCTTTCCTTCCCTTCCCCTCCTTTTCTCCTTCTTCCAGTTCTTCTTCTTCATCCCACTTCCTTCCACTGCTTCTTCTTCCTCCTCTTGTTCACCATCTTCCACTTCTTCTCTTTCCACATCTTCTTCTTCATCCTTTTCTTCTCCTTCTTCCACTTCTTCTGCTCAGTCTCCTTCTTCTTCCTCTTCTTCTCTTTCTTCCACTTCTTCTGCCTCGTCTTGTTCCCTTTCTTCCACTTCTTGTTCATCGTCTCCTCTCCTTCTTTTTCTACCTCTTCATCTCCTTCTTCTTCTTCCGTTTCCTTCGTCTTCTGCCTCTTTTTCTCCTTCTTCTGCTTCCATTTGCATTTATACCTCTTATTCTCCTTCTTCCATTTCTTCTTCATCATCCCCACTCCTTCAACTAATTCTTCTTCCTCCTCTTCTTCTCCCTCTTCCACTACTTTTCCTTCCACTTCTTGTTCTTCCTCTAGTTCTCCTTTTTCCACTCTTCTTCATCCCCTTTACTTCCACTGCTTCTTCTTCTTCCTCCTTTTCTCATTCTTCCACTTCTTCTTCTTCTTCGTATTGTTCTCCGTCTCCCACTTGCAATTCTTCCTCTTCTTCTCGTTCTTCCACTTCCTCTACTTCCTCTTGTTGTCCTTCTTCCACTTCCTCTACTTCCTCTTGTTGTCCTGCTTCCACTTCTTCTTCATCCTCCCGTTCTCCTTCTTCCACTTCTTCTTCATCCTCCCGTTCTCCTTCTTCCATTTCTTCTTCTTCATTTCCTCTCATTCCACCACTTCCTCCTATTCCTCTTATTCTCCATCTACCACTTCTTCTGCTTCCACTTCTTGTCCTTGTTCCTTTTCGTCTCCTTCTTCCACTTCTTCTGCTTACACTTCTTCTTCTTCCTCTTCTTCCATTTCTTCTCCTTCCACTACTTCTTCTTCTTCCCTGTCCTTCTTCTCCTTCCCCTTTTTCTCCATCCCCACTTGTTTTCCTTCCAATTGTTGCTCTTCCTCTTCTTCTCCTTCCCCCAAATCTTCTGCTTACACTTCTTCTTCTCCTTCCTCTTCTCCTCCATATTACACTTCTTCTGCTTCTTCTTCCCTTCGTTTCCTCTCCTTCTTCCTCTTCCTCGTTGTACCCTTTTTTCAGTTCTTCTTCTTCATCCCACCTTCTGCCACTACTTTTTCTTCCTCCTCTTGTTCACCCTCTTCCACTTCTTCTCTTTCCACATCTTCTTCTTCTTCCTTTTCTTCTTCTTATTCCAATTCTTCTGCTTACTCTCTTTCTTCTTCCCCTTCTTCTCTTTCTTCCACTTCTTTTTTATCCTCTCCTCTCCTTCTTTTTCTTCCTCTTCATCTCCTTTTTCTTCTTCCTTTCCCTTCGTCTTCTGCCTCTTTTTCTCCTTCTTCTGCTTCCATTTGCAGTTATACCTCTTATTCTCCTTCTTCCATTTCTTCTTCATCATCCCCACTCCTTCAACTAATTCTTCTTCCTCCTCTTCTTCTCCCTCTTCCACTACTTTTCCTTCCACTTCTTGTTCTTCCTCTAGTTCTCCTTCTTCCACTTCTTCTTCATCCCCTTTACTTCCACTGCTTCTTCTTCTTCCTCCTTTTCTCATTCTTCCACTTCTTCTTCTTCTTCGTATTGTTCTCCTTCTCCCACTTGCAATTCTTCCTCTTCTTCTCGTTCTTCCACTTCCTCTACTTCCTCTTGTTGTCCTTCTTCCACTTCCTCTACTTCCTCTTGTTGTCCTGCTTCCACTTCTTCTTCATCCTCTCGTTCTCCTTCTTCCACTTCTTCTTCATCCTCCCATTCTCCTTCTTCCACTTCTTCTTCATCCTCCCGTTCTCCTTCTTCCACTTCTTCTTCATCCTCCCGTTCTCCTTCTTCCATTTCTTCTTCTTCATTTCCTCTCATTCCACCACTTCCTCCTATTCATCTTGTTCTCCATCTACCACTTCTTCTGCTTCCACTTCTTGTTCTTGTTCCTTTTCGTCTCCTTCTTCCACTTCTTCTGCTTACACTTCTTCTTCTTCCTCTTCTTCCATTTCTTCTCCTTCCACTACTTCTTCTTCTTCCCTGTCCTTCTTCTCCTTCCCCTTTTTCTCCATCCCCACTTCTTTTCCTTCCAATTGTTACTCTTCCTCTTCTTCTCCTTCCCCCAAATCTTCTGCTTACACTTCTTCTTCTCCTTCCTCTTCTCCTCCATATTACACTTCTTCTGCTTCTTCTTCCCTTCGTTTCCTCTCCTTCTTCCTCTTCCTCGTTTTACCCTTTTTTCAGTTCTTCTTCTTCATCCCACCTTCTGCCACTACTTTTTCTTCCTCCTCTTGTTCACCCTCTTCCACTTCTTCTCTTTCCACATCTTCTTCTTCTTCCTTTTCTTCTACTTATTCCAATTCTTCTGCTTACTCTCTTTCTTCTTCCCCTTCTTCTCTTTCTTCCACTTCTTTTTTATCCTCTCCTCTCCTTCTTTTTCTTCCTCTTCATCTCCTTTTTCTTCTTCCTTTCCCTTCGTCTTCTGCCTCTTTTTCTCCTTCTTCTGCTTCCACTTGCATTTCTACTTGTTGTTCTCCTTCTTCCACTTCCTCTTCATCATCCCCACTCCTTCAACTACTTCTTTTTCTTCCTCTTGTTCACCTTCTTCCACTTCTGCTACATCCACTTGTTCTTCTTCTTCCTTCTCTTCTCCTTCCTGCACTTTTTCTTCCTACACTACCTGTTCTTACTCCCCTTCCGTTTCTTTGTCTTCCGTTTCTTCTCCTTCTTCCAGTTCTTCTGCTTACTCTCCTTCTTCTTCCTTTTTTTCTCTTTGCTCCACTCCTTCTGCCTCCTCGTCTTCTCTTTCTTCCACTTCTTCTCTATCCTCTCCTTTCCTTGTTTTTCTTGCTCTTCATCTCCTTCCTCTTCTCCCTCTTTTTATCCTTCTTCTGCTTCCACTTGCATTTCTACCTCTTGTTCCCCTTCTTCCACTTCTTCTTCATCATCGCCACTCCTTCAACTACTTCTTCTTCTTCTCTTGTTCACCTTGTTCCACTTTTGCTGCTTCCACTTGTTCTTCTTCTTCCTTCCCTTCTCCTTCTTGCACTTCTTCTGCCTACACTACCTCTTCTTCCTCTCCTTCTTCTTCTCACTCTTCCACTACTTTTCCTTCCACTTCTTCTTCTTCCTCTTCTTCTCCTTCTTCGACTTCTTCTTCTTCTTCATCCCCTTTCCTTCCACTGCTTCTTCTTTTTCTTGTTTTTCTTGTTCTTGCACTTCGTCTTTTTCTTCCTATTATTCTCCTTGTTCCACTTGTACTTTTTCCTCTTCTTCTCGTTCTTCCACTTGTTCTTCTTCTTCTACTCCTTCTTCCACTTCTTCTTCCTCCTCTCGTTCTCCTTCTTCCACTTCTTCTTCTTCATCCCCTCTCATTCCACTACTTCCTCCTATTACTGTTGTTCTCCTTGTACCACTTCTTCTGCTTCCATTTGTTTTTCTTCTTCTTTTCCATCTCCTTCTTCCACTTCTTCTGCTTACACTTCTTCTTCTTCCTCTTCTTCCATTTCTTCTCCTTTCACTGCTTCTTCTATTCCTCTTTTTCTCGTTCTTCCACTTCTTCTTCTTCTTCCTATTGTTCTCCATCTTCGACTTGCACTTCTTCCTCTTCTTCTCCTTTTTCCACTTCTTCTTCCTCCTCCCATTCTCCTTGTTCCCCTTCTTCTTCTTCCTTCCCTTTTCCTTCTTGCACTTCTTCTGCCTACACTACTTCTTCTTCCTCCCCTTCTTCTTCTCCTCCTTCTCCCACTGCTTCTTCCTTCTGCCTCTCCTTACTTTCCTTGTTCTTACTCTTCTCCCTTTTCCACTACTTCTTATTCCTCTTATTCTCCTTCTTCTACTTCTTCTGCTTCATCCCCTTCCCTACCACTGCTTTTTCTTCTTCCCCTTTTTCTCATAACTCCACTTCTTCTTCTTCCTCCTATTGTTCTCCTTCTTCCACTTGCACTCTTCCTCTCGTTCTTCCACTTCTTCTCCGTCTTTCACTTCTTCCTTCTTCCGTTCTCCTTCTTCCACTTCTTTTTATTCATCCCCTTTCATTCCACTACTTCCTCCTATTCCTCTTGTTCTCCTTCTACAACTTCTTCTACTTCCACTTGTTGTTCTTCTTCTTTTTCGTCTTCTTCTTCCACTTCTTCTGCTTACACTTCTTCTTCTTCCATTTCTTCTCCTTCCATTACTTCTTCTTCTTCCCTTTCCTTCTTCTCCTTCCTTTTTTTTCTCCACCCCCGACTTCTTTTGCCTCCAATTGTTTCTCTTACTCTTCTTCTCCTTCCTCCAAATTTTCTGCTTACACTTCTTCTTCTTGTTCCTCTTCTCCTCCATATTCCACTTCTTCTGCTTCTTCTTCCCTTCCCTTCCCCTCCTTCTTCCTTTTCCTCCTTTTGTCCTTGGTCCAACTCTTCTTCTTCATCTCACCTCCCTCCACTACTTCTTCTTCCTCCCCTTCTTCTTCTCCTCCTTCTTCCCCTTCTTCTTCCTCCTCCCTTCCCTTGCTTTCCTTCTTCTTACTCTTCCCCCTCTTCCACTACTCCTCCTTTGACTTCTTCTTCTTCCTCTTCTTCTCCTTCTTCCACTTCTTCTTCTTCATCCCCTTTCCTTCCACTGCTTCTTTTTCTTCCTCCTTTTCTCATTCTTCCACTTCTTCTTCTTCTCTCTATTATTCTGAATCTTCCACTTGCACTACTTCCTCCTGTTCTCGTTCTTCCACTTCTTGTTCTTCCTCTTTTTCTCTTTTTTCCACTTCTTCCTCCTCCTCCCGTTCTCCTTCTTCCACTTCTTCTTCTTCATCCCTCTGATTCCACTACTTCCTCCTATTCCTAATGTTCTCCTTCTACCATTTCCTTCTTTTGCTTCCACTTGTTATTCTTCTTCTTTTTCGTCTCCTTCTTCCACTTCTTCTCCTTCCTCTTCTTCCATTTCTTCTCCTTCCACTACTTATTCTTCTTCCCTTTCCTTCTTTTCCTTCCTCTTTTTCTCCATCCCCACTTCTTTTGCTTCCAATTGTTGCTCTTCCTCTTCTTGTCTTTCCCCCAAATCTTCCACTTACACTTCTTCTTCTTCCTCCTCTTTCGCTCGATATTCCACTTCTTCATCTTGTTCTTCCCTTCCATTCCCCTCCTTCTTCCTTTTCCTCCTTTTCTCCTTCTTCCAGTTCTTCTTCTTCATCCCACCTCCTTCCACTACTTCTTCTTCCTCCTCTTGTTCACCTTTTTCCACTTCTTCTTTTTCAATATCTTCTTCTTCTTCTTCCACTTACTCTCCTTCTTCTTCCCCCTCTTGTTCACCTTCCTCCACTTCTTCTCTTACCACGTCTTCGTCATCTTCCGTTTCTTCTCCTTCTTCCACTTTTTCTGTTGACTCTCCTTCTTCTTCCTTTTCTTCTCTTTCTTCCACTTCTTCTGCCTCCTCCTGTTCTCTTTCTTCCACTTCTTCTTCATCCTCTCCTCTTGTTCAACTTCTTCCGTTTTCGTTGTCTTCTCCCTCTTTTTCTCCTTCTTCTGCTTCCACCTACATGTCTACCTCTTGTTCTCCTTCTTCCACTTCTTCTTCATCATCCCCACTCCTTCAACTACTTCTTCTTCTTCCTCTTGTTCACCTTCTTCCACTTCTACGGCTTCCACTTGCTCTTCCTCTTCCTTCCCTTCTCCTTCTTGCACTTCTTCTGCCTACACTACCTTTTCTTCCTGCCCTTCTTCTTCTCCTCCTTCTTCTACTTCATCTTGCTTCTCCCTTGCCTTGCTTTCCTTCTTCTTACTCTTCTCACTCTTCCACAACTTCTCCGTCCACTTCTTCTTCTCCCCCTTTTTCTCATTCTTCCACTTCTCTTCTTCTTCCTATTGTTCTCCTTCTTCCATTTGCACTTCTTCCTCTTCTTCTCGTTCTTCCACTTCTTCTACTTCCTCATCTTCTCCCTTAGATCTCTCCTTTTAATCCTAGCCTTTCTTTTTTAGGTTATCTTGTTAATAGGAGCTCCTCCCTCACTCTTATTTTTTACACTTGAATTTAATCCTAGAGACCATATTGGTTGAGGTTCTTACCTTTGAGTGTCCCCCTTTCTCCTTTGTGAGAGCTTCTAAGAGTTATCAAGGGACCCCTCCCTTGTGGCCTCTCCCCTTTGGCTTATCAAACCTAGTATTTGTGGCGCCTCACCCCATTCCTTTCCTCTCCATAAATCCATTTCCTTCCAAGTGACTTTAGAAAGGATCCTTTGGGCACGTGATCATCAAAGATCACATCACCTTTCCTTCGTCTTCTCCCTGTTTTTCTCCTTCTTCTGCTTCCACTTGCCTTTCTACCTCTTGTTCTCCTTTTTCCACTTCTTCTTCATCATCCCTACTTCTTCAACTACTTGTTCTTCTTCCTCTTGTTCACCTTCTTCCACTTTTGTTGCTTTGACTTGTTTTACTTTTTCCTTCCCTTCTCCTTCTTCCACTTCTTCTGCCTACACTACCTCTTCTTCCTTCCCTTCTTCTTCTCCCTTTTCCAATACTTCTCCTTCCACTTCTTCTTCTCCTTCTTCTCCTTCTTCCACTTCTTATTCTTCATCCCCTTTCTTTCCACTGCTTCTTATTGTTCATCCGCTTTTTCTCATTCTTCCACTTCTTTTTCTTCCTATTGTTCTCCTTCTTCCACTTGCACTTCTTCCTCTTCTTCATGTTTTTCCACTTCTTCTTCTTCCTCTTCTTCTGCTTCTTCCACTTATTCTTCCTCCTCCCCTTCTCCTTCTTCCAATTCCTCTTCTTCATCCGCTCTTATTCCACTACTTCCTCCTATTTCTCTTGTTTTCCTTCTACGACTTCTTATGCTTCCACTTGTTGTTCTTCTTGTTTTTCATCTCCTTCTTCCACTTCTTCTACTTCTTCTTCTTCCATTTCTTCTCCTTCCACTACTTCTTCTTTTTCTGTTACCTTCTTCTTGTTCCTCTTTTTCTCCATCCCCCACTTCTTTTGCTTCCAATTGTTGCTCTTCCTCTACTTTTCCTCCCGCCAAATCTTCTGCTTACATTTCTTCTTCTTCCTCCTCTTCTCCTCCATATTCCACTTCCTCTGCTTCTTCTTCCTTTCCCTTCTCCTCCTTCTTCCTTTTCGTACTTTTCTCCTTCTTCCAGTCGGTCTCCTTCTTCGAGTTATTCTTCTTCATCCCACCTGCTTCCACTGCTTCTTCGTCCTCCTCTTGTTCACCTTCTTCCACCTCTTCTATTTCCACATCTTCTTCTTCTTCATTTTCTTCTCCTTCTTCCACTTCGTCTGTTTACTCTCCTTCTTGTTCCTTTTCTTTGCATTCTTCCACTTCTTCTGCCTCTTCTTGTTCTCTTTCTTCCACTTCTTCTGCCTCTTCTTCTTCTCTTTCTTCTACTTCTTGTTCATCCTCTCCTCTCCTTCTTTTTCTTCCTCTTCATCTCCTTCTTCTTCTTCCCTTTCCTTCGTCTTATACCTTCTTTTCTCCTTCTTTTGCTTCCACTTGCATTTCTACCTCTTGTTCTCCTTCTTCCAGTTCTTCTTGATCATCCCCACTCCTTCAACTACTTCTTCTTCTTCCTCTTGTTCACCTTTTTCCAATTCTGCTACATCCACTTGTTCTTCTTGTTCCTTCTCTTCTCCTTCTTGCACTTCTTCTGCCTACACTACTTCTTCTTCCTCCCCTTCTTCCTCTCTTCCTTCTTCCACTTCTTTTTCCTCCTCCCTTCCCTTGTTTTCCTTCTTCTTACTCTTATACCTCTTACACAACTTCTCCATCCACTTCTTCTTCTTCCTCTTGTTCTCATTCTTCCACTTCTTCTTCATCCCCTTTCTTTCCACTACTTATTCTTCTTCCTCTTTTTCCAATTCTTCTACTTCTTCTTCTTCCTATTGTTATTCTTATCCCACTTGCACTTCTTCCTCTTCTTCTCGTTCTTCCACTTTTTCTTCTTCCTCTTTTGCTCTTTCTTCCACTTCTTCTTCCTCCTTCCGTTCTCCTTCTTCCACTTCTGCTTCCTCCTCCCGTTCTCCTTCTTCCACTTCTTCTTCTTTATACCCTCTTATTCCACTACTTCCTCCTATTCCTCTTGTTCTCCTTCTACCACTTCTTCTGCTTACACTTCTTCTTCCTGTTCTTCCATTTCTTCTCCTTGCACTATTTCTTCTTGTTCCTTCCCTTCCCTTTCTTGCACTTCTTCTGCCTACACTACCACTTCTTCCTCCCCTTCTTCTTCTCCTTCTTCTTCCACTTCTTCTTCTTCCTCCCTTGCCTTGCTTTCCTTCTTCTTAGTCTTCTCCCTCTTCCACCACTTCTCCTTCCACTTCTTCTTCTTCACCTTTTTCTCCTTCTGCCACTTCTTCTTCTTCAGCAACTTTCCTTCCACTGCTTCTTCTCCTTCCTATTGTTCTCGTTCTTCTGCTTGCACTTCTTTCTGTTCTTCTTGTTTTTCCACCTCTTCTTTTTCCTCTTCTTCTCTTTCTTCCACTTATTCTTGCTGCTCCTGTTCTCCTTCTTCCATTTATTCTTCCTCCTCCAATTCTCCTTCTTCCAATTCTTCTTCTTCATCCCCTCTCATTCCACTACTTCCTCCTATTCCACTTGTTCTCCTTGTACCACTTCTTTTGCTTCCACTTGTTGTTCTTCTTCTTTTTCGTCTCCTTCTTCCACTTCTTCTGCTTACACTTCTTCTTCTTCCTCTTCTTCCATTTCTCTACCTTCCACTACTTCTTCTTCTTCCTCTTGTTTACGTTCTTACACTTCTGCTGCTTCTGCTTGTTCTTCTTCTTCTTTCTCTTCTCCTTCCTACGCTTTTCCTACCTACACTACCTGTTCTTACTCTTGGCTTGTTTTGGGTCAGTTTTAGCTTTGTTTTAAAGTCATTAAATGGTTAGTGGTTTTTATGTAAGTGGGAATTTAATTCCTATCAATTACCAATTTGTTTATTTTAGAAATCTTAGGCTATAAATAGGCCTACGGAAACCTTTGTAAGGGAGACTTGGAAGAAATCAAATATAGCTTTTGCCATAGTGAGAGTGTTTCTCTCTGGGTTCTTGAGTAGAACCTTTTCAAATTCTTATCAAAGAATTCTTATTCTTTGTGGCGAATTCTCCTCAACTTATCAATCCTTAGGGATTGTGGCGTTGTTCTTTCCATTTCTTTGCCTCAATCCATTTTTTTATCTTTTCTTCTACAAATATTTCCTTTTAATTTTCTTCTTGTTGATTTGAAATTTATCGATCCAAAAAAAAAAAAGGTGGCTGTTCAAAATCGTAAATCCCAAAAGAAAAATTAAATACTCCGTTATCATGCAATTATCACACATGATTAATTGCATGTTACATTAATTCCTAAGTTAATGAAGCGTTACAAAAAATGAAAAGTCATTGTCTTTGACATTCACATCATTCCCTCCTTCTTCGAAAAGATTCGTCCTCGAATCTATGACATTATTTTCCTATCAATTTTATTTACTTATAATTTAAAATAAACAAAATCAACCTCCAGGATCAAATGTAACTTGTAAAAATTTATGCATCAAAGAAGTTTTCCTTTTTGGTTTCCAAACCCAAACATTGGAATCAAGAGGAATTCTTCTTTCAAAATAGACTTATGCATCTTCTTCGTGAGTTTTAACTTCAACAATATACTGAATGTACATTGACTCTGTAAAAGGGATATCCACATTTTTCTTCCTCAAATATGGCAATTTGTGGATTGTATTCTCATCATCCTGTGCATTCAAAATACCAATAAAAGAAGAAAAATCATTAGCAGTTTCATTTTAACATTCTTTTTCTCTCTTTCTCTTTCCTTTTCTCTCTCTTCCTCTTCACTCTTTTCTTTTTCTAATTTTCTATTTTCTTCTCTCTCTTTTTCTATTTTCTCCTTCAACTTATGTTGATTATCACAAACTTGGCTTGGTGTCAAAATTTCAAATTAAGTTTGCGTCCTTCATGCACCAAAGAAACTGAAAGTCTTTCAAGATTTATCCTTTTACCTTGCAACCAAGGTCTCCCTAAAAGAAAATGACATGAGTCCATGGGAGCAATATCGCATGTCACTTCCTCCACATATTTTCCAATAGTGAATCTAAACTTACTTTGCCTAGGATGAAGACTCATTGGTAAGTTAAGTTTATTCACCAATCTTTCGCTCACCACGTTGCTATAACTTTCTTCATCAACTGCAAATAAACACAAATGACCTTCGATTAAACACCTTGTATAAAAAATATCCACCATAATTCCAAACCTAGAGCCAAAGCTCTGATACCAACTGATAGAAATCCAGAGGGGTTGGATTCGTTTTGCGGATCTATCTAGGTTGGAAGGTAATAAGTTAAGAAAACAATGAAAATTAGGTAAACAAGAAAATGGAAAGGATGAAAATGGTTTAACGAAGGGATAGATGATGCCACTTCCAAGGATGGAAGATAAGTCATATGATGCCACAAGGATGGTGATTTACCCTTGATAAGTCTAGTAGAACGCCATAAGGAAAAGTTCCTTGATAAGTTCTAAAGAGAAATTCATCTCTCACTAAAACCCAAATATAATTTCACTAATTCAATGGTTGTCCTTTGAGTACAATTCAACCCCTATTTATAGAACTAGGTGGTTGTTCAAAATCGTAACTCCCAAAAGAAAAATTAAATACTCCATTATCATGCAATTACTAATTCAATGGTTTTCCTTTGAGTACAATTCAGCCCCTATTTATAGAACTAGGTGGCTGTTCAAAATCGTAACTCCCAAAAGAAAAATTAAATACTCCATTATCATGCAATTATCACACATGATTAATTGTATGTTACATTAATTCCTAAGTTAATGAAACATTAAAAAAATGAAAAGTCATTATTTTCGGCAATCACATCACCTTTCCTTCGTCTTCTCCCTCTTTTTCTGCTTCTTCTGCTTCCACCTGCATTTCTACCTCTTGTTCTACTTCTTCCACTTCTTCTTCATCATCCCCACTCCTTCAACTACTTCTTCTTCCTCTTGTTCACCTTCTTCCACTTCTGCTGCTTCCACATGTTCTTCTTCTTCCTCTCATTCTCCTTCTTGCACTTGAAGCTTGAAGCACTTGAAGGGCTTGGAGGACCCATGACAAGGGCAAGGACAAAAAGAGCTAAGGAAGCTTTGCAACAAATGTTGACAGGCATTTTTCAAAGAGAGCCAAATCTTGCAGACTATGGGGATAAAATTGTCAATTGCATCCTTTTGAAGAGGGAGCTGAGCGGCCAACATCTCTATAATAATTTGGGCTGATTTTATTAGTAAACTATTTCAAATAAATTGTATAAGTGGCTGTTACAAATTCTTAAAAATGTGCGGCCAACTTGGGCAAATAGGGACCAGATTTTTGTTAATTATTTGGCCTGTTATGTTAGTATTTTTATTGGACAATTATTTAGCTTTTAATTAAGTTAGGGGTTGCATCAAATTTGGGGAAGCAAACAGCCATATAAGGGGGGCGCTCAGCTGAGCAAGAGGGGACGACTGATTCAGAAAAATAGACTCTTGAGAGTGCTTCTTCCTGGGTTCTAAACAGCCAAGGATTTTTCTTTGAGAATTATCAAAGGCCATCCATACCTTTGTGTGTGTATTCTCAGGCTTATCTTCCTCCTGGAAGTGTGATGCCTCCTTTCACCATTTTCTGTCTTGTTTTTTCAATTTTCTGTTTTGTTCATTGTTCCAATTGAAGTCGATTCTCACGCAGAATTTCCGACCCGCACGTGTGTTTTTGTTTTGAATTTCTGCATCTATTTTGGGTTTCCAATTAAGTGCTAAAATTGTGATTTAAATCTGCCCCAATTTTGCTTGATTTGTGCGTAACCTTTTATTGTGATAATTCTTAGTAATGAGCCAACGTTCTGCACATTTTCAATCAATTTAACTTTGAAGCGTTTGTTGCAATTATTTCTATCAAGCGTTGATTGCCCTTTTCTGGTTAGAATTATATTCTTTTCAATTAGCAAATTGGGCGTCATTTGTCTTTTAACCTGTGCTGGAATATTTAATCAAAATTCTGCATTTTTTTGAAGCCGTCATTTCACGCTAAGTCTTTGATTCACTTTCCAATCAATTCCATGCTTCGTTGCTCAATGAATTCTTCCTTTCTTTGGTTCAAATTTTCATAAGGCAGCCAATACAATTCTTGGAGGTCCTTGTCCAGAATTCTAATTCCGCAAGAGGATTCACGTCATTTGGTATCAGAGCTCCGGTTTCTAGGAATTGCAAGGCTGCTGTTCTGGGTAATTTCTGTCCTTAACTTTCATCATATCATAATATTACCTTATTGTTATTTCCTTGACTGAACCATTTCAAACGTTAGGTCCTTAAAACAATTCTGAATTTTTTTTTTTAAAAAAATAGAAGTGAAAGAAAGCATGCAAAAATTGAGTTAAAAAAAAAAAATTGGGCTGAATGGTTCATGTTATTAGAAAAATTTTAAGCTCATTCTTAAGGTAATATTGTGTTTGAATTGAGGAAGAAAATACTGCACCTTGTTAGTATACAATTCTAAATTTTGGCTGCACTTCTTGGTTGCAAATTGTTCAATTTTCATTCTGATTTGCTGCACCTATTGGCTTCATTTTAAGCCAAAATTTCAACCCTTTGTTGGTGTCAAAATTCTGGTTGCTGTCCTATTTGTTTGTGGTCTTCTTTGTGTTTCATTTGAGTCATTTTTGTTAGCTTTTCTTGATTTATTTGGGCTGCACACAGGTTGGTGTTGTCTTTGAATTTATTCTCTTTTTGGCCTGTTAAGAACTTAAGGAGGAATAGAGAGGAAAAAGGCAAGAGAGTTTCATTATAGTAAAAGCCAATATTTTTTTAGCGCAAACACTTGAGTGGGTGAGAACATTTTCAAACACCACATACATACTTTTTCTTGTGACATTTGACCTGTTTGTTTATCATGGCGGAAAGAAATAATAACAATGATCTTCAGCTTCAAATTGTTGCACTATCTCAGCATTTAGAGAGATTGATGAAGCAACAACAAGATGAGTTCCATGAGAGGTTGGATCAGTTGGAGAATAGAACCCCACCAGCAGGAGGAGGAGGAAGGCCAAATAGAAATGAAGGAAGAATAGAAGGAGTGAAGTTGAATGTGCCTCCTTTCAAGGGTAGGAGTGATCCTCAGGCATACTTGGAGTGGGAGTTAAAAATTGAGCATGTGTTCTCTTGCAACAATTATAGTGAGGAGCAAAAGGTGAGACTTGCAGCTGCTGAATTTTCAGATTATGCTTTGATTTGGTGGAACAAGTTGCAAAGGGAGAGGATTAGAGATGAAGAGCCTATGGTGGACACTTGGACTGAAATGAAGAGGCTCATGAGGAAGCGATATGTACCTTCTAGCTTCCATAGAGACTTAAAATTGAAACTTCAAAAATTGTCTCAAGGAAGCAAGGGAGTGGAGGAGTACTATAAGGAGATGGAGGTGCTTATCATCCAAGCAAAAATTGAAGAAGATCCTGAGGTAACTATGGCTCGCTTCCTTAGTGGTTTAAATCATGATATTAGAGATGTTGTTAAGTTGCAAGAATTTGTAGAAATGGAGGATCTGTTGCATAAGGCCATTCAGGTAGAACAACAGTTAAAAAGAAAAAGTGCAACAAGAAGGAGTTCTACCAATTTTAATACTTCCAATTGGAAGGATAGGAGGAAAGAAGGAGCTGCCTCATCTAGTAATACAAAACCTTCTAGCCATGGAAAAGCCCCTCAAAAGAAAGATGATAATCCACCTAAAAAGACTAGAGAAGTGAAGTGTTTCAAGTGCTTGGGCATGGGTCATTATGCCTATGAGTGTCCCACAAAGAAGATTGTTCTTCTCAAAGATAATGGGGAATACACAAGCCAATCAGAAGCTAGTGGTGGAGAAGAAGAGGAGAGTGATGGAGAATTGGCGGCTAATGAAGGAGAGTTGTACATGATTAGGAGAGTGTTGGGAAGTCAAGTCAAGGCCGAAGATGCATCTCAAAGGGAGAACATCTTTCACACAAGATGTTCAGTCAATGGTAATGTTTGTTTGGTAATTATTGATGGAGGGAGTTGTACCAATGTGGTGAGTTCAAGATTAGTGTCAAAGATGAACATGGACACTACAACTCATCCTAGACCATATAAATTCCAATGGCTTAGTGAAGGAGAAGAAGTTAAAGTGAAACAGCAAGCAGAGGTTCCTTTCTCCATTGGGAAGTATCAAGATAAGGTTTTATGTGATGTGGTTCCCATGGAGGCCAGCCATATCCTTTTAGGGAGGTCGTGGCAGTATGATACCAAAGCCATTCATGATGGTTTCACTAATAAAATTTCCTTTATGTATCAGGATAAAAAGGTGGTTCTCAAGCCTTTGTCTCCTAAAGAGGTATGTGAGGATCAATTAAAAATGAGAGAAAAGTTAGCAAATGAGAGAAAGAGTGAAACACCTGAGAGGAAAAAGAGTGAAACACTTGAAAGAAAAAAGAGAGAAAAGAATAAGAGTGAAACACTTGAGGGCAAGCAGCTGTGTTTAGCAAGAGAAAGGGAGGTAAGGAGGGTGCTTTGCGCAAGACAGCCCCTCTACTTATTGCTTGGTCAAAATCAAATTTTGTATGCTAACCAGTTTGACAAGTTTGAATTGCCTTCTTGTATTGAGTCTATTTTGCAGGATTTTGAGGATGTGTTGCTGAGCTCATGAGCAAAGGGTGGGTAAGAGACAGCATGAGTCCATGTGCTGTACCTATGATTCTAGTACCAAGAAGGATGGCTCATGGAGGATGTGTTCTGATTGTAGAGCCATAAACAACATCACCATCAAATATAGACATCCAATTCCCAGGTTAGATGATCTTCTTGATGAACTATATGGTGCATGTGTGTTTTCTAAAATTGATCTGAAAAGTGGCTATAATCAGATTAGGATTAGAGAAGGAGATGAATGGAAAACTGCTTTTAAGACTAAATATGGATTGTATGAGTGGCTGGTTATGCCCTTTGGTTTGACAAATGCACCTAGTACTTTCATGAGATTAATGAATCATGTCTTAAGAGAGTTTATTGGAAAATTTGTTGTGGTGTACTTTGATGATATTCTGATCTATAGCACTAGTCTTGAATTGCATGTTGAATATTTGCAGGCTGTTATGAATGTGCTTAGAAGAGAACAATTGTATGCCAATTTGGACAAATGCATTTTTTGTACTGATCATGTATTCCTAGGCTTTGTTGTTAATGCTAAAGGGGTACAGGTTGATGTGGAAAAGGTTAAGGCCATCCAAGAATGGCCTACACCTAAAACCGTGAGTGAGGTGAGGGGATTTCATGGTTTAGCAAGTTTCTACAGGAGATTTGTTAAAGATTTTAGTACTGTGGCTGCACCTCTAAATGAAATTGTTAAAAAAATGTGGGTTTTAAATGGGGAGAGAAACAAGAAGAGGCATTTGCTGCCCTTAAGCATAAGCTTGTTAATGCACCTATTCTTGCCATGCCTAATTTTGCAAAATCATTTGAAATTGAATGTGATGCATCAAATGTGGGTATTGGGGCTGTTTTATTGCAAGATGGTCATCCAATTGCTTATTTCAGTGAAAAGTTAAGTGGGGCTACCCTTAACTATTCTACTTATGATAAGGAATTATATGCGTTGGTGAGGGCTTTAAAAACATGGCAGCATTATCTGTTACCCAAGGAATTTGTCATTCATAGCGACCATGAGTCTTTAAAATATTTAAAGGGTCAAGGTAAGCTTAATAAGAGGCATGCTAAGTGGGTAGAATTTTTAGAGCAATTTCCATATGTTATCAAGCATAAAAAGGGAAAAGGGAACGTAGTGGCTGATGCGCTTTCTAGGAGGCATGCATTACTTTCTATGCTTGAGACTAAATTGTTTGGTCTTGAATCTTTGAAAGATATGTATAAACATGATGTGGATTTTGCTGAAATATTTGCTGCATGTGAAAAGCTTTCTGAAAATGGATATTATAGGCATAATGCATTTTTGTTTAAAGCCAATAAATTGTGTGTGCCTAAATGTTCCATTAGAGAGTTGCTTGTAAGTGAATCACATGAGGGGGGTTTGATGGGTCATTTTGGGGTACAAAAGACTTTGGAAATTTTGCAAGAGCATTTCTTTTGGCCTCATATGAAGCGTGATGTGCATAAGTATTGTGATCACTGCATTGTTTGTAAAAAGGCTAAATCTAAGGTTAAGCCTCAAGGGTTGTATACTCCTTTGCCTGTTCCAGAATATCCTTGGACTGACATTTCTATGGATTTTGTTTTAGGGCTGCCTAGAATAAAGAATGGAAAGGATTCTGTGTTTGTTGTTGTTGACAAGTTTTCCAAGATGGCACACTTTGTACCTTGCAAAAAGATAGATGATGCTTGTCATGTGGCTGATTTGTTTTTCAAGGAAATAGTAAGACTTCATGGTTTACCAAGAAGCATTGTAAGTGATAGGGATGCAAAATTCCTTAGTCACTTTTGGAGGAGCTTGTGGGGTAAGATTGGTACTAAATTGTTGTTTTCTACTACTTGTCACCCACAAACTGATGGGAAAACTGAGGTAGTTAATAGGACTTTAGGCACCTTGCTTAGGACTGTTTTGAAAACAAATCTTAAATCTTGGGAAGCATGTCTACCTCACGTTGAGTTTGCTTATAATAGGGCTATCCATAGTACAACCAATTGTTCACCATTTGAGATTGTATATGGATTTAATCCTTTAACTCCTCTTGATTTGTTGCCTATGCCTAACATTTCTTTGTTTAAGCATAAAGAAGCACAGGCTAAAGCTGAATTTGTGAAGAAGTTGCACGAGCAAGTGAGAGCTCAAATTGAAAAGAAAAATGAAAGCTATGCAATGCATGCTAACAAAGGTAGAAAGAAGGTGGTATTCCAACCTGGTGATTGGGTTTGGGTACACATGAGAAAGGAGAGGTTTCCATAGTACAACCAAGGGGAGATGGCCCTTTCCAAATCATAGAAAAGATCAATGACAATGCCTATAAAATTTATCTACCTGGTGAGTACAATGTTAGTGCTACTTTTAATGTGTCTGATTTAACTCTCTTTGATGTAGATGGAGATGGTTCTGATTTGAGGACAAATCCTCTTCAAGAGGGGGGGAGTGATGAGGACATGAAGGACAAAAAGCTTGAAGCACTTGAAGGGCTTGGAGGACCCATGACAAGGGCAAGGACAAAAAGAGCTAAGGAAGCTTTGCAACAAGTGTTGACAAGCATTTTTCAAAGAGAGCCAAATCTTGCAGACTGCGGGGATAAAATTGTCAGTTGCATCCTGTTTGAAGAGGGAGCTGAGCGGCCAACATCTCTATAATAATTTGGGCTGATTTTATTAGTAAACTATTTCAAATAAATTGTATAAGTGGCTGTTACAAATTCTTAAAAATGTGCGGCCAGCTTGGGCAAATAGGGACCAGATTTTTGTTAATTATTTGGGCTGTTATGTTAGTATTTTTATTGGACAATTATTTAGCTTTTAATTAAGTTAGGGGTTGCATCAAATTTGGGGAAGCAAACAACCATATAAGGGGGGCGCTCAGCTGGGCAAGAGGGGACGACTGATTCAGAAAAATAGACTCTTGAGAGTGCTTCTTCCTGGGTTCTAAACAGCCAACGATTTATCTTTGAGAATTATCAAAGGCCATCCATACCTTTGTGTGTGTATTCTTAGGCTTATCTTCCTCCTGGAAGTGTGACGCCTCCTTTCACCATTTTCTGTCTTGTTTCTTCAATTTTCTGTTTTGTTCATTGTTCCAATTGAAGTCGATTCTCACGCAGAATTTCCGACCCGGCATGCTGTGTTTTTGTTTTGAATTTTTGCATCTATTTTGGGTTTCCAATTAAGTGCTAAAATTGTGATTTAAATCTGCCCCAATTTTGCTTGATTTGTGCGTAACCTTTTATTGTGATAATTCTTAGTAATGAGCCAACGTTCTGCACATTTTCAATCAATTTAACTTTGAAGCGTTTGTTGCAATTATTTCTATCAAGCGCTGATTGCCCTTTTCTGGTCAGAATTATATTCTTTTCAATTAGCAAATTGGGCGTCATTTGTCTTTTAACCTGTGCTGGAATATTTAATCAAAATTTTGCATTTGTTTGAAGCCGTCATTTCACGCTAAGTCTTTGATTCACTTTCCAATCGATTCCATGCTTCGTTGCTCAATGAATTCTTCCTTTCTTTGGTTCAAATTTTCATAAGGCAGCCAATACAATTCTTGGAGGTCCTTGTCCAGAATTCTAATTCCGCAAGAGGATTCACGTCATTTGGTATCAGAGCTCCGGTTTCTAGGAATTGCAAGGCTGCTGTTCTGGGTAATTTTTGTCCTTAATTTTCATCATATCATAATATTACCTTATTGTTATTTCCTTGACTGAACCATTGCAAAAGTTAGGTCCTTAAAACAATTCTAAATTTTTTTTAAAAAAAAAAATAGAAGTGAAAGAAAGCATGCAAAAATTGAGTTTAAAAAAAAAAAATTGGGCTGAATGGTTCATGTTATTAGAAAACTTTTAAGCTCATTCTTAAGGTAATATTGTGTTTGAATTGAGGAAGAAAATACTGCACCTTGTTAGTATACAATTCTAAATTTTGGCTGCACTTCTTGGTTGCAAATTGTTCAATTTCCATTCTGTTTTGCTGCACTCTTTTTCTCATTCTTCCACTTCTTCTTCTTCTTCCTACTATTCTCCTTCTTCCACTTGCACTTCTTCCTCTTCTTCTCGTTCTTCCACTTCTTCTTCTTCCGATTCTTCTCCTTCTTTCACTTCTTCTTCCTCCTCCCGTTCTCCTTCTTCCACTTCTTCTTCTTCATTTGCTCTCATTCCACCACTTCTTCTGCTTCCACTTGTTGTTCTTCTTCATTTTTGTCTCTTTCTAACACTTCTTCTGCTTACACTTCTTCTTCTTCTTCTTCCATTTCTTCTCCTTCGACTACTTCTTCTTCTTCCCTTTCCTTCATCTTCTCCCTTTTTTTCTCCTTCCTCTGCTTCCACTTGCATTTCTACCTCTTGTTCTCCTTCTTCCACTTCTTCTTGATCATCCCCACTCCCTCAACATCTTCTTCTTCTTCCTCTCGTTCACGTTCTTCCACTTCTGCTGGTTCCACTTCCTCTTCATCATCCTCACTCCCTCAACTACTTGTTCTTCTTCCTCTCGTTCACCTTCTTCCACTTCTGCTCCTTCCACTTATTCTTCTTCTTCTTTCTCTTCTCCTTGTTGCACTTTATCTGTCTACACTACCTCTTCTTTCTGCTCTTCTGCTTCTGATGCATTCTCCCCAAGCAAGGGCCCTATCACTAGGGTCATGGCTAGGAGAATAGAAGATCTCACCTCCATATGACCATCAAGTTATGCAAGCCATGACTTATTTGCTTGTAATTTTTATTTTAGGAACCTAGGATTTTATTTTGGACATGTATTAGTCCATTTAATTTTCTAGGAGGTTTCTTAGTAATAAGAAGGGGTAAGATTAGCTTTTGGGCCTTTATTTAGGAAATAAGGGGGTAGTTTGATAACTACACCCTCTTTTGCTAAATAAAACCCAAAACTAATAAAGGAGTAATCTTGGCCCTTGGATGAGGTAGCTTAGGCACCAATTCTCATCTAAAGGAGGGTATTGATTGGACTTTGGGCTTCAATCCTCCTCCCTTGGATGACTCCTTTTAATCCTAGCCCTTCATTTCCTTCATGACTTGTCCAAGAGGTTAGCTCCCTCTATAAAAAGGTGCTCTTTCACACTCTTGTATTTTTTACACTTGATTGAATGGAAAAACCTTGAGTTGGCCAAAATTGTCTTAGTGTACACCCTTCTCTCTTTGAGAATTCCTTAGGTTTTTATCAAGGTTCCATCCCTTGTGACAAACTTTCCCTCTTAGGCTTATCTTACCTTAAGTGGTGCCTAAAACCACCTCACTTCTTACCTCTCCACAAACCATTTCACTAAAGAAGAAAACCTCTAGAAAAAGATCAAGGGAGGCATGCATCATTTGGTATCTAGAGCATTGGTTCTAGAGGTTTAAACTCTCTTCCTATCTCATTTATTTTTTCTTTCTGTTTTCATATTTTATTTTATCTTTATTTTATCTTTAATTTCCGCAATTTTTTCTAGCTTTCCATTGTTGTTTATCATTTCCATTTATGTCTTGAGTTTATTGTTTTGAGTTATAGTTTATTTGCACCATTTATTTTTTGCTTGATGCAATTTATATTGTTCTTTTCTTTTCATCTACGTCTCTCCCATATTCATTAATTTCCGCTTAAGCTTTGAGTTGGGTGCTTTCTTGCTTGAATTTTGGTTTTGAGAATTTCTTGCTAAAAATCCATGCCGTTGTGGTGAATTCCACAACCTTGTGGTCAAGAAATTTAGACCAAATTGTTATGTTTCCTTGCACCTAGTTGCCTTGTTTTTGCTTTATTTTTAGCTTTTATTTTTCACTTTTATACTCTTGTGTAGTTGTCTATAAGTCATGTTTATAGTTTCCCATTTTGTCTATTAATTCCTTTTAAGTTTAGCTTCTTTTGTTTTTACAAAAAAAAAATTGAAACTTCTTAAATTGAGCAACATAGAGGGTCATACCTCATGTATAAGTCTCTTTAGAAGTTCATGTGCTTTTAGTTTCAAGCATATTCTTAAAAAAAAATTCAAAAATAGTTGCTCAATTTCCTATGTCTTTATTTTCCTTATACGTATAATTAGTAGCTCATTTGTGTGGTAAAGGTAGTTCTTGTTTGTGGGTGCTTTCACTTAAGCTATAAGTTTGGTATTTGTGTTCAACAAATTACTAAAAACTTAACAAAGCTGGAGTCCAGTGGCACACCAAACTACTAAACCATTAACACATCTATAGCTACTTTGCGTTTTGAAGTCATTTCTAGTAGTACCTAAATTGTTGCTTTTAATTTTCTTTATTGTTCCAAGCGCATAACTCTTTGTTATCAAGCACTAAATTCACAATCAATTTAGGTGCATCTAGTAAATATTAAAAAAAAAAACAAGAAAACAAAGTCTAAAATAAAATACAAAAAAACAACGATGGATTCAAAAAAAAAAAAAGAGAACAAACAAAAGAAAAGAAAGTTTGAAAAAAATTCATTTGATGTACCTAACCTAAAATTAGCAAGTGCTTCAACTTTGAACTTGGAACCTTAAAAGAAATTTTATTACTTTTGGTACACTAGAACTTGATATTTGTGTTCTTCTACTCTTTAATCTAGTGTCATTCTTAGGTATTCCATTGTGTGCTCTCTTTCTTTTGTTTACCTTTTAGTTGTTGCTTGTCTTTTAAATCATGTTTCTAGTTTGTCTTATATACTCTTACCATTTGGTTAAGTGTCCTTTTGATTGTGTTATCTTTTATTTCTTTTTGAGTTTCTATTCACACCTCCCCTTGCTACTTTTGGTTTCTTTGGTTTGTGTGTTAGTGTCACTTTTGGGAGAAAGCTTGAAAAAGGAGCTTACCACAAGCGTAGCATATTTTGGAAGGTTGGACTAAGAGCCTAAGGGATCACCTCAAAAGGAAATACACCTAGCCGTGAGGACTTTGATTTGACAGAGCATTTGGAGAATCATTTTTTGAAGACTTTACTTTTTCTTTAATTTGGGTGTATTAATTTTGTAGTTGGGAGTTTGAGTGCCCTTAAGGCCCTCCCTTTGGTTGTAATAAAATTTAGTCAATTTTTTAGTTTCTCGAAAATTAGGTGAAGAAGGAAGAAGTGGTACACTTCCTTCAACACCTTAGGAGCTCGCTTTAGATCCCTTCTCTTTTGAATTTTTGCTTTAAAATTCTTGCTTTATTTTTGTTATTCAAAGCGCTTAGAAGGCTAAAGAGTTCCAAAGACTCATCAAGCCATTTTAGGCAAGAAAACAAAAAAAGAGAGGAGTGTTTGTTTGTGAAAATTTTTTAGCCACCTTTTTCCTCTTAGAAATTCAAGCACAATGACATCACACACCCACTCTAGTGCTCATAGTTATTCATCAAACAAGAGTGTAAACCAAAGAAATATTTCTAAAGATTACACTCTAGAAAACTTAAACATGGACTTTAGGGAGTGGATGGCAAAAGAACAAGAGAGAAGAGAAGAAAAAAGGAGAGAAAAAGAGTCCAAGGAGAAAAGAAAAATAAAAGAAAGAGAGGAAGAAAAGAGAGAAAAAAGAGAGAAGGAAGAGAGAAGAATAAGAGAAAGGAGAGAAGATGAAGAAAGGAGAGAAAGAAAAGAAAGAGAAAGAAGAAGAAAAAAGAAAGCATGGGAATGGTGAGAATTACAAAATGAAAGGGATAGTCTTAGGTTCCCCATCTAGACATACCCATAGGAGTGAAAGTGAGGAAGAATACTACAATCATCCTAGGAGAAACTCCTATTCATCCATGCATAATAATGGGGCCCCTCCAAGGGAGCCCAAAATTGATCTCCCCCCATTTCATGGGAGGGAAGATGTGGAAGCCTACCTTGATTGGGAAATCAAGGTAGAACAACTCTTCACTTTCCATGAGGTAAGAGAAGAAAGAAAGGTTCCAATGGCAACCCTTAGCTTCCAAGGGCATGCCATGCATTGGTGGGTTGGGTTAACCAATGAGAGAATCAACACCAATATGCCTTCCATAAGATATTGGAATGATCTTAGAAGTGCTCTAAGAAGAAGGCATATTCCCTCTTGGTATGAAAGAGATCTTTTGGATAGACTCCAAAGGCTAAGGCAAACCAACCTTAGTATAGAAGAGTATAGACAAAAGATGGAGCTTCTTATCTTGAGGGCGGGTATCATTGAGGAACCCAAGGCCACTATGGCAAGGTTTTTGTGTGGGTTGAGCCCCGAAATTCGTGATAAGGTGGAGCTCTTCTCATACAATTCCCTTGATGAGTTAGTTCAACTTTGCATCAAGGTGGAAAATCAACTTAGAAGGAAAACTTTTAAAAAGGATAACCCACCTTATGTAAAGAGGGACCAACCTACGGGGAACTCTTTCAAGAGTTACCCCAAAGAGGAACATCCCAAGCACTTCAAAGAGCATAAAACATCACATATAGAGAGAAAAACCCCTACTACTAACTCTCACGAGAAAGTTAGTAGTATCAAATGCTTTAAATGTCTTGGGAGAGGCCACATTGCCTATCAATGCCCTACTAAGAGAAACATCATCATGAGGGCCCAAGATGTTTATAGTAGTGAGTCTAGCTCATACTCCTCTAGTGAGAGCGAAGGAGAAGGGGTTCATGCATACCAATCTGATTGTGATGAAACCACTTATGCATGTGAGGGAGACCTCTTAATGATAAGAAGACTTTTTGGAAGCCAACCTTTGAAAGTGTCCTCATCTCAAAGGGAGAACATATTCCACACTCGCTGTAAGGTGAATGACAAAATATGTTCTCTCATTGTGGATAGTGGGTCATGCTGCAATTGTTGTAGCTCGAGGTTGGTGGAAAAGCTAGCCTTGTCCCGACTTCCCCACCCTAAGCCTTACAAGCTTCAATGGCTCAATGAGCAAGGGGAAATGGAGGTCAATGAGTAAGTCAAGGTTCCAATTTCCATTGGGTCTTATAAAGATGAGATCCTGTGTGACATAGTCCCAATGAAAGCTGGCCATATCTTGCTAGGAAGACCATGTCAATTTGATAAGAAAGCCATACACCATGGTCATTCCAATAACATCATCCTCACTCATAAGGATAAGCACATTAAGTTGTGTCCTCTAACACCTTCACAAGTGGCGGAGGACCAACTCATCATGAAACATAAGAGAGATGAGGAGAAAAAAAAAAGCAAAGTTTTACCCCTAAAGCTTGAAAGGGGTAAAGAGGTTGAGTTAGACGTTGGTGCCCCTTCCAAGAAAGTCATTAGTAAAGGGAGTTTATTTGCGACAAAATTGGATTTAAAGGAAGCCCCCTTAACTAACAGACCTTTCTATCTCCTCCTTTGCAAAGAGGCATCCCCCATTTCTTCCCCTTCCACTTTTTTCCCTTCTAGTTCTAGCACTGCCATAGAACTTGGACCTGAGAACCTACCTCAAGAGGTTCAAGAGCTTTTAAATGAGTTTGGTGATATATTCCCTAATGAAGTTCCCAAAGGACTTCCTCCAATTAGGGGTATAGAACACCAAATAGACTTGGTACCTAGGGCTAGCCTGCCTCATAGGCCTGCTTATAGGACTAATCCCATGGAGACCAAGGAGATTGAATCTCAAGTCCAAGAACTATTGGAGAAGGGTTGGGTTCAAGAGAGCCTAAGCCCTTGTGCTGTGCCAGTTTTGTTGGTGCCTAAGAAGAATGGCCAATGGAGGATGTGCATTGATTGTCGAGCAATCAATAACATCACCATCAAATATAGGCACCCTATCCCTAGGCTTGATGACATGCTTGATGAATTGCATGGGGCCCAATTATTTTCAAAAATTGATCTTAAGAGTAGTTATCACCAAATCCGCATCAAGGAAGGTGATGAGTGGAAAACCGCTTTTAAGACCAAGTTTGGGCTGTATGAGTGGTTGGTAATGCCCTTTGGGCTTACCAATGCCCCAAGCACCATCATGAGGCTTATGAATCATGTCCTTAGGGATTGCTTAGGAAAATTTTGTGTTGTTTATTTTGATGACATCTTAGTGTATAGCAAGAGCCTAGATGAACATGTAGGCCATCTTAGGCGCGTCTTTTGCATTCTTAGGTCACACCAACTCTATGGAAATCTTGAAAAATGTAATTTTTGTGTGGAGAGTGTGGTGTTCTTAGGTTTTATAGTTAATAAAAATGGGGTTCAAGTAGACCCCGACAAAATCAAAGTCATCCAAGAATGGCCCACCCCAAAAAGTGTGACTGAGATCAAGAGTTTTCATGGTCTCGCGAGCTTTTACAGGCGCTTTGTGCCTAACTTCTCCACACTTTTCTCACCAATCAATGATTTGGTGAAGAAGGATACTCCTTTCCTTTGGGGTGAAAAACAACAAAAAGCCTTTGAACTTATCAAAGAGAAACTGACCCATGCACCAGTTTTAGCTCTTCCTGACTTTTCTAAAACTTTTGAGCTAGAATGTGATGCATCGGGAGTGGGTGTGGGAGCTGTGTTGTTACGAGGTGGTCATCCCGTGGCTTATTTTAGTGAAAAACTAAATGGAGCCGCCTTAAACTACCTCACCTATGATAAAGAGTTTTACTCTTTGATAAGGGCCCTTCAAACTTGGGAACATTATCTTGTATCGAAGGAGTTCATCATTCATAGTGACCATGAGTCACTTAAGTATTTGAAGGGTCAAGGCAAGCTTAATAAAAGGCATGCTAAATGGGTAGAATTTCTTGAGACTTTCCCTTATATCATCAAATACAAGAAAGGAAAACATAATGTGGTGGCTGATGCTTTGTCTCATAGACATACCCTTTACACCACCTTAAGTGCAATGATTCTTGGATTTGATAATATTAGAGAAATGTATCTTTCTGATAAGGATTTTGGATCCATTTATGCTGCCTCTACATTTGCATGTAAAACCCAAAATGGGTTCTTTGTGAGTGAGGGGTACCTTTTCAAAGGTAGCAGACTTTGTGTACCCCAAGGATCTATGAGAAATCTGTTGACAAAAGAGAGCCATGAGGGTGGACTCATGGGGCATTTTGGAATTAACAAAACTCTTCTGCTTTTACAAGAAAATTTTTTTGGCCCCATATGAAGAAAAACGTCTATAGACATTGTCGTAGATGCATTGCTTGCTTGCAAGCTAAGTCTAAGACAGTGGCTCATGGATTGTACACACCCTTACCTGCTCCTTCTGCACCTTGGCTGGATATTAGTATGGCTTTCATCCTTGGTCTGCCTCGAACCCAACGAGGTGCAGACTCTATCTTTGTAGTGGTAGATAGATTTTCAAAAATGGCTCACTTTATACCATGCCACAAGATAGATGATGCGAGCAACATTGCGAGACTTTCCTTTAAAGAAGTTGTCTGTTTACATGGAATTCCCCAATCCATAGTCTCTGATAGAGATGTGAAGTTCCTTAGTCACTTTTGGAAAACATTGTGGGCAAGGCTAGGAACTAAACTCTTATTTTCTATCACATGTCACCCCCAAATTGATGGGCAGACTGAGGTAGTAAATAGATCTCTATCTACTATGCTTAGGACACTTCTTCGAGGAAATCACAAGTCTTGGGATGAATACCTACCCCATATTGAGTTTGCATACAACCGGGTGGTTCAAAGGACCACCAAACATTCTCCCTTTAAAGTTGTTTATGGCTTCAACCCCCTTACTCCTCTTGATATCTTGCCCTTACCCTTCCCTTCTTCTGTTCACAAAGAAGGAATAGTAAGAGCGGATTTTGTTAAAAAATTCCATGAAAGGGTAAAGGCCAACATTGAACATCATTCAAAGGAGTATGCTAGTAAAGCCAATAGGGGCAGGAAAGAAATTATCTTCAATGAAGGGGATTGGGTATGGCTTCATTTGAGGAAGGATCGCTTCCCTACTCAAAGGAAATCCAAGCTTAGCCCCCAAGGAGATGGTCCCTTTCAGGTCCTCAAGAGAGTGAACAACAATGCATACATATTAGATCTCCCTGAGGACTATGGTGTCAGTACTACCTTTAATGTTTGTGATTTGATGCCTTTTGTAGGTACTGATGAAGAAGAGGAGGATCTATCAGATTTGAGGTCAAATCCTTCCCAAGGGGGAGGGGATGATGCATTCTCCCCAAGCAAGGGCCCTATCACTAGGGCCATGGCTAGGAGAATAGAAGAAGACATGGCTAGAGTAGAGGGAGGAAGATCTCACCTCCATATGACCATCAAGTTATGCAAGCCATGACTTATTTACTTGTAATTTTTATTTTAGGAACCTAGGATTTTATTTTGGACATGTATTAGTCCATTTAATTTTCTAGGCGGTGTCTTAGTAATAAGAAGGGGTAAGATTAGCTTTTGGGCCTTTATTTAGGAAATAAGGGGGTAGTTTGATAACTACACCCTCTTTTGCTAAGTAAAACCCAAAACTAATAAAGGAGTAATCTTGGCCCTTGGATGAGGTAGCTTAGGCATCAATTCTCATCTAAAGGAGGGTATTGATTGGACTTTGGGCTTCAATCCTCCTCCCTTGGATGACTCCTTTTAATTCTAGCCCTTCATTTCCTTCATGACTTGTCTAAGAGGTTAGCTCCCTCTATAAAAAGGTGCTCTTTCACACTCTTGTATTTTTTACACTTGATTGAATGGAAAAACCTTGAGTTGGCCAAAATTCTCTTAGTGTCCACCCTTCTCTCTTTGAGAATTCCTTAGGTTTTTATCAAGGGTTCCATCCCTTGTGGCAAACTTTCCCTCTTAGGCTTATCTTACCTTAAGTGGCGCCTAAAACCACCTCACTTCTTACCTCTCCACAAACCATTTCACCAAAGAAGAAAACCTCTAGAAAAAGATCAAGGGAGGCATGCATCAGCTTCTCCTCCTTCTTCCAATTCTTCTTCCTCCTCCCTTGCCTTGCTTTCTCCTTCTAACACTTCTTCTACTTCCACATGGTATTCTTCTTCTTTTTTGTCTCCTTCTTCCACTTTTTCTTCATCCCTTTTCCTTCCACTACTTCTTCTTCTTCCTCTTTTTCTCATTCTTCCACTTCTTCTTCCTATTGTTCTCCTTCTCGCACTTTTTCCCCTTTTTCTTCATCCTCCCGTTCTTCTTCTTCCACTTCTTCTTCTTCATTTCCTCTCATTCCACCACTTCATCCTATTCCTCTTGTTCTCCATCTACAACTTCTTCTGCTTCCACTTGTTGTTCTTCTTCATTTTCGTCTACTTCTACCACTTCTGCTTACACTTCTTCTTCTTTCATTTCTTCTGCTTCCATTACTTCTTCTTTTTCCCTTTCCTTCTTCTCCTTTGTCTTTTTCTCGATCCCCCATTTCTTTTTCTTCCAATTGTTGCTCTTCCTCTTCTTTTCCTTCTCCCAAATTTGCTGCTTACACTTCTTCTTCTTCTTCCTCTTCTCCTCCATATTCCACTTCTTCTGTTTCTTCTTCCCTTCCCTTCCTCTCCTTCTTCCTTTTCCTCCTTTTCTCCTTCTTCCTCTTCTCCTCCATATTCAACTTCCTCTGTTTCTTCTTCCCTTCCCTCTCCTCTCCTTCTTTTTCTTCCTCTTCATCTCCTTCTTTTTCTTCCTTTTCTTTCTTTTTCTCCCTCTTTTTCTCCTTCTTCTTCTTCACTTCTTCTTCATCATCCCCATTCCTTCAACTACTTTTTCTTCTTCCACTTGTTGACGTTCTTCTGCTTCTGATGCTTCCACTTGTTCTTCTTCTTCCTTCCCTTCTCCTTCTTGCACTTCTTCTACCCACACTACCTTTTCTTCCTCCCCTTCATCTTCTCCTCCTTCTTCCACCTCCCTTGCCTTGCTTCCCTTCTTCTTACTCTTCTCCCACTTCCACTACGTCTCCTTCCACTTCTTCTTCTCCTTCTTCCACTTCTTCTTCCACCTCCAGTTCTCCTTCTTCCACTTCTTCTTCTTCATCCCCTTTCATTCCACTACTTCCTCCTATTTCTCTTATTCTCCTTCTACCACTTCTTCTACTTCTACTTGTTGTTCTTCTTCTTGTTCATCTCCTTCTTCCACTTCTTCTGTTTACACTTCTTCTTCTATTTCTTCTCCTTTCACTACTTCTTCGTCTTTATTTTCCTTCTTTTACTTCCTCTTTTTCTCCAACCCCCACATCTTTTGCTTCCAATTGTTGCTCTTCCTCTTCTTCTCCTTCCCATTTCTTTTTCTTCTTCCTCTTCTCCTCCATATTATTCCACTTCTTCTGCTTCTTGTTCCCTTGCCTTCCCCTCCTTCTTCCTGTTCCTCCATTTCTCCTTCTTCCAGTTCTTCTTCTTCATCCCACCTCCTTCCACTACTTCTTCTTCCTCCTCTTGTTCACCTTCTTCCACTTCTTCTCTTTCCACATATTTTTTTTCTTCCTTTTCCTCTCCTTCTTCCACTTCTTCTGCTTACTCTCTTTCTTCTTCCTCTTCTTCTCCTTCTTCCACTTCTTTTGCTTACTCTCCTTCTTCGTCCTCTTCTTCTCTTTCTTCCACTTCTTCTGCCTCCTATTGTTCTCTTTCTTCCACTTCTTCTTCGTCATCTCCTCTCCTTCTTCTTTTCCATTTCCTTCCTCTTCTCCCTCTTTTTCTCCTTCTTCTGCTTCCACTTGCATTTCTACCTCTTGTTCTCCTTCTTCCACTTCTTCTTCATCATCCCCAGTGCTTCAACTACTTCTTCTTCATCCTCTTGTTCACCTTCTTCCACTTCTGCTGGTTCCACTTGTTCTTCTCCTTCCTTCCCTTCACCTTCTTCCACGTCTTCTGGCTACACTAACTCTTCTTCCTCCCCTTCTTCTTCTCCTCCTTCTTCCATTTTTTCTTCCTCCTCCCTTGCC
Organism: Psophocarpus tetragonolobus; assembly: GCA_037954015.1. Lineage (NCBI taxonomy): Eukaryota > Viridiplantae > Streptophyta > Magnoliopsida > Fabales > Fabaceae > Psophocarpus > Psophocarpus tetragonolobus. The sequence goes on from CM075691.1 coordinate 28,587,321, forward strand.
TGGCTTTCCTTCTTCTTAGTTTTCACCCTCTTCTACTACTTCTGCTTCCACTTCTTCTTCTTCCTTTTCTTCTCCTTCTTCCACTTCTTCTTCATCCCCTTTCCTTCCACTGCTACTTCTTCTTACTCTTTTCCTCCATATTCCACTTGTACTGCTTTTTCTTCCTCTTCTTATACTTCTTCTGCTTCTTCTTCCCTCCCCTTCCCCTCTTTCTTCCTTTTCCTCTTGTTCTCTTTCTTCCAGTTATTCTTCTTCATCCCACATCCTTCCACTTCTTCTATTTCTACATCTTCTTCTACTTCCTTTTCTTCTCCTTCTTCCACTTCTTCTACTTACTCTACTTGTTCTTCCTCTTCTTCTCTTTCTTCCACTTCTACTGCCTCCTTTTGTCTCTTTCTTCCACTTCTTCTTCATCCTTCTTCCACGTCTTCTGGCTACACTAACTCTTCTTCCTCCCCTTCTTCTTCTCCTCCTTCTTCCATTTTTTCTTCCTCCTCCCTTGCCTGGCTTTCCTTCTTCTTAGTCTTCACCCTCTTCTACTACTTCTGCTTCCACTTCTTCTTCTTCCTTTTCTTCTCCTTCTTCCACTTCTTCTTCATCCCCTTTCCTTCCACTGCTACTTCTTCTTACTCTTTTCCTCCATATTCCACTTGTACTGCTTTTTCTTCCTCTTCTTATACTTCTTCTGCTTCTTCTTCCCTACCCTTCCCCTCTTTCTTCCTTTTCCTCTTGTTCTCCTTCTTCCAGTTATTCTTCTTCATCCCACATCCTTCCACTTCTTCTATTTCTACATCTTCTTCTACTTCCTTTTCTTCTCCTTCTTCCACTTCTTCTACTTACTCTACTTGTTCTTCCTCTTCTTCTCTTTCTTCCACTTCTACTGCCTCCTTTTGTCTCTTTCTTCCACTTCTTCTTCATCCTCTCCACTCCTTCTTTGTCTTCCTCTTCATCTGCTTCTTCTTATTCCCCTTACTTCGTCTTCTCCCTCTTTTTCTCCTTCTTCTGCTTCCACTTGCATTTCTACCTCTTGTTCTTCTTGTTCCACTTCTTCTTCATCATTCCCACTCCTTCCACTACTTCTTCTTCCTCTTGTTCACCTTCCCCCACTTCCGCTGCATCCACTTCTTCTTCTTCCTTCCCTTCTCCTTCTAGCACTTCTTCTGGCTAGACTACCTCTTCTTCCTCCCCTTCTTCTTCTCCTCATTCTTCGACTTCTTCTTCCTCCTCCCTTGCCTTGCTTTGTTTCTTCTTACTCTTCCTCTTCCACTACTTCTCCTTCAACTTCTTCTTCTTCCTCTTCATCTTCTTCTTCCACTTCTTCTTGTTAATCCCCTTTCCTTCCCCTGTTTCTTCTTCTTCCCCTTTTTCTCATTCTTCCACTTCTTCTTCTTATTCCTATTGTTCAACTTCTTCCAGTTGCACTTATTCCTCTTCTTCTCATTCTTCCAGTTCTTCTTCTTCCTCTTCTTCTCCTTCTTCTACTTCTTCTTCCTCCTCTTGTTTTCCTTCTTTCGCTTCTTCTTCTCCATCCCATCTCATTCCACTACTTCCTCCTATTCCTCTTGTTCTCCTTCTACCACTTCTTCTCCTTCCACTTGTTGTTGTTCTTCTTTTTCATCTCCTTCTTCCACTTCTTCTGCTTACACTTTTTCTCCTTCCTCTTCTTGTCCTTCTTCGATTTCTTCTCCTTCCACTACTTCTTCTTCTTCTCTTTCCTTATTCTCCTTCCTCTTTTTCTCCATCCCCCACTTCTTTTGCTTCCAATTGTTGCTCTTCCTCTTCTTCTCCTTCCCCAGAATCTTCTGCTTACACTTCTTCTTCCTCTTCTCCTCCATGTTCCACTTCTTTTGGTTCTTCTTCCCTTCCCTTCCTCTCCTTCTTCCTTTTCCTCCTTTTCTTCTTCTTCCACTTGTTCACCTTGTTCCAGTTCTTTTTCTTCATGCCACCTCCTTCCACTACTTGTTCTTCCTCCTCTTGTTCACCTTCTTCCGCTTCTTCTCTTTCCACATGTTCTTCTTCTTACTTTTCTTCTCCTTCTTCCACTTCTTCTACTTACTCTCCTTCTTTTTCCTCTTGTTCTCTTTCTTCAACTTCTCCCTTCTTCCGCTTTTGCTGCTTCCAATTGTTCTTCTTCTTCCTTCCCTTCTCCTTCTTGCACTTCTTCTGCCTACACTACCTCTTCTTCCTCCCCTTCTTTTTCTCCTCATTCTTCCACTGCTTCTTTCTCTTCTTCTCGTTCTTCCACTTCTTCTTCTTCTTCCTATTGTTCTCCTTCCACTTCTTCTTCCTCCTACCATTCTCCTTCTTTCACTTCTTCTTCTTCATCCCCTCTCATTCCACTACTTCCTCGTATTCCTCTTGTTCTCCTTTTACCACTTCTTCTGCTTCCACTTGTTGTTCTTCTTTTTTGTCTCCTTCTTCCACTTCTTCTTCTTACACTTCTTCTTCTTCCATTTCTTCTCCTTCCACTACTTCTTCTTCTTCCCTTTCCTTCTTCTCCTTCCTCCTTTTGTCCATCCCCCACTTCTTTTGCTTCCAATTGTTGCTCTTCCCCTTCTTCTACTTCTTACCCTTCTTCTTATTCTCCCTCTTCCCCTCGATATTCCACTTCTTCTTCATCATCCCCACTCCTTCAACTACTTCTTCTTCTTCCTCTTGTTAACCTTCTTCCACTTTTGCTGCTTCCACTTGTTCTTCTTTTTCTGCTCTTCTTTTGCCTACACTACCTTTTCTTCCTCCCCTTCGTCTTCTCCTCCTTCTTCCACTTCTTCTTCCTCCTCCCCGTCCTTGTATTCCTTCTCCTTACTCTTCTCCCTCTTCCACTACTTCTCCTTCCACTTCTTCTTCTTCCTCTTGTTCTCCTTCTTCCACTTCTTCTTCTTCTGTTCCTATTGTTGTCGTTCTTCTTGGTTCACTTCTTCCTTTTCTTCTCGTTCTTCTTCTTCCTCTTCTTCTCCTTCTTCCACTTCTTCCTCCTCCCGTTCTCCTTCTTACACTTCTTCTTCCTCCTCCCTTCTCCTTCTTCCATTTCTTTTTCCTTCTCCCGTTCTCCTTCTTCAACCCATTCTTGTTCTTCCTTGTCTTCTCCTTCTTGCGCTTCTTCTGCCTATACCACCTCTTCTTCCTCCCATTCTCCTTCTCCTCTTCTTCCACTTCTTCTTCCTCCTCCCTGGCCTCGCTTTCCTTCTTCTTACTCTTCTCCCTCTTCCATTACTCCTCGTTCCACTTATTCTTCTTCCTCTTTTTCTCCATCTTCCACTTCTTCTTCTTCTTCCCCTTTTTCTCATTCTTCCACTTCTTCTTCTTCCTATTGTTCTCCTTCTCCTACTTGACTTCTTCCTCTTCTTGTCATTCTTCCACTTCTTCTTCTTCCTCTTCTTCTCCTTCTTCCACTTCTTCCTCCTCCCGTTCTCCTTCTTCCAGTTCTTCTTCATTCCCTCTTATTCCACTACTTCAGCTTATTCCTCGTGTTATCCTTCTACCACTTCTTCTGCTTCCACTTGGTATTCTTCTTCTTTTCCGTCTCATTCTTCCACTTCTTCTTCATCCCCTTTCCTTCCACAACTTCTTCTTCTTCCTCTTCTTCTCATTCTTCCACTTCTTCTACTTCCTCTTGTTCTCCTTCTTCCACTTCTTCTTCTTCTTCTTCCTCTTGTTCTCCTTCAGCCACTTGCACTTCTTCCTCTTCTTCTCATTCTTCCACTTCTTCTACTTCCTCTTGTTCTCCTTCTTCCACTTCTTCTTCATCCTCTCATTCTCCTTCTTCCACTTCTTCTTCAATTCCTCTCATTCCACCACTTCCTCCTATTCCTCTTGTTCTCCATCTATCACTTCTTCTGCTTCCACTTGTTGTTCTTCTTCATTTTCGTCTCCTTCTACCACTTCTTCTGCTTACACTTCTTCTTCTTCTTCCATTTCTTCTCCTTCGACTACTTCTTCTTCCCTTTCCTTCATCTTCTCCCTCTTTTTCTCCTTCCTCTGCTTCCATTTGCATTTCTACCTCTTGTTCTCCTTCTTCCACTTCTTCTTCATCATCCCCACTCCCTCAACTTCTTCTTCCTCTCGTTTACGTTCTTCCACTTTTGCTGGTTCAACTTCCACTTCATCATCCCCACTTACTCAGCTACTTCTTCTTCTTCCTCGTTCACCTTCTTCCACTTCTGCTCCTTCCACTTACTCTTCTTCTTCTTTCTTTTCTCCTTGTTGCACTTCGCCTGCCTACACTACTTCTTCTTCCTGCTCTTCTGCTTCTCCTCCTTCTTCCAATTCTTCTTCCTCGTCCTTGCCTTGCTTTCCTTTTTCTTACTCTTCTCCCTCTTCCACTACTTCTCCTTCCACTTCTTCTTCTTCCTCTTTATCTCCTTCTTCCACTTCTTCTTCTTCATCCCCATTCCTTCCACTACTTCTTCTTCTTCCTCTTTTTCTCATTCTTCCACTTCTTCTTCTTCCTATTGTTCTCCTTCTTTCACTTGCACTTTCCCCACTTCTTCTCGTTCTTCCACTTCTTATTCTTCCTCTTCTTCTCCTTCCTCTTACTTCTTCTTCCAGTTTCCCCACTTGCACTTTCACTTGGTATTCTTCCTCCACTTCTTCCTCCTCCCGTTCTCCTTCTTCCAGTTCTTCTTCTTCTTTTTCGTCTCATTCTTCCACTTCTTCTCCTTCTTTCACTTGCACTTTCCCCACTTCTTCTCGTTCTTCCACTTCTTCTTCTTCCAATTCTTCTTCTTCCTTTTACTTCTTCTTCTTCTGCTTCCACTTGGTATTCTTCTTCTTTTTCGACTCATTCTTCCACTTCTTCTCGTTCTTTCACTTGCACTTTCCCCACTTCTTCTCGTTCTTCCACTTCTTCTTCTTCCTCTTCTTCTCCTTCTTCCACTTCTTCCTCCTCCCGTTCTCCTTCTTCCAGTTCTTCATTCCTATTGTTCTCCTTCTTTCACTTGCACTTTCCCCACTTCTTCTCGTTCTTCCACTTCTTCTTCTTCCTCTTCTTCTCCTTCTTCCACTTCTTCCTCCTCCCGTTCGCCTTCTTCCAGTTCTTCTTCTTCATTCCCTCTTATTCCACTACTTCAGCTTATTCCTCATGTTATCCTTCTACCACTTCTTCTGCTTCCACTTGGTATTCTTCTTCTTTTTCGTCTCATTCTTCCACTTCTTCTTCATCCCCTTTCCTTCCACTACTTCTTCTTCTTCCTCTTTTTCTCATTCTTCCACTTCTTCTTCTTCTTCTTCCTCTTGTTCTCCTTCAGCCACTTGCACTTCTTCCTCTTCTTCTCATTCTTCCACTTCTTCTACTTCCTCTTGTTCTCCTTCTTCCACTTCTTCTTCATCCTCTCATTCTCCTTCTTCCACTTCTTCTTCAATTCCTCTCATTCCACCACTTCCTCCTATTCCTCTTGTTCTCCATCTATCACTTCTTCTGCTTCCACTTGTTGTTCTTCTTCATTTTCGTCTCCTTCTACCACTTCTTCTGCTTACACTTCTTCTTCTTCTTCCATTTCTTCTCCTTCGACTACTTCTTCTTCCCTTTCCTTCATCTTCTCCCTCTTTTTCTCCTTCCTCTGCTTCCATTTGCATTTCTACCTCTTGTTCTCCTTCTTCCACTTCTTCTTCATCATCCCCACTCCCTCAACTTCTTCTTCCTCTCGTTTACGTTCTTCCACTTTTGCTGGTTCAACTTCCACTTCATCATCCCCACTTACTCAGCTACTTCTTCTTCTTCCTCGTTCACCTTCTTCCACTTCTGCTCCTTCCACTTACTCTTCTTCTTCTTTCTTTTCTCCTTGTTGCACTTCGCCTGCCTACACTACTTCTTCTTCCTGCTCTTCTGCTTCTCCTCCTTCTTCCAATTCTTCTTCCTCGTCCTTGCCTTGCTTTCCTTTTTCTTACTCTTCTCCCTCTTCCACTACTTCTCCTTCCACTTCTTCTTCTTCCTCTTTATCTCCTTCTTCCACTTCTTCTTCTTCATCCCCATTCCTTCCACTACTTCTTCTTCTTCCTCTTTTTCTCATTCTTCCACTTCTTCTTCTTCCTATTGTTCTCCTTCTTTCACTTGCACTTTCCCCACTTCTTCTCGTTCTTCCACTTCTTATTCTTCCTCTTCTTCTCCTTCCTCTTACTTCTTCTTCCAGTTTCCCCACTTGCACTTTCACTTGGTATTCTTCCTCCACTTCTTCCTCCTCCCGTTCTCCTTCTTCCAGTTCTTCTTCTTCTTTTTCGTCTCATTCTTCCACTTCTTCTCCTTCTTTCACTTGCACTTTCCCCACTTCTTCTCGTTCTTCCACTTCTTCTTCTTCCAATTCTTCTTCTTCCTCTTACTTCTTCTTCTTCCACTTCCACTTCTTCTGCTTCCACTTGGTATTCTTCTTCTTTTTCGACTCATTCTTCCACTTCTTCTCGTTCTTTCACTTGCACTTTCCCCACTTCTTCTCGTTCTTCCACTTCTTCTTCTTCCTCTTCTTCTCCTTCTTCCACTTCTTCCTCCTCCCGTTCTCCTTCTTCCAGTTCTTCATTCCTATTGTTCTCCTTCTTTCACTTGCACTTTCCCCACTTCTTCTCGTTCTTCCACTTCTTCTTCTTCCTCTTCTTCTCCTTCTTCCACTTCTTCCTCCTCCCGTTCGCCTTCTTCCAGTTCTTCTTCTTCATTCCCTCTTATTCCACTACTTCAGCTTATTCCTCATGTTATCCTTCTACCACTTCTTCTGCTTCCACTTGGTATTCTTCTTCTTTTTCGTCTCATTCTTCCACTTCTTCTTCATCCCCTTTCCTTCCACTACTTCTTCTTCTTCCTCTTTTTCTCATTCTTCCACTTCTTCTTCTTCTTCTTCCTCTTGTTCTCCTTCAGCCACTTGCACTTCTTCCTCTTCTTCTCATTCTTCCACTTCTTCTACTTCCTCTTGTTCTCCTTCTTCCACTTCTTCTTCATCCTCTCATTCTCCTTCTTCCACTTCTTCTTCAATTCCTCTCATTCCACCACTTCCTCCTATTCCTCTTGTTCTCCATCTATCACTTCTTCTGCTTCCACTTGTTGTTCTTCTTCATTTTCGTCTCCTTCTACCACTTCTTCTGCTTACACTTCTTCTTCTTCTTCCATTTCTTCTCCTTCGACTACTTCTTCTTCCCTTTCCTTCATCTTCTCCCTCTTTTTCTCCTTCCTCTGCTTCCATTTGCATTTCTACCTCTTGTTCTCCTTCTTCCACTTCTTCTTCATCATCCCCACTCCCTCAACTTCTTCTTCCTCTCGTTTACGTTCTTCCACTTTTGCTGGTTCAACTTCCACTTCATCATCCCCACTTACTCAGCTACTTCTTCTTCTTCCTCGTTCACCTTCTTCCACTTCTGCTCCTTCCACTTACTCTTCTTCTTCTTTCTTTTCTCCTTGTTGCACTTCGCCTGCCTACACTACTTCTTCTTCCTGCTCTTCTGCTTCTCCTCCTTCTTCCAATTCTTCTTCCTCGTCCTTGCCTTGCTTTCCTTTTTCTTACTCTTCTCCCTCTTCCACTACTTCTCCTTCCACTTCTTCTTCTTCCTCTTTATCTCCTTCTTCCACTTCTTCTTCTTCATCCCCATTCCTTCCACTACTTCTTCTTCTTCCTCTTTTTCTCATTCTTCCACTTCTTCTTCTTCCTATTGTTCTCCTTCTTTCACTTGCACTTTCCCCACTTCTTCTCGTTCTTCCACTTCTTATTCTTCCTCTTCTTCTCCTTCCTCTTACTTCTTCTTCCAGTTTCCCCACTTGCACTTTCACTTGGTATTCTTCCTCCACTTCTTCCTCCTCCCGTTCTCCTTCTTCCAGTTCTTCTTCTTCTTTTTCGTCTCATTCTTCCACTTCTTCTCCTTCTTTCACTTGCACTTTCCCCACTTCTTCTCGTTCTTCCACTTCTTCTTCTTCCAATTCTTCTTCTTCCTCTTACTTCTTCTTCTTCCACTTCCACTTCTTCTGCTTCCACTTGGTATTCTTCTTCTTTTTCGACTCATTCTTCCACTTCTTCTCGTTCTTTCACTTGCACTTTCCCCACTTCTTCTCGTTCTTCCACTTCTTCTTCTTCCTCTTCTTCTCCTTCTTCCACTTCTTCCTTCTCCCGTTCTCCTTCTTCCAGTTCTTCATTCCTATTGTTCTCCTTCTTTCACTTGCACTTTCCCCACTTCTTCTCGTTCTTCCACTTCTTCTTCTTCCTCTTCTTCTCCTTCTTCCACTTCTTCCTCCTCCCGTTCGCCTTCTTCCAGTTCTTCTTCTTCATTCCCTCTTATTCCACTACTTCAGCTTATTCCTCATGTTATCCTTCTACCACTTCTTCTGCTTCCACTTGGTATTCTTCTTCTTTTTCGTCTCATTCTTCCACTTCTTCTTCATCCCCTTTCCTTCCACTACTTCTTCTTCTTCCTCTTTTTCTCATTCTTCCACTTCTTCTTCTTCTTCTTCCTCCTGTTCTCCTTCAGCCACTTGCACTTCTTCCTCTTCTTCTCATTCTTCCACTTCTTCTACTTCCTCTTGTTCTCCTTCTTCCACTTCTTCTTCATCCTCTCATTCTCCTTCTTCCACTTCTTCTTCAATTCCTCTCATTCCACCACTTCCTCCTATTCCTCTTGTTCTCCATCTATCACTTCTTCTGCTTCCACTTGTTGTTCTTCTTCATTTTCGTCTCCTTCTACCACTTCTTCTGCTTACACTTCTTCTTCTTCTTCCATTTCTTCTCCTTCGACTACTTCTTCTTCCCTTTCCTTCATCTTCTCCCTCTTTTTCTCCTTCCTCTGCTTCCATTTGCATTTCTACCTCTTGTTCTCCTTCTTCCACTTCTTCTTCATCATCCCCACTCCCTCAACTTCTTCTTCCTCTCGTTTACGTTCTTCCACTTTTGCTGGTTCAACTTCCACTTCATCATCCCCACTTACTCAGCTACTTCTTCTTCTTCCTCGTTCACCTTCTTCCACTTCTGCTCCTTCCACTTACTCTTCTTCTTCTTTCTTTTCTCCTTGTTGCACTTCGCCTGCCTACACTACTTCTTCTTCCTGCTCTTCTGCTTCTCCTCCTTCTTCCAATTCTTCTTCCTCGTCCTTGCCTTGCTTTCCTTTTTCTTACTCTTCTCCCTCTTCCACTACTTCTCCTTCCACTTCTTCTTCTTCCTCTTTATCTCCTTCTTCCACTTCTTCTTCTTCATCCCCATTCCTTCCACTACTTCTTCTTCTTCCTCTTTTTCTCATTCTTCCACTTCTTCTTCTTCCTATTGTTCTCCTTCTTTCACTTGCACTTTCCCCACTTCTTCTCGTTCTTCCACTTCTTATTCTTCCTCTTCTTCTCCTTCCTCTTACTTCTTCTTCCAGTTTCCCCACTTGCACTTTCACTTGGTATTCTTCCTCCACTTCTTCCTCCTCCCGTTCTCCTTCTTCCAGTTCTTCTTCTTCTTTTTCGTCTCATTCTTCCACTTCTTCTCCTTCTTTCACTTGCACTTTCCCCACTTCTTCTCGTTCTTCCACTTCTTCTTCTTCCAATTCTTCTTCTTCCTCTTACTTCTTCTTCTTCCACTTCCACTTCTTCTGCTTCCACTTGGTATTCTTCTTCTTTTTCGACTCATTCTTCCACTTCTTCTCGTTCTTTCACTTGCACTTTCCCCACTTCTTCTCGTTCTTCCACTTCTTCTTCTTCCTCTTCTTCTCCTTCTTCCACTTCTTCCTTCTCCCGTTCTCCTTCTTCCAGTTCTTCATTCCTATTGTTCTCCTTCTTTCACTTGCACTTTCCCCACTTCTTCTCGTTCTTCCACTTCTTCTTCTTCCTCTTCTTCTCCTTCTTCCACTTCTTCCTCCTCCCGTTCGCCTTCTTCCAGTTCTTCTTCTTCATTCCCTCTTATTCCACTACTTCAGCTTATTCCTCATGTTATCCTTCTACCACTTCTTCTGCTTCCACTTGGTATTCTTCTTCTTTTTCGTCTCATTCTTCCACTTCTTCTTCATCCCCTTTCCTTCCACTACTTCTTCTTCTTCCTCTTTTTCTCATTCTTCCACTTCTTCTTCTTCTTCTTCCTCTTGTTCTCCTTCAGCCACTTGCACTTCTTCCTCTTCTTCTCATTCTTCCACTTCTTCTACTTCCTCTTGTTCTCCTTCTTCCACTTCTTCTTCATCCTCTCATTCTCCTTCTTCCACTTCTTCTTCAATTCCTCTCATTCCACCACTTCCTCCTATTCCTCTTGTTCTCCATCTATCACTTCTTCTGCTTCCACTTGTTGTTCTTCTTCATTTTCGTCTCCTTCTACCACTTCTTCTGCTTACACTTCTTCTTCTTCTTCCATTTCTTCTCCTTCGACTACTTCTTCTTCCCTTTCCTTCATCTTCTCCCTCTTTTTCTCCTTCCTCTGCTTCCATTTGCATTTCTACCTCTTGTTCTCCTTCTTCCACTTCTTCTTCATCATCCCCACTCCCTCAACTTCTTCTTCCTCTCGTTTACGTTCTTCCACTTTTGCTGGTTCAACTTCCTCTTCATCATCCCCACTTACTCAGCTACTTCTTCTTCTTCCTCGTTCACCTTCTTCCACTTCTGCTCCTTCCACTTATTCTTCTTCTTCTTTCTTTTCTCCTTGTTGCACTTCGCATGCCTACACTACCTCTTCTTCCTGCTCTTCTGCTTCTCCTCCTTCTTCCAATTCTTCTTCCTCGTCCTTGCCTTGCTTTCCTTTTTCTTACTCTTCTCCCTCTTCCACTACTTCTCCTTCCACTTCTTCTTCTTCCTCTTTATCTCCTTCTTCCACTTCTTCTTCTTCATCCCCATTCCTTCCACTACTTCTTCTTCTTCCTCTTTTTCTCATTCTTCCACTTCTTCTTCTTCCTATTGTTCTCCTTCTTTCACTTGCACTTTCCCCACTTCTTCTCGTTCTTCCACTTCTTATTCTTCCTCTTCTTCTCCTTCCTCTTACTTCTTCTTCCAGTTTCCCCACTTGCACTTTCACTTGGTATTCTTCCTCCACTTCTTCCTCCTCCCGTTCTCCTTCTTCCAGTTCTTCTTCTTCTTTTTCGTCTCATTCTTCCACTTCTTCTCCTTCTTTCACTTGCACTTTCCCCACTTCTTCTCGTTCTTCCACTTCTTCTTCTTCCAATTCTTCTTCTTCCTCTTACTTCTTCTTCTTCCACTTCCACTTCTTCTGCTTCCACTTGGTATTCTTCTTCTTTTTCGACTCATTCTTCCACTTCTTCTCGTTCTTTCACTTGCACTTTCCCCACTTCTTCTCGTTCTTCCACTTCTTCTTCTTCCTCTTCTTCTCCTTCTTCCACTTCTTCCTCCTCCCGTTCTCCTTCTTCCAGTTCTTCATTCCTATTGTTCTCCTTCTTTCACTTGCACTTTCCCCACTTCTTCTCGTTCTTCCACTTCTTCTTCTTCCTCTTCTTCTCCTTCTTCCACTTCTTCCTCCTCCCGTTCGCCTTCTTCCAGTTCTTCTTCTTCATTCCCTCTTATTCCACTACTTCAGCTTATTCCTCATGTTATCCTTCTACCACTTCTTCTGCTTCCACTTGGTATTCTTCTTCTTTTTCGTCTCATTCTTCCACTTCTTCTTCATCCCCTTTCCTTCCACTACTTCTTCTTCTTCCTCTTTTTCTCATTCTTCCACTTCTTCTTCTTCTTCTTCCTCCTGTTCTCCTTCAGCCACTTGCACTTCTTCCTCTTCTTCTCATTCTTCCACTTCTTCTACTTCCTCTTGTTCTCCTTCTTCCACTTCTTCTTCATCCTCTCATTCTCCTTCTTCCACTTCTTCTTCAATTCCTCTCATTCCACCACTTCCTCCTATTCCTCTTGTTCTCCATCTATCACTTCTTCTGCTTCCACTTGTTGTTCTTCTTCATTTTCGTCTCCTTCTACCACTTCTTCTGCTTACACTTCTTCTTCTTCTTCCATTTCTTCTCCTTCGACTACTTCTTCTTCCCTTTCCTTCATCTTCTCCCTCTTTTTCTCCTTCCTCTGCTTCCATTTGCATTTCTACCTCTTGTTCTCCTTCTTCCACTTCTTCTTCATCATCCCCACTCCCTCAACTTCTTCTTCCTCTCGTTTACGTTCTTCCACTTTTGCTGGTTCAACTTCCACTTCATCATCCCCACTTACTCAGCTACTTCTTCTTCTTCCTCGTTCACCTTCTTCCACTTCTGCTCCTTCCACTTACTCTTCTTCTTCTTTCTTTTCTCCTTGTTGCACTTCGCCTGCCTACACTACTTCTTCTTCCTGCTCTTCTGCTTCTCCTCCTTCTTCCAATTCTTCTTCCTCGTCCTTGCCTTGCTTTCCTTTTTCTTACTCTTCTCCCTCTTCCACTACTTCTCCTTCCACTTCTTCTTCTTCCTCTTTATCTCCTTCTTCCACTTCTTCTTCTTCATCCCCATTCCTTCCACTACTTCTTCTTCTTCCTCTTTTTCTCATTCTTCCACTTCTTCTTCTTCCTATTGTTCTCCTTCTTTCACTTGCACTTTCCCCACTTCTTCTCGTTCTTCCACTTCTTATTCTTCCTCTTCTTCTCCTTCCTCTTACTTCTTCTTCCAGTTTCCCCACTTGCACTTTCACTTGGTATTCTTCCTCCACTTCTTCCTCCTCCCGTTCTCCTTCTTCCAGTTCTTCTTCTTCTTTTTCGTCTCATTCTTCCACTTCTTCTCCTTCTTTCACTTGCACTTTCCCCACTTCTTCTCGTTCTTCCACTTCTTCTTCTTCCAATTCTTCTTCTTCCTCTTACTTCTTCTTCTTCCACTTCCACTTCTTCTGCTTCCACTTGGTATTCTTCTTCTTTTTCGACTCATTCTTCCACTTCTTCTCGTTCTTTCACTTGCACTTTCCCCACTTCTTCTCGTTCTTCCACTTCTTCTTCTTCCTCTTCTTCTCCTTCTTCCACTTCTTCCTCCTCCCGTTCTCCTTCTTCCAGTTCTTCATTCCTATTGTTCTCCTTCTTTCACTTGCACTTTCCCCACTTCTTCTCGTTCTTCCACTTCTTCTTCTTCCTCTTCTTCTCCTTCTTCCACTTCTTCCTCCTCCCGTTCGCCTTCTTCCAGTTCTTCTTCTTCATTCCCTCTTATTCCACTACTTCAGCTTATTCCTCATGTTATCCTTCTACCACTTCTTCTGCTTCCACTTGGTATTCTTCTTCTTTTTCGTCTCATTCTTCCACTTCTTCTTCATCCCCTTTCCTTCCACTACTTCTTCTTCTTCCTCTTTTTCTCATTCTTCCACTTCTTCTTCTTCTTCTTCCTCTTGTTCTCCTTCAGCCACTTGCACTTCTTCCTCTTCTTCTCATTCTTCCACTTCTTCTACTTCCTCTTGTTCTCCTTCTTCCACTTCTTCTTCATCCTCTCATTCTCCTTCTTCCACTTCTTCTTCAATTCCTCTCATTCCACCACTTCCTCCTATTCCTCTTGTTCTCCATCTATCACTTCTTCTGCTTCCACTTGTTGTTCTTCTTCATTTTCGTCTCCTTCTACCACTTCTTCTGCTTACACTTCTTCTTCTTCTTCCATTTCTTCTCCTTCGACTACTTCTTCTTCCCTTTCCTTCATCTTCTCCCTCTTTTTCTCCTTCCTCTGCTTCCATTTGCATTTCTACCTCTTGTTCTCCTTCTTCCACTTCTTCTTCATCATCCCCACTCCCTCAACTTCTTCTTCCTCTCGTTTACGTTCTTCCACTTTTGCTGGTTCAACTTCCTCTTCATCATCCCCACTTACTCAGCTACTTCTTCTTCTTCCTCGTTCACCTTCTTCCACTTCTGCTCTTTCCACTTATTCTTCTTCTTCTTTCTTTTCTCCTTGTTGCACTTCGCATGCCTACACTACCTCTTCTTCCTGCTCTTCTGCTTCTCCTCCTTCTTCCAATTCTTCTTCCTCGTCCTTGCCTTGCTTTCCTTTTTCTTACTCTTCTCCCTCTTCCACTACTTCTCCTTCCACTTCTTCTTCTTCCTCTTTATCTCCTTCTTCCACTTCTTCTTCTTCATCCCCATTCCTTCCACTACTTCTTCTTCTTCCTCTTTTTCTCATTCTTCCACTTCTTCTTCTTCCTATTGTTCTCCTTCTTTCACTTGCACTTTCCCCACTTCTTCTCGTTCTTCCACTTCTTATTCTTCCTCTTCTTCTCCTTCCTCTTACTTCTTCTTCCAGTTTCCCCACTTGCAGTTTCACTTGGTATTCTTCCTCCACTTCTTCCTCCTCCCGTTCTCCTTCTTCCAGTTCTTCTTCTTCTTTTTCGTCTCATTCTTCCACTTCTTCTCCTTCTTTCACTTGCACTTTCCCCACTTCTTCTCGTTCTTCCACTTCTTCTTCTTCCAATTCTTCTTCTTCCTCTTACTTCTTCTTCTTCCACTTCCACTTCTTCTGCTTCCACTTGGTATTCTTCTTCTTTTTCGACTCATTCTTCCACTTCTTCTCGTTCTTTCACTTGCACTTTCCCCACTTCTTCTCGTTCTTCCACTTCTTCTTCTTCCTCTTCTTCTCCTTCTTCCACTTCTTCCTCCTCCCGTTCTCCTTCTTCCAGTTCTTCATTCCTATTGTTCTCCTTCTTTCACTTGCACTTTCCCCACTTCTTCTCGTTCTTCCACTTCTTCTTCTTCCTCTTCTTCTCCTTCTTCCACTTCTTCCTCCTCCCGTTCGCCTTCTTCCAGTTCTTCTTCTTCATTCCCTCTTATTCCACTACTTCAGCTTATTCCTCATGTTATCCTTCTACCACTTCTTCTGCTTCCACTTGGTATTCTTCTTCTTTTTCGTCTCATTCTTCCACTTCTTCTTCATCCCCTTTCCTTCCACTACTTCTTCTTCTTCCTCTTTTTCTCATTCTTCCACTTCTTCTTCTTCTTCTTCCTCTTGTTCTCCTTCAGCCACTTGCACTTCTTCCTCTTCTTCTCATTCTTCCACTTCTTCTACTTCCTCTTGTTCTCCTTCTTCCACTTCTTCTTCATCCTCTCATTCTCCTTCTTCCACTTCTTCTTCAATTCCTCTCATTCCACCACTTCCTCCTATTCCTCTTGTTCTCCATCTATCACTTCTTCTGCTTCCACTTGTTGTTCTTCTTCATTTTCGTCTCCTTCTACCACTTCTTCTGCTTACACTTCTTCTTCTTCTTCCATTTCTTCTCCTTCGACTACTTCTTCTTCCCTTTCCTTCATCTTCTCCCTCTTTTTCTCCTTCCTCTGCTTCCATTTGCATTTCTACCTCTTGTTCTCCTTCTTCCACTTCTTCTTCATCATCCCCACTCCCTCAACTTCTTCTTCCTCTCGTTTACGTTCTTCCACTTTTGCTGGTTCAACTTCCTCTTCATCATCCCCACTTACTCAGCTACTTCTTCTTCTTCCTCGTTCACCTTCTTCCACTTCTGCTCCTTCCACTTATTCTTCTTCTTCTTTCTTTTCTCCTTGTTGCACTTCGCATGCCTACACTACCTCTTCTTCCTGCTCTTCTGCTTCTCCTCCTTCTTCCAATTCTTCTTCCTCGTCCTTGCCTTGCTTTCCTTTTTCTTACTCTTCTCCCTCTTCCACTACTTCTCCTTCCACTTCTTCTTCTTCCTCTTTATCTCCTTCTTCCACTTCTTCTTCTTCATCCCCATTCCTTCCACTACTTCTTCTTCTTCCTCTTTTTCTCATTCTTCCACTTCTTCTTCTTCCTATTGTTCTCCTTCTTTCACTTGCACTTTCCCCACTTCTTCTCGTTCTTCCACTTCTTCTTCTTCCTCTTCTTCTCCTTCTTCCACTTCTTCCTCCTCCCGTTCGCCTTCTTCCAGTTCTTCTTCTTCATTCCCTCTTATTCCACTACTTCAGCTTATTCCTCGTGTTATCCTTCTACCACTTCTTCTGCTTCCACTTGGTATTCTTCTTCTTTTTCGTCTCATTCTTCCACTTCTTCTTCATCCCCTTTCCTTCCACTACTTCTTCTTCTTCCTCTTTTTCTCATTCTTCCACTTCTTCTTCTTCTTCTTCCTCTTGTTCTCCTTCAGCCACTTGCACTTCTTCCTCTTCTTCTCATTCTTCCACTTCTTCTACTTCCTCTTGTTCTCCTTCTTCCACTTCTTCTTCATCCTCTCATTCTCCTTCTTCCACTTCTTCTTCAATTCCTCTCATTCCACCACTTCCTGCTATTCCTCTTGTTCTCCATCTATCACTTCTTCTGCTTCCACTTGTTGTTCTTCTTCATTTTCGTCTCCTTCTACCACTTCTTCTGCTTACACTTCTTCTTCTTCTTCCATTTCTTCTCCTTCGACTACTTCTTCTTCCCTTTCCTTCATCTTCTCCCTCTTCTTCTCCTTCCTCTGCTTCCATTTGCATTTCTACCTCTTGTTCTCCTTCTTCCACTTCTTCTTCATCATCCCCACTCCCTCAACTTCTTCTTCCTCTCGTTTATGTTCTTCCACTTTTGCTGGTTCAACTTCCTCTTCATCATCCCCACTTACTCAGCTACTTCTTCTTCTTCCTCGTTCACCTTCTTCCACTTCTGCTCCTTCCACTTATTCTTCTTCTTCTTTCTTTTCTCCTTGTTGCACTTCGCCTGTCTACACTACCTCTTCTTCCTGCTCTTCTGCTTCTCCTCCTTCTTCCAATTCTTCTTCCTCGTCCTTCCCTTGCTTTCCTTTTTCTTACTCTTCTCCCTCTTCCACTACTTCTCCTTCCACTTCTTCTTCTTCCTCTTTATCTCCTTCTTCCACTTCTTCTTCTTCATCCCCATTCCTTCCACTACTTATTCTTCTTCCTCTTTTTCTCATTCTTCCACTTCTTCTTCTTCCTATTGTTCTCCTTCTTTCACTTGCACTTTCCCCACTTCTTCTCATTCTTCCACTTCTTCTTCTTCCTCTTCTTCTCCTTCTTCCACTTCTTCCTCCTCCCGTTCGCCTTCTTCCAGTTCTTCTTCTTCATTCCCTCTTATTCCACTACTTGAGCTTATTCCTCGTGTTATCCTTCTACCACTTCTTCTGCTTCCACTTGGTATTCTTCTTCTTTTTCGTCTCATTCTTCCACTTCTTCTTCATCCCCTTTCCTTCCACTACTTCTTCTTCTTCCTCTTTTTCTCATTCTTCCACTTCTTCTTCTTCTTCTTCCTCTTGTTCTCCTTCAGCCACTTGCACTTCTTCCTCTTCTTCTCATTCTTCCACTTCTTCTACTTCCTCTTGTTCTCCTTCTTCCACTTCTTCTTCATCCTCTCATTCTCCTTCTTCCACTTCTTCTTCAATTCCTCTCATTCCACCACTTCCTCCTATTCCTCTTGTTCTCCATCTATCACTTCTTCTGCTTCCACTTGTTGTTCTTCTTCATTTTCGTCTCCTTCTACCACTTCTTCTGCTTACACTTCTTCTTCTTCTTCCATTTCTTCTCCTTCGACTACTTCTTCTTCCCTTTCCTTCATCTTCTCCCTCTTCTTCTCCTTCCTCTGCTTCCATTTGCATTTCTACCTCTTGTTCTCCTTCTTCCACTTCTTCTTCATCATCCCCACTCCCTCAACTTCTTCTTCCTCTCGTTTATGTTCTTCCACTTTTGCTGGTTCAACTTCCTCTTCATCATCCCCACTTACTCAGCTACTTCTTCTTCTTCCTCGTTCACCTTCTTCCACTTCTGCTCCTTCCACTTATTCTTCTTCTTCTTTCTTTTCTCCTTGTTGCACTTCGCATGCCTACACTACCTCTTCTTCCTGCTCTTCTGCTTCTCCTCCTTCTTCCAATTCTTCTTCCTCGTCCTTGCCTTGCTTTCCTTTTTCTTACTCTTCTCCCTCTTCCACTACTTCTCCTTCCACTTCTTCTTCTTCCTCTTTATCTCCTTCTTCCACTTCTTCTTCTTCATCCCCATTCCTTCCACTACTTCTTCTTCTTCCTCTTTTTCTCATTCTTCCACTTCTTCTTCTTCCTATTGTTCTCCTTCTTTCACTTGCACTTTCCCCACTTCTTCTCGTTCTTCCACTTCTTCTTCTTCCTCTTCTTCTCCTTCTTCCACTTCTTCCTCCTCCCGTTCGCCTTCTTCCAGTTCTTCTTCTTCATTCCCTCTTATTCCACTACTTCAGCTTATTCCTCGTGTTATCCTTCTACCACTTCTTCTGCTTCCACTTGGTATTCTTCTTCTTTTTCGTCTCATTCTTCCACTTCTTCTTCATCCCCTTTCCTTCCACTACTTCTTCTTCTTCCTCTTTTTCTCATTCTTCCACTTCTTCTTCTTCTTCTTCCTCTTGTTCTCCTTCAGCCACTTGCACTTCTTCCTCTTCTTCTCATTCTTCCACTTCTTCTACTTCCTCTTGTTCTCCTTCTTCCACTTCTTCTTCATCCTCTCATTCTCCTTCTTCCACTTCTTCTTCAATTCCTCTCATTCCACCACTTCCTGCTATTCCTCTTGTTCTCCATCTATCACTTCTTCTGCTTCCACTTGTTGTTCTTCTTCATTTTCGTCTCCTTCTACCACTTCTTCTGCTTACACTTCTTCTTCTTCTTCCATTTCTTCTCCTTCGACTACTTCTTCTTCCCTTTCCTTCATCTTCTCCCTCTTCTTCTCCTTCCTCTGCTTCCATTTGCATTTCTACCTCTTGTTCTCCTTCTTCCACTTCTTCTTCATCATCCCCACTCCCTCAACTTCTTCTTCCTCTCGTTTATGTTCTTCCACTTTTGCTGGTTCAACTTCCTCTTCATCATCCCCACTTACTCAGCTACTTCTTCTTCTTCCTCGTTCACCTTCTTCCACTTCTGCTCCTTCCACTTATTCTTCTTCTTCTTTCTTTTCTCCTTGTTGCACTTCGCCTGTCTACACTACCTCTTCTTCCTGCTCTTCTGCTTCTCCTCCTTCTTCCAATTCTTCTTCCTCGTCCTTGCCTTGCTTTCCTTTTTCTTACTCTTCTCCCTCTTCCACTACTTCTCCTTCCACTTCTTCTTCTTCCTCTTTATCTCCTTCTTCCACTTCTTCTTCTTCATCCCCATTCCTTCCACTACTTATTCTTCTTCCTCTTTTTCTCATTCTTCCACTTCTTCTTCTTCCTATTGTTCTCCTTCTTTCACTTGCACTTTCCCCACTTCTTCTTATTCTTCCACTTCTTCTTCTTCCTCTTCTTCTCCTTCTTCCACTTCTTCCTCCTCCCGTTCGCCTTCTTCCAGTTCTTCTTCTTCATTCCCTCTTATTCCACTACTTGAGCTTATTCCTCGTGTTATCCTTCTACCACTTCTTCTGCTTCCACTTGGTATTCTTCTTCTTTTTCGTCTCATTCTTCCACTTCTTCTTCATCCCCTTTCCTTCCACTACTTCTTCTTCTTCCTCTTTTTCTCATTCTTCCACTTCTTCTTCTTCTTCTTCCTCTTGTTCTCCTTCAGCCACTTGCACTTCTTCCTCTTCTTCTCATTCTTCCACTTCTTCTACTTCCTCTTGTTCTCCTTCTTCCACTTCTTCCTCCTCCCGTTCGCCTTCTTCCAGTTCTTCTTCTTCATTCCCTCTTATTCCACTACTTCAGCTTATTCCTCGTGTTATCCTTCTACCACTTCTTCTGCTTCCACTTGGTATTCTTCTTCTTTTTCGTCTCATTCTTCCACTTCTTCTTCATCCCCTTTCCTTCCACTACTTCTTCTTCTTCCTCTTTTTCTCATTCTTCCACTTCTTCTTCTTCTTCTTCCTCTTGTTCTCCTTCAGCCACTTGCACTTCTTCCTCTTCTTCTCATTCTTCCACTTCTTCTACTTCCTCTTGTTCTCCTTCTTCCACTTCTTCTTCATCCTCTCATTCTCCTTCTTCTTCAATTCCTCTCATTCCACCACTTCCTGCTATTCCTCTTGTTCTCCATCTATCACTTCTTCTGCTTCCACTTGTTGTTCTTCTTCATTTTCGTCTCCTTCTACCACTTCTTCTGCTTACACTTCTTCTTCTTCTTCCATTTCTTCTCCTTCGACTACTTCTTCTTCCCTTTCCTTCATCTTCTCCCTCTTCTTCTCCTTCCTCTGCTTCCATTTGCATTTCTACCTCTTGTTCTCCTTGTTCCACTTCTTCTTCATCATCCCCACTCCCTCAACTTCTTCTTCCTCTCGTTTATGTTCTTCCACTTTTGCTGGTTCAACTTCCTCTTCATCATCCCCACTTACTCAGCTACTTCTTCTTCTTCCTCGTTCACCTTCTTCCACTTCTGCTCCTTCCACTTATTCTTCTTCTTCTTTCTTTTCTCCTTGTTGCACTTCGCCTGTCTACACTACCTCTTCTTCCTGCTCTTCTGCTTCTCCTCCTTCTTCCAATTCTTCTTCCACGTCCTTGCCTTGCTTTCCTTTTTCTTACTCTTCTCCCTCTTCCACTACTTCTCCTTCCACTTCTTCTTCTTCCTCTTTATCTCCTTCTTCCACTTCTTCTTCTTCATCCCCATTCCTTCCACTACTTATTCTTCTTCCTCTTTTTCTCATTCTTCCACTTCTTCTTCTTCCTATTGTTCTCCTTCTTTCACTTGCACTTTCCCCACTTCTTCTCATTCTTCCACTTCTTCTTCTTCCTCTTCTTCTCCTTCTTCCACTTCTTCCTCCTCCCGTTCGCCTTCTTCCAGTTCTTCTTCTTCATTCCCTCTTATTCCACTACTTGAGCTTATTCCTCGTGTTATCCTTCTACCACTTCTTCTGCTTCCACTTGGTATTCTTCTTCTTTTTCGTCTCATTCTTCCACTTCTTCTTCATCCCCTTTCCTTCCACTACTTCTTCTTCTTCCTCTTTTTCTCATTCTTCCACTTCTTCTTCTTCTTCTTCCTCTTGTTCTCCTTCAGCCACTTGCACTTCTTCCTCTTCTTCTCATTCTTCCACTTCTTCTACTTCCTCTTGTTCTCCTTCTTCCACTTCTTCTTCATCCTCTCATTCTCCTTCTTCCACTTCTTCTTCAATTCCTCTCATTCCACCACTTCCTCCTATTCCTCTTGTTCTCCATCTATCACTTCTTCTGCTTCCACTTGTTGTTCTTCTTCATTTTCGTCTCCTTCTACCACTTCTTCTGCTTACACTTCTTCTTCTTCTTCCATTTCTTCTCCTTCGACTACTTCTTCTTCCCTTTCCTTCATCTTCTCCCTCTTCTTCTCCTTCCTCTGCTTCCATTTGCATTTCTACCTCTTGTTCTCCTTCTTCCACTTCTTCTTCATCATCCCCACTCCCTCAACTTCTTCTTCCTCTCGTTTATGTTCTTCCACTTTTGCTGGTTCAACTTCCTTTTCATCATCCCCACTTACTCAGCTACTTCTTCTTCTTCCTCGTTCACCTTCTTCCACTTCTGCTCCTTCCACTTATTCTTCTTCTTCTTTCTTTTCTCCTTGTTGCACTTCGCCTGTCTACACTACCTCTTCTTCCTGCTCTTCTGCTTCTCCTCCTTCTTCCAATTCTTCTTCCTCGTCCTTGCCTTGCTTTCCTTTTTCTTACTCTTCTCCCTCTTCCACTACTTCTCCTTCCACTTCTTCTTCTTCCTCTTTATCTCCTTCTTCCACTTCTTCTTCTTCATCCCCATTCCTTCCACTACTTATTCTTCTTCCTCTTTTTCTCATTCTTCCACTTCTTCTTCTTCCTATTGTTCTCCTTCTTTCACTTGCACTTTCCCCACTTCTTCTCATTCTTCCACTTCTTCTTCTTCCTCTTCTTCTCCTTCTTCCACTTCTTCCTCCTCCCGTTCGCCTTCTTCCAGTTCTTCTTCTTCATTCCCTCTTATTCCACTAGTTCAGCTTATTCCTCGTGTTATCCTTCTACCACTTCTTCTGCTTCCACTTGGTATTCTTCTTCTTTTTCGTCTCGTTCTTCCACTTCTTCTTCATCCCCTTTCCTTCCACTACTTCTTCTTCTTCCTCTTTTTCTCATTCTTCCACTTCTTCTTCTTCTTCTTCCTCTTGTTCTCCTTCAGCCACTTGCACTTCTTCCTCTTCTTCTCATTCTTCCACTTCTTCTACTTTCTCTTTTTCTCCTTCTTCCACTTCTTCTTCATCCTCTCATTCTCCTTCTTCCACTTCTTCTTCAATTCCTCTCATTCCACCACTTCCTCCTATTCCTCTTGTTCTCCATCTATCACTTCTTCTGCTTCCACTTGTTGTTCTTCTTCATTGTCGTCTCCTTCTACCACTTCTTCTGCTTACACTTCTTCTTCTTCTTCCATTTCTTCTCATTCGACTACTTCTTCTTCCCTTTCCTTCATCTTCTCCCTCTTTTTCTCCTTCCTCTGCTTCCATTTGCATTTCTACCTCTTGTTCTCCTTCTTCCACTTCTTCTTCATCATCCCCACTCCCTCAACTTCTTCTTCCTCTCGTTTACGTTCTTCCACTTTTGCTGGTTCAAATTCCTCTTCATCATCCCCAATTACTCAGCTACTTCTTCTTCTTCCTCTTGTTCACCTTCTTCCACTTCTGCTCCTTCCACTTATTCTTCTTCTTCTTTCTTTTCTCCTTGTTGCACTTCGCCTGGCTACACTACCTCTTCTTCCTGCTCTTCTGCTTCTCCTCCTTCTTCCAATTCTTCTTCCTCGTCCTTGCCTTGCTTTCCTTCTTCTTACTCTTCTCCCTCTTCCACTACTTCTCCTTCCACTTCTTCTTCTTCCTCTTTATCTCCTTCTTCCACTTCTTCTTCTTCTTCCTCTTTTTCTCATTCTTCCACCTCTTCTTCTTCCTATTGTTCTCCTTCTTTCACTTGCACTTTCCCCACTTCTTCTCGTTCTTCCACTTCTTCTTCTTCCTCTTCTTCTCCTTCTTCCACTTCTTCCTCCTCCCGTTCTCCTTCTTCCAGTTCTTCTTCTTCATTCCCTCTTATTCCACTACTTCAGCTTATTCCTCATGTTATCCTTCTACCACTTCTTCTGCTTCCACTTGGTATTCTTCTTCTTTTTCGTCTCATTCTTCCACTTCTTCTTCATCCCCTTTCCTTCCACTACTTCTTCTTCTTCCTCTTTTTCTCATTCTTCCACTTCTTCTTCTTCTTCTTCCTCTTGTTCTCCTTCAGCCACTTGCACTTCTTCCTCTTCTTCTCATTCTTCCACTTCTTCTACTTCCTCTTGTTCTCCTTCTTCCACTTCTTCTTCATCCTCTCATTCTCCTTCTTCCACTTCTTCTTCAATTCCCCTCATTCCACCACTTCCTCCTATTCCTCTTGTTCTCCATCTATCACTTCTTCTGCTTCCACTTGTTGTTCTTCTTCATTTTCGTCTCCTTCTACCACTACTTCTGCTTACACTTTTTCTTCTTCTTCCATTTCTTCTCCTTTGACTACTTCTTCTTCCCTTTCCTTCGTCTTCTCCCTCTTTTTCTCCTTCCTCTGCTTCCATTTGCATTTCTACCTCTTGTTCTCCTTCTTCCACTTCTTCTTCATCATCCCCACTCCCTCAACTTCTTCTTCTTCCTCTCGTTTACGTTCTTCCACTTTTGCTGGTTCAACTTCCTCTTCATCATCCCCACTTACTCAGCTACTTCTTCTTCTTCCTCTCGTTCACCTTCTTCCACTTCTGCTCTTTCCACTTATTCTTCTTCTTCTTTCTTTTCTCCTTGTTGCACTTCGCCTGTCTACACTACCTCTTCTTCCTGCTCTTCTGCTTCTCCTCCTTCTTCCAATTCTTCTTCCTCGTCCTTGCCTTGCTTTCCTTCTTCTTACTCTTCTCCCTCTTCCACTACTTCTCCTTCCACTTCTTCTTCTTCCTCTTTATCTCCTTCTTCCACTTCTTCTTCTTCATCCCCTTTCCTTCCACTACTTCTTCTTCTTCCTCTTTTTCTCATTCCTCCACTTCTTCTTCTTTCTATTGTTCTCCTTCTTTCACTTGCACTTTCCCCACTTCTTCTCGTTCTTCCACTTCTTCTTCTTCCTCTTCTTCCACTTCTTCTTCTTCATCCCCTCTCATTCCACTACTTCCTCCTATTCCTCTTGTTCTTCTTCTACCAGTTCTTCTGCTTCCGCTTGTTGTTCTTCTTCTTTTTCGTCTCCTTCTTCCACTTCTTTTCCTTACACTTCTTCTTCTTCCTCTCTTCCATTTCGTCTCCTTCCACTACTTCTTCTTCTTCCCTTTCCTTCTTCTCCTTCCTCTTTTTCTCCATCCCCCACTTCTTCTGCTTACGCTTCTTCTTCCTCTTCTCCTTCATGTTCCACTTCTTCTGCCTCTTCTTCCTTTCCCTTCCCCTCCTTCTTCCAGTTCTTCTTCTTCATCCCACCTCCTTCCACTACTTCTTCTTCCTTCTCTAGTTCACCTTCTTCAACTTCTTCTCTTTCCACATCTTCTTCTTCTTCCTTTTGTTCTCCTTCTTCCACTTCTCGTGCCTCGTCTTGTTCTCTTTCTTCCACTTCTTCTTCATCCTCTCCTCTCCTTCTCTTTCCACATCTTCTTCTTCTTGCTTTTCTTCTCCTTCTTCCACTTCTTATGCTTACTCTCCTTCTTCTTCCTCTTCTACCACTTCTTCTGCTTCCACTTGTTGTTCTTCTTTTTTGTCTCCTTCTTCCACTTCTTTTTCTTCCATTTCTTCTCCTTCCACTACTTCTTCTTCTTCCCTTTCCTTCTTCTCCTTCCTCTTTTTCTCCATCCCCCACTTCTTTTGCTTCCAATTGTTGCTCTTCCTCTTCTTCTTCTTTTTCCTCTTCCCCTCCATAATATACTCCTTCTGCTTCTTCTCCCCTCTTGATGTGATCTTTGATGATCACGTGCCCAAAGGATCCTTTCTAAGGTCACTTGGAAGGGAAATGGATTTATGGAGAGGAAAGGAATGGGGTGACGCGCCATAAATACTAGGTTTGATAAGCCAAAGGGGAGAGGCCACAAGGGAGGGGTCCCTTGATAACTCTTAGAAGCTCTCACAAAGGAGAAAGGGTGACACTCAAAGGTAAGAACCTCAACCAATATGGTCTCTAGGATTAAATTCAAGTGTAAAAAAAACAAGTGAGGGAGTAGCTCCTATTTATAGAGGTAGCTAACCTCTTGAACAAGATAACCTAAAAAGATAAGGGCTAGGATTAAAAGGAGAGATCCAAGGGAGGAGAATTGAGAAACAATTCCCTCCTTAGATCATAAAACTTGGTGCCCAAGTTTCTCAAACCAAGGGCCAAGATTCCTTCTTATTAGCTTAGGGGGTTTATGTAGAAAAGAGGGGTGTAGATATCAAGGCTACCCCTTATTTCCTCCATAAAGACCCAAAAAGCTAAATCCACCCTCTAAATTCCTAAGACACCTCCTAAAAATAAAAAATGGACTAAATACATGTCCCAAATTAAATTCTTAATGCTCCTCAAAATTAAAATAAAGGAAAATTACATTTTATTAACTAAAGTCCCTAGCCTAATATCTTCACTCTCCATAGGAGGTGAAGTCTTCCTTTGTCTGCAAGGGCTAGGTCTTCTTCAATCCTTCTAGCCATGGCCCTAGTGATAGGTCCTTGGCTAGGCATGGTCACATCACCTCCCTTTCCCTTCCTTCTTCCTTTTCCTTTTGTTCTCCTTCTTCTAGTTATTCCTCTTCATCCCACATCCTTCCACTACTTCTTTTTCCTCCTCTTGTTTCATCTTATTCCACTTCTTCTCTTTCCACAGCTTCTTCTACTTCCTTTTCTTCTCCTTCTTCCACTTCTTCTACTTACTTTGCTTCTTCTTCCTCTTGTTCTCTTTCTTCCACTTCTCCTGCCTCCTCTTGTTCTCTTTCTTCCACTTCTTCTTCATCCTCTCCACTCCTTCTTTGTCTTCCTCTTCATCTCCTTCTTCTTCTTCCCTTTCCTTCGTCTTCTCCCTTTTCCCCTGCTTCTTTTTCTTCCCTTTTTCTCATTCTTCCACTTCTTCTTCTTTTCCCTATTGTTCTCCTTCTTCCAGTTGCACTTCTCCCTCTTCTCGTTTTCCACTTCTTCTTCTTCCGCTTCTTCTCCTTCTTCCACTTATTCTTCTGATAGAAATCCAGAGAAGTTGGATTAGTTTTGCAGATCTATCTAGGTTGGAAGGTAATAAGTTAACAAAACAATGAGAATTGGGTAAACAAGAAAATGGAAAGGATGAAAATGGTTTAACGAAGGGATAAACGACGCCACTTCCAAGGATGGAAGATAAGTCATATGACGCCACAAGGGTAGTGATTTACCCTTGATAAGTCTAGCAAAACGCCACAAGGAAAAATTCCTTGATAAGTTCTAAAGAGAAATTCATCTCTCACAAAAGGGTAAAACCTAAATATAATTTCATTAATTCAATGGTTGTCCTTTAAGTACAATTCAGCCCATATTTATAGAACTAGGTGGCTGTTCAAAATCATAACTTCTAAAAGAAAAATTAAATATTTCATTATCTCGCAATTATTACATATAATTAATTGCATGTTACATTAATTCCTAAATTAATGAAACGTTACAAAAAATCAAAAGTCATTGTTTTTTGTATTCATATCATGCCCTCCTTCTTCGAAAATATTCGTCCTTGAATCTATGATTTTATTTTCGTACAAATTTTATTCACTTATAACAAACAAAAAAACCTTTAAGATCAAATACAACTTGTAAAAAATCATGCATCAAAGAAGTTCTCCTTTTTGGTGCCCAAACCCAGACTTGAAAATTTTTCTCATGAGTTTGAATTTCAACAGTGGACTCTAGGAGTGATATCAATATTTTTCTTCCTTACCCATGAGCATTTGTGGGTTGTATACTCATGATCCTGTGCATTTATAATATCAAGAGAAGAAGAAAAATCAATAGCAGTTAAAATTTTATAGTTCTTTTTCTGTCTTTCTCTTTCCTTTTCTTTCTCTTCCTCTTCACTCTTTTCTTATTCTATTTTTCTCTTTTCTTCTCTCTCTTTTTCTATTTTCTCCTTCAACTTAAGTTGATCATCACAAACATGGCTTGGTGCCAGAAATTTCAAATTAAGCTTGCGTCCTTCATGCACCAAAGAAACTGAAAATTTTTCAGGATTAATCTTTTTATCCTTCAGCCAAGATCTCCCTAAAAGAAAATGACATGAGTCCATGGGAGCATTATCGTATGTCACTTCATCCATGAATTTTCCAACAGTGAATTTAAACTTAGTTTGTCTAGGATGAAGACTCGTCGATAAGTTGAGTTTATTAACCAATCTTTCGCTCACGATGTTGCTACAACTTCCTCCATCAACTACAAATAAACATAAATGACCTTCTATTAAACACCTTGTATAAAAAATATCCACCATAGTTTCAAACCTAGAGCCGAAGCTCTGATACCAATTGATAGAAATCCAGAGAAGTTGGATTCATTTTGCGGATCTATCTAGGTTGGAAGGTAATAAGTTAACAAAACAATGAGAATTGGGTAAACAAGAAAATGGAAAGGATGAAAATGGTTTAACAAAGGGATAAATGACGCCACTTCCAAGGATGGAAGATAAGTCATATGACGCCACAAGGGTAGTGATTTACCCTTGATCAGTCTAGCAGAACGCCACAAGGAAAAATTCCTTGATAGGTTCTAAAGAGAAATTCATCTCTCACAAAAGGCTAAAACCCAAATATAATTTCATTAATTCAATGGTTGTCCTTTAAGTACAATTCAACCCCTATTTATAGAACTAGGTGGCTGTTCAAAATCATAACTTCTAAAAGAAAAATTAAATACTTCATTATCATGCAATTATTACACATAATTAATTGCATGTTACATTAATTCCTAAATTAATGAAACGTTACAAAAAATGAAAAGTCATTGTTTTTTGCATTCATATCATTGTCCTCCTTCCGTTCTCCTTCTTGCACTTATTCTTCTTCCTTCCGTTCTCTTTTTCCACTTCTTCTTCTTCATCCCCTCTTATTCCACGACTTCCTCCTTTTTCTCTCGTTCTCCTTCTACGACTTCCTCTACTTTCACTTTTGTTCTTCTTCTTTTTTGTCTTCTTCTTCCACTTCTTCTGCTTACACCTCTTCTTCTTCCATTTCTTCTCCTTTTCCACTACTTCTTCTTCTTCCCTTTCCTTTTTCTCCTTCCTCTTTTTCTCTATCCCCCACTTCTTTTGCTTCCAATCGTTGCTCTTCCCCTTCTTCTAATTGCATTACTTTCACCTAAAGAAGCAATTGAGGATTTAATCAGGTTGAAAACAAAAATAGGACAAGAGAGAAAAGAGGAAAAAGAAAAAGAAATAAAATAAAAAGAGTTGAGAGAAAAAGAAATGAGAGAAAAGGAGTTGAGGGAAAAAGAAAAAGAAATAAAAAAGAAAGAGTTGCAAGAAAAAGGAGAGATGAGTGAAACACATAAAAGGAGTGGAAATAAAAAGAGTGAAGCACATAAGGGGAACAAAAGTGAAACACTTGAAAGAAAAAAGATTTGTTTAGCAAAAAAGAGTGAGGTGAAGAGGGTGATGCTTGCAAAAAAACCACTTTACGTGTTGTATTGCAAAAATAATGTTTATGCTAACTCTAAAAAACTTGGCCCTGTTGATTTTGAATTTCTTTTGCAGGAATATAGGGATGTGTTTCCAAAGGAGGTTCCTAACGGATTACTACCTTTAAGGGGAATTGAGCATCACATTGATCTCATTCCAGGAGCTTCATAGCTAATCGACCAGCATATAGAAGCAACCCCCAAGAGACCCAAGAAATACAAAGGCAAGTTGATGAATTAATAAGCAAAAAGTGGGTGCAAGAGAGCTATGCCAAGCAAAATAATAAGGGAAGAAGGAGAATTGTATTCAAACCTGGTGATTGGGTTTGGGTACACATGAGAAAACAGAGATTCCCTAAACAAAGGAAGTCCAAACTACAACTAAGGGCGGACGGTCCTTTCCAAGTGTTAGAGAGGATCAATGACAATGCTTACAAAATTGATTTGCCAGGTGAGTATAATACAAGTGCAACTTTTAATGTATATGATTTGTCTCCTTTTAATGCAGAAGAAGAAGCCTTAGATTTGAGGACAAATCCTCCTCAAGAGGGAGGGAATGATGAGGACACAGCTACAAACAAAGACAGTAAGGTGCTTGAAGGACTTGGGACACCTATGACAAGGGCAAGAGCTAGGAAGCAAGAGAAGCTTTACAACAAGTGGTAGCAACAATTCTGGAAGTTACACCTAATGAAAAGGACATAGAGGCAAAATTAATTCAATGCATGGTCATCATTGAAGATTCATGAAATAGGGGATGTTGCTGCAAAGTTATTTTAATCAAAGTGGGTTTAATTAAATAAAGTTGTAAAAAGTGTTGGTACTGTTGTGTTATTTGCCATGCTTTAAAAACAGTTTATTTTAATTTTTCTTTTATTTTTGGAGTGTTGAATTTTAGTGGTTGTCTAGTTTTCCTTCAGCGTGCCTGTTGCCTTTTCATATGCACTAGTAGGGAGGTTATTTAATAAATAAGCCTCAATCAATGTTAGTAAATGGTGCATTTATTTCTTGGGTTTATGGAATTCCTATATGTCTTGCGTTTCAATGGAAATAGAGGGACTTTTGCTTTGGATAAAACTTTTCTTGATAGAGTGTATCTCCTACGTTCTTGGCTGAACCAAGCTTGAGACTTATGAACGGCCTTCCACCCCTTGTGGCGTCTTTGAGACTTACCTTCCTTCCCGGAAGTGGTGTCTCCCCCAAAACCACCATCATCCCCAATTCTTACCTTTTTGTTTTTCCATTCTAAAAAATAGTCCTAATCGGTCCGTTCTGAATTCGTGGCAAGGGGAATTGACATCAGAAGAAGTGGAAAAAGGAGGAGAAGAAGAAGGGCAGGAAGAAGAAGTAGTGTAGGCAGAAGAAGGGCAAGAAGGAGAAGAGAGGGAAGAAGAAGAACAAGTGAATGTAGTAGAAGTGGAAGAAGGTGAACAAGAGAAAGAAGAAGAAGTAGTTAAAGGAGTGGGGATGACGGAGAAGAAGTGGAAGAAGGAGCACAAGAGGTAGAAATGCAAGTGGAAGCAGAAGAAGGAGAAAAAGAGGGTATGACGAAGCAAACGAAGAAAAAGAAGGAAGACCAACAATAGGAAGCAACAGAAGTGGGGGATGGAGAAAAAGAGGAAGGAGAAGACGGAAAGGAAAGAAGAAGAAGTTGTGGTAGGAAAAGAAATGGAAGAAGAGGAAGGAGAAGAAGTGTAAGCAGAAGAGCGGAAGAAGGAGACGAAAATGAAGAAGAACAACAAGTAGAAGTAGAAGAAGTGGTAGAAGGAGAGAATAAGAGGAATAGGAGGAAGTAGTGGAATGAAAGGAGATGAAGAAGAAGAAGTGGAAGAAGGAGAACGAGAGGAGGGAGAAGAGGTGGCAGAAGGAGAAGAAGTGGAAGAACGAGAAGAAAAGGAAGAAGTGCAAGTGGAAGAAGGAGAACAATAGGAAGAGGAAGAAGAAGTGGAAGAATGAGAAAAAAAGGAGGAAGAAGAAGCAATGGAAGGAAAGGGGATGAAGAAGAAGTGGAACAAGGAGGAGAAGAAGAACGGAAGGAAGAAGAAGTAGTGTACGCAGAAGAAGGGCAAGAAGGAGAAGAGAGGGAAGAAGAAGAACAAGTGGATCTAGTAGAAGTGGAAGAAGGTGAACAAGAGGAAGAAATGCAAGTGGAAGCAGAAGAAGGAGAAAAAGAGGGATATGACAAAGGAAAGGAAGAAGAAGAAGGAGATGAAGAGGAAGAAAAGAAAGGAACGGAGAGGATGAAGAAGAAGTGGAAGAAAGAGAACAAGAGGAGGCAGGAGAAATGGAAGACAGATAAGAAGAGGAAGAAGAAGGAGCGTAACTAGATGAAGTGGAAGAAGGAGAAGAAAAGGAGGAAGAAGAAGATGTTGAACGAGAAGAAGTTGAAGAAGGTGTACTAGAGAAGGAAGAAGAAGTAGTGGAAGGTGGTGAGACGAAGAAGAAGAATTGGAACAAGGAGAAAAAGAGGAAAAGGAAAAAGGAGGGGAAGGGAAGGGAAGAAGAAGCAGAAGAAGAGGAAGCTGGAGGAGAAGTGGTAGAAGAAGAAGAAGTGTAAGCATAAGATTTGGGGGAAGGAGAAGAAGAGGAAGAGCAACAATGGGAAGCAACAGAAGTGGGGGATGCAGAAAAAGAGGAAGGGGAAGACGGAAAGGAAAGAAGAAGAAGTTGTGGAAGGAGAAGAAATGGAAGAAGAGGAAGAAGAAGAAGTGTAAGCAGAAGAAGCGGAAGAAGGACACGAAAATGAAGAAGAACAACAAGTAGAAGTAGAAGAAGTGGTAGAAGGAGAGAATAAGAGGAATAGGAGGAAGTAGTGGAATGAAAGGAGATGAAGAAGAAGAAGTGGAAGAACGAGAACAGGGAGAGCGAGAAGAGGTGGCAGAAGGAGAAGAAGAGGAAGAAGAAGAAGTGGAAGCACGAGAAAAAAAGGAAGAAGTGTAAGTGGAAGAAGGAGAACAATAGGAAGAAGAAGAAGAAGTGGAAGAATGAGAAAAAGAGGAGGAAAAAGAATCAATGGAAGGAAAGGGGATGAAGAAGAAGTGGAACAAGGAGGAGGAGAAGAAGGGGAGGAAGAAGAAGTAATGTAGGCAGAAGAAGGGCAAGAAGGAGAAGAGAGGGAAGAAGAAGAACAAGTGGATGCAGTAGAAGTGGAAGAAGGTGAACAAGAGGAAGAAGAAGAAGAAGTGTAAGCATAAGATTTGGGGGAAGGAGAAGAATAGGAAGAGCAACAATGGGAAGCAATAGAAGTGGGGGATAGAGAAAAAGAGGAAGGACAAGATGGAAAGGAAAGAAGAAGAAGTTGTGGAAGGAGAAGAAATGGAAGAAGAGGAAGAAGAAGAAGTGTAAGCAGAAGAAGCGGAAGAAGGAGACGAAAATGAAGAAGAACAACAAGTAGAAGTAGAAGAAGTGGTGGAAGGAGAGAATAAGAGGAATAAGAGGAAGTAGTGGAATGAAAGGAGATGAAGAAGAAGAAGTGGAAGAAGGAGAACGGGAGGAGGGAGAAGAGGTGACAGAAGGAGAAGAAGAGGAAGAAGAAGAAGAAGTGGAAGAATGAGAAGAAAAGGAAGAAGTGCAAGTGGAAGAAGGAGAACAATAGGAAGAAGAAGAAGAAGTGGAAGAATGAGAAAAAGAGGAGGAGGAAGAAGCAATGGAAGGAAAAGGGGATGAAGAAGAAGTGGAACAAGGAGGAGAAGAACAAGGGGAGGAAGAAGAATTAGTGTAGGCAGAATGATGTGATCTTTGATGATCACGTGCCCAAAGGATCCTTTCTAAAGTCACTTGGAAGGGAAATGGATTTATGGAGAGGAAAGGAATGGGGTGAGGCGCCACAAATACAAGGTTTGATAAGCCAAAGGGGAGAGGCCACAAGGGAGGGGTCCCTTGATAACTCTTAAAAGCTCTCACAATGGAGAAAGGGGACGCTCAAAGGTAAGAACCTCAACCAATATTGTCTCTAGGATTAAATTCAAGTGTAAAAAATACAAGTGAGGGAGGAGCTCCTATTTATAGAGGTAGCTAACCTCTTGAACAAGATAACCTAAAAAAGAAGGGCTAGGATTAAAAGGAGAGATCTAAGGGAGGAGAATTGAGAAACAATTCCCTCCTTAGATCATCAAACTTGGTGCCCAAGTTTCTCAAACCTAGGGCCAAGATTCCTTCTTATTAGCTTAGGGGGTTTATGTAGAAAAGAGGGGTGTAGATATCAAGGCTACCCCTTATTTCCTTCATAAAGACCCAAAAAGCTAAATCCACCCTCTAAATTCCTAAGACACCTCCTAAAAATAAAAAATGGACTAAATACATGTCCCAAATTAAATTCTTAATGCTCCTCAAAATTAAAATAAAGGAAAATTACATTTTATTAACTAAAGTCCCTAGCCTAATATCTTCACTCTCCATAGGAGGTGAAGTCTTCCTTTGTCTGCAAGGGCTAGGTCTTCTTCAATCCTTCTAGCCATGGCCCTAGTGATAGGTCCTTGGCTAGGCATGGTCACATCATCTCCTCCCCCTTGAAGAGGATTTGACCTCAAATCCATGGGGTCTTCATCATTTTCAGCACCTACAAATGGAGACAAATCAGAAACATTAAAACTGGTGCTTACCCCATAATCCTCAGGCAGATCTAAAACATAGGCATTATTAACGATCCGCTCAAGGATTTGGAAAGGTCCATCTCCTCTAGGGCTAAGTTTGGACTTCCTTTGAGAAGGAAATCTATCCTTTCTCAAGTGAAGCCATACCCAGTCGCCCTTTTCAAAGATGACTTATTTCCTCCCCCTATTGGCGAAAGTAGCATCTCTCAAGGATTGGTGCTCTATGTTAACTTTAACCCTCTCATGTAATTGTTTTACAAAAATGGTTTTTGCCTCTCCTTCTTTATGCACAGTAACAGAAAGAGGAAGAGGTAAAAGATCTAGAGGAGTACGAGGATTAAAGCCATAGACCACCTCAAAAGGAGAATGCTTGGTGGTTCTATGAACTACCCGGTTATAAGCAAATTCAATATGGGGAAGGTACTCATCCCAAGACTTATGGTTGCCTTTAAGGAGAGCCCTCAGCATAGTGGATAAAGATCTATTCACCACTTCTGTTTGCCCATCAGTTTGAGGATGACAGGTAGTGGAAAAAAGAAGTTTAGTTCCCAACTTAGCCCAAAGAGTTTTCCAAAAATGGCTAAGGAACTTCACATCCCTATCTGACACTATTGAAGAGGGTATACCATGCAATCAGACAACCTCTTTAAAGAAAAGTCTTGTGATGTTGCTCGCATCATCCACTTTGTGGCAGGGAATAAAATGGGCCATTTTTGAAAATCGGTCCACCACCACAAATATGGAGTCTGCACCTCGTTGGGTTCTTGGGAGCCCAAGGATGAAATCC
The DNA here is from genome assembly GCA_037954015.1 of Psophocarpus tetragonolobus. Taxonomy (NCBI): domain Eukaryota; kingdom Viridiplantae; phylum Streptophyta; class Magnoliopsida; order Fabales; family Fabaceae; genus Psophocarpus; species Psophocarpus tetragonolobus. Next base: position 28,620,937 of record CM075691.1, read on the forward strand.
ATGCTAATATCCTCCCAAGGTGCAGAAGGAGCAGGTAAAGGTGTGTATAGTCCATGAGGCATTGCTTTAGACTTTGCTTGCAAGCAAGCTATACATTTAGAGCAATGTCTATGGACATCTCTACGCATATGGGGCCAAAAGAATTTCTCTTGTAAAAGCATGAGGGTTTTCGAAATCCCAAAATGCCCCATGAGCCCACCTTCATGACTCTCTTTTGTAAGTAAGTTCCTAATTGATCCTTGGGGTATACAAAGCTTACCCCCTTTGTAAAGATACCCCTCACTGATGAAGTAGCCATCATGGGCCTTCAATGCAAATGCAGATGCAGAGGTAGCAAATATGGGGCCGAAATCCTTATCAGACGGATACATAGCCCGAATGTCATCAAATCCCAAGATTTTTGCACTCAAGGATGAATAAAGGGCATGACGCCTAGAAAGAGCATCAGCCACCACATTTTGTTTTCCTTTATTGTACTTGATGACATAAGGGAAGGATTCAAGATATTCCACCCACGTTGCATGCCTTTTGTTCAATTTACCTTGACCCCTCAAATATTTTAGTGACTCATGGTCACTATGAATGACAAACTCCTTGGGAGCAAGGTAATGCTCCCAAGTTTGAAGGGCCCTAATTAGAGCATAAAACTCCTTATCATAGGTGGGGTAGTTGAGGGGGGCACCATTGAGTTTTTCACTGAAATACGCAATGGGGTGCCCTCCTTGCAACAAGACAGCCCCCACACCTACACCAGAGGCATCACATTCAAGTTCAAATGTTTTAGAAAAGTCAGGTAATGCCAAGACTGGTGCATGGGTCAGTTTATGCTTAATTAGCTGGAAGGCTTTCTCTTGTTGCTCACCCCAAAGGAAAGGAACTTCCTTTTTCACCAAATCATTTATTGGTGCGAAGAGCGTGGAGAAATTAGGCACAAAGCGCCTATAAAATCCAGCAAGACCATGAAAGCTTTTGATCTCTGTCACACTCTTTGGGGTGGGCCATTCTTGAATAGCTTTTATCTTTTCGGGGTCAACATGAACCCCTTTTGTGCTAACTACAAAACCTAGGAAAACTACACTATCTACACAAAAAGTGCATTTTTCTAAGTTACCAAAAAGATGATTACTCCTAAGAAGAGCAAAAACATGCCTTAGATGTCCTAAATGATCATCTAGGTTCCTAGAGTAAACTAAAATGTCATAAAAGTAAACTACACAAAATTTACCAAGGCAATCCCTTAGTACATGATTCATTAAGCGCATGAATGTGCTTGGGGCATTAGTTAGCCCAAAAGGCATAACCAACCACTCATAAAGACCAAATTTAGTCTTGAAAGAAGTTTTCCACTTATCACCCTCTTTGATCCTTATTTGGTGGTAACCACTTCTAAGATCTATTTTTGAAAATATTTTTGCCCCATGCAATTCATCCAACATGTCATCAAGACGGGGGATTGGGTGCCTATATTTGATGGTGATGTTGTTGATTGCACGACAATCAACACACATCCTCCATTGGCCATTCTTCTTGGGCACCAACAAGACTGGCACAGCACAAGGGCTTAGGCTCTTTTGAACCCAACCCTTCTCCAACAGCTCATTCACTTGAGACTCAATCTCTTGGGTCTCCATGGGGTTGGTCCTATAGGCAGGTCTATTAGGTAGACTTGCGCCAGGCACCAAATCAATTTGATGTTCTATACCCCTAATGGGAGGAAGTCCTTTCGGAACCTCATTAGGGAATATGTCATCAAATTCTTTTAAAATATCTTGAACCCCTTGAGGAAGGTGCTCATGTGCATGGGTTGTGGCAGTGCTCTCAGCAGAAGAATGCAAAATGGGAGAAGGATTTGATGCTTCTTTGCAAAAGAGGAGATAAAAGGGCTTGTTAGTCAAAGGAGCTTCTTTTAAATCACGTTTAGTAGCAAATAGGCTCCTTTTACTAATATTCCCTTTTGAAGGGGCATCACCTTCCGACTCTCTCTCTTTACCCTTTTCAAGCTTTAAGGGTAAAGCTTGTTGTATTTTTTTTTTGTTTTTGTTTTTCCTCAACTCTTTTCTTTTTCATCGCAAATTGATCTTCAGCCACTTGAGAAGGTGACAAAGGATACAATTTGAAACGCTTTTCATTATGGGTGAGAATTATTTGGTTGGAGTGACCATGGTGAATAGCTTTTTTGTCAAATTGCCATGGTCTTCCCAATAGGATATGACCAGCCTCCATAGGAACTATGTCACAAAGAATCTCATCATTATATGATCCTATGGAAATTGGAACCATAACTTGTTCATTGACTACCATCTCCCCTTGCTCATTGAGCCATTGCAATTTGTAAGGTTTGGGATGGGGCATGGTAGTCAAGGCTAGCTTTTCAACCAACCTAGAGCTACAACAGTTACAACAGGAGCCACTATCAACAAGGAGAGAACATACTTTTTCATTTACTTTACATCTTGTATGGAAGATGTTCTCTCTTTGTGACTGGACAAGCTCTAGAGGTTGCTTCCAAGAAGCCTTTGAACCATAAGGAGGTCCCCCTCATAAGGAAAAGCTTCCTCACACTGTTGTTCAAAAGTATGTCCCCCTTCTTCCTCACTCTCACTAGAGGAGGAAGATGAGTTATTCTCACTACAAATGTCTTGTCCCCTTATGATCATGGTTTTCTTGTTAGGGCATTGAGAGGCAATGTGGCCTCTCCCAAGACATTTGAAGCATTTGATACTACTTTGCCTCTCAGTGGGCTTAGTAGTAGGGGTTTTTCTCTCTACATGAGGTGCTTTTGTATCTTGAAAATGCTTGGGTTCCTCTTTGGGAAAACCCTTGAAAGAGTTTCCCTTAAGTTGGTCTCTCTTTGAGTAAGAGGGAGAATCTTTTTTAAAGCTTTTTCTATTGAGTTGATTCTCAGCTCTTACACAAAGTTCTACAAACTCATCAAGGTTTGAGTATGAAAGAAGCTCTATCTTATCTCTAATGTCAGAGCTTAATCCACACAAAAACCTAGCAAGGGTGGCATTGGGTTCCTCAATGATATTGGCCCTTAGTATAAGAAGCTCCATATTTTGTCTATACTCCTCAATACTTAGGTTATGTTGCCTAAGTCTTTGGAGCCTATCCAAAAGATCCCTCTCATAATATGAAGGAATGTGCCTTCTTCGCAAACAAGTTTTTAAATCATTCCAGTAGCGAATGTCAGACATTTGTTTACGGGCCCTATCCTTGACTAACCCATCCCACCAATGCAAAGCAGAACCTTGAAAACTAAGGGAGGCCAAAGGTACTTTCCTTTCTTCCCTAATTTCATAGCATCGAAAGAGTTGTTCCACTTTGACTTCCCAATCTAGGTAAGTCTCAACATCTTCCCTACCATGAAAATGGGGTAGGTCTACCTTTGGTTCCCTAGCATGATTTATGTTCTCTTGAGGAGAATGATGATTGTATGATGAATGAGAGTGATGCTTATGTTGATTTCTATAGTATTCTTCTTCACTAGAGCTAAAATGCCTAGATGGGGATCTTATGAGAATTCCCTTATTTTTTCTATCACTCTCCCTCCCATCTCTCCTCTTACTCTCTTCTCCTCTCCTTTTCTCTTCTTCCTCTTTTTCTCTTTTTCTTTCTAGTTCTTTCCTTCTTCTCCTTTCTTCATCCTCTCTTCTCTCTCTTTTCCTTCTCTCTTCTCGCTCTTTTTTCTATTTTCTCATTTCCAACATCTCTTTTTTTAACTCTTCCTTCTCTTTTTGTTTTTCCTTTTCTTTTATTTCTTTTTTTCTCTCTTTTTCTTCTCTCCTTTCTTGTTCTTTAGCCATCCATTCCCTAAATTCTAAGTTAAGGTTTTCAAGAGTGTCTCCCTTAGAAGGTTTTCTTTGGTTGACACTCTTACTTGATGAACAACTATGTGCACTAGAATGTGTGTGGTAAGTCATGGTGCTCGGATGCTAAAAACTAAAGGGTAGGCCAAAAACTTTTTTTTTTTTTGTTTTCTCACCTAAGGTGGCTTGATGAGTCTTTGGAACTCTTAACCTCTACACGTTTTTTCAAAATAACATAAAATAAAATAAAAGTGCAAGAATGTAAAAGAGAAAGGGCTCTAATCGTGCTCCTAAGGTGTTGAAGGAAGTGTACCACTTCTCCCTTATTCACCTAATTAACGAGGAACTACGCTAAAATTAACCAAAATTATTACAAACCAAGGGAAGGCCTTAAGGGCACTCAAACTCCCAATCTAAAATTAAGTATACACAATACAAAGAATAAAAAAATAAAACAAAGTCTTCACTCCAAGCTTTTTGGTGTTTGTCTCCTTTTGATCAAGCCCCTTTGAGTTGCATCAACTCACCTGAAGAATGCTACCCTTGTTTCCTCTTGTTTGGACTTGCCAAAATTTTATATATGGAACCTTTCCTTACCAAGGCCGAATACAACACAAGACAACAAAAAAAAGGTGAATAACAAAACAAGGTTCACAAATCCAAGTGGATAGATTAAACAATGACAAACTCAAAGAAGTAAAAAAGACAAGCAAGAAAACATAAGGCTCACAAAGGAAGGTAGCACACAAATAACTTTCCTAGATTAGCTCTAAGAGTAGAGATGAAAAAAGACTCAAACAAAAAAAATGAAACCAATAGTTGCACACTTAATAAAATTTAAGTGACCAAAACTAAAAAGCTTACTCAAGTAATTTTTTTTTTTAATCACAATTGATTCCTCATATCAAATGTTTCTACTATTAGGTACACAACTTCAAATTTGTCTTTCCTTTGAGTTCTTTATCTTCTTCTTTTTTTTTTAACTTGAACTTTTTCGATTTTTTTTTAACTTTTTATAATCTTTTTGCTGCACCTAATAGCTTGTTGAATTGAAATTTTAATGAGGATGCTTGAAATAATAATGCTTGAGTGAATAAGCACAAAGTAAGGTCACACAATTTTCAAGCAATGCATGCAACTAAAGGCAAAACAACTTAGTAGTTCCAAATACCACTGAACTAATGGTGCTTAAGGAATGATTTAGGGCTGATTTTGAAGTAAATTGATTGCTCAAATTACTAACACAATTCACCCAAGCTAAAATTCCATAAAGAGGCACCAATAGTGAAGGTAAACCAAGTGGAAAGCTACTAATAATTCAACATAAAACAAGAAACATATAAAGATTGAATTGAGCAAATATTTAAGAACAACAAAGAGATTAATATGCTTGAACTAAAAGCATAAAAGACTTAAGAGACTCAATAAGAGGTTCACCTCTTAGGAGCTCAATTCAAAATGTTTTTGAAAGCTTTTTTGTAAAAATTTTAAGAGGCTAAAACCTATGGAATTTAAATGAGACAAAATAGGAAACTAACATGACTAGTATTTGACAAAACACAAGATTAAGAAAAAATAACACACCTAAAAATAGAGCAAAAATTTCAGCAAGAGACTCAAAACAAAAGGCACAACAAAGTGGCCAAAGTTGATTACCACAATGGTGTGGAAAAATCCTCAACCATGTGGGTTTAATGGTCACAACTTCTTAGGCACACTTTAACATAAAAAACCAAGGGAAAATTAAGCAACTTGAACACGAAAATAAGATGCAAAGAAAGGGACAAATAAAATCGCATCAAATTAAATGGAAAATAGGCGCGTAGATAGAAAACAAAAGCGCATATAATAGCAAGAATAAAAAACTATACTACTAGACAATAAAGGAAATAGAGATGACAAAAAATGAAGGACTTTAAAATAAAGAGATCAAAGAAATAAACAACAAAGCAAAAAAAAAAAATTGAGAAAGAACGTGACCTTTAGAAAGTGGCTCTGATACCATTTGATGTGATCTTTGATGATCACGTGCCCAAAGGATCCTTTCTAAAGTCACTTGGAAGGGAAATGGATTTATGGAGAGGAAAGGAATAGGGTGAGGTGCCACAAATACTAGGTTTGATAAGCCAAAGGGGAGAGGCCACAAGGGAGGGGTCCCTTGATAACTCTTAGAAGCTCTCACAAAGGAGAAAGGGGGACACTCAAAGGTGAGAACCTCAACCAATATGGTCTCTAGGATTAAATTCAAGTGTAAAAAATACAAGTGAGGGAGGAGCTCCTATTTATAGAGGTAGCTAACCTCTTGAACAAGATAACCTAAAAAAGAAGGGCTAGGATTAAAAGGAGAGATCTAAGGGAGGAGAATTGAGAAGCAATTCCCTCCTTAGATCATCAAACTTGGTGCCCAAGTTTCTCAAACCAAGGGCCAAGATTCCTTCTTAAGAAGGGATGAAGAAGAAGAAGTGGAAGAAGGAGAACGGGAGGAGGAAGAAGAAGTGGAAGAAGGAGAAGAAGAGGAAGTAGAAGAACTGGAAGAAAGAGAAGAAAAGGAAGAAATGCAGGTGGAAAAAGGAGAGCAATAGGAAGAAGAAGAAGAAGAGGTGGAAGAATGAGAAAAAGAGGAAGAAGAAGAAGCAGTGGAAGGAAAGGGGATGAAGAAGAGGAAGTGGAAGGAGAAGTAGTGGAAATGGAGAAGAGTAAGAAGAAGGAAAGCAAGGCAGGGGAAGAGGAAGAATTGGAAGAAGGAGGAGAAGAAGAAGGGGAGGAAGAAGAGGTAGTATAGGCAGAAGAAGAAGAACAATTGGAAGTAACAGCAGTGGGAGAAGGTGAACAATAGGAAGAAGAAGAAGTAGTTGAAGGAGTAGGATGATTAAGAAGAAGTGGAAGAAAAAGAAGAAGCGGAGGAAGAAGAGGTAGTCTAGGCAGAAGAAGTGCAAGAAGGAGAAGAGAACGAAGAAGAAGAAGGAGTGGAAGCAACACGAGCGGGAGAAGGTAAACAAGATGAAGAAGAAGTAGTAGTTGAAGGAGTGGGGATGATGAACAAGAAGGAGGGGAAGGGAAAAAGAGGCAGAAGAAGTGGAATATAGAGGAGAAGTGGAACAAGAAGAAGAAGTGTAAGCAGAAGATTTGGGGGCAGGAGAAGAAGAGGAAGAGCAACAATTGGAAGCAGAAGAAGTGGGGGATGGAGAAAAAGAGGAAGGAAAATAAGGAAAGGGAAGAAGTAGAAGTAGTGGAAGGAGAAGAAATGGAAGAAGAGGAAGAAGAAGAAGTGGAAGAAGAAGAGGAAAAAGAAGAAGAACAACAAGTGGAGGCAAGAGAAGTGGTACAAGGAGAGCAAGAGAAATAGGAGGAAGTAGTGGAATAAGAGGGGATGAAGAAGCAGAAGTGGAAGAAGGAGAATGGGAGGAGGAAGAAGAAGTGGAAGAAGGAGAAGAGCAGGAAGAAGAAAAATTGGAAGAACGAGAAGAAGAGGAACAAGCGGAATAAGTAGTGGAATGAAAGGGGATGAAGAAGAAGAAATGGAAGAAGAAGAAGTGTACGCAGAAGAAGTAGAAGAAGGAGACGAAAAAGAAGAAGAACAACAAGTGGAAGCAGAAGAAGTGGTACAAGGAGAACAAGAGGAATAGGAGGAAGTAGTGGAATAAGAGGGGATGAAGAAGAGTGTGAAGGAGCACCTTTTTATAGAGGGAGCTAACCTCTTGGACAAGTCAAGAAGGAAAGGAAGGGCTAGGATTAAAAGGAGTCATCCAAGGGAGGAGGATTGAAGCCCAAAGTCGAATCAATCCCCTCCTTTAGATGAGAATTGGTGCCCAAGCTACCTCATCCAAGGGCCAAGATTACTCCTTTATTAGTTTTGGGTTTTATTTAGGAAAAGAGGGTGTAGTTATCAAACTACCCCCTTATTTTCTAAATAAAGGCCCAAAAGCTAATCTTACCCCTTCTTATTACTAAGACACCTCCTAGAAAATTAAATGGACTAATACATGTCCAAAATAAAATCCTAGGTTCCTAAAATAAAGATTACAAGTAAATAAGTCATGACTTGCATAACTTGATGGTCATATGGAGGTGAGATCTTCCTCCTTATACTCTAGCCATGTCTTCTTCTATTCTCCTAGCCATGGCCCTAGTGATAGGGCCCTTGCTTGGGGAGAATGCATCAAGAAGTGGAAGAAGGAGGAGAAGAGGAAGAAGAAGTAGTGGAAGAGGGAGAAGAGTAAGAAGAAGGAAAGGAAGGTAAGGGAGGAGGAAGAAGAAGTGGAAGAAGGAGGAGAAGAAGAAGTGCAAGAAGGAGAAGGGAAGGAAGAAGATGAAGAAGTGGAAGCAGTAGAAGTGGAAGAAGGTGAATAAGAGGAAGAAGAAGAAGCAATTGAAGGAGTGGGGATGGTGAAGAAGAACTGGAAGAAGGAGAAAAGGAGGAAAAGGAAGAAGGAGGGGAAGGGAATGGAAGAAGTAGTAGAAGAGGTGGAATATGGAGGAGAAGAGGAAGAAGAAGAAGAAGTGTTAGTAGAAGATTTGGGGTAAGGAGAAGAAATGGAGGAGCAAAAATTGGAAGCAAAAGAAGTGGGGGATGGAGAAAAAGAGGAAGGAGAAGAAGGAAAAGGAAGAAGAAGAAGTAATGGAAGGAGATGAAATGGAAGAAGAGGAAGAAGAAGTGTAAGTAGAACAAGTGGAAGAAGGAGATGAAAAAGAAGAAGAACAACAAGTGGAAGCAGAAGAAGCGGTAGAAGGAGAACAAGAGGAATAGGAAAAACTAGTGGAATGAGAGGGGATGAAGAAGAAGAAGTGGCAGAAGGAAAAGGGGAGGAGGAAGAAGAAGTGGAAAAAGGAGAACGAGAAGAGGAAGAATAACTGGAAGAAGGAGAACGGGAGGAGGAAGAAGAAGTGGAAGAAGGAGAAGAAGAGGAAGAAGAAGAAGTGGAAGAACGAGAAGAAGAGGAAGAAGTGTAAGCAGAAGATTTGGGGAAGGAGAAGAAGAGGAAGAGAAACAATTGGAAACAAAAGAGGTGGGCGATGGAGAAAAAGAGGAACGAGAAGAAGGAAAGGGAAGAAAAAGAAGTAGTGGAAGGAGAAGAAATGGAAGAAGATGAAGAAGAAGTGGAAAAAGGAGACAAAAAAGAAGAAGAACAAGAAGTGGAAGCAGAATAAGTGGAAGAACGAGAAGAAGAGGAAGAAGTGCAAGTGGAACAAGGAGAACAATAGGAAGAAGAAGTTAAAGAATGAGAAGACGAAGGAAAGGGAAGAAGAAGAAGGAGATGAAGAGGAAGAAAAAAAGGAGAGGAGACCTTGAAGAACAAGTGGAAGAAAGAGAACAAGAGGAGGCAGGAGAAGTGGAAGAAAGAGAACAAGAGGATGAAGAAGGAGAGTAAGTGGAAGAAGCAGAAGAAAAGGAAGAAGAAGAAGATGTGGAAAGAAAAAAAAGTGGAAGAAGGTGAACAAGAGAAGGAAGAAGAAGTGGCTGAAGTAGGTAGGATGAAGAAGAAGAACTGGAAGAAGGCGTAAAGAAGGAAATGGAAGAAAGAGGGTGATATGAATCCAGAAGACAATGACTTTTCATTTTTCGTAATGTTCCATTAATTTAGAAATTAATGTAACATGCAATTAATCATATGTGATAATTGCATGATAATGGAGTATTTAATTTTATTTTTGGAGTTATGATTTTGAATAGCCACCTAATTCTCTAAATAGGGGCTGAATTGTAATCAAAAGACAATCATTGAATTAGTAAAATTATATTTGGGTTTTAGTGAGAGATGAATTTCTCTTTAGAACTTATCAAGGAATTTTTCCTTGTAGCGTTCTACTAGACTTATCAAGGGTAAATCACCACCCTTGTGGCGTCATATGACTTATCTTCCATCCTTGGAAGTGGCGTCATCTATCCCTTCGTTAAACCATTTTCATCCTTTCCATTTTCTTGTTTACCCAATTCTCATTGTTTTGTTAACTTATTACCTTCCAACCTAGATAGATCCGCAAAACGAATCCAATCCTTCTGGATTTCTATCAGAGGGGAAGGGAAGGGAAGAAGAAGCAGAAGAAGTGGAATATGGAGGAGCAGAGGAAGAAGAAGAAGAAGTGTAAGCAGAAGATTTGGCGGAAGGAGAAGAAGAGAAAGAGCAACAATTGGAAGCAAAAGAAGTGAGGCAGGGAGAAAAAAAGGAAGGAGAAGAAGGAAAGGGAAGAAGAAGAAGTAGTGGAAGGAGAAATGGAAGAAGAGGACAAAGAAGAAGTGGAAGAACGAGAAGTGATAGAAATCCAGAGGGGTTGGATTCGTTTTGCGGATCTATCTAGGTTGGAAGGTAATAAGTTAACAAAACAATTAGAATTGGGTAAACAAGAAAATGGAAAGGATGAAAATGGTTTAACGAAGAGATAGATGACGCCACTTCCAAGGATGGAAGATAAGTCATATGATGCCACAAGGGTGGTGATTTACCCTTGATAAGTCTAGCAGAATGCCACAAAGAAAAATTCTTTGATAAGTTCTAAAGAGAAATTCATCTCTCACAAAAGGGTAAAACCCAAATATAATTTCACTAATTCAATGGTTGTCCTTTAAGTACAATTCAACCCCTATTTATAGAACTAGGTGGCTGTTCAAAATCATAACTTCTAAAAGAAAAATTACATACTTCATTATCACGCAATTATTACATATGATTAATTGCATGTTACATTAATTCCTAAATTAATGAAACGTTACAAAAAACGAAAAGTCAGAGTTTTTTGCATTCATATCATTCCCTCCTTCTTCGAAAAGATTCATCCTAGAATCTATGACTTTATTTTCCTACAAATTTTATTCACTTATAACGAACAAAACAACCTCTAGGATCAAATACAACTTGTAAAAAATCATGCATCAAAGAAGTTCTCCTTTTTGGTGCCCAAACCCAGACTTGAAAATTTTTCTCATGAGTTTGAATTTCAATAGTGGACTCGATGTACAATGACGCTCTAGGAGTGATATCAATATTTTTATTCCTTACCCATGACCATTTGTGGGTTGTATACTCATGATCCTGTGCATTTATAATATCAAGAGAAGAAGAAAAATCAATAGCAATTAAAATTTTATAGTTCTTTTTCTGTCTTTGTCTTTCCTTTTCTCTCTCTTCCTCTTCACTCTTTTCTTTGTCTATTTTTCTCTTTTCTTCTCTCTTTTTCTATTTTCTCCTTCAGCTTAAGTTGATCATCACAAACTTGGGTTGGTGCCAAAAATTTCAAATTAAGCTTGTGTCCTTCATGCACCAAAGAAACTGAAAATTTTTCAGGATTAATCATTTTATCATTCAGCGAAGATCTCCCTAAAAGAAAATGACATGAGTCCATGGGAGCAATATCGCATGTCACTTCATCCACAAATTTTGCAACAGTGAATTTAAACTTAGTTTGTCTAGGATGAAAACTCGTCCATAAGTTGAGTTTATTTACCAATCTTTCGCTCACGACGTTGCTACAACTTCCTCCATTAACTGTAAATAAACATAAATGACCTTCTATTAAACACCTTGTATAAAAATATCCACCATAGTTTCAAACCTAGAGCCGAAGCTTTGATACCAACTAATATAAATCCAGAGGGGTTAGATTCGTTTTGCGGATCTATCTAGGTTGGAAGGTAATAAGTTAACAAAACAATGAGAATTAGGTAAACAAGAAAATGGAAAGGATGAAAATGGTTTAACGAAAAGGGATAGATGACGCCACTTCCAAGGATGGAAGATAAGTCATATGACATGACAAGGGTGGTGATTTAACCTTGATAAGTTTAGCAGAATGCCACAAGGAAAAAATCCTTGATAAGTTCTAAAGAGAAATTCATCTCTCACAAAAGGGTAAAACCCAAATATAATTTCACTAATTCAATGGTTGTCCTTTAAGTACAATTCAGCCCCTATTTATAGAACTAGGTGGTTGTTCAAAATCATAACTTCTAAAAGAAAAATTAAATACTTCATTATCACGCAATTATTACATATGATTAATTTCATGTTACATTAATTCCTAAATTAATGAAATGTTACAAAACACGAAAAGTCATTGTTTTTTGCATTCATATCAAGAAGAAGAGGAAGAAGTGCAAGTGGAAGAAGGAGAACAATAGGAAGAAGAAAAAGAAGTGGAAGAACGAGAAAAAGGGGAAGAATAAGAAGCAGTGGAAGGAAAGGGGATGAAGAAGAAGACGTGGAAGATGGAGAAGAAGAGGAAGAACAAGAAGTGGAAGGAGAAGTAGTGGAAGAGGGAGAAGAGTAAGAAGAAGGAGTAGGGAAGTAAGAAGAAGAACAAGTGGAAGCAGCAGCAGTGGAAGAAGGTGAACAAGAGGAAGAAGAATAAGTAAAAGAAGGAGAACGGGAGGAAGAAGAATAAGTGGAAGAAGGAGAAGACAAGGAAGAAGAAGAAGTGGAAGAACGAGAAGAAGAGGAAGAAGTGCAACTAGAAGAAGGAAAACAATAGGAAGAAGAAGAAGAAGTGGAAGAATGAGAAAAAAAGGAAGAAGAAGAAGCAGGGGAAGGAAAGGGGATCAAGAAGAAGAAGGGGAAGAAGGAGATAAAGAGGAAGAAGAAGAAGTGGAAGGAGAATTAGTGGAAGAGGGAGAAGAGTATGAAGAAGGAAAGTAAGGCAAGGGACGAGGCAGAAGAAGTGCAAGAAGGAGTAGGGAAGTAAGAAGAAGAACAAGTAGAAGCAGCAAAAGTGGAAGAAGGTGAACAAGAGGAAGAAGAATAAGTGCAGGAAGGAGAAGAAGAGGAAGAAGAAGAAGTGGAAGAACGAGAAGAAGAGGAAGAAGAAGAAGTGGAAGAATGAGAAAAAGAGGAAGAAGTGCAATTGGAAGAAGAAAAGCAATAGGAAGAAGAAGAAGAAAAAGTGGAAGAATGAGAAAAAGGGGAAGAAGAAGAAGCAGGCGAAGGAAAGGGGATCTAGAAGAAGAAGTGGAAGAAGTATATGAAGAGGAAGAAGAAGAAGTTGAAGGAGAAGTAGTAGAAGAGGTAGAAGAGTAAGAAGAAGGAAAGCAAGGCAAGGGACGAGGCAGAAGAATTGCAAGAAGGAGAACGAAAGGAAGAAGAAGAATAAGTGGTAGCAGCAGAAGTGGAAGAAGGTGAACGAGAGGAAGAAGAATAAGTGCAAGAAGGAGAACAGGAGGAGGAAGAATAAGTGGAAGAAAGAGAAGAAGAGGAAGAAGAAGAAGTGGAAGAGCGAGAAGAAGAGGAAGAAGTGCAACTAGAAGAAGGAGAACAATAGGATGAAGAAGAAGAAGTGGAAGAATGAGAAAAAGGGGAATAAGAAGAAGCAGGGGAAGGAAAGGGGATCAAGAAGAAGAAGTGGAAGAAGGAGATGAAGAGGAAGAAGAAGAAGTGGAAGGAGAAGTAGTGGAAAAGGGACAAGAGTAAGAAGAAGGAAAGCAAGGCAAGGGAGGAGTAAGACGGAGTGGAAGAAGGAGGAGAAGAGGAAAGGGAAGAAGAAGAGGTAGTGTAGGCAGAACAAGTGGAAGAAGGGGAAAGGAAGAAAGAAGAAGAACAAGTGGAAGCAGTAGAAGTGGAAGAATGAGAACAAGACCTAGAAATGCAAGTGGAAGGAGAAGAAGGAGAAAAAGAGGGAGAAGAGGAAGGAAAAGGAAGGAGATGAAGATGATGAAAAAGAAGGAGGGGAGAGGATGAAAAAGAAGTGGAATAAAGAGACCAAGAAGTGTAAGCAGAATATTTTGGGGAAGGAGAAGAAGTGGAAGAGCAACAATTAGAAGCAAAAGAAGTGGGGATGGAGAAAAAGAGGAAGGGGAAGAAGGAAAGGGAAGAAGAAGAAGTAGTTGAAGGATAAGAAATGGAAGAAGAAGAAAAAGATCAAGTAGAAGCCGAAGAAGTGGTAGAAGGAGAATCAGAGGAATAGGAGGAAGTGAAATGAGAGGGGATGAAGAAGAAGAAGTGGAAGAAGGAGCATGAGAGGAGGAAGAATAAGTGGAAGAAGGAGAACGGGAGGAGGAAGAATAAGTGGAAGAAGGAAAACAAGAGGAAAAAGAAGAAGTCGAAGAACGACAAGAAGAGGAAGAAGAAGAAGTGGAAATGGAAGAAGGAGAACAATATGAAGAAGAAGAAGTAGTGGAAGGAAAGGGGCTGAAGAAGAAGAACTGGAACAAGGAGAACCTGGGGAAGAAGAAGACGGGGAAGGAGAAGTAGCGAAAGAGGGAGAAGAGTAAGAGGAAGGAAGGCAAGGAAAGGGAGGAGGAAGAAGAAGGGTAGGAAGAAGAAGAACAAGTGTAAGCAACACAAGTGGAAGAAGGTGAACAAGAAGAAGAAGAAGAAGTAGTTGAAGGAGTAGGGATGATGAAGCGAAGGAGGGGAAGGGAAAAAGAAGCAGAAGAAGTCGAATCTGGAGGAGAAGTGGAGGAAGAAGAAGAAGTGTAAGCAGAAGATTTGGGGGCAGTAGAAGAAGAGGAAGAGCAACAATTGGAAGGAAAAGAAGTGGGGGATGGAGAAAAAGAGGAAGGAGAAGAAGGAAACGGAAGAAGAAGTAGTGGAAGGAGAAGTAGTGGAAGGAGAAGAAATAGAAGAAGAGGAGGAAGAAGAAGTGGAAGAAGGAGACGAAAAAGAAGAAGAATAACAAGTGGAAGTAGAAGAAATGGTAGAAGGAGAACAAGAGGAATAGGAGGAAGTAGTCGAATGAGAGGGGATGAAGAAGAAGAAATGGTAGAAGGAGAACAAGAGGAATAGGAGGAAATAGTCGAATGAGAGGGGATGAAGAAGAATAAGTGGAAGAAGGAGAACGGGTGGAGGAAGAAGAAGTGGAAGAAAGAGAACAAGAGGAGGAAGAAGAAGCGGAAGAATGAGAAGAATAATAAGAAGTACGAGTGGAAGAAGGAGAACTATAAGAAGAAGAACAAGTAGAAGAATGCGGAAAAGAGTAAGAAGAAGAAGCAACGGAAGGAAATGGGATGAAGAAGATGAAGTGGAAAAAGGAGAAAAAGTGGAAGAAGAAGAAGTGGAAGGAGAAGTCGAGGAACGTGGAGAAGAGTAAGAAGAAGGAAACCAAGGCAAGGGACGAGGAAGAAGAAATGGTAGAAGGAGGAGAAGAAGAAGCGTCGGAAGAACAGGTAGTGTAGGCAGAAGAAGTGCAAGAAGGAGAAGGGAAGGAAGAAGAAGAAGTGGAAGAAGGAGAACGGAAGGAGGAAGAAAAAGTGGTAGAAGGAGAAGTAGAGGAAGAAGAAGAAGTAGCAAAACGAGAAGAGGAGGAAGAAATGCAAGTGGAAGAAGGAGAACAATAGGAACAAGAAGAAGAAGTGGAAGAATGAGAAAAAGAGGAAGAAGAAGAAGCAGTGGAAGGAAAGGGGATGAAGAATAAGGAGCGGAAGAAGGATAAAAAGAGGAAGAAGAAGAAGCAGTGGAAGGAAAGGGGATGAAGAATAAGAAGCGGAAGAAGGAGAACAAGAGGAAGAAGAAGAAGTGGAAGGAGAAGTAGTGGAAGAGGTAGAAGAGTAAGAAGAAGGAAAGCAAGGCAAGGGAGGAGGAAGAAGAAGTGGAAGCAGGAGGAGAAGAAGAAGGGGAGTAACAATAGGTAGTGTAGGCAGAAGAAGCGCAGGAGAGAGAAGAAGAACAAGAGGAAGACGTAGTTGAAGAAGTGGAAGAAGGAGAACAACAGGTAGAAATGTAAGTGTAAGCAGAAGAAGGAGAAAAAAGAGGGATAAGACGAAGGAAAAGGAGGAAGAAGAAGGAGATGAAGAGGAAGAAAAAGAAGGAGAGGAGAGGATGAAGAAGAAGTGGAGGAAAGAGAACAGAAGAGGCAGGAAAAGTGGAAGAAAGAGAATAAGAGGAAGAAGGAGAGTAAGCAGAAGAAGGTGAACAAGAGGAGGAAGAAGAAGTAGTTGAAGGAGTGGGGATGATGAAGAACAAGTGGAGGAGGGAGAACAAGAGGTACAAATGCATGTGGAAGTAGAAGAAGAAGAAAAAGAGGGAGAAGATGAAGGAAAGGGAACAAGAAGAAGGAGATGAAGAGTAAGAAAAAGAAGGAGAGGAGAGCATGAAGTAGAACTGGAAGAAAGAGAACAAGAAGAGGCAGGAGAAGTGGAACACAGAGAAGAAGATGAAGAAGAAAGAGAATATGTGGAAGAAGGAGAAGAAAAGGAAGAAGAAGAAGATGTGGAAAGAGAGGAAGTGGAAGAAGGTGCACAAGAGGTGGAAGAAGAAGTAGTGCAAGGAGGTAGGATGAAGAAGAAGAACTAGAGGAAGGAGAAAAGGAGGAAAAGGAAGAAGGAGGGGAAGGGAAGGGAAGAAGAAGCAGAAGAAGTGGAATATTGAGGAGAAGAGGAAGAAGAAGAAGAAGTGTAAGCAAAAGAAGTGGAAGAAGCAGACGAAAAAGAAGAGGAACAACAAGTTGAAGCAGAAGAAGTGGTAGAAGGAGAAAAGAGGAATAGGAGGAAGTAGTGGAATGAGAGGGGATGAAGAAGAACAAGTGGAAGAAGGAGAATGGGAGGAGGAAGAAGAACTGGAAAAAGGAGAAGAGGAAGAACTAGAAGTGGAAGAACGAGAAGAAGAGGAAGAAGCGCAAGTAGAAGAAGGAGAACAATAGGAAGAAGAAGAAGAAATTGATGAATGAGAAAAGAAGGAAGAACAAGAAGTAGTTGAAGGAGTGGGATGACTAAGAAGAAGTGGAAGAAGGAGAACAAGAGGTAGAAATGCAAGTGGAAGCAAAAGAAGGAGAAAAAAAGGGAGAAGACAAAGGAATAGGAAGAAGAAGAAGGAGATGAAGAGGAAGAAAAAGAAGGAGAGGAGAGGATGAAGCAGAAGTGCAAGAAAGAGAACAAGAGAAGGCAGGCGAAGTGGAAGAAAGAGAAGAAGAGGAAGAAGAAAGAGAGTATGTGGAAGAAGGAGAAGAAAAGGAAGAAGAAGATGTGGAAAGAGAAGAAGTGGAAGAAGGTGAACAAGAGGAGGAAGAAGAAGTAGTGGAAGGAGGTGGGAAGAAGAAAAAGAACTAGAAG
This sequence comes from Psophocarpus tetragonolobus, assembly GCA_037954015.1. NCBI lineage: Eukaryota > Viridiplantae > Streptophyta > Magnoliopsida > Fabales > Fabaceae > Psophocarpus > Psophocarpus tetragonolobus. Next base: position 28,637,716 of record CM075691.1, read on the forward strand.
AAGGAGAGAAGGAGGGGAAGGGAAAGGAAGAAGAAGCAGAAGCAGTGGAATATGGAGGAGAAGAGGTAGGAGAAGAAGAGGAAGGGCAACAATTAGAAGCAAAAGAAGTGGGGGATGGAGAAAAAGAAGAAAGAGAATAAGGAAAGCGAAGAAGAGGAAGTAGTAGAGAAGAAGAAATGGAAGAGGAGGAAGCAGAAGAAGTGTAAGCAGAACAAGTGGAAGAAGGAGAGGAAAAAGAAGAAGAACAACAAGTAGAAGCAAGAGAAGTGGTAGAAGGAGAACAAGAGGAATAGTAGGAAGTAGTGGAATCAGAGGGGATAAAGAAGAAGAAGTGGAAGAAGGAGAACGGGAGGAGGAAGAAGAAGTGGAAGCAGGAGAAGAAGAGCAAGAAGAAGAAGTGGAAGAACGAGAAGAAGTGGAAGAAGTGCGAGTGGAAGAAGGAGAACAATAGGAAGAAGAAGAAGAAGTGGAAGAATGAGAAAAAGGGGAAGAAGAAGAAGCAGTGGAAGGAAACGGGATGAAGAAGAAGAAGTAGAACAAGGAGAAGAAGAGGAAGAAGAAGAAGTGGAAGGAGAAGCAGTGGAAAAGGGGAAGAGTAAGAAGAAGGAAAGCAAGGCAAGGGTGGAGGAAGAAGAAGTGGAAGAAGGAGGAGAAGAAGAAGGGGAGGAAGAAGAGGTAGTGTAGGCAGAAGAAGTACAAGCAGGAGAAGGGAAGGAAGAAGAAGAACAAGTGGAAGCAGCAGAAGTGGAAGAAGGTGAACAAGATGACTAAGAAGAAGTAGTTGAAGGAGTGGGGATGATGAAGAAGAAGTGGAAGAAGGAGAACGGAAGGAGGAAGAAGCAGTGGAAGAACGAGAAGAAGAGGAAGAAGAAGTGGAAGAACGAGGAGAAGAAGAAGGGGAGGAAGAAGAGGTAGTGTAGGCAGAAGAAGTGCAAGAAGGAGAAGGGAAGGAAGAAGAAGAACAAGTGGAAGCAGCAGAAGTGGAAGAAGGTGAACAAGAAGAAGAAGAAGAAGTAGTCGAAGGAGTTGGGATTATGAAGAAGAAGTGGAAGAACGAGAACAAGAGGTAGAAATTCAAGTGGAAGGAGAAGAAGGAGAAAAAAAGCAAGAAGACGAAGGAAAGGGAAGAAGAAGAAGGAGATAAAGAGGACGAAATAGAAGGAGAGGAGAGTATGAAGAAGAAGTGGAATAAAGAGACCAAGAGAAGGCAAAAGAAGTGGAAGAAGGAGACGAAAAAGAAGAAGAACAACAAGTGGAGGCAGAAGAAGTGGTAGAAGGAGAACAAGAGGAATAGGAAAAACTAGTGGAATGAGAGGGGATTAAGAAGAAGTGGGAGAAGGAGAAGGGGAAGAGGAAGAAAAAGTGGAAAAAGGAGAACGGGAGTAAGAACAACTGGAAGAAGGAGAACAGGAGGAGGAAGAAGGAGAATAAGAGGAAGAAGAAGAAGTGGAAGAACGAGAAGAAGAGGAAGAAATGTAAGCACAAGTTTTGGGAGAAGGAGAAGAACAGGAAGAGAAACAATTGGAAGCAAAAGAAGTGGGGGATGGAGAAAAAGAGGAACGAGAAGAAGGAAAGGGAAGAAAAAGAAGTAGTGGAAGGAGAAGAAATGGAAGAAGAGGAACAAGAAGAAGTGGTAAAAGGAGACGAAAAAGATGAAGAACAAGAAGTGGAAGCAGAAGAAGTGGAAGAACGAGAAGAAGAGGAAGAAGTGCAAGTGGAAGAACGAGAATAATAGGAAGAAAAAGTTGAAGAATGAGAAAAAGAGGAAGACGAAGAAGTAGTGGAAGGAAAGGGGATGAAGAAGAATAAGTGGAAGAAGGAGAACAAGAGGAAGAAGAAGAAGTGGAAGGAGAAGTAGTGGAAGAGGGAGAAGAGTAAGAAGAAGGAAAGTAAGGCAATGGAGGAGGAAGAAGAACTGGCAGAAAGAGGAGAAGAAGAAGGGGAGGAATCAGAGGTAGTGTAGGTAGAAGAAGTCTAAGAAGGAGAAGAGAAGTTAGAAGAAGAACCAGTGGAAGCAGCAGAAATGGAAGATGGAGAACAAGAGGTAGAAATGAGAGTGGAAGCAGAGGAAGGAGAAAAAGAGGGAGAAGACGAAGGAAAGGGAAGAAGAAGAAGGAGGTGACGACAAAGAAAAACAAGGAGAGGACAGGATGAAGAAGAAGCGGAAGAAAGAGAACAAGAGGAAGAAGAAGAAGTGGAAGAAGAAGTAGTGGAAGAGGGAGAAGAGTAAGAAGAAGGAATGCAAGGACTGGGAGGAGGAAGAAGAAGTAGAAGAAGGAGGAGAAGACGAAAGGGAGGAAAAAGAGGTAGTGCAGGTAGAAGAAGCGCCAGAAGGACAAGAGAAGGAAGAAGAACAAGTGGAAGCAACAGAAGTAGAATAAGGTGAACAAGAGGAAGAAGAAGAAGTAGTTGAAGGATGGAGATCATGAAGAAGAAGTGGAAGAAGGAGAACAACAGGTAGAAATGCAAGTGTAAGCAGAAGAAGGCGAAAAAGAGGGATAAGATGCAGGAAAGGGAAGAAGAAGAAAGAGATGAAGAGGAAGAAAAAAAAGGAGAGGAGAGGATGAAGAAGAAGTGGAGGAAAAAGAGCAAGAGGAGGTAGGAGAAGTGGAAGAAAGAGAAGAAGATAAAGAAGGAGAGTAAGCAGAAGAAGTGGAAGAAGGAGAAGAAAAGGAAGAAGAAGAAGATGTTGAAAGAGAAGAATTGGAAGAAGGTGAACAAGAGGAGGAAGAAGAAGTAGTGGAAGAGGTGAGATGAAGGAGAAGAATTAGAAGAACGAGAAAAGGAGGAAAAAGAAGAAGGAGGGGAAGGGAAGGGTAGGGAAGAAGAAGCAGAAGAAGTGGAATATGGAGGAGAAGAGGAAGAGGAAGAAGAAGTGTAAGTAGAAGATTTGGGGGTGGCAGAAGAAGAGGAAGAGCAATAATTGGAAGCACAAGAAGTGGGGGATGCAAAAAAAAAGGAAGGAGAAGAAGGAAAGGGGAGAAGAACAAGTAGTGGAAGGATAAGAAATGGAAGAAAAAGAAATGTAAGCAGAAGAAGTGGAAGAAGGAGACGAAAAAGAAGAAGAACAACAAGTGAAAGCAAAAGAAGTGTTAGAAGGAGAACAAGAGGAATAGGACGAAGTAGTGAAATAAGAGGGGATGAAGAAGAAGAAGTGGAAGAAGGAGAACGAGAGGAGTAAGAAGAAGTTGAAGAAGGAGAAGAAGAGGAAGAAGAAGAAGCAGTGGAAGGAAGGGAAGAAGAAGTAGAAGAAGTGGAAGAAGGAGACGAAAAAGAAGAAGAACAACAAGTGAAAGCAAAAGAAGTGTTAGAAGGAGAACAAGAGGAATAGGACGAAGTAGTGAAATAAGAGGGGATGAAGAAGAAGAAGTGGAAGAAGGAGAACAAGAGGAGTAAGAAGAAGTTGAAGAAGGAGAAGAAGAGGAAGAAGAAGAAGCAGTGGAAGGAAGGGAAGAAGAAGTAGAAGAAGTGGAAGAAGGAGACGAAAAATAAAAGGTGGAAGAAGAGGAATAAGAAGAAATTGAAGAATGAAAAAAAGAGGGGATAAAGAAGAAGAAGTGGAAGAGGGGAAATAGAAAAAAGAAGAATAAGTTGAAGAAGGAGAAGAAGAGGAAGAAGAAGAAGTGGAAGAACGAGAAGGAAAGGAAGAAGTAGAAGTGTAAGCAGAAGAAGTGGAAGAAGGAAACGAAAAAGAAGAAGAACAACAAATGGAAGCAGAAGACGTGGTAGAAGGAGAACAGAAGGAATAGGAGGAACTAGTGGAATGAGAGGGCATGAAGAAGATGAAGTGGAAGAAGGAGAACGGGAGGAGAAAGAAAAACTAGAAGAAGGAGAAGAAGAGGAAGAACAAGAGAAAAGGAAGAAGTGCAAGTGGAAGAAGGAGAACAATAGGGAAAAGAAGAAGAAGTGGAAGAATGAGAAAAAGAGGAAGAAGAAGAAGAAGTGGAAGAATGAGAAAAAGACGAAGAACAAGAGGAATAGGAGGAATGAGGGCAGATGAAGAAGAAGAAGAAGTAGAAGAACAAGAAGAAGAGGAAGAACTGCAAGTGGAAGAAGGAGAACAATCGGAGGAAGAAGAAGAAGTGGAAGAATGAGAAAAAAGGGAACAAGAAGAAGCAGTGGAAGGAAAGGGGATGAAGAAGTGGAAGAAGAAGAAGAAGAGGAAGAAGAAGAAGTGGAAAGAGAAATAGCGGAAAAGGGAGAAGAGTAAGAAGAAGGAAAGCAAGGCAAGGGAGGAGGAAGAAGAAGTGGAAGAAGGAGACGAAAAAGAAGAAGAACAACAAGTGGAAGCAGAAGAAGTGGAAGAAGGAGAATGGAAGGAGGAAGAAGAAGTGGAAGAAGGAGAAGAAGAGGAAGAAGAAGAAGTGGAAGAGTGAGAAGAAGAGGAAGAAGTGCAAGTGGAAGAAGGAGAACAATAGGTAGAAGAAGAAGAAGTGGAGGAATGAGAAAAAGGGGAAGAAGAAGAAGCAGTGGTAGGAAAAGGGATGAAGAAGAAGAAGTGGAGGAAGGAGAAGAAGAGGAAGAAGAAGAAGTGGAAGGAGAAGGAGTGGAAGAGGTAGAATAGTAAGAAGAAGGAAAGCAAGGCAAGGGAGGAGGATAAAGAAGTGGAAGAAGGAGGAGACGAAGAAGGGAAGGAACAAGAGGTAGTGTAGCCAGAAGAAGTGCAAGAAGGAGAAGGGAAGGAAGAAGAAGAACAAGTAGAAGCAGCAAAAGTGGAAGAAGGTTAACAAGAGGAAGAAGGAGAAGTAGTTGAAGGAGTGTGGATGATGAAGAAGAAGTGGAAGAAGGAGAACGAGAGGAGGAAGAAGCAGTGGAAGAACGAGAAGAAGAGGAAGAAGAAGTTGAAGAACAAGAAGAAAAGGAAGAAATGCAAGTGGAAGAAGGAGACCATAGGAAGAAGAAGAAGAAGAAGATGAAGAATGAGAAACAGGGGAAGAAGAAGAAGTAGTGGAAGGAAAGGGGATGAAGAAGAAGAAATGGAAGGAGGAGAAGAAGAGGAAGCCGAAGAAGGGGAAGGAGAAGTAGTGGAAGAGGGAGAAGAGTAAGAAGAAGGAAAGCAAGGCAAGGAAAGAGGAAGAAGAAGTGGAAGAAGGAGGAGAAGAAGAAGGGGAGGAAGACGAGGTAGTGTAGGCAAAAGATGTGCAAGAAGGAGAAGGGAAGGAAGAAGAATAACATGTGGAAGCAGCAGAAGTGGAAGAAGGTGAAGAAGAGGAAGAAGAAGAAGTAGTTGAAGGAGTTGGGATGATGAAGAAGAAATGGAAGAAGGAGAACAAGAGGTAGAAATGCAAGTTGAAGAAAGAGAACAAGAAGGAGAAAAAGAGGGTGAAGACAAAGGAAAGGGAAGAAGAAGAAGGAGATGAAGAGGAAGAAAATGAAGGAGAGGAGAGGATGGAGAAGAAGTGGAAGAGAGAACAAGAGGAGGCAGAAGAAGTGGAAGAAAGAGAACAAGAGGAAGAAGAAGCAGAGTAAGCAGAAGAAGTGGAAGAAGGAGAAGAAAAGGAAGAAGAAGAAGATGTGGAAAGAGAAGAACTTCAAGAAGGTGAACAAGAGCAGGAAGAAGAAGTAGTTGAAGTAGGTGGGATGAAGAAGAAGAACTGGAAGAAGGGGAAAAGGAGGAAAAGGAAGAAGGAGAGGAAAACAAGGGAAGAACAAGCAGAAGAAGTGGAATATGGAGGAGAACCAGAAGAAGAAAAAGAAGAAGAAAAAGAAGTGTAAGCAGAAGATTTAGGGGAAGCAGAAGAAGACGAAGAGCAACAATTGGAAGCAAAAGAAGTGGGGGATAGTGAAAAAAAGGAAGCAGAAGAAGGAAAGGGAAGAAAAAGAAGTAGTGGAAGGAGAAAAAATGGTAGAAGAGGAAGAAGAAGAAGTACAAGAATGAGAAGAAGAGGAAGAAGTGCAAGTGGAAAAAGGAGAACAATAGGAAGAAGAATAAGAAGTGGAAGAATGAGAAAAAGGGGAAGAAGAAGAAGCAGTGGAAGGAAAGGGGATGAAGAAGAAGAAGTTGAAGAAGGTGAAGAAGAGGAAGAGGAAGAAGTCGAAGGAGAAATAGTGGAAGAGGGACAAGATTAGGAAGAAGGAAAGTAAGGCAAGGGAGAAGTAGAAGAAGGGGAGGAAGAAGAGGTAGTCTAGGCAAAAGAAGTGGAAGCAGAACAAGTGATAGAAAGAGAACAAGAGGAATAGGAGGAAGTGGTGGAATGAGAGGGTATGAAGAAGAAGAAGAAGTGGAAGAAAGAGAATGGGAGGAGCAAGAAGAAGTGGAAGAAGGAGAAGAAGAAGAAGTGAAACAATGAGAAAAAGAGGAAGAAGTGCAAGTGGAAGTGGAAGAACAATACGAAGAAGAAGAAGTGGAAGAATGAGAAAAAGTAGGAGAAGAAGAAGCTGATATGAATGCAAAAAACAAAGACTTTTCGTTTTTTGTAACGTTTCATTAACTTAGGAATTAATGTAACATGCAATTAATCATATGTGATAATTGCGTGATAATGAAGTATTTAATTTTTCTTTTAGAAGTTATGATTTTGAATAGCCACCTAGTTCTCTAAATAGGGGTTGAATTGTACAAAAAAAAAACCATTGAATTAGTGAAATTATAATTGGGTTTTACCCTTCTATGAGAGATAAATTTCTCTTTAGAACTTATCAAGGATTTTTTCCTTGTGGCGTTCTACTATACTTATCAAGGGTAAATCACCACCCTCGTGGCGTCATATGACTTATCTTCCATCCTTGGAAGTAACGTCATCTATCCCTTAGTTAAACCATTTTCATCCTTTCCATTTTCTTATTTACCCCATTCTCATTTTTTGTTAACTTATTACCTTCCAACCTAGATACATTCGTAAAACAAATCCAACCCCTTTGGATTTACATCATTTGGTATCAGAGCTTCGGCTCTAGGTTTGAAACTATGGTGATATTTTTTATACAAGGTGTTTAATAGAAGGTCATTTATGTTTATTTGCAGTTGATCGAGGAAGTTGTAGCAACGTGGTGAGCGAATAATTGGTGAATAAACTCAACTTATCAACGAGTCTTCATCCTAGACAAACTAAGTTTAAATTCAATGTTGGAAAATTCGTGGATGAAGTAACATGTGATATTGCTCCCATGGACTCATGTCATTTTCTTTTAGGGAGATCTTGGCTGAAGGATAAAAAGATTAATCCTGAAAAATTTCCAGTTTCTTTGGTGCATCAAGGACACAAGCTTAATTTGAAATTTTGGCACCAAGCCAAGTTTCTGATGATCAACTTAAGTTGAAGGACAAAATAGAAAAATAGAGAGAAGAAAAGAGAAAAATAGAAAAAGAAAAGGGTGAAGAGCAAGAGAGAGAAAAGGAAAGAGAAAGACAGAAAAAGAACTATAAAATTTTAACTGCTATTGATTTTTCTTCTTCTCTTGATATTATAAATGCACAGGATCATGAGTATACAACCCATAAATGGTCACGGGTAAGGAAGAAAAATATTGATATCAATCCTAGAGCATCATTGTACATCGAGTCCACTGTTGAAATTCAGACTCATGAGAAAAATTTTCAAGTCTGGGTTTGGGCACCAAAAAGGAGAACTTCTTTAATGCATGATTTTTTACAAGTTGTATTTGATCCTGGAGGTTGTTTTGTTCGTTATAAGTGAATAAAATTTGTAGGAAAATAAAGTCAAATTCGAGGACGAATCTTTTCGAAGGAGGGAATGATATGAATGCAAAAAACAATGACTTTTCGTTTTTTGTACCGTTTCATTAACTTAGGAATTAATTAACATGCAATTAATCATATGTGATAATTGCGTGATAATGAAGTATTTAATTTTTCTTTTAGAAGTTATGATTTTGAATAGCCACCTAGTTCTATAAATAGGGGCTGAATTGTACTCAAAAGAAACCATTGAATTAGTCAAATTATAATTGAGCTTTACCCTTCTGTGGGAGATGAATTTCTCTTTAGAACTTATCAAGGATTTTTTTCCTGGTGGCGTTCTACTAGACTTATCAAGGGTAAATCACCACCCTTGTGGCGTCATATGACTTATCTTCCATCCTTGGAAGTGGCCTCATCTATCCCTTTGTTAAACCATTTTCACCCTTTCCATTTTCTTATTTACCCCATTCTCATTTTTAGTTAACTTATTACCTTCCAACCTAGCTAGATCCGTAAAACCAATCCAACCCCTTTGGATTTATATCCGAAGCAATAGAAGGAAAGGAGATGAAGAAGAAAAAGTGGAAGAAGAGAAGAAGAGGAAGAATAAAAAGTAGAAGGAGAAGTAGTGGAAGAGGGAGAAGAGTAAGAGGAAGGAAAGCATGGCAAGGGAGCAGGAAGAAGAAGTGGAAGAAGGAAGAGAACAAGAAAGGGAGGAAGAAGAGGTAGTGTAGCCAGAAAAAGTGCAGGAAGGAGAAGGGAAGGAAGAAGAATAACAAGTAGAAGCAGCAGAAGCGGAAGAAGGTGAACAAGAGGAAGAAGAAGAAGTAGTTGAAGGAGTGGGGATGATGAAGAAGAAGTGCAAGAAGGAAAACAAGAGGTAGAAATGCAAGTGGGAGCAAAAGAAGGACAAAAAAAGGGAGAAGACGAAGGAAAGGGAAGAAGAAGAAGGAGAGGAAAGGATTAAGAAGAAGTGGAAGAAAGAGAAAAAGAGGAGGAAGGAGAAGTGGAAGAAAGAGAAGAAGAGGAAGAAGAAAGAGAGTCAGGAGAAGAAGTGAAAGAAGGAGAAGAAAAGGAAGAAGAAGAAGATTTCGAAAGAGAAGAAGTGGAAGAAGGTGAACAAGAAGAGGAAGAAGAAGTAGTTGAAGGAGGTGGAATGAAGAAGAAGAACTAAAAGGAAGAGAAGTGGAAGAAGTGTAGGCAGAAGAAGTGGAAGAAGGAAACGGAAAACAAGAAAAACAACAAGTGTAAGCAGAAGAAGTGGTAGATGGAGAACAAGAGGAATAGGAGGAAGTGGTGGAATGAGAGGAAATGAAGAAGAAGAAGTGGAAGAAGGAGAACGGGAGGATGAAGAAGAAGTGGAAGAATGATAAGAAGAGGAAGAAGAAGAAGTGGAAGAATGAGAAGAAGAGGAAGAAGTACAAGTGGAAGAATAAGAAGAATAGGAAGAAGAAGAAGAGGTGGAAGAATGAGAAAAAGAGGATGAAAAAGAAGTAGTGGAAGGAAAGTAGATGAAGAAGAAGAAGTGGAAGAAGGAGAAGAAGAGGAAGAAGAAGAAGTGGAAGGAGAAGTAGTGGAAGAGGGAGAAGAGTAAGAAGAAGGAAATCAAGGCAAGGGAGGAGGAAGAAGAATTGGAAGAAGGAGGACAAAAAGAAGGCCAGGAAGAAGAGGTGGTGTAGGCAGACGAAGTACCACAAGGAGAAGAAAAGGAAGAAGAAGAATAAGTGGAAGCAGCAGAAGTGGAAGAAGGTGAATGAGAGGAAGAAGAAGTAGTAGTTGAGGGACTGGGGATGATGAAGAAGAAGTAGAACTAGCAGAAATGGAAGAAGGTGAACAAGAGGAAGAAGAAAATTGAGGGAGTAGGGGCCATGAAGAAGAATTGGAAGAAAGAGAACAAGAGGTAGAAATGTAAGTGGAAACAGAGGAAGGAGTAAAAGAGGGAGAAGACGAAGGAAAGGGAAGAAGAAGAAGTAGTCGAAGGAGATGAAATGGAAGAAAAGGAAGAAGAAGAAGTGGAAGAAGGAGAATAGGAGGAGGAAGAAGAAGTGGAAGAAGGAGAAGAAGAGGAAGAAGGAGAAGTGGAAGAACGAGAAGAAGAGGAGGAAGTGCAAGTGGAAGAAGGAGACCGATCAAAAGAAGAAGAAGCAGTGGAACGAAAGTGGATGCAGAAGAAGAAGTGGAATAAGGAGAACAAGGGGAAGAAGAAGAAGTGGAAGGAGAAGTAGTGGAAGAGGGAGAAGTGTAAGAAGAAGGAAAGCAAGGCAAGGGAGGAGGAAGAAGAATTGGAAGAAGGAGGAGAAGAATAAGGGGAGGAAGAAGAAGAACAAGTGGATGTAGCAGACGTGGAAGAAGGTGAACAACATGAAGAAGAAGAAGTAGTTGAAGGAGTGTGGATGATGAAGAGGAAGTGGAACAAGGAGAACAAGCGGTAGAAATACAAGTGGAAGCAGAAGAAGGAAAAGAAGAGGGATAAGACGAAGGAAAGGGAAGAAGAAGAAGGAGATGAAGTGGAAGAAAAAAAAGGAAAGAAGAGGATGAAAAGGAAGTGGAAGAAAAAGAACAAGAAATGGCAGAAGAAGTGGAAGAAAGAGAACAAGAACAGGCAGAAGAAGTGGAAGAATGAGAAGAAGAGCAAGAAGAAGGAGAGTAAACAGATGAAGTGGAAGAAGGAGAAGAAAAGGAAGAAGAAGAAGATGTGGAAATAGAAGAAGTGGAAGAAGCTGAATAAGAGGAGGAAGAAGAAGTAGTGGAAGCAGGTGGGATATAGAAGAAGAACTGGAAGAAGGAGACTGAGAGGAAGAAGGAGAAAAGGAGGAAGAGGAAGAAGGAGAGGAAAGGAAGGGAAGAAGAAGCAGAAGAAGTAGAATATGGAGAAGAAGGGGAAGAAGAAGAAAAAGAGTAAGCAGAAGATTTGGGGGAAGGAGAAGAAGAGGAAGAGCAATAATTGGAAGCAAAAGAAGTGGGGGATGGAGAAAAAGAGGAAGGAGAAGAAGGAAAGGGAAGAAGTAGAAGTAGTGGAAGGCGAAGAAATGGAAGAAGAGGAAGAAGAAGAAGTGTAAGCAGAAGAAGTGGAAGAAGGAGACGAAAAAGAAGAAGAACTACAAGTGGAAGCAAAAGAAGTTGGAGGAAGTAGTGGAATGAGAGGGGATCAAGAAGAAGAAGTGGAACAAGGAGAACACGAAGAGGAAGAAGAAGTCGAAGAAGGAGAAGAAGAGGAAGAAGAAGAAGTAGAAGAACGAGAAGAAGAAGAAGAAGTGCAAGTGGAAGAAGGAGAACAATAGGAAGAAGAAGAAGAAGTGGAAGAATGAGAAAAAGGGGAAGAAGAACAAGCAGTGGAAATAAAGGGATGTAGAAGAAGAAGTGGAAGATAAAGAAGAAGAGGAAGAACAAGAAGTAGAAGGAGAAGTATTGGAAGAGGGAGAAGAGTAAGAGGAGGGAAAGCAAGGCAAGGGAAGAGGAGTAAGAAGTGGAAGAAGGAGGAGAAGAAAAGGGGAGGAAGAAGAGGTAGTGTTAAGTAGAAGAAGTGCAAGAAGGGGAACGGAAGGAAGAAAAAGAACAAATGGAAGCAGCAGAAGTGGAAGAAGGTGAACAAGAGGAAGCAAAAGTAGTTGAAGGAGTGGGGATCATGATGAAGAAGTGGAAGAAGGAGAACTAGAGGTAGAAATGCAAGTGGAAGAAGAGGAAAGAGAAAAAAAGGGAGAAGACAAAGGAAAGGGAAGAAGAAAAAGGAGATGAAGAGGAAGAAAAAGAAGGACACGAGACGATGAAGAAGAAGTGGAAGAAAGAGAATAGGAGGAGGCAGAAGAAGTGGAAGAAAGAGAAGACGAGAAAGAAGAAGGAGAGTAAGCAGAAGCAATGGAAGAAGGAGAACAAAAAGGAAGAAGAAGAAGCTGTGGAAAGAGAAGAAGTTGAAGAAGGTGAACAAAGAGGAGGAAGAAGAAGCAGTGGAATGAGGTGGGATGAAGAAGAAGAATTGGAAGAACGAGAAAAGGAGGAAAAGCAAGAAGGAGGGGAAGGGAAAGGAAGGGAAGAAGAAGCAAAAAAAGTGTAAGTAGAAGAAGTGGAAGAAGGAGACGAAAAAGAAGAAGAACAACAAGTGGAAGCAGAAGAAGTGGTAGAAGGAGAACAAGAAGAATAGGAGGAAGTAGTGGAATGAGAGGGGATGAAGAAGAAGAAGTGGAAGAAGGAGAACGGGAGGAAAAAGAAGAAGTGAAAGAAGGAGAAAAACGGAAAGAAGAAGAAGTGGAGGAACGAGAAAAAGGGGAAGAAGAAGAAGATGTGGAAGGAAAGAGGAAGAAGAATAAGCAGTGGAAGGAAAGGGAGAGAAGAAGAAACAGTGGAAGGAAAGGGGATGTAGAAGAAGAAATGGAAGAAGGAAAACAAGGGGAAGAAGAAGAAGTGGAAGGAGAAGTAGTGGAAGAGGGAGAAGAGTAAGAAGAAGGCAAGGGAAGAGGAAAAAGAAGTGGAAGAAGTAGGAGAAGAATAAGGGGAGGAAGAAGAGGTAGTGTAGGCAGAAGAAGTGCAAGAAGCAGAAGGGAATGAAGAAGAAGAACAAGTGGAAGGAGCAGAAGTGGAACAAGATGAACAAGAGGAAGAAGAAGTGGAAGAAGGAGAACAAGAGCTAGAAATGCAAGTGGAAGCAGAAGAAGGAGAAAAAGAGGGAGAAGAGGAAGGAAAGGGAAGAAGAAAAAGGAGATGAAGAGGAAGAATAAGAAGGAGAGGAGAGGATGAAGAAGAAGTGGAAGAAAGGGAACAAGGGGAGGCAGGAGAAGTGGAAGAAAGAGAAAAAAGAGGAAGAACAAGGAGAGTAAGCGAAAGAAGGAGAAGAAAAGGAAGAAGAAGATGTTGAAAGAGAGGAAGTGGAAGAAGGTGAACAAGAGGAGTTAGAAGTAGTGTAAGTAATGGAAGAAGAAGAAGAATAAGTCTAAGCAGAAGATTTGGTGGAAGAAGGAGAAGTTTAAGGAGAAGTAGTGGAAGAAGGTGAACAAGAGGAAAAAGAAGATGTAGCTGAAGGAGTAGGGATGATGAAGAAGAAGTGGAAGAAGAAGAAGACGAAGGCAAGGGAAGAAGAAGAAGGAGATGAAGAGGAAGAAAAAGAAGGAGAGGAGAGGATGAAGAAGAAGTGGAAGAAAGAGAACGAGAGGAGGCAGAAGAAGTGGAAGAAAGAGAACAAGAGGAGGCAGGAGAAGTGAAAGAAAGAGAAGAAGAAGAGTAAGCAGAAGAATTGGAAGAAAGAGAAGAAAAAGAAGATATGGAAAGAGAAGAAGTGGAAGAGGGTGAACAAGAGGACGAAGAAGAAGTAGTGGAAGAAGGTGGGGTGAAGAAGAATAACTGGAAAAAGGAGAAGAGGAGGAAAAGGAAGAAGGAGAGGAAGGCAAGGGAAGAAGAAGCAAAATAAGTGGAACATGGAGGAGAAGAGGAAGAAGAAGTGTAAGCAGAAGATTTGGGGGAAGGAGAAGAAGAGGAAGAGCAACAGTTGGAAGGAAAAGAAGTGGGGGAAGGAGAGTAAACAGATGAACGAGAAGAAAAGGAAGAAGAAGAAGATGTGGAAAGAGAAGAAGTTGAAGAAGCTGCACAAGAGGAGGAAGAAGGAGTAGTGGAAGAAGGTGGGTTGAAGAAGAACTGGAAGAAGGAGAAAAGGAGGAAAGAGAAGAAGAAAGTTAAGAAGAAGAAGTAGTGGAAGGAAAAGAAATGGAAGATGAAGAAGTGTAAGCAGAAGAAGTGGAAAAAGGAGAAGAAAAAGAAGAACAACAACAAGTGGAAGCAGAAGAAGTGGTAGAAGGAAAAAAAGAGGAATAGGAAGAAGTAGTGGAATGAGACAGGATGAAGAAGAAGTGGAAGAAAGAGAACGGGAGGAGGAAGAAGAAGAAGTGGAAGAACGAGAACAATAGGAAGAAGAAGAAGAAGTAGAAGAATGAAAAAAAGAGGAAGAAGAAGAAGGAGTGGAAGGAAAGGGGATGAAGAAAAAGAAATGGAAGAAGGAGACGAAGAGGATGAAGAAGAAGTGGAAGGAGAAGAAGTGGAAGAGGGAGAAGAGTAAGAAGAAGGAAAGCAAGGCAAGGGAGGAGGAAGAAGAAGTGGAAGAAGGAGGAGAAGAAGAAGGGAAGGAAGAAGAGGTAGTGTAGGAGAAGAAGTGCAAGAAGAGAAGTAAGAAGAAAAAGATGTAGAAAGAGAAGAGGTGGAAGGAGCTGAACAAGAGGAGGAAGACGAAGTATTGGAAGAGGTGGGATGAAGAAGAAGAACTGGAAGAAGGGGAATGAGTGGAAGAAGGAGAAAAGGAGGAAAAGGGAGAAGGAGAGGAAGAAGAAGTGTAAGCAGAAGATTTGGGGGAAGGAGAAGAAGAGGAAGAGCAACATTTGGAAGCAAAAGAAGTGGGGGATGGAGAAAAAGAGGAAGGACAAGAAGGAAAGGGAAGAAGAAGAAGTAGTGGAAGGAGAAGAAATGGAAGAAGGACAAGAAGAAGAAGGAGAAGAAGTGTAAGTAGAAGAAGTGGAAGAGGGAGACGAAAAAGAAGAAGAACAACAAGTGGATGCATAAGAAATGGTAGAAGGAGAATAAGAGGAATAGGAAGAAGTAGTGGAATGAGAGGGGATGAAGAAGAAGAAGTGGAAGAAGGAGAATAGGAGGAGGAAGAAGAAGTGGAAGAAGGAGAATAGGAGGAGGAAGAAGAAGTGGAAGAAGGAGAATAGGAGGAGGAAAAAGAAGTGGACGAAGGAGAATAGGAGGAGGAAGAAGAAGTGGAAGAAGGAGAAGAAGTGGAAGAAGAAGAAGTGGAAGAACGAGAAGAAGAGGAAGAAATGCAAGTGGAAGAAGGAGAACAATAGGAAGAAGAAGTGGAAGCAGCAGATATGGAAGAAGGAGAAAAAGAGGGAGAAGACAAAGGAAACGGAATAAGAAGAAGGAGAGGAGATGATGAAGAAGAAGTGGAAGAAAGAGAAGAAGAGGAAGAAGAAGGAGAGTAACCAGAAGAACTGGAAGAAGAAGTAGAAAAGGAAGAAGAAGAAGATGTGGAAAGAGAAGAAGTGGAAGAAGGTGAACAAGAGGAGGAAGAAAAAGTAGTGGAAGGAGGTGGGATGAATCAGAAGAACTGGAAGAAGGAGAAAAGGGCGAAAAGGAAGAAGGGGGGAAGGAAAGGGAAGGGAAGAAGAAGCAGTATGACTGGAATATGGAGGAAAAGAGCAAGAAGACGAAGTAGTGGAAGGAAAGGGGATGAAGAAGAAGAAGTGTAAGAAGGAGAAGAAGAGGAAGAAGAAGAAGTGGAAGGAGAGGTAGTGGAAGAGGGAGAAGAGTAAGAAGAAGTGGAAGAAGGAGAAGCGAAGGAAAGAGAAGAACAACTGGAAGAAGCTGAACAAGAGGAAGAAGAAGAAGTAGTTAAAGGAGTGGGGATGATGAAGAAGAAGTGGAAGAAGGAGAACAAGAGGTAGAAATGAAAGTGGAAGTAGAAGAAGGAGAAAAAGAGGGAGAAGACGAAGGAAAGGGAAGAAGAAGAAGGAGATGAAGAGGAAGAAAAAGAAAGAGAGGAGAATATGAAGAAGAAGTGGAAGAAAGAGAACAAGAGGAGGCAGGAGAAGTGGAAGAAAGAGAAGAAGAGGAAGAAGAAGGACAATAAGCAGAAAAAGTGGAAGAAGGAGAAGAAAAGGAAGAAGAAGAAGATGTGGAAAGAGAAGAACTAGAAGAAGATGAACAAGAGGAGGAAGAAGAAGTAGTGGAAGTAGGTGGGATGAAGAAGAAGAACTGGAAGAACGGGAAAAGGAGGAAAAGGAAGAAGGAGGGGAAGGGAAGGGAAGAAGAAGCAGAAGAAGTGCAATATGGAGGAGAAGAGGAAGAAGAAGAAGAAGTGTAAGCAGAAGATTTGGGGGAAGCAGAAGAAGAGGAAGAAGAAGGACAGTAAGTAGAAGAAGTGGAAGAAGGAGAAGAAAAGGAAGAAGAAGAAGATGTGGAAAGAGAAGAAGTTGAAGAAGGTGAACAAGAGGAGGAAGAAGAAGTAGTGGAAGGAGGTGGGATGAAGAAGAAGAACTGGAAGAATGAGAAAAGGAAGGGAAAGGAAGGGAAGGGAAGAAGAAGCAGAAGAAGTGGAATATGGAGGAGAAGAGGAAGAGGAAGAAGAAGTGTAAGCAGAAGATTTGGGCGAAGGAGAAGAAAACGAAGAGCAACAATTGGAAGCAAAAGAAGTGGGGGATGGAGAAAAAGAGGAAGTAGAAGAAGGAAAGGGAAGAAGAAGAAGTGTAAGCAGAAGAAGTGGAAGAACGAGACGAAAAAGAAGAAGAACAACAAGTGGAAGCAGAAGAAGTGGAAGAAAGAGAACGGGAGGAGGAAGGAGAAGTGGAAGAAGGAGAAGAAGAGGAAGAAGAAGAAGTCGAAAAAGGAGAAGAAGAGGAAGAAGAAGAAGCAGTGGAAGGAAAGGGGATGAAGAAGAAGAAGTGGAAGAAGGATAAGAAAAGGAAGAAGAAGAAGTAGAAGGAGAAGTAGTGGAAGAGGGAGAAGAGTAAGAAAAAGGAAAGCAAGGCAACGGAGGAGGAAGAAGAAGTGGAGGAAGAAGAGGCAGTGTAGCCAGAAGAACTACAAGAAGGGGAGGGAAGGAAGAAGAAGAAGAAGTGGAAGAAGGAGAACAAGAGGTAGAAGAAGAAGTAGTTGAAGGAGTGGGGATGATGAAGTAGACGTGGAAGAAGGAGAACAAGAGGTAGAAATGCAATTGGAAGTAAAAGAAGGAGAAAAAGAGGCACAAGACGAAGCAAAGGGAAGAAGAAGAAGGAGAGTAAGAGGAAGAAAAAGAAGGAGATGAGAGGATAAAGAAGGAATGGAGGAAAGAGAACAAGAGGAGGTAGGAGAAGTGGAAGACAGAGAAGAAGGGGAAGAAGAACGAGAGTAACCAAAAGAAGGAGAAGAAAAGGAAGAAGAAGAAGATGTGGAAAGAGAAGAATTGGAAGAAGGTGAACAAGAGGAGGAAGAAGAAGTAGTGGAAGGAGGTGGGAGGAAGTAGAAGAACTTGAAGAAGGAGAAAAGGAGGAAAATGAAGAAGGAAGGGAGGGGAAGGGAAGAAGAAGCAGAAGAAGTGGAATATGGAGCAGAAGAGGAAGAAGAAGAAGAAGTGTAAGCAGAAGATTTGGTGATATGAATCCTCTGTCAGTTTAGGATTCTGAAAGGAACCTAGGAATTTAGCTTGCCGCCTTAACAAAATTGATCAACGTGGAATGCAAACAATTGCCAAAAATAAACTGATTAGAATTACTATCAAACTCTTACACATAGAATGGAAATTAAAAGTTATTGAAATTCAACGAGTAAACAAGTTTTTGAATAGTGTAGGACTTTCCTGTGCCATTGATCATAGAGTTTGCTGGGCAGAATTGAGTATGAATGGAAAAGACAGAAAATGGAATTGAATTGATAGACTCCACACTTCCAAGGATGGAAGATATGTCTACGAGATTGCACACACAAAGGGGTGGATTACCTTTGATAAATCTCAAAAGATTTTGGATTGTCAAGAACCCAACAGAGAGAAAACCTCAACTAGTTTTTTTTATTTCCAAAATATTCTGCCTTACATATCAGTCTTGCCCAAATTTATATGCCTAATAAACTCAGCTTGTGTAGGTTTAGTGGCTTTCTAAATTCAGCTGAACTTACAAAATAATAAAAACTAATAATGGGCAACTTAATAACAAAGTGTAACTGCCAAAGCAAATTAAACATGTATACTAATTAGAATTGATAACCTAGGTGGCTGCAACTTTAATTACACAATTCTGGTTGCCTACCATTAACTAACTAAACTCCAAGAAAATGAGTTTAATTTATTCCAAACTTCTCTTCCATTAAGGTCAAGCATTGGTCTTTTCAGTCCTGAGACAATTAACAATTTTAAACTTTATTTCTTCAATGTTTGGCTTTTTTTGCAAAAGGGCTGCCAATACTTGCTGAATAGCTTCCTTAGCTCTTCTTGTCCTTGCCCTTGTCATAGGTCCTCCAAGTCCTTCAAGATTCATGTCCTCATCACTCCCCCCCTCTTGAAGAGGATTTGTCCCCAAATCAATATCATCTTCATCTGCATCAAAGAGAGTTAAATCAGACACATTAAAAGTAGCACTAACATTATACTCATCTGGAAGATCAATCTTATAGGCATTGTCATTGATCTTTTCTAGAACTTGGAAAGGACCATCTCCCCTTGGTTGGAGTTTTGACTTTCTTTGTTTAGGGAACCTTTCTTTTCTCATGTGTACCCAAACCCAATCACCAGGTTGGAACACGATCTTCTTCCTACCCTTGTTAGCTTGCCTTGCATAACTCTCATTTTTCTTTTCAATTTGAGCCTTCACCTGCTCATGCAGCTTCTTCACATACTCAGCTTTAGCTTGTGCTTCCTTATACTTAAACATAGAAATGTTAGGCATGGACAACAAATCAAGAGGGGTCAAAGGATTGAACCCATACACAATTTCAAACGGGGAACAATTAGTCGTGCTATGGACAACCCTATTATAAGCAAACTCAACATGAGGCAAACATGCTTCCCAAGACTTAAGATTTTTCTTTAAAACAGTCCTAAACAATGTGTCTAAAGTCCTATTGACTATCTCAGTCTGACCATCAGTTTGTGGGTGGCAAGTAGTAGAAAACAGCAATTTAGTACCAATTTTACCCCACAAGGTCCTCCAAAAGTGACTAAGGAATTTTGCATCCCTATCACTGACAATGCTCCTTGGCAGTCCATGAAGTCTCACTATTTCCTTGAAAAATAAATCAGCCACATGGCTAGCATCATCCACCTTCTTGTAAGGAATGAAGTGTGCCATCTTGGAAAACCTATCAACAACAACAAACACAGAATCCTTTCCATTCTTTGTTTTAGGCAACCCCAAAACAAAGTCCATAGAAATGTCAGTCCAAGGATATTCAGGAACAGGAAAAGGAGTATACAGTCCATGAGGCTTAACCTTAGATTTGACCTTTTTACACACAATGCAGTGGTCACAAAACTTATGCACATATCGTTTCATATGAGGCCAAAAGAAATGCTCTTGCAAAATCTCCAAAGAGGTAGAAATGCAAGTGCAAGCAGAAGAAGGAGAGAAAGACGGAGAAGACGAAGGAAAGGGAAGAAGAACAAGGAGATGAAGAGTAAGAAGAAGGAGAGGAAAGGATGAAGTAGAAGTGGAAGAAACAGAACAAGATGAGGCAGGAGAAGTGGATGAAAGAGAAGAAGAGGTAGAAGAAAGAGAGTATGTGGAAGAAGGAGAAGAAAAGGTAGAAGAAGAAGATGTGGAAAGAGAAGAAGTGGAAGAAGGTGACCAAGAGGAGGAAGAAGAAGTTGCGAAAGGAGGTGGGATGAAGAAGACGAACAGGAAGAAGGAGAAAAGGAGGAAATGGTAGAAGGAAGGTAAGGGAAGGGAAGAAGAAGCAAAAGAAGTGGAATATGGAGGAGAAGAGGAAGAGGAAGAAGAAGTGTAAGTAGAAGATTTGGGGGAGGAGAAGAAGAGGAAGAGCCACAATTGGAAGCAAAAGAAGTGGGGGATGGAGAAAAAAAGGAAGGAGAAGAAAGAAAGGAAAGAAGAAAAAGTAGTGGAAGGAGAAGAAATGGAAGAAGAGGAAGAAGAAAAAGTGTAAGCAGAAGGAAAGGAAGAAGGAGACGAAAAAGAAGAAGAACAACAGGTGGAAGCCGAAGAAGTGGTAGAGAGGAACAGGAGAACGGAATAGGAGGAAGTAGTTGAATGGGAGGGGATGAAGAAGAAAAAGTGGAAGAAAGAGAATGGGAGGAGGAAGAAGAAGTGGAAGCAAGAGAAGATGAGGAAGAAGAAGAAATCGAAGAACAAGAATAAAAGGAAGAAGTGCAAGTGGAAGATGGATTACAATAGGAAGAAGAAGAAGTGGAAGAAAGAGAACAAGAGGAGGCAGGAGAAGTGCAAGAAAGACAAGAAGAGGAAGAAGGAGAAGCAGTGGAAGGAAAGGGGATGAAAAAGAAGAAGTGGTGGAAGAGGGAAAAGAGTAAGTAGAAGGAAAGCAAGGAAAGGGAGGAGGAAGAAGAAGTGGAAGAAGGAGGAGAAGAAGAAGGGGAGGAAGAAGAGGTAGTGTAGCAGAAGAAGTGCAAGAAGACAAGGAAGAAGAAGAACAAGTGGAAGCAGTAGAAGTGGAAGTAGTTGAACAAGAGGAAGAAGAAGAAGTAGTTGAAGGAGTAGGGATGATGAATAAGAAGTGGAAGAAGGAGAACAAGAGGTAGAAATGCAAGTGGAAGCAGAAGGAGACAAAGAGGGAGAAGACAAAAGAAAGGGAAGAAGAAGAAGCAGATGAAGAGGAAGAAAAAGAAGGAGAGGAGAGGATGAACAAGAAGTGGAAGAAAGAGAAGAAGAGGATGAAGAAGTAGAGTCTGCAAAAGAAGTGGAAGAAGTAAAAGAAAAGGAAGAAGAAGAAGATGTGGAAAGAGAAGATGTGCAAAAAGGTGGACAAGAGGAGGAAGAAGAAGAAGTAGTGGAAGGAGATGGGATGAATAAGAAGAACTGGAAGAAGGAGAAAAGCAGGAAAGGGAAAAAGGAGGGGAAGGGAAGGGAAGAAGAAGAAGTGTGAGCAGAAGAAGTGGAAGAAGGAGACGAAAAAGAAGAATATGGAGGAAGGGAAGGGAAGAAGAAGCAGAAGAAGTGCAAGGAGGGGAAGGGAAGGGAAGAAGAAGTAGAAGAAGTGGAATATGGAGGAGAAGAGGAGGAAGAAGAAGAAATGTAAGCAGAAGATGAGGAAGAGCAACTATTGGAAGCAAAAGAAGTAGGGGATGGAGGAAAAGAGGAAGGAGAAGAAATGGAAGAAGAAGAAGTGTAAGCAAAAGAAGTGGAAGAAGGAGACAAAAAAGAAGAAGAAGAAGAAATGGAAGCAGAAGAAGTGGTAGAAGTAGAACAAGAGGAATAGGAGGAAGTAGTGGAATGAGAGGGGATCAACAACAAGAAGTTGAAGAATGAGAACGGGAGGAGAAAGAAGAAGTGGAAGAAGGAGAATAATGGCTCCACCTTCTCCATGGTGTCACCAACTCTTCTCAAAGATGAAATGTTGAAATGGATCTTCTTCAAGGGCTGAAATAGGTGTGAAAAATGGAGCTTATAATGGGTGAAAGTGGTTCATGAAAAAATGGAGACAAAAGAATGGTGTTTTAGGTGGTGGTGGTTGGATGGTGTCTCTTTGGCTAGCTCACTTCACTTGGAGAGGGTGAAGGCCAATCCTAGGGAGGCCCAAGCTCCTTCTAAGGTAGAGAGGAGAGGAAGGGGGCCAAGAGATCCCTAAATCACTAAGGAAGAGGAATGATGAGGAAAACTCTCTCAAAAATCCAATATATCCAAAAGTGACTACATGTAGTCTAACCTAGGGTATTTAAAGAAACAGTGGGAGGCCTCTAGGCCATTTGCATGAAAATTTGAGAGCTAAATGCCTCTCAAATGAACCCTAAATGGACCTCAAATGAAATGTAGGTCCCTCCCCCCTAAATGACTAAAATACCCTTGTGTCTAGAAAATGAAAGAAATGGACTTTTGACCTCACAAGGATGGTCCTCCATCAGAGAAGAAGAGGAAGAACAAGAAGTGGAAGAACGAGAAGAACAGGAAGAAGTGCAAGTGAAAGAAGGAGAACAATAGGAAGAAGAAGAAGAAGAAGTGGAAGAATGAGAAAAAGAGGAAGTAGAAGAAGTGGAAGGAGAAGTAGTGGAAGGAGAAGTAGTGGAAGACGGAGAAGAGTAAGAAGAAGGAAAGCAAGGCAAGGGAGGAGGAAGAAAAAGTGGAAGAAGGAAGAGAAGAAGAAGGGGAGGAAAAAGAGGTAGTGTAGGCAGAAGAAGTGGAAGAAGGAGAAGAGAAAGAAGAAGAAGAATAAGTGGAAGCAGCAAAAGTGGAAGAAGGTGAACGAGAGGAAGAAGAAGAAGTAGTTGAGGGAGTGGGGATGACGAAGAAGAAGTGGTACCAGCAGAAGTGGAAGAAGGTGAACGAGAGGAAGAAGAAGAAGAAGTTGAGGGAGTGGGCATGATGAAGAAGAAGTGGAAGAAGGAGAACAAGGGGTAGAAATGCAAGTGGAAGCAGAGGAAGGAGAAAAAGCGGGAGAAGACGAAGGAAAGGGATGAAGAAGAAGTAGTCAAAGGAGAAGAAATGGAAGAAGAGGAAGAAGAAGAACTGTAAGTAGAAGAAGTGGTAGAAGTAGACGAAAATAAAGAAGAACAACAAGTGGAAGCAGAAGAAGTGGTAGATGGAGAACAAGAGGAATAGGAGGAAGTGGTGGAATAAGAGGAAATGAAGAAGGAGAACAAAAGGAAGTAGAAGAAGTGGAAGAACGAGAAGAAGAGGAAGAAGAATACCACGTGGAAGCAGAAGAAGTGGTAGAAGGAGAACAAGAGGAATAGGAGGAAGTAGTGGAATTAGAGCGGATAAAGAAGAAAGAGTGGAAGAAGGAGAACGGGAGGAGGAAGAAGAGGTGGTAGAAGGAGAAGAAGAGGAGAAAGAAGAGGTGGAAGAACGAGAAGAAGAGGAAGAAATGCAAGTGGAAAAAAGAGAACAATAGGAAGAAGAAGAAAAGGCAGAGCGAAAATTGCAATCAAAAGAAGTGGGGGATGGAGAAAAAGCAGAAGGGGAAGAAGGAAAGGGAAGAAGAAGAAGTAGTGGAAGGAGAAGAATAGGAAGAAGAAGAAGTGGAAGAAGGAGAACGGGAGAAGGAAGAAGAAGTGGAAGAAAGAGAAGAAGAGGAAGAAGAAGAAGTGGAAGAACGAGAAGAACAGGAAGAAGAGGAAGTGGAAGAAGGAGAATAATAGGAAGAATAAGAAGAATTAGAAGAATGAGAAAAAGAGGAAGAAGAATAAGCAGTGGAAGGAAAGGGAATGATGAAGAAGAAGTGGACGAAGGAGAAGAAGAGGAAGAAGAAGTGGAAGGAGAAGTAGTGGAAGAGGGAGAAGAGTAAGAAGAAGGAAAGCAAAGCAAGGGAGGAGGAAGAAGAAGTGGAAGAAGGAGGAGAAGAAGAAGGGGAGGAAGAAGAGGTAGTGTAGGCAGAACAAGTGCAAGAAGGAGAAGGGAAGGAAGAAGAAGAACAAGTGGAAGCAGCAGAAGTGGAAGAAGGTGAACAAGAGGAAGAAGAAGAAGTAGTTGAAGGAGTGGGGATGATGAAGAAGAAGTGGAAGAAGGAGAAATAGAGGTAGAAATGCAAGTGGAAGCAGAAGAAGGAGAAAAAAAGGGAGAAGACGAAGGAAAGGGAAGAAAAAGAAGGAGCTGACGAGAATAAGTGGAAGAAGGAGAAAAGGAGGAAGAAGAAGAAGAAGAAGTGGAAGAACGTGAAGAAGAGGAAGAAGTAAACTGGAAGAACGAGAACAATAGGAACAGAAGAATAAGAAGAAGTGGTAGAATGACAGAAACAAGAAGAAGAAGAAGTAGTGGAATTATAGGGGATGAACAAGAAGAAGTGATAGAAGAAGAACAATAGGAAGAAGAAGAAGTGGAAGGAGACGAAGTGGAAGAAGAAGGAAAGCAAGGCAAGGGAGGAGGAACAAGAATTGGAAGAAGGAGGAGAAGAAGAAGGGTAGGAAGAAGAGGTGGTGTAGGAAAACAAAGTGCAACAAGGAGAAGAGAAGGAAGAAGAAGAATAAGTGGAAGCAGCAGAAGTGGAAGAAGGTGAACAAGAGGCAGAAGAAGAAGTAGTTGAGGACTGGAGATGATGAAGAAGAAGTGGAAGAAGGAGAGCAAGAGGTAGAAATGCAAGTGGAAGCAGAAGAAGGAGAAAACGAGGGAGAAGATGAAGGAAAGGGAAGAAGAAGAAGGAGCTGATGAGGAAGAAAAACAAGGAGAGGACAGGATGAAGAAGAAGCGGAAGAAAGAGAACAAGAGGAAGAAGAAGAAGTTGAAGGAGAAGTAGTGGAAGAGGGAGAAGAGTAAGAAGAAGGAAAGCAAGGACTAGGAGGAGGAAGAAGAAGTAGAAGAAGGAGGAGAAGACGAAGGGGAGCAAGAAGAGGTAGTGTAGGCAGAAAGAGAAGTGGAAGAAGGAGAACAGGAGGATGAAGAAGAAGTGCAAGAACGACAAGAATAGGAAGAAGAAGAAGTGGAAGAACGAGAAGAAGAGGAAGAAGTGCAAGTGGAAGAAGGAGAACAATAGGAAGAAGAAGAAGAAGTGCAAGAATGAGAAAAAGAGGAACAAGAAGAAGCAGTGGAAGAAGAAGAAATGGAAGAAGAGGAAGAAGAAGAAGTGTAAGCAGAAGAAGTGAATGAAGGAGATGAAAAAGAGGAAGAACAATAAGTGGAAGGAGAAGAAGTGGTAGAAGGAGAACAAGAGGAACATGAGGAAGTAGTGGAATGAGAGGGGATCAAGAAGAAGAAGTGGAACAAGGAGAACGGGAGGAGGAAGCAGAAGTGGAAGAAGGAGAAGAAGAGGAAGAAGAAGAAGTGGAAGAATGAGAAGAAGAGGAAGAAGTGAAAGTGGAAGAAGGAGAACAATAGGAAGAAGAAGAATAAGTGGAAGAATGAGAAAAAGGGGAAGAAGAAGAAGTAGTGGAAGATGGAGAAGAAGGGGAAGAAGAAGAAGTGGAAGGAGTAGTAGTGGAAGACGGAGAAGAGTAAGAAGAAGGAAAGCAAGGCAATGGAGGAGGAGTAAGAGGTGGAAGAAGGAGGAGAAGACGAAGGGGAGGAAGAAGAGGTAGTGTAAGCAGAAGAAGTGCAAGAAGGAGAATGGAAGGAAGAAGAAGAACATGTGGAAGCAGCAGAACTGGAAGAAGGTGAAGAAGAGGAAGAAGAATTAGTTGAAGGAGTGGGGATGATGGAAAAGAAGTGAAAGAAGGAGAACAAGAGGTAGAAATGCAAGTGGAAGCAGAAAAAGGAGAAAAAAAGGGAGAAGACGAAGGAAAGGGAAGAAGAAGAAGGAGATGAAGAGGGAGAAAAAGAAGGAGAGGAGAGGATAAAGAAGAAGTGGGAGAAAGAGAATAAGAGGAGGCAGGAGAAGTGGAAGTGATATAAATCCAGAGGGGATGAATTCGTTTTGCGGATCTATCTAGGTTGGAAGGTAATAAGTTAACAAAACAATGAGAATTGGGTAAACAAGAAAATGGAAAGGATGAAAATGGTTTAATGAAGAGATAAATGACGCCACTTCCAAGGATGGAAGATAAGTCATATGACGCCACAAGGGTGGTGATTTACCCTTGATAAGTCTAGCAAAATGCCATAAAGAAAAATTCCTTAATAAGTTCTAAAGAGAAATTCATCTCTCCCAAAAGGGTAATACCCAAATATAATTTCACTAATTCAATGGTTGTCGTTTGTATACAATTCAGCCCCTATTTATAGAACTAGGTGGCTGTTCAAAATCATAACTCCCAAAAGAAAAATTAAATACTCCATTATCACGCAATTATCACATATGATTAATTGCATGTTACATTAATTCCTAAATTAGTGAAACGTTACAAAAAATGAAAAGTCATTGTCTTCCCATTCACATCATTCCCTCCTTCTTCGAAAAGATTCGTCCTCGAATCTATGACTTTATTTTCCTATCAATTTTATTCACTTATGATTTAAAATAAACAAAATCAGCCTCCAGGATCAAATGTAACTTGTAAAAATTCATGCATCAAAGAAGTTTTCCTTTTTGGTTTCCAAACCCAAACATTGGAATCAAGAGGAATTCTTCTTTTAAAATAGACTTGTGCATTTTCTTCAGGAGTTTTAACCTCAACAATGTACTGAATGTACAATGACTTTGGAAAAGGGATATCCACATTTTTCTTCCTCAAATATGGCAATTTGTGGGTTGTATTCTCATCTTTCTGTGCATTCAACATACCAATAAAAGAAGAAAAATCATTAGCAGTTTTCATTTTAACGTTCTTTTTCTCTCTTTCTCTTTCCTTTTCTCTCTCTTCCTCTTCACTCTTTTCTTTTTCTATTTTTCTCTTTTCTTCTCTCTCTTTTTCTATTTTCTCCTTCAACTTATGTTGATTATCACAAACTTCACGTGGTGTCATAAATTTCAAATTAAGTTTGCATCCTTCATGCACCAAAGAAACTGAAAGTCTTTCAGGATTTATCCTTTTACCCTGCAGCCAAGGTCTCCTTAAAAGAAAATGACATATGATTAATTTTATGTTACATTAATTCCTAAATTAATGAAACGTTACAAAAGGTGAGACTAGCAGCTGCTGAATTTTCTGATTATGCACTCATTTGGTGGAATAAGTTCTAAAGGGAAAGGATTAGAAATGAGGAGCCTAGGGTGGACACTTGGGTTGAAATGAAGAGGATCATGAGGAGGCGTTATATACCTTCTAGCTTCCATAGGGATATAAAATTAAAACTTTAGAAATTGTCTCAAGGAAGCAAGGTAGTGGAGGAGTATTATAAGGAGATGGAGATGCTAATCATCCAAGCCCAAATTGAAGAAGATCCTGAGCTAACTATGGCTCGTTTCCTTAGTGGTTTAAATCATGACATTAGAGATGTTGTTGAGTTGCAGGAGTTTGTGGAGATGGAGGACCTTTTACATAAGGCCATTCAAGTTGAACAACAAATAAAATGAAAGAGTACAACAAGAAGAAGTTCTACTGGGTATAATCCTTCAAATTGGAAGGATAGAGTTAAGAAAGAGGGTGCTGCCTCCTCAAGCAATGGAGCACTTTCTAACCATGGAAAAGCACCTCAAAAGCAACCTGAACATCCTCCTAAAAAGACTAGAGAAGTGAAGTGTTTAAAAAGTGCTTGGGCATGGGTCATTATGCCTATGAGTGTCCCACAAAGAAGATTGTTCTTCTCAAAGATAATGGGGAATACTCAAGCCAATCAGAAGCTAGTGGTGGAGAAGAAGAGGAGTGATGGCGAATTGAAGGCTAATGAAGGAGAGTTGTATATGATTAGGAGGATGCTTGGAAGTCAAGTCAAGGCCAAGGATGCATCTCAAAGGGAGAACATCTTTCACACAAGATTTCAGTCAATGGTAGTGTTTGTTTGGTAATTATTGTTGGAGGGAGTTGTACCAATATGGTGAGTTCAGGATTAGTGTCAAAGATGAACATGGACACTACACCACATCCTAGACCATATAAACTTCAATGGCTTAGTGAAGGAGAAGAAGTTCAAGTGAAACAACAAGCAATAGTTTCATTCTCCATTGGAAAATATCAAGATAAAGTCATATGTATGTGGTTCCCATGGAGGCCAGCCATATCCTTTTGGGAAGGCTGTGGTAGTATGATACCAAAGCCATTCATGACGGCTTCACTAACAAATTTTCTTTCATGTATCAAGATAAAAAGTTGGTTCTCAAGCCTTTGTCTCCTAAAGAGGTGTGTGAGGATCAAATCAAAATGAGAAAAAAGTTAGCAAATGAAAGAAAGAGTGAAACACTTGAGAGGAAGAGCGAAACACTTGAGAGGAAAAATAGAGAAAAGAAAGATATTGAAACACTTGAGGAAAAACACACTTGTTTAGTAAAAAAAAGGAAGTTAAGAGGCTGCTTTGTGCAAGACAACCCTTATATTTGTTGTATTGTACAAGCAGTTTTTGCATGCTAACCAATTTGAAAATTTTGAATTGCCTTCTTGTGTTAAACCTCTTTTGCAGAATTTCCAAGATGTTTTCCCAGAGAGTGTACCTAGTGGATTGCCACCTTTGAGGGGAATTGAGCATCACATTGATCTCATTCCAGGAGCATCATTACCCAATCGGCCAGCATATAGGAGCAACCCACAAGAAACTAAGGAGATTGAAAGGCAAGTGGCTGAGCTCATGAGCAAAGGTTGGGTGACAGATAGCATGAGCCCGTGTGCTGTACCTGTGATTCTGGTGCCAAAGAGAGATGGCTCATGGAGGATGTGTTTTGATTGTAGAGCCATAAACAACATCACTATCAAGTATAGGCATCCAATTCCCAGATAAAGATGCTATTGATTTGGGGACAAATCCTCTTCAAGAGGGGGGGAGTGATGAGGACATAAAGCTTGAAGGACTTGGAGGACCTATGACAAGGGCAAGGACAAGAAGAGCTAAGGAAGCTATGCAACAAGTATTGGCAGCCCTTTTGCAAAAAGAGCCAAACATTGAAGAAATAAAGTTTAAAATTGTTAATTGTCTCAGGACTGAAGAGAACAATGCTTGACCCCTTTTGCCCATTATTAGTTTTTATTAAGCTTATTTTGTAACTCCAGCTGAATGTAGAAAGCCAGTAAACCTACACACAAGTTGAGTTTATTAGGCATATATATCTGTGCAAGATTCAAATGTAAAAACATAATATTTTCGAAATAAAAACTAGTTGAGGTTTTCTCTCCTTTGGGTTCTTGACAATCCAAATTCTTTTGAGATTTATCAAAGGTAATTCATCCCTTTGTGTGTACAATCTCGTAGTCATATCTTCCATCCTTGGAAGTGTGGAGTCTATCAATTCCAATTCCATTTTCTGTCTTTTCCATTCATACTTAATTCTGCCCAGCAAACTCGATGATCAATTGCACAGGAAAGTCCTACACTATTCGAAAACTCGTTTACTCGTTGAATTTTAATAACTTTTAATTTCCATTCTATGTCTAAGAGTTTGATAGTAATTCTAATTAGTTTATTTTTGGCAAATGTTTGCATTCCACGTTGATCAATTTTGTTAAGGCGGCAAGCTAAATTCCTAGGGTCCTTCCAGAATCCTAAACTGACAGAGGATTCATATCAGGAAGAAAGAGAAGAAGGGGAAGAAGAAGCAGAGTAAGCAGAAGAATTGGAAGAAGGAGAAGAAAAGGAAGAAGAAGAAGATGTGGAAAGAGAAGAAGTGGAAGAGGGTGACTAAGAGGAGGAAGAAGAAGTAGTGGAAGAACGTGGGATGAAGAAGAAGAACTGGAAGAAAGAGAAAAGGAGAGGAAAGGAAGCGAAGAAGAAGCAGAAAAAGTAGAATATGGAGGAGAAGAGGAAAAAGAAGAAGTGTAAGCAGAAGATTTGGGGGAAGGAGAAGAAGAGGAAGAGCAACAATTGGAAGCAAAAAAACTGGGGGATAGAGAAAAAGAGGAAGGAGAAGAAGGAAAGGGAAGAAGTTGAAGTAGTGGAAGGAGAAGAAATGCAAGAAGAGGAAGAAAAAGAAGTGTAAGAAGAAGAAGTGTAAGCAGAAGAAGTGGAAGAAGGAGACGAAAAAGAAGAAGAACAACAAGTGGAAGCAGAAGAAGTGGTAGAAGGAGAAAAGGAGGAACAGGAGGAAGTAGTGGAATGAGAGGCGATCAAGAAGAAGAAGTGGAACAAGGAGAACGGGAGGAGGAAGAAGAAGTACTTGAAGCAGTAGGGATGATGAAGAAGAAGTGGAAGAAGGAGAACAAGAGGTAGAAATGCAAGCGGAAGCAGAAGAAGGAGAAAAAGAGGGAGAAGACAAAGGAAAGGGAAGAAGAAGAAGGAGATGAAAAGGAAGAAAAAGAAGGAGAGGAGCGGATAAAGAAGAAGTGGAAAAAAGAGAATAAGAGGAGGCAGGAGAAGTGAAAGAAAGAGAAGAAGAGGAAGAAGAATGAGAGTAAGCAGAAGAATTGGAAGAAGGAGAAGAAAAGGAAGAATAAGAAGATGTGGAAAGAGAAGAACTAGAAGAGGGTGAACAAGAGGAGGAAGAAGAAGTAATGGAAGCAGGTGGGATGAAGAAGAAGAACTAGAAAAAGGAGAACGAGTGGAAGAAGGACAAAAGGAGCAAGAGGAAGAAGGAGAGGAAAGGTAAGGAAGAAGAAGGAGAAGAAGTGGAATATGGAGGAGAAGAGGAAGAAGAAGAAGAAATGTTAGAAGAAGATTTAGAGGAAGGAGAAGAAGGGGACGAGCAACAATTGGAAGCGAAAGAAGTGTGGGGTGTAGAAAAAGAGAAAGGAGAAGAAGGAAAGGGAAGAAAAAGAAGTAGTGGAAGGGGAATAAATAGAAGAAGAGGAAGAAGAAGAAGTGTAAGTAAAAGAAGCGGAAGAAGAAGACGAAAAAGATTTCGAGGTAGGAGAAGAAGAGGAAGAGCAACAGTTGGAAGCAAAAGAAGTGGGGGATGGAGAAAAAGAGGGAGGAGAAGAAGGAAAGGGAAGAAGAAGAAAGTAGTGGAAGGAGAGGAAATTGAAGAAGAGGAAGAAGAAGAAGGGTAAGCAGAAGAAGTGGAAGAACGCGACGAAAAAGAAGAAGAACAACAAGTCGAAGCAGAAGAAGTCGTAGAAGGAGGACAAGAGGAGTAGGAGGAAGAAATGGAATGAGAGGGGATGAAGAAGAAGAAGTGGAAGAAGGAGAACAGGAGGAGGAAGAAGAAGTGGAAGAAAGAGAAGAAGAGGAAGAAGAAGAAGTGGAAGAACGAGAAGAAGAGGAAGAAGAGGAAGTGGAAGAAGGAGAACAATAGGAAGAAGAAGAAGAATTAGAAGAATAAGCAGTGGAAGGAAAGGGGATGATGAAGAAGAAGTGGACGAAGGAGAAGAAGAGGAAGAAGAAGTGGAAGAAGAAGTAGTGGAAGAGGGAGAAGAGTAAGAAGAAGCAAAGCAAAGCAAGGGAGGAGGAAGAAGAAGTGGAAAAAGGAGGAGAAGAAGAAGGGGAGGAAGAAGAGGTAGTGTAGGCAGAACAAGTGCAAGAAGGAGAAGGGAAGGAAGAAGAAGAACAAGTGGAAGCAGCAGAAGTGGAAGAAGGTGAACAAGAGGAAGAAGAAGAAGTAGTTGAAGGAGTGGGGATGATGAAGAACAAGTGGAAGAAGGAGAACAAGAGTTAGAAATGCAAGTGGAAGCAGAAGAAGGAGAAAAAGAAGGAGAAGACAAAGGAAAGGGATGAAGAAGAAGGAGATGACGAAGAAGAAAAAGAAGGAGAGGAGAGGATGAAGAAGAAGTGGAATATGGAGGAGAAGAGGAAGAAGAAGAAGAACTGTAAGCAGAAGATTTGGGGGAAACAAATTTTATTTGTTTTCTCATTGTAATTCACATTTCTTTCAACTTGCCATGATTTACCGAGAAGTAAGTGGCAAGCATCCATGGGCACCACATCAACAACACATCTTCATATTTTCCAATGGAAAACTTCACTTCAACTTGCTTATTCAAGATATGCCACCATTTTCACCAAGACTTTGAAGTTTGTAAGGTTGTGGGTGTGGTGTAGTCGCTAAATTCAATTTGGTTACTAATCTTGAACTAGCCAGATTGGTACAATTTCCTCCATAAATAATGATTGAGCAAATCTTTCCTTCAATTGAACATCTAGTTTGAAATAAGCTTCCTTTTTGAATCTCAACCTTACCCTTGACCTCAATAGTTGCAATCTCATTGTCCCCCAAAATTTTTCTTTTCTTGTTTGGACAATTTAAAGCAATATGACCTTTACCCAAACATTTAAAACATTTAATTGTATTAATCTTGGAAGTATAAGAAGTGCAAGGGTTAGGAACGTGTTTACCACTTGAAGACTTTGAACCTTGTTCCCTAGGTAAGGAAGATCCCTCCTTCTTGGACTTGTCCCTCCAATTTGTGTTGTTAAAATTGGAAGAACCCCTTCTCATAGTTCCCTTTCTTTTGAGTTGTTGTTCTACCTGTACAGCTTTGTGCAACAAATCTTCTAACTCAATATATTCCTGCAATTCAACAACATCTCTAATTTCATTATTTAATCCACTCAAAAATCGAGCCATAGTGTCCTTACTATCTTCATTGACTTTAGCCCGCATCTAGTCATTTCTAGGTCTTTAAAATACTCTTCAACACTCCTATGGCCTTGAGATAATTTCTTAAGTTTAAGCTTCAAATCTCTATTGTATCTAGTTGGCACATATCTCTTCCTTATGATGGTCCTCATTTCAGGCCATGTATCTACTATTGGTTCTTCATTTCTCACCCTCTCGCTTTGATACTTGTTCCACCAAATAAGCGCATAATCAGAAAATTCAGCAGCTACCATTTTAACTTTTTGCTCCTCTGTATAGTTGTTACAAGAGAATACATGTTCAAATTTCAGTTCCTACTCCAAATAGGCTTCTGGATCACTCCTTCCTTTAAATGGGGGAATATTCAGCTTCACTCCTTCAATCCGGTTTCGCCTAGGTTCACCATCATTATCTCTTCTTCTCCTATTCTCCTCATTATTTCCACGATTCTCAAGTACCTCAATCCTCCCATATAACTCCTCTGTATGTTCTCTCAACATTCTTTGTACTTGGTTTGTAATTGCTTCAATAATGAGTCTATTACCTCCTCCATTAGGAGGGGTTTCTTCACCTCCTGTACCTGCCATTTAATCAGAAAAAATAAAATTGAAGTAATAGGCCCTCACCACTCTCTCAGTGTTTACACTCAAGAATGTACACTCTTGTTTAGTGCTCTCTTTTCTGGCTTTTTCTCTAATTGCACACAGCCTTTTACCTCTCTTGTACTCTCCTTGGGTTCTTAAGAAAATCAAATAAGACTCTTTTTCTTCTTTTTTTTTATTTTTTTTTCAAGAGCAGTCCACACAATGTAGCAATTTGGTACGTATCAGGTGCACTTTGGAAAACAATTGAACAACAAAATTTACCAACAAAAGGCTCCAATTTACCCTAATGTATCAGACTTCAAACACCACTACCTCACAAAATAGCGAACGCAAAAGGCCAAACAAAAACAAAACTCGAATGCAATTTAATGCCCTAAACAGTTGCAGAAACAATCCTTCACAAAAACAGCCAATATATCACCTTACAATTGGTTAAGTTTTTGTCCTAAATAGATGAATCATTCAGCCACAACCTTTTCTTTTGTTTTTTTTTTTTTGTTCTCTTTTTTTTTTCTTTTCTTTCTTTTGTGTTTTTTTATAGGCTTAACTTTTGCAATGACTTAGGCTGATTATCAATATCAGATGATGTTATTGGCACTAAGAACAAAAGGAAGGATGTTACCAATTTCTGTAAGCCAGCCAATGTCACACCACTGTACGCTGCATAACTCCGAAGTGAACGATTCGAGATCCAGGTCAAAGTTCACGTTCTGAGGAGCAATTTCCACTCACGAATCACCGAAATTGACTCTGTAAAACGTGAGTTTTGAGTGAAAGGAAATTGTGTCTCAGACAGCCAAGTATTGCGCCCTAGAACCTTGAAGCAGTTTCCAAAACCTAGTCTTAACAACTAGCTCTGATACCAAATGAAGCGAATTCCCCTTGCCACGAATTCAGAACGGGCCGATTAGGACTATTTGTTAGAATGGAAAAACAAAAGGGTAAGAATTGGGGATGATGGTGGTTTTGGGGGAGACGCCACTTCCGGGAAGGAAGGTAAGTCTCAAAGACACCACAAGGGGTGGAAGGCCCTTCATAAGTCTCAAGCTTGGTTCAGCCAAGAACCTAGGAGATACACTCTCTCAAGAAAAGTTTTATCCAAAGCACAAGTCCCTCTATTTCCATTGAAATGCAATACATATAGGAATTCCATAAAGCCAAGAAATAAATGCACCATTTACTAACATTGATTGAGGCTTATTTATTAAATAACCTCCCTACTAGTGCATATGAAAAGGCAATAGCCACACTGAAGAAAAACTAGACAACCACTAAAATTCAACACTCCAAAATAAAAGAAAAATTAAAATAAACTGTTTTTAAAGCATGGCAAATAACACAATAGTACCATCAGTTTTTACAACTTTACTTAATTAAACCCACTTTGATTAAAATAACATTGCAGCAACATCCTCTATTTCATGAATCTTCAATTATGACCATGCATTGAATTAATTTTGCCTCTATGTCCTTTTCATTAGGTGCAGCTTCCAGAATTGTTGCTACCACTTGTTGTAAAGCTTCTCTTGCTTTCCTAGCTCTTGCCCTTGTCATAGGTGTGCCAAGTCCTTCAAGCACCTTACTGTCTTTGTTTGTAGCTGTGTCCTCATCATCTTCTTCATCCCCTTTCCTTCCATTGCTTCTTCTTCCTCCACTTTTTCTCATTCTTCCACTTCTTCTTCTTCCTATTGTTCTCCTTCTTCCACTTGCACTTCTTCCTTTTCTTCTCATTCTTCCATTTCTTCTTCTTCCTCTTCTTCTCCTTCTGCCACCTCTTCTTCCTCCTCCCATTCTCCTTCTTCCACTTCTTCTTCTTCATCTCCTTTCATTCCACTACTTCCTCCTATTCTTCTTATTGTCTCCTTCTACCACTACTTCTACTTCTACTTGTTGTTCTTCTTCATTTCGTCTCCTTCTTCCGCTTCTTCTGCTTACACTTCTTCTTCTTCCTCTTCTTCCATTTCTTCTCCTTCCACAACTTCTTCTTATTTCCTTTCCGTCTTCTCCTTCCTCTTTTTCTCCATCCCCCACTTCTGTTGCTTCCCATTGTTGCTCTTCCTCTTCTTCTCCTTCCCCCAAATCTTATGCTTACACTTCTTCTTCTTCTTCCTCTTCTCCTCCAGATTCCACTTCTTCTACTTCTTCTTCCCTTCCCTTCCCCTCCTTCTTCCTTTTCTTCCTTTTCTCCTTGTTCCAATTTTTCTTCTTCATCTCACCTCCTTCCACTACTTCTTCTTCCTCCTCTTGTTCACCTTCTTCAACTTCTTCACTTTCCACATCTTCTTCTTCTTCTTTTTCTTCTCCTTCTTCCACTTCTTCTAGTTACTCTCCTTCTTCTTCATCTTCTTATCTTTCTTCCACTTCTCCTGCCTCCTCTTGTTCTCTTTCTTCCACTTCTTCTTCATCCTCTCCTTTCCTTTCTTTTCTTCCTCTTCATCTCCTTCTTCTTCTTCCTTTCCTTCGTCATATCCCTCTTTTTCTCCTTCTTCTGCTTCCACTTGCATTTCTACCTCTTGTTCTCCTTCTTCCACTTCTTCTCCATCATCCCCACTCCTTCAACTACTTCTTCTTCTTCCTCTTGTTCACCTTCTTCCACTTCTACTACATCTACTTGTTCTTCTTCTTCCCTCTCTTCTCCTTCTTGCCATTCTTCTGCCTGCACTACTTCTTCTTCCTCCCCTTCTTCTTCTCCTCCCATTTCCACTTCTTGTTCATCCTCTTTCCATCCATTGCTTCTTCTTCCTCCTCTTTTTCTCAGTCTTCCACTTCTTCTTCTTCTTCCTATTGTTCTCCTTCCACTTGCACTTCTTCCTTTTCTTCTCGTTCTTCCACTTCTTCTTCATCCTCTTCTTCTCCTTCTGCCACCTCTTCTCCCTCTTCCCATTCTCCTTCTTCCACTTCTTCTTCTTCATCTCCTTTCATTCCACTACTTCCTCTTATTCCTCTTATTCTCTCCTTCTACCACTTCTTCTACTTCTACTTGCTCTTCTTCTTCATTTTCGTCTCCTTCTTCCGCTTCTTCTGCTTACACTTCTTCTTCTTCCTCTTCTTCCATTTCTTCTCCTTCCACAACTTCTTCTTCTTTCCTTTCCGTCTTCTCCTTCCTCTTTTTCTCCATTCCCCACTTCTGTTGCTTCCCATTCTTGCTTTTCCTCTTCTTCTCCTTCTGCCAAATCTTATGCTTACACTTCTTCATCTTCCTCTTCTCCTCCAGATTGCACTTCTTCTGCTTCTTCTTCCCCTCTCTTCCCCTCCTTCTTCCTTTTCCTCCTTTTCTCCTTGTTCCAATTCTTCTTCTTCATCTGACCTCCTTCCACTACTTCTTCTTCCTCCTCTTGTTCACCTTCTTCAACTTCACTTTCCACATCTTCTTCTTCTTCTTTTTCTTCTCCTTCTTCCACTTCTTCTAGTTACTCTCCTTCTTCTTCCTCTTCTTATTTTTTTTGCACTTCTCCTGCCTCCTCTTGTTCTCTTTCTTCCACTTCTTCTTCATCCTCTCCTTTCCTTTCTTTTCTTCCTTTTCATCTCCTTCTTCTTCTTCCTCTCCTTCGTCATATCCCTCTTTTTCTCCTTCTTCTGCTTCCACTTGCATTTCTACCTCTTGTTCTCCTTCTTCCACTTCTTCTCCATCATCCCCACTCCTTCAACTACTTCTTCTTCTTCCTTTTGTTCACCTTCTTCCACCTCTACTACATCCACTTGTTGTTCTTCTTCCCTCTCTTCTCCTTCTTGCCCTTCTTCTGCCTACACTACTTCTTCTTCCTCCTCTTTTTCTCATTCTTCCACTTATTCTTCTTCTTCCTATTGTACTCCTTCTTCCACTTGCATTTCTTCCTTCTCTTCTTGTTCTTCCACTTCTGCTTCTTCCTCTTCTTCTCCTTTTGCCACCTCTTCTTCCTCCTCCCGTTCTCCTTCTTCCACTTCTTCTTCTTCATCTCCTTTCATTCCAGTACTTCCTCCTGTTCCTCTTATTTTTTCCTTCTACCACTTCTTCTACTTCTACTTGTTGTTCTTCTTCATTTTCGTCTCCTTCTTTCGCTTCTTCTGCTTACACTTCTTCTTCTTCTTCCTCTTCTTCCATTTCTTCTTCGTCCACAACTTCTTCTTCTTTCCTTTCCGTCTTCTCCATCCTCTTTTTCTCAATCCCCCACTTCTGTTGCTTCCCATTGTTGCTCTTCCTCTTCTTCCCCTTCCCCAAAATGTTATGCTTACACTTATTCTTCTTCTTCCTCTTCTCCTCCAGATTCCACTTCTTCTGCTTCTTCTTCCCTTCCCTTCCCCTCCTTCTTCCTTTTCCTCCTTTTCTCCTTGTTCCAATTCTTCTTCTTCATCTCACCTCCTTCCACTACTTCTTCTTCCTCCTCTTGTTCACCTTCTTCAGCTTCTTCACTTTCCACATCTTCTTCTTCTTCCTTTTCTTCTCCTTCTTCCACTTCTCCTAGTTATTCTCCTTCTTTTTCCTCTTCTTACCTTTCTTCCACTTCTCCTGCCTCCTCTTGTTCTTTTTCTTCCACTTCTTCTTCATCCTCTCCTTTCCTTTCTTTTCTTCCTCTTCATCTCCTTCTTCTTCTTCCTTTCCTTCGTCATATCCCTCTTTTTCTCCTTCTTCTGCTTCCACTTGCATTTCTACCTCTTGTTCTCCTTCTTCCACTTCTTCTCCATCATCCCCACTCCTTCAACTACTTCTTCTTCTTCCACTTCTTCACATTCTTCCATGTCTACTACATCCACTTGTTCTTCTTCTTCCCTCTCTACTTCTTCTTCCTCCCCTTCTTCTCCTCCCATTTCCACTTCTTGTTCATCCTCTTTCCTTCCATTGCTTCTTCTTCCTCCTCTTTTTCTCATTCTTCCACTTCTTCTTCTTCTTCGTATTGTTCTCCTTCTTCCACTTGCACTTCTTCCTTCTCTTCTCGTTCTTCCACTTTTTCTTCTTCCTCATCTGCCACCTTCTCTTCCTCCTCCCATTCTCCTTCTTCCACTTTTTCTTCTTCATCTCCTTTCATTCCACTACTTCCTCTTATTCCTCTTATTCTCTCCTTATACCACTTCTTCTACTTCTACTTGTTGTTCTTCTTCATTTTCGTCTCCTCCTTTCGCTTCTTCTGCTTAAACTTCTTCTTTTTCCCTCTCTTCTCCTTCTTGCCCTTCTTCTGCCTACACTACTTCTTCTTCCTCCCCTTCTTCTTCTTCCTCTTCTTCTCCTTCTGCCACCTTGTCTCGCTCCTCCCGTTCTCCTTCTTCCACTTCTTCTTCTTAATCTCCTTTCATTCCACTACTTCCTCCTATTCCTCTTATTCTCTCCTTCTACCACCTCTTCTACTTCTACTTGTTTTTCTTCTTCATTTTCGTCTCGTTCTTCTGCTTCTTCTGCTTACACTTCTTCTTCTTCCTCTTCTTCCATTTCTTCTCCTTCCACAACTTCTTCTTCTTTCCTTTCCGTCTTCTCCTTCCTCTTTTTCTCAATCCCCCACTTCTGATGCTTCCCATTATTGCTCTTCCTCTTCTTCTCCTTCCCCCAAATCTTATGCTTACACTTATTCTTCTTCTTCCTCTTCTCCTCCAGATTCCACTTCTTCTGCTTCTTCTTCCCTTCCATTCCCCTCCTTCTTCCTTTTCCTCCTTTTCTCCTTGTTCCGATTCTTCTTCTTCATCTCACCTCCTTCCACTACTTCTTCTTCCTCCTCTTGTTCACCTTCTTCACTTTCCACATCTTCTTCTTCTTCCTTTTCTTCTCCTTCCTCCACTTCTTCTAGTTACTCTCCTTCTTCCTTTCCTTCGTCATATGCCTCTTTTTCTCCTTCTTTTGCTTTCGCTTGCATTTCTACCTCTTGTTCTCCTTCTTCCATTTCTACCCCAAATCTTATGCTTACACTTCTTCTTCTTCCTCTTCTTCCATTTCTTCTCCTTCCACAACTTCTTCTTGTTTCCTGTCCGTCTTCTCCTTCCTCTTTTTCTCCATCCCCCACTTCTGTTGTTTCCCATTGTTGCTCTTCCTCTTCTTCTTCTTCCCCCAAATCTTATGCTTACACTTCTGCTTCTTCTTCCCTTCCCTTTCCCTCCTTCTTCCTTTTCCTGCTTTTCTCCTTGTTCCAATTCTTCTTCTTCATCTCACCTCCTTCCACTACTTCTTCTTCCCCCTCTTGTTCACCTTCTTCAACTTCTTCACTTTCCACATCTTCTTCTTCTTGGTTTTCTTCTCCTTCTTCCACTTCATCTAGTTACTCTGCTTCTACTTCCTCTTCTTATCTTTCTTCCACTTCTACTACATCCAGTTGTTCTTCTTTTTCCCTCTCTTCTCCTTCTTGCCCTTCTTCTGCCTACACTACTTCTTCTTCCTCCCCTTCTTCTTCTCTTCCTTGTTCCACTTCTTCTTCATCCCCTTTCCTTCCATTGCATCTTCTTCCTCCTCTTTTTATCATTCTTCCACTTCTTCTTCTTCTTCCTATTGTTCTCCTTCTTCCACTTGCACTTCTTCCTTTTCTTCTCGTTCTTCCACTTCTTCTTCTCCTTCTGCCACCTTTTCTCCCTCCTCCCGTTCTCCTTCTTCCACTTCTTCTTCTTCATCTCCTTTCATTCCACTACTTACTCCTATTCCTCTTATTCTCTCCTTCTACTACTTCTTCTACTTCTACTTGTTGTTCTTCTTCATTTTCGTCTCCTTCTTCTGCTTACACTTCTTCTTCTTCCCCTTCCTCCATTTCTTCCCCTTCCACAACTTCTTCTTCTTTCCTTTCCGTCTTCTCTTTCCTCTTTTTCTCCATCCCCCACTTCTGTTGCTTCCCATTGTTGCTCTTCCTCTTCTTCTCCTTCCCCCAAATCTTATTCTTACACTTCTTCTTCTTCTTCCTCTTCTCCTCCAGCTTCCACTTCTTCTGCTTCTTCTTCCCTTCCCTTCCCCTCCTTCTTCCTTTTTCTCCTTTTCTCCTTGTTCCAATTCTTCTTCTTCATCTCACCTCCTTCCACTACTTCTTCTTCCTGCTCTTGTTCATCTTCTTCAGCTTCTTCACTTTCCACATCTTCTTCTTCTTCCTTTTCTTCTCCTTCTTCCACTTCTCCTAGTTATTCTCCTTCTTTTTCCTCTTCTTACCTTTCTTCCACTTCTCCTGCCTCCTCTTGTTCTTTTTCTTCCACTTCTTCTTCATCCTCTGCTTTCCTTTCTTTTCTTCCTCTTCATCTCCTTCTCCTTCTTCCTTTCCTTCGTCATATCCCTCCTTTTCTCCTTCTTCTGTTTCCACTTGCATTTCTACCTCTTGTGCTCCTTCTTCCACTTCTTCTCCATCATCCCCACTCCTTCAACTACTTCTTCTTCTTCCTCTTGTTCACCTTCTTGCACTTCTACTACATTTACTTGTTCTTCTTCTTCCTTCCCTTTTCCTTCTTCTACTTCCACTTGCTATTCTTCTTCTTTTTCGTCTCCTTCTTCCACTTCTTCTTCTTCCTCTTCTTCCGTTTCTTCTCCTTGCACTACTTCTTATTCTCCCATTTCCTTCATCGCCTTCCGCTTTTTCTCTATCCCTCACTTCCTTTGATTGCAATTGTCGCTCTTCCTCTTCTTCTTCTTCCTATTGTTCTCCTTCTTCCCCTTGCACTTCTTCGTCTTCTTCTCATTGTTCCACCTTTTCTTCTCCTTCTACCACCTCTTCTTCCTGCTCCCGTTATCCTTCTTCCACTCTTTCTTCTTTATCCATTCTGATTCCACTACTTCCTCCTATTCCTCTTGTTCTCCTTCTACCAGTTCTTCTGGTTCCACTTGGTATTCTTCTTCTTTTTTGTGTCCTTCTTCCATTCTTCTTCATCCCCTTTCCTTCCACTACTTCTTCTTCTTCCTCTTTTTCTCATTCTTCCACTTCTTCTTCTTCTTCTTCCTATTGTTCTCCTTCTCCCACTTGCACTTCTTCCTCTTCTTCTCCTTCTTCGACTTCTTCTTCATCCTCCCGTTCTCCTTCTTCCACTTCTTCTTCATCCTCCCGTTCTCCTTCTTCCACTTCTTCTTCTTCATTTCCTCTCATTCCACCACTTCCTCCTATTCCTCTTGTTCTCCATCTACCACTTCTTCTGCTTCCACTTGTTCTTCTTCATTTTCGTCTACTTCTACCACTTCTTCTGCTTACACTTCTTCTTCTTCCTCTTCTTCCATTTTTTCTCCTTCGACTACTTCTTCTTCCTCCCTTTCCTTCGTCTCCTTCCTCTATTTCTCCATCCCCCACTTCTTTTGCTACCAATTGTTCCTCTTCCTCTTCTTCTCGTTCCCCAAAATCTTCTGCTTACACTTCTTCTTCTTCCTCCTCTTCTCCTCCATATTCCACTTCTTCTGCTTCTTCTTCCTTTCCCTTCCCATCCTTCTTCCTTTTCCTCCTTTTCTCCTTCCAATTCTTCTTGTTCATCCCACCTCCTTCCACTACTTGTTCTTCCTTCTCTAGTACACCTTCTTCAACTTCTTCTCGTTCAACATCTTCTTCTTCTTCCTTTTCTTCTCCTTCTTCCACTTCTTCTGCTTACTCTCCTTCTTCTTCCTCTTGTTTTCTTTCTTCCACTTCTCCTGCCTCCTCTTGTTCTCTTTCTTCCACCTCCTCTTGTTCTCTTTCTTCCACTTCTTCTTCATCCTCTCCACTCCTTCTTTTTCTTTCTCTTTATCTCCTTCTTCTTCTTCCCTTGCTTTCATCTTCTCCCTTTTTTCCTCCTTCTTCTGCTTCCACTTGCATTTGAACCTCTTGTTCTCCTTCTTCCACTTCTTCTTAATCATCCCCAGTCCTTCAACTACTTCTTCTTCTTCCTCTTGTTCACCTTCTTCCACTTCTGCTGGTTCCACTTGTTCTTCTTCTTCCTTCCCTTCTCCTTCTTGCACTTGTTCTGCCTACACTACCTCTTCTTCCTCCCCTTCTTCTTCTCCTTCTTCTTCCACTTCTTCTGCGTACACTACGTCTTCTTCCTCCCCTTCTTCTTCTCCTCCTTCTTCCACTTCTTCTTCATCCCCTTTCCATCCATTGCTTCTTCTTCCTCCTCTTTTTCTCATTCTTCCACTACTTCTCCTTCCACTTCTTCTTCTTCTTCTTCCACTTCTGCTTCTTCTTCTTCCACTTCTGCTTCTTCTTCTTGCTCTTTTCCTCCATATTCCACTTGTACTGCTTCTTCCTCCCTTCCCTTCCCCCCTTCTCCCTTTTTGTCCTTTTCTCCTTCTTCCAGTTCTTCTGCTTCATCCCACCTCCTTCCAGTACTTCTTCTTCCTCCTCTTGTTGACCTTCTTCCACTTCTTCTCTTTCCACATCTTCTTCTTCTTCCTTTTCTTCTCCTTCTTCCACTTCTTCTACTTACTCTCCTTTTTCTTCCTCTTCTTCTCTTTCTTCCGCTTCTCCCGCCTCCAGTTGTTCTTTTTCTTCCTCTTGATCTCATTCTTCTTCTTCCCTTTCCTTCGTCTTCTCCCTCTTTTTCTCCTACTTCTGCTTCCACTTGCATTTCCACCTCTTCTTCTCCTTCTTCCACTTCTTCTTCATCATACCCACTCCTTCAACTACTTCTTCTTCTTCCTCTTGTTCACCTTCTTCCACTTCTGCTGCTTCCACTTGTTCTTCTTCTTCCTTCCCATCTCCTTCTTGTACTTCTTGTTTCTACACTACCTCTTCTTCCTCCCCTAGTTCTTCTCCTCCTTCTTCCATTTCTTCTTCCTACTCCCTTGCCTTGCTTTCCTGCTTCTTACTCTTCTCCCTCTTCCACCACTTCTCCTTCCACTTCTTCCTCTTCCTATTCTTCTCATTTTTCCACTTCTTCTTCTTCATCCCCTTTCCTTCCACTTGCACTTCTACCTCTTCTTCTCGTTCTTACACTTCTTCTTCTTCCTCTTCTTCTCCTTCTTCCAGTTCTTCTTCTTCATCCCCTCTTATTCCACTAATTCCTCCTATTCCTCTTGTTCTCCTTCTACCACTTCTTCTGATTCCACTTGTTGTTCTTCTTCTTTTTCGTGTCCTTCTTCCACTCCTTCTGCTTACACTTCTTCTTCTTCCATTTCTTCTCGTTCCACTACTTCTTCTTCTTCACTTTCCCTCTTCTCCTTCCTCTTTTTCTTCATCCCCATTTTTTTTGCTTCCAATTGTTGCTCTTCCTCTTCTTCTCCTTCCCCGAAATCTTCTACTTACACTTCTTCTTCTTCCTCCTTTTCTCCTCCTTATTCCACTTCTTCTGCTTCTTCTTCCCTTCCCTTCCTTTCCCCGCCTTCTTCCTTTCCGTCCTTTTCTTCTTCTTCATCCCACGTCCTTCCACTTCTTTTTCCTCCTCTTGTTCACCTTCTTCCATTTCTTCTCTTTCCAAATCTTCTTCTTCTTCCACTTACTCTCCTTCTTCATCCCCCTCTTATTCACCTTCTCCCACTTCTTCTCTTTCCACATCTTCTTTGTCTTCCTTTTCTTCTTCTTCTTCCGCTTCTTCTGCTTACTCTCCTTCTTCTTCCTCTTCTTCTCTTTCTTCTTCTTCCTTTTCCTTATTTTCCTTCCTCTTTTTCTCCATTCCCCACTTCTTTGGCTTCCAATTTTTTCTCTTCCACTTCTTCTTCATCCCCTCTTGTTCCACTACTTCATTCTATTCCTCGTGTTCTCCTTCTACCACTTCTTCTGCTTCCACATGATATTCTCCTTCTTTTTCGACTCCTTCTTCCACTTCTTCTGCTCACACTTCTTCTTCTTCCATTTCGTCTCCTTCCACTTCTTTTTCTTATTCCCTTTCCTTCTTCTCTTTCCTCTTTTTCTCCATCCCCCACTTCTTTTGGTTCCAATTGTTTGTCTTCCTGTTCTTCTCCTTCCCCCAAATCTTCTACTTACACTTCTTCTTCTTCTTCCTCTTCTCCTCCATATTCCACTTCTTCTACTTCTTCTTCCCTTCCCTTCCCCTCCTTCTTCCTTTTCCTCCTTTTATCCTACTTCCACTGGTTCTCCTTCTTCCAGTTCTCCTTCTTCATCCCACCTCCTTCCACTACTTCTTCTTCCTCCTCTTGTTCACCTTCTTCCACTTCTTCTCTTTCCACATCTTCTTCTTCTTCCTTTTCTTCTCCTTCTTCCACTTCATCTGCTTACTCTCCTTTTCCTTCCTCTTCATCTCCTTCTTCTGCCTCCTCTTGTTCTCTTTCTTCCACATCTTCTTCATCGTCTCCTCTCCTTCTTTTTCTTCCTCTTCATCTCCTTCTTCTTCTTCTTCTTTCCTTTCCTTCGTCTTCTCCCTCTTTTTCTCCTTCTTGTTCTTCCACTTGCATTTCTACCTCTTGTTCTCCTTCTTCCATTTTTCCGTCATCATCCCCACTCCATCAACTACTTGTTCTTCTTCCTCTTGTTCACCTTCTTCCACTTTTGTTGTTTCCACTTGTTCTTCTTCCTTCTCTTCTGCTTCTTCAACTTCTTCTGCCTACACTACCTCTTCTTCCTCCCCTTCTTCTCCTCCTTCTTCCACTTCTTCTTCCTCCTCCCTTTCCTTGCTTTCCTTCTTCTCAGTCTTCTCCCTCTTCCACTTCTTGTTCTTGTTTTTCGTCTGCTTCTTCCACTGCTTCTGCTTACAGTTCTTCTTCTTCCATTTCGTCTCCTTCCACTTCTTTTTCTTATTCCCTTTCCTTCTTCTCCTTCCTCTTTTTCTCCATCCCCCACTTATTTAGCTTCAAATAGTACCTCTTCCTCTTCTTCTCCTTCCCCCAAATCTTCTGCTTACACTTCTTCTTCTTCTTCCTCTTCTCCTCCATATTCCACTTCTTCTGCGTCTTCTTCCCTTCCTTTCCTCTCCATCTTCCTTTTCCTCCTTTTATCCTTCTTCCAGTTCTTCTTCTTCTTTCCACCTGCTTCCACTACTTCTTTCTCCTCTTCTTGTTCAACTTCTTCCACTTCTTCTATTTCCACATATTCTTCTTCTTTCTTTTCTTCTCCTTCTTCCACTTCCTCTGCCTCTTCTTGTTCTCTTTCTTCCACTTCTTCTGCCTTTTCTTGTTCTCTTTCTTCCACTTCCTCTTCATCCTCTCCTCTCCTTCTTTTTCTTCCTCTTCATCTCCTTCTTCTTACTCCTTTTCCTTCGTCTTATCCCTCTTTTTCTCCTTTTTTTGCTTCCACTTGCATTTCTACCTCTTGTTCTCCTTCTTCCACTTCCTCTTCATCATCCCCACTACTTAAACTACTTCTTTTTCTTCTCTTGTTCACCTTCTTCCACTTCTGCTACATCCACTTGTGCTTCTTCTTCCTTCTCTTCTCCTTCTTGCACTTCTTCTCCTCCTTCTACAAATTCTTCTTCCTCCTCCCTTGCCTTGCTTTCGTTCTTCTTCTCTTCTCTCTCTTCCACTTCTTCTTCTTCCTATTGTTCTCCTTCTTCGACTTCTTCTTCATCCTCATTCCTTCCACTACTTCTTCTTCTTCCACTTTTTCTCATTCCTCCACTTCTTCTTCTTCTTCTTCTTCCTATTGTTTTCCTTATTCCACTTGCACTTCTTCCTCTTTTTCTCGTTCTTCCACTTCTTCTTCTACTTCCTCTTGTTGTCCTTCTACCACTTCTTCTGCTTCCACTTGTTGTTCTTCTTCTTTTTCGTCTCTTTCTTCCACTTCCTCTGCTTACACTTCTTCTTCTTCCTCTTCTTCAATTTCTTCTTCTTCCATCTCTTCTCCGTCCACTGCTTCTTCATCTTCCTCTTTTTCTCATTCTTCCACTTCTTCTTCTTCTTCCTATTGTTCTCCCTCTTCCACTTCCTCTTCTTCTTGTTC
The DNA here is from genome assembly GCA_037954015.1 of Psophocarpus tetragonolobus. Lineage (NCBI taxonomy): Eukaryota > Viridiplantae > Streptophyta > Magnoliopsida > Fabales > Fabaceae > Psophocarpus > Psophocarpus tetragonolobus. The sequence continues at coordinate 28,682,274 of CM075691.1, forward strand.
TTCCACTTCTTCTTCTTCCTGTTCTTCTCCTTCTTCCACATCTTCTTCCTCCTCCCATTCTCCTTCTTCGACTTCTCCTTCTTCATCCCCTTTCATTGCACTACTTCCTCTTATTCCTCTTGTTCTCCTTCTACCACTTCTTCTCCTTCCACTTGTTGTTCTTCTTCTTTTTTGTCTCTTTCTTCCACTTCTTCTGCATACACTTCTTCTTTTTCCTCTTCGTCCATTTCTTCCCCTTCCACTACTTCTTCTTCTTCCCTTTCCTTCTTCTTCTTCCTCTTTTTCTCCATCCCCCACTTCTTTTCCTTCCAATTGTTGCTCTTCCTCTTCTTCTCCTTCCCCCAAATCTTCTGGTTACACTTCTTCTTCTTCTTCCTCTTCTCCTCCATATTCCACTTCTTCTGCTTCTTCTTCCCTTCCTTTCCTCTCCTTCTTCCCCTTCCTCCTGTTCTCCTCCTTCCAGTTCTTCTTCTTCATCCCACCTTCTTCCACTACTTCTGCTTCCTCCTCTTGTTCACCCTCTTCCACTTCTTCTCTTTCCACATCTTTTTCTTCTTCCTTTTCTTCTCGTTCTTCATATTCTTCTGCTTTATCTCCTTCTGCTTTATCTCGTTCTTCACTTTCTTCCACTTCTCCTGCCTCCTCTTGTTCTCCTTCTTCCACTTCTTCTTCATCATCCCCACTCCTTCAACTACTTCTTCTTCCTCTTGTTCACCGTCTTCCACTTTTGCTGCTTCCACTTGTTCTTCTTCTTCCTTCGGTTCTCCTTCTTGCACTTCTTCTAGTTACACTACCTCTTCTTCCTCCCCTTATTCTTCTCCTCCTTCTTCCACTTCTTTCTCCTCCTCCCTTGCCTTGCTTTCCTTCTTCTTACTCTTCTCCCTCTTCCACTACTTCTCCTTCCACTTCTTCTTCTTCCTCTTCTTCTCGATCTTCCACTTTGTCTTCTTCATCCCCTTTCCTTCCACTGCTTCTTCTTCTTCCCCTTTTTCTCATTCTTCCACTTCTTCTTCTTCTTCTTATTGTTCTCCTTCTTCCACTTCCACTTCTTCCACTTCCTCTCGTTCTTCCACTTCTTCTTCTTCCTCTTCTTCTCCTTCTTCCACTTCTTCTTCTTGATCCCCTCTCATTCCACTACTTTGTCATGTTCCTCTTGTTCTCCTTCTACCACTTCTTCTGCTTCCACTTGTTGTTCTTCTTCTTTTTCATCTCCTTCTTCCACTTCTTCTACTTACACTTCTTCTTCTTCCTCTTTTTTTCATTATTCCACTTGTTCTTCTTCTTCCTATTGTTCTCTTTCTTCCACTTGCACTTCTTCCTCTTCTTCTCCTTCTTCCACTTCTTCTTCCTCCTCCTGTTCTCCTTGTTCCACTTTTTCTTCTTGATCCCCTCTCATTCCACTACTGCCTCCTGTTCCTCTTGTTCTCCTTCTACCACTTCTTCTTCTTCCACTTGTTGTTCTTCTTCTTTTTTGTCTCTTTCTTCAACTTCTTCTGCTTACACTTCTTCTTCTTCCTCTTCTTCCATTTCTTCTCCTTCCAATACTTCTTCTTCTTCCCTTTCCTTCTTCTCCTTCCTCTTTTTCTCCATCCCCCACTTTTTTCCTTCCAATTGTTTCTCTTCCTCTTCTTCTCCTTCCCCCAAATCTTCTGCTTACACTTCTTCTGCTTCATCTTCCCTTCCTTTCCTCTCCTTTTTCCTCTTCCTCCTTCTCTCCTTCTTCCAGTTCTTCTTCTTCATCCCACCTTCTTCCACTACTTTTTCTTCCTCCTTTTGTTCACCCTCTTCCACTTCTTCTCTTTCGACATCTTCTTCTTCTTCCTTTTCTTCTCCTTCTTCCAATTCTTCTGCTTACTCTCCTTCTTCTTCCCCTTCTTATCATTCTTCCACTTCTCTTGCCTCCTCTTGTTCTCTTTCTTCCACTTCTTCTTTATCCTCTCCTCTCCTTCTTTTTCTTCCTCTTTATCTCTTTCTTCTTCTTCCCTTCCCTTCGTCTTCTCCCTCTTTTTCTCCTTCCTCTGCTTCCACTTGCATTCCTACCTCTTGTTCTCCTTCTACCACTTCTTCTTCATCATCCCCATTCCTTCAACTACTTCTTCTTCTTCCTCTTGTTGATCTTCTTCCACTTCTGCTGCTTCCACTTGTTCTTCTTTTTCCTTCTCTTCTCCTTCTTGCGCTTTTTCTGCCTACACTACCTCTTCTTCCTCCCCTTCGTCTTGTCCTCCTTCTTCTACTTCTTCTTCCCCCTCCCAGCCCTTGCATTCGTTCTTCTTACTCTTCTCCCTCTTCCACTACTTCTCCTTCCACTTCTTCTTGTTCCTCTTGTTCTCCTTTCTCTTCTCCTTCCTACGCTTCTTCTGCCTACACTACCTGTTCTTACTCCCCTTCTTCTTCTCCTCCTTATTCCACTTCTTCTTCCTCCTCCCTTGCCTTGCTTTCCTTCTTCTCTTCTCCCTCTTCCACTACTTCTCCTTCTACTTATTTTTCTTCCTCTTGTTCTCCTTCTACTTATTTTTCTTCCTCTTGTTCTCCTTCTTCCACTTCTTCTTCTTCATCCCCTATCCTTCCACTACTTCTTCTTCTTCCTGTTTCTCTCATTCTTAAACCTCTTCTTCTTCTTCAGTTCCTGTTGTTCTCCTTCTTCCAGTTTTACTTCTTCCTCTCCTTATTGTTCTTCCACTTCTTCTTCTTCTTCTTCCTCTTTTTCTCCTTCTTCCACTTATTCTCGTCAGCTCCTTCTTCTTCTACCCTTTCCTTCGTCTTTTCCCTCTTTTTCTCCTTCTTCTGCTTCCACTTGCATTTCTACCTCTTGTTCTCCTTCTACCACTTCTTCTGCATCATCCCCACTCCTTCAACTTCTTCTTCTTCTTCATATTATTCACGTTTTCCCACTTCTGCTGCTTCCACTTGTTCTTCTTTTTCCTTCTCTTCTCCTTCTTGCGCTTCTTCTGCCTACCCTACCTCTTCTTCCTCCCCTTCGTCTTCTCCTCCTTCTTCTACTTCTTCTTCCTCCTCCCAGTCCTTGCATTCGTTCTTCTTCCTCTTCTCCCTCTTCCACTACTTCTCCTTCCACTTCTTCTTCTTCCTCTTTTTCTTCTTTCTCTTCTCCTTCCTGCGCTTCTTTTGCCTACACTACCTGCTCTTACTCCCCTTCTTCTTCTCCTCCTTATTCCACTTCTTCTTCCTCCTCCCATTCTCCTTCTTCGACTTCTCCTTCTTCATCCCCTCTCATTGCACTACTTCCTCCTATTCCTCTTGTTCTCCTTCTACCACTTCTTCTCCTTCCACTTGTTGTTCTTCTTCTTTTTTGTCTCTTTCTTCCACTTCTTCTGCATACACTTCTTCTTTTTCCTCTTCGTCCATTTCTTCCCCTTCCACTACTTCTTCTTCTTCCCTTTCCTTCTTCTTCTTCCTCTTTTTCTCCATCCCCCACTTCTTTTCCTTCCAATTGTTGCTCTTCCTCTTCTTCTCCTTCCCCCAAATCTTCTGGTTACACTTCTTCTTCTTCTTCCTCTTCTCCTCCATATTCCACTTCTTCTGCTTCTTCTTCCCTTCCTTTCCTCTCCTTCTTCCCCTTCCTCCTGTTCTCCTCCTTCCAGTTCTTCTTCTTCATCCCACCTTCTTCCACTACTTCTGCTTCCTCCTCTTGTTCACCCTCTTCCACTTCTTCTCTTTCCACATCTTTTTCTTCTTCCTTTTCTTCTCGTTCTTCATATTCTTCTGCTTTATCTCCTTCTGCTTTATCTCGTTCTTCACTTTCTTCCACTTCTCCTGCCTCCTCTTGTTCTCCTTCTTCCACTTCTTCTTCATCATCCCCACTCCTTCAACTACTTCTTCTTCCTCTTGTTCACCGTCTTCCACTTTTGCTGCTTCCACTTGTTCTTCTTCTTCCTTCGGTTCTCCTTCTTGCACTTCTTCTAGTTACACTACCTCTTCTTCCTCCCCTTATTCTTCTCCTCCTTCTTCCACTTCTTTCTCCTCCTCCCTTGCCTTGCTTTCCTTCTTCTTACTCTTCTCCCTCTTCCACTACTTCTCCTTCCACTTCTTCTTCTTCCTCTTCTTCTCGATCTTCCACTTTGTCTTCTTCATCCCCTTTCCTTCCACTGCTTCTTCTTCTTCCCCTTTTTCTCATTCTTCCACTTCTTCTTCTTCTTCTTATTGTTCTCCTTCTTCCACTTCCACTTCTTCCACTTCCTCTCGTTCTTCCACTTCTTCTTCTTCCTCTTCTTCTCCTTCTTCCACTTCTTCTTCTTGATCCCCTCTCATTCCACTACTTTGTCATGTTCCTCTTGTTCTCCTTCTACCACTTCTTCTGCTTCCACTTGTTGTTCTTCTTCTTTTTCATCTCCTTCTTCCACTTCTTCTACTTACACTTCTTCTTCTTCCTCTTTTTTTCATTATTCCACTTGTTCTTCTTCTTCCTATTGTTCTCTTTCTTCCACTTGCACTTCTTCCTCTTCTTCTCCTTCTTCCACTTCTTCTTCCTCCTCCTGTTCTCCTTGTTCCACTTTTTCTTCTTGATCCCCTCTCATTCCACTACTGCCTCCTGTTCCTCTTGTTCTCCTTCTACCACTTCTTCTTCTTCCACTTGTTGTTCTTCTTCTTTTTTGTCTCTTTCTTCAACTTCTTCTGCTTACACTTCTTCTTCTTCCTCTTCTTCCATTTCTTCTCCTTCCAATACTTCTTCTTCTTCCCTTTCCTTCTTCTCCTTCCTCTTTTTCTCCATCCCCCACTTTTTTCCTTCCAATTGTTTCTCTTCCTCTTCTTCTCCTTCCCCCAAATCTTCTGCTTACACTTCTTCTGCTTCATCTTCCCTTCCTTTCCTCTCCTTTTTCCTCTTCCTCCTTCTCTCCTTCTTCCAGTTCTTCTTCTTCATCCCACCTTCTTCCACTACTTTTTCTTCCTCCTTTTGTTCACCCTCTTCCACTTCTTCTCTTTCGACATCTTCTTCTTCTTCCTTTTCTTCTCCTTCTTCCAATTCTTCTGCTTACTCTCCTTCTTCTTCCCCTTCTTATCATTCTTCCACTTCTCTTGCCTCCTCTTGTTCTCTTTCTTCCACTTCTTCTTTATCCTCTCCTCTCCTTCTTTTTCTTCCTCTTTATCTCTTTCTTCTTCTTCCCTTCCCTTCGTCTTCTCCCTCTTTTTCTCCTTCCTCTGCTTCCACTTGCATTCCTACCTCTTGTTCTCCTTCTACCACTTCTTCTTCATCATCCCCATTCCTTCAACTACTTCTTCTTCTTCCTCTTGTTGATCTTCTTCCACTTCTGCTGCTTCCACTTGTTCTTCTTTTTCCTTCTCTTCTCCTTCTTGCGCTTTTTCTGCCTACACTACCTCTTCTTCCTCCCCTTCGTCTTGTCCTCCTTCTTCTACTTCTTCTTCCCCCTCCCAGCCCTTGCATTCGTTCTTCTTACTCTTCTCCCTCTTCCACTACTTCTCCTTCCACTTCTTCTTGTTCCTCTTGTTCTCCTTTCTCTTCTCCTTCCTACGCTTCTTCTGCCTACACTACCTGTTCTTACTCCCCTTCTTCTTCTCCTCCTTATTCCACTTCTTCTTCCTCCTCCCTTGCCTTGCTTTCCTTCTTCTCTTCTCCCTCTTCCACTACTTCTCCTTCTACTTATTTTTCTTCCTCTTGTTCTCCTTCTACTTATTTTTCTTCCTCTTGTTCTCCTTCTTCCACTTCTTCTTCTTCATCCCCTATCCTTCCACTACTTCTTCTTCTTCCTGTTTCTCTCATTCTTAAACCTCTTCTTCTTCTTCAGTTCCTGTTGTTCTCCTTCTTCCAGTTTTACTTCTTCCTCTCCTTATTGTTCTTCCACTTCTTCTTCTTCTTCTTCCTCTTTTTCTCCTTCTTCCACTTATTCTCGTCAGCTCCTTCTTCTTCTACCCTTTCCTTCGTCTTTTCCCTCTTTTTCTCCTTCTTCTGCTTCCACTTGCATTTCTACCTCTTGTTCTCCTTCTACCACTTCTTCTGCATCATCCCCACTCCTTCAACTTCTTCTTCTTCTTCATATTATTCACGTTTTCCCACTTCTGCTGCTTCCACTTGTTCTTCTTTTTCCTTCTCTTCTCCTTCTGGCGCTTCTTCTGCCTACCCTACCTCTTCTTCCTCCCCTTCGTCTTCTCCTCCTTCTTCTACTTCTTCTTCCTCCTCCCAGTCCTTGCATTCGTTCTTCTTCCTCTTCTCCCTCTTCCACTACTTCTCCTTCCACTTCTTCTTCTTCCTCTTTTTCTTCTTTCTCTTCTCCTTCCTGCGCTTCTTTTGCCTACACTATCTGCTCTTACTCCCCTTCTTCTTCTCCTCCTTATTCCACTTCTTCTTCCTCCTCCCATTCTCCTTCTTCGACTTCTCCTTCTTCATCCCCTCTCATTGCACTACTTCCTCCTATTCCTCTTGTTCTCCTTCTACCACTTCTTCTCCTTCCACTTGTTGTTCTTCTTCTTTTTTGTCTCTTTCTTCCACTTCTTCTGCATACACTTCTTCTTTTTCCTCTTCGTCCATTTCTTCCCCTTCCACTACTTCTTCTTCTTCCCTTTCCTTCTTCTTCTTCCTCTTTTTCTCCATCCCCCACTTCTTTTCCTTCCAATTGTTGCTCTTCCTCTTCTTCTCCTTCCCCCAAATCTTCTGGTTACACTTCTTCTTCTTCTTCCTCTTCTCCTCCATATTCCACTTCTTCTGCTTCTTCTTCCCTTCCTTTCCTCTCCTTCTTCCCCTTCCTCCTGTTCTCCTCCTTCCAGTTCTTCTTCTTCATCCCACCTTCTTCCACTACTTCTGCTTCCTCCTCTTGTTCACCCTCTTCCACTTCTTCTCTTTCCACATCTTTTTCTTCTTCCTTTTCTTCTCGTTCTTCATATTCTTCTGCTTTATCTCCTTCTGCTTTATCTCGTTCTTCACTTTCTTCCACTTCTCCTGCCTCCTCTTGTTCTCCTTCTTCCACTTCTTCTTCATCATCCCCACTCCTTCAACTACTTCTTCTTCCTCTTGTTCACCGTCTTCCACTTTTGCTGCTTCCACTTGTTCTTCTTCTTCCTTCGGTTCTCCTTCTTGCACTTCTTCTAGTTACACTACCTCTTCTTCCTCCCCTTATTCTTCTCCTCCTTCTTCCACTTCTTTCTCCTCCTCCCTTGCCTTGCTTTCCTTCTTCTTACTCTTCTCCCTCTTCCACTACTTCTCCTTCCACTTCTTCTTCTTCCTCTTCTTCTCGATCTTCCACTTTGTCTTCTTCATCCCCTTTCCTTCCACTGCTTCTTCTTCTTCCCCTTTTTCTCATTCTTCCACTTCTTCTTCTTCTTCTTATTGTTCTCCTTCTTCCACTTCCACTTCTTCCACTTCCTCTCGTTCTTCCACTTCTTCTTCTTCCTCTTCTTCTCCTTCTTCCACTTCTTCTTCTTGATCCCCTCTCATTCCACTACTTTGTCATGTTCCTCTTGTTCTCCTTCTACCACTTCTTCTGCTTCCACTTGTTGTTCTTCTTCTTTTTCATCTCCTTCTTCCACTTCTTCTACTTACACTTCTTCTTCTTCCTCTTTTTTTCATTATTCCACTTGTTCTTCTTCTTCCTATTGTTCTCTTTCTTCCACTTGCACTTCTTCCTCTTCTTCTCCTTCTTCCACTTCTTCTTCCTCCTCCTGTTCTCCTTGTTCCACTTTTTCTTCTTGATCCCCTCTCATTCCACTACTGCCTCCTGTTCCTCTTGTTCTCCTTCTACCACTTCTTCTTCTTCCACTTGTTGTTCTTCTTCTTTTTTGTCTCTTTCTTCAACTTCTTCTGCTTACACTTCTTCTTCTTCCTCTTCTTCCATTTCTTCTCCTTCCAATACTTCTTCTTCTTCCCTTTCCTTCTTCTCCTTCCTCTTTTTCTCCATCCCCCACTTTTTTCCTTCCAATTGTTTCTCTTCCTCTTCTTCTCCTTCCCCCAAATCTTCTGCTTACACTTCTTCTGCTTCATCTTCCCTTCCTTTCCTCTCCTTTTTCCTCTTCCTCCTTCTCTCCTTCTTCCAGTTCTTCTTCTTCATCCCACCTTCTTCCACTACTTTTTCTTCCTCCTTTTGTTCACCCTCTTTCACTTCTTCTCTTTCGACATCTTCTTCTTCTTCCTTTTCTTCTCCTTCTTCCAATTCTTCTGCTTACTCTCCTTCTTCTTCCCCTTCTTATCATTCTTCCACTTCTCTTGCCTCCTCTTGTTCTCTTTCTTCCACTTCTTCTTTATCCTCTCCTCTCCTTCTTTTTCTTCCTCTTTATCTCTTTCTTCTTCTTCCCTTCCCTTCGTCTTCTCCCTCTTTTTCTCCTTCCTCTGCTTCCACTTGCATTCCTACCTCTTGTTCTCCTTCTACCACTTCTTCTTCATCATCCCCATTCCTTCAACTACTTCTTCTTCTTCCTCTTGTTGATCTTCTTCCACTTCTGCTGCTTCCACTTGTTCTTCTTTTTCCTTCTCTTCTCCTTCTTGCGCTTTTTCTGCCTACACTACCTCTTCTTCCTCCCCTTCGTCTTGTCCTCCTTCTTCTACTTCTTCTTCCCCCTCCCAGCCCTTGCATTCGTTCTTCTTACTCTTCTCCCTCTTCCACTACTTCTCCTTCCACTTCTTCTTGTTCCTCTTGTTCTCCTTTCTCTTCTCCTTCCTACGCTTCTTCTGCCTACACTACCTGTTCTTACTCCCCTTCTTCTTCTCCTCCTTATTCCACTTCTTCTTCCTCCTCCCTTGCCTTGCTTTCCTTCTTCTCTTCTCCCTCTTCCACTACTTCTCCTTCTACTTATTTTTCTTCCTCTTGTTCTCCTTCTACTTATTTTTCTTCCTCTTGTTCTCCTTCTTCCACTTCTTCTTCTTCATCCCCTATCCTTCCACTACTTCTTCTTCTTCCTGTTTCTCTCATTCTTAAACCTCTTCTTCTTCTTCAGTTCCTGTTGTTCTCCTTCTTCCAGTTTTACTTCTTCCTCTCCTTATTGTTCTTCCACTTCTTCTTCTTCTTCTTCCTCTTTTTCTCCTTCTTCCACTTATTCTCGTCAGCTCCTTCTTCTTCTACCCTTTCCTTCGTCTTTTCCCTCTTTTTCTCCTTCTTCTGCTTCCACTTGCATTTCTACCTCTTGTTCTCCTTCTACCACTTCTTCTGCATCATCCCCACTCCTTCAACTTCTTCTTCTTCTTCATATTATTCACGTTTTCCCACTTCTGCTGCTTCCACTTGTTCTTCTTTTTCCTTCTCTTCTCCTTCTTGCGCTTCTTCTGCCTACCCTACCTCTTCTTCCTCCCCTTCGTCTTCTCCTCCTTCTTCTACTTCTTCTTCCTCCTCCCAGTCCTTGCATTCGTTCTTCTTCCTCTTCTCCCTCTTCCACTACTTCTCCTTCCACTTCTTCTTCTTCCTCTTTTTCTTCTTTCTCTTCTCCTTCCTGCGCTTCTTTTGCCTACACTACCTGCTCTTACTCCCCTTCTTCTTCTCCTCCTTATTCCACTTCTTCTTCCTCCTCCCATTCTCCTTCTTCGACTTCTCCTTCTTCATCCCCTCTCATTGCACTACTTCCTCCTATTCCTCTTGTTCTCCTTCTACCACTTCTTCTCCTTCCACTTGTTGTTCTTCTTCTTTTTTGTCTCTTTCTTCCACTTCTTCTGCATACACTTCTTCTTTTTCCTCTTCGTCCATTTCTTCCCCTTCCACTACTTCTTCTTCTTCCCTTTCCTTCTTCTTCTTCCTCTTTTTCTCCATCCCCCACTTCTTTTCCTTCCAATTGTTGCTCTTCCTCTTCTTCTCCTTCCCCCAAATCTTCTGGTTACACTTCTTCTTCTTCTTCCTCTTCTCCTCCATATTCCACTTCTTCTGCTTCTTCTTCCCTTCCTTTCCTCTCCTTCTTCCCCTTCCTCCTGTTCTCCTCCTTCCAGTTCTTCTTCTTCATCCCACCTTCTTCCACTACTTCTGCTTCCTCCTCTTGTTCACCCTCTTCCACTTCTTCTCTTTCCACATCTTTTTCTTCTTCCTTTTCTTCTCGTTCTTCATATTCTTCTGCTTTATCTCCTTCTGCTTTATCTCGTTCTTCACTTTCTTCCACTTCTCCTGCCTCCTCTTGTTCTCCTTCTTCCACTTCTTCTTCATCATCCCCACTCCTTCAACTACTTCTTCTTCCTCTTGTTCACCGTCTTCCACTTTTGCTGCTTCCACTTGTTCTTCTTCTTCCTTCGGTTCTCCTTCTTGCACTTCTTCTAGTTACACTACCTCTTCTTCCTCCCCTTATTCTTCTCCTCCTTCTTCCACTTCTTTCTCCTCCTCCCTTGCCTTGCTTTCCTTCTTCTTACTCTTCTCCCTCTTCCACTACTTCTCCTTCCACTTCTTCTTCTTCCTCTTCTTCTCGATCTTCCACTTTGTCTTCTTCATCCCCTTTCCTTCCACTGCTTCTTCTTCTTCCCCTTTTTCTCATTCTTCCACTTCTTCTTCTTCTTCTTATTGTTCTCCTTCTTCCACTTCCACTTCTTCCACTTCCTCTCGTTCTTCCACTTCTTCTTCTTCCTCTTCTTCTCCTTCTTCCACTTCTTCTTCTTGATCCCCTCTCATTCCACTACTTTGTCATGTTCCTCTTGTTCTCCTTCTACCACTTCTTCTGCTTCCACTTGTTGTTCTTCTTCTTTTTCATCTCCTTCTTCCACTTCTTCTACTTACACTTCTTCTTCTTCCTCTTTTTTTCATTATTCCACTTGTTCTTCTTCTTCCTATTGTTCTCTTTCTTCCACTTGCACTTCTTCCTCTTCTTCTCCTTCTTCCACTTCTTCTTCCTCCTCCTGTTCTCCTTGTTCCACTTTTTCTTCTTGATCCCCTCTCATTCCACTACTGCCTCCTGTTCCTCTTGTTCTCCTTCTACCACTTCTTCTTCTTCCACTTGTTGTTCTTCTTCTTTTTTGTCTCTTTCTTCAACTTCTTCTGCTTACACTTCTTCTTCTTCCTCTTCTTCCATTTCTTCTCCTTCCAATACTTCTTCTTCTTCCCTTTCCTTCTTCTCCTTCCTCTTTTTCTCCATCCCCCACTTTTTTCCTTCCAATTGTTTCTCTTCCTCTTCTTCTCCTTCCCCCAAATCTTCTGCTTACACTTCTTCTGCTTCATCTTCCCTTCCTTTCCTCTCCTTTTTCCTCTTCCTCCTTCTCTCCTTCTTCCAGTTCTTCTTCTTCATCCCACCTTCTTCCACTACTTTTTCTTCCTCCTTTTGTTCACCCTCTTCCACTTCTTCTCTTTCGACATCTTCTTCTTCTTCCTTTTCTTCTCCTTCTTCCAATTCTTCTGCTTACTCTCCTTCTTCTTCCCCTTCTTATCATTCTTCCACTTCTCTTGCCTCCTCTTGTTCTCTTTCTTCCACTTCTTCTTTATCCTCTCCTCTCCTTCTTTTTCTTCCTCTTTATCTCTTTCTTCTTCTTCCCTTCCCTTCGTCTTCTCCCTCTTTTTCTCCTTCCTCTGCTTCCACTTGCATTCCTACCTCTTGTTCTCCTTCTACCACTTCTTCTTCATCATCCCCATTCCTTCAACTACTTCTTCTTCTTCCTCTTGTTGATCTTCTTCCACTTCTGCTGCTTCCACTTGTTCTTCTTTTTCCTTCTCTTCTCCTTCTTGCGCTTTTTCTGCCTACACTACCTCTTCTTCCTCCCCTTCGTCTTGTCCTCCTTCTTCTACTTCTTCTTCCCCCTCCCAGCCCTTGCATTCGTTCTTCTTACTCTTCTCCCTCTTCCACTACTTCTCCTTCCACTTCTTCTTGTTCCTCTTGTTCTCCTTTCTCTTCTCCTTCCTACGCTTCTTCTGCCTACACTACCTGTTCTTACTCCCCTTCTTCTTCTCCTCCTTATTCCACTTCTTCTTCCTCCTCCCTTGCCTTGCTTTCCTTCTTCTCTTCTCCCTCTTCCACTACTTCTCCTTCTACTTATTTTTCTTCCTCTTGTTCTCCTTCTACTTATTTTTCTTCCTCTTGTTCTCCTTCTTCCACTTCTTCTTCTTCATCCCCTATCCTTCCACTACTTCTTCTTCTTCCTGTTTCTCTCATTCTTAAACCTCTTCTTCTTCTTCAGTTCCTGTTGTTCTCCTTCTTCCAGTTTTACTTCTTCCTCTCCTTATTGTTCTTCCACTTCTTCTTCTTCTTCTTCCTCTTTTTCTCCTTCTTCCACTTATTCTCGTCAGCTCCTTCTTCTTCTACCCTTTCCTTCGTCTTTTCCCTCTTTTTCTCCTTCTTCTGCTTCCACTTGCATTTCTACCTCTTGTTCTCCTTCTACCACTTCTTCTGCATCATCCCCACTCCTTCAACTTCTTCTTCTTCTTCATATTATTCACGTTTTCCCACTTCTGCTGCTTCCACTTGTTCTTCTTTTTCCTTCTCTTCTCCTTCTTGCGCTTCTTCTGCCTACCCTACCTCTTCTTCCTCCCCTTCGTCTTCTCCTCCTTCTTCTACTTCTTCTTCCTCCTCCCAGTCCTTGCATTCGTTCTTCTTCCTCTTCTCCCTCTTCCACTACTTCTCCTTCCACTTCTTCTTCTTCCTCTTTTTCTTCTTTCTCTTCTCCTTCTTGCGCTTCTTTTGCCTACACTACCTGCTCTTACTCCCCTTCTTCTTCTCCTCCTTATTCCACTTCTTCTTCCTCCTCCCATTCTCCTTCTTCGACTTCTCCTTCTTCATCCCCTCTCATTGCACTACTTCCTCCTATTCCTCTTGTTCTCCTTCTACCACTTCTTCTCCTTCCACTTGTTGTTCTTCTTCTTTTTTGTCTCTTTCTTCCACTTCTTCTGCATACACTTCTTCTTTTTCCTCTTCGTCCATTTCTTCCCCTTCCACTACTTCTTCTTCTTCCCTTTCCTTCTTCTTCTTCCTCTTTTTCTCCATCCCCCACTTCTTTTCCTTCCAATTGTTGCTCTTCCTCTTCTTCTCCTTCCCCCAAATCTTCTGGTTACACTTCTTCTTCTTCTTCCTCTTCTCCTCCATATTCCACTTCTTCTGCTTCTTCTTCCCTTCCTTTCCTCTCCTTCTTCCCCTTCCTCCTGTTCTCCTCCTTCCAGTTCTTCTTCTTCATCCCACCTTCTTCCACTACTTCTGCTTCCTCCTCTTGTTCACCCTCTTCCACTTCTTCTCTTTCCACATCTTTTTCTTCTTCCTTTTCTTCTCGTTCTTCATATTCTTCTGCTTTATCTCCTTCTGCTTTATCTCGTTCTTCACTTTCTTCCACTTCTCCTGCCTCCTCTTGTTCTCCTTCTTCCACTTCTTCTTCATCATCCCCACTCCTTCAACTACTTCTTCTTCCTCTTGTTCACCGTCTTCCACTTTTGCTGCTTCCACTTGTTCTTCTTCTTCCTTCGGTTCTCCTTCTTGCACTTCTTCTAGTTACACTACCTCTTCTTCCTCCCCTTATTCTTCTCCTCCTTCTTCCACTTCTTTCTCCTCCTCCCTTGCCTTGCTTTCCTTCTTCTTACTCTTCTCCCTCTTCCACTACTTCTCCTTCCACTTCTTCTTCTTCCTCTTCTTCTCGATCTTCCACTTTGTCTTCTTCATCCCCTTTCCTTCCACTGCTTCTTCTTCTTCCCCTTTTTCTCATTCTTCCACTTCTTCTTCTTCTTCTTATTGTTCTCCTTCTTCCACTTCCACTTCTTCCACTTCCTCTCGTTCTTCCACTTCTTCTTCTTCCTCTTCTTCTCCTTCTTCCACTTCTTCTTCTTGATCCCCTCTCATTCCACTACTTTGTCATGTTCCTCTTGTTCTCCTTCTACCACTTCTTCTGCTTCCACTTGTTGTTCTTCTTCTTTTTCATCTCCTTCTTCCACTTCTTCTACTTACACTTCTTCTTCTTCCTCTTTTTTTCATTATTCCACTTGTTCTTCTTCTTCCTATTGTTCTCTTTCTTCCACTTGCACTTCTTCCTCTTCTTCTCCTTCTTCCACTTCTTCTTCCTCCTCCTGTTCTCCTTGTTCCACTTTTTCTTCTTGATCCCCTCTCATTCCACTACTGCCTCCTGTTCCTCTTGTTCTCCTTCTACCACTTCTTCTTCTTCCACTTGTTGTTCTTCTTCTTTTTTGTCTCTTTCTTCAACTTCTTCTGCTTACACTTCTTCTTCTTCCTCTTCTTCCATTTCTTCTCCTTCCAATACTTCTTCTTCTTCCCTTTCCTTCTTCTCCTTCCTCTTTTTCTCCATCCCCCACTTTTTTCCTTCCAATTGTTTCTCTTCCTCTTCTTCTCCTTCCCCCAAATCTTCTGCTTACACTTCTTCTGCTTCATCTTCCCTTCCTTTCCTCTCCTTTTTCCTCTTCCTCCTTCTCTCCTTCTTCCAGTTCTTCTTCTTCATCCCACCTTCTTCCACTACTTTTTCTTCCTCCTTTTGTTCACCCTCTTCCACTTCTTCTCTTTCGACATCTTCTTCTTCTTCCTTTTCTTCTCCTTCTTCCAATTCTTCTGCTTACTCTCCTTCTTCTTCCCCTTCTTATCATTCTTCCACTTCTCTTGCCTCCTCTTGTTCTCTTTCTTCCACTTCTTCTTTATCCTCTCCTCTCCTTCTTTTTCTTCCTCTTTATCTCTTTCTTCTTCTTCCCTTCCCTTCGTCTTCTCCCTCTTTTTCTCCTTCCTCTGCTTCCACTTGCATTCCTACCTCTTGTTCTCCTTCTACCACTTCTTCTTCATCATCCCCATTCCTTCAACTACTTCTTCTTCTTCCTCTTGTTGATCTTCTTCCACTTCTGCTGCTTCCACTTGTTCTTCTTTTTCCTTCTCTTCTCCTTCTTGCGCTTTTTCTACCTACACTACCTCTTCTTCCTCCCCTTCGTCTTGTCCTCCTTCTTCTACTTCTTCTTCCCCCTCCCAGCCCTTGCATTCGTTCTTCTTACTCTTCTCCCTCTTCCACTACTTCTCCTTCCACTTCTTCTTGTTCCTCTTGTTCTCCTTTCTCTTCTCCTTCCTACGCTTCTTCTGCCTACACTACCTGTTCTTACTCCCCTTCTTCTTCTCCTCCTTATTCCACTTCTTCTTCCTCCTCCCTTGCCTTGCTTTCCTTCTTCTCTTCTCCCTCTTCCACTACTTCTCCTTCTACTTATTTTTCTTCCTCTTGTTCTCCTTCTACTTATTTTTCTTCCTCTTGTTCTCCTTCTTCCACTTCTTCTTCTTCATCCCCTATCCTTCCACTACTTCTTCTTCTTCCTGTTTCTCTCATTCTTAAACCTCTTCTTCTTCTTCAGTTCCTGTTGTTCTCCTTCTTCCAGTTTTACTTCTTCCTCTCCTTATTGTTCTTCCACTTCTTCTTCTTCTTCTTCCTCTTTTTCTCCTTCTTCCACTTATTCTCGTCAGCTCCTTCTTCTTCTACCCTTTCCTTCGTCTTTTCCCTCTTTTTCTCCTTCTTCTGCTTCCACTTGCATTTCTACCTCTTGTTCTCCTTCTACCACTTCTTCTGCATCATCCCCACTCCTTCAACTTCTTCTTCTTCTTCATATTATTCACGTTTTCCCACTTCTGCTGCTTCCACTTGTTCTTCTTTTTCCTTCTCTTCTCCTTCTTGCGCTTCTTCTGCCTACCCTACCTCTTCTTCCTCCCCTTCGTCTTCTCCTCCTTCTTCTACTTCTTCTTCCTCCTCCCAGTCCTTGCATTCGTTCTTCTTCCTCTTCTCCCTCTTCCACTACTTCTCCTTCCACTTCTTCTTCTTCCTCTTTTTCTTCTTTCTCTTCTCCTTCCTGCGCTTCTTTTGCCTACACTACCTGCTCTTACTCCCCTTCTTCTTCTCCTCCTTATTCCACTTCTTCTTCCTCCTCCCATTCTCCTTCTTCGACTTCTCCTTCTTCATCCCCTCTCATTGCACTACTTCCTCCTATTCCTCTTGTTCTCCTTCTACCACTTCTTCTCCTTCCACTTGTTGTTCTTCTTCTTTTTTGTCTCTTTCTTCCACTTCTTCTGCATACACTTCTTCTTTTTCCTCTTCGTCCATTTCTTCCCCTTCCACTACTTCTTCTTCTTCCCTTTCCTTCTTCTTCTTCCTCTTTTTCTCCATCCCCCACTTCTTTTCCTTCCAATTGTTGCTCTTCCTCTTCTTCTCCTTCCCCCAAATCTTCTGGTTACACTTCTTCTTCTTCTTCCTCTTCTCCTCCATATTCCACTTCTTCTGCTTCTTCTTCCCTTCCTTTCCTCTCCTTCTTCCCCTTCCTCCTGTTCTCCTCCTTCCAGTTCTTCTTCTTCATCCCACCTTCTTCCACTACTTCTGCTTCCTCCTCTTGTTCACCCTCTTCCACTTCTTCTCTTTCCACATCTTTTTCTTCTTCCTTTTCTTCTCGTTCTTCATATTCTTCTGCTTTATCTCCTTCTGCTTTATCTCGTTCTTCACTTTCTTCCACTTCTCCTGCCTCCTCTTGTTCTCCTTCTTCCACTTCTTCTTCATCATCCCCACTCCTTCAACTACTTCTTCTTCCTCTTGTTCACCGTCTTCCACTTTTGCTGCTTCCACTTGTTCTTCTTCTTCCTTCGGTTCTCCTTCTTGCACTTCTTCTAGTTACACTACCTCTTCTTCCTCCCCTTATTCTTCTCCTCCTTCTTCCACTTCTTTCTCCTCCTCCCTTGCCTTGCTTTCCTTCTTCTTACTCTTCTCCCTCTTCCACTACTTCTCCTTCCACTTCTTCTTCTTCCTCTTCTTCTCGATCTTCCACTTTGTCTTCTTCATCCCCTTTCCTTCCACTGCTTCTTCTTCTTCCCCTTTTTCTCATTCTTCCACTTCTTCTTCTTCTTCTTATTGTTCTCCTTCTTCCACTTGCACTTCTTCCACTTCCTCTCGTTCTTCCACTTCTTCTTCTTCCTCTTCTTCTCCTTCTTCCACTTCTTCTTCTTGATCCCCTCTCATTCCACTACTTTGTCATGTTCCTCTTGTTCTCCTTCTACCACTTCTTCTGCTTCCACTTGTTGTTCTTCTTCTTTTTCATCTCCTTCTTCCACTTCTTCTACTTACACTTCTTCTTCTTCCTCTTTTTTTCATTATTCCACTTGTTCTTCTTCTTCCTATTGTTCTCTTTCTTCCACTTGCACTTCTTCCTCTTCTTCTCCTTCTTCCACTTCTTCTTCCTCCTCCTGTTCTCCTTGTTCCACTTTTTCTTCTTGATCCCCTCTCATTCCACTACTGCCTCCTGTTCCTCTTGTTCTCCTTCTACCACTTCTTCTTCTTCCACTTGTTGTTCTTCTTCTTTTTTGTCTCTTTCTTCAACTTCTTCTGCTTACACTTCTTCTTCTTCCTCTTCTTCCATTTCTTCTCCTTCCAATACTTCTTCTTCTTCCCTTTCCTTCTTCTCCTTCCTCTTTTTCTCCATCCCCCACTTTTTTCCTTCCAATTGTTTCTCTTCCTCTTCTTCTCCTTCCCCCAAATCTTCTGCTTACACTTCTTCTGCTTCATCTTCCCTTCCTTTCCTCTCCTTTTTCCTCTTCCTCCTTCTCTCCTTCTTCCAGTTCTTCTTCTTCATCCCACCTTCTTCCACTACTTTTTCTTCCTCCTTTTGTTCACCCTCTTCCACTTCTTCTCTTTCGACATCTTCTTCTTCTTCCTTTTCTTCTCCTTCTTCCAATTCTTCTGCTTACTCTCCTTCTTCTTCCCCTTCTTATCATTCTTCCACTTCTCTTGCCTCCTCTTGTTCTCTTTCTTCCACTTCTTCTTTATCCTCTCCTCTCCTTCTTTTTCTTCCTCTTTATCTCTTTCTTCTTCTTCCCTTCCCTTCGTCTTCTCCCTCTTTTTCTCCTTCCTCTGCTTCCACTTGCATTCCTACCTCTTGTTCTCCTTCTACCACTTCTTCTTCATCATCCCCATTCCTTCAACTACTTCTTCTTCTTCCTCTTGTTGATCTTCTTCCACTTCTGCTGCTTCCACTTGTTCTTCTTTTTCCTTCTCTTCTCCTTCTTGCGCTTTTTCTGCCTACACTACCTCTTCTTCCTCCCCTTCGTCTTGTCCTCCTTCTTCTACTTCTTCTTCCCCCTCCCAGCCCTTGCATTCGTTCTTCTTACTCTTCTCCCTCTTCCACTACTTCTCCTTCCACTTCTTCTTGTTCCTCTTGTTCTCCTTTCTCTTCTCCTTCCTACGCTTCTTCTGCCTACACTACCTGTTCTTACTCCCCTTCTTCTTCTCCTCCTTATTCCACTTCTTCTTCCTCCTCCCTTGCCTTGCTTTCCTTCTTCTCTTCTCCCTCTTCCACTACTTCTCCTTCTACTTATTTTTCTTCCTCTTGTTCTCCTTCTACTTATTTTTCTTCCTCTTGTTCTCCTTCTTCCACTTCTTCTTCTTCATCCCCTATCCTTCCACTACTTCTTCTTCTTCCTGTTTCTCTCATTCTTAAACCTCTTCTTCTTCTTCAGTTCCTGTTGTTCTCCTTCTTCCAGTTTTACTTCTTCCTCTCCTTATTGTTCTTCCACTTCTTCTTCTTCTTCTTCCTCTTTTTCTCCTTCTTCCACTTATTCTCGTCAGCTCCTTCTTCTTCTACCCTTTCCTTCGTCTTTTCCCTCTTTTTCTCCTTCTTCTGCTTCCACTTGCATTTCTACCTCTTGTTCTCCTTCTACCACTTCTTCTGCATCATCCCCACTCCTTCAACTTCTTCTTCTTCTTCATATTATTCACGTTTTCCCACTTCTGCTGCTTCCACTTGTTCTTCTTTTTCCTTCTCTTCTCCTTCTTGCGCTTCTTCTGCCTACCCTACCTCTTCTTCCTCCCCTTCGTCTTCTCCTCCTTCTTCTACTTCTTCTTCCTCCTCCCAGTCCTTGCATTCGTTCTTCTTCCTCTTCTCCCTCTTCCACTACTTCTCCTTCCACTTCTTCTTCTTCCTCTTTTTCTTCTTTCTCTTCTCCTTCCTGCGCTTCTTTTGCCTACACTACCTGCTCTTACTCCCCTTCTTCTTCTCCTCCTTATTCCACTTCTTCTTCCTCCTCCCATTCTCCTTCTTCGACTTCTCCTTCTTCATCCCCTCTCATTGCACTACTTCCTCCTATTCCTCTTGTTCTCCTTCTACCACTTCTTCTCCTTCCACTTGTTGTTCTTCTTCTTTTTTGTCTCTTTCTTCCACTTCTTCTGCATACACTTCTTCTTTTTCCTCTTCGTCCATTTCTTCCCCTTCCACTACTTCTTCTTCTTCCCTTTCCTTCTTCTTCTTCCTCTTTTTCTCCATCCCCCACTTCTTTTCCTTCCAATTGTTGCTCTTCCTCTTCTTCTCCTTCCCCCAAATCTTCTGGTTACACTTCTTCTTCTTCTTCCTCTTCTCCTCCATATTCCACTTCTTCTGCTTCTTCTTCCCTTCCTTTCCTCTCCTTCTTCCCCTTCCTCCTGTTCTCCTCCTTCCAGTTCTTCTTCTTCATCCCACCTTCTTCCACTACTTCTGCTTCCTCCTCTTGTTCACCCTCTTCCACTTCTTCTCTTTCCACATCTTTTTCTTCTTCCTTTTCTTCTCGTTCTTCATATTCTTCTGCTTTATCTCCTTCTGCTTTATCTCGTTCTTCACTTTCTTCCACTTCTCCTGCCTCCTCTTGTTCTCCTTCTTCCACTTCTTCTTCATCATCCCCACTCCTTCAACTACTTCTTCTTCCTCTTGTTCACCGTCTTCCACTTTTGCTGCTTCCACTTGTTCTTCTTCTTCCTTCGGTTCTCCTTCTTGCACTTCTTCTAGTTACACTACCTCTTCTTCCTCCCCTTATTCTTCTCCTCCTTCTTCCACTTCTTTCTCCTCCTCCCTTGCCTTGCTTTCCTTCTTCTTACTCTTCTCCCTCTTCCACTACTTCTCCTTCCACTTCTTCTTCTTCCTCTTCTTCTCGATCTTCCACTTTGTCTTCTTCATCCCCTTTCCTTCCACTGCTTCTTCTTCTTCCCCTTTTTCTCATTCTTCCACTTCTTCTTCTTCTTCTTATTGTTCTCCTTCTTCCACTTCCACTTCTTCCACTTCCTCTCGTTCTTCCACTTCTTCTTCTTCCTCTTCTTCTCCTTCTTCCACTTCTTCTTCTTGATCCCCTCTCATTCCACTACTTTGTCATGTTCCTCTTGTTCTCCTTCTACCACTTCTTCTGCTTCCACTTGTTGTTCTTCTTCTTTTTCATCTCCTTCTTCCACTTCTTCTACTTACACTTCTTCTTCTTCCTCTTTTTTTCATTATTCCACTTGTTCTTCTTCTTCCTATTGTTCTCTTTCTTCCACTTGCACTTCTTCCTCTTCTTCTCCTTCTTCCACTTCTTCTTCCTCCTCCTGTTCTCCTTGTTCCACTTTTTCTTCTTGATCCCCTCTCATTCCACTACTGCCTCCTGTTCCTCTTGTTCTCCTTCTACCACTTCTTCTTCTTCCACTTGTTGTTCTTCTTCTTTTTTGTCTCTTTCTTCAACTTCTTCTGCTTACACTTCTTCTTCTTCCTCTTCTTCCATTTCTTCTCCTTCCAATACTTCTTCTTCTTCCCTTTCCTTCTTCTCCTTCCTCTTTTTCTCCATCCCCCACTTTTTTCCTTCCAATTGTTTCTCTTCCTCTTCTTCTCCTTCCCCCAAATCTTCTGCTTACACTTCTTCTGCTTCATCTTCCCTTCCTTTCCTCTCCTTTTTCCTCTTCCTCCTTCTCTCCTTCTTCCAGTTCTTCTTCTTCATCCCACCTTCTTCCACTACTTTTTCTTCCTCCTTTTGTTCACCCTCTTCCACTTCTTCTCTTTCGACATCTTCTTCTTCTTCCTTTTCTTCTCCTTCTTCCAATTCTTCTGCTTACTCTCCTTCTTCTTCCCCTTCTTATCATTCTTCCACTTCTCTTGCCTCCTCTTGTTCTCTTTCTTCCACTTCTTCTTTATCCTCTCCTCTCCTTCTTTTTCTTCCTCTTTATCTCTTTCTTCTTCTTCCCTTCCCTTCGTCTTCTCCCTCTTTTTCTCCTTCCTCTGCTTCCACTTGCATTCCTACCTCTTGTTCTCCTTCTACCACTTCTTCTTCATCATCCCCATTCCTTCAACTACTTCTTCTTCTTCCTCTTGTTGATCTTCTTCCACTTCTGCTGCTTCCACTTGTTCTTCTTTTTCCTTCTCTTCTCCTTCTTGCGCTTTTTCTGCCTACACTACCTCTTCTTCCTCCCCTTCGTCTTGTCCTCCTTCTTCTACTTCTTCTTCCCCCTCCCAGCCCTTGCATTCGTTCTTCTTACTCTTCTCCCTCTTCCACTACTTCTCCTTCCACTTCTTCTTGTTCCTCTTGTTCTCCTTTCTCTTCTCCTTCCTACGCTTCTTCTGCCTACACTACCTGTTCTTACTCCCCTTCTTCTTCTCCTCCTTATTCCACTTCTTCTTCCTCCTCCCTTGCCTTGCTTTCCTTCTTCTCTTCTCCCTCTTCCACTACTTCTCCTTCTACTTATTTTTCTTCCTCTTGTTCTCCTTCTACTTATTTTTCTTCCTCTTGTTCTCCTTCTTCCACTTCTTCTTCTTCATCCCCTATCCTTCCACTACTTCTTCTTCTTCCTGTTTCTCTCATTCTTAAACCTCTTCTTCTTCTTCAGTTCCTGTTGTTCTCCTTCTTCCAGTTTTACTTCTTCCTCTCCTTATTGTTCTTCCACTTCTTCTTCTTCTTCTTCCTCTTTTTCTCCTTCTTCCACTTATTCTCGTCAGCTCCTTCTTCTTCTACCCTTTCCTTCGTCTTTTCCCTCTTTTTCTCCTTCTTCTGCTTCCACTTGCATTTCTACCTCTTGTTCTCCTTCTACCACTTCTTCTGCATCATCCCCACTCCTTCAACTTCTTCTTCTTCTTCATATTATTCACGTTTTCCCACTTCTGCTGCTTCCACTTGTTCTTCTTTTTCCTTCTCTTCTCCTTCTTGCGCTTCTTCTGCCTACCCTACCTCTTCTTCCTCCCCTTCGTCTTCTCCTCCTTCTTCTACTTCTTCTTCCTCCTCCCAGTCCTTGCATTCGTTCTTCTTCCTCTTCTCCCTCTTCCACTACTTCTCCTTCCACTTCTTCTTCTTCCTCTTTTTCTTCTTTCTCTTCTCCTTCCTGCGCTTCTTTTGCCTACACTACCTGCTCTTACTCCCCTTCTTCTTCTCCTCCTTATTCCACTTCTTCTTCCTCCTCCCATTCTCCTTCTTCGACTTCTCCTTCTTCATCCCCTCTCATTGCACTACTTCCTCCTATTCCTCTTGTTCTCCTTCTACCACTTCTTCTCCTTCCACTTGTTGTTCTTCTTCTTTTTTGTCTCTTTCTTCCACTTCTTCTGCATACACTTCTTCTTTTTCCTCTTCGTCCATTTCTTCCCCTTCCACTACTTCTTCTTCTTCCCTTTCCTTCTTCTTCTTCCTCTTTTTCTCCATCCCCCACTTCTTTTCCTTCCAATTGTTGCTCTTCCTCTTCTTCTCCTTCCCCCAAATCTTCTGGTTACACTTCTTCTTCTTCTTCCTCTTCTCCTCCATATTCCACTTCTTCTGCTTCTTCTTCCCTTCCTTTCCTCTCCTTCTTCCCCTTCCTCCTGTTCTCCTCCTTCCAGTTCTTCTTCTTCATCCCACCTTCTTCCACTACTTCTGCTTCCTCCTCTTGTTCACCCTCTTCCACTTCTTCTCTTTCCACATCTTTTTCTTCTTCCTTTTCTTCTCGTTCTTCATATTCTTCTGCTTTATCTCCTTCTGCTTTATCTCGTTCTTCACTTTCTTCCACTTCTCCTGCCTCCTCTTGTTCTCCTTCTTCCACTTCTTCTTCATCATCCCCACTCCTTCAACTACTTCTTCTTCCTCTTGTTCACCGTCTTCCACTTTTGCTGCTTCCACTTGTTCTTCTTCTTCCTTCGGTTCTCCTTCTTGCACTTCTTCTAGTTACACTACCTCTTCTTCCTCCCCTTATTCTTCTCCTCCTTCTTCCACTTCTTTCTCCTCCTCCCTTGCCTTGCTTTCCTTCTTCTTACTCTTCTCCCTCTTCCACTACTTCTCCTTCCACTTCTTCTTCTTCCTCTTCTTCTCGATCTTCCACTTTGTCTTCTTCATCCCCTTTCCTTCCACTGCTTCTTCTTCTTCCCCTTTTTCTCATTCTTCCACTTCTTCTTCTTCTTCTTATTGTTCTCCTTCTTCCACTTGCACTTCTTCCACTTCCTCTCGTTCTTCCACTTCTTCTTCTTCCTCTTCTTCTCCTTCTTCCACTTCTTCTTCTTGATCCCCTCTCATTCCACTACTTTGTCATGTTCCTCTTGTTCTCCTTCTACCACTTCTTCTGCTTCCACTTGTTGTTCTTCTTCTTTTTCATCTCCTTCTTCCACTTCTTCTACTTACACTTCTTCTTCTTCCTCTTTTTTTCATTATTCCACTTGTTCTTCTTCTTCCTATTGTTCTCTTTCTTCCACTTGCACTTCTTCCTCTTCTTCTCCTTCTTCCACTTCTTCTTCCTCCTCCTGTTCTCCTTGTTCCACTTTTTCTTCTTGATCCCCTCTCATTCCACTACTGCCTCCTGTTCCTCTTGTTCTCCTTCTACCACTTCTTCTTCTTCCACTTGTTGTTCTTCTTCTTTTTTGTCTCTTTCTTCAACTTCTTCTGCTTACACTTCTTCTTCTTCCTCTTCTTCCATTTCTTCTCCTTCCAATACTTCTTCTTCTTCCCTTTCCTTCTTCTCCTTCCTCTTTTTCTCCATCCCCCACTTTTTTCCTTCCAATTGTTTCTCTTCCTCTTCTTCTCCTTCCCCCAAATCTTCTGCTTACACTTCTTCTGCTTCATCTTCCCTTCCTTTCCTCTCCTTTTTCCTCTTCCTCCTTCTCTCCTTCTTCCAGTTCTTCTTCTTCATCCCACCTTCTTCCACTACTTTTTCTTCCTCCTTTTGTTCACCCTCTTCCACTTCTTCTCTTTCGACATCTTCTTCTTCTTCCTTTTCTTCTCCTTCTTCCAATTCTTCTGCTTACTCTCCTTCTTCTTCCCCTTCTTATCATTCTTCCACTTCTCTTGCCTCCTCTTGTTCTCTTTCTTCCACTTCTTCTTTATCCTCTCCTCTCCTTCTTTTTCTTCCTCTTTATCTCTTTCTTCTTCTTCCCTTCCCTTCGTCTTCTCCCTCTTTTTCTCCTTCCTCTGCTTCCACTTGCATTCCTACCTCTTGTTCTCCTTCTACCACTTCTTCTTCATCATCCCCATTCCTTCAACTACTTCTTCTTCTTCCTCTTGTTGATCTTCTTCCACTTCTGCTGCTTCCACTTGTTCTTCTTTTTCCTTCTCTTCTCCTTCTTGCGCTTTTTCTGCCTACACTACCTCTTCTTCCTCCCCTTCGTCTTGTCCTCCTTCTTCTACTTCTTCTTCCCCCTCCCAGCCCTTGCATTCGTTCTTCTTACTCTTCTCCCTCTTCCACTACTTCTCCTTCCACTTCTTCTTGTTCCTCTTGTTCTCCTTTCTCTTCTCCTTCCTACGCTTCTTCTGCCTACACTACCTGTTCTTACTCCCCTTCTTCTTCTCCTCCTTATTCCACTTCTTCTTCCTCCTCCCTTGCCTTGCTTTCCTTCTTCTCTTCTCCCTCTTCCACTACTTCTCCTTCTACTTATTTTTCTTCCTCTTGTTCTCCTTCTACTTATTTTTCTTCCTCTTGTTCTCCTTCTTCCACTTCTTCTTCTTCATCCCCTATCCTTCCACTACTTCTTCTTCTTCCTGTTTCTCTCATTCTTAAACCTCTTCTTCTTCTTCAGTTCCTGTTGTTCTCCTTCTTCCAGTTTTACTTCTTCCTCTCCTTATTGTTCTTCCACTTCTTCTTCTTCTTCTTCCTCTTTTTCTCCTTCTTCCACTTATTCTCGTCAGCTCCTTCTTCTTCTACCCTTTCCTTCGTCTTTTCCCTCTTTTTCTCCTTCTTCTGCTTCCACTTGCATTTCTACCTCTTGTTCTCCTTCTACCACTTCTTCTGCATCATCCCCACTCCTTCAACTTCTTCTTCTTCTTCATATTATTCACGTTTTCCCACTTCTGCTGCTTCCACTTGTTCTTCTTTTTCCTTCTCTTCTCCTTCTTGCGCTTCTTCTGCCTACCCTACCTCTTCTTCCTCCCCTTCGTCTTCTCCTCCTTCTTCTACTTCTTCTTCCTCCTCCCAGTCCTTGCATTCGTTCTTCTTCCTCTTCTCCCTCTTCCACTACTTCTCCTTCCACTTCTTCTTCTTCCTCTTTTTCTTCTTTCTCTTCTCCTTCCTGCGCTTCTTTTGCCTACACTACCTGCTCTTACTCCCCTTCTTCTTCTCCTCCTTATTCCACTTCTTCTTCCTCCTCCCATTCTCCTTCTTCGACTTCTCCTTCTTCATCCCCTCTCATTGCACTACTTCCTCCTATTCCTCTTGTTCTCCTTCTACCACTTCTTCTCCTTCCACTTGTTGTTCTTCTTCTTTTTTGTCTCTTTCTTCCACTTCTTCTGCATACACTTCTTCTTTTTCCTCTTCGTCCATTTCTTCCCCTTCCACTACTTCTTCTTCTTCCCTTTCCTTCTTCTTCTTCCTCTTTTTCTCCATCCCCCACTTCTTTTCCTTCCAATTGTTGCTCTTCCTCTTCTTCTCCTTCCCCCAAATCTTCTGGTTACACTTCTTCTTCTTCTTCCTCTTCTCCTCCATATTCCACTTCTTCTGCTTCTTCTTCCCTTCCTTTCCTCTCCTTCTTCCCCTTCCTCCTGTTCTCCTCCTTCCAGTTCTTCTTCTTCATCCCACCTTCTTCCACTACTTCTGCTTCCTCCTCTTGTTCACCCTCTTCCACTTCTTCTCTTTCCACATCTTTTTCTTCTTCCTTTTCTTCTCGTTCTTCATATTCTTCTGCTTTATCTCCTTCTGCTTTATCTCGTTCTTCACTTTCTTCCACTTCTCCTGCCTCCTCTTGTTCTCCTTCTTCCACTTCTTCTTCATCATCCCCACTCCTTCAACTACTTCTTCTTCCTCTTGTTCACCGTCTTCCACTTTTGCTGCTTCCACTTGTTCTTCTTCTTCCTTCGGTTCTCCTTCTTGCACTTCTTCTAGTTACACTACCTCTTCTTCCTCCCCTTATTCTTCTCCTCCTTCTTCCACTTCTTTCTCCTCCTCCCTTGCCTTGCTTTCCTTCTTCTTACTCTTCTCCCTCTTCCACTACTTCTCCTTCCACTTCTTCTTCTTCCTCTTCTTCTCGATCTTCCACTTTGTCTTCTTCATCCCCTTTCCTTCCACTGCTTCTTCTTCTTCCCCTTTTTCTCATTCTTCCACTTCTTCTTCTTCTTCTTATTGTTCTCCTTCTTCCACTTGCACTTCTTCCACTTCCTCTCGTTCTTCCACTTCTTCTTCTTCCTCTTCTTCTCCTTCTTCCACTTCTTCTTCTTGATCCCCTCTCATTCCACTACTTTGTCATGTTCCTCTTGTTCTCCTTCTACCACTTCTTCTGCTTCCACTTGTTGTTCTTCTTCTTTTTCATCTCCTTCTTCCACTTCTTCTACTTACACTTCTTCTTCTTCCTCTTTTTTTCATTATTCCACTTGTTCTTCTTCTTCCTATTGTTCTCTTTCTTCCACTTGCACTTCTTCCTCTTCTTCTCCTTCTTCCACTTCTTCTTCCTCCTCCTGTTCTCCTTGTTCCACTTTTTCTTCTTGATCCCCTCTCATTCCACTACTGCCTCCTGTTCCTCTTGTTCTCCTTCTACCACTTCTTCTTCTTCCACTTGTTGTTCTTCTTCTTTTTTGTCTCTTTCTTCAACTTCTTCTGCTTACACTTCTTCTTCTTCCTCTTCTTCCATTTCTTCTCCTTCCAATACTTCTTCTTCTTCCCTTTCCTTCTTCTCCTTCCTCTTTTTCTCCATCCCCCACTTTTTTCCTTCCAATTGTTTCTCTTCCTCTTCTTCTCCTTCCCCCAAATCTTCTGCTTACACTTCTTCTGCTTCATCTTCCCTTCCTTTCCTCTCCTTTTTCCTCTTCCTCCTTCTCTCCTTCTTCCAGTTCTTCTTCTTCATCCCACCTTCTTCCACTACTTTTTCTTCCTCCTTTTGTTCACCCTCTTCCACTTCTTCTCTTTCGACATCTTCTTCTTCTTCCTTTTCTTCTCCTTCTTCCAATTCTTCTGCTTACTCTCCTTCTTCTTCCCCTTCTTATCATTCTTCCACTTCTCTTGCCTCCTCTTGTTCTCTTTCTTCCACTTCTTCTTTATCCTCTCCTCTCCTTCTTTTTCTTCCTCTTTATCTCTTTCTTCTTCTTCCCTTCCCTTCGTCTTCTCCCTCTTTTTCTCCTTCCTCTGCTTCCACTTGCATTCCTACCTCTTGTTCTCCTTCTACCACTTCTTCTTCATCATCCCCATTCCTTCAACTACTTCTTCTTCTTCCTCTTGTTGATCTTCTTCCACTTCTGCTGCTTCCACTTGTTCTTCTTTTTCCTTCTCTTCTCCTTCTTGCGCTTTTTCTACCTACACTACCTCTTCTTCCTCCCCTTCGTCTTGTCCTCCTTCTTCTACTTCTTCTTCCCCCTCCCAGCCCTTGCATTCGTTCTTCTTACTCTTCTCCCTCTTCCACTACTTCTCCTTCCACTTCTTCTTGTTCCTCTTGTTCTCCTTTCTCTTCTCCTTCCTACGCTTCTTCTGCCTACACTACCTGTTCTTACTCCCCTTCTTCTTCTCCTCCTTATTCCACTTCTTCTTCCTCCTCCCTTGCCTTGCTTTCCTTCTTCTCTTCTCCCTCTTCCACTACTTCTCCTTCTACTTATTTTTCTTCCTCTTGTTCTCCTTCTACTTATTTTTCTTCCTCTTGTTCTCCTTCTTCCACTTCTTCTTCTTCATCCCCTATCCTTCCACTACTTCTTCTTCTTCCTGTTTCTCTCATTCTTAAACCTCTTCTTCTTCTTCAGTTCCTGTTGTTCTCCTTCTTCCAGTTTTACTTCTTCCTCTCCTTATTGTTCTTCCACTTCTTCTTCTTCTTCTTCCTCTTTTTCTCCTTCTTCCACTTATTCTCGTCAGCTCCTTCTTCTTCTACCCTTTCCTTCGTCTTTTCCCTCTTTTTCTCCTTCTTCTGCTTCCACTTGCATTTCTACCTCTTGTTCTCCTTCTACCACTTCTTCTGCATCATCCCCACTCCTTCAACTTCTTCTTCTTCTTCATATTATTCACGTTTTCCCACTTCTGCTGCTTCCACTTGTTCTTCTTTTTCCTTCTCTTCTCCTTCTTGCGCTTCTTCTGCCTACCCTACCTCTTCTTCCTCCCCTTCGTCTTCTCCTCCTTCTTCTACTTCTTCTTCCTCCTCCCAGTCCTTGCATTCGTTCTTCTTCCTCTTCTCCCTCTTCCACTACTTCTCCTTCCACTTCTTCTTCTTCCTCTTTTTCTTCTTTCTCTTCTCCTTCCTGCGCTTCTTTTGCCTACACTACCTGCTCTTACTCCCCTTCTTCTTCTCCTCCTTATTCCACTTCTTCTTCCTCCTCCCATTCTCCTTCTTCGACTTCTCCTTCTTCATCCCCTCTCATTGCACTACTTCCTCCTATTCCTCTTGTTCTCCTTCTACCACTTCTTCTCCTTCCACTTGTTGTTCTTCTTCTTTTTTGTCTCTTTCTTCCACTTCTTCTGCATACACTTCTTCTTTTTCCTCTTCGTCCATTTCTTCCCCTTCCACTACTTCTTCTTCTTCCCTTTCCTTCTTCTTCTTCCTCTTTTTCTCCATCCCCCACTTCTTTTCCTTCCAATTGTTGCTCTTCCTCTTCTTCTCCTTCCCCCAAATCTTCTGGTTACACTTCTTCTTCTTCTTCCTCTTCTCCTCCATATTCCACTTCTTCTGCTTCTTCTTCCCTTCCTTTCCTCTCCTTCTTCCCCTTCCTCCTGTTCTCCTCCTTCCAGTTCTTCTTCTTCATCCCACCTTCTTCCACTACTTCTGCTTCCTCCTCTTGTTCACCCTCTTCCACTTCTTCTCTTTCCACATCTTTTTCTTCTTCCTTTTCTTCTCGTTCTTCATATTCTTCTGCTTTATCTCCTTCTGCTTTATCTCGTTCTTCACTTTCTTCCACTTCTCCTGCCTCCTCTTGTTCTCCTTCTTCCACTTCTTCTTCATCATCCCCACTCCTTCAACTACTTCTTCTTCCTCTTGTTCACCGTCTTCCACTTTTGCTGCTTCCACTTGTTCTTCTTCTTCCTTCGGTTCTCCTTCTTGCACTTCTTCTAGTTACACTACCTCTTCTTCCTCCCCTTATTCTTCTCCTCCTTCTTCCACTTCTTTCTCCTCCTCCCTTGCCTTGCTTTCCTTCTTCTTACTCTTCTCCCTCTTCCACTACTTCTCCTTCCACTTCTTCTTCTTCCTCTTCTTCTCGATCTTCCACTTTGTCTTCTTCATCCCCTTTCCTTCCACTGCTTCTTCTTCTTCCCCTTTTTCTCATTCTTCCACTTCTTCTTCTTCTTCTTATTGTTCTCCTTCTTCCACTTGCACTTCTTCCACTTCCTCTCGTTCTTCCACTTCTTCTTCTTCCTCTTCTTCTCCTTCTTCCACTTCTTCTTCTTGATCCCCTCTCATTCCACTACTTTGTCATGTTCCTCTTGTTCTCCTTCTACCACTTCTTCTGCTTCCACTTGTTGTTCTTCTTCTTTTTCATCTCCTTCTTCCACTTCTTCTACTTACACTTCTTCTTCTTCCTCTTTTTTTCATTATTCCACTTGTTCTTCTTCTTCCTATTGTTCTCTTTCTTCCACTTGCACTTCTTCCTCTTCTTCTCCTTCTTCCACTTCTTCTTCCTCCTCCTGTTCTCCTTGTTCCACTTTTTCTTCTTGATCCCCTCTCATTCCACTACTGCCTCCTGTTCCTCTTGTTCTCCTTCTACCACTTCTTCTTCTTCCACTTGTTGTTCTTCTTCTTTTTTGTCTCTTTCTTCAACTTCTTCTGCTTACACTTCTTCTTCTTCCTCTTCTTCCATTTCTTCTCCTTCCAATACTTCTTCTTCTTCCCTTTCCTTCTTCTCCTTCCTCTTTTTCTCCATCCCCCACTTTTTTCCTTCCAATTGTTTCTCTTCCTCTTCTTCTCCTTCCCCCAAATCTTCTGCTTACACTTCTTCTGCTTCATCTTCCCTTCCTTTCCTCTCCTTTTTCCTCTTCCTCCTTCTCTCCTTCTTCCAGTTCTTCTTCTTCATCCCACCTTCTTCCACTACTTTTTCTTCCTCCTTTTGTTCACCCTCTTCCACTTCTTCTCTTTCGACATCTTCTTCTTCTTCCTTTTCTTCTCCTTCTTCCAATTCTTCTGCTTACTCTCCTTCTTCTTCCCCTTCTTATCATTCTTCCACTTCTCTTGCCTCCTCTTGTTCTCTTTCTTCCACTTCTTCTTTATCCTCTCCTCTCCTTCTTTTTCTTCCTCTTTATCTCTTTCTTCTTCTTCCCTTCCCTTCGTCTTCTCCCTCTTTTTCTCCTTCCTCTGCTTCCACTTGCATTCCTACCTCTTGTTCTCCTTCTACCACTTCTTCTTCATCATCCCCATTCCTTCAACTACTTCTTCTTCTTCCTCTTGTTGATCTTCTTCCACTTCTGCTGCTTCCACTTGTTCTTCTTTTTCCTTCTCTTCTCCTTCTTGCGCTTTTTCTACCTACACTACCTCTTCTTCCTCCCCTTCGTCTTGTCCTCCTTCTTCTACTTCTTCTTCCCCCTCCCAGCCCTTGCATTCGTTCTTCTTACTCTTCTCCCTCTTCCACTACTTCTCCTTCCACTTCTTCTTGTTCCTCTTGTTCTCCTTTCTCTTCTCCTTCCTACGCTTCTTCTGCCTACACTACCTGTTCTTACTCCCCTTCTTCTTCTCCTCCTTATTCCACTTCTTCTTCCTCCTCCCTTGCCTTGCTTTCCTTCTTCTCTTCTCCCTCTTCCACTACTTCTCCTTCTACTTATTTTTCTTCCTCTTGTTCTCCTTCTACTTATTTTTCTTCCTCTTGTTCTCCTTCTTCCACTTCTTCTTCTTCATCCCCTATCCTTCCACTACTTCTTCTTCTTCCTGTTTCTCTCATTCTTAAACCTCTTCTTCTTCTTCAGTTCCTGTTGTTCTCCTTCTTCCAGTTTTACTTCTTCCTCTCCTTATTGTTCTTCCACTTCTTCTTCTTCTTCTTCCTCTTTTTCTCCTTCTTCCACTTATTCTCGTCAGCTCCTTCTTCTTCTACCCTTTCCTTCGTCTTTTCCCTCTTTTTCTCCTTCTTCTGCTTCCACTTGCATTTCTACCTCTTGTTCTCCTTCTACCACTTCTTCTGCATCATCCCCACTCCTTCAACTTCTTCTTCTTCTTCATATTATTCACGTTTTCCCACTTCTGCTGCTTCCACTTGTTCTTCTTTTTCCTTCTCTTCTCCTTCTTGCGCTTCTTCTGCCTACCCTACCTCTTCTTCCTCCCCTTCGTCTTCTCCTCCTTCTTCTACTTCTTCTTCCTCCTCCCAGTCCTTGCATTCGTTCTTCTTCCTCTTCTCCCTCTTCCACTACTTCTCCTTCCACTTCTTCTTCTTCCTCTTTTTCTTCTTTCTCTTCTCCTTCCTGCGCTTCTTTTGCCTACACTACCTGCTCTTACTCCCCTTCTTCTTCTCCTCCTTATTCCACTTCTTCTTCCTCCTCCCATTCTCCTTCTTCGACTTCTCCTTCTTCATCCCCTCTCATTGCACTACTTCCTCCTATTCCTCTTGTTCTCCTTCTACCACTTCTTCTCCTTCCACTTGTTGTTCTTCTTCTTTTTTGTCTCTTTCTTCCACTTCTTCTGCATACACTTCTTCTTTTTCCTCTTCGTCCATTTCTTCCCCTTCCACTACTTCTTCTTCTTCCCTTTCCTTCTTCTTCTTCCTCTTTTTCTCCATCCCCCACTTCTTTTCCTTCCAATTGTTGCTCTTCCTCTTCTTCTCCTTCCCCCAAATCTTCTGGTTACACTTCTTCTTCTTCTTCCTCTTCTCCTCCATATTCCACTTCTTCTGCTTCTTCTTCCCTTCCTTTCCTCTCCTTCTTCCCCTTCCTCCTGTTCTCCTCCTTCCAGTTCTTCTTCTTCATCCCACCTTCTTCCACTACTTCTGCTTCCTCCTCTTGTTCACCCTCTTCCACTTCTTCTCTTTCCACATCTTTTTCTTCTTCCTTTTCTTCTCGTTCTTCATATTCTTCTGCTTTATCTCCTTCTGCTTTATCTCGTTCTTCACTTTCTTCCACTTCTCCTGCCTCCTCTTGTTCTCCTTCTTCCACTTCTTCTTCATCATCCCCACTCCTTCAACTACTTCTTCTTCCTCTTGTTCACCGTCTTCCACTTTTGCTGCTTCCACTTGTTCTTCTTCTTCCTTCGGTTCTCCTTCTTGCACTTCTTCTAGTTACACTACCTCTTCTTCCTCCCCTTATTCTTCTCCTCCTTCTTCCACTTCTTTCTCCTCCTCCCTTGCCTTGCTTTCCTTCTTCTTACTCTTCTCCCTCTTCCACTACTTCTCCTTCCACTTCTTCTTCTTCCTCTTCTTCTCGATCTTCCACTTTGTCTTCTTCATCCCCTTTCCTTCCACTGCTTCTTCTTCTTCCCCTTTTTCTCATTCTTCCACTTCTTCTTCTTCTTCTTATTGTTCTCCTTCTTCCACTTGCACTTCTTCCACTTCCTCTCGTTCTTCCACTTCTTCTTCTTCCTCTTCTTCTCCTTCTTCCACTTCTTCTTCTTGATCCCCTCTCATTCCACTACTTTGTCATGTTCCTCTTGTTCTCCTTCTACCACTTCTTCTGCTTCCACTTGTTGTTCTTCTTCTTTTTCATCTCCTTCTTCCACTTCTTCTACTTACACTTCTTCTTCTTCCTCTTTTTTTCATTATTCCACTTGTTCTTCTTCTTCCTATTGTTCTCTTTCTTCCACTTGCACTTCTTCCTCTTCTTCTCCTTCTTCCACTTCTTCTTCCTCCTCCTGTTCTCCTTGTTCCACTTTTTCTTCTTGATCCCCTCTCATTCCACTACTGCCTCCTGTTCCTCTTGTTCTCCTTCTACCACTTCTTCTTCTTCCACTTGTTGTTCTTCTTCTTTTTTGTCTCTTTCTTCAACTTCTTCTGCTTACACTTCTTCTTCTTCCTCTTCTTCCATTTCTTCTCCTTCCAATACTTCTTCTTCTTCCCTTTCCTTCTTCTCCTTCCTCTTTTTCTCCATCCCCCACTTTTTTCCTTCCAATTGTTTCTCTTCCTCTTCTTCTCCTTCCCCCAAATCTTCTGCTTACACTTCTTCTGCTTCATCTTCCCTTCCTTTCCTCTCCTTTTTCCTCTTCCTCCTTCTCTCCTTCTTCCAGTTCTTCTTCTTCATCCCACCTTCTTCCACTACTTTTTCTTCCTCCTTTTGTTCACCCTCTTCCACTTCTTCTCTTTCGACATCTTCTTCTTCTTCCTTTTCTTCTCCTTCTTCCAATTCTTCTGCTTACTCTCCTTCTTCTTCCCCTTCTTATCATTCTTCCACTTCTCTTGCCTCCTCTTGTTCTCTTTCTTCCACTTCTTCTTTATCCTCTCCTCTCCTTCTTTTTCTTCCTCTTTATCTCTTTCTTCTTCTTCCCTTCCCTTCGTCTTCTCCCTCTTTTTCTCCTTCCTCTGCTTCCACTTGCATTCCTACCTCTTGTTCTCCTTCTACCACTTCTTCTTCATCATCCCCATTCCTTCAACTACTTCTTCTTCTTCCTCTTGTTCATCTTCTTCCACTTCTGCTGCTTCCACTTGTTCTTCTTTTTCCTTCTCTTCTCCTTCTTGCGCTTTTTCTGCCTACACTACCTCTTCTTCCTCCCCTTCGTCTTGTCCTCCTTCTTCTACTTCTTCTTCCCCCTCCCAGCCCTTGCATTCGTTCTTCTTACTCTTCTCCCTCTTCCACTACTTCTCCTTCCACTTCTTCTTGTTCCTCTTGTTCTCCTTTCTCTTCTCCTTCCTACGCTTCTTCTGCCTACACTACCTGTTCTTACTCCCCTTCTTCTTCTCCTCCTTATTCCACTTCTTCTTCCTCCTCCCTTGCCTTGCTTTCCTTCTTCTCTTCTCCCTCTTCCACTACTTCTCCTTCTACTTATTTTTCTTCCTCTTGTTCTCCTTCTACTTATTTTTCTTCCTCTTGTTCTCCTTCTTCCACTTCTTCTTCTTCATCCCCTATCCTTCCACTACTTCTTCTTCTTCCTGTTTCTCTCATTCTTAAACCTCTTCTTCTTCTTCAGTTCCTGTTGTTCTCCTTCTTCCAGTTTTACTTCTTCCTCTCCTTATTGTTCTTCCACTTCTTCTTCTTCTTCTTCCTCTTTTTCTCCTTCTTCCACTTATTCTCGTCAGCTCCTTCTTCTTCTACCCTTTCCTTCGTCTTTTCCCTCTTTTTCTCCTTCTTCTGCTTCCACTTGCATTTCTACCTCTTGTTCTCCTTCTACCACTTCTTCTTCATCATCCCCACTCCTTCAACTTCTTCTTCTTCTTCTTCATATTATTCACGTTTTTCCACTTCTGCTGCTTCCACTTGTTCTTCTTTTTCCTTCTCTTCTCCTTCTTGCGCTTCTTCTGCCTACACTACCTCTTCTTCCTCCCCTTCGTCTTCTCCTCCTTCTTCTACTTCTTCTTCCTCCTCCCAGTCCTTGCATTCGTTCTTCTTCCTCTTCTCCCTCTTCCACTACTTCTCCTTCCACTTC
The DNA here is from genome assembly GCA_037954015.1 of Psophocarpus tetragonolobus. Lineage (NCBI taxonomy): Eukaryota > Viridiplantae > Streptophyta > Magnoliopsida > Fabales > Fabaceae > Psophocarpus > Psophocarpus tetragonolobus. The sequence continues at coordinate 28,716,713 of CM075691.1, forward strand.
TTCTTCTTCCTCTTTTTCTTCTTTCTCTTCTCCTTCCTGCGCTTCTTTTGCCTACACTACCTGCTCTTACTCCCCTTCTTCTTCTCCTCCTTATTCCACTTCTTCTTCCTCCTCCCTTGCCTTGCTTTCCTTCTTCTCTTCTCCCTCTTCCACTACTTCTCCTTCTACTTATTTTTCTTCCTCTTGTTCTCCTTCTTCCACTTCTTCTTCTTCATCCCCTATCCTTCCACTACTTCTTCTTCTTCCTGTTTCTCTCATTCTTAAACCTCTTCTTCTTCTTCTGTTCTTATTGTTCTCCTTCTTCCAATTTTACTTCTTCCTCTTCTTGTCGTTCTTCCACTTCTTCTTCTTCTTCTCCCTCTTTTTCTCCTTCTTCCACTTATTCTCGTCAGCTCCTTCTTCTTCTACCCTTTCCTTCATCTTCTCCTTATTTTTCTCCTCCTTCGGCTTCCACTTGCATTTCTACCTCTTGTTCTCCTTCTTCCACTTCTTCTTCATCATCCCTACTCCTTCAACTACTACTTCTTCTTCTGTTGTTCACCTTCGTTCACTTCTCCTGATTCCATTTGTTCTTCTTTGTCCTTCTCTTCTCCTTCTTGCGCTTCTTCTGCCTACACTACCTCTTCTTCCTCCCCGTCGTCTTCTCTTCCCTCTTCCACTTCTTCTTCCTCCTCCTAGTCCTTGCATTCCTTCTTCTCACTCTTCTCCCTCTTCCACTACTTCTCCTTCCATTTCTTCTGCTTCCTCTTGTTCTCCTTCTTCTCACTCTTCTCCCTCTTATTCCACTACTTCATCCTATTCCTCGTGTTCTCCTTCTACCACTTCTTCTGCTTCCACTTGGTATTCTCCTTCTTTTTCGTCTCCTTCTTCCACTTCTTTCATCCCCTTTCCTTCCACTACTTCTTCTTCTTCCTCTTTTTCTCACTCTTCCACTTCTTCTTCTTCTTCCTATTATTCTGCTTCTCCTTCTTCTTCCTCTTGTTCTCGTTCTTCCACTTTTTCTACTTCCTTTTATTCTCCTTCTTCCACTTCTTCTTCATCCTCCCGTTCTCCTTCTTCCACTTCTTCTTCTTCATTTCCTTTCAATCCACCACTTCCTCCTATTCTTCTTGTTCTCCATTTGTTGTTGCTCTTCATTTTCGTCTCCTTCTACCACTTTTTTTACTTACACTTCTTCTTCTTCCTTTTCTTCCATTTCTTCTCCTTCAACTACTTCCCTTTCCTTCGTCTTCTCCTTCTTTTCTCCTTCTTTTCTCCTTCCTCTGCTTTCACTTGCATTCCTACCACTTGTTCTCCTTCTTCCAGTTCTTCTTCATCATCCCCACTCCCTCAACTTCTTCTTCCTCTCGTTTACCTTCTTCCACTTCTTCTTCTTCCTCTCGTTCACCTTCTTCCACTTCTGTTGCTTCCACTTATTGTTCTTCTTCCTTCTCTTCTCCTTGTTGCACTTCATTTGCCTACACCACCTCTTCTTCCTGCCCTTCCTCTTCTCCTCCTTCTTCCAATTCTTCTTCCTCCTCCCTTGCCTGACTTTCCTTCTTCTTAGTCTTCTCCCTCTTCCACTACTTCTCCTTCCACTTCTTCTTCTTCCTCTTCTTCTTCTTCTTCCACTTCTTCTTCTTCATCCCCTTTTCTTCCATTGCTTCTTCTTCTTACTCTTTTCCTCCATATTCCACTTGTACTGCTTCTTCTTCCCTTCCCTTCCCCTTTTCTTCCTTTTCGTCCTTTTCTCCTTTTTCCAATTGTTCTACTTCATCCCTCCTTCCACTACTTCTTCTTCTTCCTCTTTTTCTCATTCTTCCACCTCTTCTTCTTCTACCTATTGTTCCCCTTCTTCCACTTGTACTTCTTCCACTTCTTCTTCTTCCTCTTCTTCTGCTTGTTCCACTTCTTCTGCTTGTTCCACTTCTTCTTCTTCCTCCCATTCTCCTTCTTCCACTTCTTCTTCTTCATCCCCTGTTATTCCACAACTTCATCATATTTCTCGTGTTCTCCTTCTACCACTTCTTCTGCTTCCACTTGGTACTCTTCTTCTTTTTCATATCCTTCTTCCATTTCTTCTTCCTCCTCCCTTTCCTTGACTTCCTTCTTCTTACTCTTCTCCCTCTTCCGCTACTTCTCCTTCGCCTTCTTCTTCTTCCCCTTGTTCTCCTTGTTCCACTTCTTTTTCTTCAACACCTTTGCTTCTACTGCTTCTTCTTCTTCCTTTTTTTCTCATTCTTCCACTTCTTCTTCTTCTTCCTATTGTTCTCCTTCTCCCACTTCTTCCTCTTCTTCTCGTTCTTCCACTTCTTCTACTTCCTCTTGTTCTCCTTCTTCCACTTCTTCTTCATCCTCCCATTCTCCTTCTTCCACTTCTTCTTCTTCATTTCCTCTCATTCCACCACTTCCTCCTATTCCTCTTGTTCTCTATCTACCACTTCTTCTGCTACCACTTGTTGTTCTTCTTCATTTTCGTCCCCTTCTACCACTTCTGCTTACACTTGTTCTTCTTCCACTTGCACTTCTTCCTCTTCTTGTGTTTCTTCCACTTCTTCTTCTTCCTCTTCTTCTCCTTCTTCCACTTCTTCTTCCTCCTTCGATTCTCCTTCTTCCACTTCTTCTTCTCCATCCGCTCTCATTCCACTAGTTCCTCCTATTCCTCTTATTCTCCTTCTACCACTTCTTCTACTTCTACTTGTTGTTCTTCTTTTTTTTCATCTCCTTATTCCACTTCTTTTATTTACACTTCTTCTTCTTCCTCTTCTTCCATTTCTCCTCCTTCCACTACTTCTTCATCTTTATTTTCCTTCTTCTACTTCCCCTTTTTCTCCATCCCACACATCTTTTGCTTCCAATTGTTGCTCTTCCTCTTCTTCTTCCCATTTCTTCTTTTTCTTCCTCTTCTCCTCTATATTCCACTTCTTCTGCTTCTTCTTCCTTTCCCTTCCCTTCCTTCTTCCTTTTCGGCATTTCTCCTTCTTCCAGTTCTTCTTCTTCATCCCACCTCCTTCCACTACGTCTTCCTCCTCTTGTTCACGTTCTTCAACTTCTTCTCTTTCCACATCTTCTTCTTCTTCCTTTACCTGTGCTTGTTATACTTCTTCTGCTTACTCTCCTTCTTCTATTTCTTTCACTTCTTCTGCCTCCTCTTGTTCTCTTTCTTCCACTTCTGCTTCATCCTCTCCTCTCCTTCTTCTTCTTCCGTTTCCTTCCTCTTCTCCCTCTTTTGCTCCTTCTTCTGCTTCCACTTGCATTTCTGCCTCTTTTTCTCCTTCTTCCACTTCTTCTTCATCATCCTCACTCCTTCAACTACTTCTTCTTCTTCCTATTATTTGTGACTAACTACCCTTCCATTAAGACCACGCACTGAATTAATTTTGGCTCTATGTCCATCACTTTAGGTACAGCCTCCAGAACACTTGCTACCACTACTTGTAATGCCACTTTTACTTTCCCAGCTCTTGGTCTCATCATAGGAGCCCCAAGTCCTTCAAGAACCTTGTTGTCTTTCTTTTTAGGTGCATTCTCATGACTTCCCCTCCTTCTTCCTTTTCCTCCTTCTCTCCTTCTTCCAGTTCTTCTTCTTCATCGCACCTCCTTCCACAACTTCTTCTTCCTTCTCTTGTTCACCTTCTTCCACTTCTTCTCTTTCCACATCTTATTCTTCTTCCTTTTCTTCTCCTTCTTCCACTTCTTCTGCTTACTCTCCTTCTTCTTCCTTTTTTTCTCTTTCTTACACTTCTCCAGCCTCTTCTTGTTCTCTTTCTTCCACTTCTTCTTCATCTTCTCCTTTCCTTCTTTTTCTTCCCCTTCATCTCATTCTTCGTTTTCTCCCTCTTTTCTCCTTCTTCTCCTTCCACTTGCATTGCTACCTCTTGTTCTTCTTCTTCCACTTCTTCTTTCATAATCCCCACTCCTTCAACTACTTCTTCTTCTTTGTCTTGTTCACCTTGTTCCACTTCTGCTGCTTCCACTTGTTCTTCTTCTTTCTTCCCTTCCCTTTCTTGCACTTTTTCTACCTACACTACCTCTTCTTCCTCCCCTTCCTCTTCTCCTCCTTCTTCCACATCTTCTTCCTCCTCCCTTGCCTTGCTTTCCTTCTTCTTACTCTTCTCCCTCTTCCACTACTTCTCCTTCCAGTTCTTCTTCTTCGCCTTCTTCTCTTTCTTCCACTTCTTCTTCTTCATCCCTTTTCCTTCCACTGCCTCTTCTTCTTCCTCTTTTTCTCATTCGTGCACTTCTTTTTCTTCGTATTCGTCCCCTTCTTCCGCTTGCACTTCTTCCTCTTCTACTCGTTCTTGTACTTCTTCTTCTTTCTCTTCTTCTCGTTCTTCCACTTCTTCTTCCTCCTACTGTTCTCCTTCTTCCACTTCTTCTTCTTTATCCCCTCTCATTCGACTACTTCCTCCTATTCCTCTTGTTCTCCTTTTACCACTTCTTCTGCTTCCATTTTGTTGTTCTTCTTCTTTTTCATCTCCTTCTTGCACTTCTTTTGCTTACACTTCTTCCTCTTCCATTTCTTCATGTTCCACTACTTCTTCTTCTTCCCTTTCTTTCTTCTCCTTCCTCTTTTTCTCCATCCCCCACTTCTTTTGCTTCCAATTGTTGCTCTTCCTCTTCTTCTCCTTCCCCTAAATCTTCTGCTTACACTTCTTCTTCTTCTCCTTTATATTGCTCTTCTTCTCCTTCTTCCTCCTCACGTTCTCCTTCTTCCATTTCTTCTTCTTCATACCCTCTCATTCCACTACTTCCTCCTTGTTCTCCTTCTACCACTTCTTCTGCTTCCACTTGTTGTGGTTCTTCTTTTTGTGTCCTTCTTCTACTTCTACTGCTTACACTTCTTCTTCTTCCTCTTCTTCTATTTCATCTCCTTCCACTACTTCTTCTTGTTCCCTTTCCTTCTTCTCATTCCTCTTTTTCTCCATCCCCCACTTCTTTTGGTTCTAATTGTTGGTCTTCCTGTTCTTCTCCTTCCCCCAAATCTTCTGCTTACACTTCTTCTTCTTCTTCCTCTTCTCCTCCATATTCCACTTCTTCTTCCCTTCCCTTCCCCTCCTTCTTCCTTTTTCCTCCTTTTCTCCTTCTTCCAGTTCTTCTTTTTCATCCCACCTCCTTCGACTGTGATGCATTCTCCCCAAGCAAGGGCCCTATCACTAGGGCCATGGCTAGGAGAATAGAAGAAGACATGGCTAGAGTAGAGGGAGTCACATCCATATGACCATCAAGTTATGCAAGCCATGACTTATTTGCTTGTAATTTTTATTTTAGGAACCTAGGATTTTATTTTGGACATGTATTAGTCCATTTAATTTTCTAGGAGGTGTCTTAGTAATAAGAAGGGGTAAGATTAGCTTTTGGGGCTTGATTTAGGAAATAAGGGGGTAGTTTGATAACTACACCCTCTTTTGCTAAATAAAACCCAAAACTAATAAAGGAGTAATCTTGGCCCTTGGATAAGGTAGCTTAGGCACCAATTCTCATCTAAAAGAGGGTATTGATTGGACTTTGGGCTTCAATCCTCCTCCCTTGGATGACTCCTTTTAATCCTAGCCCTTCATTTCCTTCATGACTTGTCCAAGAGGTTAACTCCCTCTATAAAAATGTGCTCCTTCACACTCTTGTATTTTTGACACTTGATTGAATGGAAAAACCTTGAGTTGGCCAAAATTCTCGTAGTGTCCACCCTTCTCTCTTTGAGAATTCCTTAGGTTTTTATCAAGGGTTCCATCCCTTGTGGCAAACTTTCCCTCTTAGGCTTATCTTACCTTAAGTGGCACCTAAAACCACCTCACTTCTTACTTCTCCACAAACCATTTCACCAAAGAAGAAAACTTCTAGAAAAAGATCAAGGGAGGCATGCATCATTTGGTATCTAGAGCATTGGTTCTAGAGGTCTAAACTCTCTTCCTATCTCATTTATTTTTTCTTTCCGTTTTCCTATTTTATTTTATCTTTAATTTCCGCAATTTTTTCTAGCTTTCCATTGTTGTTTATCATTTCCGTTTATGTCTTGAGTTTATTGTTTTGAGTTATAGTTTATTTGCACCATTTATCTTTTGCTTGATGCAATTTATATTGTTCTTTTCTTTGCATCTATGTCTCTCCCATATTCATTAATTTCCGCTTAAGCTTTGAGTTGGGTGCTTTCTTGCTTGAATTTTTTTTTGAGAATTTCTTGCTAAAAATCCATGCCGTTGTGGTGAATTCCACAACCTTGTGGTCAAGAAATTTAGACCAAGTTTTTGTGTTTCCTTGCACCTAGTTGCCTTGTTTTTGCTTTATTTTTCACTTTTATACTCTTGTGTAGTTGTCTATAAGTCATGTTTATAGTTTCCCATTTTGTCTATTAATTCCTTTTAAGTTTAGTCTCTTTTGTTTTTACAAAAAAAAAATTGAAACTTCTTAAATTGAGCAACATAGAGGGTCATACCTCATGTCTAAGTCTCTTTATAAGTTCATGTGCTTTTAGTTTCAAGCATATTCTTAAAAAAAAAATCAAAAATAGTTGCTCAATTTCCTTTGTCTTTATTTTCCTTATACGTATAATTAGTAGCTCATTTGTGTGGTAAAGGTAGTTCTTGTTTGTGGGTGCTTTCACTTAAGCTATAAGTTTGGTATTTGTGTTCAACAAATTACTAAAAATTTAACAAAGCTTGAGTCCAGTGGCACACCAAACTACTAAACCATTAACACATCTATAGCTACTTTGCATTTTGAAGTCATTTCTAGTAGTACCTAAATTGTTGCTTTTAATTTTCTTTATTGTTCCAAGCGCATAACTCTTTGTTATCAAGCACTAAATTCACAATCAATTTAGGTGCATCTAGTAAATATTAAAAAAAAAACAACAAGAAAACAAAGTCTAAAATAAAATACAAAAAAAACAACGAAGGATTAAAAAAAAAAAAGAGAACAAACAAAAGAAAAGAAAGTTTGAAAAAAAATTCATTTGATGTACCTAACCTAAAATTAGCAAGTGCTTCAACTTTGAACTTGGAACCTTAAAAGAAATTTTATTACTTTTGGTACACTAGAACTTGATATTTGTGTTCTTCTACTCTTTAATCTAGTGTCATTCTTAGATATTCCATTGTGTGCTCTCTTTCTTTTGTTTACCTTTTAGTTGTTGCTTGTCTTTTAAATCATGTTTCTAGTTTGTCTTATATACTCTTACCATTTGGTTAAGTGTCCTTTTGATTGTGTTATCTTTTATTGCTTTTTGAGTTTCTATTCGCACCTCCCCTTGCTACTTTTGGTTTCTTTGGTTTGTGTGTTAGTGTCAATTTTGGGAGAAAGCTTGAAAAAGGAGCTTACCACAAGGGTAGCATATTTTGGAAGGTTGGACTAAGAGCCTAAGGGATCACCTCAAAAGGAAATACACCTAGCCGTGAGGACTTTGATTTGAGGGAGCATTTGGAGAATCATTTTTTGAAGACTTTACTTTTTCTTTAATTTGGGTGTATTAATTTTGTAGTTGGGAGTTTGAGTGCCCTTAAGGCCCTCCCTTTGGTTGTAATAAAATTTAATCAATTTTTAGTTTCTCGAAAATTAGGTGAAGAAGGAAGAAGTGGTACACTTCCTTCAACACCTTAGGAGCTCGCTTTAGATCCCTTCTCTTTTGAATTTTTGCTTTAAAATTCTTGCTTTATTTTTCTTATTCAAAGTGCTTAGAAGGCTAAAGAGTTCCAAAGACTCATCAAGCCATTTTAGGCAAGAAAACACAAAAGGAGAGGAGTGTTTGTTTGTGAAAATTTTTTAGCCACCTTTTTCCTTTTAGAAATTCAAGCACAATGACATCACACACCCACTCTAGTGCTCATAGTTATTCATCAAACAAGAGTGTAAACCAAAGAAATATTTCTAAAGATTACACTCTAGAAAACTTAAACATGGACTTTAGGGAGTGGATGGCAAAAGAACAAGAGAGAAGAGAAGAAAAAAGGAGAGAAAAAAAGTCCAAGGAGAAAAGAAAAATAAAAGAAAGAGAGGAAGAAAAGAGAGAAAAAAGAGAGAAGGAAGAGAGAAGAATAAGAGAAAGGAGAGAAGATGAAGAAAGGAGAGAAAGAAAAGAAAGAGAAAGAAGAAGAAAAAAGAAAGCATGGGAATGGTGAGAATTACAAAATGAAAGGGATAGTCTTAGGTTCCCCATCTAGACATACCCATAGGAGTGAAAGTGAGGAAGAATACTACAATCATCCTAGGAGAAACTCCCATTCATCCATGCATAATAATGGGGCCCCTCCAAGGGAGCCCAAAATTGATCTCCCCCCATTTCATGGGAGGGAAGATGTGGAAGCCTACCTTGATTGGGAAATCAAGGTAGAACAACTCTTCACTTGCCATGAGGTAAGAGAAGAAAGAAAGGTTCCAATGGCAACCCTTAGCTTCTAAGGGCATGCCATGCATCGGTGGTTTGGGTCAACCAATGAGAGAATCCGCACCAATATGCCTTCCATAAGATATTGGAATAATCTTAGAAGTGCTCTAAGAAGAAGGCATATTCCCTCTTGGTATGAAAGAGATCTTTTGGATAGACTCCAAAGGCTAAGGCAAACCAACCTTAGTATAGAAGAGTATAGACAAAAGATGGAACTTCTTATCTTGAGGACGGGTATCATTGAGGAACCCAAGGCCACTATGGCAAGGTTTTTGTGTGGGTTGAGCCCCGAAATTCGTGATAAGGTGGAGCTCTTCTCATACAATTCCCTTGATGAGTTAGTTCAACTTTGCATCAAGGTGGAAAATCAACTTAGAAGGAAAACTTTTAAAAAGGATAACCCACCTTATGTAAAGAGGGACCAACCTACGGGGAACTCTTTCAAGAGTTACCCCAAAGAGGAACACCCCAAGCACTTCAAAGAGCATAAAACATCACATATAGAGAGAAAAACCCCTACTACTAACTCTCACGAGAAAGTTAGTAGTATCAAATGCTTTAAATGTCTTTGGAGAGGCCACATTGCCTCTCAATGCCCTACTAAGAGAAACATCATCATGAGGGCCCAAGATGTTTATAGTAGTGAGTCTAGCTCACACTCCTCTAGTGAGAGCGAAGGAGAAGGGGTTCATGCATACCACTGATTGTGATGAAACCGCTTATGCATGTGAGGGAGACCTCTTAATGATAAGAAGACTTCTTGGAGGCCAACCTTTGAAAGTGTCCTCATCTCAAAGGGAGAACATATTCCACACTCGCTGTAAGGTGAATGACAAAATATGTTCTCTCATTGTGGATAGTGGGTCATGCTGCAATTGTTGTAGCTCAAGGTTGGTGGAAAAGCTAGCCTTGACCTCACTTCCCCACCCTAAGCCTTACAAGCTTCAATGGCTCAATGAGCAAGGGGAAATGGAGGTCAATGAGCAAGTCAAGGTTCCAATTTCCATTGGGTCTTATAAAGATGAGATCCTGTGTGACATAGTCCCAATGGAAGCTGGCCATATCTTGCGAGGAAGACCATGGCAATTTGATAAGAAAGCCATACACCATGGTCATTCCAATAACATCATCCTCACTCATAAGGATAAGCGCATTAAGTTGTGTCCTCTAACACCTTCACAAGTGGCGGAGGACCAACTCATCATGAAACATAAGAGAGATGAGGAGAAAAAAAAAGCAAAGCTTTACCCCTAAAGCTTGAAAGGGGTAAAGAGGTTGAGTTGGAAGTTGGTGCCCCTTCCAAGAAAGTCATTAGTAAAGGGAGTTTATTTGCGACAAAATTGGATTTAAAGGAAGCCCCCTTAACTAACAGACCTTTCTATCTCCTCCTTTGCAAAGAGGCATCCCCCATTTCTTCCCCCTCCACTTTTTTCCCTTCTAGTTCTAGCACTGCCATAGAACTTGGACCTGAGAACCTACCTCAAGAGGTTCAAGAGCTTTTAAAGGAGTTTCGTGATATATTCCCTAATGAAGTTCCCAAAGGACTTCCTCTAATTAGGGGTATAGAACACCAAATAGACTTGGTACCTGGGGCTAGCCTGCCTAATAGGCCTGCTTATAGGACTAATCCCATGGAGACCAAGGATATTGAATCTCAAGTCCAAGAACTATTGGAGAAGGGTTGGGTTCAAGAGAGCCTAAGCCCTTGTGCTGTGCCAGTTTTGTTGGTGCCTAAGAAGAATGGCCAATGGAGGATGTGCATTGATTGTCGAGTATTCAATAACATCACCATCAAATATAGGCACCCTATCCCTAGGCTTGATGACATGCTTGATGAATTGCATGGGGCCCAATTATTTTCAAAAATTGATCTTAAGAGTGGTTATCACCAAATCCGCATCAAGGAAGGTGATGAGTGGAAAACCGCTTTTAAGACCAAGTTTAGGCTGTATGAGTGGTTGGTAATGCCCTTTGGGCTTACCAATGCCCCAAGCACCTTCATGAGGCTTATGAATCATGTCCTTAGGGATTGCTTAGGAAAATTTTGTGTTGTTTATTTTGATGACATCTTAGTGTATAGCAAGAGCCTAGATGAACATGTAGGTCATCTTAGGCGCGTCTTTTGCATTCTTAGGTCACACCAACTCTATGGAAATCTTGAAAAATGTAATTTTTGTGTGGAGAGTGTGGTGTTCTTAGGTTTTATAGTTAATAAAAATGGGGTTCAAGTAGACCCCGACAAAATCAAAGCCATCCAAGAATGGCCCACCCCAAAAAGTGTGACTGAGATCAATAGTTTTCATGGTCTCTAGAGCTTTTACAGGCGCTTTGTGCCGAACTTCTCCACACTTTTCTCACCAATCAATGATTTGGTGAAGAAGGAAACTCCTTTCCTTTGTGGTGAAAAACAACAAAAAGCCTTTGAACTTATCAAAGAGAAACTGACCCATGCACCAGTTTTAGCTCTTCCTGACTTTTCTAAAACTTTTGAGCTAGAGTGTGATGCATCGGGAGTGGGTGTGGGAGCTGTGTTGTTACAAGGTGGTCATCCCGTGGCTTATTTTAGTGAAAAACTAAATGGAGCCGCCTTAAACTACCCCACCTATGATAAAGAGTTTTACTCTTTGATAAGGGCCCTTCAAACTTGGGAACATTATCTTGTGCCCAAGGAGTTCGTCATTCATAGTGACCATGAGTCACTTAAGTATTTGAAGGGTCAAGGCAAGCTTAATAAAAGGCATGCTAAATGGGTAGAATTTCTTGAGACTTTCCCTTATATCATCAAATACAAGAAAGGAAAACATAATGTGGTGGCTGATGCTTTGTCTCGTAGACATACCCTTTACACCACCTTAAGTGCAAAGATTCTTGGATTTGATAATATTAGAGAAATGTATCTTTTTGATAAGGATTTTGGATCCATTTATGCTGCCTCTACATTCGCATGTAAAACCCAAAATGGCTTCTTTGTGAGTGAGGGGTACCTTTTCAAAGGTAGCAGACTTTGTGTACCCCAAGGATCTATGAGAAATCTGTTGACAAAAGAGAGCCATGAGGGTGGGCTCATAGGGCATTTTGGAATTAACAAAACTCTTCTGCTTTTACAAGAAAAATTCTTTTGGCCCCATATGAAGAAAGACGTCTATAGACATTGTCGTAGATGCATTGCTTGCTTGCAAGCTAAGTCTAAGATAATGGCTCATGGATTGTACACACCCTTACCTGCTCCTTCTACACCTTGGCTGGATATTAGTATGGATTTCATCCTTGGCCTGCCTCAAACCCAACGAGGTGCAGACTCTATCTTTGTAGTGGTAGATAGATTTTCAAAAATGGCTCACTTTATACCATGCCACAAGATAGATGATGCGAGCAACATTGCAAGACTTTTCTTTAAAGAAGTTATCCGTTTACATGGAATTCCCCAATCCATAGTCTCTGATAGAGATGTTAAGTTCCTTAGCCACTTTTGGAAAACATTGTGGGCAAGGCTAGGAACTAAACTCTTATTTTCTACCACATGTCACCCCCAAACTGATGGGCAGACTGAGGTAGTAAATAGATCTCTATCTACTATGCTTAGGACACTTCTTCGAGGAAATCACAAGTCTTGGGATGAATACCTACCCCATATTGAGTTTGCATACAACCGGGTGGTTCAAAGGACCACCAAGCATTCTCCCTTTGAAGTTATTTATGGCTTCAACCCCCTTACTCCTCTTGATATCTTGCCCTTACCCTTCCCTTCTTCTGTTCACAAAGAAGGAATAGTAAGAGCGGATTTTGTTAAAATATTACATGAAAGGGTAAAGGCCAACATTGAACATCATTCAAAGGAGTATGCTAGTAAAGCCAATAAGGGCAGGAAAGAAATTATCTTCAATGAAGGGGATTGGGTATGGCTTCATTTGAGGAAGTATCCCTTCCCTACTCAAAGGAAGTCCAAGCTTAGCCCTCGAGGAGATGGTCCCTTTCAAGTCCTCAAGAGAGTGAACAACAATGCATACATATTAGATCTCCCTGAGGACTATGGTGTCAGTACTACCTTTAATGTTTGTGATTTGATCCGTTTTGTAGGTACTGATGAAGAAGAGGAGGACCTATCAGATTTGAGGTCAAATCCTTCCCAAGGGGGAGGGGATGATGCATTCTCCCCAAGCAAGGGCCCTATCACTAGGGCCATGGCTATGAGAATAGAAGAAGACATGGCTAGAGTAGAGGGAGGAAGATCTCACCTCCATATGACCATCAAGTTATGCAAGCCATGACTTATTTACTTGTAATTTTTATTTTAGGAACCTAGGATTTTATTTTGGACATGTATTAGTCCATTTAATTTTCTAAGAGGTGTCTTAGTAATAAGAAGGGGTAAGATTAGCTTTTGGGCCTTTATTTAGTAAATAAAGGGGTAGTTTGATAACTACACCCTCTTTTTCTAAATAAAACCCAAAACTAATAAAGGAGTAATCTCGGCCCTTGGATGAGGTAGCTTAGGCACCAATTCTCATCTAAAGGAGGGTATTGATTGGACTTTGGGCTTCAATCCTCCTCCCTTGGATGACTCCTTTTAATCCTAGCCCTTCATTTCCTTCATGACTTGTCCAAGAGGTTAGCTCCCTCTATAAAAAGGTGCTCCTTCACACTCTTGTATTTTTTACACTTGATTGAATGGAAAAACCTTGAGTTGGCCAAAATTCTCTTAGTGTCCACCCTTCTCTCTTTGAGAATTCCTTAGGTTTTTATCAAGGGTTCCATCCCTTGTGGCAAACTTTCCCTCTTAGGCTTATCTTACCTTAAGTGGCGCCTAAAACCACCTCACTTCTTACCTCTCCACAAATCATTTCACCAAAGAAGAAAACCTCTAGAAAAAGATCAAGGGAGGCATGCATCACACTACTTCTTCTTCCTCTTGCTAACCCTCTTCCAGTTCTTCTCTTTCGACATCTTCTTCTTCCTTTTCTTCTCCTTCTTCGAATTCATCTCCTTACTCTCCTTCTTCTTCCACTTCTTCTCTTTCTTTGACTTCTCCTACCTCCTCTTGTTCTCTTTCTTCCATTTCTTCTTTATCCTCTCCTCTCCTTCTTTTTCATCACCTTCTTCTTCTGCCCTTTCGTTCGTCTTCTCCCTCTTTTTCTCCTTCTTCTGCTTCCACCTGCATTTCTACCTCTTGTTCTGCTTCTTCCACTTCTTCTTCATCATACCCACTGCTTCAACTACTTCTTCTTCATCTTGTTTACCTTCTTGCACTTCTGCTGCTTCCACATGTTCTTCTTCTTCTTTCCGTTCTCCTTCTTGCACTTCTTCTTACATTACCTCTTCTTCCTCCCCTTCTTCTTCTCCTCCTTCTTCCACTTCTTGCTCCTCCTCCTTTGCCTTGCTTTCCTTCTTCTTACTCTTCTACCTCTTCCACTACTTCTTCTTCCTTTTCTTCTCCATCTTCCCCTTTTTCTTCCTTCCACTGTTTCTTCTTCTTCCCCTTTTTCTATTTCTTCAACTTGTTCTTCTTCTTCCAATTGTTCTCCTTCTTCCCTTTGCACTTCTTCCTCTTCTTCTTGTTCTTCCACTTCTTCTTCTTCCCCTTCTTCCATTTCTTCTCCTTCCACTACTTCTTCTTCTTCCCTTTCCTTCTTCTCCTTCCTCTTTTTCTCCATCCCCCACTTCTTTTGCTTCCAATTGTTGCTCTTCCTCTTCTTCTCCTTACCCCAAATCTTCTGCGTACACTTCTTTTTCTTCTTCCTCTTCTCCTTCATATTCCACTTCTTCTGCTTCTACTTTCCTTCCCTTAGCCTCCTTCTTCCTTTTCCTCCTTTTCTCCTTCTTCCACTAGTTCTTCTTCATCCCACCTCCATCCAATACTTCTTCTTCCTCCTCTTTTTCACCTTCTTTTTCCACATCTTTTTCTTCTTCTATTTATTCTCCTTCTTCTAGTTGTTCTGTTTACTCTCCTTCTTCTTCCTTTTCTTCAATTTCTTCCACTTCTTCTACCTCCTCTTGTTCTCTTTCTTCCACTTCTTCTGCCTCCTTTCATTCTCTTTCTTCCACTTCTTCTGCCTCCTTTCATTCTCTTTCTTCCACTTCTTCTGCCTCTTTTCATTCTCTTTCTTCCACTTCTTCTTCATCCTTTCATCTTCTTCTTTTTCTTCCTCTTCATCTCCTTCTTCTTCTTCCCTTTCCTTTGTCTTCTCCCTCTTTTTCTCCTTTTTCTGCTTCCACTTGCATTTCTACCTCTTCTTCTCCTTCTTCCACTTCTCCTTCTTCCTCTTGTTCACCATCTTCCACTTCTGCTGCTTCCACTTGTTCTTATTCTTCTGTCCCTTCTCCTTCCTGCACTTCTTCTACCTACACTACCTCTTCTTCCTCCCCTTCTTTTTCTCCTCCTTCTTCAACTTCTTCCTTCTCCTCCCCTTGCCATGCTTTCCTTCTTCTTACTTTTTTCCCTCTTCCACTACTTCTCCTTCCACTTTTTCTTCTTCCCCTTCTTCTCCTTCTTCCACTTCTTCTTCCTCCTGCCGTTCTCCTTCTTCTACTTATTCTTCTTCATCCCCTCTCATTCCACTACTTCCTCCTATTCCTCTTGTTCTCCTTCTACCACTTGTTGTTGCTCTTCTTTTTCATCTGCTTCTTTCACTTCTTTTGCTTACACTTCTTCTTCTTCCATTTCTCTCCTTCCACTACTTCTTCTTCTTCCCGTTCCTTCTTCTCGTTCCTCTTTTTCTCCCTGGCCCACTTATTTTGCTTCCAATTGTTGCTCTTCCTCTTCTTCTCCTTCCCCCAAATCTTCTGCTTACACTTCTTCTTCTTCTTCCTTTTCTCCTCCATATTCCACTTCTTCTGCTTCTTCTTCCAGTCCCTTCCCCTCCTTCTTCCTTTTCCTCCTTTTCTCGTTCTTCCAGTTCTTCTTCTTCATTCCACCTCCTTTCAGTACTTCTTCTTCCTCCTCTTGTTCACCTTCTTCGACTTCTTCTCTTTCCACATCTTCTTCTTCTTTCTTTTCTTCTCCTTCTTCCACTTCTTCTGCTTACTCTCCTTCTTCTTCCTCTTTTGCTCTTTCCTCCATTTCTGTTGTCTCCTCTTGTTCTCTTTCTTCTTCTTCTTCCCTTTCCTTCATCTTCTCCCTCTTTTTCTCCTTCTTCTGCTTCCACTTGCATTTCTACCTCTGGTTCTCCTTCTTCCATTTCTTCTTCATCATCCCCACTCCTTGAACTAATTCTTCTTCTTCCTCTTGTTCACACTTCCTCTTGATGGGCAGAATTGAGTATGAATGGAAAAGACAAAAAATGGAATTAGAATTGATAGACTCCACACTTCCAAGGATGGAAGATATGTCTACGAGATTGCACACACAAAGGGGTGAATTACCTTTGATAAATCTCAAAAGATTTTGGATTGTCAAGAACCCAAAGGAGAGAAAATCTCAACTAGTTTTTTTATTTCCAAAATATTCTGCCTTACATATGAGTCTTGCCCAAATTTATATGCCTGATAAACTCAGCTTGTGTAGGTTTAGTGGCTTTCTAAATTCAGCTGAAGTTACAAAATAATAAAAACTAATAATGGGCAGCTTAATAACAAAGTGTAACTGCCAAAGCAAATTAAACATGTATACTAATTAGAATTGATAACCTAGGTGGCTGCAACTTTAATTAGACAATTCTGGTTGCCCACCATTAACTAAGTAAAGTCCAAGAAAATTAGTTTAATTTATTCCAAACTTCTCTTCCATTAAGGTCAAGCATTTTCTCTTCAGTCCTGAGACAATTAACAATTTTAAACTTTATTTCTTCAATGTTTGGCTCTTTTTGCAAAAGGGCTGCCAATATTTGTTGAATAGCTTCCTTAGCTCTTCTTGTCCTTGCCCTTGTCATAGGTCCTCCAAGTCCTTCAAGCTTCATGTCCTCATCACCAAATCTTCTGCTTACACTTCTTGTTCGTCTCCCTCTTCTCCTCCATATTCCACTTCTTTTGCTTCTTGTTCCCTTCCCTTCCTCTCCTTATTCCTTTTCCTCCTTTTCTCCTTCTTCTAGTTCTTCTTCTTCATCCCACCTCCTTCCACTACTTCTTCTTCCCCCTCTTGTTCACCTTCTTGCACTTCTTCTCTTTCAACATCTTCTTCTTCTTCCTTTTCTTCTACTTCTTCCACTTCTTTTGCAGATTCTCCTTCTTCATCCTCTTCTTCTCTTTCTTCCACTTCTTCTGCCAACTCTAGTTCTCTTTCTTCTACTTCTTCTTCATCCTCTCCTCTCTTTCATTTTCTCCTTCTTCCTTTTCCTTCGTCTTCTCCCTGTTTTTCTCCTTCTTCTGCTTCCACATGCATTACTACCTCTTGTTCTCCTTCTTCCACTTCTGCTTCATCATCCCCACTCCTTCAACTACTTCTTCTTCATCCTCATATTCACCTTCTTTCACTTCTGCTGCTTGCACTTGTTCTTCTTCTTCCTTCCCTTCTCTTTCTTACCCTTCTTCTGCCTACACTACCACTTCTTCCTCCCCCTCTTCTTCTCCTCCTTCTTCCACTTCTTCTTCCTCCTCCCTTGCCTTGCTTTCCTTCTTCTTACTCTTCTCCCTCTGCCACCACTTCTCCTTCCACTTCTTCTTCTTCCCCTTTTACTCCTTCTTCCACTTCTTCTTCTTGCTTCTTCTTCTTCCTATTGTTCTCCTTCTTCCGCTTGCACTTCTTTCTATTCTTCTCGTTCTTCCACTTCTTCTTCTTCCTCTTGTTCACCTTCTTCCACTTCTGCTGCTTCCACTTGTTCTTCTTCTTCCTTCCTTCCCTTCTCCTTCTTGCACTTCTTCTGCCTACACTACCTCTTCTTCCTCTCCTCCATCTTCCACTTCTTCTTCCTTCCCCCATGCTTTGCTTTTCTTCTTCTGACTATTCTCCCTCTTCTACTACTTCTCCTTCTACTTCTTCTTCTTCCTCTCCTTCTCCTTCTTGCACTTCTTCTTCTTCATTTTCCTTCCACTGCTTCTTCTTCTTCCTCTTTTTCTCATTCTTCAACTTCTTCTTCTTCTTCCTAAAGTTCTCCTTCTTCTACTTTCAGTTCTTCCTCTTCTTCTCGTTCTTCCACTTCTTCTTCTTCCTATTCTTCTCCTTCTTGCACTTCTTCTTCCTCCTCCTGTTCTCCTTCTTCTACTTCTTCTTCTTCATCCCCTCTCATTCCACTACTTCCTCCTATTCCTCTTGTTCTCCTTCTACCACTTCTTCTGCTTCCACTTGTTGTCTTCTTCTTTTTCGTCTCCTTCTTCCTCTTCCTCTGCTTACACTTCTTCTTCTTCCTTTTCTTCCATTTCTTCTCCTTCCACTACTTCTTCTTCCTCCCTTTTCTTCTTCTTCATCCTATCCCCTCCTTCTTTTTCTTCCTCCTATTCCTCTTGTTCTCCTTCTACCACTTCTTCTGCTTCCACTTGTTTTTCTTCTTCTTTTTCGTCTCCTTCTTCCACTTCTTTTGCTTACACTTCTTGTTCTTCCATTTCATCTCCTTCCACTACTTCTTCTTCTTGTTTCTCTCATTCTTCCACTTCTTTTTCTCCATCCTTGGAAGTGGCGTCATTTATCCCTTCGTTAAACCATTTTCATCCTTTCCATTTTCTTGTTTACCCAATTCTCATTGTTTTGTTAACTTATTACCTTCCAACCTAGATAGATTCGCAAAACGAATTCATCCGCTCTGGATTTCTATCACCGTTGTTCTCCTTGTTCCACTTCTTCTTCTTCAGCTCCTTTCCTTCCACTACTTCTTCTTCTTCCTATTATTCTCCTTCTTCCTCTTGCACTTCTTCCTCTTCTTCTCATTCTTCCACTTCTTCTTCTTCCTCTTCTTCTCCTTCTTCCACTTATTCTTCCTCCCCCCGGTCTCATTCTTCCACTTATTCTTCCTCCTCCCGGTCTCCTTCTTCCACTTATTCTTCCTACTCCCATTCTCCTTCTTCCACTTCTTCTTCTTCATCCTCTCTCATTCCACTACTTCCTCTTATTCCTCTCGTTCTCCTTCTACCACTTCCTGTATTTCCACTTGTTCTTCTTCTTTTTAGTCTCCTTCTTCCACTTCTTTTTCTTCCTCTTCTTCCATTTCTTCTCCTTCCACTACTTCTTCTTCTTCCCTTTCCTTTTTCTCCTTCCTCTTTTTCTCCATCCCCCACTTCTTCTGCTTCTTCTTCCATTCCTTTCCCCTCCTTCTTTCTTTTCCTCCTTTCATCCTTCTTCCTGTTCTTCTTATTCATCCCACCTCCTTCCACTACTTCTTCTTCCTCCTCTTGTTCACCTTCTTCCAGTTCTCCTCTTTCCACATCTTCTTCCACTTCTTATCTTTCCACATCTTCTTCTTCTTCCTTTTCTTCTCCTTCTTCCACTTCTTCTTCTTAGTCTCCTTCTTCATCCTCTTCTTCTCTTTCTTCCACTTCTTCTGCCTCCTCTTGTTCTCTTTCTTCTACTAATTCTTCATCCTCTACTCTCCTTCTTTTTCTTCCTTTTCATCCCCCTTCCTTCCACTAGTTCTTCTTCTTCCTCTTTTTCTCATTCTTCCTCATCTCCTCCTTCTTCCACTTCTTCTTCCTCTGCCCTTGCCTGGCTTTCCTTCTTCCTACTCTTCCCTCTCTTCCACTACTTCTCCTTCCTTCTTCCACTTATTCTTCCTCCTCCCGTTCTCCTTCTTCCATTTATTCTTCCTGCTCCAATTCTCCTTCTTCCACTTCTTTTCTTCTTCATCCCCTCCCATTCCACTACTTCCTCCTATTCCTCTTGTTCTCCTTGTACAACTTCTTCTGCTTCCACTTGTTGTTCTTCATCTTTTCCGTCTCCTTTTTGGACTTCTCCTGCTTATACTTCTTCTTCTTCCTCTTCTTCCATTTCTTCTTCTTCTATTTCTTTTCCTTCCACTACTTCTTCTTCTTCCTCTTTTTCTCATTCTTGCACTTCTTCTTCTTCTTCCTATTGTTCTCTTTCTTCCACTTGCCCTTCTTCCTCTTCTTCTCGTTCTTCCACTTCTTCTTCTTCTAATTCTTCTCCTTCTTCCACTTCTTCTTCCTCCTCCCGTTCTCCTTCTTCCACTTCTCATTCCTCATCCCCTCTAGTTGCACTACTTTCCTCCTATTCCTATTGTTCTCCTTCTACCAATTCTTTTGCTTCCACTTGTTGTTGTTCTTCTTTCTTTTGCTTCCAATTGTTGCTCTTCCTCTTCTTCTACTTCTTACCCTTCTTCTTTTTCCTCCTCTTCCCCTCGATATTCCACTTCTTCTACTTCTTCTTCCCTTCCCTTCCCCTCCTTGCTCCTGTTCCTCCTTTTCTCCTTCTTTCACTTCTTCTCCATCAACCTCACTCCTTCAACTACTTCTTCTTCTTCCTCTTGTTCACCTTCTTCCACTTCTGCTGCTTGCACTTGTTCTTCTTCTTCCTTCTCTTCTCCTTCTTGCGCTTCTTCTGCCTACACTACCTCTTCTTCCTCTCCTTCATTCTCTCCTCCTTCTTCCACTTCTTCTTCCTCCTCCTTTCCCTTGCTTTCCTTCTTCTTACTCTTCTCCCTCTTCGACTACTTCTCCTTCCACTTCTTCTTCTTCCTCTTCTTCTCCTTCTTCCAGTTCTTCTTCTTCATCCTTTTTCCTTCCACGACTTTGTCTTATTCCCCTTTTTCTCATTCTTCCACTTCTTCTCCTTCTTCTCCTTCTTTAACTCTTCTTCCTCCTCCCGTTCTCCTTGTACCACTTCTTCTACTTCCAGTTGTTGTTCTTCTTCTTTTCGTCTCCTTCTTCTTCTTCCCTTTCCTTCGTTTTCTCCCTCTTTTCTCCATCTTCTTCTTCCACTTGCACTTCTACCTCTTGTTCTTCTTCTTCCACTTCTTCTTCATAATCCCCACTCCTTCGACTACTTCTTCTTCTTCTTCACCTTCTTCGACTTTTGCACTTCCACTTGTTCTTCTTCTTCCTTCCCTTCTTCTTCCTTCCCTTCTTCTTCCTTCCCTTCTCCTTCCTGCACTTCTTCTACCTACACTACCTCTTCTTCCTCCTCTTCTTTTTCTCCTCCTTCTTCCACTTCTTCTTGCTCCACCTTTGCCTTACTTTCCTTTTTCTTACTCTTCTCCCTCTTCAACTACTGCTCCTTCTACTTCTCCTTCCACTTCTTCCTCTTCCTCTTTTTCTCCTTCTTCCATTTCTGCTTCTTCATCCCTTTTCCTTCCACTGCTTCTTCATCTTCCCCTTTTTCTCATTCTTCCACTTCTTCTTCTTCTACCTATTGTTCTCCTTCTTCCACTTGCACTTCTTCCTCTTCTTCTCGTTCTTCCACTTCTTCTTCTTCCTCTTTTTCTCCTTCTTCCACTTCGTCTTCCTCCTTCCGTTCTCCTTCTTCCACTTCTTCTTCTTCATCCCCTCTGATTCCACTACTTCCTCCTATTCCTCTTGTTCTCCTTCTACCACTTTTCTTCTTTCACTCGTTGTTCTTTTTCTTTTTCCTCTCCTTTTTTCACTTCTTCTGCTTACGCTTCTTCTTCTTCCTCTTCTTCCATTTCTTCTCCTTCCACTACTTCCTCTTCTTCCCTTTCCTTCTTCTCTTTCTTCTGTTTCTCCATCCCCCGCTTCTTATGCTTCCAATTGTTGCCCATTCTCTTCTTCTCCTTCTGCGAAGTGTTCTGCTTACACTTCTTCTTCTCGTTCCTCTTCTCATCCATATTCCACTTCTTCTGCTTCTTTTTCCTTTCCTTTCTCTTCCTTCTTCCTTTTCCTCCTTTTCTACTTCTTCTAGTTCTTTTTCTTCATCCCACCTCTTTCCACTACTTCTTCTTCCTCCTCTTGTTCACCTTCTTCCAATTCTTCTCTTTCCACATCTTCTTCTTCCTTTTCTTCTCCTTCTTCCACGTACTCTCTTTCTTTTTCCTCTTCTTCTCTTACTTCTACTTCTCTTGCCTTCTCTTGTTCTCTTTCTTCCACTTCTGCTTCATCTTCTCCTCTCCTTCTCTTTCTTCCTGTTCATCTCCTTCTTCTTCTTCCCATTCCTTCGTCTTCTCCCTTTTTTTCTCCTTCTTCTTCTTCCATTTGCATTTCTACCTCTTGTTCTCCTTCTTCCACTTCTTCTTTGTCATCCCCACTCCTTCAACTACTTCTTCTTCTTTAGTCTTTTCTCATTGGTCAACTTCTTCTTCTTCTTCCTATTGTTCTCCTTCTTCCACTTGCGCTTCTTGCTCTTCTCGTTCTTCCACTTCTAATTCTTCCTTTTCTTCTCCTTTTTCCACTTCTTCTTCCGCCTCCTGTTCTCCTTCTTCCACTTGTTCTTCTTCATCCCCTCTCGTTCCACTACTATCTCCTATTCCTCTTGTTCTCCTTCTACCACTTCTTCTGCTTCCACATATTAGTCTTCTTCTTTTTCGTCTCCCTACTCATTCCTATGCGGGTGCTTTTGCAGGATTGGAAAAAGAGGAAGAAAGACCACATGATTTGAGGTCAAATCCTCCTCAAGGGAGAGGATATGATGCATGCACGCCTAGCATGGGCTTGAGCTAGGACCAATAAGAAAGGAGCATGACTTGGATGAAGCTTCAAGGAGCTTATTTTAGGAAATGTTCCATTTAATTGTATTAATTTGACCATTTTTAGGCTTGTATAAGCACCCTTAAGTCATTAGGATTATAGGGGTGTAGCTAGTTTAATTTTCGGCCTTGTATTTTGGCCTATAGGTTCTTTTTTCTTTAGGAGATGTAATTAGTCTCCTTGTGGAGTGTGTTAATTAGTTTGGGCTGGTCCAAGAGGATTTGGACATGTGGTTATTAATTTCCACACCCCTAATTCCTCTTCACACCCTTCTAACCAACACATGAAGCATGTATGAGACACGTGGGCCCCCTTGTCCCTTTATTTTACTCCACATGTGCTTTCTCTCTCTTACATGGCTGATTCTTGTTGCTTCTTATTTGAATTTGAATTTTTGAAGTGCCATGTCATTTCCCTCCAAAATTCAAATTCAAACTAGAGGGAACATAGATCCATTTTTTTAGGGCCATATTTGGATCTTTAGTTGGATTAAATTAGTGTTAATTGAGCACATGCTAAATTAACACTAAATTAAGCTAACTAACCCTTAATTAAGCATGTTGGACGTTCAACTTGAGGTTCCTAAACCCATGGTTCATGCTTTGCTCTATAAATATAGCATTCCCTCCTTCATGTAGATTTTAACACTCATTTTGAATGAAAATTATACTTCTCTAAATTGAGAGCTCTTCTGTTCTTGAGAGTGTTCATGTTCTCTCCTTACTGAGAGTTCTTCATGCTATTATCAAGGGTTCCTTCCCTTGTGGCTAGCTTCATCCTTTGGCTTATCTCCTTCAACAAGAGTGACGCCTAATTCTCCTCCGTTTTCTAGTCTTCCACCTCCATTTCTTCAACCTTAGAACCTCTATGAGCATGGATCTTGGGATAATTCTCTTCATTAAGGATTCTTCAAACATGCCTTGGGGAGGGATGCATCACAATGGAAGGAAAGGGGATGAAGAAGGAGTGGAACAAGGAGGAGAAGAAGAAGGGGAGGAAGAATAAGTAGTGTAGGCAGAAGAAGGGCAAGAAGGAGAAGAGAGGGAAGAAGAAGAACAAGTGGATGTAGTAGAAGTGGAAGAAGGTGAACAAGAGGAAAAAGAAGAAGTAATTGAAGGAGTGAGGATGATGGAGAAGAAGTGGAAGAAGGAGAACAAGAGGTAGAAATGCAAGTGGAAGCAGAAGAAAGAGAAAAAGAGGGATATGAAGAAGGAAAGGAAGAAGAAGAAGGAGATGAAGAGCAAGAAAAGAAAGGAAAGGAGAGGATGAAGAAGAAGTGGAAGAAAGAGAACAAGAGGAGGCAGGAGAAGTGGAAGAAAGATAAGAAGAGGAAGAAGAAGGAGAGTAACTACAAGAAGTGGAAGAAGGAGAAGAAAAGGAAGAAGAAGAAGATGTGGAAAGTGAAGAAGGTGAACAAGACGAGGAAGAAGAAGTAGTGGAAGGAGGTGAGATGAGGAAGAAGAGTTGGAACAAGGAGAAAAGGAGGAAAAGGAAGAAGGAGGGGAAGGGAAGGGAAGAAGAAGCAGAAGAAGTGGAATCTGGAGGAGAAGAGGAAGAAGAAGAAGAAGTGTAAGCATAAGATTTGGGGGAAGGAGAAGAAGAGGAAGAGCAACAATGGGAAGCAACAGAAGTATGGGATGGAGAAAAAGAGGAAGGAGAAGACGAAAAGGAAAGAAGAAGAAGTTGTGGAAGGAGAAGAAATGGAAGAAGAGGAAGTGTAAGCAGAAAAAGCGGAAGAAGGAGACGAAAATCAAGAAGAACAACAAGTAGAAGTAGAAGAAGTGGTAGAAAGAGAGAATAAAAGGAATAGGAGGAAGTAGTGGAATGAAAGGAGATTGAAGAAGAAGAAGTGGAAGAAGGAGAACGGGAAGAGGGAGAAGAGGTGGCAGAAGGAGAAGAAGAGGAAGAAGAAGAAGTGGAAGAACGAGAAGAAAAAGAAGTGCAAGTGGAAGAAGGAGAACAATAGGAAGAAGAAGAAGCAGAAGTGGAAGAATGAGACAAAGAGGAGGAAGAAGAAGCAATGGAAGGAAAGGGGATGAGGAAGAAGTGGAACAAGGAGGAGAAGAAGAAGGGGAGGAAGAAGAAGTAGTGTAGGCAGAAGAAGGGCAAGAAGGAGAAGAGAGGGAAGAAGAAGAACAAGTGGATGTAGCAGAAGTGGAAGAAGGTGAACAAGAGGAAGAAGAAGAAGTAGTTGAAGGAGTGGGGATGATGGAGAAGAAGTGGAAGAAGGAGAACAAGAGGTAGAAATGCAAGTGGAAGCAGGAGAAGGAGAAAAAGAGGGATATGACGAAGGAAAGGAAGAAGAAGAAGGAGATGAAGAGGAAGAAAAGAAAGGAAAGGAGAGGATGAAGAAGAAGTGGAAGAAAGAGAACAAGAGGAGGCAGGAGAAGTGGAAGAAAGATAAGAAGAGGAAGAAGAAGGAGAGTAACTAGAAGAAGTAGAAGAAGGAGAAGAAAAGGAAGAAGAAGAAGATGTGGAAAGTGAAGAAGGTGAACAAGAGGAGGAAGAAGAAGTAGTGGAAGGAGGTGAGATGAAGACGAAGAATTGGAACAAGGAGAAAAGGAGGAAAAGGAAGAAGGAGCGGAAGGGAATGGAAGTAGCAGCAGAAGAAGTGGAATCTGGAGGAGAAGAGGAAGAAGAAGAAGAAGTGTAAGCATAAGATTTGGGGGAAGGAGAAGAAGAGGAAGAGCAACAATGGGAAGCAACAGAAGTGTGGGATGGAGAAAAAGAGGAAGGAGAAGACGGAAAGGAAAGAAGAAGTTGAGGAAGGAGAAGAAATGGAAGAAAAGTGTAAGCAGAAGAAGCGGAAGAAAGAGACGAAAATGAAGAAGAACAACAAGTAGAAGTAGAAGAAATGGTAGAAGGAGAGAATAAGAGGAATAGGTGGAAGTAGTGGAATGAAAGGAGATGAAGAAGAAGAACGGGAGGAGGAAGAACAAGTGGAAACAGAGGAAGTGGTAGAAGGAGAACGAGAGGAATAGGAGGAAGTACTGGAATGAGAAGGGATGAAGAAGAAGAAGTGGAAGAAGGAGAATAGGAACAGGAAGAATAAGTGGAAAAAGGTGACTGGGAGGAGGAAGAATAAGAGGAAAAATGAGACTCGGAGGAGGAGGAATAAGTGAAAGAAGGAGAAGAAGAGGAAGAAGAAGAAATTTGAAGAACGAGAAGAAGAGGAAGAAGAAGAAGTGGAAGAACGAGAAGTAGAGAAAGAAGTGGAAGCGGTAGAAGGAGAACAATAGGAAGAAGAAGAAGTACTGGAAGGAAAGGGGCTGAAGAAGAAGAAGTGCACCAAGGAGAACCAGGGGAAGATGAAGAAGGGGAAAGAGAAGTAGCTGAAGAAGGAGAAGAGTATGAAGAAGGAAGGCAAGGAATGGGAGGAGGAAGAAGAAGTGGAAGAAGGAGGAGAAGAAGAAGGAGAGGAAGAAGAGGTAGTGTAGGCAAAAGAAGTGCAAGAAGGAAAAGAGAAGGAAGAAGAAGAACAAGTGGAAGCAACACAAGTGGAAGAAGGTGAACACGAGGAAGAACAAGAAGTAGTTGAAGGAGTGGGGATGATGAAGACGAAGGAGGGGAAGGGAAAAAGAAGCAGAAGAAGTGTAATATGGAGGAGAAGTGGAAGAAGAAGAAGAAGTGTAAGCAAAAGATTTGGGGGCAGGAGAAGAAGAGGAAGAGCAACAATTGGAAGCAAAAGAAGTGCGGGTTGGAGAAAAAGAGGAAGGAGAAAAAGGAAAAGGAAGAAGAAGAAGTAGTGGAAGGAGAAGAAATGGAAGAAGAGGAGGAAGAAGAAGTGGAAGAAGGAGACGAAAAAGAAGAAGAACAAGTGGAAGCATAAGAAGTGGTAGAAGGAGAACAAGAGAAATAGGAGGAAGTAGTTGAATGAGAGGGGATGAAGAAGAAAATGTGGAAGAAGGAGAACGGGAGGAGGAAGAAGAAGCGAAAGAAGGAGAAGAAGAGGAGGAAAAAGAAGTGGAAGAACAAGAAGAAGAAGAAGAAGTGCAAGTAGAAAAAGAAGAACTATAGGAGGAAGAAGAAGAAGTAGAAGAATGAGAAAAAGAAGAAGAACAAGGAGTAGTGGAAGGAAAGGGGATGAAGAAGATGAAGTGGAAGAAGGAGAAGAAAAGGAAGAACAAGAAATGGAAGGAGAAGTAGCCGAACAGGGAGAAGAGTAAGAAGAAGGAAAGCAAGGCAAGAGAGGAGGAAGAAGAAGTGGAAGAAGGAGGAGAAGAAGAAAGGGAGGAAGAAGAGGTAGTGTAGGCAGAAGAAGGGCAAGAAGGAGAAGAGAGGGAAGAAGAAGAACAAGTGGATGTAGCAGAAGTGGAAGAAGGTGAACAAGAGGAAGAAAAAGAAGTAGTTGAAGGAGTGGGGATGATGAAGAAGTAGAAGAAGGAAAACAAGAGGTAGAAATGCAAGTGGAGGTCGAAAAAGGAGAAAAAGAGGGAAAATACAAAGGAGAGTAAGTGGAAGAAGCAGAAGAAAAGGAAGAAGAAGAAGATGTGGAAAGAAGAGAAGTGGAAGAAGGTAAACAAGAGGAGGAAGAAGAAGTGGCTGAAGGAGGTAGGATGAAGAAGAAGAACTGGAAGAAGGTGAAAAGAAGGTTATAATTTTGAATAGCCACCTAATTCTATAAATAGCGGCTGAATTGTACTCAAAAGACAACCATTGAATTAGTGAAATTATAATTGGGTTTTACCCTTTTGTGAGAGATGAATTTCTCTTTAAAACTTATCAAGGAATTTTTCCTTGTGGCGTTCTGCTAGACTTATCAAGGGTAAATCACTACCCTTGTGGCATCATATAACTTATCTTCCATCCTTGGAAGCATCTATCCCTTCATTAAACCATTTTCATCCTTTCCATTTTCTTGTTTACCCAATTCTCATTGTTTTGTTCACTTATTACCTTCCAACCTAGATAGATCCGCAAAATGAATCCAACCCCTCTGGATTTCTATTAGAGGGGAAGGGAAGGGAAGAAGAAGCAAAAGAAGTGGAATATGGAGGAGAAGAGGAAGAAGAAGAAGAAGTGTAAGCAAAAGATTTGAGGGAAGGAGAAGAAGAGAAAGAGCAACAATTGGAAGCAAAAGAAGTGGGGCAGGGAGAAAAATAGGCAGCAGAAGAAGGGAAGGGAAGAAGAAGAAGTAGTGGAAGGAGAAATGGAAGAAGAAGAAGTGTAAGCCAAAGAAGTGGAAGAAGGAGACGAAAAAGAAGAAGAATAAGTGGAAGCATAAGAAGTGGTAGAAGGAGAACAAGAGGAGGAGGAAGTAGTCGAATGAGAGAGGATGAAGAAGAAAAAGTGGAAGAAGGAGAACGGGAGGAGGAAAAAGAAGCGGAAAATGAGGAAGAAGAAGTGGAAGAACAAGAAGAAGAACAAGAAGTGCAAGTAGAAGAAGCAGAACTATAGGAGGAAGAAGAAGAAGTAGAAGAATGAGAAAAAGAGGAAGAAGAAGGAGTAGTGGAAGGAAAGGGGATGAAGAAGATGAAGTGGAAGAAGGAGAAGAAAAGGAAGAACAAGAAATGGAAGGAGAAGTAGTCGAATAGGGAGAAGGGTAAGAAGAAGGAAAGCAAGGCAAGAGAGGAGGAAGAAGAAGTGGAAGAGGGAGGAGAAGAAGAAAGGGAGGAAGAAGAAGTAGTGTAGGCAGAAGAAGTGCAAGAAGGAGAACGGAAGGAAGAAGAAGAACAAGTGGAAGCAGCAGAAGTGGAAGAAGGTGAACAAGAGGAAGAAAAAGAAGTAGTTGAAGGAGTGGGGATGATGAAGAAGTAGAAGAAGGAAAACAAGAGGTAGAAATGCAAGTGGAGGTCGAAGAAGGAGAAAAAGAGGGAGAAGACAAAGGAAAGGGAAGAAGAAGAAGGAGCTGAAGAGGAAGAAAAAAAAGGAGAGGAGACCTTGAAGAAGAAGTGGAAGAAAGAGAACAAGAGGAGGCAGGAGAAGTGGAAGAAAGAGAAGAAGAGGAAGAAGAAAGAGAGTAAGTGGAAAAAGCAGAAGAAAAGGAAGAAGAAGAAGATGTAGAAAGAAGACAAGTGGAAGAAGGTAAACAAGAGGAGGAAGAAGAAGTGGCTGAAGGAGGTAGGATGAAGAAGAAGTACTGGAAGAAGGCGAAAAGAAGGAAATGGAAGAAGGAGGCTGATATGAATCCAGAAGACAATGACTTTTCATTTTTTGTAATGTTCCATTAATTTAGAAATTAATGTAACATGCAATTAATCATATGTGATAAGGTGACTGGGAGGAGGAAGAATAAGAGGAAGAATGAGACTGGGAGGAGGAAGAATAAGTGGATGAAGGAGAAGAAGAGGAAGAAGAAGTAGTGGAAGAAAGGGAAGAAGAGGAAGAAGAAGAAATGGAAGAACGAGAAAAAGAGGAAGAAGAAGAAGTGGAAGAACGAGAAGTAGAGGAAGAAGTGGAAGCGGAAGAAGGAGAACAATAGGAAGAAGAAGAAGTAGTGGAAGGAGAACACGAGGTAGAAATGC
Organism: Psophocarpus tetragonolobus; assembly: GCA_037954015.1. Taxonomy (NCBI): domain Eukaryota; kingdom Viridiplantae; phylum Streptophyta; class Magnoliopsida; order Fabales; family Fabaceae; genus Psophocarpus; species Psophocarpus tetragonolobus. The sequence goes on from CM075691.1 coordinate 28,745,051, forward strand.
AAGTGGAAGCAGAAGAAGGAGAAAAACAGGGATATGCCGAAGGAAAGGAAGAAGAAGAAGGAGATGAGGAGGAAGAAAAGAAAGGAAAGGAGAGGATGAAGAAGAAGTGGAAGAAAGAGAACAAGAGGACGCCGGAAAAATGGAAGAAAGATAAGAAGTGGAAGAAGAAGGAGAGTAACTAGGAGAAGTGGAAGAAGGAGAAGAAAAGGAAGAAGAAGAAGATGAGGAAAGTGAAGAAGTTCAAGAAGGGGAACAAGAAGAGGAAGAAAAAGTAGTGGAAGGAGGTGAGATGAAGAAGAATTGGAACAAGGAGAAAAGGAGGAAAAGGAAGAAGGAGGGGAAGGGAAGGGAAGAAGAAGCAAAAGAAGTGGTCTGGAGGAGACGAGCAAGAAGAAGTGTAAGCATAAGATTTGGGGGAAGGAGAAGAAGGGGAAGAGCAACAATGGGAATTAACAGAAGTGGGGGATAGAGTAAAAGAGGAAGGAGAACACGGAAAGGAAAGAAGAAGAAGTTGTGAAGGAGAAGAAATGGAAGAAGAGGAAGCAGAAGAAGTGTAAGAAGAAGAAGCAGAAGAAGGAGATGAAAATGAATAAGAATAACAAGTAGAAGTAGAAGAAGTGGTAGAAGGAGAGAATAAGAGGAATAGGAGGAAGTAGTGGAATGAAAGCAGACGAACAAGTAGAAGTAGAAGAAGTGGTAGAAGGAGAGAATAAGAGGAATAAGAGGAAGTAGTGGAATGAAAGCAGGTGAAGAAGAAGAAGTGGAAGAAGGAGAAGAAAAGGAAGAAGTAGTCCAAGTGGAAGAAGAAGAACAATAGGAAGAAGAAGAAGAAGAAGTGGAAGAATGAGAAGAAAAGTAAGAAGAAGAAGATGAGGAAAGTGAACAAGTTCAAGAAGGGGAACAAGAAGAGGAAGAAAAAGTAGTGGAAAGAGGTGAGATGAAGAAGAATTGGAACAAGGAGAAAAGGAGGAAAAGGAAGAAGGAGGGGAAGGGAAGGGAAGAAGAAGCAGAAGAAGTGGTCTCGAGGAGACGAGGAAGAAGAAGAAGAAGTGTAAGCATAAGATTTGGGGGAGGAGAAGAAGGGGAAGAGCAAGAAGAGAAGGAAGAAGTGCAAGTGGAAGAAGGAGAACAATAGGAAGAAGAAGAAGAAGTGGAAGAATGAGAAGAGAAGGAAGAAGTGCAAGTGGAAGAAGGAGAACAATAGGAAGAAGAAGAAGAAGTGGAAGAATGAGAAAAAGAGGAGGAAGAAGAAGCAATGGAAGGAAAGGGGAATAAAGAAGAAGTGGAATAAGGAGGAGACGAAGAAGCCGAGGAAGAAGAAGTGATGCATGCCTCCCTTGATCTTTTTCCTTGAGGTTCCAAGCACCATGAAATGGATGATGGAGGGGAAAGAAAATGGAGGTGTGGCGCCACTCTCAAAGGGAGATAAGCCAAAGTGTTTAGGTTTGGCACAAGGAAAGGAACCCTTGATAAAAACCAACTAGGAAGAGGTTCCTCAAGAGAGAGGATCCTCAAGACCTTTTACTAAGAATGTGCTCACAAAGAGACTATTTTCATTCAACTTCAAAGGTGAAATTTTACAATGAGGGGGAATGAGTATATATAGCCCAATGGGAGAGCTTGGGCACACTTTTCTAGGCAATGTGGGACTTGGGCTTAATTAGGATTAAAACTAATTAACCCAAGTCTTAGGCCTTAAGTGAGGCACCTAAGTTCACCCCCTATGGGTGCAATTAGCATATCTTAATGTGAATGGGCTAGCCCAAAATCATGTCTTAACTTATGCACCCATTATAAGCTTACTCCTCCTTTTTAACTAAAGACAGCTATACCTTATAAACTAAGAAGATGGCTGGAAATACATGGCCTTAAGGGAATTAAAAAAACTTTCCTATTTATCTAATTAAAATAAAATATTTACAAGCTAAAATAACAAAGACTATGGCTTCGAATCTTCAATGAGCTTTTGTCCATGCCATGCCTTCCTTGAGTCCTCCTAGCCATGATGCATGCTAGGTGAGATTGCATCAAGAAGTAGTGTAGGCAGAAGAAGGGCAAGAAGGAGAAGAGAGGGAAGAAGAAGAACAAGTGGATGTAGTAGAAGTAGACGAAGGTGAACAAAAGGAAGAAGAAGAAGTAGTTGAAGGAGTGGGGATGGTGGAGAAGAGGTGGAAGAAGGAGAACAAGAGGTAAAAATGCAAGTGGAAGCAGAAGAAGGAGAAAAAGAGGGACGAAGGAAAGGAAGAAGAAGACGGAGATGAAGAGGAAGAAAAGAAAGGAAAGGAGAGGATGAAGAAGAAGTGGAAGAAAGAGAACAATAGGAGGCAGGAGAAGTGGAAGAAAGATAAGAAGAGGAAGAAGAAGGAGAGTAACTAGAAGAAGTGGAAAAAGCAGAAGAAAAGGAAGAAGAAGAAGATGTGGAAAGTGAACAAGTTGAAGAAGGTGAACAAGAGGAGGAAGAAGAAGTACTCGAAGGAGGTGAGATGAAGAAGAAGAATTGAAACAAGGAGAAATAGAGGAAAAGGAAGAAGGAGGGGAAGGGAAGGGAAGAAGAAGCAGAAGAAGTGGAATCTGGAGGAGAAGAGGAAGAAGAAGAAGAAATGTAAGCATAAGATTTGGGGGAAGGAGAAGAAGAGGAAGAGCAACAATGGGAAGCAACAGAAGTGGTGGATGGAGAAAAACAGGAAGGAGAAGACGGAAAGGAAAGAAGAAGAAGTTGTGGAAGGAGAAAAAATGGAAGAAGAGGAAGTGTAAGCAGAAGAAGCGGAAGAAAGAGACGAAAATGAAGAAGAACAACAAGTAGAAGTAGAAGAAGTGGTAGAAGGAGAGAATAAGAGAATAGGAGGAACTAGTGGAATGAAAGGAGATGAAGAAGAGGAAGTGGAAGAAAGAGAATGGGAGGAGGAAGAAGAGGTGCAGAAGGAGAAGAAGAGGAAGAAGAAGAAGTGGAAGAACGAGAAGAAAAGGAAAAAGTGAAAGAGGAAGAAGGAGAACAATAGGAAGAAGAAGAAGAAGTGGAAGAATGAGAAAAAGAGGAGGAAGAAGAAGCAATGGAAGTAAAGGGGATGAAGAAGAAGTGGAAAAAAGAGGAGAAGAAGAAGGGGAGGAAGAAGAAGTAGTGTAGGCAGAAGAAGGGCAAGAAGGAGAAGAGAGGGAGGAAGAAGAACAAGTGGATGTAGTAGAAGTGGAAGAAGGTGAACAAGAGGAAGAAGAAGAAGTAGTTGAAGGAGTGGGGATGATGGAGAAGAAGTGAAAGAAGGAGAACAAGAGGTAGAAATGCAAGTGGAAGCAGAAGAAGGAGAAAAAGAGGGATATGACGAAGGAACGGAAGAAGAAGAAGGAGATGAAGAGGAAGAAAAGAAAGGAAAGGAGAGGATGAAGAATAAGTGGAATAAAGAGAACAAGAGGAGGCAGGAGAAGTGGAAGAAAGATAAGAAGAGGAAGAAGAAGGACAGTAACTAGAATTGCTAGAGGAGTGTAACTAGAAGAAGTTGTGGAAAGAGAAGAAATGGAAGAGGAGGAAGAAGAAGAAGTGTAAGCAGAAGAAACGGAAGAAGGAGACGAAAATGAAGAAAAACAACAACTAGAAGTAGAAGAAGTGCTCGAAGGAGAGAATAAGTGGAATAGGAGGAAGTAGTGGAATGAAAGGAGGTGAAGAAGAAGAAGTGGAAGAAGGAGAACGGGAGGAGGGAGAAGAGGTGGCAGAAGGAGAAGAAGAGGAAAAAGAAGAAGTGGAAGAACGAGAAGAAAAGGAAGAAGTGCACGTGGAAGAAGGAGAATAATAGGAAGAAGAAGAAGAAGTGGAAGAATGAGAAAAAGAGGAGGAAGAAGAGGCCATGGCAGGAAAGGGGAATGAAGAAGAAGTGGAACAAGCAGGAGGAGAAGAAGGGGAGGAAGAAGAAGTAGTGTAGGCAGAAGAAGGGGAAGAAGGAGAAGAAAGGGTAGAAGAAGAACAAGTGGATGAAATAGAAGTGGAAGAAGGTGAACAAGAGGAAGAAGAAGAAGTAGTTGAAAGAGTAGGGATGATGGAGAAGAAGTGGAAGAAGGAGAACAAGAGGTAGAAATGCAAGTGGAAGCAGAAGAAGGAGAAAAAGAGGGATATGACGAAGGGAAGGAAGAAGAAGAAGGTGATGAAGAGGAAGAAAAGAAAGGAAAGGAGAGGATGAAGAAGAAGTGGAAGAAAAGGAACAAGAGGAGGCAGGAGAAGTGGAAGAAAGATGAGAAGAGAAAGAAGAAGGAGAGTAACTAGAAGAAGTGGAAGAAGGAGAAGAAAAGGCAGAAGAAGAAGATGTGGAAACTGAAGAAGTTGAAGAAGGTGAACAAGAGGAGGAAGAAGAAGTAGTGGAACGACGTGAGATGATGAAGAAGAATTGGAACAAGCAGAAAAGGAGGAAAAGGAAGAAGGAGGGGAAGGGAAGAGAAGGGAAGAAGAAGCAGAAGAAGTGGAATCTGGAGGAGAAGAGGAAGAAGAAGAAGAAGTGTAAGCATAAGATTTAGGGGAAGGAGAAGAAGAGGAAGAGCAACAATGGGAAGCAACAGAAGTGTGGGATGGAGAAAAAGAGGAAGGAGAGGACAGAAGGAAAGAAGAAGAAGTTGTGGAAGGAGAAGAAATGGAAGAAGAGGAAGAAGAAGAAGTGTAAGCAGCAGAAGCGGAAGAAGGAGACGAAAATGAAGAAGAACAACAAGTAGAAGTGGAAGAAGTGGTAGAAGGAGAGAATCAGAGGAATAGGAGGAAGTAGTGGAATGAAAGGAGATGAAGAAGAAGAAGTGGAAGAAGGAGAATCGGAGGAGGAAGAAGAGGTGGCAGAAGTGATGAGGACATGAAGGACAAAAAAGCTTGAAGCACTTGAAGGGCTTGTAGGACACATGACAAGGGCAAGGACAAAGAGAGCTAAGGAAGCTTTGCAACAAGTGTTGACGATAGGCATTTTTCAAAGAGAGCCAAATCTTGCAGACTGTGGGGATAAAATTGTCAATTGCATCCTGTTTGAAGAGGGAGCTGAGCGGCCAACATCTCTATAATAATTTGGGATGATTTTATTAGTAAATTATTTCAAATAAATTGTATAAGTGGCTGTTAGGGTTTAGGGACCAGATTTTTGTTAATTATTTGGGCTGTTATGTTAGTATTTTTATTGGACAATTATTTAGCTTTTAATTAAGTTAGGGGTTGCATCAAATTTGGGGAAGCAAACAGCCATATAAGGGGGGCGCTCAGCTGGGCAAGAGGGGATGACTGATTCAGAAAAATAGACTCTTGAGAGTGCTTCTTCCTGGGTTCTAAACAGCCAAGGATTTTTCTTTGAGAATTATCAAAAGCCATCCATACCTTTGTGTGTGTATTCTCAGGCTTATCTTCCTCCTGGAAGTGTGACGCCTCCTTTCACCATTTTCTGTCTTGTTTCTTCAATTTTCTGTTTTGTTCATTGTTCCAATTGAAGTCGATTCTCACGCAGAATTTCCGACCCGGCACGCTGTGTTTTTGTTTTGAATTTCTGCATCTATTTTGGGTTTCCAATTAAGTGCTAAAATTGTGATTTAAATCTGCCCCAATTTTGCTTGATTTGTGCGTAACCTTTTATTGTGATAATTCTTAGTAATGAGCCAACGTTCTGCACATTTTCAATAAATTTAACTTTGAAGCGTTTGTTGCAATTATTTCTATCAAGCGTTGATTGCCCTTTTCTGGTCAGAATTATATTCTTTTCAATTAGCAAACTGGGCGTCATTTGTCTTTTAACCTGTGCTGGAATATTTAATCAAAATTCTGCATTTGTTTGAAGCCGTCATTTCACGCTAAGTCTTTGATTCACTTTCCAATCAATTCCATGCTTCGTTGCTCAATGAATTCTTCCTTTCTTTGGTTCAAATTTTCATAAGCCAGCCAATACAATTCTTGGAGGTCCTTGTCCAGAATTCTAATTCCGCAAGAGGACTCACGTCATTTGGTATCAGAGCTCCGGTTTCTAGGAATTGCAAGGCTGCTGTTCTGGGTAATTTCTGTCCTTAATTTTCATCATATCATAATATTACCTTATTGTTATTTCTTTGACTGAACCATTGCAAACGTTAGGTCCTTAAAACAATTCTGAATTTTTTTTAAAAAAAAAAAAATAGAAGTGAAAGAAAGCATGCAAAAATTGAGTTCAAAAAAAAAAATTGGGCTGAATGGTTTATGTTATTAGAAAAATTTTAAGCTCATTCTTAAGGTAATATTGCGTTTGAATTGAGGAAGAAAATACTGCACCTTGTTAGTATACAATTCTGAATCTTGGCTGCACTTCTTGGTTGCAAATTGTTCAATTTCCATTCTGTTTTGCTGCACCTGTGTTGCGCATCATTCCCTGAATTTTGCTGCACCTATTGGCTTCATTTTAAGCCAAAATTTCAATCCTTTGTTGGTGTCAAAATTCTGGTTGCTGTCCTATTTGTTTGTGGTCTTCTTTGTGTTTCATTTGAGTCATTTTTGTTAACTTTTCTTGAGTTATTTGGGCTGCACACAAGTTGGTGTTGTCTGAATTTATTCTCTTTTTGGTATGTTAAGAACTTAAGGAGGAATAGAGAGGAAAAAGGCAAGAGAGTTTCATTATAGTAAAAGCCAATATTTTCTTAGCACAAACACTTGAGTGGGTGAGAACATTTTCAAACACCACATACATACTTTTTCTTGTGACATTTGACCTGTTTGTTTATCATGGCGGAAAGAAATAATAACAATGATCTTCAGCTTCAAATTGTTGCACTATCTCAGCATTTAGAGAGATTGATGAAGCAACAACAAGATGAGTTCCATGAGAGGTTGGATCAGTTGGAGAATAGAACCCCACCAGCAGGAGGAGGAGGAAGGCCAAATAGAAATGAAGGAAGAATAGAAGGAGTGAAGTTGAATGTGCCTCCTTTCAAGGGTAGGAGTGATCCTGAGGCATACTTGGAATGGGAGTTAAAAATTGAGCATGTGTTCTCTTGCAACAATTATAGTGAGGAGCAAAAGGTGAGACTTGCAGCTGCTGAATTTTCAGATTATGCTTTGATTTGGTGGAACAAGTTGCCAAGGGAGAGGATTAGAGATGAATAAGTCGAAGAAGGAGGAGAAGAAGAAGGGGAGGAATAAGAAGTAGTGTAGGCAGAAGAAGGGTAAGAAGGAGAAGAGAGGGAAGAAGAAGAACAAGTGGATGTAGTAGAGGTGGAAGAAGGTGAACAAGAGGAAGAAGAAGAAGTAATTGAAGGAGTGGGGATGATGGAGAAGAAATGGAAGAACTAGAAAAAGAGGGATATGACGAAGGAAAGGAAGAAGAAGAAGGAGACGAAGAGGAAGAAAAGAAAGGAAAGGAGAGGATGAAGAAGAAGAGGAAGAAAGAGGACAAGAGGAGGCAGGAGAAGTGGAAGAAAGATAAGAAGAGGAAGAAGAAGGAGAGTAACTAGAAGAAGTGGAAGAAGGAGAACAAAAGGAAGAAGAAGAAGGTGTGGAAAGTGAAGAAGTTGAAGAAGGTGAACAAGAGGAGGAAGAAGAAGAAGTGTAAGCAGAAGAAGCGGAAGAAGGAGACAAAAATGAAGAAGAACAACAAGTAGAAGTAGAAGAAGTGGTAGAAGGAGAGAACAAGAGGAATAGGAGGAAGTAGTGGAATGAAAGGATATGAAGACGAAGAAGTGGAAGAAGGAGAACGGGAGGAGGAAGAAGGGATGGCAGAAAGAGAAGAAGAGGAAGAAGAAGAAGTGGAAGAACGAGAAGAAAAGGAAGAAGTGCAACTGGAAGAAGGAGAACAATAGGAAGAAGAAGAAGAAGTGGAAGAATGAGAAAAAGAGGAGGAAGAAGAAGCAATGGAAGGAAAGGGGATAAAGAAGAAGTGGACCAAGGAGGAGAAGAAGAAGGGGAGGAAGAAGAAGTAATGTAGGCAAAAAAAGGGCAAGAAGGAGAAGAGAGGGAAGAAGAAGAACAAGTGGATGTAGTAGAAGTGGAAGAAGGTGAACAAGAGGAAGAAGAAGCGGAAGAAGGAGAACAAGAGGTAGAAATGCAAGTGGAAGCAGAAGAAGGAGAAAAAGAGGGATATGACGAAGGAAAGGAAGAAGAAGAAGATGTGGAAAGTGAAGAAGTTGAAGAAGGTGAACAACAGGAGGAAGAAGAAATAGTGGAAGGAGGTGAGATGCAGAAGAAGAATTGGAACAAGGAGAAACGGAGGAAAAGGAAGAAGGAGGGGAAGGGAAGGGAAGAAGAAGCTGAAGAAGTGGAATCTGGAGGAGAAGAGAAAGAAAAAGAAGATGTGTAAGCATAAGATTTGGGGGAAGGAGAAGAAGAGGAAGAGCAACAATGCGAACCAACAGAAGTGGGGGATGGAGAAAAAGAGGAAGGAGAAGACGAAAAGGAAGAAAGAAGAAGTTGTGGAAGGAGAAGAAATGGAAGAAGAGGAAGAAGAAGAAGTGTAAGCAGAAGAATCGGAAGAAGGAGACGAAAATGAAAAAGAACAACAAGTAGAAGTAGAAGAAGTGGTAGAAGGAGAGAATAAGAGGAATAGGAGGAAGTAGTGGAATGAAAGGAGATGAAGAGGAAGAAGTGGAAGAAGGAGAACGGGAGGAGGGAGAAGAGGTGGCAGAAGGAGAAGAAGAGGAAGAAGAAGAAGAAGAAGTGGAAGAACGAGAAAAAAAGGAAGAAATGCAAGTGGAAGAAGGCGAACAATAGGAAGAAGAAGAAGTGGAAGAATGAGAAAAAGAGGAGGAAGAAGAAGCAATGGAAGGAAAGGGGATGAAGAAGAAGTGGAACAAGGAGGAGAAGAAGAAGGGGAAGAAGGAGAAGTAGTATAGGTCGAAGAAGGGCAAGAAGGAGAAGAGAGGGAAGAAGAAGAACAAGTGGATGTAGTAGAAGTGGAACAAGGCGAACAAGAGGAGGAAGAAAAAGTAGTTGAAGGAGTGGGGATGATGGAGAAGAAGTGGAAGAACGAGAACAAGAGATGGAAATGCAAGAGGAAGCAGAAGAAGGAGAAAAAGAGGGATATGACGAACGAAAGGAAGAAAAAGAAGCAGATGAAGAGGAAGAAAAGAAAGGAAAGAGAGGATGAAGAAGAAGTGGAAGAAAGAGAACAGGAGGAGGCAGGAGAAGTTGAAGAAAGGTAAGAAGAGGAAGAAGAAGGAGAGTAACCAGAAGAAGTGGTAGAAGGAGAAGAAAAGGAAGAAGAAGAAGATGTGGAAAGTGAAGGAGGTGAACAAGAGGAAGAAGAAGAAGTAGTGGAAGGAGGTAGGATGAAGAAGAAGAATTGGAACAAGGAGAAAAGGAGGAAAAGGAAGAAGGAGGGGAAGGGAAGGGAAGAAGAAGCAGAAGAAGTGGAATCTGGAGGAGAAGAGGAAGAAGAAGAAGTGTAAGCATAAGATTTGGGGGAAGGATAAGAAGAGGAAAAGCAACAATGGGAAGCAACAGAAGTGGGGGGTGGAGAAAAAGAGGAAGGAGAAGACGGAAAGGAAAGAAGAAGAACTTGTAGAAGGAGATGAAGACGAAGAAGTGGAAGAAGGAGAACGGGAGGAGGAAGAAGGGGTGGCAGAAAGAGAAGAAGAGGAAGAAGAAGAAGTGGAAGAACGAGAAGAAAAGGAAGAAGTGCAACTGGAAGAAGGAGAACAATAGGAAGAAGAAGAAGAAGTGGAAGAATGAGAAAAAGAGAAGGAAGAAGAAGCAATGGAAGGAAAGGGGATGAAGAAGAAGTGGAACAAGGAGGAGAAGAAGAAGGGGAGGAAGAAGAAGTAGTGTAGGCAGAAAAAGGGCAAGAAGGAGAAGAGAGGGAAGAAGAAGAACAAGTGGAAGAAGGTGAACAAGAGGAAGAAGAAGCGGAAGAAGGAGAACAAGAGGTAAAAATGCAAGTGGAAGCAGAAGAAGGAGAAAAAGAGGGATATGACGAAGGAAAGGAAGAAGAAGAAGATGTGGAAAGTGAAGAAGTTGAAGAAGGTGAACAACAGGAGGAAGAAGAAATTGTGGAAGGAGGTGAGATGCAGAAGAAGAATTGGAACAAGGAGAAACGGAGGAAAAGGAAGAAGGGGGGGAAGGGAAAGTGTCAAAAACCGTGATTTGTGCAGCGGTAATTGACTTGACGTAATTTTAGGATGTCTTTATATTTGATGTGCTGTATTCATGCAACAGTTCTGTGTTGTTTTTATTAGGAGAAGAGAGGGAAGAAGAAGAACAAGTGGATGTAGTAGAAGTGGAAGAAGGTGAACAAGAGGAAGAAGAAGCGGAAGAAGGAGAACAAGAGGAGGAAGAAGGGGTGGCAGAAAGAGAAGAAGAGGAAGAAGAAGAAGTGGAAGAACGAGAGGAAAAAGAAGAAGTGCAAGTGGAAGAAGGAGAACAATAGGAAGAATCAGAAAAAGAAGAGGAAGAAGAAGCAATGGAAGGAAAGGGGATGAACAAGAAGTGAAACAAGGAGGAGAGGAAGAAGGGGACGAAGAAGAAGTAGTGTAGGCAGAAAAAGGGTAAGAAGGAGACAAGAGGGAAGAAGAAGAACAAGTGGATGTAGTAGAAGTGGAAGAAGGTGAACAAGAGGAAGAAGAAGAAGTAGTTGAAGGAGTGGGGATGATGGAGAAGAAGTGGAAGAAGGAGAACAAGAGGTAGAAATGCAACTGGAAGCAGAAGAAGGAGAAAAAGAGGGATATGACGAAGGAAAGGAAGAAGAAGAAGGAGATGAAGAGGAAGAAAAGAAAGGAAAGGAGAGGATGAAGAAGAAGTGGAAGAAAGAGGACAAGAGGAGGCAGGAGAAGTCGAAGAAAGATAAGAAGAGGGAGAAAAAGGAGACTAACTAGAAGAAGTGGAAGAAGGAGAAGAAAAGGAAGAAGAAGAAGATGTGGAAAGTCAAGAAGTTGAAGAAGGTGAACAAGAGGAGGAAGATGAAGTAGTGGAAGGAGGTGAGATGAAGAAGAAGAATTGGAACAAGGAGAAAAGGAGGAAAAGGAAGAAGGAGGGGAGGGGAAGGGAAGAAGAAGCAGAAGAAGTGGAATCTCGAGGAGAAGAGGAAGAAGAAAAAGAAAAAGAAAAAGTGTAAGCACAGGATTTGGGGGAAGGAGAACAAGAGGAAGAGCAACAATGGGAATAAACAAAAGTGGGGGATGGAGAAAAAGAGGAAGGAGAAGACGGAAAGGAAAGAAGAAGAAGTTGTGGAAGGAGAAGAAATGGAAGAAGAGGAAGAAGAAGAAGTGTAAGCAGAAGAAGCGGAAAAAGGAGACAAAAATGAAGAAGAACAAAAAGTAGAAGTAGAAGAAGTGGTAGAAGGAGAGAATAAGTGGAATAGGAGGAAGTAGTGGAATGAAAGGAGATGAAGAAGAAGAAGTGGAAGAAGGAGAACGGGAGGAGGGAGAAGAGGTGGCACAAGGAGAAGAAGAGGAAGAAGAAAAAGTGGAAGAACAAGAGGAAAAGGAAGAAGTGCAAGTAGAAGAAGGAGAACAATAGGAAGAATCAGAAAAAGAGGAGGAAGAAGAAGAAATGGAAGGAAAGGGGATGAACCAGAAGTGAAACAAGGAGGAGAGGAAGAAGGGGAGGAAGAAGAAGTAGTGTAGGCAGAAAAAGGGTAAAAAGGAGACAAGAGGGAAGAAGAAGAACGAGTGGATGTAGTAGAAGTGGAAGAAGGTGAACAAGAGGAAGAAGAAGAAGTAGTTGAAGGAGTGGGGATGATGGAGAAGAAGTGGAAGAAGGAGAACAAGAGGTAGAAATGCAAGTGGAAGCAGAAGAAGGAGAAAAAGAGGGATATGTGAAGGAAAGGAAAAAGAAGAAGGAGATGGAGAGGAAGAAACGAAAGGAAAGGAGAGGATGAAGAAGAAATGGAAGAAAGAGAATAAAAGAGGCAGGAGAAGTGGAAGAAAGATAAGAAGAGGAAGAAGAAGGAGAGTAACTAGAAGAAGTGGAAGAAGGAGAAGAAAAGGAAGAAGAAGAAGATGTGGAAAGTGAAGAAGTTGAAGAAGGTGAACAAGAGGAGGAAGAAGAAGTAGTAGAAGGAGGTGAGATGAAGGAGAAGAATTGGAACAAGGACAAAAGGAGGAAAAGGAACAAGGAGGGGAAGGGAAGGGAAGAAGAAGCAGAACAAGTGGAAGCTGGAGGAGAAGAGAAAGAAGAAGAAGAAGTGTAAGCATAAGATTTGGGGGAAGGAGAAGAAGAGGAAAAGAAACAATGGGAAGCAACTGAAGTGGGGGATGGAGAAAAACGAGGAAGGAGAAGACGGAAAGGAAAGAAGAAGAAGTTGTGGAAGGAGAAGAAATGGAAGAAGAGGAAGAAGAAGAAGTGTAAGCAGAAGAAGCAGAAGAAGGAGACGAAAATGAAGAAGAACAACAAGTAGAAGTAGAAGAAGTGGTAGAAGGAGAGAATAAGAGGAATAGGAGGAAGAAGAGGAAGAACGAGAAGTGGAAGATAAGAAGAGGAAGAAGGAGAGGTGGAAGAAGGTGAACAAGGGGATGAAGAAGGTGAACAAGATGAAAATGAAGAAGAACAACAAGTAGAAGTAGAAGAAGTGGTAGAAGTAGGGAATGAAAGAAGATGAAGAAGAAGAAGTGGAAGAAGGAGAACGGGAGGAAGGAGAAGAGGTGGCAAGTGGAAGAAGGAGAACAATAGGAAGAAGAAGAAGAAGTGGAAGAATGAGAAAAAGAGGAGGAAGAAAAAGCAATGGAAGGAAAGGGGATGAAGAAGAAGTGGAACAAGGAGGAGAAGAAGAAGGGGAGGAAGAAGAAGTAGTGTAGGCAGAAGAAAGGCAAGAAGGAGAAGAGAGGGAAGAAGAAGAACAAGTGGATGTAGTAGAAGTCGAAGAAGGTGAACAAGAGGAAGAAGAAGAAGTAGTTGAAAGAGTGGGGATGGTGGAGAAGAAGTGGAAGAAGGAGAACAAGAGGTGGAAATGCAAGTGGAAGCAGAAGAAGTAAGAAAAGAGGGATATGATGAAGGAAAGGAAGAAGAAGAAGGAGATGAAGAGGAAGAAAAGAAAGGAAAGGAGAGGATGAAGAAGAAGTGGAAGAAAGAGAACAAGAGGAGGCAGGAGAAGTCGAAGAAAGATAAGAAGAGGAAGAAGAAGGAGAGTAACTAGAAGAAGTGGAAGAAGGAGAAGAAAACGAAGAAGAAGAAGATGTGGAAAGTGAAGAAGTTGAAGAAGGTGAACAAGAGGAGGAACATGAAGTAGTGGAAGGAGGTGAGATGAAGAAGAAGAATTGGAACAAGGAGAAAAGGAGGAAAAGGAAGAAGGAGGGGAAGGGAAGGGAAGAAGAAGCAGAACAAGTGGAATTCGGAGGAGAAGAGGAAGAAGAAAAAGAAAAAGAAGAAGTGTAAGCATAAGATTTTGGGAAAGGAGAAGAAGACGAAGAGCAACAATAGGAAGCAACAAAGGTGGGGGATGGAGAAAAAGAGGAAGGAGAAGACGGAAAGGAAAGAAGAAGAAGTTGTGGAATGAGAAGAAATGGAAGAAGAGGAAGAAGAAGAAGTGTAAGCAGAAGAAGCGGAAGAAGGAGACAAAAATGAAGAAGAACAACAAGTACAAGTAGAAGAAGTGGTAGAAGGAGACACTAACAGGAATAAGAGGAAGTAGTTGAATGAAAGGAGATGAAGAAGAAGAAGTGGAAGAAGGAGAACGGGAGGAGGGAGAAGAGGTGGCACAAGGAGAAGAAGAGGAAGAAGAAAAAGTGGAAGAATGAGAATAAAAGGAAGAAGTGTGAGTGGAAGAAGGAGAACAATAGGAAGAAGAAGAAGAAGTGGAGGAATGAGAAAAAGGGGAAGAAGAAGAAGCAGTGGTTGGAAAGGGGATGAAGAAGAAGAAGTGGAAGAAGGAGAAGAAGAGGAAGAAGAAGAAGAGGAAGAAGAAGTAGTGGAAGGAGAAGAAATGGAAGAAGAAGAAGTCTAAGCAAAAGAAGTGGAAGAAGCAGACGAAAAAGAAGAACAACAACAAGTGGTAGAAGGAGAACAAGAGGAATAAAAGGAAGTAGTGGAATGAGAGGGGATGAAGAAGAAGAAGAAGAAGAAGGAGAGCGGGAGGAGGAAGAAGAAGTTGAAGAAGGAGAAGAAGAGGAAGAAGAAAAAGTGGAAGGAGAAGTAGTGGAATAGGGAAAAAAGTAAGAAGAAGGAAACCAAGGCAAGGGAGGAGGAAGAAGAAGTGGAAGAACGAGAAGAAGAGGAAGAAGTGCAAGTGGAAAAAGGAGAAGTATAGGAAGAAGAAGAAGAAGTAGTGGAAATAAAGGGGATGAAGAAGAAGAAGTGGAAGAAGGAGAAGAAGAGGGAGAAGAAGAAGTTGAAGAAGAAGTAGTGGAAGAAGGTGAACAAGAGGAAAAAGAAGATGTAGTTGAAGGAGTAAGGATGATGAAGAAGAAGTGGAAGAAGGAGAAGAAGAGCAAGAAGAACTCGAAGGATACGTAGTGGAAGCGGGAGAAGAGTAAGAAGAAGGAAAGCAAGGTAAGAAAGGAGGAAGAAGAAGTGGAAAAAGGAGGAGAAGAAGAAGGGGAGGAAGAAGAGGTAGTGTAGGCAGAAGAAGTGCAGGAAGGAGGAGGGAAGGAAGAAGAACAGGTGGAAGCAGCAGAAGTGGAGGATGGTGAACAAGAGGGAGAAGAAGAAGTGGTTGAAGGAATGGCGATGATGAAGAAGAAGTGGAAGAAGGAGAAAAAGAGGTAGAAATGCAAGTGGAAGCAGAAGAAGGAGAAAAAGAGGGAGACGACGAAGGAAAGGAAAGAAAAAGGAGATGGAAAGGAAGAAAAATAAGGAGAGGAGAGGATGAAGAAGAAGTGGAAGAAAGAGAAGGAGAGGAGGCAAAAGAAGAGGAAGAAGGAGAACAAGAGGAGGCAGAAGAAGTGAAAGAAATTGAAGAAACGGAAGAAGAAAGAGAGTAGTTGAACAAGAGGAAGAACAAGAAGTAGTTGAAGAAGTAGGGATGATGAAGACGAAGGAGGGGAAGAGAAAAAGAAGCAGAAGAAGTGGAATATGGAGGAGAAGTGGAGGAAGAAGAAGAAATGTAACCAGAAGATTTGGGGGCAGTAGAAGAAGAGGAAGAGCAACAATTGGAAGCAGAAGAAGTGTGGGTTGGAGAAAAAGAGGAAGGAGAAGAAGGAAAGGGAAGAAGAAGAAGTAGTGGAAGGACAAGAAATGGAAGAAGAGGAGGAAGAAGAGGAGGAAGAAGAAGTGGAAGAACGAGATGAAAAAGAAGAAGAATAACAAGTGGAAGTAGAAGAAATGGTAGAAGGAGAACAAGAGGAATAGGAGGAAGTAGTCAAATGAGAGGGGATGAAGAAGAAGAAGTGGAAGAAGGAGAACAGGAGGAGGAAGAAAAAGTGGAAGAAGGAGAAGAAGAGGAGGAAGAAGAAGCGAAAAAACGAGAAGAAGAATAAGAAGTAGAAGTGGAAGAAGGAGAGCTATAGGAAGAAGAAGAAGAAGTAGAAGAATGAGAAAAAGAGTAAAAAGAAGAAGCAATGGAAGGAAATGGGATGAAGAAGATGAAGTGGTAGAAGGAGAAAAAGTGGAAGAAGAAGAAGTGGAAGGAGAAGTCGAGGAACGTGGAGAAGAGTAAGAAGAAGGAAAACAAGGCAAGGGACGAAGAAGAAGAAATGGTAGAAGGAGGAGAAGAAGAAGCGGAGGAAGAATAGCTAGTGTAGGCAGAAGAAGTGCAACAAGGAGAAGGGAAGGAAGAAGAAGAAGTGGAAGAAGGAGAAGAAGAGGAAGAAGAAGAAGTAGCAAAATGAGAAGAGGAGGAAGAAAAGTGCAAGTGGAAGAAGGAGAACAATAGGAAGAAGAAAAAGAAGTGGAAGAAGGAGAAAAATAGGAAGAAGAAGAAATGGAAGAATGAGAAAAAGAGGAAGAAGAAGAAGCAGTAGAAGGAAAGGGGGTCAAGAATAAGAAGCGGAAGAAGGAGAACAAGAGGAAAAAGAAGAAGTGGAAGGAGAAGTAGTGGAAGAGGGAGAAGAGTATGAAAAAGGAAAGCAAGGCAAGGCAGGAGGAAGAAGAAGTTGAAGAAGGAGAAGAAGAAGAAGGGGAGTAAGAACAGGTAGTGTAGCCAGAAGAAGCGCAGGAAAGAGAAGAGAAAGAAGAAGAAGAACAAGCAGAAGCAGCAGAAATGGAAGAAGGTGAACAACAGGAAGAAGAAGAAGTAGTTGAAGGAGTGGGGATGATGAAGAAGAAGTGGAAGAAGGAGAACAATAAGTAGAAATGCAAGTGTAAGCAGAAGAAGGAGAAAAAGAGGGATAAAATAAAGGAAAGGGAAGAAGAAGAAGGAGATGAAGAGGAAGAAAAAGAAGGATAGGAGAGGATGAAGAAGAAGTGGAAGAAAGAGAACAAGAGGAGGCAGGAGAAGTGGAAGAAATAGAAGAAGAGGAAGAAGGAGAGTAAGCAGAAGAAGTGGAAGAAGGAGAAGAAAAGGAAGAAGAAGAAGATTTTGAAAGAGAAGAAGTTGAAGAAGGTGAACAAGAGGAGGAATAAGAAGTAGTGGAAGGAGGTGGGATGAAGGAGAAGAACTGGAAGAAGGAGAAAAGGAGGAAAAAGAAAAAGAAGGGGAAGGGTACGGAAGAAGAAGCAGAAAAAGTGGAATATGGAAGAGAAGAGGAGGAAGAAGAAGAAGTGGGGGATGCAGAAATAGAGGAAGGAGAAGAAGGAAAGGGAAAAAGAACAAGTAGTGGAAGAAGAAGAAATGGAAGAAGAAGAAATATAAGCAGAAGAAGTCGAAGAAGGAGATGAAAAAGAAGAACAAGTGGAAGCAAAAGAAGTGTTAGAAGGAGAACAAGAGGAATAGGACGAAGTAGTGCAATAAGAGGGGATGAAGAAGAAGAAGTGGAAGAAGGAGAACCAGAAGAAGTGGAAGAAGGAGACGAAACAAAAGAGGTGGAAGAAAAGGAATAAGAAGAAGTGGAAGAATGAAAAAAAGGGGGGATAAAGAAGAAGAAGTGGAAGAGGGGGAACGGGACAAAGAAGAATAAGTGGAAGTAGGAGAAGAAGAGGATGAAGAAGAACTGGAAGAAGGAGAAGAAAAGGAAGATGAAGAAGTGTAACCAAAAGACGTGGAAGAAGGAGACAAAAAATAAGAAGAACAACAAGTGGAAGCAGAAGAAGTAGCAGAAGGTGAACAAGAGGAATAGGAGGAATGAGAGGGGGTGAAGAAGAAAAGAAGAAGTTGAAGAACGAGAAGAAGAGGAAGAAGTACAAGTGGAAGGAGAACAATAGGAAGAAGAAGAAGAAGTGGAAGAATGAGAAAAAAGGGAAGAAGAAGAAGCAGTGGAAGGAAAGGGGATGCAGAAGAAGTGGAACAAGTAGAACAAGAGGAAGAAGAAGTAAAACCAACGAAAGCAAGGCAAGGGAGGAGGAAGAAGAAGTGGAGGAAGGAGACGAAAAAGAAGAAGAACAACAAGTGGAAGCAGAAGAAGTGGAAGAAGGAGAACGGAACGAGGAAAAAGAAGTGGAAGAAGGATAAGAAGAGGAGGAAGAAGAAGCGGAAGACCGAGAAGAAGAGGAAGAAGTGCAAGTGGAAGAAGGAGAACAATAGCTAGAAGAAGAAGAAGTGGAGGAATGACAAAACGGGGAGGAAGAAGAAGCAGTGGTCGGAAAGGGGATGAAGAAAAAGAAGTGGAAGAAGGAGAAGAAGAGGAAGAACAAGAAGTGGAAGGAGAAGTAGTGGAAGAGGGAGAAGAGTAGGAAGAAGGAAAGCAAGGCAAGGGAGGAGGAAGAAGAAGTGGAAGAAGGAGGAGAAGAAGAAGGGGAGGAAGAAAAGGTAGTGTACGAAGAAGAAGTGCAAGAAGGAGAAGGGAAGGAAGAAGAAGAACAAGTGGAAGCAGCAGAAGTGGAAGAAGGTTAACAAGAGGAAGAAGGAGAAGTAGTTGAAGGAGTGGTGATGATTAAGAAGAAGTGGAAGAAGGAGAACGGGAGGAGGAAGAAGTAGTGGAAGAACGATAAGAAGAGGAGGAAGAAGAAGAAGGGAAGGAGGACGAAGAAGTAGTGGAAGGAGAAGAAGAGGAAGAGGGAGAACGGAAGGAGGAATAAGAAGTGGAAGAAGGAGAAGAAGAGGAAGAAGAAGAAGTGGAAGAACGAGAAGAAGAGGAAGAAGTGCAAGTGGAAGAAGGAGAGCGTTTGGAAGAAGAGGAAGCAGTGGAACGAAAGTGGATGCAGAAGAAGTGGAACAAGGAGAACAAGGGGACGAAGAAGAAGTGGAAGGAGAAGTAGTGGAAGAGGGAGAAGAGTAAGAAGAAGGAAAGCAAGGAAAGGGAGGAGGAAGAAGAAGTGGAAGAAGGAGGAGAAGAAAAAGGGGAGGAAGAAAAAGAACAGCTCGATGTAGCTGACGTGGAAGAAGGTGAACATGATGAAGAAGAAGAAGTAGTTGAAGGAGTGGGGATGATGAAGAGGAAGTGGAACAACTAGAACAAGAGGTAGCAATGCAAGTAGAAGCAGAAGAAGGAGAAAAAGAGGCAGAAGAGGAAGGAAAGGGAAGAAAAAGAAGGAGATGAAGAGGAAGCACAAGAAGGAGAGGAGAGGATGAAGAAGAAGTGGAGGAAAGATAACAAAAGGAGGCAGGAGAAGTGGAAGAAAGAGAACAAGAGGAAGAAGAAGGAGAGTAAGCGGAAGAAGGAGAAGAAAAGCAAGAAGACGAAGATGTGGAAAGAGAGGAAGTCGAAGAAGGTGAACAAGATGAGGAAGAAGTAGTGGAAGAAGAAGAAGAAGTCTAAGCAGAAGGTTTGGGGGAAGGAGAAGAAGAGGAAGAGCAACAATTGGAAGCAAAAGAAGTGAGGGATGTAGAAAAAGAGGAAGGAGAAGAAGGAAATGGAAGAAGAAGTAGTAGTGGAAGGAGAACAAATGGAAGAAGAGGAAGTGTTAGCAGAACAAGTGGAAGAAGGAGATGAAATAGAAGAAGACCAACAAGTGGAAGCAGAAGAAGTGGTAGAAGGAGAATAAGAGGAATAGGAGGAAGTAGTGGAATGAAAGGGGATGAAGAAGAAGTGGAAGGAGGAGAACGGGAGGAGGAAGAAAAACTGGAAGAAGGAGAAGAAGAGGTAGAAGAAGAGGTAGAAGAAGAAGTGGAAGAACGAGAAGAAGAGGGAAGAAGTGCAAGTGGAAGAAGAAGAACAATAGGAAGAAGAAGAAGAACTAGAAGAAGGAGAAGAAGAGGAAGAAGAAGAAGTGGAAGGAGAAGTAGTTGAAGAGGGAGAAGAGCAAAAAGAAGGAAAGCAAGGCAAGGGAGGAGGAAGAAGAAGGACACGAAGAAGAGGTAGTGTAGGCAAACGAAGTGCAACAAGGAGAAGACAAGGAAGAAGAAGAATAAGTGAAGCAGCAGAAGTGGAAGAAGGTGAACAAGAGGAAGAAGAAGAAGTAGTTGATGGAGTGGGGATGATGCAGAAGTGGAACTAGCAGAAGTGCAAGAAGGCTAAAGAGAGGAAGAAGAAGAAGTAGTTGAGGGAGTGGGGATGATGAAGAAGAAGTGGTAGAAGGAGACCAAGAGGAAGAAATGCAAGTGGAAGCAGACGAAGGAAAGGCAAGAAGAAGAAGTAGCGGAAGGAGAAGAAATGGAAGAAAAGGAAGAAGAAGAAGTGGAAGAAGGAGAATATCATGAAGAAGAACAACAAGTGGAAGCAGAAGAAGTGGTACATGGAGAACAAGAGGAATAGGAGGAAGTGATGGAATGACAGGAAATGAAGAAGAAGAATCAGAAGAAGAAGAACGGGAGGATGAAGAAGAAGTGGAAGAAGGAGAACAAGAGGAAGAAATGCAAGTGGAAGCAGAAGAAGGAGAAAAAGCGGGATATGACAAAGGAAAGGAAGAAGAAGCAGGAGATGAAGAGGAAGAAAAGAAAGGAAAGGAGAGGATGATGAAGAAGTGGAAGAAAGAGAATAAGAGGAGGCAGGAGAAGTGGAATAACGATAAGAAGAGGAAGAAGAAGGAGAGTAACTAGAAGAAGTGGAAGAAGGAGAAGAAAAAGAAGAAGAAGAAGATGTATAAACTGAAGAAGGTGAACAAGAGGAGGAAGAAGAAGTAGTGGAAGGAGGTGAGATGAAGAAGAAGAATTGGAACAAGGACAAAAGAAGGATAAGGAAGAAGGAGGGGAAGGGAAGGGAAGGCAAAGAAGAAGAAGAAGAAGTGGAATCTGGAGGAGAAGAGGAAGAAGAAGAAGAAGTGTAAGCATAAGATTTGGGGGAAGGAGAAGAAGAGGAAGAGCAACAATGGGAAGCAACAGAAGTGGGGGATGGGGAAAAAGAGGAAGAAGAAGACGGAAAGGAAAGAAGATGCAGTTGTGGAAGGAGAAGAAATGGAAGAAGAGGAAGAAGAAGTGTGAGCAGAAGAAGCGGAAGAAGGAGACGAAAATGAAGAAGAACAACAAGTAGAAGTAGAAGAAGTGGTAGAAGGAGAGAATAAGAGGAATAGGAGGAAGTAGTGGAATGAAAGGAGATTGAAGAAGAAGAAGTGGAAGAAGGAGAATGGGAGGAGGGAGAAGAGGTGGCAGAAGGAGAAGAAGAGGAAGAAGAAGAAGTGGAAGAACGAGAAGAAAAGGAAGAAGTGCAAGTGGAAGAAGGAGAACAATAGGAAGAAGAAGAAGAAGTGTAAGAATGAGAAAAAGAGGAGGAAGAAGAAGCAATGCAAGGAAAGAGGATGAAGAAGAAGTGGAACAAGGAGGAGAAGAAGAAGGGGAGGAAGAAGAAGTAGTGTAGGCAGAAGAAGGGCAAGAAGGAGAAGAGAGGGAAGAAGAAGAACAAGTGGAAGTAGTAGAAGTGGAAGAAGGTGAACAAGAGGAAGAAGAAGAAGTAGTTGAAGGAGTGGGCATGATGGAGAAGAAGTGGAAGAAGGAGAACAAGAGGTAGAAATGCAAGTGGAAGCAGAAGAAGTAGACAAAGAGGGATATATCGAAGGAAAGGAAGAAGAAGAAGGAGATGAAGAGGAAGAAAAGAAAGGAAAGGAGGGGATGAAGAAGATGTGGAAGAAAGAGAACAAGAGGAGGCAGGAGAAGTGGAAGAAAGATAAGAAGAGGAAGCAAAGGAGAGTAACTAGAGGAAGTGGAAGAAGGAGAAGAAAAGGAAGAAGAAGAAGATGTTGAAAGTGAAGAAGGTGAACAAGAGGAAGAAGAAGAAGTAGTGGAAGGAGGTGAGATGAAGAAGAAGAATTGGAACAAGGAGAAAAGGAGGAAAAGGAAGAAGGAGGAGAAGAGGAAGGAGAAGAAGAAGTGTAAGCATAAGATTTTGGGGAAGGAGAAGAACAGGAAGAGCAACAATGGGAAGCAACAGAAGTGTGGGATGGAGAAAAAGAGGAAGGAGAAGACGAAAAGGAAAGAAGAAGAAGTTGTGGAAGGAGAAGAAATGGAAGAAGAAGAAGTGTAAGCAGAAGAAGCGGAAGAAGGAGACAAAAATGAAGAAGAACAACAAGTAGAAGTAGAAGAAGTAGTAGAAGGAGAGAATAAGAGGAATAGGAGGAAGTAGTGGAATGAAAGGAGATTGAAAAAGAAGAAGTGGAAGAAGGAGAACGGGAGGAGGGAGAACGGGTGGCAGAAGAGGAAGAAGAAGAAGTGGAAGAATGAGAAGAAAAGGAAGAAGTGCAAGTGGAAGAAGGAGAACAATAGGAAGAAGAAGAAGAAGAAGTGGAAGAATGAGAAAAAGAGGAGGAAGAAGAAGCAATGGAAGGAAAGGGGATGAAGAAGAAGTGGAACTAGGACGAGAAGAAGAAGGGGAGGAAGAAGAAGTAGTGTAGGCAGAAGAAGGGCAAGAAGGAGAAGAGAGGGAAGAAGAAGAACAAGTGGATGTAGTAGAAATGGAAGAAGGTGAACAAGAGGAAGAAGAAGAAGTAGTTGAAGGAGTGAGGATGATGGAGAAGAAGTGGAAGAAGGAGAACAAGAGGTAGAAATGCAAGTGGAAGCAGAAGAAGGAGAAAAAGAGGGATATGACGAAGGAAAGGAAGAAGAAGAAGGAGATGAAGAGGAAGAAAAGTAAGGAAAGGAGGGGATGAAGAAGAAGTGGAAGAAAGAGAACTAGAGGAGGCAGGAGAAGTTGAAGAAAGATAAGAAGAGGAAGAAGAAGGAGAGTAACTAGAAGAAGTGGAAGAAGGAGAAGAAAAGGAAGAAGAAGATGTGGAAAGTGAAGAAGTTGAAGAAGGTGAACAAGAGGAGGAAAAAGAAGTGGTGGAAGGAGGTGAGATGAAGAAGAAGAATTGGAACAAGGAGAAAAGGAGGAAAAGGAAGAAGGAGGGGAAGGGAAGGGAAGAAGAAGCAGAAGAAGTGGAATCTGGAGGAGAAGAGGAAGAAGAAGAAGAACTGTAAGCATAAGTGATGCATGCCTCCCTTGATCTTTTTCCTTGAGGTTCCAAGCACCATGAAATGGATGATTGAAGGGAAAGAAAATGGAGGTGGGGCGCCACTCTCAAAGAGAGATAAGCCAAAGTGTTTAGGTTTGCCACAAGGGAAGGAACCCTTGATAAAAACCAACTAGGAAGAGGTTCCTCAAGAGAGAGGATCCTCAAGAGAGAGGATCCTCAAGACCTTTTACTAAGAATGTGCTCACAAAGAGACTATTTTCATTCAACTTCAAAGGTGAAATTTTACAATGAGGGGGAATGAGTATATATAGCCCAATGGGAGAGCTTGGGCACACTTTTCTAGGCAATGTGGGACTTGGGCTTAATTAGGATTAAAACTAATTAACCCAAGTCTTAAGCCTTAAGTGAGGCACCTAAGTTCACCCCCTATGGGTGCAATTAGCATATCTTAATGTGAATGGGCTAGCCCAAAATCATGTCTTAACTTATGCACCCATTATAAGCTTACTCCTCCTTTTTAACTAAAGACACCTATACCTTATAAACTAAGAAGATGGCCAGAAATACATGGCCTTAAGGGAATTAAAAATACTTTCCTATTTATCTAATTAAAATAAAATATTTACAGGCTAAAAATAATGAAGACTATGGCTTCGAATCTTCAATGAGCTTTCGTCCATGCCATGCCTTCCTTGAGTCCTCCTAGCCATGATGCATGCTAGGTGAGATTGCATCAATAAGATTTGGGGGAAGGAGAAGAAGAGGAAGAGCAACAATGGGAAGCAACAGAAGTGTGGAATGCAGAAAAAGAGGAAGGAGAAGACGGAAAGGAAAGAAGAAGAAGTTGTGGAAGGAGAGCAAATGGAAGAAGAGGAAGAAGAAAAGGTGTAAGCAAAAGACACGGAAGAAGGAGACGAAAATGAAGAAGAACAACAAGTAGAAGTAGAAGAAGTGGTAGAAGGAGAGAATAAGAGGAATAGGAGGAAGTAGTGGAATGAAAGGAGATTAAAGAAGAAGAAGTGGAAGAAGGAGAACAGGAGGAGGGAGAAGAGGTTGCAGAAGGAGAAGAAGAGGAAGAAGAAGAAGTGGAAGAACGAGAAGAAAAGGAAGAAGTGCAACTGGAAGAAGGAGAACAATAGGAAGAAGAAGAAGAAGTGGAAGAATGAGAAAAAGAAGAGGAAGAAGACACAATGGAAGGAAAGGGGATGAAGAAGAAATGGAACAAGGGGGAGAAGAAAAAGGAGAGGAAGAAGAAGTAGTGTAGGCAAAAGAAGGGCAAGAAGGAGAAGAGAGGGAAGAAGAAGAACAAGTGGATGTAGTAGAACTGGAAGAAGGTGAAGAAGAGCAAGAAGAAGAAGTAGTTGAAGGAGTGGGGATGATGGAGAAGAAGTGGAAGAAGGAGAACAAGAGGAAGAAATGCAAGTGGAAGCAGAAGAAGGAGAAAAAGAGGGATATGAACAAGGAAAGGAAGAAGAAGAAGGAGATGAAGAGGAAGAAAAGAAAGGAAAGGAGAGGATGAAGAAGAAGTGGAAGAAAGAGAACAAGAGGAGGCAGGAGAAGTGGAAGAAAGATAAGAAGAGGAAGAAGAAGAGTAACTAGAAGAAGTAGAAGAAGGAGAACAAAAGGAAGAAGAAGAAGATGTGGAAAGTGAAGAAGTTGAAGAAGGTGAACAAGAGGAGGAAGAAGAAGTAGTGGAAGAGGTGAGATGAAGGAAGAATTGGAACAAGGAGAAAAGGAGGAAAAGGAAGAAGGAGGGGAAGGGAAGGGATGTAGAAGCAGAAGAAGTGGAATCTGGAGGAGAAGAGGAAGAGGAAGAAGAAGTGTAAGCATAAGATTTGGGGGAAGGAGAAGAAAAGCAAGAGCAACAATGGGAAGCAACAGAAGTGTGGAATGGAGAAAAAGAGGAAGGAGAAGACGGAAAGGAAAGAAGAAGAAGTTGTGGAAGGAGAAGAAATGGAAGAAGAGGAAGAAGAAGAAGTGTAAGCAGAAGAAGCGGAAGAAGGAGACGAAAATGAAGAAGAACAACAAGTAGAGGTAGAAGAAGTGGTAGAAGGAGAGAATAAGAGGAATAGGAGGAAGTAGTGGAATGAAAGGAGATGAAGCAGAAGAGCTGGAAGAAAGAGAACGGGAGGAGGGAGAAGAGGTGGCACAAGGAAAAGAAGAGGAAGAAGAAGAAGTGGAAGAACAAGAAGAAAAGGAAGAAGTGCAAGTGGAAGAAGGAGAACAATAGGAAGAAGAAGAAGAAGTGGAAGAATGAGAAAAAGAGGAGGAAGAAGAAGCAATGGGAGGAAAGGGGATGAAGAAGAAGTGGAACAAGTAGGAGAAGAAGAAGGGGTGGAAGAACAAGTAGTGTAGGCAGAAGAAGGGCAAGAAGGAGAAGAGAGGGAAGAAGAAGAACAAGTGGATGTAGTAGAAGTAGAAGAAGGTGAACAAGAGGAAGAAGAAGAAGTAGTTGAAGTTGTAGGGATGATGGAGAAGAAGTGGAAGAAGGAGAACAAGAGGGATATGACGAAGGAAAGGACGAAGAAAAAGGAGATGAAGAGGAAGAAAAGGAGAGGATGAAGAAGAAACGGAAGAAAGAGAACAAGAGGAGGCAGGAGAAGTTTAAGAAAGATAAGAAGAGGAAGAAGAAGGAGAGTAACTAGAAGAAGTGGAAGAAGGAGAAGAAAAGGAAGAAGAAGAAGATGTGGAAAGTGAAGAAGTTGAAGAAGGTGAACAAGAGGAGGAAAAATAAGTAGTGCAAGGAGGTGAGATGAAGAAGAAGAATTGGAACAAGGAGAAAAGGAGGAAAAGCAAGAAGGAGGGGAAGGGAAGGGAAGAAGAAGCAGAAGAAGTGGAAGCTGGAGGAGAAGAGGAAGAAGAAGAAGAAGTGTAAGCATAAGATTTGGGGGAAGGAGAAGAAGAAAAAGAGCAACAATGGGAAGCAACAGAAGTGGGGGACGGAGAAAAAGAGGAAGGAGAAGACGGAAAGGAAAGAAGAAGTTGTGGAAGGAGAAGAAATGGAAGAAGAGGAAGAAGAAGTGTAAGCAGAAGAAGGAGACGAAAATGAAGAAGAACAACAAGTAGAGGTAGAAGAAGTGGTAGAAGGAGATTATAAGAGGAATAAGAGGAAGTAGTGGAATGGGAGGAGGGAGAAGAGGTGGCAGAAGGACAAGAAGAGGAAGAAGAAGAAGTGGAAGAACGAGAAGAAAAGGAAGAAGTGCAAGTGGAAGAAGGAGAACAATAGGAAGAAGAAGAAGAAGTGGAAGAATGAGAAAAAGAGGAGGAAGAAGATGCAATGGAAAGAAAGGGGATGAAGAACAAGTGGAACGAGGAGGAGAAGAAGAAGGGGAGGAAGAAGATGCAATGGAAAGAAAGGGGATGAAGAACAAGTGGAACGAGGAGGAGAAGAAGAAGGGGAGGAAGAAGAAGTAATGTAGGCAGAAAAAGGGCAAGAAGGTGAAGACAGGGAAGAAGAAGAACAAGTGGATGTAGTAGAGGTGGAAGAAGGTGAACAAGAGGAAGAAGAATAAGTAGTTGAAGGAGTGGGGATGATGGATAAGAAGAAGAAAAAGAGCAACAATGGGAAGCAACAGAAGTGTGGAATGGAGAAAAAGAGGAAGGAGAAGACGGAAAGGAAAGAAGAAGAAGTTGTGGAAGGAGAAGAAATGGAAGAAGAGGAAGAAGAAGAAGTGTAAGCAGAAGAAGCGGAAGAAGGAGACGAAAATGAAGAAGAACAACAAGTAGAGGTAGAAGAAGTGGTAGAAGGAGAGAATAAGAGGAATAGGAGGAAGTAGTGGAATGAAAGGAGATGAAGAAGAAGAAGTGGAAGAAGGAGAACGGGAGGAGGAGGAAGAGGTGGCCGAAGGAGAAGAAGTGGAAGTGCGAGAAGAAAATGAAGAAGTGCAAGTGGAAGAAGAAGAACAATAGGAAGAAGAAGAAGAAGTGGAAGAATGAGAAAAAGAGGAGGAAAAAGAAGTAATGGAAGGAAAGGGGATGAAGAACAAGTGGAACGAGGAGGAGAAGAAGAAGGGGAGGAAGAAGAAGTGGAACAAGGAGGTGAAGAAGAAGGGAAGGAAGAAGAAGTAGTGTCAGCAGAAGAAAGTCAAGAGGGAAGAAGAAGAACAAGTGGATGTAGTAGAGGTGGAACAAGGTGAACAAGAGTTAGAAGAAGAAGTAGTTGCAGGAGTGGGGATGATGGAGAAGAAGTGGAAGAAGGAGAACAAGAGGTAGAAATGCAAGTGGAAGCAGAAGAAGGAGAAAAAGAGGGATATGACGAAGGAAAGGAAGAAGAAGAAGGACATGAAGAGGAAGAAAAGAAAGAAAGGAGAGGATGAAGACGAAGTGGAAGAAAGAGAACAAGAGGATGAAGAAGGAGAGTAACTAGAAGAAGTGGAAGAAGGAGAAGAAAAGGAAGAAGAAGAAGATGTGGAAAGTGAAGAAGGTGAACAAGAAGAGGAAGAAGAAGTATTGGAAGGAGGTGAGATGAAGAAGAAGAATTGGAACAAGGAGAAAAGGAGGAAAAGGAAAAAGGAGGGGAAGGGAAGGGAAGGGAAGGGAAGGGAAGAAGAAGCAGAAGAAGTGGAATCTGGAGGAGAACAGGAAGAAGAAGAAGAAGTGTAAGCATAAGATTTGGGGGAAGGACAAGAAGAGGAAGACCAGCAATGGAAAGCAACAGAAGTGGGGGATGGAGAAAAAGAGGAAGGAGAAGACGGAAGGGAAAGAAGAAGAAGTTGTGGAAGGAGAAGAAATGGACTTAGAGGAAGAAGAAGAAGTGGAAGAACGAGAAGAAAAGGAAGAAGTGCAAGTGGAAGAAGGACAACAATAGGAAGAGGAAGAAGAAGTGGAAGAATGAGAAAAAGAGGAGGAAGAAGAAGCAATGGATGGAAAGGGGTGAAGAAGAAGTGGAACAAGGAGGAGAAGAAGAAGGGGAAGAAGAAGAAGTACTGAAGGCAGAAGAAGGGCAAGAGGAGAAGAGAGGGAAGAAGAAGAACAAGTGGATGTAGTAGAAGTAGAAGAAGGTGAACAAGAGGAAGAAGAAGAAGTAGTTGAAGGAGTGGGGATGATGGAGAAGAAGTGGAAGAAGCAGAACAAGAGGTAGAAATACAAGTGGAAGCAGAAGAAGGAGAAAAAGAGGGATATACGAAGGAAAGGAAGAAGAAGAAGGAGATGAAGAGGAAGAAAAGAAAGGAAACGAGACGATGAAGAAAAAGTGGAAGAAAGAGAACAAGAGGAGGCAGGAGAAGTGGAAGAAAGATAAGAAGAGCACGAAGAAGGAGAGTAACTAGAAGAAGTGGAAGAAGGAGAAGAAAACGAAAAAGAAGATGTGGAAAGTGAAGAAGTTGAAGAAGGTGAACAAGAGGAGGAAGAAGAAGTAGTAGAAGGAGGTGAGATGAAGGAGAAGAATTGGAACAAGGAGAAAAGGAGGAAAAGGAAGAAGGAGGGGAAGGGAAGGGAAGAAGAAGCAGAAGAAGTGGAATTGGAGGAGAAGAAGAAGAAGTAGAAGAAGTGTAAGCATAAGATTTGGGGGAAGGAGAAGAAGAGGAAGAGCAACAATGGGAAGCAACAAAAGTGAGGGATGGAGAAAAAGAGGAAGGAGAAGACGGAAAGCAAAGAAGAAGAAGTTGCGGAAGGAGAAGAAATGGAAGAAGCGGAAGAAGAAGAAGTGTAAGCAGAAGAAGCGGAAGAAGGAGATGAAAATGAAGAAGAACCACAAGTAGAAGTAGAAGAAGTGGTAGAAGGAGAGAATAAGAGGAATAGGAGGAAGTAGTGGAATGAAAGGAGATAAAGAAGAAGAAGTTGAAGAAGGAGAACGGGAGGAAGGAGAAGAGGTGGCAGATGGAGGAGAAGCGGAAGAAGAAGAAGTGGAAGAACGAGAAGAAAAGGAAGAAGTGCAAGTGGAAGAAGGAGAACAACAGGAAGAAGAGTAAGAAGTGGAAGAATGAAAAAAACAGGAGGAAGAAGAAGCAATGGAAGGAAAAGGGATGAAGAAGTGGAACAAGGAGGAGAAGAAGAAGGGGAGGAAGAAGAAGTAGTGTAGGCAGAAGAAGGGCAAGAAGGAGACGTGAGGGAAGAAGAAGAACAAGTGGATGCAGTACAAGTGGAAGAAGGTGACCAAGAGGAAGAAGAAGAAGTAGTTGAAGGAGTGGGGATGATGGAGAAGAAGTGGAAGAAGGAGAAAAAGAGGTAGAAATGCAAGTGGAAGCAGAAGAAGGAGAAAAAGAGGGATATGACAAAGGAATTGAAGAAGAAGAAGGAGATGAAGAGGAAGAAAAGAAAGGAAAAGAGAGAACGAAGAAGAAGTGGAAGAAACAGAACAAGAGGAGGCAGGAAAAGTGGAAGAAAGATAAGAAGAGGAAGAAGAAGGAGAGTAACTAGAAGAAGTGGAAGAAGGAGAAGAAAAGGAAGAAGAAGAAGATGTGGAAAGTGAAGAAAGTGAACAAGAGGAGGAAGAAGAAGTAGTTGAAGGAGGTGAGATGAAGAAGAAGAGTTGGAACAAGGAGAAAAGGAAGAAAAGGAAGAAGTAGGGGAAGGGAAGAGAAGAAGAAGCAGAAGAACTGGAAGCTGGAGGAGAAGAGGAAGAAGAAGAAGAAGTGTAACCATAAGATTTGGGGGAAGGAGAAGAAGAGGAAGAGCAACAATGGGAAGCAACAAAAGTGGGGGATGGAGAAAAAGAGGAAGGAGAAGACGGAAAGGAAAGAAGAAGAAGTTGTGGAAGGAGAAAAAATGGAAAAAAAGGAAGAAGAAGAAGTGTAAGCAAAAGAAGCGGAAGAAGGAGACGAAAATGAAGAAGAACAACAAGTAGAAGTAGAAGAAGTGGTAGAAGGAGAGAATAAGAGGAATAGGAGGAAGTAGTGGAATGAAAGGAGATGAAGAAGAAGAAGTTGAAGAAGGAGAACGGGAGGAGGGAGAAGAGGTGGCAGAAGGAGTACAAGAGGAAGAACGAGAAGAAAAGGAAGAAGTGCAAGTGGAAGAAGGAGAACAATAGGAAGAAGAGGAAGAAGTGGAAGAATGAAAAAAAGAGGAGGAAGAAGAAGTAATGGAAGGAAAAGGGCTGAAGAAGAAGTGGAACAAGGAGGAGAAGAAGAAGGGGAGGAAGAAGAAGTAGTGTAGGCAGAAGATGGGTAAGTAGGACACGAGAGGGAAGAAGAAGAACAAGTGGATGTAGTAGAACTTGAAGAAGGTGAACAAGAGGAAGAAGAAGAAGTAGTTGAAGGAGTGGGGATGATGGAGAAGAAGTGGAAGAAGGAGAACAAGAGGTAGAAATGCAAGTGGAAGCAGAACAAGGAGAAAAAGAGGGATATGACGAAGGAAAGGAAGAAGAAGAAGGAGATGAAGAGGAAGAAAAGATAGGGAAGGAGAAGATGAAGAAGAAGTGGAAGAAAGAGAACAAGAGGAGGCAGGAGAAGTGGAAGAAAGATAAGAAGAGGAAGAAGAAGGAGACTAACTAGAAGAAGTGCAAGAAGGAGGAGAAAAGGAAGAAGAAGAAGATGTGGAAAGTGAAGAAGTTGAAGAAGGTGAACAAGAGGAGGAAGAAGAAATAGTGGAAGGAGGTGAGATGAAGAAGAAGAATTGGAACGAGGAGAAACGGAGGAAAAGGAAGAAGGATCGGAAGGGAAGGGAAGAAGAAGCAGAAGGAGTGGAATCTTGGGGAGAAGAGGAAGAAGAAGAAGACGTGTAAGCATAAGATTTGGGGGAAGGAGAAGAAGAGGAAGAGTAGCAATGGGAAGCAACAGAAGTGGGGGATGGAGAAAAAGAGGAAGGAGAAGACGGAAAGGAAAGAAGAAGAAGTTGTGGAAGGAGAAGAAATGGAAGGAGGGGAAGAAGAAGAAGTGTAAGCAGAAGAAGCCGAAGAAAGAGATGAAAATGGAGAAGAACAACAAGTAGAAGTAGAAGAAGTGGAACAAGAAGGAGAAGAAGAAGGGGAGGAAGAAGAAGTAGTGTCGGCAGAAGAAGGGCAAGAAGGAGAAGAGAGGGAAGAAGACGAACAAGTGCATGTAGTAGAAGTTGAAGAAGGTGAACAAGAGGAAGAAGAAGAAGTAGTTGAAGGAGTGGGGATGATGGAGAAGAAGTGGAAGAAGGAGAACAAGAGGTAGAATGCAGGTGGAAGCAAAGAAGGAGAAAAAGAGGGATATGTCGAGGGAAAGGAAGAAGAAGAACGAGATGAACAGTAAGAAAAGAAAGGAAAGGAGAGGATGAAGAAGAAGTGGAAGAAAGAGAACAAGAGGAGGCAGGAGAAGTGGAAGAAAGATAAGAAGAGGAAGAAGAAGGAGAGTAACTAGAAGAAGTGGAAGAAGGAGAAGAAAAGGCAGAAGAAGAAGATGTGGAAAGTGAAGAAGGTGAACAAGCGGAGGAAGAAGAAGTAGTTGAAGGAGGTGAGATGAAGAAGAAGAGTTGGAACAAGGAGAAAAGGAGGAAAAGGAAGAAGGAGGGGAAGGGAAGGGAAGAAGAAGCAGAAGAAGTGGAATCTTGGGGAGAAGAGGAAGAAGAAGAAGACGTGTAAGCATAAGATTTGGGGGAAGGAGAAGAAGAGGAAGAGCAACAATGGGAAGCAACAGAAGTGTGGGATGGAGAAAAAGAGGAAGGAGAAGACGGAAAGGAAAGAAGAAGTTGTGGAAGGAGAAGAAATGGAAGACGAGGAAGAAGAAGAAGTGTTAAGCAGAAGAAGCGGAAGAAGGAGACGAAAATGAAGAAGAACAACAAGTAGAAATAGAAGAAGTGGTAGAAGGAGAGAATAAGAGGAATAGGAGGAAGTCATGGAATGAAAGGAGATTGAAGAAGAAGAAGTTGAGGCAGGAGAACGGGAGGAGGGAGAAGAGGTGGCAGAAGGAGAAGAAGAGGAAGAAGAAGAAGTGGAAGAACAAGAAGAAAAAGAAGAAGTGCAAGTGGAAGAAGGAGAACAATAGGAAGAAGAAGAAGAAGTGGAAGAATGAGAAAAAGAGGAGGAAGAAGAAGCAATGGAAGGAAAAGGGATGAAGAAGAAGTGGAACAAGGAGGAGAAGAAGAAGGGGAGGAAGAAGAAGTAGTGTAGGCAGAAGAAGGGCAAGAAGGAGAAGAGAGGGAAGAAGAAGAACAAGTGGATGTAGCAGAAGTTGATGAGGACACAGCTACAAACAAAGACAGTAAGGTGGTTGAAGGACTTGGGACACCTATGACAAGGGCAAGAGCTAGGAAAGCAAGAGAAGCTTTACAACAAGTGGTAGCAACAATTATGGAAGCTGCACCTAATGAAAAGGACATAGAGGCAAAATTAATTCAATGCATGGTCATCATTGAAGATTCATGAAATAGAGGATGTTGCTGCAAAGTTATTTTAATCAAAGTGCGTTTAATTAAATAAAGTTGTAAAAAGTGTTGGTACTGTTGTGTTATTTGCCATGCTTTAAAAACAGTTTATTTTAATTTTTCTTTTATTTTAGAGTGTTGAATTTTAGTGGTTGTCTAGTTTTCCTTCAGTGTGGCTGTTGCCTTTTCATATGCACTAGTAGGGAGGTTATTTAATAAATAAACCTCAATCAATGTTAGTAAATGGTGCATTTATTTGTTGGCTTTATGGAATTCCTATATGTATGGCATTTCAATGGAAATAGACAGAGTTTGCTTTGGATAAAACTTTTCTTGAGAGAGTGTATCTCCTAGGTTCTTGGCTGAACCAAGCTTGAGACTTATCAAGGGCCTTCCACCCCTTGTGGCGTCTTTGAGACTTATCTTCCTTCACGGAAGTGGCGTCTCCCCCAAAACCACCATCATCCCCAATTCTTACCTTTTTTGTTTTTCCATTCTAACAAATAGTCCTAATCGGTCCGTTCTGAATTCGTGGCAAGGGGAATTCACATCATTTGTTATCAGAGCTAGTTGTTAGGACTAGGTTTTGGACACTGCTTCAAGGTTCTAGGGCGCAGTACTTGGCTGTCTGAGACGCAATTTCCTTTCACTCATAACTCACATTTTACAGAGTCAATTTCGGTGATTCGTGAGTGGAAATTGCTCCTCAGAACGTGAAATTTCACCTGGATGTCGAATCGTTCACTTCGGAGTTATGCAGCGTGAGATACAGTGGTGTGACATTGGCTGGCTTGGAGAAATTGGTAACATCCTTCCTTTTGTTCTTAGTGCCAATAACATCATCTGATATTGATAATCACCCTGCCTAAGTCATTGCAAAAGTTAAGCCTATAAAAAAAAAACACAAAAGAAAGAAAAGAAAAAAAAAAGAGAAGAAAAAAAAACAAAAGAATAGGTTGTGGCTGAATGATTCATCTACTTAGGACAAAAACATAACCAATTGTAAGGTGATATATTGGCTATTTTTGTGAAGGATTGTTTCTGCAACTATTTAGGGCATTAAATTGCATTCGAGTTTTGTTTTTGTTTGGCCTTTTGTGTTTGCTATTTTGTGAGGTAGTGGTGTTTGAAGTCTGATACATTAGGGTAAATTGGAGCCTTTTGTTGGTAAATTTTGTTGTTCAACTGTTTTCCAAACTGCACCTGATACGTACCAAATTTTTGCTATATTGTGTGGACTGTTCTTGAAAAAAAAATAAAAAAAAAGAAGAAAAAGAGTCTTATTTGATTTTGTTAAGAACCCAAGGAGAGTACAAGAGAGGTAAAAGGTTGTGTGCACATTAGAGAAAAAGCCAGAAAAGAGAGCACTAAACACGAGTGTACATTCTTGAGTGTAAACATGTGAGAAGAATGGTGAGGGCTTATTACTTCAATTTTATTTTTTCTGATTAAATGGCAGGTACAGGAGGTGAAGAAACCCCTCCTAATGGAGGAGGTAATAGACTCATGATTGAAGCAATTACAAACCAAGTACAAAGAATGTTGAGAGAACATACAGAGGAGTTATATGGGAGGATTGAGGTACTTGAGAATCGTGGAAATAATGAGGAGAATAGGAGAAGAAGAGATAATGATGGTGAACCTAGGCGAAACCGGATTGAAGGAGTGAAGCTGAATATTCCCTCATTCAAAGGAAGGAGTGATCCAGAAGCCTATTTGGAGTGGGAACTAAAAATTGAACATGTATTCTCTTGTAACATGATATGAATCCACTGTCAGTTTAGGATTCTGAAAGGACCCTAGGAATTTAGCTTGCTGCGTTAACAAAATTAATCAACGTGGAATGCAAACAATTGCAAAAAAATAAACTCAATAGAATTACTATCAAACTTTTAGACACAGAATGGAAATTAAAAGTTATTGAAATTCAACGATTAAACGAGTTTTCGAAAGTGTAGGACTTTCCTGTCATAGAGTTTAATGGGAAGAATTGAGTATGAATGGAAAAGACAGAAAATGGAATTGGAATTGATAGACTCCACACTTCCAAGGATGGAAGATATGTCTACGAGATTGCACACACAAAGGGGTGAATTACCTTTGATAAATCTCAAAAAGATTTTGGATTATCAAGAACCCAAAGGAGAGAAAACTCAACTAGTTTTTTTATTTCCAAAATATTCTGCCTTACATCTCAGTCTTGCCCAAATTTATATGCCTAATAAACTCAGCTTGTGTAGGTTTAGTGGCTTTCTAAATTCAGCTGAAGTTACAAAATAATAAAACCTAATAATGGGCAGCTTAATAACAAAGTGTAACTGCCAAAGTAAATTAAACACGTATACTAATTATAATTGATAACCTAGGTGGCTGCAACTTTAATTAGACAATTCTGGTTGCCCACCATTAACTAAGCAAACTCCAAGAAAATGAGTTTAATTTATTTCAAACTTCTCTTCCATTAAGGTTAAGTATTGATCTCTTCAGTCCTGAGACAATTAACAATTTTAAACTTTATTTCTTCAATGTTTTGCTCTTTTTGCAAAAGGGCTGCCAATACTTGTTGAATAGCTTCCTTAGCTCTTCTTGTCCTTGCCCTTGTCATAGGTCCTCCAAGTCCTTCAAGCTTGATGTCCTCATCACTCCCCCCCTCTTGAAGAGGATTTGTCCCCAAATCAATAGCATCTTCATCTGGGAATTGGATGTCTATATTTGATGGTGATGTTGTTTATGGCTCTACAATCAGAACACATCCTCCATGAGCCATCCTTCTTGGGTACTAGAATCACAGGTACAACACATGGACTCATGCTGTCTCTTACCCACCCTTTGCTCATGAGCTCAGTAACTTGCCTTTCGATCTCTTTGGTCTCCTGTGGGTTGCTCCTATAAGCTGGACGATTGGGCAAAGAAGCTCCTGGAATGAGATCAATGTGATGCTCAATTCCCCTCACAGGTGGCAAGCCATCAGGTACGTTTGCTGGAAACACATCCTCAAAATCCTGCAAAAGAGACTCAATACAAGAAGGCAATTCAAACTTGTCAAACTGGTTAGCATACAAAATTTGATTTTGACAAGGTAATAAGTAGAGGGGCTGTCTTGCGCAAAGCACCCTCCTTACCTCCCTTTCTCTTGCTAAACACAGTTGCTTGCCCTCAAGTGTTTCACTCTTATTCTTTTCTCTCTTTTTTCTTTCAAGTGTTTCACTTTTTTCCCTCTTAGGTGTTTCACTCTTTCTCTCATTTGCTAACTTTTCTCTCATTTTTAATTGATCCTCACATACCTCTTTAGGAGACAAAGGCTTGAGAACCACCTTTTTATCCTGATACATAAAGGAAATTTTATTAGTGAAACCATCATGAATGGCTTTGGTATCATACTGCCACGGCCTCCCTAAAAGGATATGGCTGGCCTCCATGGGAACCACATCACATAAAACCTTATCTTGATACTTCCCAATGGAGAAAGGAACCTCTGCTTGCTGTTTCACTTTAACTTCTTCTCCTTCACTAAGCCATTGGAGTTTATATGGTCTAGGATGCGGTGTAGTGTCCATGTTCATCTTTGACACTAATCTTGAACTCACCACATTGGTACAACTCCCTCCATCAATAATTACCAAACAAACATTACCATTGACTAAACATCTTGTGTGAAAGATGTTCTCCCTTTGAGATGCATCTTCGGCCTTGACTTGACTTCCTAACAGTCTCCTAATCATGTACAACTCTCCTTCATTAGCCGCCAATTCTCCATCACTCTCCTCTTGTTCTCCACCACTAGCTTCTGATTGGCTTGTGTATTCCCCATTATCTTTGAGAAGAACAATCTTCTTTGTGGGACACTCATAGGCATAATGACCCATGCCCAAGCACTTGAAACACTTCACTTCTCTAGTCTTTTTAGGTGGATTATCATCTTTCTTTTGAGGGGCTTTTCCATGGCTAGAAGGTGTTGTATTACTAGATGAGGCAGCTCCTTCTTTCCTCCTATCCTTCCAATTGGAATTATTAAAATTGGTAGAACTCTTTCTTGTTGCACTTTTTCTTTTTAACTGTTGTTCTACCTGAATGGCCTTATGCAACAGATCCTCCATTTCTACAAATTCCTGCAACTCAACAACATCTCTAATATCATGATTTAAGCCACTAAGGAAGCGAGCCATAGTTACCTCAGGATCTTCTTCAATTTTTGCTTGGATGATAAGCACCTCCATCTCCTTATAGTACTCCTCCACTCCCTTGCTTCCTTGAGACAATTTTTGAAGTTTCAATTTTAAGTCTCTATGGAAGCTAGAAGGTACATACCGCTTCCTCATGAGCCTCTTCATTTTAGTCCAAGTGTCCACCATAGGCTCTTCATCTCTAATCCTCTCCCTTTGCAACTTGTTCCACCAAATCAAAGCATAATCTGAAAATTCAGCAGCTGCAAGTCTCACCTTTTGCTCCTCACTATAATTGTTGCAAGAGAACACATGCTCAATTTTTAACTCCCACTCCAAGTATGCCTCAGGATCACTCCTACCCTTGAAAGGAGGCACATTCAACTTCACTCCTATTCTTCTTTCATTTCTATATGGGAGGATTGAGGTACTTAAGAATCGTGGAAATAATGAGGAGAATAGGAGAAGAAGAGATAATGATGGTGAACCTAGGCGAAACTGGATTGAAGGAGTGAAGCTGAATATTCCCCCATTCAAAGGAAGGAGTGATCCAGAAGCCTATTTGGAGTGGGAACTGAAAATTGAACATGTATTCTCTTGTAACAACTATACAGAGGAGCAAAAAGTTAAAATGGCAGCTGCTGAATTTTCTGATTATGCGCTTATTTGGTGGAACAAGTATCAAAGGGAGAGGGTGAGAAATGAAGAACCAATAGTAGATACATGGGCTGAAATGAGGACCATCATGAGGAGAGATATGTGCCAACTAGATACAATAGAGATTTGAAGCTTAAACTTCAGAAAATATCTCAAGGCAATAGGAGTGTTGAAGAGTATTTTAAAGACTTGGAAATGACTATGATGCGGGCTAAAGTCAATAAAGATAGTGAGGACACTATGGCTCGATTTTTGAGTGGATTAAATAATGAAATCAGAGATGTTGTTGAATTGCAGGAATATATTGAGTTAGAAGATTTATTGCACAAAGCTATACAGGTAGAACAACAACTCAAAAGGAAGGGAACTACGAGAAGGGGTTCTTCCAATTTTAACAACACAAATTGGAGGGACAAGTCCAAGAAGGAGGGATCTTACTTACCTAGGGAACAAGGTTCAAAGTCTTCAAGTGGTAAACATGTTCCTAACCCTTGCATTTCTTCTACTTCCAAGATTAATACAATTAAATGTTTTAAATGTTTGGGTAAAGGTCATATTGCTTTAAATTGTCCAAACAAGAAAAGAAAAATTTTTGGGGACAATGAGATTGCAACTACTAAGGTTAAGGGTAGGGTTGAGATTCAAAAAGGAAGCTTATTTCAAACTAGATGTTCAATTGAAGGAAAGATTTGCTCAATCATTATTTATGGAGGAAATTGTACGAATCTGGCTAGTTCAAGATTAGTAACCAAATTGAATTTAGAGACTAGACCACACCCACAACCTTACAAACTTCAAAGTCTTGATGAAAATGGTGGCATGTCTGTGAATAAGCAAGTTGAAGTGAAGTTTTCCATTGGAAAATATGAAGATGTTGTGTTGTGTGATGTGGTGCCCATGGATGCTTGCCACTTACTTCTCGGTAAATCATGGCAAGTTGAAAGAAATGTGAATTGCAATGAGAAAACAAATAAAATTTCTTTTATGCACCAAGGATGCAAATTGAGAATTACATTACTTTCACCTAAAGAAGCAATTGAGGATTTAATCAGGTTGAAAACAAAAATAGGACAAGAGAGAAAAGAGGAAAAAGAAAAAGAAATAAAAGAAAAAGAGTTGAGAGAAAAAGAAATGAGAGAAAAGGAGTTGAGGGAAAAAGTAAAAGAAATAAAAGAGAAAGAGTTGCAAGAAAAAGGAGAGATGAGTGAAACACATAAAAAGAGTGGAAATAAAAAGAGTGGAAATAAAAAGAGTGAAACACATAAGGGGAACAAAAGTGAAACACTTGAAAGAAAAAAGAGTTGTTTAGCAAAAAAGAGTGAGGTGAAGAGGTGATGCTTGCAAAAAAACCACTTTACGTGTTGTATTGCAAAAATAATGTTTATGCTAACTCTAAAAAACTTGGCCCTGTTGGTGTTGAATTTCTTTTGCAGGAATATAAGGATGTGTTTCCAAAGGAGGTTCCTAACGGATTACCACCTTTAAGGGGAATTGAGCATCACATTGATCTCATTCCTGGAGCTTCATTACCTAATCGACCAGCATATAGAAGCAAGCCCCAAGAGACCCAAGAAATACAAAGGCAAGTTGATGAATTAATAAGCAAAAAGTGGGTGCAAGAGAGCTATGCCAAGCAAGCTAATAAGGGAAGAAGGAGAATTGTATTCGAACCTGGTGATTGGGTTTGGGTACACATGAGAAAAGAGAGATTCCCTAAACAAAGGAAGTCCAAACTACAACCAAGGGCGGACGGTCCTTTCCAAGTGTTAGAGAGGATCCATGACAATGCCTACAAAATTGATTTGCCAGGTGAGTATAATACAAGTGCAACTTTTAATGTATCTGATTTGTCTCCTTTTAATGCAGAAGAAGAAGCCTTAGATTTGAGGACAAATCCTCTTCAAGAGGGAGGGAATGATGAGGACACAGCTACAAACAAAGACACAGAGTTTGCTTTGGATAAAACTTTTCTTGAGAGTGTATCTCCTAGGTTCTTGGCTGAACCAAGCTTGAGACTTATCAAGGGCCTTCCACCCCTTGTCGCGTCTTTGAGACTTATCTTCCTTCACGGAAGTGACGTCTCCCCCAAAACCACCATCATCCCCAATTCTTACCTTTTTTGTTTTTCCATTCTAACAAATAGTCCTAATCGGTCTGTTCTGAATTCGTGGCAAGGGGAATTCATATCAGAAGTGGAAGAAGGTGAACAAGAGGAAGAAGAAGGAGCAGTTGAAGGAGTGGGGATGATGGAGACGAAGTGGACGAAGGAGAAGAAGAGGTAGAAATGCAAGTGGAAGCAGAAGAAGGAGAAAAAGAGGGTATGACGAAGGAAAGGAAGAAGAAGAAGGAGATGAAGAGGAAGAAAAGAAAGGAAAGGAGAGAATGAAGAAGAAGTGGAAGGAAAAAAACAAGAGGAGGTAGGAGAAGTGGAAGAAAGATAAAAAGAGGAAGAAGAAGGAGAGTAACTAGAAGAAGTGGAAGAATGAGAAGAAAAGGGAGAAGAAGAAGATGTCGAAAGTGAAGAAGGTGAACAAGAGGAGGAAGAAGAAGTAGTGGAAGGAGGTGAGATGAAGAAGAAGAATTGGAACAAGGAGAAAAGGAGGAAAAGGAAGAAGGAGGGGAAGGGAAGGGAAAAAGAAGGAGAAGAAGTGGAACCTGGAGGAGAAGAGGAAGAAGAAGAAGAAGTGTAAGCATAAGATTTGGGGGAAGGAGAAGAAGAGGAAGAGCAACAATGGGAAGCAACAGAAGTGTGGGATGGAGAAAAAGAGGAAGGAGAAGACGGAAAGGAAAGAAGAAGAAGTTGTGGAAGGAGAAGAAATGGAAGAAGAGGAACAAGAACAAGTGTAAGCAGACGAAGCGGAAGAAGGAGACAAAAATGAAGAAGAACAACAAGTAGAAGTAGAAGAAGTGGCAGAAGGAGAGAATAAGATGAATGGGAGGAAGTAGCGGAATGAAAGGAGATTCAAGAAGAAGAAGTGGAAGAAGGAGAACAGGAGGAGGGAGAAGAGGTGGCAGAAGGAGAAGAAGAGGAAGAAGAAGAAGTAGAAGAACGAGAAGAAAAGGAAGAAGTGCAAGTAGAAGAAGAAGAACAATAGGAAGAAGAAGAAGAAGTGGAAGAATGAGAAAAAGAGGAGGAAGAAGAAGCAATGGAAGGAAAAGGGATAAAGAAGAAGTGGAACAAGGAGGAGAAGAAGAAGGGGAGGAAGAAGAAGTAGTGTAGGCAGAAGAAGGGCAAGAAGGAGAAGAGAGCGAAGAAGAGGAACAAGTGGGTGTAGTAGAAGTGGAAGAAGGTGAACAAAAGGAAGAAGAAGAAGTAGTTGAAGGAGTGGGGACGATGGAGAAGAAGTGAAAGCAGGAGAACAAGAGGCAGAAATGCAAGTGGAAGCAGAAGAAAGAGAAAAAGAGGGATATGACGAAGGAAAGGAAGAAGAAGAAGGAGATGAAGAGGAAGAAAAGAAAGGAAAGGAGAGGATGAAGAAGAAATGGAAGAAATAGAACAAGAGGAGGCAGGAGAAATGGAACAAAGATAAGAAGAGGAAGAAGAAGGAGAGTAACTAGAAGAAGTGGAAGAAGGAGAAGAAAAGGAAGAAGAAGAAGATGTGGAGCGTGAAGAAGTTAAAGAAGGTGAACAAGAGGAGGAAGAAGAAGTAGTGGAAAGAGGTGAGATGAAGAAGAAGAATTGGAACAAGGAGAAAAGGATTAAAAGGAACAAGGAAGGGAAGAGAAGGGAAGAAGAAGCAGAAGAACTGGAATCTGGAGGAGAAGAGGAAGAAGAAGAAGAAGTGTAAGCATAAGATTTAGGGGAAGGAGAAGAAGAGGAAGAGCAACAATGGGAAGCAACAGAAGTGGGGGATGGAGAAAAAGAGGAAGGAGAAGATTGAAAGGAAAGAAGAAGAAGTTGTGGAAGGAGAAGAAATGGAAGAAGAGGAAGAAGAGGAAGTGTAAGCAGAAGAAGCGGAAGAAAGAGACGAAAATGAAGAAGAACAACAAGTAGAAGTAGAAGAAGTGGTTGAAGGAGAGAATAAGAGGAATAGGAGGAAGTAGTGGAATGAAAGGAAATGAAGAGGAAGAAGTGGAAGAAGGAGAACGGGAGGAAGGAGACGAGGTGGCAGAAGGAATAGAAAAGGAAGAAGAAGAAGTGGAAGAACGAGAAGAAATGGAAGAAGTAGTCTAAGTGGAAGAAGGAGAACAAGAGGAAGAAGAAGAAGAAGTGGAAGAATGAGAAAAAGAGGAGGAAGAAGAAGCAATGCAAGGAAAGGGGATGAAGAAGAAGTGGAACAAGGAGGAGAAGAAGAAGGGGAGGAAGAAGAAGTAGTGTAGGCAGAAGAAGGGCAAGAAGGAGAAGAGAGGGAAGAAGAAGAACAAGTGGATGTAGTAGAAGTGGAAGAAGGTGAACAAGATGAAGAAGAAGAAGTAGTTGAAAGAGTGGGGATGATGGAGAAGAAGTGAAAGAAGGAGAAAAAGAGGGATATGACGATGGAAAGGAGGAAGAAGAAGGAGATGAAGAGGAAGAGATGAAGAGGAAGAAAAGAAAGGAAAGGAGAGGTTGAAGAAGAAGGGGAAGAAAGAGAACAAGAGGAGGCAGGAGAAGTGGAAGAAAGATAAGAAGAGGAAGAAAAAGGAGAGTAACTAGAAGAAGTGGAAGAAGGAGAAGAAAAGGAAGAAGAAGAAGATGTGGAAAGTGAAGAACGTGAACAAGAGGAGGAAGAAGAAGTAGTGGAAGGAGGTGAGATAAAGAAGAAGAATTGGAGCAAGGAGAAAAGGAGGAAAAGGAAGAACGAGGGGAAGGGAAGGGAAGAAGAAGCAGAAGAAGTGGTATCTGGAGGAGAAGAGGAAGAAGAAGAAGAAGTGTAAGCATAAGATTTGGGGGAAGGAGAAGAAGAGGAAGAGCAACAATGGGAAGCAACAGAAGTGGGGGATGGAGAAAAAGAGGAAGGAGAAGACGGAAAGGAAAGAAGAAGAAGTTGTGGAAGGAGAAGATATGGAAGAAGAGGAAGAAGAAGAAGTGTAAGCAGAAGAAGCGGAAGAAGGAGACGAAAATAAAGAAGAACAACAAGTAGAAGTAGAAGAAGTAGTGGAAGGAGAGAATAAGAGGAATAGGAGGAAGTAGTGGAATGAAAGGAGATGAAGAAGAAGAAGTGGAAGAAGGAGAACGGGAGGAGCGAGAAGAGGTGGCAGAAGGAGAAGAAGAGGAAGAAGAAGAAGTGGAAGAATGAGAAGAAAAGGAAGAAGTAGTCCAAGTGGAACAAGGAGAACAATAGGAAGAAGAAGAAGACGTGGAAGAATGAGAAAAAGAGGAGGAAGAAGAAGCAATGCAAGGAAAGGGGATGAAGAAGAAGTGGAACAAGGAGGAGAAGAAGAAGGGGAGGAAGAAGAAGTAGTGTAGGCAGAAGAAGGGCAGGAAGGAGAAGAGAGGGAAGAAGAAGAACAAGTGGATGTAGTAGAAGTGAAAGAAGGTGAACAAGATGAAGAAGAAGAAGTAGTTGAAGGAGTGGGGATGATGGAAAAGAAGTGGAAGAAGGAGAACAACAGGTAGAAATGCAAGTGGCAGCAGAAGAAGGAGAAAAAGAGGGATATGACGAAGGAAAGGAAGAAGAAGAAGGAGATGAAAAGGAAGAAAAGAAAGGAAAGGACAGGATGAAGAAGAAGTGGAAGAAAGAGAACAAGAGGAGGGAGGAGAAGTGGAAGAAAGATAAGAAGACGAAGAAGAAGGAGAGTAACTAGAAGAAGTTGAAGAAGGAGAAGAAAAGGAAGAAGAAGAAGATGTCGAAAGTGAAGAAGGTGAACAAGAGGACGAAGAAGAAGTAGTGGAAGGAGGTGAGATGAAGAAGAAGAGTTGGACCAAGGACAAAAGGAGGAAAAGGAAGAAGGAGGGGAAGGGAAGGGAAGGGAAGAAGAAGCAGAAGAAGTGGAATCTGGAGAAGAGGAAGAAGAAGAAGAAGTCTAAGCGTAAGATTTGAGGGAAGGAGAAGAAGAGAAAGAGCAACAATGGGAAGCAACAGAAGTGGGGGATGGAGAAAAAGAGGAAGGAGAAGACGGAAAGGAAAGAAGAAGAAGTTGTGGAAGGAGAAGAAATGGAAGAAGAGGAAGAAGAAGAAGTGTAAGCAGAAGAAGCGGAAGAAGGAGACGAAAATGAAGAAGAACAACGAGTAGAAGTAGAAAAAGTGGTGGAAGGAGAGAATAAGAGGAATAGGAGGAAGTAGTTGAATGAAAGGAGATGAAGAAGAAGAAGTGGAAGAAGGAGAACGGGAGGAGGGAGAAGAGGTGGCAGAAGGAGCAGAAGAGGAAGAAGAAGAAGTGGAAGAACGAGAAGAAAAGGAAGAAGTAGTCCAAGTGGAAGAAGGAGAACAATAGGAAGAAGAACAAGAAGTGGAAGAATGAGAAAAAGAGGAGGAAGAAGAAGTAATGCAAGGAAAGGGGATGAAGAAGAAGTGGAACAAGAAGGAGAAGAAGAAGGGGAGGAAGAAGAAGTAGTGTAGGCAGAAGAAGGGCAGGAAGGAGCAGAGAGGGAAGAAGAAGAGCAAGTGGATGTAGTAGAAGTGGAAGAAGGTGAACAAGATGACGAAGAAGAAGTAGTTGAAGGAGTGGGGATGATGGAGAAGAAGTGGAAGAAGGAGAACAAGATGTAGAAATGCAAGTGGAAGCAGAAGAAGGAGAAAAAGAGGGATATGACGAAGGAAAGGAAGAAGAAGAAGGAGATGAAGACGAAGAAAAGAAAGGAAAGGAGAGGATGAAGAAGAAGTGGAAGAAAGAGAACAACAGGAGGCAGGAGAAGTGCAAGAAAGATAAGAAGAGGAAGAAGAAGGAGAGTAACTAGAAGAAGTGGAAGAAGGAGAGGAAAAGGAAGAAGAAGAAGATGTGGAAAGTGAAGAAGTTGAAGAAGGTGAACAAGAGGAGGAAGAAGTAGTGGAAGGAGGTGAGATGAAGAAGAAGAATTGGAACAAGGAGAAAAGGAAGAAGAAGTGTAAGCATAAGATTTGGGGGAAGGAGAAGAAGAGGAAGAGCAACAATGGGAAGCAACAGAAGTGGACGATGCAGAAAAAGAGGAAGGAGAAGACGGAAAGGAAAGAAGAAGAAGTTGTGGAAGGAGAAGAAATGGAAGAAGAGGAAGTGTAAGCAAAAGAAGCGGAAGAAGGAGACGAAAATGAAGAAGAACAACAAGTAGAAGTAGAA
The DNA here is from genome assembly GCA_037954015.1 of Psophocarpus tetragonolobus. NCBI lineage: Eukaryota > Viridiplantae > Streptophyta > Magnoliopsida > Fabales > Fabaceae > Psophocarpus > Psophocarpus tetragonolobus. The sequence continues at coordinate 28,788,497 of CM075691.1, forward strand.
GAAGTGGTAGAAGGAGAGAATAAGAGGAATAAGAGGAAGTAGTGGAATGAAAGGAGATGAAGAAGAAGAAGTGGAAGAAGGAGAACAGGAGGAGGGAGAAGAGGTAGCAGAAGGAGAAGAAGAGGAAGAAGAAGAAGTGGAAGAACGAGAAGAAAGAAGTGCAAGCGGAAGAATGAGAACAATAGGAAGAAGAAGAAGAAGTGGGAAAATGAGAAAAAGAGGACGAAGAAGAAGCAATGGAAGGAAAGGGGATGAAGAAGAACTGGAACAAGGAGGAGAAGAAGAATGGGAGGAAGAAGAAGTAGTGTAGCCAGAAGAAGGGCAAGAAGGAGAAGAGAGGGAAGAAGAAGAACAAGTGGATGTAGAAGTGGAAGAAGGTGAACAACACGAGAAAGAAGAAGTAGTTGAAGAAGTGGGGATGGTGGAGAAGAAGTGGAAGAAGGAGAACAAGAGGCAGAAATGCAAGTGGAAGCAGAAGAAGGAGAAAAAGAGGGATATGGCGAAGGAAAGGAAGAAGAAGAAGGGGATGAAGAGGAAGAAAAGAAAGGGAAGGAGAGGATGAAGAAGAAGTGGAAGAAAGAGAACAACAGGAGGCAGGAGAAGTGGAGGAAAGATAAGAAGAGGAAGAAGAAGGAGTGATGTGACCATGCCTAGCCAAGGACCTATCACTAGGGCCATGGCTAGAAGGATTGAAGAAGACCTAGCCCTTGCAGATAAAGGAAGACTTCACCTCCTATGGAGAGTGAAGATATTAGGCTAGAGACTTTAGTTAATAAAATGTAATTTTCCTTTATTTTAATTTTGAGGAGCATTAAGAATTTAATTTGGGACATGTATTTAGTCCATTTTTTATTTTTAGGAGGTGTCTTAGGAATTTAGAGGGTGGATTTAGCTTTTTGGGTCTTTATGAAGGAAATAAGGGGTAGCCTTGATATCTACACCCCTATTTTCTACATAAACCCCCTAAGCTAATAAGAAGGAATCTTGGCCCTTGGTTTGAGAAACTTGGGCACCAAGTTTGATGATCTAAGGAGGGAATTGTTTCTCAATTCTCCTCCCTTAGATCTCTCCTTTTAATCCTAGCCCTTCTTTTTTAGGTTATCTTGTTCAAGAGGTTAGCTACCTCTATAAATAGGAGCTCCTCCCTCACTTGTATTTTTTACACTTGAATTTAATCCTAGAGACCATATTGGTTGAGGTTCTTACCTTTGAGTGTCCCCCTTTCTCCTTTGTGAGAGCTTCTAAGAGTTATCAAGGGACCCCTCCCTTGTGGCCTCTCCCCTTTGGCTTATCAAACCTAGTATTTGTGGCGCCTCACCCCAGTCCTTTCCTCTCCATAAATCCATTTCCCTTCCAAGTGACTTTAGAAAGGATCCTTTGGGCACGTGATCATCAAAGATCACATCAAGTGGTATCTAGAGCCACTTTCTAAAGGTCACATTCTTTCTCAATTTTTTTTTGCTTTGTTGTTTATTTCTTTGATCTCTTTATTTTAAAGTCCTTCATTTTTTGTCATCTCTATTTCCTTTATTGTCTAGTAGTATAGTTTTTTATTCTTGCTATTATATGCGCTTTTGTTTTCTGTCTACGCGCCTATTTTCCATTTAATTTGATGCAATTTTATTTGTCCTTTTTTTGCATCTTATTTTCGTGTTCAAGTTGCTTAATTTTCCCTTGGTTTTTTATGTTAAAGTGTGCCTAAGAAGTTGTGACCATTAAACCCACATGGTTGAGGATTTTTCCACACCATTGTGGTAATCAACTTTGGCCACTTTGTTGTGCCTTTTGTTTTGAGTCTCTTGCTGAAATTTTTGCTCTATTTTTAGGTGTGTTATTTTTTCTTAATCTTGTGTTTTGTCAAATACTAGTCATGTTAGTTTCCTATTTTGTCTCATTTAAATTCCATAGGTTTTAGCCTCTTAAAATTTTTACAAAAAAGCTTTCAAAAACATTTTGAATTGAGCTCCTAAGAGGTGAACCTCTTATTGAGTCTCTTAAGTCTTTTATGCTTTTAGTTCAAGCATATTAATCTCTTTGTTGTTCTTAAATATTTGCTCAATTCAATCTTTATATGTTTCTTGTTTTATGTTGAATTATTAGTAGCTTTCCACTTGGTTTACCTTCACTATTGGTGCCTCTTTATGGAATTTTAGCTTGGGTGAATTGTGTCAGTAATTTGACCAATCAATTTACTTCAAAATCAGCCCTAAATCATTCCTTAAGCACCATTAGTTCAGTGGTATTTGGAACTACTAAGTTGTTTTTCCTTTAGTTGCATGCATTGCTTGAAAATTGTGTGACCTTACTTTGTGCTTATTCACTCAAGCGTTATTATTTCAAGCATCCTGATTAAAATTTCAATTCAACAAGCTATTAGGTGCAGCAAAAAGATTAGAAAAAGTTAAAAAAAAATAGAAAAAGTTCAAGTTAAAAAAAAAGAAGAAGATAAAGAACTCAAAGGAAAGACAAATTTGAAGTTGTGTACCTAATAGTAGAAACATTTGATATGAGGAACCAATTGTGATTCAAAAAAAAAATTACTTGAGTAAGCTTTTTAGTTTTTGGTCACTTAAATTTTATTAAGTGTTCAACTATTGGTTTCCTTTTTTTTGTTTGAGTCTTTTTTCATCTCTACTCTTAGAGCTAATCTAGGAAAGTTATTTGTGTGCTACCTTCCTTTGTGAGCCTTATGTTTTCTTGCTTGTCTTTTTTACTTCTTTGAGTTTGTCATTGTTTAATCTATCCACTTGGATTTGTGAACCTTGTTTTGTTATTCACCTTTGTTTGTTGTCTTGTGTTGTATTCGGCCTTGGTAAGGAAAGGTTGGGAAAGGTTCCATATATAAAATTTTGGCAAGGCCAAACAAGAGGAAACAAGGGTAGCATTCTTGGGGTGAGTTGATGCAACTCAAAGGGGCTTGATCAAAAGGAGACAAACACCAAAAAGCTTGGAGTGAAGACTTTGTTTTGTTTTTTTTTTATTCTTTGTATTGTGTATACTTAATTTTAGATTGGGAGTTTGAGTGCCCTTAAGGCCCTCCCTTGGTTTGTAATAATTTTGGTTAATTTTAGCGTAGTTCCTCGTTAATTAGGTGAAGAAGGGAGAAGTGGTACACTTCCTTGAACACCTTAGGAGCACGATTAGAGCCCTTTCTCTTTTACATTCTTGCACTTTTATTTTATTTTATGTTATTTTGAAAAAACGTGTAGAGGCTAAGAGTTCCAAAGACTCATCAAGCCACCTTAGGTGAGAAAAAAAAAAGAGAGGAGTGTTGCTTGAAAAAAAAAAGTTTTTGGCCTACCCTTTAGTTTTTAGCATCCAAGCACCATGACTTCCCACACACATTCTAGTGCACATAGTTGTTCATCAAGTAAGAGTGTCAACCAAAGAAAACCTTCTAAGGGAGACACTCTTGAAAACCTTAACTTAGAATTTAGGGAATGGATGGCTAAAGAACAAGAAAGGAGAGAAGAAAAAGAGAGAAAAAAAGAAATAAAAGAAAAGGAAAAACAAAAAGAGAAGGAAGAGTTAAAAAAAGAGATGTTGGAAATGAGAAAAGAGAAAAAAGAGCGAGAAGAGAGAAGGCAAAGAGAGAGAAGAGAGGATGAAGAAAGGAGAAGAAGGAAAGAACTAGAAAGAAAAAGAGAAAAAGAGGAAGAAGAGAGAAGGAGAGGAGAAGAGAGTAAGAGGAGAGATGGGAGGGAAAGTGATAGAAAAAATAAAGGAATTCTCATAAGATCCCCATCTAGGTATTTTAGCTCTAGTGAAAAAGAATACTATAGAAATCAACATAAGCATCACTCTCATTCATCATACAATCATCATTCTCCTCAAGAGAACATAAATCATGCTAGGGAACCAAAGGTAGACCTACCCCATTTTCATGGTAGGGAAGATGTTGAGACTTACCTAGATTGGGAAGTCAAAGCAGAACAACTCTTTCGATGCTATGAAATTAGGGAAGAAAGGAAAGTACCTTTGGCCTCCCTTAGTTTTCAAGGTTCTGCTTTGCATTGGTGGGATGGGTTAGTCAAGGATAGGGCCCATAAACAAATGCCTGACATTCGCTACTGGAATGATTTAAAAACTTGTTTGCGAAGAAGACACATTCCTTCATATTATGAGAGGGATCTTTTGGATAGGCTCCAAAGACTTAGGCAACATAACCTAAGTATTGAGGAGTATAGACAAAAGATGGAGCTTCTCATACTAAGGGCCAATATCATTGAGGAACCCAATGCCACCCTTGCTAGGTTTTTGTGTGGATTAAGCTCTGACATTAGATATAAGGTAGAGCTTCTTTCATACTCAAACCTTGATGAGTTGGTAGAACTTTGTGTAAGAGCTGAGAATCAACTCAAGAGAAAAAGTTTTAAAAAAGATTCTACCTCTTACTCAAAGAGAGACCAACTTAAGGGAAACTCTTTCAAGGGTTTTCCCAAAGAGGAACCCAAGCATTTTCAAGATACAAAAGCACCTCATGTAGAGAGAAAACCCCCTACTACTAAGCCTACTGAAAGGCAAAGTAGTATCAAATGCTTCAAATGTCTTGGGAGAGGCCACATTTCCTTTCAATGCCCTAACAAGAAAACCATGATCATGAGGGGACAAGACATTTGTAGTGAGAATAGCTCATCTTCCTCCTCTAGTGAGAGTGAGGAAGAAGGGGGACATACTTTTGAACAAGAGTGTGAGGAAGCTTTTCCTTATGAGGGGGACCTCCTTATGGTTCAAAGGCTTCTTGGAAGCCAACCTCTAGAGCTTGGCCAGTCACAAAGAGAGAACATCTTCCATATAAGATGTAAAGTAAATGACAAAGTATGTTCTCTCCTTGTTGATAGTGGCTCCTGTTGTAACTGTTGTAGCTCTAGGTTGGTTGAAAAACTAGCCTTGACTACCATGCCCTATCCCAAACCTTACAAATTGCAATGGCTCAATGAGCAAGGGGAGATGGTAGTCAATGAACAAGTTATGGTTCCAATTTCCATAGGATCTTATAATGATGAGATTCTTTGTGACATAGTTCCTATGGAGGCTGGTCATATCCTGTTGGGGAGACCATGGCAATTTGACAAAAAAGCTATTCACCATGGCCACTCCAACCAAATAATTCTCACCCATAATGAAAAGCGCTTCAAATTGTATCCTTTGTCACCTTCTCAAGTGGCTGAGGATCAATTTGCGATGAAAAAGAAAAGAGTTGAGGAAAAACAAAAACAAAAAAAAGCACAACAAGCTTTACCCTTAAAGCTTGAAAAGGGTAAAGAGAGAGAGTCGGAAGGTGATGCCCCTTCGAAAGGGAATATTAGTAAAAGGAGCCTATTTGCTACTAAACATGATTTAAAAGAAGCTCCTTTGACTAACAAGCCCTTTTATCTCCTCCTTTGCAAAGAAGCATCAAATCCTTCTTCCATTTTGCATTCTTCTGCTGAGAGCACTGCCACAGCCCATGCACATGAGCACCTTCCTCAAGGGGTTCAAGATATTTTAAAAGAATTTGATGACATATTCCCTAATGAGGTTCTGAAAGGACTTCCTCCCATTAGGGGTATAGAACATCAAATTGATTTGGTGCCTGGCGCAAGTCTACCTAATAGACCTGCCTATAGGACCAACCCATGGAGACCCAAGAGATTGAGTCTCAAGTGAATGAGCTGTTGGAGAAGGGTTGGGTTCAAAAAAGCCTAAGCCCTTGTGCTGTGCCAGTCTTGTTGGTGCCCAAGAAGAATGGCCAATGGAGGATGTGTGTTGATTGTCGTGCAATCAACAACATCACCATCAAATATAGGCACCCAATCCCCCGTCTTGATGACATGTTGGATGAATTGCATGGGGCAAAAATATTTTCAAAAATAGATCTTAGAAGTGGTTACCACCAAATAAGGATCAAAGAGGGTGATGAGTGGAAAACTGCTTTTAAGACTAAATTTGGTCTTTATGAGTGGTTGGTTATGCCTTTTGTTCTAACTAATGCCCCAAGCACATTCATGCACTTAATGAATCATGTACTAAGAGATTGCCTTGGTAAATTTTGTGTAGTTTACTTTGATGACATTTTAGTTTACTCTAGGAACTTAGATGATCATTTAGGACATCTAAGGCATGTTTTTTCTCTTCTTAGGAGTAATCATCTTTTTGGTAACTTAGAAAAATGCACTTTTTGTGTAGATAGTGTAGTTTTCCTAGGTTTTGTAGTTAGCACAAAAGGGGTTCATGTTGACCCCAAAAAGATAAAAGCTATTCAAGAATGGCCCACCCCAAAGAGTGTGACAGAGATCAAAAGCTTTCATGGTCTCGCTGGATTTTATAGGCGCTTTGTGCCTAATTTCTCCATGCTCTTCGCACCAATAAATGATTTGGTGAAAAAGGAAGTTCCTTTCCTTTGGGGTGAGAAACAAGAGAAAGCCTTCCAGCTAATTAAGCATAAACTGACCCATGCACCAGTCTTGGCATTACCTGACTTTTCTAAAACATTTGAACTTGAATGTGATGCCTCTGGTGTAGGTGTGGGGGCTGTCTTGTTGCAAGGAGGGCACCCCATTGCGTATTTCAGTGAAAAACTCAATGGTGTCCCCCTCAACTACCCCACCTATGATAAGGAGTTTTATGCTCTAATTAGGGCCCTTAAAACTTGGGAGCATTACCTTGCTCCCAAGGAGTTTGTCATTCATAGTGACCATGAGTCACTAAAATATTTGAGGGCTCAAGGTAAATTGAACAAAAGGCATGCAACGTGGGTGGAATATCTTGAATCCTTCCCTTATGTCATCAAGTACAAGAAAGGAAAACAAAATGTGGTGGCTGATGCTCTTTCTAGGTGTCATGCCCTTTATTCATCCTTGAGTGCAAAAATCTTGGGATTTGATGACATTCGGGCTATGTATCCTTCTGATAAGGATTTCGGCCCCATATTTGCTACCTCTGCATTTGCATTTGCATTAAAGGCCCGTGATGGGTACTTCATCAGTGAGGGGTATCTTTACAAAGGGAGTAAGCTTTGTATACCCCAAGGATCAATTAGGAACTTACTTACAAAAGAGAGTCATGAAGGTGGGCTCATGGGGCATTTTGGGATTTCAAAAACCCTCATGCTTTTACAAGAGAAATTCTTTTGGCCCCATATGCGTAGAGATGTCCATAAACATTGCTCTAAATGTATAGCTTGCTTGCAAGCAAAGTCTAAAGCAATGCCTCATGGACTATACACACTTTTACCTGCTCCTTCTGCACCTTGGGAGGATATTAGCATGGATTTCATCCTTGGGCTCCCAAGAACCCAACGAGGTGCAGACTCCATATTTGTGGTGGTGGACCGATTTTCAAAAATGGCCCATTTTATTCCCTGCCACAAAGTGGATGATGCGAGCAACATCGCAAGACTTTTCTTTAAAGAGGTTGTCCGATGGCATGGTATACCCTCTTCAATAGTGTCAGATAGGGATGTGAAGTTCCTTAGCCATTTTTGGAAAAGTCTTTGGGCTAAGCTGGGAACTAAACTTCTTTTTTCCACTACCTGTCACCCTCAAACTGATGGGCAAACAGAAGTGGTGAATAGATCTTTATCCACTATGTTGAGGGCTCTCCTTAAAGGTAACCATAAGTCTTGGGATGAGTACCACCAAGCATTCTCCTTTTGAGGTGGTCTATGGCTTTAATCCTCGTACTCCTCTAGATCTTTTACCTCTTCCTCTTTTTGTTGTTGTGCATAAAGAAGGAGAGGAAAAAGCCATTTTTGTAAAACAATTACATGAGAGGGTTACATAGAGCGCCAATCCTTGAGAGATGCTACTTTCGCCAATAGGGGGAGGAAAGAAGTCATCTTTGAAAAGGGCGACTGGGTATGGCTTCACTTGAGAAAGGATAGATTTCCTTCTCAAAGGAAGTCCAAACTTAGCCCTAGAGGAGATGGACCTTTCCAAATCCTTGAGTGGATCGGTAATAATGCCTATGTTTTAGATCTGCCAGAGGATTATGGGGTAAGCACCAGTTTTAATGTTTCTGATTTGTCTCCATTTGTAGGTGCTAAAAATGACAAAGACCCCATGGATTTGAGGTCATATCCTCTTCAAGGGGGAGGAGATGATGTGACCATGCCTAGCCAAGGACCTATCACTAGGGCCATGGCTAGAAGGATTGAAGAAGACCTAGCCCTTGCAGACAAACGAAGACTTCACCTCTTATGGAGAGTGAAGATATTAGGCTAGAGACTTTAGTTAATAAAATGTAATTTTCCTTTATTTTAATTTTGAGGAGCATTAAGAATTTAATTTGGGACATGTATTTAGTCCATTTTTTATTTTTAGGAGGTGTCTTAGGAATTTAGAGGGTGGATTTAGCTTTTTGGGTCTTTATGAAGGAAATAAGGGGTAGCCTTGATATCTACACCCCTATTTTCTACATAAACCCCCTAAGCTAATAAGAAGGAATCTTGGCCCTTGGTTTGAGAAACTTGGGCACCAAGTTTGATGATCTAAGGAGGGAATTGTTTCTCAATTCTCCTCCCTTAGATCTCTCCTTTTAATCCTAGCCCTTCTTTTTTAGGTTATCTTGTTCAAGAGGTTAGCTACCTCTATAAATAGGAGCTCCTCCCTCACTTGTATTTTTTACACTTGAATTTAATCCTAGAGACCATATTGGTTGAGGTTCTTACCTTTGAGTGTCCCCCTTTCTCCTTTGTGAGAGCTTCTAAGAGTTATCAAGGGACCCCTCCCTTGTGGCCTCTCCCCTTTGGCTTATCAAACCTAGTATTTGTGGCGTCTCACCCCATTCCTTTCCTCTCCATAAATCCATTTCCCTTCCAAGTGACTTTAGAAACGATCCTTTGGGCACGTGATCATCAAAGATCACATCAGGAGGCAGGAGAAGTGGAGGAAAGATAAGAAGAGGAAGAAGAAGGAGAGTAACTAGAAGAAGTGGAAGAAGGAGAGGAAAAGGAAGAAGAAGAAGATGTGGAAAGTGAAGAAGTTGAAGAAGGTGAACAAGAGGAGGAAGAAGTAGTGGAAGGAGGTGAGATGAAGAAGAAGAATTGGAACAAGGAGAAAAGGAAGAAGAAGTGTAAGCATCAGATTTGGGGGAAGGAGAAGAAGAGGAAGAGCAACAATGGGAAGCAACAGAAGTGGGGGATGCAGAAAAAGAGGAAGGAGAAGACGGAAAGGAAAGAAGAAGAAGTTGTGGAAGCAGAAGAAATGGAAGAATAGGAATAAGGAGAGAATAAGAGGAATAGCAAGAACAAGTGGAATGAAAGGAGATGAAGAAGAAGAAGTGGAAGAAGGAGAATGGGAGGAGGGAGAAGAGGTGGCAGAAGGAGAAGAAAAGGAAGAAGAAGAAGTGGAAGAACGAGAAGAAAAGGAAGAAGAAGAAGAACTGGAAGAATGAGAAAAAGAGGAGGAAGAAGAAGCAATCGAAGGAAAGGGGATGAAGAAGAAGTGGAACAAGGAGGAGATGAAGAAGGGGACGAAGAAGAAGTAGTGTAGGCAGAAGAAGGTCAAGAAGGAGAAGAGAGGGAAGAAGAAGAACAAGTTGATGTAGTAGAAGTGGAAGAACGTGAACAAGAGGAAGAAGAAGAAGTAGTTGAAGGAGTGGGGATGATGGAGAAGAAGTGGAAGAAGGCGAACAAGAGGTAGAAATGCAAGTGGAAGCAGAAGAAGGAGAAAAAAAGGGATATGACGAAGGAAAGGAAGAAGAAGAAGGAGATGAAGAGGAAGAAAAGAAAGGAAAGGAGAGGATGAAGAAGAAGTGGAACAAAGAGAACAAGAGGAGCTAGGAGAACTGGAAGAAATATAAGAAGAGGAAGAAGAAGGAGAGTAACTAGAAAAAGTGGAAGAAGGAGAAGAAAAGGAAGAAGAAGAAAATGTGGAAAGTGAACAAGTTGAAGAAGGTAAACAAGAGAAGGAAGAAGAAGTAGTGGAAGTAGTGGAAGGAGGTGAGATCAAGAAGAAGAATCGGAACAAGGAGAAAAAGCGGAAAAGGAAAAAGGAGGGGAAAGGAAGGGAAGAAGAAGCAGAAGAAGTGGAATGTGGAGGAGAAGAGGAAGAAGAAGAAGAACTGTAAGCATAAGATTTAGGGGAAGGAGAAGAAGAGGAAGAGCAGCAATGGGAAGCAACAGAAGTGGGGGATGGAGAAAAACAGGAAGGAGAAGACGGAAAGGAAAGAAGAAGAAGTTGTGGAAGGAGAAGAAATGGAAGAAGAGGAAGTGTAAGCAAAAGAAGTGGAAGAAGGAGACGAAAATGAAGAAGAACAACAAGTAGAACTAGAAGAAGTGGTAGAAGGTGAGAATAATAGGAATAGGAGGAGGTAGTGGAATGAAAGGAGATGAAGAAGAAGAAGTGAAAGAAGGAGAACGGGAGGAGGGAGAAGAGGTGGCAGAAGGAGAAGAAGAGGAAGAAGAAGAAGTGGAAGAACGAGAAGAAAAGAAAGAAGTGCAAGTGGAAGAAGGAGAACAATAGGAAGAAGAAGAAGTGGAAGAATGAGAAAAAGAGGACGAAGAAGAAGCAATGGAAGGAAAGGGGATGAAGAAGAACTAGAACAAGGAGAAGAAGAAGAAGGGGAGGAAGAAGAAGTAGTGTAGGCAGAAGAAGGGCAAGAAGGAGAAGAGAGGGAAGAAGAAGAACAAGTGGATGTAGAAGTGGAAGAAAGTGAACAAGAGGAAGAAGAAGAAGTAGTTGAAGGAGTAGGGATGATGGAGAAGAAGTGGAAGAAGGAGAACAAGAGGTAGAAATGTAAGTGGAAGCAGAAGAAGGAGAAAAAGCGGGATATGACAAAGGAAAGGAAGAAGAAGAAGTAGATGAAGAGAAAGAAAAGAAAGGAAAGGAGAGGATGAAGAAGAAGTGGAAGAAAGAGAACAAGAGGAGGTAGGAGAAGCGGAAGAAAGATAAGAGGAGGAAGAAGAAGGAGTGTAACTAGTAGAAGTGGAAGAAGGAGAAGAAAAGGAATAAGAAGAAGATGTGGAAAGTGAAGAAGTTGAAGAAGGTGAACAAGAGGAGGAAGAAGAAGTAGTGGAAGGAGGTGAGATGAAGAAGAAGAATTGGATCAAGGAGAAAAGGAGGAAAAGGTAGAAGGAGGGGAAGGGAAGGGAAGAAGAAGTAGAAGAAGTGGAATCTGGAGAAGAAGAGGAAGAAGAATAAGAAGTGTAAGCATAAGATTTGGGGGAAGGAGAAGAAGAGGAAGAGCAACAATGGGAAGCAATAGAAGTGGGGGACGGAGAAAAAGAGGAAGGAGAAGACGGAAAGGAAGGAAGAAGAAGTTGTAGAAGGAGAAGAAATGGAAGAAGAGGAAGTGTAAGCAAAAGAAGCAGAAGAAGGAGACGAAAATGAAGAAGAACAACAAGTAGAAGTAGAAGAAGTGGTAGAAGGAGAGAATAAGAGGAATAGGAGGAAGTAATGGAATGAAAGGAGATGAAGAAGAAGAAATGGAAGAAAGAGAACGGGAGGAGGAAGACGAGGTGGCAGAAGGAGAAGAAGAGGAGGAAGAAGAAGTTGAGGAACGAGAAGAGAAGGAAGAAGTGCAAGTGGAAGAAGGAGAACAATCGGAAGAAGAAGAAGAAGTGGAAGACTGAGAAAAAGAGGAGGAAGAATAAGTAATGGATGGAAAGGGGGATGAAGAAGAAGTGGAACAAGGAGGAGAAGAAGAAGGGGAGGAAGAAGAAGTAGTGTAGGCAAAAGAAGGGCAAGAAGGAAAAGAGAGGGAAGAAGAAGAACAAGTAGATGTAGTAGAAGTGGAAGAAGGTGAACAAGAGGAAGAAGAAGAAGTAGTCGAAGGAGTGGGGAAGATGGAGAAAAATTCGAAGAAGGAGAACAAGAGGTAGAAATGCAAGTGGAAGCAGAAGGAGAAAAAGAGGGATATGACGAAGGAAAGGAAGAAGAAAAAGAAGATGAAGAGGAAGAAAAGAAAGGAAAGGAGAGGATGAAGAAGAAGTGGAAGAAAGAGAACAAGAGGAGGCAGCAGAAGCGAAAGAAAGATAAGAAGAGGAAGAAGAAGGAGAGGAACTAGAAGAAGTGGAAGAAGGAGAAGAAAAGGAAGAAGAAGAGGATGTGGAAAGTGAAGTAGTTGAAGAAGGTGAACCGGAGGAGGAAGAAGAAGTAGTGGAAGGAGGTGAGATGAAGAAGAAGAATTGGAACAAGAAGAAAAGGAGGAAAAGGAAGAAGGAGGGGAAGGGAAGGGAAGAAGAAGCAGAAGAAGTGGAATCTGGAGGAGAAGAGGAAGTTGTGTAAGGAGAAGAAATTTAGAAGAGGAAGTATAACCAGAAGAAGCGGAAGAAGGAGACAAAAATGAAGAAGAACAACAAGTAGAAGTAGAAGAAGTGGTAGATGTAGTGGAATTAAAGGAGATGAAGAAGAAGAAGTGGAAGAAGGAGAACGGGTGTGATGTAAATTCCCCTTTCCACGAATTCAGAACGGATCGATTAGGACTATTTGTTAGAATGGAAAAAAAAAGGTAAAAATTGGGGATGATGGTGGTTTTGGGGGAGACGCCACTTCCGGAAAGGAAGATAAGTCTCAAAGACGCCACAAGGGGTGGAAGGCCCTTGATAAGTCTCAAGCTTGGGTCAGCCAAGAACCTAGGAGATACACTCTCTCAAGAAAAGTTTTATCCAAAGCCAAGTCTCTCTATTTCCATTGAAATGCAATACATATTGGAATTCCATAAAGCCAAGAAATAAATGCACCATTTACTAACATTGATTGAGGCTTATTTATTAAATAACCTCCCTATTGGTGCATATGAAAAGGCAACAGCCACACTGAAGGAAAACTAGACAACCACTAAAATTCAACATTCTAAAATAAAAGAAAAATTAAAATAAACTGTTTTTAAAGCATGGTAAATAACACAGCAGTACCAATACTTTTTACACTTTAGTTAATTAAACCACTTTGATTAAAATAACTTTGCAGCAACATCCTCTATTTCATAAATCTTCAATGATGACCATGCATTGAATTAATTTTGCCTCTATGTCCTTTTCATTAGGTGCAGCTTCCAAAATTGTTGCTACCACTTCTTGTAAAGCTTCTCTTGCTTTCCTAGCTCTTGCCCTTGTCATAGGTGTCCCAAGTCCTTCAAGCACCTTGCTGTGTTTGTTTGTAGCTGTGTCCTCATCATTCCCTCCCTCTTGAAGAGGATTTGTCCTCAAATCTAAGGCTTCTTCTTCTGCATTAAAAGGAGACAAATCAGATACATTAAAAGTTGCACTTGTATTATACTTACCTGGCAAATCAATTTTGTAGGCATTGTCATTGATCCTCTCCAACACTTGGAAAGAACCGTCCCCCCTTGGTTGTAGTTTGGACTTCCTTTGTTTAGGGAATCTCTCTTTTCTCATGTGTACCCAAATCCAATCACCAGGATCGAATACAATTCTCCTTCTTCCCTTATTAGCTTGCTTGGCATAACTCTCTTGCACCTACTTTTTGCTTATTACTTCATCAACTTTCCTTTGTATTTCTTGGTTCTCTTGGGGGTTGCTTCTATATGCTGGTCGATTAGGTAATGAAGCTCCAGCAATGAGATCAATGTGATGCTTAATTCCCCTTAAAGGTGGTAATCCGTTAGGAACCTCCTTTGGAAACACATCCTTATATTCCTGCAAAAGAAATTCAACACCAACAGGGCCAAGTTTTTTAGAGTTAGCATAAACATTATTTTTGCAATACAACACGTAAAGTGGTTCTTTTGCAAGCATCACCCTCTTCACCTCACTCTTTTTTGCTAAAGAACTCTTTTTTCTTTCAAGTGTTTCACTTTTGTTCCCCTTATGTGTTTCACTCTTTTTATTTCCACTCTTTTTATGTGTTTCACTCATCTCTCCTTTTTCTTGCAACTCTTTCTCTTTTATTTCTTTTTCTTTTTCCCTTAACTCCTTTTCTCTCATTTCTTTTTCTCTCAAATCTTTTTCTTTTATTTCTTTTTCTTTTTCCTCTTTTCTCTCTTGTCCTATTTTTGTTTTCAACCTGATTAAATCCTCAATTGCTTCTTTCGGTGAAAGTAATGCAATTCTCAATTTGCATCCTTGGTGCATAAAAGAAATTTTATTTGTTTTCTCATTGTAATTCACATTTCTTTCAACTTGCCATGATTTACCGAGAAGTAAGTGGCAAGCATCCATGGGCACCACATCACACAACACAACATCTTCATATTTTCCAATGGAAAACTTCACTTCAACTTGCTTATTCACAGATATGCCACCATTTTCACCAAGACTTTGAAGTTTGTAAGGCTGTGGGTGTGGTGTAGTCGCTAAATTCAATTTGGTTACTAATCTTGAACTAGCCAGATTGGTACAATTTCCTCCATAAATAATTATTAAGCAAATCTTTCCTTCAATTGAACAACTAGTTTGAAATAAGCTTCCTTTTTGAATCTCAACCTTACCCTTAACCTCAATAGTTGCAATCTCATTGTCCCCCAAAATTTTTCTTTTCTTGTTTGGACAATTTAAAGCAATATGACCTTTACCCAAACATTTAAAACATTTAATTGTATTAATCTTGGAAGTAGAAGAAGTGCAAGGGTTAGGAACGTGTTTACCACTTGAAGACTTTGAACCTTGTTCCCTAGGTAAGGAAGATCCCTCCTTCTTGGACTTGTCCCTCCAATTTGTGTTGTTAAAATTGGAAGAACCGCTTCTCATAGTTCCCTTCCTTTTGAGTTGTTGTTCTACTTGTACAGATTTGTGCAACAAATCTTCTAACTCAATATATTCCTGCAACTCAACAACATCTCTGATTTCATTATTTAATCCACTCAAAAATCGAGCCATAGTGTCCTCACTATCTTCATTGACTTTAGCCTGCATCATAGTCATTTCCAAGTCTTTAGAATACTCTTCAACACTCCTATTGCCTTGAGATAATTTCTGAAGTTTAAGCTTCAAATCTCTATTGTATCTAGTTGGCACATATCTCTTCCTCATGATGGTCCTCATTTCAGCCCATGTATCTACTATTGGTTCTTCATTTCTCACCCTCTCCCTTTGATACTTGTTCCACCAAATAAGCGCATAATCAGAAATTCAGCAGCTGCCATTTAAACTTTTTGCTCCTCTCTATAGTTGTTACAAGAGAATACATGTTCAATTTTCAGTTCCCACTCCAAATAGGCTTCTGGATCACTCCTTCATTTGAATGGTCCTTCCTCTGAATGGGTGAATATTCAGCTTCATTCCTTCAATCCGGTTTTGCCTAGGTTCACCATCATTATCTCTTCTTCTCCTATTCTCCTCATTATTTCCACGATTCTCAAGTACCTCAATCCTCCCATATAACTCCTCTGTATGTTCTCTCAACATTCTTTGCACTTGGTTTGTAATTGCTTCAATCATGAGTCTATTACCTCCTCCATTAGGAGGGGTTTCTTCACCTCCTGTACCTGCCATTTAATCAGAAAAAATAAAATTGAAGTAATAGGCCCTCACCACTCTTCTCACGTGTTTACACTTAAGAATGTACACTTGTGTTTAGTGCTCTCTTTTCTGGCTTTTTCTCTAATGTGCACACAGCCTTTTACCTCTCTTGTACTCTCCTTGGGTTCTTAACAAAATCAAATAAGACTTTTTTTCTTCTTTTTTTTTATTTTTTTTTCAAGAACAGTCCACACAATGTAGCAAAAATTTGGTACGTATCAGGTGCAGTTTGGAAAACAGTTGAACAACAAAATTTACCAATAAAAGGCTCCAATTTACCCTAATGTATCAGACTTCAAACACCGCTACCTCACAAAATAGCTAACACAAAAGGCCAAAGAAAAACAAAACTCAAATGCAATTTAATGCCCTAAACAGTTGCAGAAACAATCCTTCACAAAAACAGCCAATATATCACCTTACAATTGGTTAAGTTTTTGTCCTAAATAGATGAATCATTCAGCCACAACCTTTTCTTTTGTTTTTTTTTTCTTCTCTTTTTTTTTCTTTTCTTTCTTTTGTGTTTTTTTTATAGGCTTAACTTTTGCAATGACTTAGGCAGGGTGATTATCAATATCAGATGATATTATTGGCACTAAGAACAAAAGGAAGGATGTTACCAATTTCTCCAAGCCAGCCAATGTCACACTACTGTATCTCACGCTGCATAACTCCGAAGTCAACGATTCGACATCCAGGTGAAAGTTCACGTTCTGAGGAGCAAGTTCCACTCATGAATCACCGAAATTGACTCTGTAAAACGTGAGTTATGAGTGAAAGGAAATTACGTCTCAGACAGCCAAGAACTGCGCCCTAGAACCTTGAAGCAGTGTCCAAAACCTAGTCCTAACAACTAACTCTGATACCAAATGATGTAAATTCCCCTTTCCACGAATTCAGAACGGATCGATTAGGACTATTTGTTAGAATGGAAAAACAAAAAGGTAAAAATTGGGGATGATGGTGGTTTTGGGGGAGACGCCACTTCCGGAAAGGAAGATAAGTCTCAAAGACTCCACAAGGGGTGGAAGGCCCTTGATAAGTCTCAAGCTTGGTTCAGCCAAGAACCTAGGAGATACACTCTCCCAAGAAAAGTTTTATCCAAAGCCAAGTCTCTCTATTTCCATTGAAATGCAATACATATTGGAATTCCATAAAGCCAAGAAATAAATGTACCATTTACTAACATTGATTGAGGCTTATTTATTAAATAACCTCCCTATTGGTGCATATGAAAAGGCAACAGCCACACTGAAGGAAAACTAGACAACCACTAAAATTCAACATTATAAAATAAAAGAAAAATTAAAATAAACTGTTTTTAAAGCATGGTAAATAACACAACAGTACCAATACTTTTTACACTTTAGTTAATTAAACCACTTTGATTAAAATAACTTTGCAGCAACATCCTCTATTTCATAAATCTTCAATGATGACCATGCATTGAATTAATTTTTCCTCTATGTCCTTTTCATTAGGTGCAGCTTCCAAAATTGTTGCTACCACTTCTTGTAAAGCTTCTCTTGCTTTCCTAGCTCTTGCCCTTGTCATAGGTGTCCCAAGTCCTTCAAGCACCTTGATGTGTTTGTTTGTAGTTGTGTCCTCATCAGGGTGGAGGGAGAAGAGGTGGCAGAAGGAGAATAAGAGGAAGAAGAAGAAGTGGAAGAACGAGAAGAAAAGCAAGAAGTGCAAGTGGAAGAAGGAGAACAATAGGAAGAAGAAGAAGAAGTGGAAGAATGAGAAAAAAGGAGGAAGAAGAAGCAATGGAAGGAAATGGGATTAAGAAGTAGTGGAAGAAGGAGGAGAAGAAGAAGGGGAGGAAGAAGAAGTAGTGTAGGCTGAAGAAGGGCAAAAAGGAGAAGAGAGGGAAGAAGAAGAACAAGTGGATGTAGTAGAAGTGGAAGAAGGTGAACAAGAGGAAGAAGAAGAAATAGTTGAAGGAGTAGGGATGATGGAGAAGAAGTGGAAGAAGGAGAACAAGAGGTAGAAATGCAAGTGGAAGCAGAAGAAGGAGAAAAAGAGGGATATGACGAAGAAAAGGAAGAAGAAGAAGGAGATGAAGAGGACAAAAGGAAAGGAAAGGAGAGGATGAAGAAGAAGTGGAAGAAAGAGAACAAGAGGAGGCAGGAGAAGTGGAAGAAAGATAAGAAGAGGAAGAAAAAGGAAAACTAGAAGAAGTGGAAGAAGGAGAAGATACGGAAGAAGAAGAAGCAGATGTGGATAGTGAAGAAGGTGAGCAAGAGGAGGAAGAAGAAGTAGTGGAAGGAGATGAGATGAAGAAGAAGAATTGGAACAAGGAGAAAAGGAGGAAAAGGAAGAAGGAGGGGAAGGGATGGGAAGGGAAGAAGAAGCAAAAGAAGTGGAATCTGGAGGAGAGGAGGAAGAAGAAGAAGAAGTGTAAGCATAAGATTTGGGGGAAGGAGAAGAAGAGGAAGAGCAACAATGGGAAGCAACAGAAGTGGGCGATGGAGAAAAAGAGGAAGGAGAAGACGGAAAGGAAAGAAGAATAAGTTCTGCAAAGAGAAGAAATGGAAGAAGAGGAAGAAGAAGAAGTGTAAGCAGAAGAAGCGGAAGAAGGAGACAAAAATGAAGACGAACAACAAGTAGAAGTAGAAGAAGTGGTAGAAGGAGAGAATAAGAGGAATAGGAGGAAGTAGTGGAATGAAAGGAGATGAAGAAGAAGAAGTGGAAGAAGGAGAACTGGAGGAGGGAGAAGATGTGGTAGAAGGAGAAGAGAGGAAGAAGAAGAAGTGGAAGAAGGAGGAGAAGACGAAGGGGAGGAAGAAGAAGTAGTGCAGGTAGAAGAAGGGCAAGAAGGAGAAGAAAGGGAAGAAGAAGCACAAGTGGATGAAGCAGAAGTGGAAGAAGGTGAACAAGAGGAAGAAGAAGAAGTAGTTGAAGGAGTGGGGATGATGGAGAAGAACTGGAAGAAGGAGAACAAGAGTTAGAAATGCAAGTGGAAGCAGAAGAAGGAGAAAAAGATGGGTATGATGAAGGAAAGGAAGAAGAAGAAGGAGATGAAGAGGAAGAAAAGAAAGCAAAGGAGAGGATGAAGAAGAAGTGGAAGAAAGAGAACAAGAGGAGGCAGGAGAAGTCGAGGAAAGATACGAAGAGGAAGAAGAAGGGGAGTAACTAGAAGAAGTGGAAGAAGGAGAAGAAAAGGAAGAAGAAGAAGATGTGGAAAGTGAAGAAGGTGAACAAGAGGAGGAAGAAGAAGTAGTGGAAGGAGGTGAGATGAAGAAGAAGAATTGGAACAAGGAGAAAAGGAGGAAAAGGAAAAATGAAGGGAAGGGAAGGGAAGAAGAAGCAGAAGAAGTGGAATCTGGAGGACAAGAGGAAGAAGAAGAAGAAGTGTAAGCATATGATTTGGGGGAAGGAGAAGAATAGCAAGAAGAGCAGTGGGAAGCAACAGAAGTGGGGGATGGAGAAAAAGAGGAAGGAGAAGACGGAAAGGAAAGAAGAAGAAGTTGTGGAAGGAGAAGAAATGGAAGAAGAGGAAGAAGAAGAAGTGTAAGCAGAAGAAGCGGAAGAGGGAAACAAAAATGAAGAAGAACAACAAGTAGAAGTAGAAGAAGTGGTAGAAGGAGAGAATAAGATGAATAGGCGGAAGTAGTGGAATGAAAGGAGATGAGGAAGAAGAACGGGAGGAGGAGAAGAGGTGGCAGAAGGAGAAGAAGAGGAAGAAGAAGAAGTGGAAGAAGGAGAAGAAAAAGAAGAAGTGCAAGAGGAAGAAGGAGAACAATAGGAAGAAGAAGAAGAAGTGGAAGAATGAGAAAAAGAGGAGGAAGAAGAAGCAATGGAGGGAAAGGGGATGAAGAAGAAGTGGAACAAGGAGGAGAAGAAGAAGAGGAGGAAGAAGAAGTAGTGTACGCAGAAGAAGGGCAAGAAAGAAAAGAGAGGGAAGAAGAAGAAGAAGTGGATGTAGTAGAAGTGCAAGAAGGTGAACAAGAGGAAGAAGAAGAAGCAGTTGAAGGAGTGGGAGTGATGGAAAAGAATTGGAAGAAGGAGAACAAGAGGCAGAAATGCAAGTGGAAGCAAAAGTGGGGGATGGAGAAAAAGAGGAAGGAGAAGACGGAAATGAAAGAAGAAGAAGTTGTGGAAGGAGAAGAAATGGAAGAAGAATAAGAAGAAGAAGTGTAAGCAGAAGAAGCGGAAGATGGAGATGAAAATGAAGAAGAACAACAAGTAGAAGTAGAAGAAGTGGTAGAAGGAAAGAATAAGAGGAATAGGAGGAAGTAGTGGAATGAAATGAGATGAAGAAGAAGAACGGGAGGAGGAGAAGAGGTGGCAGAACGAGAAGAAGAGGAAGAAGAAGAAGTGGAAGAAGGAGAAGAAAAGGAAGAAGTGCAAATGGAAGAAGGAGAACAATAGGAAGAAGAAGAAGAAGTGGAAGAATGAGAAAAAGAGGAGGAAGAAGAAGCAATGAAAGAGACCAAGAGGAGGCAGGAGAAGTGGAAGAAAGATAATAAGAGGAAGAAGAAGGAGAGTAACTAGAGGAAGTGGAAGAAGGACAAGAAAAGGAAAAAGAAGAAGATGTGGAAAGTGAAGAAAGTGAACAAGAGGAGGAAGAAGAAGTAGTGGAAGGAGGTGAGATGAAGAAGAAGAATTGGAACAAGGAGAAAAGGAGGAAAAGGAAGAAGGAGGGGAAGGGAAGGGAAGAAGAAGCAGAAGAAGTGGAATCTGGAGCAGAAGAGGAAGAAGAAGAAGAAGAAGTCTAAGCATGAGATTTGGGGGAAGGAGAAGAAGAGGAAGCGCAACAATGGGAAGGAACAGATGTGGGTGATGCAGAAAAAGAGGAAGGAGAAGACGGAAAGGAAAGAAGAAGAAGTTGTGGAAGTAGAAGAAGTGTAAGCAGAAGAAGTGGAAGAAGGACATGAAAATGAAGAAGAACAACAAGTAGAAGTAGAAGAAGTGATAGACGGAGAGAATAAGAGGAATAAGCGGACCTAGTGGAATGAAAGAAGATGAAGAAGAAGAAGTGGAAGAAGGAGAACGGTAGGAGGAAGAAGAGGTGGCAGAAGGAGAAGAAGAGGAAGAAGAAGAAGTGGAAGGACGAGAAGAAAAGGAAGAAGTTCAAGTGGAAGAAGGAGAACAAGAGGTAGAAATGGAAGAAATAAAAGAATGAGAAAAAGAGGAGGAAGAAGAAGCAATGGAAGCAAAAGGGATGAAGAAGAAGTGGAAGAAGGAGGAGAAGAAGAACGGGAGGAAGAAAAAGTAGTGTAGGCAAACGAAGTGCAAGAAGGAGAAGAGAGGGAAGAACAAGAACAAGTGGATGTAGTAGAGGTGGATGAAGCGAACAAGAGGAAGAAGAAGAAGTAGTTGAAGGAGTGGGGATGATGGAGAGGAAGTGGAAGAAGGAGAACAAGAGGTAGGAATGCAAGTGGAAGCAGAAGAAGGAGAAAAAGAGGGATATGACCAAGGAAAGGAAGAAGAAGAAGGAGATGAAGAGGAAGAAAAGAAAGGAAAGGAGAAGATGAAGAAGAAGTGGAAGAAAGACAACAAGAGGAGGTAGGAGAAGTGGAAGAAAGATAAGAAGAGGAAGAAGAAGGAGAGTAACTAGAGGAAGTGGAAGAAGGACAAGAAAAGGAAGAAGAAAACGACGTGGAAAGTGAAGAAAGTGAACAAGAGGAGGAAGAAGAAGTAGTGGAAGGAGGTGACATGAAGAAGAAGAATTGGAACAAGGACAAAAGGAGGAAAAGGAAGAAGGAGGGGAAGGAAAGGGAAGAAGAAGCAGAAGAAGTGCAATCTGGAGGAGAAGAGGAAGAAGAAGAAGAAGTGTAAGCATAGGATTTGGGGAAAGGAGAAGAAGAGGAAGAGCAACAATGGGAAGCAACAGAAGTGTGGGATGGAGAAAAAGAGGCAGGAGAAGACGGAAATGATAGAAGAAGAAGTTGTGGAAGGAGAAGAAATGGAAGAAGAAGAAGTGTAAGCAGAAGAAGCTAAAGAAGGAGACGAAAATGAAGAAGAACAACAAGTAGAAGTAGAAGAAGGGGTAGAAGGAGAGAATAAGAGGACTAGGAGGAAGTAGTGGAATGAAAGGAGATTGCAGAAGAAGAAGTGGAAGAAGGTGAACAAGAGGAAGAAGAAGAAGTAGTTGAAGGAGTGGGGATGATGGAGAAGAAGTGGAAGAAGGAGAACAAGAGGTAGAAATGCAAGTGGAAGCAGAAGAACGAGAAAAAGAGGGATATGACGAAGGAAAGGAAGAAAAGAAAGGAAAGGAGAGGATGAAGAAGAAGTGGAGGAAAGAGAACAAGAGGAGGCAGGAGAAGTGGAAGAAAGATAAGAAGAGGAAGAAGAAGGAGAGTAACTAGAAGAAGTGGAAGAAGGAGGTGAGATGAAGAAGAAGAATTGGAATAAGGAGAAAAGGAGGAAAAGGAAGAAGGAGGGGCAGGGAAGGGAACAAGAAGCAGAAGACGTGGAATCTGGAGGAGAAGAGGAAGAAGAAGAAGAAGAAGTGTAAGCATAAGATTTGGAGGAAGGAGAAGAAGAGGAAGAGCAACAATGGGAAGCAACAGAAGTGTGGGATGGAGAAAAAGAAGAAGGAGAAGACGGAAAGGAAAGAAGAAGAAGTTCTGAAAGGAGAAGAAATGGAAGAAGAGGAAGAAGATGACGTGTAAGCAGAAGAAGAGGAAGAAGGAGATGAATATGAAGAAGAACAACAAGTAGAAGTAGAAGAAGTGGTAGAAGGAGAGAATAAGAGGAATAGGAGGCAGTAGTGGAAGGAAAGGAGGTTGAAGAAGAAGAAGAAGTGGAAGAAGGAGAACGGGAGGAGGGAGAAGAGGTGGCAGAAGGAGAAGAAGAGGAAGAAGAAGAAGTGGAAGAACGAGAAGAAAAGGAAGAAGTGCAAGTGGAAGAAGGAGAACAATTGGAAGAAGAAGAAGAAGTGGAAGAATGAGAAAAAGAGGAGGAAGAAGAAGCAATCGAAGGAAAGGGGATGAAGAAGAAGTGGAACAAGGAGGAGAAGAAGAAGGGGAGGAAGAAGAAGTAGTGTAGGCAGAAGAAGGGCAAGAAGGAGAAGAGAGGGAAGAAGAAGAATAAGTGGAGGCAGTAGAAGTGGAAGAAGGTGAACAAGAGGAAGAAGAAGAAGTGGAAGAAGGAGAACAAGAGGTAGAAATGCAAGTGGAAGCAGAAGAAGGAGAAAAAGAGGGATATGACGAAGGAAGGGAAAAAGAAAAAGGAGATGAAGAGGAAGAAAAGAAAGGAAAGGAGAGGAAGAGGAAGAAGTAAAGGAAAAATATCAAGAGGAGGCAGAAGAAGTCGAAGAAAGATAAGAAGAGGAAGAAGAAGCAATGGAAGGAAAGGGGATCGAGAAGAAGTGGAACACGGAGGAGAAGAAGAAGCGGACGAAGAAGAAGTAGTGTACGCTGAAGAAGGGCAAGAAGGAGAAGAGAGGGATATGATGAAGGAAAGGAAGAAGAAGAAGGAGATGAAGAGGAAGAAAAGAATGGAAAGGAGAAGATGTAGAAGAAGTGGAAGAAAGAGAACAAGAGGAGGCAGGAGAAGTGGAATAAAGATAAGAAGAGGAAGAAGAAGGAGAGTAACTAGAAGAAGTGGAAGAAGGAGAAGAAAAGGAAGAAGAAGAAGATGTGGAAAGTGAAGAAGGTGAACAAGAGGAGGAAGAAGAAGTAGTGGAAGGAGGTGACATGAAGAAGAAGAATTGGAACAAGGACAAAAGGAGGAAAAGGAAGAAGGAGGGGAAGGGAAGGGAAGAAGAAGCAGAAGAAGTGCAATCTGGAGGAGAAGAGGAAGAATAAGAAGAAGTGTAAGCATAGGATTTGGGGAAAGGAGAAGAAGAGGAAGAGCAACAATGGGAAGCAACAGAAGTGTGGGATGGAGAAAAAGAGGCAGCAGAAGACGGAAATGATAGAAGAAGAAGTTGTGGAAGGAGAAGAAATGGAAGAAGAAGAAGTGTAAGCAGAAGAAGCTGAAGAAGGAGACGAAAATGAAGAAGAACAACAAGTAGAAGTAGAAGAAGGGGTAGAAGGAGAGAATAAGAGTACTAGGAGGAAGTAGTGGAATGAAAGGAGATTGCAGAAGAAGAAGTGGAAGAAGAAGAACGGGAGGAGGGAGAAGAGGTGGCAGAAGGAGAAGAAGAAGTGCAAGAACGAGAAGAAAAGGAAGAAGTGCAAGTGGAAGAAGGAGAACAATAGCAAGAAGAAGAAGAAGTGGAAGAATGAGAAAAAGAGGAGGAAGAAGAGGCAATGGAAGGAAAGGGGATGAAGAAGAAGTGTAACAAGGAGGAGAAGAAGAAGGGGAGGAAGAAGAAGTAGTGTACGCAGAAGAAGGGCAAGAAGGAGAAGAGAGGGAAGAAGAAGAACAAGTAGATGTAGTAGAAGTGGAAGAAGGTGAACAAGAGGAAGAAGAAGAAGTAGTTGAAGGAGTGGGGATGATGGAGAAGAAGTGGAAGAAGGAGAACAAGAGGTAGAAATGCAAGTGGAAGCAGAAGAACGAGAAAAAGAGGGATATGACGAAGGAAAGGAAGAAAAGAAAGGAAAGGAGAGGATGAAGAAGAAGTGGAGGAAAGAGAACAAGAGGAGGCAGGAGAAGTGGAAGAAAGATAAGAAGAGGAAGAAGAAGGAGAGTAACTAGAAGAAGTGGAAGAAGGAGAAGAAAAGGAAGAAGAAGAAGATGTGGAAAGTGAAGAAGGTGAACAAGAGGAGGAAGAAGAAGTAGTGGAAGGAGGTGAGATGAAGAAGAAGAATTGGAATAAGGAGAAAAGGAGGAAAAGGAAGAGGGAGGGGCAGGGAAGGGAACAAGAAGCAGAAGACGTGGAATCTGGAGGAGAAGAGGAAGGAGAAGAAGAAGAAGTGTAAGCATAAGATTTGGAGGAAGGAGAAGAAGAGGAAGAGCAACAATGGGAAGCAACAGAAGTGTGGGATGGAGAAAAAGAAGAAGGAGAAGACGGAAAGGAAAGAAGAAGAAGTTCTGAAAGGAGAAGAAATGGAAGAAGAGGAAGAAGATGACGTGTAAGCAGAAGAAGAGGAAGAAGGAGATGAATATGAAGAAGAACAACAAGTAGAAGTAGAAGAAGTGGTAGAAGGAGAGAATAAGAGGAATAGGAGGCAGTAGTGGAAGGAAAGGAGGTTGAAGAAGAAGAAGAAGTGGAAGAAGGAGAACGGGAGGAGGGAGAAGAGGTGGCAGAAGGAGAAGAAGAGGAAGAAGAAGAAGTGGAAGAACGAGAAGAAAAGGAAGAAGTGCAAGTGGAAGAAGGAGAACAATTGGAAGAAGAAGAAGAAGTGGAAGAATGAGAAAAAGAGGAGGAAGAAGAAGCAATCGAAGGAAAGGGGATGAAGAAGAAGTGGAACAAGGAGGAGAAGAAGAAGGGGAGGAAGAAGAAGTAGTGTAGGCAGAAGAAGGGCAAGAAGGAGAAGAGAGGGAAGAAGAAGAATAAGTGGAGGCAGTAGAAGTGGAAGAAGGTGAACAAGAGGAAGAAGAAGAAGTGGAAGAAGGAGAACAAGAGGTAGAAATGCAAGTGGAAGCAGAAGAAGGAGAAAAAGAGGGATATGACGAAGGAAGGGAAAAAGAAAAAGGAGATGAAGAGGAAGAAAAGAAAGGAAAGGAGAGGAAGAGGAAGAAGTAAAGGAAAAATATCAAGAGGAGGCAGAAGAAGTCGAAGAAAGATAAGAAGAGGAAGAAGAAGCAATGGAAGGAAAGGGGATCGAGAAGAAGTGGAACACGGAGGAGAAGAAGAAGCGGACGAAGAAGAAGTAGTGTACGCTGAAGAAGGGCAAGAAGGAGAAGAGAGGGATATGATGAAGGAAAGGAAGAAGAAGAAGGAGATGAAGAGGAAGAAAAGAATGGAAAGGAGAAGATGTAGAAGAAGTGGAAGAAAGAGAACAAGAGGAGGCAGGAGAAGTGGAATAAAGATAAGAAGAGGAAGAAGAAGGAGAGTAACTAGAAGAAGTGGAAGAAGGAGAAGAAAAGGAAGAAGAAGAAGATGTGGAAAGTGAAGAAGGTGAACAAGAGGAGGAAGAAGAAGTAGTGGAAGGAGGTGACATGAAGAAGAAGAATTGGAACAAGGACAAAAGGAGGAAAAGGAAGAAGGAGGGGAAGGGAAGGGAAGAAGAAGCAGAAGAAGTGCAATCTGGAGGAGAAGAGGAAGAATAAGAAGAAGTGTAAGCATAGGATTTGGGGAAAGGAGAAGAAGAGGAAGAGCAACAATGGGAAGCAACAGAAGTGTGAGATGGAGAAAAAGAGGCAGCAGAAGACGGAAATGATAGAAGAAGAAGTTGTGGAAGGAGAAGAAATGGAAGAAGAAGAAGTGTAAGCAGAAGAAGCTGAAGAAGGAGACGAAAATGAAGAAGAACAACAAGTAGAAGTAGAAGAAGGGGTAGAAGGAGAGAATAAGAGTACTAGGAGGAAGTAGTGGAATGAAAGGAGATTGCAGAAGAAGAAGTGGAAGAAGGAGAACGGGAGGAGGGAGAAGAGGTGGCAGAAGGAGAAGAAGAAGTGCAAGAACGAGAAGAAAAGGAAGAAGTGCAAGTGGAAGAAGGAGAACAATAGCAAGAAGAAGAAGAAGTGGAAGACTGAGAAAAAGAGGAGGAAGAATAAGTAATGGATGGAAAGGGGGATGAAGAAGAAGTGGAACAAGGAGGAGAAGAAGAAGGGGAGGAAGAAGAAGTAGTGTAGGCAAAAGAAGGGCAAGAAGGAAAAGAGAGGGAAGAAGAAGAACAAGTAGATGTAGTAGAAGTGGAAGAAGGTGAACAAGAGGAAGAAGAAGAAGTAGTCGAAGGAGTGGGGAAGATGGAGAAAAATTCGAAGAAGGAGAACAAGAGGTAGAAATGCAAGTGGAAGCAGAAGGAGAAAAAGAGGGATATGACGAAGGAAAGGAAGAAGAAAAAGAAGATGAAGAGGAAGAAAAGAAAGGAAAGGAGAGGATGAAGAAGAAGTGGAAGAAAGAGAACAAGAGGAGGCAGCAGAAGCGAAAGAAAGATAAGAAGAGGAAGAAGAAGGAGAGGAACTAGAAGAAGTGGAAGAAGGAGAAGAAAAGGAAGAAGAAGAGGATGTGGAAAGTGAAGTAGTTGAAGAAGGTGAACCGGAGGAGGAAGAAGAAGTAGTGGAAGGAGGTGAGATGAAGAAGAAGAATTGGAACAAGAAGAAAAGGAGGAAAAGGAAGAAGGAGGAACAAGTAGATGTAGTAGAAGTGGCAAGAAGAATGAGAAAAAGAGGAGGAAGAAGAGGCAATGGAAGGAAAGGGGATGAAGAAGAAGTGTAACAAGGAGGAGAAGAAGAAGGGGAGGAAGAAGAAGTAGTGTACGCAGAAGAAGGGCAAGAAGGAGAAGAGAGGGAAGAAGAAGAACAAGTAGATGTAGTAGAAGTGGAAGAAGGTGAACAAGAGGAAGAAGAAGAAGTAGTTGAAGGAGTGGGGATGATGGAGAAGAAGTGGAAGAAGGAGAACAAGAGGTAGAAATGCAAGTGGAAGCAGAAGAACGAGAAAAAGAGGGATATGACGAAGGAAAGGAAGAAAAGAAAGGAAAGGAGAGGATGAAGAAGAAGTGGAGGAAAGAGAACAAGAGGAGGCAGGAGAAGTGGAAGAAAGATAAGAAGAGGAAGAAGAAGGAGAGTAACTAGAAGAAGTGGAAGAAGGAGAAGAAAAGGAAGAAGAAGAAGATGTGGAAAGTGAAGAAGGTGAACAAGAGGAGGAAGAAGAAGTAGTGGAAGGAGGTGAGATGAAGAAGAAGAATTGGAATAAGGAGAAAAGGAGGAAAAGGAAGAAGGAGGGGCAGGGAAGGGAACAAGAAGCAGAAGACGTGGAATCTGGAGGAGAAGAGGAAGAAGAAGAAGAAGAAGTGTAAGCATAAGATTTGGAGGAAGGAGAAGAAGAGGAAGAGCAACAATGGGAAGCAACAGAAGTGTGGGATGGAGAAAAAGAAGAAGGAGAAGACGGAAAGGAAAGAAGAAGAAGTTCTGAAAGGGGAAGAAATGGAAGAAGAGGAAGAAGAGGAAGAAGATGACGTGTAAGCAGAAGAAGCGGAAGAAGGAGATGAATATGAAGAAGAACAACAAGTAGAAGTAGAAGAAGTGGTAGAAGGAGAGAATAAGAGGAATAGGAGGCAGTAGTGGAATGAAAGGACGTTGAAGAAGAAGAAGAAGTGGAAGAAGGAGAACGGGAGGAGGGAGAAGAGGTGGCAGAAGGAGAAGAAGAGGAAGAAGAAGAAGTGGAAGAAGGAGAACGGGAGGAGGGAGAAGAGGTGGCAGAAGGAGAAGAAGAGGAAGAAGAAGAAGTGGAAGAACGAGAAGAAAAGGAAGAAGTGCAAGTGGAAGAAGGAGAACAATTGGAAGAAGAAGAAGAAGTGGAAGAATGAGAAAAAGAGGAGGAAGAAGAAGCAATCGAAGGAAAGGGGATGAAGAAGAAGTGGAACAAGGAGGAGAAGAAGAAAGGGAAGAAGAAGAAGTAGTGTAGGCAGAAGAAGGGCAAGAAGGAGAAGAGAGGGAAGAAGAAGAATAAGTGGAGGCAGTAGAAGTGGAAGAAGGTGAACAAGAGGAAGAAGAAAAAGTGGAAGAAGGAGAACAAGAGGTAGAAATGCAAGTGGAAGCAGAAGAAGGAGAAAAAGAGGGATATGACGAAGGAAGGGAAAAAGAAGAAGGAGATGAAGAGGAAGAAAAGAAAGGAAATGAGAGGAAGAGGAAGAAGTAGAGGAAAAATATCAAGAGGAGGCAGAAGAAGTCGAAGAAAGATAAGAAGAGGAAGAAGAAGCAATGGAAGGAAAGGGGATCGAGAAGAAGTGGAACACGGAGGAGAAGAAGAAGCGGACGAAGAAGAAGTAGTGTACGCTGAAGAAGGGCAAGAAGGAGAAGAGAGGGAGATGATGAAGGAAAGGAAGAAGAAGAAGGAGATGAAGAGGAAGAAAAGAATGGACAGGAGAAGATGTAGAAGAAGTGGAAGAAAGAGAACAAGAGGAGGCAGGAGAAGTGGAATAAAGATAAGAAGAGGAAGAAGAAGGAGAAGAAAAGGAAGAAGAAGAAGATGTGGAAAGTGAAGAAGGTGAACAAGAGGAGGAAGAAGAAGTAGTGGAAGGAGGTGGGATGAAGAAGAAGAATTGGAACAAGGAGAAAAGGAGTAAAAGGAAGAAGGAGGGGAAAGGAAGGGAAGAAGAAGCAGAAGAAGTGGAATCTGGAGGAGAAGAGGAATGAAAGGAGATGAAGAAGAAGAAGTGGAAGAAGGAGAACGGGAGGAGGGAGAAGAGGTGGCAGAAGGAGAAAAAGAGGAAGAAGAAGAAGTGGAAGAACGAGAAGAAAAGGAAGAAGTGCAAGTGGAAGAAGGAGAACAATAGGAAGAAGAAGAAGAAGTGGAAGAATGAGAAAAAGAGGAGGAAGAAGAAGCAATGGAAGGAAAGGCGATGACGAAAAACTGGAACAAGGAGGAGAAGAAGAAGGGGAGGAAGAAGCAGTAGTGTAGGCAGCAGAAGGGCAAGAAGGAGAAGAGAGGGAAGAAGAAGAGCAAGTCGATGTAGTAGGAGTGAAAGAAGGTGAAGAAGAGGAAGAAGAAGTAGTAGTTGAAGGAGTGGGGATGATGGAGAAGAAGTGGAAGAAGGAGAACAAGAGGTAGAAATGCAAGTGGAAGCAAAAGAAGGAGAAAAAGAGGGATATGATGAAGGAAAGGAAGAAGAAGAAGGAGATGAAGAGGAAGAAAAGAAAGGAAAGGAGAGGATGAAGAAGAAGTGGAAGAAAGAGAACAAGAGGAGGCAGGAGAAGTGGAAGAAAGATAAGAAGAGGAAGAAGAAATAGAGTAACTAGAAGAAGTGTAAGAAGGAGAAGAAAAGGAAGAAGGAGAAGATGTGGAAACTGAAGAAGGTGAACAAGAGGAGGAAGAAGAAGTAGTGGAAGGAGGCGAGATGAAGAAGAAGAATTGGAACAAGGAGAAAAGGAGGAAAAGGAAGAAGAAGGGGAAGGGAAGGGAAGAAGAAGCAGAAGAAGTGGTATCTGGAGGAAAAGAGGAAGGGGAACAAGAACAAGAAGTGTAAGCATAAGATTTGGGGGAAGGAGAAGAAGAGGAAGAGCAACAATGGGAAGCAACAGAAGTGGGGATGGAGAAAAAGAGGAAGGAGAAGACGGAAAGGAAAAAAGAAGGAGTTGTGGAAGGAGAAGAAGTATAAGCAGAAGAAACGGAAGAAGGACACGAAAATGAAGAAGAATAACAGGTAGAAGTAGAAGAAGTGGTAGAAGGAGAGAATAAGAGGAATAGGAAAAAGTAGTGGAATGAAAGGAGATGAAGAAGAAGAAGTGGAAGAAGAAGAACGGGAGGAGGGAGACGAGGTGGCAGAAGGAGAATAAGAGGAAGAAGAAGAAGTGGAAGAACGAGAAGAAAAGGAAGAAGTGCAAATGGAAGAAGGAGAACACTAGGAAGAAGAAGAAGAAGTGGAAGAATGAGAAAAAGAGGTGGAAGAAGAAGCGATGGAAGGAAAGGGGATGAAGAAGGAGTGGAACAAGGAGGAGAAGAAGAAGGGGAGGAAGAAGAAGTAGTGTAGGCAGAAGAAGGGCAAGGAGGTGAGATGAAGAAGAAGAATTGGAACAAGGAGAAAAGGAGAAGTGCAAGTGGAAGAAGGAGAACAATAGGAAGAAGAAGAAGTGGAAGAAAGAGAACAAGAGTTAGAAATGCAAGTGGAAGCAGAAGAAGGAGAAAAAGAGGGATACGACGAAGGAAAGGAAGAAGAAGAAGGAGAGTGGAATGAAAGGAGATGAAGAAGAAGTGGAAGAAAGAGAACAAGAGGAGGCAGGAGAAGTGGAAGAAAGATAAGAAGAGGAAGAAGAAGGAGAGTAACTAGAAGAACTGGAAGAAGGAGAAAAAAAGGAAGAAGAAGAAGATGTGGAAAGTGAAGAAGTTGAACAACAGGAAGAAGAAGTAGTGGAAGGAGGTTAGATGAAGAAGAAGAATTGGAACAAGGAGAAAAGGAGGAAAAGGAAGAAGGAGGAGAAGGGAAGGGAAGAAGAAGCAAAAGAAGTGGAATCTGGA
Organism: Psophocarpus tetragonolobus; assembly: GCA_037954015.1. Classification (NCBI taxonomy): domain Eukaryota; kingdom Viridiplantae; phylum Streptophyta; class Magnoliopsida; order Fabales; family Fabaceae; genus Psophocarpus; species Psophocarpus tetragonolobus. Next base: position 28,818,856 of record CM075691.1, read on the forward strand.
GGAGAAGAGGAAGAAGAAGAAGTGTAAGCATAAAAAGCGGAAGAAGGAGACAAGAATGAAGAAGAACAACAAGTAGAAGTAGAAGAAGTGGTAGAAAGAGAGAATAAGAGGAATAGGAGAAAGTAGTGGAATGAAATGAGATGAAGAAGAAGAAGTGGAAGAAGGAGAAATGGAGGAGGATGAAGAGGTGGCAGAACGAGAAGAAGAAGTGGAAGAACGAGAAGAAAAGGAAGAAGTGCAAGTGGAAGAAGGAGAACAATAGGAAGAAGAAGAAGAAGTGGAAGAATGAGAGAAAGAGGAGGAAGAAGAAGCAATGGAAGGAAAGGGGATGAAGAAGAAGTGGAACAAGGAGGAGAAGAAGAAGGGGAGGAAGAAGAAGTAGTGTAGGCAAAAGAAGGGCAAGAAGGAGAAGAGAGGGAAGAAGAAGAACAAGTGGATGTAGTAGAGTTGGAAGAAGGTGAACAAGTAGAAGAAAAAGAAGTAGTTGGAGGAGTGGGGATGATGGAGAAGAAGTGGAAGAAGGAGAACAAGGGGTAGAAATGCAAGTGGAAGCAGAAGAACGAGAAAAAGAGGGATATCACGAAGGAAAGGAAGAAAAGAAAGGAAAGGAGAGGATGAAGAAGAAGTAGAGGAAAGAGAACAAGAGGAGGCAGGAGAAGTGGAAGAAAGATAAGAAGAGGAAGAAGAAGGAGAGTAACTAGAAGAAGTGGAAGAAGGAGAAGAAAAGGAAGAAGAAGAAGATGTGGAAAGTGAAGAAGGTGAACAAGAGGAGGAAGAAGAAGTAGTGGAAGGAGGTGAGATGAAGAAGAAGAATTGGAACAAGGAGAAAAAGAGGCAAAGGAAGAAGGAGGGGCAGGGAAGGGAACAAGAAGCAGAAGACGTGGAATCTGGAGGAGAAGAGGAAGAAGAAGAAGAAGAAGTGTAAGCATAAGATTTGGAGGAAGGAGAAGAAGAGGAAGAGCAACAATGGGAAGCAACAGAAGTGTGGGATGGAGAAAAAGAAGAAGGAGAAGACGGAAAGGAAAGAAGAAGAAGTTCTGAAAGGAGAAGAAATGGAAGAAGAGGAAGAAGATGACGTGTAAGCAGAAGAAGCGGAAGAAGGAGATGAATATGAAGAAGAACAACAAGTAGAAGTAGAAGAAGTGGTAGAAGGAGAGAATAAGAGGAATAGGAGGCAGTAGTGGAATGAAAGGAGGTTGAAGAAGAAGAAGTGGAAGAAGGAGAACGGGAGGAGGGAGAAGAGGTGGCAGAAGGAGAAGAAGAGGAAGAAGAAGAAGTGGAAGAACGAGAAGAAAAGGAAGAAGTGCAAGTGGAAGAAGGAGAACAATTGGAAGAAGAAGAAGAAGTGGAAGAATGAGAAAAAGAGGAGGAAGAAGAAGCAATCGAAGGAAAGGGGATGAAGAAGAAGTGGAACAAGGAGGAGAAGAAGAAGGGGAGGAAGAAAAAGTAGTGTAGGCAGAAGAAGGGCAAGAAGGAGAAGAGAGGGAAGAAAAAGAATAAGTGGAGGCAGTAGAAGTGGAAGAAGGTGAACAAGAGGAAGAAGAAGAAGTGGAAGAAGGAGAACAAGAGGTAGAAATGCAAGTGGAAGCAGAAGAAGGAGAAAAAGAGGGATATGACGAAGGAAAGGAAAAAGAAGAAGGAGATGAAGACGAAGAAAAGAGAGGAAAGGATAGGAAGAGGAAGAAGTAGAGGAAAAATATCAAGAGGAGGCAGAAGAAGTCGAAGAAAGATAAGAAGAGGAAGAAGAAGCAATGGAAGGAAAGGGGATCGAGAAGAAGTGGAACACGGAGGAGAAGAAGAAGGGGACGAAGAAGAAGTAGTGTACGCTGAAGAAGGGCAAGAAGGAGAAGAGAGGGATATGACGAAGGAAAGGAAGAAGAAGAAGGAGATGAAGAGGAAGAAAAGAATGGAAAGGAGAAGATGTAGAAGAAGTCGAAGAAAGAGAACAAGAGGAGGCAGGAGAAGTGGAATAAAGATAAGAAGAGGAAGAAGAAGGAGAAGAAAAGGAAGAAGAAGAAGATGTGGAAAGTGAAGAAGCTGAACAAGAGGAGGAAGAAGAAGTAGTGGAAGGAGGTGGGATGAAGAAGAAGAATTGGAACAAGGAGAAAAGGAGTAAAAGGAAGAAGGAGGGGAAAGGAAGGGAAGAAGAAACAGAAGAAGTGGAATTTGGAGGAGAAGAGGAATGAAAGGAGATGAAGAAGAAGAAGTGGAAGAAGGAGAACGGGAGGAGGGAGAAGAGGTGGCAGAAGGAGAAAAAGAGGAAGAAGAAGAAGTGGAAGAACGAGAAGAAAAGGAAGAAGTGCAAGTGGAAGAAGGAGAACAATAGGAAGAAGAAGAAGAAGTGGAAGAATGAGAAAAAGAGGAGGAAAAAGAAGCAATGGAAGGAAAGGCGATGACGAAAAACTGGAACAAGGAGGAGAAGAAGAAGGGGAGGAAGAAGCAGTAGTGTAGGCAGAAGAAGGGCAAGAAGGAGAAGAGAGGGAAGAAGAAGAGCAAGTCGATGTAGTAGGAGCGAAAGAAGGTAAAGAAGAGGAAGAAGAAGTAGTAGTTAAAGGAGTGGGGATGATGGAGAAGAAGTGGAAGAAGGAGAACAAGAGGTAGAAATGCAAGTGGAAGCAAAAGAAGGAGAAAAAGAGGGATATGATGAAGGAAAGGAAGAAGAAGAAGGAGATGAAGAGGAAGAAAAGAAAGGAAAGGAGAGGATGAAGAAGAAGTGGAAGAAAGAGAACAAGAGGAGGCAGGCGAAGTGGAAGAAAGATAAGAAGAGGAAGAAGAAATAGAGTAACTAGAAGAAGTGTAAGAAGGAGAAGAAAAGAAAGAAGGAGAAGATGTGGAAACTGAAGAAGGTGAACAAGAGGAGGAAGAAGAAGTAGTGGAAGGAGGCGAGATGAAGAAGAAGAATTGGAACAAGGAGAAAAGGAGGAAAAGGAAGAAGAAGGGGAAGGGAAGGGAAGAAGAAGTAGAAGAAGTGGTATCTGGAGGAAAAGAGGAAGAGGAACAAGAACAAGAAGTGTAAGCATAAGATTTGGGGGAAGGAGAAGAAGAGGAAGAGCAACAATGGGAAGCAACAGAAGTGGGGGATGGAGAAAAAGAGGAAGGAGAAGACGGAAAGGAAAGAAGAAGAAGTTGTGGAAGGAGAAGAAGTGTAAGCAGAAGAAGCGGAAGAAGGACACGAAAATGAAGAAGAATAACAAGTAGAAGTAGAAGAAGTGGTAGAAGGAGAGAATAAGAGGAATAGGAAAAAGTAGTGGAATAAAAGGAGATTAAGAAGAAAAAGTGGAAGAAGAAGAACGGGAGGAGGGAGAAGAGGTGGCAGAAGGAGAATAAGAGGAAGAAGAAGAAGTGGAAGAACGAGAAGAAAAGGAAGAAGTGCAAATGGAAGAAGGAGAACACTAGGAAGAAGAAGAAGAAGTGGAAGAATGAGAAAAAGAGGTGGAAGAAGAAGCGATGGAAGGAAAGGGGATGAAGAAGGAGTGGAACAAGGAGGAGAAGAAGAAGGGGAGGAAGAAGAAGTAGTGTAGGCAGAAGAAGGGCAAGGAGGTGAGATGAAGAAGAAGAATTGGAACAAGGAGAAAAGGAGAAGTGCAAGTGGAAGAAGGAGAACAATAGGAAGAAGAAGAAGAAGTGGAAGAAAGAGAACAAGAGTTAGAAATGCAAGTGGAAGCAGAAGAAGGAGGAAAAGAGGGATATGACGAAGGAAAGGAAGAAGCAGAAGGAGAGTGGAATGAAAGGAGATGAAGAAGAAGTGGAAGAAAGAGAACAAAAGGAAGAAGAAGAAGATGTGGAAAGTGAAGAAGTTGAACAACAGGAAGAAGAAGTAGTGGAAGGAGGTTAGATGAAGAAGAAGAATTGGAACAAGGAGAAAAGGAGGAAAAGGAAGAAGGAGGAGAAGGGAAGGGAAGAAGAAGCAAAAGAAGTGGAATCTGGAGGAGAAGAGGAAGAAGAAGAAGTGTAAGCATAAGAAGCGGAAGAAGGAGACAAGAATGAAGAAGAACAACAAGTAGAAGTAGAAGAAGTGGTAGAAAGAGAGAATAAGAGGAATAGGAGGAAGTAGTGGAATGAAATGAGATGAAGAAGAAGAAGTGGAAGAAGGAGAAAAGGAGGAGGATGAAGAGGTGGCAGAAGGAGAAGAAGAAGTGGAAGAACGAGAAGAAAAGGAAGAAGTGCAAGTGGAAGAAGGAGAACAATAGGAAGAAGAAGAAGAAGTGGAAGAATGAGAAAAAGAGGAGGAAGAAGAAGCAATGGAAGGAAAGGGGATGAAGAAGAAGTGGAACAAGGAGGAGAAGAAGAAGGGGAGGAAGAAGAAGTAGTGTAGGCAAAAGAAGGGCAAGAAGGAGAAGAGAGGGAAGAAGAAGAACAAGTGGATGTAGTAGAGGTGGAAGAAGGTGAACAAGTAGAAGAAAAAGAAGTAGTTGGAGGAGTGGGGATGATGGAGAAGAAGTGGATGAAGGAGAACAAGGGGTAGAAATGCAAGCGGAAGCAGAAGAAGGAGGAAAAGAGGGATATGACGAATGAAAGGAAGAAGAAGAAGGAGATGAAGAGGAAGAAAAGAAAGGGAAGGAGAAGATGAAGCAGAAGAAGTGGAATCTGGAGGAGAAAAGGAAGAAGAAGAAGTGTAAGCGTAAGATTTGGAGGAAGGAGAAGAAGAGGAAGAGCAACAATGGGAAGCAACAGAAGTGGGGGAAGGAGATGAAATGCAAGAAGAGGAAGAAGAAGAAGTGTAAGCAGAAGAAGCGGAAGAAGGAGACGAAAATGAAGAAGAACAAGAAGTAGAAGTAGAAGAAGTGGTAGAAGGAGAAATAAGAGGAATAGGAGGAAGTAGTGGGATGAAAGGAGATGAAGAAGAAGAAGTGGAAGAAGGAGAACGGGAGGAGGGAAAAGAGGCGGCAGAAGGAGAAGAAGAGGAAGAAGAGGAAGTGGAAAAACGAGAAGAAAAGGAAGAAGTGCAAGTGGAAGAAGGAGAACAATAGGAAGAAGAAGAAGAAGTGGAAGAATGAGAAAAAGAGGAGGAAGAAGAAGCAATGGAAGGAAAGGGGATGAAGAACAAGTGGAACACGGAGGAGAAGAAGAAGGGGAGGAAGAAGAAGTAGTGTAGGCAGAAGAAGGGCAAGAAGGTGAAGAGAGGGAAGAAGAAGAATAAGTGGATGTAGCAGAAGTGGAAGAAGGTGAACAAGAGGAAGAAGAAGAAGTAGTTGAAGGAGTGGGGATGATGGAGAAGAAGTGGAAGAAGGAGAACAAGAGGTAGAAATGCAAGTAGAAGCAGGAGAAGGAGAAAAAGAGGGATACGACGATGGAAAGGAAGAAGAAGAAGGAGATGAAGAGGAAGAAAAGAAATGAAAGGAGAGGATAAAGAAGAAGTGGAAGAAAGAGAACAAGAGGAGGCAGGAGAAGTGGAAGAAAGATAAGAAGAGGAAGAAGAAGGAGAGTAACTAGAAGAAGTGCAAGAAGGAGAAGAAAAGTAAGAAGAAGATGATGTGAAAGGTGAAGAACGTGAACAAGAGGAGGAAGAGGAAGTAGTGGAAGGAGGTGAGATGAAGAAGAAGAATTGGAACAAGGAGAAAAGGAGAAAAAGGAAGAAGGAGGGGAAGGGAAGGGAAGAATGACCAGAAGAAGTGGAATCTGGAGGAGAAGAGGAAGAAGAAGAAGAAGTGTAAGCATAAGATTTGGGGGAAGGAGAAGAAGAGGAAGAGCAACAATGGGAAGCAACAGAAGTGGGGGATGGAGAAAAAGAGGAAGGAGAAGACGGAAAGGAAAGAAGAAGAAGTTGTGGAAGGAGAAGAAAGGGGACGACTGATTCAGAAAAATAGACTCTTGAGAGTGCTTCTTCCTGGGTTCTAAACAGCCAAGGATTTTTCTTTGAGAATTATCAAAGGCCATCCATACCTTTGTGTGTGTATTCTCAGGCTTATCTTCCTCCTAGAAGTGTGATGCCTCCTTTCACCATTTTCTGTCTTGTTTCTTGAATTTTCTGTTTTGTTCATTGTTCCAATTGAAGTCGATTCTCACGCAGAATTTCCGACCCGGCACGCTGTGTTTTGTTTTGAATTTCTGCATCTATTTTGGGTTTCCAATTAAGTGCTAAAATTGTGATTTAAATCTGCCCCAATTTTGCTTGATTTGTGCGTAACCTTTTATTGTGATAATTCTTAGTAATGAGCCAACGTTCTGCACATTTTCAATCAATTTAACTTTGAAGCGTTTGTTGCAATTATTTCTATCAAGCGCTGATTGCCCTTTTCTGGTCAGAATTATATTCTTTTCAATTAGCAAATTGGGCGTCATTTGTCTTTTAACCTGTGCTGGAATATTTAATCAAAATTCTGCATTTGTTTGAAGCTGTCATTTCACGCTAAGTCTTTGATTCACTTTCCAATCGATTCCATGCTTCGTTGCTCAATGAATTCTTCCTTTCTTTGGTTCAAATTTTCATAAGGCAGCCAATACAATTCTTGGAGGTCCTTGTCCAGAATTCTAATTCCGCAAGAGGATTCGTCATTTGGTATCAGAGCTCCGGTTTCTAGGAATTGCAAGGCTGCTGTTCTGGGTAATTTCTGTCCTTAATTTTCATCATATCATAATATTACCTTATTGCTATTTCTTTGACTGAACCATTGCAAAAGTTAGGTCCTTAAAACAATTCTGAATTTTTTTTAAAAAAAAAATAGAAGTGAAAGAAAGCATGCAAAAATTGAGTTAAAAAAAAAAAAATTGGGCTGCACGGTTCATGTTATTAGAAAAATTTTAAGCTCATTCTTAAGGTAATATTGTGTTTGAATTGAGGAAAAAAATATTGCACCTTGTTAGTATACAATTCTGAATTTTGCTGCACCTATTGGCTTCATTTTAAGCCAAAATTTCAACCCTTTGTTGGTGTCAAAATTCTGGTTGCTGTCCTATTTGTTTGTGGTCTTCTTTGTGTTTCATTTGAGTCATTTTTGTTAGCTTTTCTTGAGTTATTTGGGCTGCACACAGGTTGGTGTTGTCTTTGAATTTATTCTCTTTTTGGTTTGTTAAGAACTTAAGGAGGAATAGAGAGGAAAAAGGCAAGAGAGTTTCATTATAGTAAAAGCCAATATTTTTTTTAGTGCAAACACTTGAGTGGGTGAGAACATTTTCAAACACCACATACATACTTTTTCTTGTGACATTTGACCTATTTGTTTATCATGGCGGAAAGAAATAATAACAATCGTCTTCAACTTCAAATTGTTGCACTATCTCAGCATTTAGAGAGATTGATGAAGCAACAATAAGATGAGTTCCATGAGAGGTTGGATCAGTTGGAGAATAGAACCCCACCAACAGGAGGAGGAGGAAGGCCAAATAGAAATGAAGGAAGAATAGAAGGAGTGAAGTTGAATGTGCCTCCTTTCAAGGGTAGGAGTGATCCTGAGGCATACTTGGAGTGGGAGTTAAAAATTGAGCATGTGTTCTCTTGCAACAATTATAGTGAGGAGCAAAAGGTGAGACTTGCAGCTGCTGAATTTTCAGATTATGCTTTGATTTGGTGGAACAAGTTGCAAAGGGAGAGGATTAGAGATGAAGAGCCTATGGTGGACACTTGGACTGAAATGAAGAGGCTCATGAGGAAGCGGTATGTACCTTCTAGCTTCCATAGAGACTTAAAATTGAAACTTCAAAAATTGTCTCGAGGAAGCAAGGGAGTGGAGGAGTACTATAAGGAGATGGAGGTGCTTATCATCCAAGCAAAAATTGAAGAAGATCCTGAGGTAACTATGGCTCACTTCCTTAGTGGTTTAAATCATGATATTAGAGATGTTGGTGAGTTGCAGGAATTTGTAGAAATGGAGGATCTGTTGTATAAGGCCATTCAGGTAGAACAACAGTTAAAAAGAAAAAGTGCAACAAGAAGGAGTTCTACCAATTTTAATAATTCCAATTGGAAGGATAGGAGGAAAGACGGAGCTGCCTCATCTAGTAATACAACACCTTCTAGCCATGGAAAAGCCCCTCAAAAGAAAGATGATAATCCACCTAAAAAGACTAGAGAAGTGAAGTGTTTCAAGTGCTTGGGCATGGGTCATTATGCCTATGAGTGTCCCACAAAGAAGATTGTTCTTCTCAAAGATAATGGGGAATACACAAGCCAATCAGAAGCTAGTGGTGGAGAAGAAGAGGAGAGTGATGGAGAATTGGCGGCTAATGAAGGAGAGTTGTACATGATTAGGAGACTGTTGGGAAGTCAAGTCAAGGCCGAAGATGCATCTCAAAGGGAGAACATCTTTCACACAAGATGTTCAGTCAATGGTAATGTTTGTTTGGTAATTATTGATGGAGGGAGTTGTACCAATGTGGTGAGTTCAAGATTAGTGTCAAAGATGAACATGGACACTACACCGCATCCTAGACCATATAAACTCCAATGGCTTAGTGAAGGAGAAGAAGTTAAAGTGAAACAGCAAGCAGAGGTTCCTTTCTCCATTGGGAAGTATCAAGATAAGGTTTTATGTGATGTGGTTCCCATGGAGGCCAGCCATATCCTTTTAGGGAGGCCGTGGCAGTATGATACCAAAGCCATTCATGATGGTTTCACTAATAAAATTTCCTTTATGTATCAGGATAAAAAGGTGGTTCTCAAGCCTTTGTCTCCTAAAGAGGTATGTGAGGATCAATTAAAAATGAGAGAAAAGTTAGCAAATGAGAGAAAGAGTGAAACACCTGAGAGGAAAAAGAGTGAAACACTTGAAAGAAAAAAGAGAGAAAAGAATAAGAGTGAAACACTTGAGGGCAAGCAGCTGTGTTTAGCAAGAGAAAGGGAGGTAAGGAGGGTGCTTTGCGCAAGACAGCCCCTCTACTTATTGCTTTGTCAAAATCAAATTTTGTATGCTAACCAGTTTAACAAGTTTGAATTGCCTTCTTGTATTGAGTCTCTTTTGCAGGATTTTGAGGATGTGTTTCCAGCAAATGTACCTGATGGCTTGCCACCTGTAAGGGGAATTGAGCATCACATTGATCTCATTCCAGTAGCTTCTTTGCCCAATCGTCCAGCTTATAGGAGCAACCCACAGGAGACCAAAGAGATCGAAAGGCAAGGTACTGAGCTCATGAGCAAAGGGTGGGTAAGAGACAGCATGAGTCCATGTGCTGTACCTGTGATTCTAGTTCCCAAGAAGGATGGCTCATGGAGGATGTGTTCTGATTGTAGAGCCATAAACAACATCACTATCAAATATAGACATCCAATTCCCAGGTTAGATGATCTTCTTGATGAACTATATGGTGTATGTGTGTTTTCTAAAATTAATCTGAAAAGTGGCTATAATCAGATTAGGATTAGAGAAGGAGATGAATGGAAAACTGCTTTTAAGACTAAATATGGATTGTATGAGTGGCTGGTTATGCCCTTTGGTTTGACAAATGCACCTAGTACTTTCATGAGATTAATGAATCATGTCTTAAGAGAGTTTATTGGAAAATTTGTTGTGGTGTACTTTGATGATATTCTGATCTATAGCACTAGTCTTGAATTGCATGTTGAACATTTGCGGGCTGTTATGAATGTGCTTAGAAAAGAACAATTGTATGCCAATTTGGACAAATGCATTTTTTGTACTGATCATGTAGTATTCCTAGGCTTTGTTGTTAATGCTAAAGGGGTACAGGTTGATGTGGAAAAGGTTAAGGCCATCCAAGAATGGCTTACACATAAAACCGTGAGTGAGGTGAGGGGATTTCATGGTTTAGCAAGTTTCTACAGGAGATTTGTTAAATATTTTAGTACTGTGGCTACACCTCTAAATGAAATTGTTAAAAAAAATGTGGGTTTTAAATGGGGAGAGAAACAAGAAGAGGCCTTTGCTGCCCTTAAGCATAAGCTTGTTAATGCACCTATTCTTGCCATGCCTAATTTTGCAAAATCATTTGAAATTGAATGTGATGCATCAAATGTGGGTATTGGGGCTGTTTTATTGCAAGATGGTCATCCAATTGCTTATTTCAGTGAAAAGTTAAGTGGGGCTGCCCTTAACTATTCTACTTATGATAAGGAATTATATGCCTTGGTGAGGGCTTTAAAAACATGGCAGCATTATCTGTTACCCAAGGAATTTGTCATTCATAGCGACCATGAGTCTTTAAAATATTTAAAGGGTCAAGGTAAGCTTAATAAGAGGCATGCTAAGTGGGTAGAATTTTCAGAGCAATTTCCATATGTTATCAAGCATAAAAAGGGAAAAGGGAACGTAGTGGCTGATGCGCTTTCTAGGAGGCATGCATTACTTTCTATGCTTGAGACTAAATTGTTTGGTCTTGAATCTTTGAAAGATATGTATAAACATGATGTGGATTTTGCTGAAATATTTGCTGCATGTGAAAAGCTTTCTGAAAATGGATATTATAGGCATAATGGATTTTTGTTTAAAGCCAATAAATTGTGTGCCTAAATGTTCCATTAGAGAGTTGCTTGTAAGTGAATCACATGAGGGGGGTTTGATGGGTCATTTTGGGGTTCAAAAGACTTTGGAAATTTTGCAAGAGCATTTCTTTTGGCCTCATATGAAGCGTGATGTGCATAAGTATTGTGATCACTGCATTGTTTGTAAAAAGGCTAAATCTAAGGTTAAGCCTCAAGGGTTGTATACTCCTTTGCCTCTTCCAGAATATCCTTGGACTGACATTTCTATGGATTTTGTTTTAGGGCTGCCTAGAACAAAGAATGGAAAGGATTCTGTGTTTGTTGTTGTTGACAGGTTTTCCAAGATGGAACACTTTGTACCTTGCAAGAAGATAGATGATGCTTGTCATGTGGCTGATTTGTTTTTCAAGGAAATAGTAAGACTTCATGGTTTACCAAGAAGCATTGTAAGTGATAGGGATGCAAAATTCCTTAGTCACTTTTGGAGGAGCTTGTGGGGTAAGATTGGTACTAAATTGTTGTTTTCTACTATTTGTCACCCACAAACTGATGGGCAAACTGAGGTAGTTAATAGGACTTTAGGCACCTTGCTTAGGACTGTTTTGAAAACAAATGTTAAATCTTGGGAAGCATGTCTACCTCACGTTGAGTTTGCTTATAATAGGGCTATCCATAGTACAACCAATTGTTCACCATTTGAGATTGTATATGGATTTAATCCTTTAACTCCTCTTGATTTGTTGCCTATGCCTAACATTTCTTTGTTTAAGCATAAAGAAGCATAGGCTAAAGCTGAATTTGCGAAGAAGTTGCATGAGAAAGTGAGAGCTCAAATTGAAAAGAAAAATGAAAGTTGTGCAAGGCATGCTACCAAAGGTAGAAAGAAGGTGGTATTCCAACCTGGTGATTGGGTTTGGGTACACATGAGAAAGGAGAGGTTTCCTGAGCAGAGAAAGTCAAAACTCCAACAAGGGGAGATGGCCCTTTCCAAGTCATAGAAAAGATCAATGACAATGCCTATAAAATTGATCTACCTGGTGAGTACAATGTTAGTGCTACTTTTAATGTGTCTGATTTAACTCTCTTTGATGCAGATGGAGATGGTTCTGATTTGAGGACAAATCCTTTTCAAGAGGGGGGGAGTGATGAGGACATGAAGGACAAAAAGCTTGAAGCACTTGAAGGGCTTGGAGGACCCATGACAAGGGCAAGGACAAAGAGAGCTAAGGAAGCTTTGCAACAAGTGTTGATAGGCATTTTTCAAAGAGAGCCAAATCTTGCAGACTGTGGGGATAAAATTGTCAATTGCATCCTGTTTGAAGAGGGAGCTGAGCGTCCAACATCTCTATAATAATTTGGGCTGATTTTATTAGTAAATTATTTCAAATAAATTGTATAAGTGGCTGTTACAAATTCTTAAAAATGTGCGGCCAGCTTGGGCAAATAGGGACCAGATTTTTGTTAATTATTTGGGCTGTTATGTTAGTATTTTTATTGGACAATTATTTAGCTTTTAATTAAGTTAGGGGTTGCATCAAATTTGGGGAAGCAAACAGCCATATAAGGGGGGCGCTTAGCTGGGCAAGAGGGGGACGACTGATTCAGAAAAATAGACTCTTGAGAGTGCTTCTTCCTGGGTTCTAAACAGCCAAGGATTTTTCTTTGAGAATTATCAAAGGCCATCCATACCTTTGTGTGTGTATTCTCAGGCTTATCTTCCTCCTGGAAGTGTGATGCCTCCTTTCACCATTTTCTGTCTTGTTTCTTCAATTTTCTGTTTTGTTCATTGTTCCAATTGAAGTCGATTCTCACGCAGAATTTCCGACCCGGCACGCTGTGTTTTTGTTTTGAATTTCTGCATCTATTTTGGGTTTCCAATTAAGTGCTAAAATTGTGATTTAAATCTTCCCCAATTTTGCTTGATTTGTGCGTAACATTTTATTGTGATAATTCTTAGTAATGAGCCAACGTTCTGCACATTTTCAATCAATTTAACTTTGAAGCGTTTGTTGCAATCATTTCTATCAAGCACTGATTGCCCTTTTCTGGTCAGAATTATATTCTTTTCAATTAGCAAATTGGGCGTCATTTGTCTTTTAACCTGTGCTGGAATATTTAATCAAAATTCTGCATTTGTTTGAAGCCGTCATTTCACGCTAAGTCTTTGATTCACTTTCCAATCGATTCCATGCTTCGTTGCTCAATGAATTCTCTCTTTCTTTGGTTCAAATTTTCATAAGGCAGCCAATTCAATTCTTGGAGGTCCTTGTCCAGAACTCTAATTCCGCAAGAGGATTCACGTCAGACAAAAATGAAGAAGAACAACAAGTAGAAGTAGAAAAAGTGGTAGAAGGAGAGAATAAGAGGAATAGGAGGAAGTAATGGAATGAAAGGAGATCAAGAAGAAGAAGTGGAAGAAGGAGAACGAGAGGAGGGAGAAGAGGCGACAGAAGGAAAAGAAGAGGAAGAAGAAGAAGTGGAAGAACGAGAAGAAAAGAAAGGAAAGGAGAGGATGATGAAGAAGTGGAAGAAACAGAACAAGAGGAGGCAGGAGAAGTGGAAGAAAGATAAGAAGACAAAGAAGAAGGAGAGTAACTAGAAGAAGTGGAAGAAGGAGAAGAAAAGGAAGAATAAGAAGATGTATAAAGTGAAGAAGGTGAACAAGAGGAGGAGGAAGAAGTAGTGGAAGCAGGTGACATGAAGAAGAAGAATTGGAACAAGGACAAAAGGAGGAAAAGGAAGAAGGAGGGGAAGGGAAGGGAAGGGAAGAAGAAGCAGAAGAAGTGGAATCTGGAGGAGAAGAGGAAGAAGAAGAAGAACCGTAAGCAAAAGATTTGGGGGAAGGAGAAGAAGAGGAAGAGCAACAATGGGAAGCAACAGAAGTGGGGGATGGAGGAAATGAGGAAGGAGAAGACGGAAAGGAAAGAAGAAGAAGTTGTGGAAGGAGAAGAAATGGAAGAAGAGGAAGAAGAAGAAGCGGAAGAAGGAGACGAAAATGAAGAAGAACAACAAGTAGAAGTAGAAGAAGTGGTAGAAGGAGAGAATAAGAGGAATAAGAGGAAGTAGTGGAATGCAAGGAGATGAAGAAGAAGAAGCGGAAGAAGGAGAATGGGAGGAGGGAGAAGAGGAAGAAGAAGAAGTGGAAGAACGAGAAGAAAAGGAATAAGTAGTCCAAGTGGAAGAAGGAGAACAATAGGAAGAAGAAGAAGAAGTGGAAAAATGACAAAAAGAGGAGGAAAAAGAAGCAATGGAAATAAAGGGGATGAAGAAGAAGTGGAACAAGGAGGAGAAGGGAAGGGAAGAAGAAGAACAAGTGGATGTAGTAGAGGTGGAAGAAGGTGAGCAAGAGGAAGTAGTTGAAGGAGTGGGGATGATAGAGAAGAAGTGGAAGAAGGAGAACAAGAGGTAGAAATCCAAGTGGAAGCAGAAGGAGAAAAAGAGGGATATGACGAAGCAAAAGGAAGAAGAAGAAGGAGATGAACAGGAAGAAAAGAAAGGAAAGGAGAGGATGAAAAAGAAGTGGAAGAAATAGAACAAGAGGAGGCAGGAGAAGGGAAGAAAGATAAGAAGAGGAAGAAGAAGGAGAGTAACTAGAAGAAGTGGAAGAAGGAGAAGAAAAGGAAGAAGAAGAAGATTTGGAAAGTGAAGAAGGTGAATAGGAGGAGGAAGAAGAAGTAGTGGAAGGAGGTGAGATGAAGAAGAAGAATTGGAACATGGGGAAAAGGAGGTAAAGGAAGAAGGAGGGGAAGGGAAGGGAAGAAGAAGCACAAGAAGTGGAAGCTGGAGGAGAAGAGGAAGAAACAGAAGTGTAAGCATAAGATTTTGGGGAAGGAGAAGAAGAGGAAGACCAACAGTGGGAAGCAACAGAAGTGGGGGATGGAGAAAAAGAGGAAGGAGAAGACGGAAAGGAAAGAAGAAGAAGTTGTGGAAGGAGAAGAAATGGAAGAAGAGGAAGAAGAAGAAGTCTAAGCAGAAGACGAAAATGAAGAAGAACAACAAGTAGAAGTAGAAGAAGTGGTAGAAGGAGAGAATAAGAGGAATAGGAGGAAATAGTGGAATGAAAGAAGATGAAGAAGAAGAAGTGGAAGAAGGAGAACGGGAGGAGGGAGAAGAGGTGGCAGAAGGAAAACAACACGAAGAAGAAGAAGAAGTGCAAGAATGAGAAAAAGAGGAGGAAGAAGAAGCAATGGAACGGAAGGGGATGAAGAAGAAGTGGAACAAGGAGGAGAAAAAGAAGGGGAGGAACAAGAAGTAGTGTAGGCAGTAGAAGGGCAAGAAGGAGAAGAGAGGGAATAAGAAGAACAAGTGGATGTAGTAGAAGTGGAAGAAGGTGAAAAAGAGGAAGAAGAAGAAGTAGTTGAAAGAGTGGGGATGGTGGAGAAGAAGTGGAAGAAGGAGAACAAGAGGTAGAAATGCAATTGGAAGCAGAAGAAGGAGAAAAAGAGGGTTATGACGAAGGAAAGGAAGAAGAAGAAGGAGATGAAGAGGAAGAAAAGAAAGGAAAGGAGAGGATGAAGAAGAAGTGGAAGAAAGAGAACAAGAGGAGGCAGGAGAATTGGAAGAAAGATAAGAAGAGGAAGAAGAAGGAGAGTAACTAGAAGAAGTGGAAGAAGGAGAAGAAAAGGAAGAAGAAGAAGATGTGGAAAGTGAAGAAGGTGAACAAGAGGAGGAAGAAGAAGTAGTGGAAGGAGGTGAGATGAAGAAGAAGAATTGGAACAAGGAGAAAAGGAGGAAATGGAAAAAGGAGGGGAAGGGAAGGGAAGGAAAGGGAAGAAGAAGCAGAAGAAGTGGAATCTGGAGGAGAAGAGGAAGAAGAAGAAGAAGAAGTGTAAGCATAAGATTTGAGGGAAGAAGAGGAAGCGCAACAATGGCTAGCAACAGCAGTCGGGGATGGAGAAAAAGAGGAAGGAGAAGACGGAAAGGAAAGAAGAAGAAGTTGTGGAAGGAGAAGAAATGGAAGAAAAGGAAGAAGAAGAAGTGTAAGCAGAAGAAGCGGAAGAAGGATACGAAAATGAAGAAGAACAACAAGTAGAAGTAGAAGAAGTGGTAGAAGGACAGAATAAGAGGAACTGGAGGAAGTAGCGGAATAAAAGGAGATGAAGAAGAAGAAGTGGAAGAAGGAGAACGGGAGGAGGGAGAAGAGATGGCAGAAGGAGAAGAAGAGAAAGAAGAAGAAGGGGAAGAACGAGAAAAAAAGGAAGAAGTGCAAGTGGAAGAAGGAGAACAATAGGAAGAGGAAGTAGAAGTGGAAGAATGAGAAAAAGAGGAAGAAGAAGAAGCAATGGAAGGAATGGGGATGAAGAAGAAGTGGAAGAACGAGAAGAAAAGGAAGAAGTAGTCCAAGTGGACGAAGGAGAACAATGGGAAGAAGAAGAAAAAGTGGAAGAATCACAAAAAGAGGAGGAAGAAGAGGTAATGTAGGCAGAAGAAGGGCAAGAAGGAGAAGAAAGGGAATAAGAAGAATAAGTGGATGTAGTAGAAGTAGAAGAAGGTGAACAAGAGGAAGAAGAAGAAATAGTTGAAGGAGTGGGGATGATGGAGTAGAAGTGGAAGAAGGAGAACAAGAGGTAGAAATGCAAGTGGAAGCAGAAGAAGGATAAAAAGAGGAATACGACGAAGGAAAGGAAGAAGAAGAAGGAGATGAAGAGGAAGAAAAGAAAGGAAAGGAGAGGATGAAGAAGAAGTGGAAAAAAGAGAACAAGAGGAGGCAGGAGAAGTGGAAAAAAGATAAGAAGAGGAAGAAGAAGGAGAGTAACTAGAAGAAGTAGAAGAAAAGGAAGAAGAAGAAGATGTGGAAAGTGAAGAAGGTGAACAAGAGGTAGAAATGCAAGTGGAAGAAGAAGAAGGAGAAAAAGAGGAATATGACGAAGGAAAGGAACAAGAAGAAGAAGATGAAGAGGAAGAAAAGAAAGGAAAGGAGAGGATGAAGAAGAAGAGGAAGAAAGACAAACAAGAGGAGGCAGGAGAAGTGGAAGAAAGATAAGAAGAGGAAGAAGAAGGAGAGTAACTAGAAGAAGTGGAAGAAGGAGAAGAAAAGGAAGAAGAAGAAGATGTGGAAAGTGAAGAAGGTGAACAAGAGGAGGAAGAAGAAGTAGTGGAAGGACGTGAGATGAAGAAGAAGAATTGGAACAAGGAGAAAAGGAGGAAAAGGAAGAAGGAGGGGAAGGGAAGGGAAGAAGAAGTAGAAGAAGTGGAATCTGGAGGAGAAGAAGTGGAAGAAAGATAAGAAGAGGAAGAAGAAAGAGAGTAACTAGAAGAAGTGGAGGAAAGAGAACAAGAGGAGGCAGGAGAAGTGGAAGAAACATAAGAAGAGGAAGAAGAAGGAGAGGAACTAGAAAAAGTAGAAGAAGGAGAGGAACTAGAAAAAGTAGAAGAAGGAGAATAAAAGGAAGAAGAAGAAGATGTATAAAGTGAAAAAGGTGAACAAGAGGAGGAAGAAGAAGTAGTGGAAGGAGGTGAGATGAAGAAGAAGAATTGGAACAAGGACAAAAGGAGGAAAAGGAAGAAGGAGGGGAAGGGAAGGGAAGGGTAGAAGAAGAAGAAGAAGTGGATTCTGGAGGAGAAGAGGAAGAAGAAGAAGAAGTGCAAGCATAAGATTTGCGGGAAGGAGAAGAAGAGGAAGAGCATCAATGGGAAGCAACAGAAGTGGGGGATGGAGAAAAAGAGGAAGGAGAAGACGAAAAGGAAAGAAGAACAAGTTGTGGAAGGAGAAGAAACGGAAGAAGAGGAAGAAGAAGGAGAGTAACTACAAGAAGTGGAAGAAGGAGAAGAAAAAGAAGAAGAAGAAGATGTATAAAGTGAAAAAGGTGAACAAGAGGAGGAAGAAGAAGTAGTGGAAGGAGGTGAGATTAAAAAGAAGAATTGAAACAAGGAGAAAATGAGCAAAAGGAAGAAGGAGGGGAAGGGAAGGGAAGGGAAGAATAACCAGAAGAAGTGGAATCTGGAGGAGAAGAGGAAGAAGAAGAAGAAGTGTAAGCATAAGATTTGGGGGAAGGAGAAGAAGAGGAAGAGCGATAGTGAGAAGCAACAGAAGTGGGGGATGGAGAAAAAGAGGAAGGAGAAGACAGAAAGGAAAGAAGAAGAAGTTGTGGAAGGAGAAGAAGTGTAGGCAAAACAAGCAGAAGAAGGAGACAAAAATGAAGAAGAACAACAAGTAGAAGTAGAAGAAGTGGTAGAAGGAGAGAGAATAACAGGAATAGGAAGAAGTAGTGGAATGAAAGGAGATGAAGAAAAAGAAGTGGAAGAAGGAGAACGGGAGGATGAAGAAGAGGTGGCAAAAGGAGAAGAAGAGGAAGAAGAAGAAGTGGAAGAACGAGAAGAAAAGGAAGAAGTACAAGTGGAAGAAGGAGAACAATAGGAAGAAGAAGAAGCAGTGGAAGAATGAGAAAAAGAGGAGGAAGAAGAAGCAATGGAAGGAAAGGGCATGAAGAAGAAGTCGAAAAAGGAGGAGAAGAAGAAGGGGAGGAAGATGAAGTAGTGTAGGTAGAAGAAGGGCAAGAAGGAGAAGAGAGGGAAGAAGAAGAACAAGTGGATGTAGTAGAGGTGGAAGAAGGTAAACAAGAGGAAGAAGAAGAAGTAGTTGAAGGAGTGGGGATGATGGAGAAGAAATGGAAGAACTAGAAAAAGAGGGATATGACGAAGGAAAGGAAGAAGAAGTAGGAGATGAAAAGGAAGAAAAGAAAGGAAAGGAGAGGATGAAGAAGAAGTGGAAGAAAGAGAACAAGAGGAGGCAGGAGAGGTGGAAGAAAGATAAGAAGAGGAAGAAGAAGGAGAGTAACTAGAAGAAGTGGAAGAAGGAGAACAAAAGGAAGAAGAAGAAGATGTGGAAAGTGAAGAAGTTGAAGAACGTGAACAAGAGGAGGAAGAAGAAGAAGTAGTGGAAGGAGGTGAGACGAAGAAGAAGAATTGGAATAAGGAGAAATGGAGGAAAAGAAAGAAGCAGGGGAAGCGAAGGGAAGGGAAGAAGAAGCAGAAGAAGTGGTATCTGGAGGAGAGGAGGAAGAAGAAGAAGAAGTGTAAGCATAAGATTTGGGGAAAGGAGAAGAAGAGGAAGAGCAACAATGGGAAGCAACAGAAGTGGGGGATGGAGAAAAAGAGGAAGGAGAAGAAGAGGAAGAAGTAGAAGTGGAAGAACGAGAGAAAAGGAAGAAGTGCAAGTGGAAGAACAAGAAGAAAAGGAAGATGCGCAAGTGGAAGAAGGACAACAATAGGAAGAAGAAGAAGAAGTGGAAGAATGAGAAAAAGAGGAGGAAGAAGAAGCAATGGAAGGAAAGGAGAATGAAGAAGAAGTGGAACAACGAGGAGAAGAAGAAGGGGAGGCAGAAGAAGTAGTGTAGGCAGAGGAAGGGGAAGAAGGAGAAGAGAGGGAAGAAGAAGAACAACTGGATGTAGTAGAAGTGGAAGAAGGTGAACAAGAGGAAGAAGAAGAAGAAGTGTAAGCATAAGATTTGGGGGAAGGAGAAGAAATGGAAGAGCAACAATGGGAAGCAACAGAAGTAGGGGATGGAGAAAAAGAGGAAGGAGAAGACGGAAAGGAAAGAAGAAGAAGTTGTGGAAGGAGAAGAAATTGAAGAAGAGGAAGAAGAGGAAGTGTATCCAGAAGAAGCAGAAGAAGGAGACGAAAATAAAGAAGAACAACAAGTAGAAGTAGAAGAAGTGGTAGAAGGAGAGAATAAGAGGAATAGGAGGAAGTAGTGGAATGAAAAAAGATGAAGAAGAAGAAGTGGAAGAAGGAGAACGGGAGGAGTAAAAAGAGGTGGCAGAAGGAGAAGAAGAGGAAGAAGAAGAAGTGGAAGAACAAGAAGAAAAGAAAGAAGTCCAAGTGGAAGAAGGAGAACAATAGGAAGAAGAAGAAGTGGAAGAATGAGAAAAAGAGGAGGAAGAAGAAGCAATGGAAGGAAAGGGGAATGAAGAAGAAGTGGAACAAGGAGGAGAAGAAGAAGGGGAGGAAGAAGAAGTAGTGTAGGCAGAAGAAGGGCAAGAAGGAGAGGACAGGGAAGAAGAAGAACAACTGAATGTAGTAGAAGTGGAAGAAGGTGAACAAGAGGAAGAAGAAGTAGTTGAAGGAGTGGGGATGATGGAGAAGAAGTGGAAGAAGGAGAACAAGAGGTAGAAATGCAAGTGGAAGCAGAAGAAGGAGAAAAAGAGGGATATGACGAAGGAAAGGAAGAAGAAGAAGGAGATGAAGAGGAAGAAAAGAAAGGAAAGGAGAGGATCAAGAAGACGTGGAAGAAAGAGAACAAGAGGAGGGAGGAGAAGTGGAAGAAAGATAAGAAGAAGAAGAAGAAGGAAACTAACTAGAAGAAGTGGAAGAACGAAAAGAAAAAGAAGAAGAAGAATATGTGGAAAGTGAAGAAGGTGAACAAGAGGAGGAAGAAGAAGTAGTGGAAGGAGGTGAGATGAAGAAGAAGAATTCGAACAAGGAGGGAGAAAGGAGGAAAAGGAAGAAGGAGGGGAAGGGAAGGGAAGGGAAGAAGAAGCAGAAGAAGTGGAATCTGGAGGAGAAGAGGAAGAAGAAGAAGAAGTGTAAGCATAAGATTTGGGGGAAGGAGAAGAAAAGGAAGAGCAACAATGGAAAGCAACAAAAGTGTGGGATGGAGAAAAAGAGGAAGGAGAAGACGGAAAGGAAAGAAGAAGAAGCTGTGGAAGGAGAAGAAATGGAAGAAGAGGAAGAAGAAGAAGTGTAAGCAGAAGAAGCAGAAGAAGGAGATGAAAATGAAGAAGAATAACAAGTAGAAGTAGAAGAAGTGGTAGAAGGGGAGAATAAGAGGAATAGGAGGAAGGAGTGGAATGAAAGGAGATTGAAGAAGAAGAAGTGGAAGAAGGAGAACCGGAGGACGGAGAAGAGGTGGCAGAAGGAGAAGAACAGGAAGAAGAAGAAGTGGAAGAACGAGAAGAAAAGGAAGAAGTGCAAGTGGAAGAAGAAGAACAATAGGAAGAAGAAGAAGAAGTGGAAAAATGAGAAAAAGAGGAGAAAGAAGAAGCAATGGAAGGAAAGGGGATGAAGAAGAAGTGGAACAAGGAGGAGTAGAAGAAGGGGAGGAAGAAGAAGTAGTGTAGGCAGAAGAAGGCCAAGAAGGAGAAGAGAGGGAAGAAGAAGAACAACTGGATGTAGTAGAAGTGGAAGAAGGTGAACAAGAGGAAGAAGAAGAAGTAGTTGAAGGAGTGGGGATGATGGAGAAGAAGTGGAATAAGGAGAACAAGAGGTAGAAATGCAAGTGGAAGAAGAAGAAGGACAAAAAGAGGGATATAATGAAGGAAAGGAAGAAGAAGAAGGAGATGAAGAGGAAGAAAAGAAAGGAAAGGAGAGGATGAAGAAGAAGTGAAAGAAAGAGAACAAGAGGAGGCAGGAGAAGTGGAAGAAAGATAAGATGAGGAAGAAAAAGGAGAGTAACTAGAAGAAGTGGAAGAAGGAGAAGAAAAGGCAGAAGAAGAAGATGTGGATAGTGAAGAAGGTGAACAAGGGGAGGAAGAAGAAGTAGTGGAAGGAGGTGAGATGAAGAAGAAGAATTGGAACAAGGAGAAAAGGAGGAAAAGGAAGAAGGAGGGGAAGGGAAGGGAAGAAGGGGCAGAAGAAGTGGAATCTGGAGGAGAAGAGGAAGAAGAAGAAGAAGTGTAAGCATAAGATTTGGAGGAAGGAGAAGAAGAGGAAGAGCAACAATGGGAAGCAATAGAAGTGGGGGATGGAGAAAAAGAGGAAAGAGAAGACGGAAAGGAAAGAAGAAGTAGTTGTGGAACGAGAAGAAATGGAAGAAGAAGAAGTGTAAGTAGAAGAAGCGAAAGAAGGAGACGAAAATGAAGAAGAACAACAAGTAGAAGTAGAAGAAGTGGTGGAAGGAGAGAATAAGAGGAATAAGAGGAAGTAGTGGAATGAAACGAGATGAAGAAGAAGAAGTGGAAGAAGGAGAACCGGAGGAGGGAGAAGAGGTGGCAGAAGGGGAAGAAGAGGAAGAAGAAGAAGTGGAAGAACAAGAAGAAAAGGAAGAAGTAGTCCAAGTGGAAGAAGGAGAACAATAGTAAGAAGAAGAAGAAGTGGAAGAGTGAGAAAAAGAGGAGGAAGAAGAAGCAATGCAAGGAAAGGGGATGAAGAAGAAGTGGAACAAGGAGGAGAAGAACAAGGAGAGGAAGAAGAAGTAGTGTAGGCAGAAGAAGGGAAAGAAGGAGAAGAGGGGGAAGAAGAAGAACAAGTGGATGTAGTAGAAGTGGAAGTGATGTGTCCATGCCTAGCCAAGGACCTATCACTAGGGCCATGGCTAGAAGGATTGAAGAAGACCTAGCCCTTGCAGACAAAGGAAGACTTCACCTCCTATGGAGAGTGAAGATATTAGGCTAGAGACTTTAGTTAATAAAATGTAATTTTCCTTTATTTTAATTTTGAGGAGCATTAAGAATTTAATTTGGGACATGTATTTAGTCCATTTTTTATTTTTAGGAGGTGTCTTAGTAATTTAGAGGGTGGATTTAGCTTTTTGGGTCTTTATGAAGGAAATAAGGGGTAGCCTTGATATCTACACCCCTCTTTTCTACATAAACCCCCTAAGCTAATAAGAAGGAATCTTGGCCCTTGGTTTAGGAAACTTGGGCACCAAGTTTGATGATCTAAGGAGGGAATTGTTTCTCAATTCTCCTTCCTTAGATCTCTCCTTTTAATCCTAGCCCTTCTTTTTTAGGTTATCTTGTTCAAGAGGTTAGCTACCTCTATAAATAGGAGCTCCTCCCTCACTTGTATTTTTTACACTTGAATTTAATCCTAGAGACCATATTGGTTGAGGTTCTTACCTTTGAGTGTCCCCCTTTCTCCTTTGTGAGAGCTTCTAAGAGTTATCAAGGGACCCCTCCCTTGTGGCCTCTCCCCTTTGGCTTATCAAGCATAGTATTTGTAGCGCCTCAACCCATTCCTTTCCTCTCCATAAATCCATTTCCCTTCCAAGTGACCTTAGAAAGGATCCTTTGGGCACGTGATCATCAAAGATCAC
The DNA here is from genome assembly GCA_037954015.1 of Psophocarpus tetragonolobus. Taxonomy (NCBI): domain Eukaryota; kingdom Viridiplantae; phylum Streptophyta; class Magnoliopsida; order Fabales; family Fabaceae; genus Psophocarpus; species Psophocarpus tetragonolobus. The sequence goes on from CM075691.1 coordinate 28,841,206, forward strand.
ATCAAGTGGTATCTAGAGCCACTTTCTAAAGGTCACGTTCTTTCTCAATTTTTTTTTTGCTTTGTTGTTTATTTCTTTGATCTCTTTATTTTAAAGTCCTTCATTTTTTGTCATCTCTATTTCCTTTATTGTCTAGTAGTATAGTTTTTTATTCTTGCTATTATATGCGCTTTTGTTTTCTATCTACGCGCCTATTTTCCATTTAATTTGATGCGATTTTATTTGTCCCTTTCTTTGCATCTTATTTTCGTGTTCAAGTTGCTTAATTTTCCCTTGGTTTTTTATGTTAAAGTGTGCCTAAGAAGTTGTTACCATTAAACCCACATGGTTGAGGATTTTTCCACACCATTGTGGTAATCAACTTTGGCCACTTTGTTGTGCCTTTTGTTTTGAGTCTCTTGCTGAAATTTTTGCTCTATTTTTAGGTGTGTTATTTTTTCTTAATCTTGTGTTTTGTCAAATACTAGTCATGTTAGTTTCCTATTTTGTCTCATTTAAATTCCATAGGTTTTAGCCTCTTAAAATTTTTACAAAAAAGCTTTCAAAAACATTTTGAATTGAGCTCCTAAGAGGTGAACCTCTTATTGAGTCTCTTAAGTCTTTTATGCTTTTAGTTCAAGCATATTAATCTCTTTGTTGTTCTTAAATATTTGCTCAATTCAATCTTTATATGTTTCTTGTTTTATGTTGAATTATTAGTAGCTTTCCACTTGGTTTACCTTCACTATTGGTGCCTCTTTATGGAATTTTAGCTTGGGTGAATTCTGTTAGTAATTTGAGCAATCAATTTACTTCAAAATCAGCCCTAAATCATTCCTTAAGCACCATTAGTTCAGTGGTATTTGGAACTACTAAGTTGTTTTGCCTTTAGTTGCATGCATTGCTTGAAAATTGTGTGACCTTACTTTGTGCTTATTCACTCAAGCGTTATTATTTCAAGCATCCTCATTAAAATTTCAATTCAACAAGCTATTAGGTGCAGCAAAAAGATTAGAAAAAGTTAAAAAAAAATAGAAAAAGTTCAAGTTAAAAAAAAAGAAGAAGATAAAGAACTCAAAGGAAAGACAAATTTGAAGTTGTGTACCTAATAGTAGAAACGTTTGATATGAGGAATCAATTGTGATTAAAAAAAAAATTACTTGAGTAAGCTTTTTAGTTTTGGTCACTTAAATTTTATTAAGTGTGCAACTATTGCTTTCATTTTTTTTGTTTGAGTCTTTTTTCATCTCTACTCTTAGAGCTAATCTAGGAAAGTTATTTGTGTGCTACCTTCCTTTGTGAGCCTTATGTTTTCTTGCTTGTCTTTTTTACTTCTTTGAGTTTGTCATTGTTTAATCTATCCACTTGGATTTGTGAACCTTGTTTTGTTATTCACCTTTGTTTGTTGTCTTGTGTTGTATTCGGCCTTGGTAAGGAAAAGTTGGGAAAGGTTCCATATATAAAATTTTGGCAAGTCCAAACAAGAGGAAACAAAGGTAGCATTCTTGGGGTGAGTTGATGCAACTCAAAGGGGCTTGATCAAAAGGAGACAAACACCAAAAAGCTTGGAGTGAAGACTTTGTTTTATTTTTTTTTATTCTTTGTATTGTGTATACTTAATTTTAGATTGGGAGTTTGAGTGCCCTTAAGGCCCTCCCTTGGTTTGTAATAATTTTGGTTAATTTTAGTATAGTTCCTCGTTAATTAGGTGAAGAAGGGAGAAGTGGTACACTTCCTTCAACACCTTAGGAGCACGATTAGAGCCCTTTCTCTTTTACATTCTTGCACTTTTATTTTATTTTATGTTATTTTGAAAAACGTGTAGAGGCTAAGAGTTCCAAAGACTCATCAAGCCACCTTAGGTGAGAAAACAAAAAAAAAAAAAAGTTTTTGGCCTACCCTTTAGTTTTTAGCATCCAAGCACCATGACTTCCCACACACATTCTAGTGCACATAGTTGTTCATCAAGTAAGAGTGTCAACCAAAGAAAACCTTCTAAGGGAGACACTCTTGAAAACCTTAACTTAGAATTTAGGGAATGGATGGCTAAAGAACAAGAAAGGAGAGAAGAAAAAGAGAGAAAAAAAGAAATAAAAGAAAAGGAAAAACAAAAAGAGAAGGAAGAGTTAAAAAAAGAGATGTTGGAAATGAGAAAAGAGAAAAAAGAGCGAGAAGAGAGAAGGCAAAGAGAGAGAAGAGAGGATGAAGAAAGGAGAAGAAGGAAAGAACTAGAAAGAAAAAGAGAAAAAGAGGAAGAAGAGAGAAGGAGAGGAGAAGAGAGTAAGAGGAGGGATGGGAGGGAAAGTGATAAAAAAAATAAAGGAATTCTCATAAGATCCCCATCTAGACATTTTAGCTCTAGTGAAGAAGAATACTATAGAAATCAACATAAGCATTACTCTCATTTATCATACAATCATCATTCTCCTCAAGAGAACATAAATCATGCTAGGGAACCAAAGGTAGACCTACCCCATTTTCATGGTAGGGAAGATGTTGAGACTTACCTAGATTGGGAAGTCAAAGTGGAACAACTCTTTCGATGCTATGAAATTAGGGAAGAAAGGAAAGTACCTTTGGCCTCCCTTAGTTTTCAAGGTTCTGGTTTGCATTGGTGGGATGGGTTAGTCAAGGATAGGGCCCGTAAACAAATGCCTGACATTTGCTACTGGAATGATTTAAAAACTTGTTTGCGAAGAAGGCACATTCCTTCATATTTTGAGAGGGATCTTTTGGATAGGCTCCAAAGACTTAGGCAACATAACCTAAGTATTGAGGAGTATAGACAAAAGATGGAGCTTCTCATACTAAGGGCCAATATCATTGAGGAACCCAATGCCACCCTTGCTAGGTTTTTGTGTGGATTAAGCTCTGACATTAGAGATAAGGTAGAGCTTCTTTCATACTCAAACCTTGATGAGTTGGTAGAACTTTGTGTAAGAGCTGAGAATCAACTCAAGAGAAAAAGTTTTAAAAAAGATTCTCCCTCTTACTCAAAGAGAGACCAACTTAAGGGAAACTCTTTCAAGGGTTTTCCCAAAGAGGAACCCAAGCGTTTTCAAGATACAAAAGCACCTCATGTAGAGAGAAAACCCCCTACTACTAAGCCTACTGAAAGGCAAAGTAGTATCAAATGCTTCAAATGTCTTGGGAGAGGCCACATTGCCTCTCAATGCCCTAACAAGAAAACCATGATCATGACGGGACAAGACATTTGTAGTGAGAATAGCTCATCTTCCTCCTCAAGTGAGAGTGAGGAAGAAGGGGGACATACTTTTGAACAAGAGTGTGAGGAAGCTTTTCCTTATGAGGGGGACCTCCTTATGGTTCAAAGGCTTCTTGGAAGCCAACCTCTAGAGCTTGGCCAGTCACAAAGAGAGAACATCTTCCATACAAGATGTAAAGTAAATGACAAAGTATGCTCTCTCCTTGTTGATAGTGGCTCCTGTTGTAACTGTTGTAGCTCTAGGTTGATTGAAAAACTAGCCTTGACTACCATGCCCCATCCCAAACCTTACAAATTGCAATGGCTCAATGAGCAAGGGGAGCTGGTAGTCAATGAACAAGTTATGGTTCCAATTTCCATAGGATCTTATAATGATGAGATTCTTTGTGACATAGTTCCTATGGAGGCTGGTCATATCCTGTTGGGGAGACCATAGCAATTTGACAAAAAAGCTATTCACCATGGCCACTCCAACCAAATAATTCTCACCCATAATGAAAAGCGCTTCAAATTGTATCCTTTGTCACCTTCTCAAGTGGCTGAGGATCAATTTGCGATGAAAAAGAAAAGAGTTGAGGAAAAACAAAAACAAAAAAAAAGCACAACAAGCTTTACCCTTAAAGCTTGAAAAGGGTAAAGAGAGAGAGTCGGGATGCCCCTTCGAAAGGGAATATTAGTAAAAGGAGCCTATTTGCTACTAAACGTGATTTAAAAGAAGCTCCTTTGACTAACAAGCCCTTTTATCTCCTCTTTTGCAAAGAAGCATCAAATCCTTCTTCCATTTTGTATTCTTCTGCTGAGAGCACTGCCACAGCCCATGCACATGAGCACCTTCCTCAAGGGGTTCAAGATAATTTAAAAGAATTTGATGACATATTCCCTAATGAGGTTCCGAAAGGACTTCCTCCCATTAGGGGTATAGAACATCAAATTGATTTGGTGCCTGGCGCAAGTCTACCTAATAGACCTGCCATTCGGGGTTCAAAAGAGCCTAAGCCCTTGTGCTGTGCCAGTCTTGTTGGTGCCCAAGAAGAATGGCCAATGGAGGATGTGTGTTGATTGTCGTGCAATCAACAACATCACCATCAAATATAGGCACCCAATCCCCCGTCTTGATGACATGTTGGATGAATTGCATGGGGCAAAAATATTTTCAAAAATAGATCTTAGAAGTGGTTACCACCAAATAAAGATCAAAGAGGGTGATGAGTGGAAAACTGCTTTTAAGACTAAATTTGGTCTTTATGAGTGGTTGGTTATGCCTTTTGGGCTAACTAATGCCCCAAGCACATTCATGCGCTTAATGAATCATGTACTAAGGGATTACCTTGGTAAATTTTGTGTAGTTTACTTTGATGACATTTTAGTTTACTCTAGGAACCTAGATGATCATTTAGGACATCTAAGGCATGTTTTTTCTCTTCTTAGGAGTAATCATCTTTTTGTTAACTTAGAAAAATGCACTTTTTGTGTAGATAGTGTAGTTTTCCTAGGTTTTGTAGTTAGCACAAAAGGGGTTCATGTTGACCCCGAAAAGATAAAAGCTATCCAAGAATGGCCCACCCCATTGCGGAAAGGAGATGAAGAAGAAGAAGTGGAAGAAGGAGAACGGGAGGAGAGAGAAGAGGTGGTAGAAGGAGAAGAAGAGGAAGAAGAAGAAGTGAAAGAACGGGAAGAAAGGAAGAAGTATTCCAAGTGTAAGAAGGAAAAAATAGGAAGAAGAAGAAGAAGTGGAAGAATGAGAGAAAGAGGAGGAAGAAGAAGCAATGGAAGGAAAGGGGATGAAGAAGAAGTGGAACAAGGAGGAGAAGAAGAAGGGCAGGAAGAAGAAGTAGTGTAGACAGAAGAAGGGCAAGAAGGAGAAGAGAGGGAAGAAGAAGAACAAGTGGATGTAGTAAGAGTGAAAAAAGGTGAACAAGAGGAAGAAGAAGAAGTAGTTGAAGGAGTAGGGATGATGGAGAAGAAGTGGAAGAAGGAGAACAAGAGGTAGAAATCCAAGTGGAAGCAGAAGAAGGAGAAAAAGAGGGATATGACGAAGGAAAGGAAGAAGAAGAAGGAGATGAAGAGGAAGAAAAGAAAGGAAAGGAGAGGATGAAGAAGAAGTGCAAGAAAGAGAACAATAGGAGGCAGGAGAAGTGGAAGGAGAAAAAATGGAAGAAGAGGAAGAAGAAGAAGTGTAAGCAAAAGAAGCGAAAGAAGGAGACAAAAATGAAGAAGAACAACAAGTAGAAGTAGAAGAAGTGGTAGAAGGAGAGAATAAGAGGAATATGAGGAAGTAGTGGAATGAAAGGAGATGAAGAAAAAAAGTGGAAGAAGGAGAATGGGAGCACGAGAAGAAGGAGATGAAGAGGAAGAAAAGAAAGAAAAGGAGAGGATGCAGAAGAAGTGGAAGAAAGAGAACAAGAGGAGGCAGGAGAATTGGAAGAAAGATAAGAAGAGGAAGAAGAAGGAGAGTAAGTAGAAGAAGTGGAAGCAGAAGAAGAAAAGGAAGACGAAGAAGATGTGAAAGGTGAAGAAGTTGAAGAAGGTGAACCAGAGGAGGAAGAAGAAGTAGTGGAAGGAGGTGAGATGAAGAAGAAGAATTGGAACAAGGAGAAAAGGAGGAAAAGGAAGAAGGTGGGGAAGGGGAGGGAAGAAGAAGCAGAAGAAGTGGAATCTGAAGAAGAAGAGGAAGAAGAAGAAGAAGTGTAAGCATAAGATTTGGGGGAAGGAGAAGAAGAGGAAGAGCAACAATGGGAAGCAACAGAAGTAGGGGATGGTGAAAAAGAGGAAGTTGAAGACGGAAAGGAAAGAAGAAGAAGTTGTGGAAGGAGTAGAAATGGAAGAAGAGTAAGAAGAAGAAGTGTCAGCAGAAGAAGCGGAAGAAGGAGACGAAAATGAAGAAGAACAACAAGTAGAAGTAGAAGAAGTGGTAGAAGGAGAGAATAAGAGGACTAGGAGGAAGCAGTGTAATGAAAGGAGATGAAGAAGAAGTGGAAGAAGGGGAATGGGAGGAGGGAGAAGAGGTGGCAGAAGGAGAAGAAGAGGAAGAAGAGGAAGTGGAAGAACGAGAAGAAAAGGAAGAAGTGCAAGTGGAAGAAGGAGAACAATAGGAAGAAGAAGAAGAAGTGAAAGAATGAGAAAAAGAGGAGGAAGAAGAAGCAATGGAAGGAAAGGGGATGAAGAAGAAGTGGAACAAGGAGGAGAAGAAGAAGGGTTGGAAGAAGAAGTAGTGTAGGCAGAAGAAGGGCAACAAGGAGAAGAAAGGGAAGAAGAAGAACAAGTGTATGTAGTAGAAGTGGAAGAAGGTGAACAAGGGGAAGAAGAAGAAGTAGTTGAAGGAGTGGGGATCATGGAGAAGAAATGGAAGAAGGAGAACAAGAGGTAGAAATGCAAGTGGAAGCAGAAGAAGAACAAAAAGAGGGATATGACGAAGGAAAGGAAGAAGAAGAAGAAGAAAGGGGTGGATGAAGAAGAAGTGGAAGAAAGAGAACAAGAGGAGGCAGGAGAAGTGGAAGAAAGATAAGAAGAGGAAGAAGAAGGAGAGTAAGTAGAAGAAGTGGAAGAAGGAGAAGAAAAGGAAGAAGAAGAAGATGTGGAAGGAGATAAATGGAAGAAGATAAATAAGAAGAAGTATAAGCAGACGAAGCGGAAGAAGGAGACCAAAATGAAGAAGAACAACAAGTAGAAGTAGAAGAAGTGGTAGAAGGAGAGAATAAGAGGATAGGAGTAAGTAGTGGAATGAAAGGAGATGAAGAAGAAGAAGTTGAAGAAGGAGAACGGTAAGAGGGAGAAGAGGTGGCAGAAGGAGAAGAAGCGGAAGAAGAAGAAGTGGAAGAACGAGAAGAAAAGGAAGAAGTACAAGTGGAAGAAGGAGAACAATAGGAAGAAGACGACAGAAAGGAAAAAAGAAGAAGTTGGTGAAGGAGGGAAATGGAAGAACAGGTATTAGAAGAAATGTAAGCAGAAGAAGCGTAAGAAGGAGACGAAAATGAAGAACAACAACAAGTAGAAGTAGAAGAAGTGGAGAAAGTAGTGGAATGAAGGGAGATGAAGCAGAAGAAGCAGAAGAAGGAGACGAAATGAAGAAGAACAACAAGTAGAAGTAGAAGAAGTGATAAAAGGAGAGAATAAGAGGAATTGGAGGAAGTAGTGGAATGAAAGGAGATTTAAGAAGAAGAAGTCGAAGAAGGAGAACGGGAGGAGGGAGAAGAGGTGGCAGAAGGAGAAGAAGAGGAAGAAGAAGAAGTGGAAGAACGAGAAGAAAAGGAAGAAGTACAAGTGGAAGAAGGAGAAAAATAGAAAGAAGAAGAAGAAGTGGAAGAATGAGAAAAAGAGGAGGAAGAAGAAGCAATGGAAGGAAAGGGGAATGAAGAAGAACTGGAACAAGGAGGAGAAGAAGAAGGGGAGGAAGAAGAAGTAGTGTAGGCAGAAGAAGGGCAAGAAGGAGAGGAGAGGGAAGAAGAAGAACAACTGGATGTAGTAGAAGTGGAAGAAGGTGAACAAGAGGAAGAAGAAGTAGTTGAAGGAGTGGGGATGATGGAGAAGAAGTGTTAGAAGGAGAACAATACGTAGAAATGCAAGTGGAAGCAGAAGAAGGAGAAAAAGAGGGATATGACGAAGGAAAGGAAGAAGAAGAAGGAGAGTAACTAGAAGAAGTGGAAGAAGGAGAAGAAAAGGAAGAAGAAGAAGGTGGCGAAAGTGAAGAAGTTGAAGAAGGTGAACAAGAGGAGGAAGAAGAAGTGGTGGAAGGAGGTGAGATGAAGAAGAAGAATTGGAACAAGGATTAAAGGAGGAAAAGGAAGAAGGAGGGGAAGGGAAGGGAAGAAGAAGCAGAAGAAGTGGAAGCTGGAGGAGAAGAGGAAGAAGAAGAAGAAGTCTAAGCATAAGATTTGGGGGAAGGAGAAGAAGAGGAAGAGCAACAATGGGAAACAACAGAAGTGGGGGATGGAGAAAAACAGGAAGGAGAAGATGAAAAGTAAAGAAGAAGAAGAAGTTGTGGAAGGAGAAGAAATGGAAGAAGAGGAAGAAGAAGAAGTGTAACCAAAAGAAGCGGAAGATGGAGACGAAAATGAAGAAGAACAACAAGTAGAAGTAGAAGAAGTGGTAGAAGGAGAGAATAAGAGGAATAGGAGGAAGTAGTGGAATGAAAGGAGATGAAGACGAAGAAGTGGAAGAAGGAGAACGGGAGGAGTAAGAAGAGGTGGCAGAAGGAGAAGAAGAGGAAGAGGAAGAAGTGGAAGAACGAGAAGAAAAGGAAGAAGTGCAAGTGGAAGAAGGAGAACAATAGGAAGAAGAAGAAGAAGTGGAAGAATGAGAAAAAAAGGAGGAAGAAGAAGCAATGGAAGGAAAGGGGATGAAGAAGAAGTGGAACAAGGAGGAGAAGAAGAAGGGTAGGAAGAAGAAGTAGTGTAGGCAGAAGAAGGGCAAGAAGGAGAAGAGAGGGAAGAAGAAGAACAAGTGGATGTAGTAGAAGTAGAAGAAGGTGAACAAGAGGAAGAAGAAGCGGAAGAAGGAGAACAAGAGGTAGAAATACAAGTGGAAGCAGAAGAAGGAGAAAAGAGGGATATGACGAAGGAAAGGAAGAAGAACAAGATGTGGAAAGTGAAGAAGTTGAAGAAGGTGAACAACAGGAGGAAGAAGAAATAGTGGAAGGAGGTGAGGTGCAGAAGAAGAATTGGAACAAGGAGAAACGGAGGAAAAGGAAGAAGGAGGGGAAGGGAATGGAAGAAGAAGCAGAAGAAGTGGAATCTGGAGGAGAAGAGGAAGAAGAAGAAGAAGTGTAAGCGTAAGATTTGAGGGAAGGAGAAGAAGAGGAAGAGCAACAATGGGAAGCAACAGAAGTGGGGGATGGAGAAAAAGAGGAAGGAGAAGACGGAAATGTAAGAAGAAGAAGTTGTGGAAGGAGAAGAAATGGAAGAAGAGGAAGAAGAAGAAGTGTGAGCAGAAGAAGCGGAAGAAGGAGATGAAAATGAAGAAGAACAACAAGTAGAAGTAGAAGAAGTGGTAGAAGGAGAGAATAAGAGGAATAGGATAAAGTAGCGAAATGAAAGGAGATGAAGAAGAAGAAGTGGAAGAAGGAGAACCGGAGGAGGGAGAATAGGTGGCAGAAGGAGAAGAAGAGGAAGAAGAAGAAGTGGAAGAACGAGAAGAAAAGGAAGAAGTGCAAGTGGAAGAAGGAGAACAATAGAAAGAAGAAGAAGAAGTGGAAGAATGAGAAAAAGAGGAGGAAGAAGAAGCAATGGAAGGAAAGGCGATGAAGAAGAAGTGGAACAAGGAGGAGAAGAAGAAGGGGAGGAAGAAGAAGTAGTGTAGGCAGAAGAAGGGCAAGAAGGAGAAGAGTGGGAAGAAGAAGAACAAGTGGATGTTGTAGAAGTGGAAGAAGGTGAAGAAGAGGAAGAAGAAGTAGTAGTTGAAGGAGTGGGGATGAAGGACAAGAAGTGGAAGAAGGAGAACAAGAGGTAGAAATGCAAGTGGAAGCAATAGAAGGAGGAAAAGAGGGATATGATGAAGGAAAGGAAGAAGAGGAAGGAGATAAAGAGGAAGAAAAGAAAGGAAAGGAGAGGATGAAGAAGAAGTGGAAGAAAGAGAACAAGAGGAGGCAGGAGAAGTGGAGTAACTAGAAGAAGTGGAAGAAGGAGAATGAAAGGAAGAAGAAGAAGATGTGGAATGTGAAGAGGGTGAACAAGAGGAGGAAGAAGAAGTAGTGGAAGGAGGGGAGATGAAGAAGAAGAATTGGAACAAGGAGAAAAGGAGGCAAAGGAAGAAGGAGGGGAAGGGAAGGGAAGAAGAAGCAGAAGAAGTGGAATCTGGAGGAGAAAAGGAAGAAGAAGAAGAAGTGTAAGCATAAGATTTGGGGGAAGGAGAAGAAGAGGAAGGTCAACAATGGGAAGCAACAGAAGTGGGGGATGGAGAAAAAGAGGAAGGAGAAGACGGAAAGGAAAGAAGAAGAAGTTGTGGAAGGAGAATAAATGGAAGAAGAGGAAGAAGAAGAAGTGTAAGCAGAAGAAGCGGAAGAAGGAGACGAAAATGAAGAAGAACAACAAGTAGAAGTAGAAGAAGTGGTAGAATGAGAGAATAAGAGGAATAGGAGGAAGTAGTGGAATGAAAGGAGATGAAGAAGAACAAATGGAAGAAGGAGAACGGGAGGAGGGAGAAGAGGTGGCAGAAGGAGAAGAAGAGGAAGAAGAAGAAGTGGAAGAACGAGAAGAAAACGAAGAAGTGCAAGTGGAAGAAGGAGAACAATAAGAAGAAGTCGAAGAGTGAGAAAAAGAGGAGGAAGAGGAAGCAATGGAAGGAAAGGGGATGAAGAAGAAGTGGAATAAGGAGGAGAAGAAGAAGGGGAGGAAGAAGAAGTAGTGTAGGTAGAAGAAGGGCAAGAATGAGAACAGAAGGAAGAAGAAGAACAACTGGATGTAGTAGAAGTGGAAGATGGTGAACAAGAGGAAGAAGAAAAAGTAGTTGAAGGGGTGGAGATGAAGGAGAAGAAGTGGAAGAAGGAGAACAACAGGTAGAAATACAAGTGGAAGTAGAACAAGAAGAAAAAGAGGGATATGATGAAGGAAAGGAAGAAGAAGAAGAAGGAGATGAAGAGGTAGAAAAGAAAGGAATGGAGAGGATGAAGAAGAAGTGGAAGAAAGAGAACAAGAGGAGGCAGGAGAAGTGGAAGAAAGAGAAGAAGAGGAAGAAGAAGGAGAGTAAGTGGAAAAAGCAGAAGAAAAGGAAGAAGAAGAAGATGTGGAAAGAGAAGAAATGGAAGAAGAGGAAGAACAAGAAGTGTAAGCAGAAGAAGCGCAAGAAGGAGACGAAAATGAAGAAGAACAAGAAGTAGAAGTAGAAGTAGAAGAAGTGATAGAAGGGTTTAGGGTTTCCTCTTCTTCTCGTTCTTCAACTTCTTCTTTTCTTCTTCACCCCCTCTCATTCCTCCTATTCCTCTTGTTCACCTTCTACCACTTCTTCTGCTTCCACTTGTTGTTCTTCTTATTTTTCGTCTCCTTCTTCCACGTCTTTTGGTTACACTTCTTCATCTTCCTTTTCTTCTCCTTCTTCCAGTTCTTCTTCTTCCTCTTCTTCTCCTACTTCCACTTATTCTTCTTCGTCCCGTTCCCCCTCTTCCACTTCTTCTTCTTTATCCCCCCTTTTTTTCATTCTTCCACCTCTTCTTATTCCTTTTCTTCCACCTCTTTTGTTTCGTCTCCTTCTTCCACTTCTTCTGGTTCTTTTTCCCTTCCTTCCATTGCTTCTTCTTCTTCATCTTCTTCTCCTTCTTCCACTTCTTCTTCTTCATCCCCTCTTATTCCACTACTTCGTCCTATTCCTCTTGTTCTCCTTCTAACACTTCTTTTGCTTCCACTTGTTCTTCTTTTTCATCTCCTTCTTCGACTTCTTCTGCTTACATTTCTTCTTCTTCCATTTCTTCTTCTTCCACTTCTCCTTCATCCCACCTCCTTCTTATTCCTCCTCTTGTTCACCTTCTTCCACTTCTTCTCTTTCAAAATCTTCTTCTTCTTCCTTTTCTTCTCCTTCTTCCACTTCTTCTGCTTACTCTCCTTCTTCCTCTTCTTCTCTTTCTTCCACTTCTCCTGCCTCCTCTTGTTCTCTTTCTTCCACTTCTTCTTCATCCTCTCCTCTCCTTCTTTTTCTTCCTCTTCATCTCCTTCTTCTTCTTCCCTTTCCTTCATTTTATCCCTCTTTTTCTCCTTCTTCTGCTTACACTTGCATTTCTACCTGTTGTTCTCCTTCTTCCACTTCTTCTTCATCATCCCCACTCCTTCAACTACTTCTTCTTCTTCCTGTTGTTCACCTTCTTCTCCACTTCTGTTGCTTCTGCTTGTTCTTCTTCTTCTTTCTCTTCTCCTTCCTGCGCTTCTTCTGCCTACACTACCTGTTCTTACTCCCCTTCTTCTTCTCCTCCTTCTTCAACTTCTTCTTCCTCCTGCCTTGCCTTGCTTTCCTTTTTCCTACTCTTCTCCCTCTTCCACTACTTCTCCTTCCACTTCTTCTTTTTCCTCTTGTTCTCCTTCTTCTGCTTCTTATTCTTGATCCCCTTTCCTTCCACTGCTTCTTCTTCTTCCTCTTTTTCTCATTCTTCCACTTCTTCTTCTTCCTATTGTTCTCCTTCTTCCACTTCTTTTTCTTCTTCCTATTGTTCTCCTTCTTCCACTTGCACTTCTTCCTCCTCTTCTCGTTTCGCTACTTCTTCTTCTTCCTCTTCTTCTCCTTCTTTCACTTCTTCTTCTTCCTCTTCTTCTCCTTCTTCCACTCCTTCTTCTTCCTTCCCTTCTCCTTCTTGCACTTCTTCTGCCTACACTAGCTATTCTTCCTCCGCTTCTTCTTCTCCTCCTTCTACCATTTCTTCTTCTTTGTCCCTTGCCTTGTTTTCCTTCTTCTTACTCTTCTCCACGTTCCTCGACTTCTCCTTCCACTTCTTCTTCTTCCACTTTTTCTCCTTCTACCACTTCATCTTCTTCATCCCATTTCCTTCCACTGCTTCTTCTTCTTACTCTTTTTCTCATTCTTCTACTTCTTCTTCTTCTTCTTATAGCTCTCCTTCTTCCACTTCTACTTCTTATTCTTCTTCTCGTTTTTTCGCTTCTTCTTCCTGCTCTTCTCCTCCTTCTTCCACTTTTTCTTCCTCCTCCTGTTCTCCTTCTTCCACTTCTTCTTCTTCATCCCCTCTCATTTGACTACTTCCTCTTATTCCTCTTGTTCTCCTTCTACCATTTCTTCTACTTCCACTTGTTATTCTTCTTCTTTTTCATCTCGTTCTTCCACTTCTTCTTCCTCCTCTTCTTCCATTTCTTCTCCTTCCACTACTTCTTCTTCTTCTCTTTCCTTCTTCTCCTTCCTCTTTTTCTCTAACCCACACTTCTTCTGCTTCCAATTGTTGCTCTTCCTCTTCTTCTACTGCCCCCAAATCTTCTGGTTACATTTCTTCTTCTTCCTCCACTTCTCTTCCATATTCCACTTCTTCTGCTTCTTTTTCTCTTCCCCTCCTTCGTCTTCATCATCCCTACTTCTTCAACTACTTCTTGTTCTTCCTCTTGTTCACCTTGTTCCACTTGTTGTTCTTCTTCCTTTTTGCACTTCTTTTGCCTACGCTACATCTTCTTCCTACCCTTCTTCTTCTCCTCTTTCTTCCACTTCTTCTTCCTCCTCCCTTTCCTTGCCTTCCTTCTTCTTACTTTTCTCCTTCTTCCGCTACTTCTCCTTCCTCTTCTTCTTCTTCCGCAGGTTCTCCTTGTTCCACTTCTTCTTCTTCAGCCCCTTTCCTTCCACTACTTCTTCTTCCTATTGTTCTCCTTCTTCCACTTCCACTTCTTCTTCTTCCTCTTCTTCTCGTTCTTCCACTTCTTCCACTTATTCTTCCTACTCCCGTTCTCCTTCTTCCACTTATTCTTCCTCCTCCCATGCTCCTTCTTCCACTTCTTCTTCTTCATCCCCTCTCATTCCACTTCCTCCTATTCCTCTTGTTCTCCTTCTACCACTTCTTCTGCTTCTACTTGTTCTTCTTCCATTACTTCTCCTTCCACTACTTCTTCTTCTTCCGCTTCCTCTTTTTCTCCATCCCCTACTTCTTTTGCTTCTAATTGTTGCTCTTCCTCTTCTTCTCCTTCCCCCAAATCTTCTGCTTACACTTATTCTTCTTTTTCCTCTTCTCCTCCACATTCCCCTTTTTCTGCTTCTTCTTCCCTTCCCTTCCCCTACTTCTTCCTTTTCCTCCTTTTCCCCTTCTTCGAGTTCTTCTTCTTCATCCCACCTCCTTCCACTACTTCTTCTTCCGTCTCTTGTTCACCTTCTTCAACTTCTTCTCTTTCCACATCTTCTTCTTCTTCCATTTATTCTCCTTCTTCTAGTTGTTCTGTTTACTCTCCTTCTTCTTCCTTTTCTTCAATTTCTTTCACTTCTTCTGCCTCCTCTTGTTCTCCTTGTTCCACTTCTTTTGCCTCCTCTCCTTCTCTTTCTTCCACTTCTTCTTCATCCTCTCCTCTCCTTCTTTTTCTTCCTCTCCATCTCCTTCTTCTTTCCTTTCCTTCGTCGTCTCCCTCTTTTTCTCCTTCTTTTGCTTCCACTTGCATTTCTACCTCTTCTTCTCCTTCTTCCACTTCTTCTTCTTCCTCTTGTTCACCATCCTCCACTTCTGCTGCTTCCACCTGTTCTTCTTCCTTCCCTTCTCCTTCCTGCACTTCTTCTGCCTACACTACCTCTTCTTCCTCCCCTTCTTGTTCTCCTCCTTTTTCCACTTCTTCTTCCTCCTTTCTTACCTTGCTTTCCTTCTTCTTACTCTTCTCCCGCTTCTACTACGTATCCTTCGAGTTCTTCTTGCTCTTCTTCTCCCTCTTCCGCTTCTTCTTCATCATCCCTACTCCTTCAATTACATCTTCTTTTTCCTCTTGTTCACCTTCTTCCACTACTTCTTCTTCAACTTCTTCTTCTCCTTCTCCCACTTCTTCTTCTTCATCCCCTTTATTTCCACTACTTCTTCTTCTTCTTCTTCCTATACTTTTCCTTCTTCCACTTGCACTTGTTCCTCTTCTTCTCGTTCTTCCATTTCTTCTTCCTCCTCCCTTGCCTTGGTTTCCTTCTTCTTACTTTTTTCCCTGTCCTACTACTTCTCCTTCCACTTTTTCTTCTTCCTCTTCTTCTCCTTCTTCAACTTCTTCTTCCTCCTCCCTCTCTCCTTCTTCTTCTTCTTCTTCTTCATCCCTTCTCATTCCACTACTTCCTCCTATTCCTCTTGTTCTCCTTCTACCACTTGTTGTTCTTCTTCTTTTTCGTCTGCTTCTTCCATTTCTTTTGCTTACACTTCTTCTTCTTCCATTTCTTCTCCTTCCACTACTTCTTCTTCCTCTTCTTCTTCTTCCTCTTCTTCTCCTTCTTCCACTTCTTCTTCTTCATCCCCTTTCCTACCACTGCTTCTTCTTCTTCCCTTTTTTCTCATTCCTCCACTTCTTCTTCTTCTTCCTATTGTTCTCCTTCTTCCACTCACACTTCTTCCTCTTCTTCTCATTCTTCCACTTCTTCTTCCTCCCCCCGTTCTCCTTCTTCCACTTCTTCTTATTCATCCCCTCTCATTCCACTACTTCCTCCTATTCCTCTTGTTCTCTTTCTACCACTTCTTCTACTTCCGCTTGTTGTTCTTCTTCTTTTTTGTCTCATTATTCCACTTCTTCTGCTTACACTTCTTCTTCTTTGTCTTCTTCCAATTCTTCTCCTTCCACAACTTCATCTTCTTCCCTTTCCTTTGTCTCCTTCCTCTTTTTCTCCATCCCCCCACTTCTTTTGCTTACAATTTTTGCTCTTCCTCTTCTTCTCCTCCCCCCAAATCATCTGCTCACACTTCTTCTTCTTCTTCCTCTTCTCCTCCATATTCCTCTTTTTCTGCTTCTTCTTCCCTTCCCTTCTTCTCCTTCTTCCTTTTCCTACTTTTGTTCTTCTTCCAGTTCTTCTTCTTCATCCCACCTCCTTCCACTACTTCTTGTTCCTCCTCTTGTTCACCTTCTTCCTCTTCTTCTCTTTCCACATCTTCTTCTTCTTCCTTTTCTTCTCATTCCTCCACTTCTTCTGCTTAGTCTCCTTCTTCCTCTTCTTCTTTTTCTTCCACTTCTTCTTCCTCCTCACCTCCTCCCTTGCCTTGCTTTCCTTCTTCTTACTATTCTCCCTCTTCCACTACTTCTCCTTCCTCTTCTTCTCCATCTTCCACTTCTTCTTCTTCATCCCCTTTCCTTCCACTACTTCTTCTTCTACCCCTTTTTCTCATTCTTCCACTTCTTCTTCTTCCTATTGTTCTCCTTCTTCCACTTGCACTTCTTCCTCTTCTTCTTGATATGAATGCAAAAAATAATGACTTTTCGTGTTTTGTAACGTTTCATTAATTTAGGAATTAATGTAACATGCAATTAATCATATGTAATAATTGCGTGATAATGAAGTATTTAATTTTTCTTTTAGAAGTTATGATTTTGAACAACCACCTAGTTCTATAAATAGGGGTTGAATTGTACTTAAAGGACGACCATTGAATTAGTGAAATTATATTTGGGTTTTACCCTTTTGTGAGAGATGAATTTCTCTTTAGAACTTATCAAGGAATTTTTCTTTGTGGCGTTCTGCTAGACTTATCAAGGGTAAATCACCACCCTTGTGGCGTCATATGACTTATCTTCCATCCTTGGAAGTGGCGTCATCTATCTCTTCGTTAAACCATTTTCATCCTTTCCATTTTCTTGTTTACCCAATTCTCATTGTTTTGTTAACTTATTACCTTCCAACCTAGATAGATCCGCAAAATGAATCTAACCCCTTTGGATTTCTATCACTTCTCGTTCTTCCACTTCTTCTTCTTCCTCTTCTTCCATTTCTCCTTCCACTACTTCTTCTTCTTCCCTTTCCTTCTTCTCCTTCCTATTTTTCTCCCTGCCCGACTTCTTTTGCTTCCAATTGTTGCTCTTTCTCTTCTTCTCCTTCCCCCAAATCTTTTGCTTACACTTCTTCTTCCTCTTCTCCTCCATATTCCACTTCTTTTGCTTCTTCTTCCCTTCCCTTCCCCTCTGATAGAAATCCAGAGGGGTTGGATTCGTTTTGCGGATCTATCTAGGTTGGAAGGTAATAAGTGAACAAAACAATGAGAATTGGGTAAACAAGAAAATGGAAAGGATGAAAATGGCTTAATGAAGGGATAGATGCTTCCAAGGATGGAAGATAAGTTATATGACACCACAAGGGTAGTGATTTACCCTTGATAAGTCTAGCAGAACGCCACAAGGAAAAATTCCTTGATAAGTTCTAAAGAGAAATTCATCTCTCACAAAAGGGTAAAACCCAATTATAATTTCACTAATTCAATGGTTGTCTTTTGAGTACAATTCAGCCCCTATTTATAGAATTAGGTGGCTATTCAAAATCATAACTCCAAAAATAAAATTAAATACTCCATTATCATGCAATTATCACATATGATTAATTGCATGTTACATTAATTTCTAAATTAATGGAACATTACGAAAAATGAAAAGTCATTGTCTTCTGGATTCATATAATTCCCTCATTCTTCGAAAAGATTCATCCTCGAATCTATGACTTTATTTTCCTACAAATTTTATTCACTTATAATTTAAAATGAACAAAATCAACCTCCAGGATCAAATGCAACTTGTAAAAATTCATCCATAAAAGAAGTTTTCCTTTTTGGTTTGCAAACCCAAACATGGGAATCAAGAGGAATTCTTCTTTTAAAATAGACCTGTGCATTTTCTTCGTGAGTTTTAACTTCACTAATGTACTGTATGTACAATGACTCTATAAAAGTGATATCAACATTTTTCTTCCTCCCATCTGACAATTTGTGAGTTGTATTCTCATGATCCTGTGTATTCAAAATATCAATAGAAGAAGAAGAAAAATCATTAGTAGTATTAATTCTAACGTTCTTTTTCTCTCTTTCTCTTTCCTTTTCTATATCTTCCTCTTCACTCTTTTCTTTTTCTAATTTTCTCTTTTCTTCTCTCTCTTTTTCTATTTTCTCCTTCAACTTATGTTGATTATCACAAACTTGGCTTGGTGTCAAAATTCAAATTAAGTTTGCATCCTTCATGCACCAAAGAAACTGAAAGTCTTTCAGGATTTATCCTTTTGCCCTACAACCAAGGCCTCCCTAAAAGAAAATGACATGAGTCCATGGGAGCAACATCACATGTCACTTCTTCCACATATTTTCCAATAGTGAATCTAAACTTAGTTTGCTTAGGATGAAGACTCGTTGGTAAGTTAAGTTTATTCACCAATCTTTCGCTCACCATGTTGCTATAACTTTCTTCATCAAATGCAAATAAACACAAATGACTTCTATTAAACACCTTGTATAAAAAATACCCACCGTAATTCCAAACCTAGAGCCAAAGCTCTGATACCAACTAATAGAAATCCAGAGGGGTTGGATTTGTTTTGCAGATCTATCTAGGTTGGAAGGCAATAAGTTAAAAAAACAATGAGAATTGGGTAAACAAGAAAATGGAAAGGATGAAAATGGTTTAACGAAGGGATAAATGATGCCACTTCCAAGGATGGAAGATAAGTCATATGACGCCATTAGGGTGGTGATTTACCCTTGATAAGTCTAGTAGAACGCCACAAGGAAAAATTCCTTGATAAGTTCTAAAGAGAAATTCATCTCTCACTAAAACCCAAATATAATTTGACTAATTCAATGGTTGTCTTTTGAGTACAATTCAGCCCCTATTTATAGAATTAGGTGGCTATTCAAAATCATAACTCCAAAAATAAAATTAAATACTCCATTATCTAGCAATTATCACATATGATTAATTGCATGTTACATTAATTTCTAAATTAATGGAACATTACGAAAAATGAAAAGTCATTGTCTTCTGGATTCATATCACCCTCCTTCTTCCATTTCCTTCTTTTCGCCTTCTTCCAGTTCTTCTTCTTCATCCTACCTCCTTCAGCCACTTCTTCTTCCTCCTCTTGTTTACCTTCTTCCACTTCTTTTCTTTCCACATCTTCTTCTTCTTCCTTTTCTTCTGCTTTTTCCACTTACTCTCTTTCTTCTTCCTCTTCTTCTCTTTCTTCCACTTCTTCTGCCTCCTCTTGTTCTCTTTCTTCCACTTCTTCTTCAAGGTCTCCTCTCCTTTTTTTTCTTCCTCTTCATCTCCTTCTTCTTCTTCCCTTTCCTTTGTGTTCTCCCTCTTTTTCTCCTTCTTCGACCTCCACTTGCATTTCTACCTCTTGTTTTCCTTCTTCTACTTCTTCATCATCCCCACTTCTTCAACTACTTCTTTTTCTTCCTCTTGTTCACCTTCTTCCACTTCTGCTGCTTCCACTTGTTTTTCTTCTTCCTTCCGTTCTCCTTCTTGCACTTCTTCTGCCTACACTACGTCTTCTTCCTCCCTTTCTTCTTCTCCTCCTTCTTCCACTTCTTCTTCCTCCTCTCTTGCCTTGCTTTGTTTCTTCTTACTCTTCTCCTTGTTCAACTACTTCTCCTTCTATTTCTTGTTCTTCCTTTTCTTCTCCTTCTTCCACTTCATCTTCTTCATCCCCTTTCCTTCCACTACTCTTTCTTCTTCCTCTTTTTGTCATTCTTCTACTTCTTCTTCTTCCTACTATAGTTCTCCTTCTTCTACTTGCACTTCTTCTTCTTCTTCTTGTTCTTCCACTTCTTTTTCCTCCACTTCTTTTCCTTCTTCCGCTTCTTCTTCCTCCTCCTGTTCGCCTTCTTCCACTTTTTCTTCTTCATCCCCTCTCATTCGACTACTTCCTCCTATTCCTCTTGTTCTCCTTCTACCACTTCTTATGCTTCCACTTGTTCTTCTTCTTTTTCGTCTCCTTCTTCCACTTCTTCGGCTTACACTTCTTCTTCTTCCACTACTTCTTCTTCTTCCTTTTCCTTCTTCTCCTTCCTATTTTTCTCCCTGCCCCACTTCTTTTGCTTCCAATTGTTGCTCTTTCTCTTCTTCTCCTTCCCTCAAATCTTTTGTTTACACTTCTTCTTCTTCCTCTTCTCCTCCATATTCCACTTCTTCTGCTTCTTCTTCCCTTCCCTTCCCCTCTGATAGAAATCCGGAGGGGTTGGATTCATTTTGCGGATCTATCTAGGTTGGAAGGTAATAAGTGAACAAAACAATGAGAATTGGGTAAACAAGAAAACGGAAAGGATGAAAATGGTTTAATGAAGGGATACATGCTTCCAAGGATGAAAGATAAGTTATATGATGCCACAAGGGTAGTGATTTACCCTTGATAAGTCTAGCAGAACGCCACAAGGAAAAATTCCTTGATAAGTTTTAAAGAGAAATTCATCTCTCACAAAAGGGTAAAACCCAATTATAATTTCACTAATTCAATGGTTGTCTTTTGAGTACAATCCAGCCCCTATTTATAGAATTAGGTGACTATTCAAAATCATAACTCCAAAAATAAAATTAAATACTCCATTATCACGCAATTATCACATATGATTAATTGCATTTTACATTAATTTCTAAATTAATGGAACATCACGAAAAATGAAAAGTCATTGTCTTCTGGATTCATATCACCCTCCTTCTTCCATTTCCTTCTTTTCGCCTTCTTCCAATTCTTCTTCTTCATCCTACCTCCTTCAGCCACTTCTTCTTCCTCCTCTTGTTTACCTTCTTCCACTTCTTTTCTTTCCACATCTTCTTCTTCTTCCTTTTCTTCTGCTTCTTCCACTTACTCTCCTTCTTCTTCCTCTTCTTCTCTTTCTTCCACTTCTCCTGCCTCCTCTTGTTCTCTTTCTTCCACTTCTTTTTCAAGGTCTCCTCTCCTTTTCTTTCTTCCTCTTCATCTCCTTCTTCTTCTTCCCTTTCCTTTGTATTTTCCCTCTTTTTCTCCTTCTTCGACCTCCACTTGCATTTCTACCTCTTGTTTTCCTTCTTCTACTTCTTCATCATCCCCACTCCTTCAACTACTTCTTTTTCTTCCTCTTGTTCACCTTCTTCCACTTCGGCTGCTTCCACTTGTTCTTCTTCTTCCTTCCGTTTTCCTTATTGCACTTCTTCTGCCTACACTACCTCTTCTTCCTCCCTTTCTTCTTCTCCTCCTTCTTCCTCCTCTCTTGCCTTGCTTTCCTTCTTCTTACTCTTCTCCCTGTTCGGCTACTTCTCCTGCCATTTCTTGTTCTTCCTTTTCTTCTCCTTCTTCCACTTCATCTTCTTCATCCCCTTTCCTTCCACTACTCCTTCTTCTTCCTCTTTTTCTCATTCTTCTACTTCTTCTTCTTCCTCCTATAGTTCTCCTTCTTCTACTTGCACTTCTTCTTCTTCTTCTTGTTCTTCCACTTCTTCTTCCTCCTCTTCTTCTCCTTCTTCTGCTTCTTCTTCCTCCTCCCGTTCTCCTTCTTCCACTTTTTCTTCTTCGTCCCCTCTCATTCGACTACTTCCTCCTATTCCTCTTGTTCTCCTTCTACCACTTCTTATGCTTCCACTTGTTCTTCTTCTTTTTCGTCTCCTTCTTCCACTTCTTCTTCCTCCTTTTCTTCCATTTCTTCTCCTTCCACTACTTCTTCTTCCTTTTCCTTTTTCTCCTTCCTCTTTTTCTCCAACCCGTACTTCTTTTGCTTCCAATTGTTGCTCTTCCTCTTCTTCTCCTGGCCCCAAATCTTTTGCTTACATTTCTTCTTCTTCTTCCACTTTTCCTCCATATTACACTTCTTCTGCTTCCTTTTCCCTTCCCCTCCTTCGTCTTCATCATCCTCACTCCTTCAACTACTTCTTGTTCTTCCTCTTGTTCACCTTCTTCTACTTGTGTTGCTTCCACTTGTTCTTCTTCTTCCTTCTCTTCTCCTTCTTGCACTTCTTCTGTCTACACTACCTCTTCTTCCTCTCCTTCTTCTTCTCCTCCTTCTTCCACTTCTTCTTCCTCCTCCCATTCCTTGCCTTCCTTCTTCATACTCTTCTCCTTCTTCAGCTACTTCTCTTTCCCCTTCTTCTTCTTCCCCTTGTTCTCCTTGGTGCACTTCTTCTTCTTCAGCCCCTTTCCTTCCACTACTTCTTCTTCTTCCTATTGTTCTCCTTCTTCCACTTCCACTTCTTCCTCTACTTCTCGTTCTTCCACTTCTTCTTCTTCCTCTTTTTCTCGTTCTTCCATCTCTTCTTCTTCCTCTTCTTCTCTTTCTTCCACTCCTTCTTCTTCCTCTTCTTCTCCTTCTTCCACTTATTCTTCCTCCTCCCAGTCTCATTCTTCCTCTTATTCTTCCTCCTCCCAGTCACCTTTTTCCACTTATTCTTCCTGTTCCTCTTCTCCTTCTTCCACTTCTTCTTCTTCATCCCCTCTCATTCCAATACTTCCTCCTATTCCTCTCGTTCTCCTTCTACCACTTCCTCTGTTTCCACTTGTTCTTCCTCCTCTTTTTCTCATTCTTCCACTTCTTCTTCTTCTTCCTATTGTTCTCCTTCCTATTGTTCTCGTTCTTCCACTTCTTCTTCTTCCTCTTCTTCTCCTTCTGCCACCTTTTCTCCCTCCTCCCGTTCTCCTTCTTCCATTTCTTCTTCTTCATCTCCTTTCATTCCACTACTTCCTCCTATTCCTCTTATTCTCTCCTTCTACCACTTCTTCTACTTCTACTTGTTGTTCTTCTTCATTTTCGTCTCCTTCTTCCGCTTCTTCTGCTTACCTCTTATGCTTACACTTCTTCTTCTTCTTCCTCTTCTCCTCCAGATTCCACTTCTTCTGCTTCTTCTTCCCTTCCCTTCCCCTCCTTCTTCCTTTTCCTCCTTTTCTCCTTGTTCCAATTCTTCTTCTTCATCTCACCTCCTTCCATTACTTCTTCTTCCTCCTCTTGTTCACCTTCCTCAACTTCTTCACCTTCCATATCTTCTAATTATTCCTTTTCTTCTCCTTCTTCCACTTCTTCTAGTTACTCTCCTTCTTCTTCCTCTTGTTATCTTTCTTCCACTTCTCCTGCCTCCTCTTGTTCTCTTTCTTCCACTTCTTCTTCATCCTCTCCTTTCCTTTCTTTTCCTCCTCTTCATCTCGTTCTTCTTCTTCCTTTCCTTCGTCATATCCCTCTTTTTCTCCTTCTTCTGCATCCACTTGCATTTCTACCTCTTGTTCTCCTTCTTCCACTTCTTCTCCATCATCCCTACTCCTTCAACTACTTCTCCTTCTTCCGCTTCTTCTGCTTACACTTCTTCCTCTTCCTCTTCTTCCATTTCTTCTCCTTCCACAACTTCTTCTTCTTTCCTTTCTGTCTTCTCCTTCCTCTTTTTCTCCATCCCCCACTTCTGTTGCTTCCCATTGTTGCTCTTCCTCTTCTTCTCCTTCCCCCAAATCTTATGCTTACACTTCTTCTTCTTCTTCCTCTTCTCCTCCAGATTCCACTTCTTCTGCTTCTTCTTCGCTTCCCTTCCCCTCCTTCTTCCTTTTCCTCCTTTTCTCATTGTTCCAATTCTTCTTCTTCATCTCACTTCCTTCCACTACTGCATCTTCCTCCTCTTGTTCACCTTCTTCAACTTCTTCACTTTCCACATCTTCTTCTTCTTCCTTTTCTTCTCCTTCTTCCACTTCTTCTAGTTACTCTCCTTCTTCTTCCTCTTCTTATCTTTCTTCCACTTCTCCTGCCTCCTCTTGTTCTCTTTCTTCCACTTCTTCTTCATCCTCTCCTTTCCTTTCTTTTCTTCCTCTTCATCTCCTTCTTCTTCTTCCTTTCCTTCGTCATATCCCTCTTTTTCTCCTTCTTCTGCTTCCACTTGCATTTCTACCTCTTGTTCTCCTTCTTCCACTTCTTCTCCACCATCCCCACTCTTTCAACTACTTCTTCTTCTTCCTCTTGTTCACTTGCTTCCACTTCTACTACATCCACTTGTTCTTCTTCTTCCCTCTCTTCTCCTCCTTGCCCGTCTTCTGCCTACACTACTTCTTCTTCCTCCCCTTTTTCTTCTCCTCCTTGTTCCACTTCTTCTTCATCCCCTTTCCTTCCATTGCTTTTTCTTCCTCCTATTTTTCTCATTCTTCCACTTCTTCTTCTTCTTCCTATTGTTCTCCTTCTTCCACTTGCACTTCTTCCTTTTCTTCTAGTTCTTCCGCTTCTTCTTCTTCCTGTTCTTCTCCTTCTGCCACCTCTTCTCCCTCCTCCCATTCTCCTTCTTCCACTTCTTCTTCTTCATCTCCTTTCATTCCACTACTTACTCCTATCCCTCTTATTCTCTCCTTCTACCACTTCTTCTACTTCTACTTGTTGTTCTTCTTCATTTTCGTATCCTTCTTCCACTTCTTCTGCTTACACTTCTTCTTCTTCCTCTTCTTCCATTTCTTCTCCTTCCACAACTTCTTCTTCTTTCCTTTCCGTCCTGTCCTTCCTCTTTTTCTCCATCCCCGACTTCTGTTGCTTCCCATTGTTGCTCTTCCTCTTCTTCTCTTCCCCCAATTCTTGTGCTTACACTTGTTCTTCTTTTTCCTCTTCTCCTCCAGATTCCGCTTCTTCTGCTTCTTCTTCTTCTTCTTCCCTTCCCTTCCCCTCCTTCTTCGTTTTCCTCTTTTTCTCCTTATTCCAATTCTTCTTCTTCATCTCACCTCCTTCCACTACTTCTTCTGCGTCCTCTTGTTCACCTTCTTCACTTTCCACATCTTCTTCTTCTTCCTTTTCTTCTCCTTCTTCCACTTCTTCCAGTTACTCTCCTTCTTCTTCCTCTTCTTATCTTTCTTCCACTTCTTCTGCCTCCTCTCGCTCTCTTTCTTCCACTTCTTCTTCATCCTCTCCTTTCCTTTATTTTCTTCCTCTTCATCTCCTTCTTCATCTTCCTTTCCTTTATCATATCCCTCTTTTTCTCCTTCTTCTGCTTCCACTTGCATTTCTACCTCTTGTTCTCCTTCTTCCAATTCTTGTCCACCATCCCCACTCCTTCAACTACTTCTTCTTCTTCCTCTTGTTCACCTTCTTCCACTTCTATTACATCCACTTGTTCTTCTTCTTCCCTCTCTTCTCCTTCTTGCCCTTCTTTTCCCTACACTACTTTTTCTTCCTACCCTTCTTCTTCTCCTTCCACAACTTCTTCTTCTTTCCTTTCCGTCTTTTCCTTCCTCTTTTTCTCCGCCCCCCACTTCTGTTGCTTCTCCTCTTCTTATCCTTCCCCCAAATCTTACATTTACACTTCTTCCTCCTCTTGTTCACCTTCTTCAACTTCTTCACTTTCCACATCTTCTTCTTCTTCCTTTTCTTCTCCTTCTTCCACTTCTTCTAGTTACTCTCCTTCTTCTTCCTCTTCTTATCTTTCTTCCACTTCTCCTTACACTTCTTCCTTTCCTTTGTCATATCCCTCTTTTTCTCCTTCTTCTGCTTCCAGTTGCATTTCTACCTCTTGTTCTCCTTCTTCCACTTCTTCTCCATAATCCCCACTCCTTCAACTACTTCTTCTTCTTCCTCTTGTTCACCTTCTTCCACTTCTACTACATCCACTTGTTTTTCTTCTTCCCCCTCTTCTCCTTCTTGCCCTTCTTCTGTCTACACTACTTCTTCTTCCTCCCCTTCTTCTTCTCCTCCTCGTTCCACTTCTTCTTCATCCCCTTTCCTTGCATTGCTCCTTCTTCCTCCTCTTTTTCTCACTCTTCCACTTCTTCTTCTTCTTACTATTGTTCTCCTTCTTCCACTTGGATTACTTCTTCCTTTTCTTCTCGTTCATCCACTTCTTCTTCTTCCTCTTCTTCTCCTTCTGCCACGTCTTCTCCCTCCTCCCGTTCTCCTTCTTCAACTTCTTCTTCTTCATCTCCTTTCATTCCACTACTTCCTCCTATTGCTCTTATTCTCTCATTCCACCACTTCTTCTACTTCTACTTCTACTTGTTGTTCTTCTTCAATTTCGTCTCCTTCTTCTGCTTCTTCTGCTTACACTTCTTCTTCTTCCTCTTCTTCCATTTCTTCTCCTTCCACAACTTCTTATTCTTTCCTTTTCGTCTTCTCCTTCCTCTTTTTATCCATCCCCACTTCTGTTGCTCTTCCTCTTCTTCTCCTTCCCCCAAATCTTACGCTTACACTTCTTCTTCTTCTTCCTCTTCTCCTCCAGATTCCACTTCTTCTGCTTCTTCTTCCCTTCCCTTCCCCTCCTTCTTCCTTTTCCTCCTTTTCTCCTTGTTCCAATTCTTCTTCTTCATCTCACCTCCTTCCACTACTTCTTCTTCCACCTCTTGTTCACCTTCTTCCACTACTTCTTCTTCCTCCTCTTGTTCACCTTCTTCACTTTCCACAACTTCTTCTTCCTTTTCTTCTCCTTCTTCCACTTCTTCTAGTTACTCTCCTTCTTCTTCCTCTTCTTATCTTTCTTCCACTTCTCCTCCCTCCTCTTGTTCTCTTTCTTCCACTTCTTCTTCATCCTCTCCTTTCCTTTCTTTTCTTCCTCTTCATCTCCTTCTTCTTCTTCCTTTCTTTCGTCACATCCCTCTTTTTCTCCTTCTTCTGCTTCCACTTGCATTTCTACCTCTTGTTCTCCTTCTTCCACTTCTTCTCCATCGTCCCCACTCCTTCAACTACTTCTTCTTCTTCCTCTTGTTCACCTTCTTCCACTTCTACTACATCCACTTGTTCATCCTCTTCCCTCTCTTCTCCTTCTTGCCCTTCTTCTGCCTACACTACTTCTTCTTTCTCCCCTTCTTCTTCTTCAATCACCCCTTTCCTTCCATTGCTTCTTCTTCCTCCTCTTTTTCTCATTCTTCCACTTGTTCTTCTTCTTCCTATTGTTCTCCTTCTTCCACTTGCACTTCTTCCTTTTCTTCTCGTTCTTCCATTTCTTCTTCTACTTCTGCCACCTCTTCTTCCTCCTCTCGTACTCCTTCTTCCACTTCTTCTTCTTTATCTCCTTTCATTCCATTACTTCCTCCTATTCCTCTTATTCTCTCCTTCTACCACTACTTCTACTTCTACTTGTTGTTCTTCTTCATTTTCGTCTCCTTCTTCCGCTTCTTCTGCTTACACTTCTTCTTCTTCCTCTTCTTCCATTTCTTCTCCTTCCAAAACTTCTTCTTCTTTCCTTTCCCTCTTCTCCTTCCTTTTTTTCTCCATCCCCCACTTCTTTTGCTTCCCATTGTTGTTGTTCCTCTTCTTCTCCTTCCGCCAAATCTTATGCTTACACTTCTTCTTCTTCTTCCTCTTCTCCTCCAGATTCCACTTCTTCTACTTGTTCCAATTCTTCCTCTTCATCTCAACTCCTTGCACTACTTCTTCTTCCTCCTCTTGTTCACCTTCTTCACTTTCCACATCTTCTTCTTCTTCCATTTATTCGCCTTCTTCCACTTCTTCTAGTTACTCCAATTCTCCTGCCTC
Organism: Psophocarpus tetragonolobus; assembly: GCA_037954015.1. Taxonomy (NCBI): domain Eukaryota; kingdom Viridiplantae; phylum Streptophyta; class Magnoliopsida; order Fabales; family Fabaceae; genus Psophocarpus; species Psophocarpus tetragonolobus. Next base: position 28,868,181 of record CM075691.1, read on the forward strand.
CTCTTGTTCTCTTTCTTCCACTTCTTTTTCATCCTCTCCTTTCCTTTCCTTTCCTCCTCTTCATCTCCTTCTTCTTCTTCCTTTCCTTAGTCATATCCCTCTTTTTCTCCTTCCACTTGCATTTCCACCTCTTGTTCTCCTTCTTCCACTTCTTCTCTATCATCCCCACTCCTTCAACTACTTCTTCTTCTTCCTCCTGTTCACCTTCGTCCAATTATACTACATCCACTTGTTCTTCTTCTTCCCTCTCTTCTCCTTCTTGGCCTTCTTCTGCCTATACTACTTCTTCTTCCTCCCCTTCTTCTTCTCCTCCTTGCTCAACTTCTTCTTCATCCCCTTTCCTTCCATTGCTTCTTCTTCCACTTCTTGTTCTTCTTCCTATTGTTCTCCTTCTTCCACTTGCACTTCTTCCTTTTCTTCTCGTTCTTCCACTTCTTCTTCTTCCTCTTCTTCTCCTTCTGCCACCTCGTCTCCCTCCTCCCGTTCTCCTTCTTCCACTTCTTCTTCTTCAATCTGCTTTCATTCCACTACTTCCTCCTATTCCTCTTATTCTCTCCTTGTACCACTTCTTCTACTTCTACTTGTTGTTCTTCTTCATTTTCGTCTCCTTCTTCCGCTTCTTCTCCTTACACTTCTTCTTCTTCCTCTTCTTCGATTTCTTCTCCTTCCAGAACTTCTTCTTCTTCATTTCCGTCTTCTCCTTCCTCTTTTTCTCCATCCCCTACTTCTGTTGCTTCCCATTGATGTTCTTCCTCTTCTTCACCTTCTCTCAAATCTTATGGTTACACTTCTTCTTCTTCTTCCTCTTCTCCTTCAGATTCCACTTCCTCTGCATTTTCTTCCCTTCCCGTCCCCTCCTTCGTCCTTTTCCTCCTTTTCTTCCTGTTCCAATTCTTCTTCTTCATCTCACCTCCTTCCACTACTTCTTCTTCCACCACTTCTTCTTCCTCCTCTTGTTCACCTTCTTCGGTTTCCACATCTTCTTCTTCTTCCATTTCTTCTCCTTCTTCCACTTCTTCTACTTACTCTCCTTCTTCTTCCTCTTCTTATCTTTCTTCCACTTCTCCTGCCTCCTCTTGTTCTCTTTCTTCCACTTCTTCTTCATCCTCTCCTTTCCTTTCTTTTCTTCCTCTTCATCTCCTTCTTCTTCTTCCTTTCCTTTGTCATATCCCTCTTTTTCTCCTTCTTCTGCTTCCACTTGCATTTCTACCTCTTGTTCTCCTTCGTCCTCTTCTTCTCCATAATCCCCACTCCTTCAACTACTTCTTCTTCTTCCTCTTGTTCACCTTCTTCAACTTCTACTACATCCACTTGTTCTTCTTCTTCCCCCTCTTCTCCTTCTTGCCCTTCTTCTGCCTACACTACTTCTTCTTCCTCCCCTTCTTCTTCTCCTCATTGTTCCACTTCTTCTTCATCCCCTTTCCTTCCATTGCTTCTTCTTCCTCCTCTTTTTCTCACTCTTCCACTTCTTCTTCTTCTTACTATTGTTCTCCTTCTTCCACTTGGACTACTTCTTCCTTTTCTTCTCGTTCTTCCACTTCTTCTTCTTCCTCTTCTTCTCCTTCTGCCACCTCTTCTCCCTCCTCCCGTTCGCCTTTTTCCACTTCTTCTTCTTCATCTCCTTTCATTCCACTACTTCCTCCTATTCCTCTTATTCTCTCCTTCTACCACTTCTTCTACTTCTACTTGTTGTTCTTCTTCATTTTCGTCTCGTTCTTCCGCTTCTACTGCTTACACTTCTTCTTCTTCCTCTTCTTCCATTTCTTCTCCTTCCACAACTTCTTCTTTTTTCCTTTCCGTCTTCTCCTTCCTCTTTTTATCCATCCCCACTTCTGTTGCTTCCCATTGTTGCTCTTCCTCTTCTTCTCCTTCCCCCAAATCTTATGCTTACACTTATTCTTCTTCCTCTTCTCCTCCAGATTCCACTTCTTCTGCTTCTTCTTCCCTTCCCTTCCCCTCCTTCTTCCTTTTCCTCCTTTTCTCCTTGTTCCAATTCTTCTTCTTCATCTCACCTCCTTCCACTACTTCTTCTTCCTCCTCTTGTTGACTTTCTTCACTTTCCACATCTTCTTCTTCTTCCTTTTCTTCTCCTTCTTCCACCTCTTCTAGTTACTCTCCTTCTTCTTCCTCTTCTTATCTTTCTTCCACTTCTCCTGCATCCTCTTGTTCTCTTTCTTCCACTTCTTCTTCATCCTCTCCTTTCCTTTCTTTTCTTCCTCTTCATCTCCTTCTTCTTCTTCCTTTCCTTCGTCATATCCCTCTTTTTCTCCCTCTTCTGCTTCCACTTGCATTTCTAACTCTTGTTCTCCTTCTTCCATTTCTTCTCCATCATCCCCACTCCTTCAACTACTTCTTCTTCTTCCTCTTTTTCACATTCTTCCACTTCTACTACATCCAGTTGTTCTTCTTCTTCCCTCTCTTCTCCTTCTTGCCCTTCTTCTGCCTACACTACTTCTTCTTCCTCCCCTTCTTCTTCTGCTCCTGGTTCCACTTCTTCTTCATTCCCTTTCCTTCCATTGGTTCTTTTTCCTCCTCTTTTTCTCATTCTTCCACTTCTTCTTCTTGTTCCTATTGTTCTCCGTCTTCCACTTGCACTTCTTCCTTTTCTTCACGTTCTTCCACTTCTTCTTCTTCCTCTTCTTCTCCTTCTGCCACCTCTTCTCCCTCCTCCCGTTCTCCTTCTTCCACTTCTTCTTCTTCATCTCCTTTCATTCCACTACTTCCTCCTATTCCTCTTATTCTCTCCTTCTACCACTTCTTCTACTTCTACTTGTTGTTCTTCTTCATTTTCGTCTCCTTCTTCCGCTTTTTCTGCATACAGTTCTTCTTCTTCCTCTTCTTCCATTTCTTCTCCTTCCACAACTTCTTCTTCTTTCCTTCCCGTCTTCTCCTTCCTCTTTTTCTCCATCCCCCACTTCTGTTGCTTCCCATTGTTGCTCTTCCTCTTCTTCTCCTTCCCTCTTACACTTCTTCTTTTTCTTCCTCTTCTCCTCCAGATTCCACTTCTTCTGCTTCTTCTTCCCTTTCCTTCCCTTCCCCTCCTTCTTCCTTTTCCTCCTTTTCTCGTTGTTCCAATTCTTCTTCTTCATCTCACCTCCTTCCACTACTTCTTCTTCCTCCTCTTGTTGACCTTCTTCACTTTCCACATCTTCTTCTTCTTCCTTTTCTTCTCCTTCTTCCACCTCTTCTAGTTACTCTCCGTCTTCTTCCTCTTCCTATCTTTCTTCCACTTCTCCTGCCTCCTCTTGTTCTCTTTCTTGTACTTCTTCTTCAGCCACTCCTTTCCTTTCTTTTCTTCCACTTCATCTCCTTCTTCTTCTTCCTTTCCTTCGTCATATCCCTCTTTTTCTCCTTCTGTTTCCAGTTGCATTTCTACCTCTTGTTCTCCTTCTTCCACTTCTTCTCCATCATCCCCACTCCTTCAACTACTTCTTCTTCTTCCTCTTGTTCACCTTCTTCCACTTCTACTACATCCACTTGTTCTTCTTCTTCCCTCTCTTCTCCTTCTTGCCCTTCTTCTACCTACACTACTTCTTCTTCCTCCCCTTCTTCTTCTCCTCCTTGTTCCACTTCTTCTTCATCCCCTTTCCTTCCATTGCTTCTTCTTCGTCCTCTTTTTCTCATTCTTCCACTTCTTCTTCTTCTTCCTATTGTTCTCCTTCTTCCACTTCTTCTTCTTCCTCTTCTTCTCCTTCTGCCACCTATTCTCCCTCTTCCCATTCTCCTTCTTCCACGTCTTCCTCTTCTCCTCCAGATTCGACTTCTTCTGCTTCTTCTTCCCTTCCCTTCGCCTCGTTCTTCCTTTTCCTCCTTTTCTCCTTGTTCCAATTCTTCTTCTTCACCTCACCTCATTCGACTACTTCTTCTTCCTCCTCTTGTTCACATTCTTCACTTTCCACATCTTTTTCTTCTTCCTTTTCTTCTCCTTCTTCCACTTCTTCTAGTTACTCTCTTTCTTCTTCCTTTTCTTATCTTTCTTCCACTTCTCCTGCCTCCTCTTGTTCTCTTTCTTCCACTTCTTCTTCATCCTTTCCATTCCTTTCTTTCCTACCTCTTCATCTCCTTCTTCTTCTTCCTTTCCTTATCATATCCCTCTTTTTCTCCTTGTTCTACTTCCACTTGCATTTCTACCTCTTGTTCCCCTTCTTCCACTTCTTCTCCATCATCTCCACCCCTTCAACTACTTCTTCTTCTTCCTCTTGTTCACCATCTTCCACTTCTACTACATCCAGTTGTTCAACTACTTCTTCTTCCTCCCCTTCTTCTTCTCCTCCTTATTCCACTTCTTCTTCATCCCCTTTCCTTCCATTGTTTCCTCTTCCTCCTCTTTTTCTCATTCTTCCACTTCTTCTTCTTCTTTCTGTTGTTCTGCTTCTTCCACTTGCACTTCTTCCTTTTCTTCTCGTTCTTCCACTTCTTCTTCTTCCTCTTCTTCTCCTTCTGCCACCTCTTCTCCCTCCTCCGGTTCTCCTTCTTCCACTTCTTCTTCTTCATCTCCTTTCATTCCACTACTTCCTCCTATTCCTCTTATTCTCTCCTTCTACCACTTCTTCTACTTCTACTTGTTGTTCTTCTTCTTTTTCATCTCCTTCGTCCGCTTCTTCTGCATACACTTCTTCTTCTTCCTCTTCTTCCATTTCTTCTCCTTCCACAACTTCTTCTTCTTTCCTTTCTGTCTTCTCCTTCCTCTTTTTCTCCATCCCCCACTTCTGTTGCTTCCCATTGTTGCTCTTCCTTTTCTTGTCCTTCCCTCTTACACTTCTTCTTTTTCTTCCTCTTCTCCTCCAGATTCCACTTCTTCTGCTTCTTCTTCCCTTTCCTTCCCTTCCCCTCCTTCTTCCTTTTCCTCCTTTTCTCGTTGTTCCAATTCTTCTTCTTCATCTCACCTTCTTCCACTACTTCTTCTTCCCCCTCTTGTTCACCTTCTTCACTTTCCACATCTTCTTCTTCTTCCTTTTCTTCTCCTTCTTCCACTTCTTCTAGTTACTCTCCTTCTTCTTCCTCTTCTTATCTTTCTTCTACTTCTCCTCCCTCCTCTTGTTCTCTTTCTTCCACTTCTTCTTCATCCTCTCCTTTCCTCTCTCTTCTTCCTCTTCATCTCCTTCTTCTTCTTCCTTTCTTTCGTCATATCCCTCTTTTTCTCCTTCTTCTGCTTCCACTTGCATTTCTACCTCTTGTTCTCCTTCTTCCACTTCTTCTCCATCATCCCCACTCCTTCAACTACTTCATCTTCTTCCTCTTGTTCACCTTCTTCCACTTCTACTACATCCACTTGTTCTTCTTCTTCCCTCTCTTCCCCTTCTTGCCCTTCTTCTGCCTACACTACTTCTTCTTCCTCCCCTTCTTCTTCTCCTCCTTGTTCCACTTCTTCTTCATCCCCTTTCCTTGCATTGCTTCTTCTTCCTCCTCTTTTTCTCATTCTTCTACTTCTTCTTCTTTTCCTATTATTGTCCTTCTTCCACTTGTACTACTTCTTCCTTTTCTTCTCGTTCTTCCACTTCTTCTTCTTCCTCTTCTTCTCCTTCTGCCACCTTTTCTCCCTCCTCCCGTTCTCCTTCTTCCACTTTTTCTTCTTCAATCTCCTTTCATTCCGCTACTTCCTCCTATTCCTCTTATTCTCTCCTTCTACCACTTCTTCTACTTCTACTTGTTGTTCTTCTTCATTTTTGTCTCCTTCTTCCGCTTCTTCTACTTACACTTCTTCTTCTTCCTCTTCTTCAATTTCTTCTCATTCCACAACTTCTTCTTCTTTCCTTTCCGTCTTATCCTTCCTCTTTTTCTCCATCCCACACTTCTGTTGCTTCCCATTGTTGCTCTTCCTCTTCTTCTCCTTCCCCCAAATCTTATGCTTACACTTCTTCTTCTTCTTCCTCTTCTCCTCCAGATTCCACTTCTTCTGCTTCTTCTACCCTTCCCTTCCCCTCCTTCTTCCTTTTCCTCCTTTTCTCCTTGCTCCAATTCTTCTTCTTCATCTCACCTCCTTCCACTACTTCTTCTTCCACTTCTTCTAGTTACTCTCCTTCTTCTTCCTCTTCTTATCTTTCTTCCACTTCTCCTGCCTCCTCTTTTTCTCATTCTTCCACTTCTTCTTCTTCTTCTTCCTATTGCTCTCCTTCTTCCACATGCACTTCTTCCTTTTCTTCTTGTTCTTCCACTTCTTCTTCTTCCTCTTCTTCTCCTTCTGCCACCGCTTCTGCCTCCTCCGGTTCTCCTTCTTCCACTTCTTCTTCTTCATCTCCTTTCATTCCGCTACTCTCTCCTATTCCTCTTATTCTCTCCTTCTACCACTTCTTCTACTTCTACTTGTTGTTCTTCTTCCCTTCCCCTCCTTCTTCCTTTTCCTCCTTTTCTCCTTGTTCCAATTCTTCTTCTTCATCTCACATCCTTCCACTACTTCCTCTTCTTCCTCTTGTTCACCTTCTTCACTTTCCGCATCTTCTTCTTCTTCTTCCTTTTCTTCTCCTTCTTCTTCCTCTTTTTATCTGTCTTCCACTTCTCCTGCCTCCTCTTGTTCTCTTTCTTCCACTTCTTCTTCATCCTCTCCTTTCCTTTCCTTTCTTCCTCTTCATCTCCTTCTTCTTCTTCCTTTTCTTCGTCATATCCCTCTTTTTCTCCTTCTTCTGCTTCCACTTGCATTTCTACCTCTTGTTCTCCTTCTTCCACTTCTTCTCCATCATCCCCACTCCTTCAACTACTTCTTCTTCTTCCTCTTTTTCACCTTCTTCCACTTCTACTACATCCACTTGTTCTTCTTCTTCCCCCTCTTTTTCTCATTCTTCCACTTCTCTTACTTGCTATTGTTCTCCTTCTTCCACTTGTACTTCTTCCTTTTCTTCTCCTTCTTCCACTTCTTCTAGTTACTCTCCTTCTTCCACTTCTTCTAGTTACTCTCCTTCTTCTTCCTCTTCTTATCTTTCTTCCACTTCTCCTTACACTTCTTCTTCTTCCTCTTCTTGCATTTCTTCTCCTTCCACAACTTCTTCTTCTTTCCTTTCCGTCTTCTCCTTCCTCTTTTTCTACATTCCACACTTCTGTTTCGTCCCATTATTGCTCTTCCTCTTCTTCTCCTTCCCCCAAATCTTATGCTTACACTTCTTTTTCTTCCTCCTCTTGTTCACCTTCTTCAACTTCTTCACTTTCGACATCTTCTTCTTCTTCCCTTTCTTCTCCTTCTTCCACTTCTTCTATTTATTCTGCTTCTTCTTCCTCTTCTTATCTTTCTTCCACCTCTCCTGCCTCCTCTTGTTCTCTTTCTTCCACTTCTTCTTCATCCTCTCCTTTCCTTTCTTTTCTTCCTCTTCATCTCCTTCTTCTTTTTCCTTTCCTTCGTCATATCCCTCTTTTTCTCCTTCTTCTGCTTCTTCTTCTTCTTCCTATTATTCTCCTTCTTCCACTTGCACTTCTTCCTTTTCTTCTCGTTCTTCCACTTCTTCTTCTTCCGCTTCTTCTGCTTGTGCCACCACCATATCTCCCTCCTCCCGTTCTCCTTCTTCCACTTCTTCTTCTTCATTTCCTTTCATTCCACTACTTCCTCCTATTCCTCTTATTCTCTCCTTCTACCACTTCTTCTACTTCTACTTGTTGTTCTTCTTCATTTTTGTCTCCTTCTTCCGCTTCTTCTGCTTACACTTCTTCTTCTTCCTCTTCTTCCATTTCTTCTCCTTCCACAACTTCTTCTTCTTTCCTTTCTGTCTTATCCTTCCTCTTGTTCTCCATCCCACACTTCTGTGGCTTCCCATTGTTGCTCTTCCTCTTTTTCTACTGCCCCCATATCTTATGCTTACACTTCTTCTTCTTCTTTTTCTCCTCCAGATTCCACTTCTTCTGCTTCTTCTTCCCTTCCCTTACCCTCCTTCTTCCTTTTCCTCCTTTTCTCCTTGTTCCAATTCTTCTCCTTCATTTAACCTCTTCCACTACTTCTTCTTCCTGCTCTTGTTCACCTTCTTCACTTTCCACATCTTCTTCTTCTTCTTCCTTTTCTTCTCCTTCTTCCACTTCTTCTAGTTAGTCTCCTTCTTCTTCCTCTTCTTATCGTTCTTCCACTTCTCCTGCCTCCTCTTGTTCTCTTTCTTCCACTTCTTCTAGTTACTGAACTTCTTTTTCCTCTTCTTATCATTCTTCCACTTCTCCTGCCTCCTCTTGTTCTCTTTCTTCCACTTATTCTTCATCCTCTCCTTTCCGTTCCTTTCTTCCTCTTCATCTCCTTCTTCTTCTTCCTTTCCTTCGTCATATCCCTCTTTTTCTGCTTCTTCTGCTTCCACTTGCATTTCTACCTCTTCTTCTCCTGCCTCCACTTCTTCTCCATCCCCACTCCTTCAGCTATTTCTTCTTCTTCCTCTTGTTCACCTTCTTCCACTTCTACTACATCCACTTGTTCTTCTTCTTCCCTCTCTTCTCCTTCTTGCCCTTCTTCTGCCTACACTACTTCTTCTTCCTCCCCTTCTTCTTGTCCTCCTTGTTCCACTTCTTCTTCATCCCGTTTCCTTCAATTGCTTCTTCTTCCTCCTCTTTTTCTCATTCTTCCACTTCTTCTTGTTCTTCCTATTGTTCTCCTTCTTGCACTTGCACTTCTTCCTTTTCTTCTCGTTCTTCCACTTCTTCTTCTTCCTCTTCTTCTCCTTCTGCCACCTGTTCTCCCTCCTGCCGTTCTCCTTCTTCCACTTCTTCTTCTTCAATCTCCTTTCATTCCACTACTTCCTCCTATTCCACTTATTCTCTCCTTCTACCACTTCTTCTACTTCTACTTGTTGTTCTTTTCATTTTCGTCTCCTTCTTCTGCTTCTTCTGCTTACACTTCTTCTTCCTCTTCTTCCATTTCTTCTCCTTCGACAACTTCTTCTTCTTTCCTTTCCGTCTTCTCCTTCCTCTTTTTTCTCCATCCCACACTTCTGTTGCTTCCCATTATTGCTCTTCTTCTTCTTCTCCTTCGCCCAAATCTTATGCTTACACTTGTTCTTCTTCTTCCTTTTCTCCTCCAGATTCCACTTCTTCTGCTTCTTCTTCCCTTTCCTTCCCCTCCTTCTTTCTTTTCCTCCTTTTTTCCTTGTTCCAATTCTTCTTCATCTCACCTCCTTCCACTACTTCTTCTTCCTCCTCTTGTTCACCTTCTTCAGTTTCCACATCTTCTTCTTCTTCCTTTTCTTCTCCTTCTTCAACTTCTTCTAGTTACTCTCCTTCTTCTTCCTCTTCTTATCTTTTTTCCACTTCTCCTGCTTCCTCTTGTTCTCTCTCTTCCACATCTTCTTCATCCTCTCCTTTCCTTTCTTTTCTTCCTCTTCATCTCCTTCTTCTTCTTCCTTTCCTTCGTCATATCCCTCTTTTTCTCCTTCTTCTGCTTCCACTTGCATTTCTACCTCTTGTTCTCCTTCTTCCACTTCTTCTCCATCAACCCCACTCCTTCAACTACTTCTTCTGCTTCCTCTTTTTCTCCATCCCCTACTTTTGTTGCTTCCGATTGTTGCTCTTCCTCTTCTTCTCCTTCCCCCAAATCTTATGCTTACACTTGTTCTTCTTCTTCCTCTTCTCCTCCAGCTTCCAGTTCTTCCGCTTCTCCTGCCTCCTCTTGTTCTCTTTCTTCCACTTCTTCTTCATCCTCTCCTTTCCTTTTTTTTTCTTCCTCTTCATCTCCTTCTTCTTCTTCCTTTCCTTCATCATATCCCTCTTTTTCTGCTTCCACTTGCATTTCTACCTCTTCCTCCCCTTCTTCTTCTCCTCCTTGTTCCATTACTTCTTCATCCTCTTTCCTTCCATTGCTTCTTCTTCCTCCTTTTTTTCTCATTCTTCCACTTCTTCTTCTTCTTCCTTTTGTTCTCCTTCTTCCACTTGCACTACTTCCTCTTCTTCTCCTTTTGCCACCTCTTCTCCCTCCTCCCGTTCTCCTTCTTCCACTTCTTTTTCTTCATCTCCTTTCATTCCACTTCTTCTACTTCTACTTGTTGTTCTTCTTCATTTTCGTCTCGTTCTTTCGCTTCTTCTGCTTACACTTCTTCTTCTTCCTCTTCTTCCATTTCTTCTCCTTCCACAACTTCTTCTTCTTTCCTTTTCGTCTTCTCCTTCCTCTATTCATCCATCCCCACTTCTGTTGCTTCCCATTGTTGCTCTTCCTCTTCTTCTCCTTCCCCCAAATCTTTTGCTTAGGCTTCTTCTTCTTCTTCCTCTTCTCCTCCAGATTCCACTTCTTCTGCTTCTTCTTCCCTTCCCTTCCCTTCCCATCCTTCTTCCTTTTCCTCCCTTTGTCCTTGTTCCAATTCTTCTTCTTCATGTCACCTCCTTCCACTACTTCTTCTTCCTCCTCTTGTTCACCTTCTTCACTTTCCATATCTTCTTCTTCTTCCTTTTCTTCCCCTTCTTCCACTTCTTCTAAGTAGTCTCCTTCTTCTTCCTATTCTTATCTTTCTTCCACTTCTCCTGCCTCCTATTGTTCTCTTTCTTCCACTTCTTCTTCATCCTCTCCTTTCTTTTCTTTTCTTCCTCTTCATCTCCTTCTTCTTCTTCCTTTCCTTCGTCAAATCCCTCTTTTTCTCCTTCTTTTGGTTCCACTTGCATTTCTACCTCTTGTTCTCCTTCTTCCACTTCTTCTCCATCATCCTACTCCTTCAACTACTTCTTCTTCTTCCTCTTGTTCACCTTCTTCCACCTCTACTACATCCACTTGTTCTTCCTCTTCCCTCTCTTCTCCTTCTTGCCCTTCTTCTGCCCACACTACTTCTTCTTCCTCCCCTTCTTCTTCTTCATCTCACCTCTTTCCACTACTTCTTCTTCCTCATCTCGTTCACGTTCTTCAACTTCTTCACGTTCCACATCTTCTTCTTCTTCCTTTTCTTCTCCTTCTTCCACTTCTTCTAGTTACTCTCCTTCTTCTTCCTCTTCTTATCTTTCTTCCACTTCTCCTGCCTCCTCTTGTTCTCTTTCTTCCACTTATTCTTCATCCTCTCCTTTCCGTTTCTTTCTTCCTCTTCATCTCCTTCTTCTTCTTCCTTTCCTTCGTCATATCCCTCTTTTTCTGCTTCTTCTGGTTCCACTTGCATTTCTACCTCTTCTTCTCCTGCCTCCACTTCTTCTCCATCCCCACTCCTTCAGCTATTTCTTCTTCTTCCTCTTGCTCACCTTCTTCCACTTCTACTACATCCACTTGTTCTTCTTCTTTCCTCTCTTCTCCTTCTTGCCCTTCTTCTGCCTACACTACTTCTTCTTCCTCCCCTTCTTCTTCTCCTCCTCGTTCTACTTCTTCTTCATCCCTTTTCCTTCTATTGCTTCTTCTTCCTCCTCTTTATCTCATTCTTCCACTTCTTCTTCTTCTTCCTATTGTTCTCCTTCTTCCACTTGCACTTCTTCCTTTTCTTCTCGTTCTTCCACTTCTTCTTCTTCCTCTTCTTCTCCTTCTGCCACCTCCTCTCCCTCCTCCCGTTCTCCTTCTTCCAATTCTTCTTCTTCATCGCCTTTCATCCTACTACTTCCTCCTATTCCTCTTATTCTCTCCTTCTACCACTTCTTCTACTTCTGCTTCTTGTTCTTCTTCATTTTCGTCTCCTGCTTCCGCTTCTTCTACTTACACTTCCTCTTCTTCCATTTCTTCCCTTTCCACAATTTATTCTTCTTTCCTTTCCGTCTTCTCCTTCCTCTTTTTCTCGATCCCGCAATTATGTTGCTTCCCATTGTTGCTCTTCCTGTTCTTCTCCTTCCCCCAAATCTTATGCTTACACTTCTTTTTCTTCTTCCTCTTCTGCTCCAGATTCCACTTCTTCTGCTTCGTCTTCCCGTCCCTTCCCCTCCTTATTCCTTTTCCTCCTTTTCTCCTTGTTGCAAATCTTCTTCTTCATCTCACCTCCTTCCACTACTTCTTCTGCCTCCTCTCGTTCACCTTCTTCACTTTGCACATCTTCTTGTTCTTCCTTTTCTTCTCCTTCTTCCACTTCTTCTAGTTACTCCCCTTCTTCTTCCTCTTCTTATCTTTCTTCCACTTCTTCTAGTTACTCTCATTCTTCTTCCTCTTCTTCCATTTCTTCTACTTCCACAACTTCTTCTTTTTTCCTTTCCGTCTTCTCCTTCCTCTTTTTCTCCACGCCCTACTTCTGTTGCTTCCCATTGTTGCTCTTCCTCTTCTTCTGCTTCCCCCAAATCTTATTCTTACACTTCTTCTTCTTTCTCTTCTCCTCCAACTTCCACTTCTTCTGCTTCTTCTTCCCTTCCCTTCCCCTCCTTCTTCATTTTCCTCCTTTTCTCCTTGTTCCAATTCTTCTTCTTCATCTCACCTCCTTCCACTACTTCTTCTTCCTCCTCCTGTTCACCTTCTTCAACTTCTTAACTTTCCACATCTTCTTCTTCTTCCTTTTCTTCTCCTTCTTCCACCTCTTCATCCTCTCCTTTCCTTTCCTTTCTTCCTCTTCATCTCCTTCTTCTTCTTCCTTTCCTTCGTCATATCCCTTTTTTTCTCCGTCTTCTGCTTCCACTTGCATTTCTACCTCTTGTTTTCCTTCTTCCACTTCTTCTCCATCATCCCCACTCCTTCAACTACTTCTACTTCTTCCTCTTTGTTCACCTTCTTCCACTTCTACCACATCCACATGTTCTTCTTCTTCCCTCTGTTCTCGTTCTTGACCTTCTTCTGCCTACACTACTTCTTCTTCCTCCCCTTCTTCTTCTCCTCCTTGTTCCACTTCTTCTTCATCCCCTTTCCTTCCATTGCTTCTTCTTCCTCCTCTTTTTCTCATTCTTCCACTTCTTCTTGTTCTTCCTATTGTTCTCCTTCTTCCACTTGCACTTCTTCCTTTTCTTCTCGTTCTTCCACTTCTTCTTCTTCCTCTTCTTCTCCTTCTGCCACTTCTTCTCCCTCTTGCCGTTCTCCTTCTTCCACTTCTTCTTCTTCAATCTCCTTTCATTCCACTACTTCCTCCTATTCCACTTATTCTCTCCTTCTACCACTTCTTCTACTTCTACTTGTTGTTCTCTTCATTTTCGTCTCCTTCTTCCGCTTCTTCTGCTTACACTTCTTCTTCCTCTTCTTCCATTTCTTCTCCTTCGACAACTTCTTCTTCTTTCCTTTCCGTCTTCTCCTTCCCCTTTTTCTCCATCCCACACTTCTATTGCTTCCCATTGTTGCTCTTCCTCTTCTTCTCCTTCCCCCAAATCTTTTGCTTACGCTTCTTCTTCTTCTTCCTCTTCTCCTCCAGATTCCACTTCTTCTGCTTCTTCTTCCCTTCCCTTCCCCTCCTTCTTCCTTTTCCTCCTTTTCTCCTTGTTCCAATTCTTCTTCTTCATCTCTCCTCCTTCCACTACTTCTTCTTCCTCCTCTTGTTCACCTTCTTCACTTTATACACCTTCTTCTTCTTCCTTTTCTTCTCCTTCTTCCACTTCTTCTAGTTACTCTCCTTCTTCTTCCTCATCTTATCTTTCTTCCACTTCTCCTGCCTCCTCTTGTTCTCTTTCTTCCACTGCTTCTTTATCCTCTCCTTTCCTTTGTTTTCTTCCTCTTCATCTCCTTCTTCTTCTTCCTTTCCTTCGTCATATCCCTCTTTTTCTCCTTCTTCTACTTCCACTTGCATTTCTACTTCTTGTTCTCCTTCTTCAACTTCTTCTCTATCATCCCCACTCCTTCAACTACTTCTTCTTCTTCCTCTTGTTCACCTTCTTCCACTACTACTACATCCACTTGTTCTTCTTCTTCCCTCTCTTCTCCTTCTTGCCCTTCTTCTGCCTACACTACTTCTTCTTCCTCCCGTTCTTCTTCTTTTCCTTGTTCCACTTCTTCTTCATCCCCTTTCCTTCCATTGCTTCTTCTTCCTCCTCTTTTTGTCATTCTTCCAGTTCTTCTTCTTCTTCCTATAGTTCTCCTTCTTCCACTTGGACTACTTCTTCCTTTTCTTCTCGTTCTTCCACTTCTTCTTCTCTCTCTTCTGCTCCTTCTACCGCCTCTTCTCCCTCCTCCCATTCTCCTTCTTCCACTTCTTCTTCTTTATCTCCTTTCATTCTACTACTTCCTCCTATTCCTCTTATTCTCTCCTTCCACCACTTCTTCTACTTCTACTTGTTGTTCTTCTTAATTTTCGTCTCCTTTTTCCGCTTCTTATACTTACACTTCTTCTTCTTCCTTGATGAGGACATGCAGCTTGAAGGACTTGGAGGACCTATCACAAGGGCAAGGACAAGAAGAGCTAAGGAAGCTATTCAACAAATATTGACAGCCCTTTTGCAAAAAGAGCCAAACATTGAAGAAATTAAGTTTAAAATTGTTAATTGTCTCAGGACTAAAGAGAGCAATACTTGACCTTAATGGAAGAGAAGTTTGGAATAAATTAAACTCATTTTCTTGGAGTTTACTTAGTTAATGGTGGGCAACCAGAATTGTCTAATTAAAGTTGCAGCCACCTAGGTTAGCAATTCTAATTAGTATACGTGTTTAATTTACTTTGGCAGTTACACTTTGTTATTAAGCTGCCCATTATTAGTTTTTATTATTTTGTAACTTCACCTGAATCTAGAAAGCCACTAAACCTACACAAGCTGAGTTTATTAGGCATATAAATTTGGGCAAGACTGAGATGTAATGCAGAATATTTTTGGAAATAAAAAAAACTAGTTGAGGTTTTCTCTCCTTCGGGTTCTTGACAATCCAAAATCTTTTGAGATTATTCAAAGGTAATTCACCCCTTTGTGTGTGCAATCTCGTAGACATATCTTCCATCCTTGGAAGTGTGGAGTCTATCAATTCCAATTCCATTTTCTGTCTTTTCCATTCATACTTAATTCTGTCCAGCAAACTCTATGATCAATTGCATAGGAAAGTCCTACACTATTCAAAAACTCGTTTACTCGTTCAATTTCAATAACCTTTAATTTCCATTCTATGTCTAAGAGTTTGACAGTAATTCTAATCAATTTATTTTTGGCAATTGTTTGCATTCCACGTTGATTAATTTTGTTAACGCGGCCAGCTAAATTCCTAGGGTTCTTTCAGAATCCTAAACTGACAGTGGATTCATATCATTCCTCTTCTTCCATTTCTTCTCCTTCCACAATGATGAGGACATGCAGCTTGAAGGACTTGGAGGACCTATCATAAGGGACTGAAGAGAGCAATACTTGACCTTAATGGAAGAGAAGTTTGGAATAAATTAACCTCATTTTCTTGGAGTTTACTTAGTTAATGGTGGGCAACCAGAATTGTCTAATTAAAGTTGCAGCCACCTAGGTTATCAATTCTAATTAGTATACGTGTTTAATTTACTTTGGCAGTTACAATTTGTTATTAAGCTAGAAGAAGATGAAGAGCAACAATGGGAAGCAACAGAAGTGGGGGATGGAGAAAAATAGGAAGGAGAAGACGGAAAAGAAAGAAGAAGAAGTTGTGGAAGGAGAAGAAATGGAAGAAGAGGAAGAAGAAGAAGTGTAAGCAGAAGAAGCGCAAGAAGGAGACGAAAATGAAGAAGAACAACAAGTAGAAGTAGAAGAAGTGGTAGAAGTAGTGGAATGAAAGGAGCTGAAGAAGAAGTGGAAGAAGGGGAACGGGAGGAGGGAGAAGCGGTGGCAGAAGGAGAAGAAGAGGAAGAAGAAGAACTGGAAGAACGAGAAGAAAAGGAAGAAGTGCAAGTGGAAGAAGGAGAACAATAGGAAGAAGAAGAAGAAGTGGAAGAATGAGAAAAAGAGGAGGAAAAAGAAGCAATGGAAGGAAAGGGGATGAAGAAGAGGTGGAACAAGGAGGAGAAGAAGAAGGGGAGGAAGAAGAAGTAGTGTAGGCAGAAGAAGGGCAAGAAGGAGACGAGAGGGAAGAAGAACAACAAGTGGATGTAGTAAAAGTGGAAGAAGGTGAACAAGGGCAAGAAGAAGAAATAGTTGAAGTAGTGAGGATGATGGAGAAGAAGTGGAGGAAGGAGAAGAAGAGGTAGAAATGCAAGTGGAAGCAGAAGAAGGAGAAAAAGAGGGATATGACGAAGGAAAGGAAGAAGAAGAAGGAGATGAAGAGGAAGAAAAGAAAGGAAAGGAGAGGATGAAGAATAAGTGGAAGAAAGAGAACAAGAGGAGGCAGGAGAAGTGAAAGAATGATAAGAAGAGGAAAAAGAAGTTCAGTAACTAGAAGAAGTGGAAGAAGGAGAAGAAAAGGAAGAAGAAGAAGATGTGGAAAGTGAAGAAGTTGAAGAAGGTGAACAAGAGGAGGAAGAAGAAATAGTGGAAGGAGGTGAGATGAAGAAGAAGAATTGGAACAAGGAGAAACGGAGGAATGGGAAGAAGGAGGCGAAGGGAAGGGAAGAAGAAGCAGAAGAAGTGGAATCTGGAGGAGAAGAGGAAGAACAACAAGACATGTAAGCATAAGATTTGGGGAAGGAGAAGAAGAGGAAAAGAAACAATGGGAAGCAACAGAAGTGGGGCATGGAGAAAAAGAGGAAGGAGAAGACGGAAAGGAAAGAAGAAGAAGTAGTAGAAGGAGAAGAAATGAAACAAGAGGAAGAAGAAGAAGTGTAAGTAGAAGAAGCGGAAGAAGGAGACGAAAATGAAGAAGAACAACAAGTAGAAGTAGAAGAAGTGGAGGAAGTAGTAGAATGAAAGGAGATGAAGAAGAAGAAGTGGAAGAAGGAGAACGGGAGGAGGGAGAAGAGGTGGCAGAAGGAGAAGAAGAGGAAGAAGAAGAAGTGGAAGAAGGAGAAGAAAAGGAAGTAGTGGAAGTGGAAGAAGGAGAACAAAAGGAAGAAGAAAAAGAAGTGGAAGAATGAGAAAAAAAGGAGGAAGAAGAAGAAATGGAAGGAAAGAGGATGAAGAAGTAGTGGAACAAGGAGGAGAAGATGAAGGGGAGGAAGAAGAAGTAGGCAGAAGAAGGGCAAGAAGGAGAAGAGAGGGAAGACGATGAACAAATGGATGTAGTAGAAGTGGAAGAAGGTGAACAAGAGGAAGAAGAAGAAGTAGTTGAAGGAGTGGGGATGATGGAGAAGAAGTGGAAGAAGGAGAACAAAAGGTAGAAATGCAAGTGGAAGCAGAAGAAGGAGAAAAATAAGGATATGATGAAGGAAAGGAAAAAGAAGAAAGAGATGAAGAGGAAGAAAAAAAAGGAAAGGAGTGGATGAAGAAGAAGTGGAAGAAAGAGAACAAGAGGAGGCAGGAGAAGCGAAAGATAGACAAGAAGAGGAAGAAGAAGGAGAGTAACTAGAAGAGGTGGAAGAAGGAGAAGAAAAGGAAGTAGAAGAAGATGTGGAAAGTGAAGAAGGTGATCAAGAAGAGGAAGAAGAAGTAGTGGAAGCAGGTGAGATGAAGAAGAAGAATTGGAACAAGGAGAAAAGGAAGAAAAGGAAGAAGTAGGGAAAGGGAAGAGAAGAAGAAGCAGAAGAACTGGAAGTTGGAGCAGAAGAGGAAGAAGAAGAAGAAGTGTAAGCATAAGATTTGGGGGAAGGAGAAGAAGAGGAAGAGCAACAATGGGAAGCAACAAAAGTGGGGGATGGAGGAAAAGAGGAGGGAGAAGACGGAAAGGAAAGAAGAAGAAGTTGTGGAAGGAGAAAAAATGGAAAAAGAGGAAGAAGAAGAAGTGTAAGCAGAAGAAGCGGAAGAAGGAGACGAAAATGAAGAAGAACAACAAGTAGAAGTAGAAGAAGTGGTAGAAGGAGAGAATAAGAGGAATAGGAGGAAGTAGTGGAATAAAAGGAGATGAAGAAAAAGAAGTTGATGAAGGAGAATGGGAGCAGGAGAAGAGGTGGCAGAAGGAGAAGAAGAGGAAGAAGAAGAAGTGGAAGATTGAGAAAAAGAGGAGGAAGAAGAAGCAATCGAAGGAAAGGGGGTGAAGAAGGAGTGGAAGAAAGAGAACAAGAGGAGGCAGGAGAAGTAGAAGAAAGATAAGAACAGGAAGAAGAAGGAGGGTAACTTGAAGAAGTGGAAGAAGGAGAAGAAAAGGAAGAAGAAAAAAAGTGAAGAAGTTGAAGAAGGTGAACAAGAGGAGGAAGAAGAAGTAGTGGTAGGAGGTGAGATGAAGAAGAAGAATTGGAACAAGGAGAAAAGGAGGAAAAGGAAAAAGGAGGGAAAGGGAAGGGAAGAAGAAGCATAAGAAGTGGAACCTGGAGGAGAAGAGGAAGAAGAAGAAGAAGTGTAAGTATAAGATTTGGGGGAAGGAGAAGAAGAGGAAGAGCAACAATGGGAAGCAACAGAAGTGGGGTATGGAGAAAAAGAGGAAAGAGAAAACGGAAAGGTAAGAAGAATATGTTGTGGAAGGAGAAGAAATGGAAGAATTAGAAAAAAATGAGGAGGAGACGAAAATGAAGAAGAAGAACAAGTAGAAGTACAAGAAGTGGTAGAAGGAGAGAATAAGAGGAATAGGAGGAAGTAGTGGAATAAAAGGATATGAAGAAGAAGAAGTGGAAGAAGCAGAACGGGAGGAGGAGAAGAGGTGGCAGAAGGAGAAGAAAAGGAAGAAGAAGAAGAAGTGGAAGAATGAGAAAAAGAGGAGGAAGAAGAAGCAATGGAAGGAAAGGGGATGAAGAAGAAGTGGAACAAGGAGGAGAAGAAGAAGGGGAGGAAGAAGAAGTAGTGTAGGCAGAAGAAGGGAAGGGAAGGAGAAGACGGAAAGGAAAAAGGAAGAAGTTGTGGAAGGAGAAGAAATGGAAGAAGAGGAAGAAAAAGAAGTGTAACCGGAAGAAGCGGAAGAAGGAGACGAAAATGAAGAAGAACAACAAGTAGAAGTAGAAGAAGTGGTAGAAGGAGAAGAAGAGGAAGAAGACGAACAATAGGAAGAAGAAGAAGAAGTGGAAGAATGAGAAAAAGAGGAGGAAGAAGAAGCAATGGATGGAAAGGGGATGAAGAAGAAGTGGAATAAGGAGGCGAAGAAGAACGGGAGGAAGAAGAAGTAGTGTAGGCAGAAGAATGGCAAGAAGGAGAAGAGAGGGAAGAAGAAGAACAAGTGGATGTAGTAGAAGTGGAAGAAGGTGAACAAGAGAAAGAAGAAGAACTAGTTGAAGGAGTGGGGATGATGGAGAAGAAGTGGAAGAAGGAAAACAAGAGGTAGAAATGAGAGTGGAAGTGGAAGAAGGAGAAAATGAGGGATATGACAAAGGAAAGGAAAAAGAAGAAGGAGATGAAGAGGAAGAAAAGAAAGGAAAGGAGAGGATGAAGAATAAGTGGAAGGAAGAGAACAAGAGGAGGCAGGAGAAGTGGAAGAAAGATTAGAAGAGGAAAAAGAAGTTCAGTAACTAGAAGAAGTGGAAGAAGGAGAAGGAAAGGAAGAAGAAGAAGATATGGAAAGTTAAGAAGTTGAAGAAGGTGAACAAGAGGAGGAAGAAGAAATAGTGGAAGGAGGTGAGATGAAGAAGAAGAATTGGAACAAGGAGAAACGATGGAAAAGGAAGAAGGAGGGGAAGGGAAGGGAAGAAGAAGCAGAAGAAGTGGAGTCTGGAGGAGAAAAGGAAGAAGAAGAAGAAGTGTAAGCATAAGATTTGGGGGAAGGAGAAGAAGAGGAGGAGCAACAATGGGAAGAACCAGAAGTGGGGGATGGAGAAAAAGAGGAAGGAGAAGACGGAAAGGAAAGAAAAAGAAGTTGTGCAAAGAGAAGAAATGGAAGAACAAGAAGTGTATGCAAAAGAAGCGGAAGATGGAGACCAAAATGAAGAAGAACAACAAGTAGAAGTAGAAGAAATGGTAGAAGCAGAGCATAAGAGGAATAGGAGGAAGTAGTGAAATGAAAGGAGATGAAGACGAAGAAGTGGAAGAAGGAAAACGGGAGGACGAAGAAGGGCTTGCAGAAAGAGAAGAAGAGGAAGAAGAAGAAGTGGAAGAACGAGATGAAAAGGAAGAAGTGCAACTGGAAGAAGGAGAACAATAGGAAGAAGAAGAAGAAGTGGAAGAATGAGAAAAAGAGGAGGAAGAAGAAGCAATGGAAGGAAAGGGGATGAAGAAGAAGTGGAACGAGGAGGAGAAGAAGAAGGGGAAGAAGAAGAAGTAGTGTAGGTAGAAGAAGGGCAAGAAGGAGAAGAGAAGGAAGAAGAAGAACAAGTGGATGTAATAGAAGTGGAAGAAGGTGAACAAGAGGAAGAAGAAGAAATAGTTGAAGGAGTGGGGATGATGGAGAAGAAGTGGAAGAAGGAGAAAAAGATGAAGAGGAAGAAAAGAATGGAAAGGAGAGGATGAAGAAGAAGTGGAAGAAAGAGAACAAAAGGAGGCAGGAGAAGTGGAAGAAAGATAAGAAGAGGAAGAAGAAGGAGAGTAACTAGAAGAAGTGGAAGAAGGAGAAGAAAAGGAAGACGAAGAAGATGTGGAAAGAGAAGAAGGTCAACAAAAGGAGGAAGAAGAAGTAGTGGAAGGAGGTGAGATAAAGAAGAAGAATTGGAGCAAGGAGAAAAGGGGGAAAAGGAAGAAGGAGGGGAAGGGAAGGGAAGAAGAAGCAGAAGAAGTGGAATCTGGAGGAGAAGAGGAAGAAGAAGAAGAAGTGTAAGCATAAGATTTTGGGGAAGGAGAAGAAGAGGAAGAGCAACAATGGGAAGCAACAGAAGTGGGGGATGAAGAAAAAAGAGGAAGGAGAAGACGGAAAGGAAAGAAAAAAGAAGTTGTGGAAGGAGAAGAAATGGAAGAAGAGGAACAAGAAGTGTAAACAGAAGAAGTGGAAGAAGGAGACGAAAATGAAGAACAACAACAAGTAGAAGTAGAAGAAGTTGTAGAAGGAGAGAATAAGAGGAATGGTAGGAAGTAGTGGAATGAAAGGAGATTGAAGAAGAAGAAGTGGAAGAAGGAGAACGGGAGGAGGGAGAAGAGGTGGCAGAAGGAGAAGAAGAGGAAGAAGAAGAAGTGGAAGAACGAGAAGAAAAGGAAGAAGTGCAAGTGGAAGAAGGAGAACAATAGGAAAGAGAAGAAGAAGTGGAAGAATGACAAAAAGAGGAGGAAGAAGAAGTCATGGAATGAAAGGGGACGAAGAAGTGGAACCAGGAGGAGAAGAAGAAGGGGAGGAAGAAGAAGTGGAAGAAAGAGAACAAGAGGAGGCAGGAGAAGTGGAAGAAAGATAACAAGAGGAAGAAGAAGGAGAGTAACTAGAAGAAGTGGAAGAAGGAGAAGAAAAGGAAGAAGAAGAAGATGTGGAAAGTGAAGAAGGTCAACAAGAGGAGGAAGAAGAAGTAGTGGAAGGAGGTGAGATAAAGAAGAAGAATTGGAGCAAGGAGAAAAGGGGGAAAAGGAAGAAGGAGGGGAAGGGAAGGGAAGAAGAAGCAGAACAAGTGGAATCTGGAGGAGAAGAGGAAGAAGAAGAAGAAGTGTAAGCATAAGATTTTGGGGAAGGAGAAGAAGAGGAAGAGCAACAATGGAAGCAACAGAAGTGGGGGATGAAGAAAAAGAGGAAGGAGAAGATGGAAAGGAAAGAAAAAGAAGTTGTGGAAGGAGAAGAAATGGAAGAAGAGGAACAAGAAGTGTAAGCAGAAGAAGTGGAAGAAGGAGACGAAAATGAAGAAGAACAACAAGTAGAAGTAGAAGAAGTGGTAGAAGGAGAGCATAAGAGGAATAGGAGGAAGTAGTGGAATGAAAGGAGATGAAGACGAAGAAGTGGAAGAAGGAAAACGGGAGGAAGAAGGGGTTGCAGAAAGAGAAGAAGAGGAAGAAGAAGAAGTGGAAGAACGAGAAGAAAAGGAAGAAGTGCAACTGGAAGAAGGAGAACAATAGGAAGAAGAAGAAGAAGTGGAAGAATGAGAAAAAGAGGAGGAAGAAGAAGCAATGGAAGGAAAGGGGATGAAGAAGAAGTGGAACAAGGAGGAGAAGAAGAAGGGTAGGAAGAAGAAGTAGTGTAGGCAGAAGAAGGGCAAGAAGGAGAAGAGTGGGAAGAAGAAGAACAAGTGGATGTAGTAGAAGTAGAAGAAGGTGAACAAGAGGAAGAAGAAGCGGAAGAAGGAGAACAAGAGGTAGAAATGCAAGGGGAAGCAGAAGAAGGAGAAAAAGAGGGATATGGCGAAGGAAAGGAAGAAGAAGAAGATGTGGAAAGTGAAGAAGTTGAAGAAGGTGAACAACAGGAGGGAGAAGAAATAGTGGAAGGAGGTGAGATGCAGAAGAAGAATTTGAACAAGGAGAAACGGAGGAAAAGGAAGAAGGAGGGGAAGGGAAAGGAAGAAGAAGCAGAAGAAGTGGAATCTGGAGGAGAAGAGGAAGAAGAAGAGACGTGTAAACATAAGATTTGGGGGAAGGAGAATAAGAGGAAGAGCAACAATGCGAAGCAACAAAAGTGGGGGATGGAAAAAAAGAGGAAGGTGAAGACGGAAAGGAAGGAAGAAGAAGTTGTGGAAGGAGAAGAAATGGAAGAAGAGGAAGAAGAAGAAGTGTAAGGCGAAGAAGCGGAAGAAGGAGATGAAATGGAAGAAAAGAAAGCAAAAGGAGAGGATGAAGAAGAAGTGGAACAAAGAGAACAAGAGGAGGCAGGAGAAGTGGAAGAAAGATAAGAAGAGGAAGAAGAAGGAGAGTAACTAGAAGAAGTGGAAGAAGGAGAAGAAAAGGAAGAAGAAGAAGATGTGGAAAGTGAAGAAGTTGAAGAAGGTGAACAAGAGGAGGAAGAAGAAGTAGTGGAAAGAGGCGAGATGAAGAAGAAAAATTAGAACAAGGAGAGAAGGAGGAAAAGGAAGAAGGAGGGGAAGGGAAGGGAAGAAGAAGCAGAAGAAGTGGTATCTGGAGGAAAAGAGGAAGAAGAAGAAGAAGTGTAAGCATAAGATTTGGGGGAAGGAGAAGAAGAGGAAGAGCAACAATGGGAAGCAATAGAAGTGGGGGATGGAGAAAAAGAGGAAGGAGAAGACGGAAAGGAAAGAAGAAGTTGTGGAAGGAGAAGAAGTGTAAGCAGAAGAAGCGGAAGAAGGACACGAAAATGAAGAAGAATAACAAGTAGAAGTAGAAGAAGTGGTAGAAGTAGAGAATAAGAGGAATAGGAGAAAGTAGTGGAATGAAAGCAGATGAAGAAGAAGAAGTGGAAGAAGAAGAACGGGAGGAGGGAGATGAGGTGGCAGAAGGAGAAGAAGTGGAAGGACGAGAAGAAAAGTGATATGAATCCACTGTCAGTTTAGGATTCTGAAAGGACCCTAGGAATTTAGCTTGCTGCGTTAACAAAATTAATCAACGTGGAATGCAAACAATTGCAAAAAAATAAACTAAATAGAATTACTATAAAACTTTTAGACACATAATGGAAATTAAAAGTTATTGAAATTCAACGATTAAACGAGTTTCGATGTGTAGGACTTTCCTGTCATAGAGTTTAATGGGCAGAATCGAGTATGAATGGAAAAGACAGAAAATGGAATTGGAATTGATAGACTCCACACTTCCAAGGATGGAAGATATGTCTACGAGATTGCACACACAAAGGGGTGAATTACCTTTGATAAATCTCAAAAAGATTTTGGATTGCCAAGAACCCAAAGGAGAGAAAACTCAACTAGTTTTTTTTATTTCCAAAATATTCTGCCTTACATCTCAGTCTTGCCCAAATTTATATGCCTAATAAACTCAGCTTGTGTAGGTTTAGTGGCTTTCTAGATTCAGGTGAAGTTACAAAATAATAAAAACTAATAATGGGCAGCTTAATAACAAAGTGTAACTGCCAAAGTAAATTAAACACGTATACTAATTAGAATTGATAACCTAGGTGGCTGCAACATTAATTAGACAATTCTGGTTGTCCACCATTAACTAAGTAAACTCCAAGAAAATGAGTTTAATTTATTCCAAACTTCTCTTCCATTAAGGTCAAGTATTGCTCTCTTCAGTCCCTTGTGATAGGTCCTCCAAGTCCTTCAAGCTGCATGTCCTCATCACTCCCCCCCCTCTTGAAGAGGATTTGTCCCCAAATCAATAGCATCTTCATCTGGGAATTGGATGTCTATATTTGATGGTGATGTTGTTTATGGCTCTACAATCAGAACACATCCTCCATGAGCCATCCTTCTTGGGTACTAGAATCACAGGTACAGCACATGGACTCATGCTGTCTCTTACCCACCCTTTGCTCATGAGCTCAGTAACTTGCCTTTCGATCTCTTTGGTCTCCTGTAGGTTGCTCCTATAAGCTGGACGATTGGGCAAAGAAGCTCCTGGAATGAGATCAATGTGATGCTCAATTCCCCTCACAGGTGGCAAGCCATCAGGTACATTTGCTGGAAACACATCCTCAAAATCCTGCAAAAGAGACTCAATACAAGAAGGCAATTCAAACTTGTCAAACTGGTTAGCATACAAAATTTGATTTTGACAAAGCAATAAGTAGAGGGGCTGTCTTGCGCAAAGCACCCTCCTTACCTCCCTTTCTCTTGCTAAACACAGCTGCTTGCCCTCAAGCGTTTCACTCTTATTCTTTTCTCTATTTTTTCTTTCAGGTGTTTCACTCTTTTTCCTCTCAAGTGTTTCACTCTTTCTCTCATTTGCTAATTTTTCTCTCATTTTTAATTGATCCTCACATACCTCTTTAGGAGACAAAGGCTTGAGAACCCTAAACCCTAAACCCTAAACCCTAAACCCTAAACCCTAAACCCTAAACATAAAGGAAATTTTATTAGTGAAACCATCATGAATGGCTTTGGTATCATACTGCCACGACCTCCCTAAAAGAATATGGCTAGCCTCCATGGGAACCACATCACATAAAACCTTATCTTGATACTTCCCAATGGAGAAAGGAACCTCTGCTTGCTGTTTCACTTTAACTTCTTCTCCTTCACTAAGCCATTGGAGTTTATATGGTCTAGGATGCAGTGTAGTGTCCATGTTCATCTTTGACACTAATCTTGAACTCACCACATTGGTACAACTCCCTCCATCAATAATTACCAAACAAACATTACCATTGACTGAACATCTTGTGTGAAAGATGTTCTCCCTTTGAGATGCATCTTCGGCCTTGACTTGACTTCCCAACAGTCTCCTAATCATGTACAACTCTCCTTCATTAGCCGCCAATTCTCCATCATTCTCCTCTTCTTCTCCACCACTAGCTTCTAATTGGCTTGTGTATTCCCCATTATCTTTGAGAAGAACAATCTTCTTTGTGGGACACTCATAGGCATAATGACCCATGCCCAAGCACTTGAAACACTTCACTTCTCTAGTCTTTTTAGGTGGATTATCATCTTTCTTTTGAAGGGCTTTTCCATGGCTAGAAGGTGTTGTATTACTAGATGATGCAGATCCTTCTTTCCTCCTATCCTTCCAATTGGAATTATTAAAATTGGTAGAACTCCTTCTTGTTGCACTTTTTCTTTTAAACTGTTGTTCTACCTGAATGGCCTTATGCAACAGATCCTCCATTTCTACAAATTCCTGCAACTCAACAACATCTCTAATATCATGATTTAAACCACTAAGGAAGCGAGCCATAGTTACCTCAGGATGTTCTTCAATTTTTG
This sequence comes from Psophocarpus tetragonolobus, assembly GCA_037954015.1. NCBI lineage: Eukaryota > Viridiplantae > Streptophyta > Magnoliopsida > Fabales > Fabaceae > Psophocarpus > Psophocarpus tetragonolobus. The sequence continues at coordinate 28,893,500 of CM075691.1, forward strand.
CTTGGATGATAAGCACCTCCATCTCCTTATAGTACTCCTCCACTCCCTTGCTTCCTTGAGACAATTTTTGAAGTTTCAATTTTAAGTCTCTATGGAAGCTAGAAGGTACATACCGCTTCCTCATGAGCCTCTTCATTTCAGTCCAAGTGTCCACCATAGGCTCTTCATCTCTAATCCTCTCCCTTTGCAACTTGTTCCACCAAATCAAAGCATAATCTGAAAATTCAGTAGCTGCAAGTCTCACCTTTTGCTCCTCATTATAATTGTTGCAAGAGAAAACATGCTCAATTTTTAACTCCCACTCCAAGTATGCCTCAGGATCACTCCTACCCTTGAAAGGAGGCACATTCAACTTCACTCCTTCTATTCTTCCTTCATTTCTATTTGGCCTTCCTCCTCCTCCTGCTGGTGGGGTTCTATTCTCCAACTGATCCAACCTCTCATGGAACTCATCTTGTTGTTGCTTCATCAATCTCTCTAAATGTTGAGATAGTGCAACAATTTGAAGCTGAAGATCATTGTTATTATTTCTTTCCGCCATGATAAACAAACAGGTCAAATGTCTCAAGAAAAAGTATGTATGTGGTGTTTGAAAATGTTCTCACCCACTCAAGTGTTTGCGCTAAAAAATATTGGCTTTTACTATAATGAAACTCTCTTGCCTTTTTCCTCTCTATTCCTCCTTAAGTTCTTAACAGACCAAAAAGATAATAAATTCAAAGACAACACCAACCTGTGTGCAGCCCAAATAACTCAAGAAAAGCTAACAACAATGACTCAAATGAAACACAAAGAAGGCCACAAACAAATAGGACAACAACCAGAATTTTGACACCAACAAAGGGTTGAAATTTTGGCTTAAAGTGAAGCCAATAGGTGCAGCAAAATTCAGGGAATGATGCGCAACACAGGTGCAGCAAAACAGAATGGAAATTGAACAATTTGCAACCAAGAAGTACAGCCAAAATTCAGAATTGTATACTAACAAGGTGCAGTATTTTCTTCCTCAATTCAAACACAATATTACCTTAAGAATGAGCTTAAAATTATTCTAATAACATGAACCATTCAGCCCAATTTTTTTTATTTTTTTTTAACTCAATTTTTTGCATGCTTTCTTTCACTTCTTTTTTTTTTTTAAATTCAGAATTGTTTTAAGGACCTAACTTTTGCAATGGTTCAGTCAAAGAAATAACAATAAGGTAATATTATGATATGATGAAAATTAAGGACAGAAATTACCCAGAACAGCAGCCTTGCAATTCCTAGAAACCGAAGCTCTGATACCAAATGATATGAATCCACTATCAGTTTAGGATTCTGAAAGGACCCTAGGAATTTAGCTTGCTGCGTTAACAAAATTAATCAACGTGGAATGCAAACAATTGCAAAAAAATAAACTAAATAGAATTACTATCAAACTTTTAGACACAGAATGGAAATTAAAAGTTATTGAAATTCAACGATTAAACGAGTTTCGATAGTGTAGGACTTTCCTGTCATAGAGTTTAATGGGCAGAATCGAGTATGAATGGAAAAGACAGAAAATGGAATTGGAATTGATAGACTCCACACTTCTAAGGATGGAAGATATGTCTACGAGATTGCACACACAAAGGGGTGAATTACCTTTGATAAATCTCAAAAAGATTTTGGATTGCCAAGAACCCAAAGGAGAGAAAACTCAACTAGTTTTTTTTATTTCCAAAATATTCTGCCTTACATCTCAGTCTTGCCCAAATTTATATGCCTAATAAACTCAACTTGCGTAGGTTTAGTGGCTTTCTAGATTCAGGTGAAGTTACAAAATAATAAAAACTAATAATGGGCAGCTTAATAACAAAGTGTAACTGCTAAAGTAAATTAAACACATATACTAATTAGAATTGATAACCTAGGTGGTTGCAACATTAATTAGACAATTCTGGTTGTCCACCATTAACTAAGTAAACTCCAAGAAAATGAGTTTAATTTATTCCAAACTTCTCTTCCATTAAGGTCAAGTATTGCTCTCTTCAGTCCCTTGTGATAGGTCCTCCAAGTCCTTCAAGCTGCATGTCCTCATCACAGGAATAGGAGAAAGTAGTGGAATGAAAGCAGATGAAGAAGAAGAAGTGGAAGAAGAAGAACGGGAAGAAGGAGAAGAAGAGGAAGAAGAAGAAGTGGAAGGACGAGAAGAAAAGGAAGAAGTGCAAGTGGAAGAAGAAGAACACTAGGAAGAAGAAGAAGAAGTGGAAGAATGAGAAAAAGAGGAGGAAGAAGAAGCGATGGAAGGAAAGGGGATGAAGAAGGAGTGGAACAAGGAGGAGAAGAAGAAGGGGAGGAAGAAGAAGTAGTGTAGGCAGAAGAAGGGCAAGGACGTGAGATGAAGAAGAAGAATTGGAAAAAGGAGAAAAGGACGAAAAGGAAGAACGAGGGGAAGGGAAGGGAAGGGAAGAAGAAGCAGAAGAAGTGGAATCTGGAGGAGAAGAGGAAGAAGAAGAAAAAGTGTAAGCATAAGATTTGGGGGAAGGAGAAGAAGAGGAAGAGCAACAATGGGAAGTAACAGAAGAGGGGGATGGAGAAAAAGAGGAAGTAGAAGACAGAAAGGAAAGAAGAAGAAGTTGTGGAAGGAGAAGAAATGGAAGACGAGGAAGAAGAATAAGTGTAAGCAGAAGAAGCGGAAGAAGGAGACGAAAATGAAGAAGAACAACAAGTAGAAGTCGAAGAAGTGGTAGAAGGAGAGAATAAGAGGAATACGAGGAAGTAGTGGAATGAAAGGAGATTGAAGAAGAAGAAGTGGAAGAAGGAGAACGGGAGGAGGGAGAAGAGGTGGCAGAAGGAGAAGAAGAGGAAGAAGAAGAAGTGGAAGAACGCAAGAAAAGGAAGAACTGCAAGTGGAAGAAGGAGAACAATAGGAAGAAGAAGAAGAAATGGAAGAAAGAGAACAAGAGGTAGAAATGCAAGTGGAAGCAGAAGAAGGAGAAAAAGAGGGATATGACGAAGGAAAGGAAGAAGAAGAAGGAGATGAAGAGGAAGTGGAAGAAAGAGAACAAGAGGAGGTAGGAGAAGTGGAAGAAAGATAAGAAGACGAAGCAGACGGAGAGTAACTAGAAGAAGTGGAAGAAGGAGAAGAAAAGGAAGAAGAAGGAGAGTAAGTAGAAGAAGTGGAAGAAAAGGCAGAAGAAGAAGATGTGGAAAGTGAAGAAGTTGAAGAAGGTGAACAACAGGAGGAAGAAGAAATAGTGGAAGTAGGTGAGATGCAGAAGAAGAATTGGAACAAGGAGAAACAGAGGAAAAGGAAGAAGGAGGGGAAGGGAATGGAAGAAGAAGCAGAAGAAGTGGAATCTAGAAGAGAAGAGGAAGAAGAAGAAAACGTGTAAACATAAGATTTGGGGGAAGGAGAAGAAGAGGAAGAGCAACAATGCGAAGCAACAGAAGTGGGGGGTGGAGAAAAAGTGGAAGGAGAAGACGGAAAGGAAGGAAGAACGAGTTGTGGAAGGAGAAGAGGAAGAAGAAGAAGTGTAAGCAGAAGAAGCGGAAGAAGGAGACAAAAATGAAGAAGAACAACAAGTAGAAGTAGAAGAAGTGGTAGAAGGAGAGAATAAGAGGAATAGGAGGAAGTAGTGGAATGAAAGGAGATGAAGAGGAAGAAGTGGAAGAAGGAGAACGGGAGGAGGGAGAAGAGGTGGCAGAAGGAGAAGAAGAGGAAGAAGAAGAAGAAGTGGAAGAACGAGAAGAAAAGGAAGAAGTGAAAGTGGAAGAAGGCGAACAATAGGAAGAAGAAGAAATGGAAGAATAAGAAAAGGAGGAGGAAGAAGAAGCAATGGAAGGAAAGGGGATGAAGAAGAAATGGAACAAGGAGGAGAAAAAGAAGGGGAAGAAGAAGAAGTAGCGTAGGCAGAAGAAGGGCAAGAAGGAGAAGAGAGGGAAGAAGAAGAACAAGTGGATGTAATAGAAGTTGAAGAAGGTGAGCAAGAGGAAGAAGAAGAAATAGTTGAAGGAGTGGGGATGATGGAGAAGAAGTGGAAGAAGGAGAAAAAGAGGGATATGACGAAGGAAAGGAAGAAGAAGAAGGAGATGAACAGGAAGAAAAGAAAGGAAAGGAGAGGATGAAGAATAAGTGGAAGGAAGAGAACAAGAGGAGGCAGGAGAAGTGGAAGAAAGATTAGAAGAGGAAAAAGAAGTTCAGTAACTAGAAGAAGTGGAAGAAGGAGAAGAAAAGGAAAAAGAAGAAGATGTGGAAAGTTAAGAAGTTGAAGAAGGTGAACAAGAGGAGGAAGAAGAAATAGTGGAAGGAGATGAGATGAAGAAAAAGAATTGGAACAAGGAGAAACGATGGAAAAGGAAGAAGGAGGAGAAGAGGAAGAAGAAGCAGAAGAAGAATTATATGATTTGGGGGAAGGATAAGAAGAGGAAGAGCAACAATGGGAAGCAACAGAAGTGGAGGGTGGAGAAAAAGAGGAAGGAGAAGACGGAAAGGAAAGAAGAAGAAGTTGTGGAAGGAGAAGAAATGGAAGAAGAGGAAGAAGAAGAAGTGTAAGCAGAGGAAGCGGAAGAAGGAGACGAAAATGAAGAAGAACAACAAGTAGAAGTAGAAGAAGTGGTAGAAGGAGAGAATAAGAGGAATAGGAGGAAGTAGTGGAATGAAAGGAGATGAAGAAGAAGAAGTGGAAGAAGGAGAACGGGAGGAGGGAGAAGAGGTGGCAAAAGGAGAAGAAGAGGAAGAAGAAGAAATGGAAGAACGAGAAGAACAGGAAGAACTAGTCCAAGTGGAAGAAGGAAAACAATTGGAAGAAGAAGAAGAAGTGGAAGAATGAGAGAAAGAGGAGGAAGAAGAAGCAATGAAAGGAAAGGGGATGAAGAAGAAGTGGAACATGGACGAGAAGAAGAAGGGGAGGAAGAAGAAGTAGTGTAGGCAGAAGAAGGGCAAGAAGGAGAAGAGAGGGAAGAAGAAGAACAAGTTGATGCAGTAGAGGTGGAAGAAGGTGAACAAGAGGAAGAAGAAGAAGTAGTTGAAGGAGTGGGGATGTTGGAGAAGAAGTGGAAGAAGGAGAACAAGAGGTAGAAATGCAAGTGGAAGCAGAAGAAGGAGAAAAAGAGGGATATGACGAAGGAAAGGAAGAAGAAGAAGGTGATGAAGAGGAAGAAGAATGAGAGTAACTAGAAGAAGTGGAAGAAGGAGAAGAAAAGGAATTACAAGGTGTGGAAAGAGGTGAGATGAAGAAGAAGAATTGTAACAGAAGTAGAGGAGGTGGAAAACGAAGCAGGAGGGGAAGGAAAGGGAAGAAGAAGCAGAGGAGGCGGAATCTGGAGGAGAAGAGGAGGAAGAAGAAGAAGTGTAAGCATAAGATTTGGGGGAAGGAGAAGAAGAGGAAAAGCAAAAATGGGAAGCAACAGAAGTATGTGATGGAGAAAAAGAGAAAAGAAGTTGTGGAAGGAGAAGAAATCGAAGAAGAGGAAGAAGAAGTAGTGTAAGCAGAAGAAGCGGAAGAAGGAGACGAAAATGAAGAAGAACAACAATTAGAGGTAGAAGAAGTGGAAGAAGTAGAACAAGAGGTAGAAATGCAAGTGGAAGCATAAGAAGGAGAAAAAGAGGGCTATGATGGAGGAAAGGAAGAAGAAGAAGGAGATGAAGAGGAGGAAAAGAAAGGAAACGAGAGGATGAAGAGGAAGTAGAAGAAAGAGCACAAGAGGAGGCAGGAGAAGTGGAAGAAAGATAAGAAGAGGAAGAAGAAGGAGAGTAACTAGAAGAAGTTGAAGAAGGAGAACAAAAGGAAGAAGAAGAAGATGTGGAAAGTGAAGAAGGTGAACAAGAGGAGGAAAAAGAAGTAGTGGAAGGAGGTGAGATAAAGAAGAAGAATTGGAACAAGGAGAAAAGGAGGAAAAGGAAGAAGGAGGGGAAGGGAAGGGAAGAAGAAGTGGAAGCTGGAGGAGAAGAGGAAGAAGAGGAAGAAGAAGAAGAAGTCTAAGCATAAGACTTTGGGGAAGGAGAAGAAGAGGAAGAGCAGCAATGGGAAGCAACAGAGGTGGGGGATGGAGAAAAAGAGGAAGGAGAAGACGGAAAGGAAAGAAGAAGAAGTTGTGGAAGGAGAAGAATGGAAGAAGAGGAAGAAGAAGAAGTGTAAGCAGAAGAAGCGGAAGAAGAAGATGAAAATGAAGAAAAACAACAAGTACAAGTAGAAGAAGTGGTAGAATAAGAGAATAAGAGCAATAGGAGGAAGTAGTGGAATGAAAGGAAATGAAGAAGAAGAAGTGGAAGAAGGAGAACGGGAGGAGGAGAAGAGGTGGCAGAAAGAGAAGAAGAGGAAGAAGAAGAAGTGGAAGTACGAGAAGAAAAGGAAGAAGTACAAGTGGAACAAGGAGAACAATAGGAAGAAGGAGAATAAGTGGAAGAATGAGAAAAAGAGGAGGAAGAAGAAGCAATGCAAGGAATGGGGATGAAGAAGAAGTGGAACAAGGAGGAGAAGAAGAAGGGGAGGAAGAAGAAGTAGTCTAGGCAAAAGAAGGCTAAGAAGGAAGAAGAAGAACTAGTGGATGTAGCAGAAGTGGAAGAAGGTGAACAAGAGGAAGAAGAAGAAGTAGCTGAAGGAGTGGCGATGATGGAGAAGAAGTGGAAGAAGGAGAACAAGAGGTAGAAATGCAAGTGGAAGAAGAAGAATTGGAACAAGGAGAAAAGGAGGAAAAGGAAGAAGGAGGGGAAGGGAAGGGAAGAAGAAGCAGAAGAAGTGGAATCTGGAGGAGAAGAGGAAGAAGAAGAAGAAGAAGAATTATATGATTTGGGGGAAGGATAAGAAGAGGAAGAGCAACAATAGGAAGCAACAGAAGTGGGGGGCGGAGAAAAAGAGGAAGGAGAAGAAGGAAAGGAAAGAAGAAGAAGTTGTGGAAGGAGAACAAACGGAAGAAGAGGAAGAAGAAGAAGTGTAAGTAGAAGAAGCGGAAGAAGGAAACGAAAATGAAGAAGAACAACAAGTAGAAGTTGAAGAAGTGGGAGAAGGAGAGAATAAGAGGAATAGGAGGAAGTAGTGGAATGAAAGGAGATGAAGAAGAAGAAGTTGAAGAAGGAGAATGGGAGGAGGGAGAATAGGTGGCAGAAGGAGAAGAAGAAGAAGAAGAAGAAGCGGAAGAACGAGAAGAAAAGGAAGAAGTAGTCCAAGTGGAAGAAGGAGAACAATAGGAAGAAGAAGAAGAAGTGGAAGAATGACAAAAAGAGGAGGAAAAAGAAGCAATGGAAGGAAAGCGGATGAAGAAGAAGTGGAACAAGGAGGAGAAGAAGAAGGGGAGGAAGAAGAAGTAGTGTAGGCAGAAGAAGGGCAAGAAGGAGAAGAGAGGGAAGAAGAAGAACAAGTGGATGTAGTAGAAGGGGAAGAAGATGAACAACAGGAAGAAGAAGAAGTAGTTGAAGGAGTGGGGATGATGGAGAAGAAGTGGAAGAAGGAGAACAAGAGGTAGAAATGCGAGTGGAAGCAGAAGAAGGAGAAAAAGGGGGATATGACGAAGGAAAGGAAGAAGAAGAAGGAGATGAAGAGGAAGAAAAGAAAGGAAAGGAAAGGATGAAGAAGAAGTGGAAGAAAGAGAACAAGAGGAGGCAGGAGAAGTGGAAGAAAGATAAGAAAGAGGAAGAAGATGTATAAAGTGAAGAAGGTGAACAAGCGGAGGAAGAAGAAGTAGTGGAAGGAGGTGAGATGAAGAAGAAGAATTGGAACAAGGGCAAAAGGAGGATAAGGAAGAAGGAGGGGAACGGAAGGGAAGGGAAGAAGAAGAAGAAGAAGAAGTGGAATCTGGAGGAGAAGGGGAAGAAGAAGAAGAACTATAAGCATAAGATTTGGGGGAAGGAGAAGAAGAGGAAGAGCAACAATGGGAAGCAACAGAAGTGGGGGATGGAGAAAAAGAAGAAGGAGAAGACGGAAAGAAAAGAAGAAGAAGTTGTGGAAGAAGAAGAAATGGAAGATGAGGAAGAAGAAGAAGTGTAAGCACAAGAAGCGGAAGAAGGAGACGAAAATGAAGAAGAACAACAAGTAGTAGTATAAGTAGTGGTGGAATGAGAGAAGAGGAAGAAGAAGAAGGGGAAGAATGAGAAGAAAAGGAATAAGTAGTCCAAGTGGAAGAAGGAGAACAATAGGAAGAAGAAGAAGAAATGGAAGAATGAGAAAAAGAGGAGGAAGAACAAGCAATGCAAGGAAAGGGGATGAAAAAGAAGTGGAACAAGGAGGAGAAGAAGAAGGGGAGGAAGAAGAAGTAGTGTAGGCAGAAGAAGGGCAAGAAGGAGAAGAGAGGGAAGAAGAAGAACAAGTGGATGTAGTAGAAGTGGAAGAAGGTGAACAAGAGGAAGAAGAAGAAGTAGTTGAAGGAGTGGGGATGATGGAGAAGAAGTGGAAGAAAGAGAACAAGAGGTAGAAATGCAAGTGGAAGCAGAAGAAGGAGTGTAAGCATAAGATTTGGGGGAAGGAGAAGAAGACGAAGAGCATCAATGGGAAGCAACAGAAGTGGGGGATGGAGAAAACGAGGAAGGACAAGACGGAAAGGAAAGAAGAAGAAGTTGTGGAAGGAGAAGAAATGGAAGAAGAGGAAGAAGAAGAAGTGTAAGCAGAAGAAGCGGAAGAAGGAGACAAAAATGAAGATGAACAACAAGTAGAAGTAGAAGCAGTGGTAGAAGTAATGGAATGAACGGAGATGAAGAAGAAGAAGTGAAGAAGGAGAACAGGAGGAGGGAGAAGAGGTGGCAAGAAGGAGAAGAGAGGGAAGAAGGAAAACAAGTGGATGTAGTAAAAGTGGAAGAAGGTGAACAAGAGGAAGAAGAAGAAGTAGTTGAAGGAGTGGGGATGATGGAGAAGAAGTGGAAGAAGGAGAACAAGAGGTAGAAATGCAAGTGGAAGCAGAAGAAGGAGAAAAAGAGGGATATGACGAAGGAAAGGAAGAAGAAGAAGGACATGAAGAGGAAGAAAAGAAAGGAAAGGAGAGGATGAAGAAGAAGTGGAAGAAAGAGAACAAGAGGAGGCAGGAGAAGTGGAAGAACGATAAGAAGAGGAAGAAGAAGGAGAGTAACTAGAAGAAGTGGAAGAAGGAGAAGAAAAGTGAGAAGAAGAAGATGTGGAAAGTGAAGAAGGTGAACAAGAGGGGGAAGAAGAAGTAGTGGAAGGAGGTGAGATGAAGAAGAAGAATTGGAACAAGGAGAAAAGGAGGGAAAGGAAGAAGGAGGGGAAGGGAAGGGAAGAAGAAGCAGAACAAGTGGAATCTGGAGGAGAAGAGGAAGAAGAAGAAGAAGTGTAAGCGTAAAATTTGGGGGAAGGAGAAGAAGAGGAAGAGCAACAATGGTAAGCAACAGAAGTGGGGGATGGAGAAAAAGAGGAAGGAGAAGACGGAAAGGAAAGAACAAGAAGTTGTGGAAGGAGAAGAAATGGAAGAAGAGGAAGAAGAAGAAGTGCAAGCAGAAGAAGCGGAAGAAGGAGACAAAAATGAAGATGAACAACAAGTAGAAGTAGAAGAAGTGGTAGAAGTAATGGAATGAAAGGAGATGAAGAAGAAGAAGTGGAAGAAGGAGAACAAGAGGAGGGAGAAGAGGTGGCAGAAGGAGAAGAAGAGGAAGAAGAAGAAGTGGAAGAAGGAGAAGAAAAGGAAGAAGTGCAAGTGGAAGAAGGAGAACAATAGGAAGAAGAAGAATAAGTGGAAGAATGAGAAAAAAAGGAGGAAGAAGAAGCAATGGAACAAAAGGGGATGAAGAAGAAGTGGAACAAGGAGGAGAAGAAGAAAGGGAGGAAGAAGAAGGGCAAGAAGGAGAAGAAACGGAAGAAGAAAAACAAGTGGATGTAGTAGAAGTGGAAGAAGGTGAACAAGAGGAAGAAGAAGAAGTAGTTGAAGGAGTGGGGATGATGGAGAAGAAGTGGAAGAAGGAGAACAAGAGGTAGAAATGCAAGTGGAAGCAGAAGAACGAGAAAAAGAGGGATATGACGAAGGAAAGGAAGAAGAAGAAGGAGATGAAGAGGAGGAAAACAAAAGGAAAGGAGAGGATGAAGAAGAAGTGGAAGAAAGAGAACAAGACGAGGCAGGAGAAGTGGAAGACAGATAAGAAGAGGAGGAAGAAGGAGAGTGACTAGAAGAAGTGGAAGAAGGAGAAGAAAAGGAAGAAGAAGAAGATGTGGAAAGTGAAGAAGGTGAACAAGAAGAGGAAGAAGAAGTAGTGGAAGGAGGTGAGATAAAGAAGAAGGGAAGGGAAGGGAAGAAGAAGGAGAACAAGTGGAAGCTGGAGGAGAAGAGGAAGAAGAAGAAGAAGTCTAAGCATAAGATTTGGGGGAAGGAGAAGAAGAGGAAGAGCAAAAATGGGAAGCAACAGAAGTGTGGGATGGAGAAAAAGAGGAAGGAGAAGACGGAAAGGAAAGAAGAAGAAGTTGTGGAAGGAAAAGAAATGGAAGAATAGGAAGAAGAAGAAGTGTAAGCAAAAGAAGCGGAAGAAGGAGACAAAAATGAAGAAGAAAAACAAGTAGAAGTAGAAGAAGTGGTAGATGGAGAGAATAAGAGGACTAGGAGGAAGTAGTGGAATGAAAGGAGATTGAAGAAGAAGAAGTGGAAGAAGGAGAAGAGGTGGCAGAAGGAGAAGAGAGGGAAGAAGGAAAACAAGTGGATGTAGTAAAAGTGGAAGAAGGTGAACAAGAGGAAGAAGAAGAAGTAGTTGAAGGAGTGGGGATGATGGAGAAGAAGTGGAAGAAGGAGAACAAGAGGTAGAAATGCAAGTGGAAGCAGAAGAAGGAGAAAAAGAGGGATATGACGAAGGAAAGGAAGAAGAAGAAGGACATGAAGAGGAAGAAAAGAAAGGAAAGGAGAGGATGAAGAAGAAGTGGAAGAAAGAGAACAAGAGGAGGCAGGAGAAGTGGAAGAACGATAAGAAGAGGAAGAAGAAGGAGAGTAACTAGAAGAAGTGGAAGAAGGAGAAGAAAAGTGAGAAGAAGAAGATGTGGAAAGTGAAGAAGGTGAACAAGAGGGGGAAGAAGAAGTAGTGGAAGGAGGTGAGATGAAGAAGAAGAATTGGAACAAGGAGAAAAGGAGGGAAAGGAAGAAGGAGGGGAAGGGAAGGGAAGAAGAAGCAGAACAAGTGGAATCTGGAGGAGAAGAGGAAGAAGAAGAAGAAGTGTAAGCGTAAAATTTGGGGGAAGGAGAAGAAGAGGAAGAGCAACAATGGTAAGCAACAGAAGTGGGGGATGGAGAAAAAGAGGAAGGAGAAGACGGAAAGGAAAGAACAAGAAGTTGTGGAAGGAGAAGAAATGGAAGAAGAGGAAGAAGAAGAAGTGCAAGCAGAAGAAGCGGAAGAAGGAGACAAAAATGAAGATGAACAACAAGTAGAAGTAGAAGAAGTGGTAGAAGTAATGGAATGAAAGGAGATGAAGAAGAAGAAGTGGAAGAAGGAGAACAAGAGGAGGGAGAAGAGGTGGCAGAAGGAGAAGAAGAGGAAGAAGAAGAAGTGGAAGAAGGAGAAGAAAAGGAAGAAGTGCAAGTGGAAGAAGGAGAACAATAGGAAGAAGAAGAATAAGTGGAAGAATGAGAAAAAAAGGAGGAAGAAGAAGCAATGGAACAAAAGGGGATGAAGAAGAAGTGGAACAAGGAGGAGAAGAAGAAAGGGAGGAAGAAGAAGGGCAAGAAGGAGAAGAAACGGAAGAAGAAAAACAAGTGGATGTAGTAGAAGTGGAAGAAGGTGAACAAGAGGAAGAAGAAGAAGTAGTTGAAGGAGTGGGGATGATGGAGAAGAAGTGGAAGAAGGAGAACAAGAGGTAGAAATGCAAGTGGAAGCAGAAGAACGAGAAAAAGAGGGATATGACGAAGGAAAGGAAGAAGAAGAAGGAGATGAAGAGGAGGAAAACAAAAGGAAAGGAGAGGATGAAGAAGAAGTGGAAGAAAGAGAACAAGACGAGGCAGGAGAAGTGGAAGACAGATAAGAAGAGGAGGAAGAAGGAGAGTGACTAGAAGAAGTGGAAGAAGGAGAAGAAAAGGAAGAAGAAGAAGATGTGGAAAGTGAAGAAGGTGAACAAGAAGAGGAAGAAGAAGTAGTGGAAGGAGGTGAGATAAAGAAGAAGGGAAGGGAAGGGAAGAAGAAGGAGAACAAGTGGAAGCTGGAGGAGAAGAGGAAGAAGAAGAAGAAGTCTAAGCATAAGATTTGGGGGAAGGAGAAGAAGAGGAAGAGCAAAAATGGGAAGCAACAGAAGTGTGGGATGGAGAAAAAGAGGAAGGAGAAGACGGAAAGGAAAGAAGAAGAAGTTGTGGAAGGAAAAGAAATGGAAGAATAGGAAGAAGAAGAAGTGTAAGCAAAAGAAGCGGAAGAAGGAGACAAAAATGAAGAAGAAAAACAAGTAGAAGTAGAAGAAGTGGTAGATGGAGAGAATAAGAGGACTAGGAGGAAGTAGTGGAATGAAAGGAGATTGAAGAAGAAGAAGTGGAAGAAGGAGAAGAGGTGGCAGAAGGAGAAGAGAGGGAAGAAGGAAAACAAGTGGATGTAGTAAAAGTGGAAGAAGGTGAACAAGAGGAAGAAGAAGAAGTAGTTGAAGGAGTGGGGATGATGGAGAAGAAGTGGAAGAAGGAGAACAAGAGGTAGAAATGCAAGTGGAAGCAGAAGAAGGAGAAAAAGAGGGATATGACGAAGGAAAGGAAGAAGAAGAAGGACATGAAGAGGAAGAAAAGAAAGGAAAGGAGAGGATGAAGAAGAAGTGGAAGAAAGAGAACAAGAGGAGGCAGGAGAAGTGGAAGAACGATAAGAAGAGGAAGAAGAAGGAGAGTAACTAGAAGAAGTGGAAGAAGGAGAAGAAAAGTGAGAAGAAGAAGATGTGGAAAGTGAAGAAGGTGAACAAGAGGGGGAAGAAGAAGTAGTGGAAGGAGGTGAGATGAAGAAGAAGAATTGGAACAAGGAGAAAAGGAGGGAAAGGAAGAAGGAGGGGAAGGGAAGGGAAGAAGAAGCAGAACAAGTGGAATCTGGAGGAGAAGAGGAAGAAGAAGAAGAAGTGTAAGCGTAAAATTTGGGGGAAGGAGAAGAAGAGGAAGAGCAACAATGGTAAGCAACAGAAGTGGGGGATGGAGAAAAAGAGGAAGGAGAAGACGGAAAGGAAAGAACAAGAAGTTGTGGAAGGAGAAGAAATGGAAGAAGAGGAAGAAGAAGAAGTGCAAGCAGAAGAAGCGGAAGAAGGAGACAAAAATGAAGATGAACAACAAGTAGAAGTAGAAGAAGTGGTAGAAGTAATGGAATGAAAGGAGATGAAGAAGAAGAAGTGGAAGAAGGAGAACAAGAGGAGGGAGAAGAGGTGGCAGAAGGAGAAGAAGAGGAAGAAGAAGAAGTGGAAGAAGGAGAAGAAAAGGAAGAAGTGCAAGTGGAAGAAGGAGAACAATAGGAAGAAGAAGAATAAGTGGAAGAATGAGAAAAAAAGGAGGAAGAAGAAGCAATGGAACAAAAGGGGATGAAGAAGAAGTGGAACAAGGAGGAGAAGAAGAAAGGGAGGAAGAAGAAGGGCAAGAAGGAGAAGAAACGGAAGAAGAAAAACAAGTGGATGTAGTAGAAGTGGAAGAAGGTGAACAAGAGGAAGAAGAAGAAGTAGTTGAAGGAGTGGGGATGATGGAGAAGAAGTGGAAGAAGGAGAACAAGAGGTAGAAATGCAAGTGGAAGCAGAAGAACGAGAAAAAGAGGGATATGACGAAGGAAAGGAAGAAGAAGAAGGAGATGAAGAGGAGGAAAACAAAAGGAAAGGAGAGGATGAAGAAGAAGTGGAAGAAAGAGAACAAGACGAGGCAGGAGAAGTGGAAGACAGATAAGAAGAGGAGGAAGAAGGAGAGTGACTAGAAGAAGTGGAAGAAGGAGAAGAAAAGGAAGAAGAAGAAGATGTGGAAAGTGAAGAAGGTGAACAAGAAGAGGAAGAAGAAGTAGTGGAAGGAGGTGAGATAAAGAAGAAGGGAAGGGAAGGGAAGAAGAAGGAGAACAAGTGGAAGCTGGAGGAGAAGAGGAAGAAGAAGAAGAAGTCTAAGCATAAGATTTGGGGGAAGGAGAAGAAGAGGAAGAGCAAAAATGGGAAGCAACAGAAGTGTGGGATGGAGAAAAAGAGGAAGGAGAAGACGGAAAGGAAAGAAGAAGAAGTTGTGGAAGGAAAAGAAATGGAAGAATAGGAAGAAGAAGAAGTGTAAGCAAAAGAAGCGGAAGAAGGAGACAAAAATGAAGAAGAAAAACAAGTAGAAGTAGAAGAAGTGGTAGATGGAGAGAATAAGAGGACTAGGAGGAAGTAGTGGAATGAAAGGAGATTGAAGAAGAAGAAGTGGAAGAAGGAGAAGAGGTGGCAGAAGGAGAAGAGAGGGAAGAAGGAAAACAAGTGGATGTAGTAAAAGTGGAAGAAGGTGAACAAGAGGAAGAAGAAGAAGTAGTTGAAGGAGTGGGGATGATGGAGAAGAAGTGGAAGAAGGAGAACAAGAGGTAGAAATGCAAGTGGAAGCAGAAGAAGGAGAAAAAGAGGGATATGACGAAGGAAAGGAAGAAGAAGAAGGACATGAAGAGGAAGAAAAGAAAGGAAAGGAGAGGATGAAGAAGAAGTGGAAGAAAGAGAACAAGAGGAGGCAGGAGAAGTGGAAGAACGATAAGAAGAGGAAGAAGAAGGAGAGTAACTAGAAGAAGTGGAAGAAGGAGAAGAAAAGTGAGAAGAAGAAGATGTGGAAAGTGAAGAAGGTGAACAAGAGGGGGAAGAAGAAGTAGTGGAAGGAGGTGAGATGAAGAAGAAGAATTGGAACAAGGAGAAAAGGAGGGAAAGGAAGAAGGAGGGGAAGGGAAGGGAAGAAGAAGCAGAACAAGTGGAATCTGGAGGAGAAGAGGAAGAAGAAGAAGAAGTGTAAGCGTAAAATTTGGGGGAAGGAGAAGAAGAGGAAGAGCAACAATGGTAAGCAACAGAAGTGGGGGATGGAGAAAAAGAGGAAGGAGAAGACGGAAAGGAAAGAACAAGAAGTTGTGGAAGGAGAAGAAATGGAAGAAGAGGAAGAAGAAGAAGTGCAAGCAGAAGAAGCGGAAGAAGGAGACAAAAATGAAGATGAACAACAAGTAGAAGTAGAAGAAGTGGTAGAAGTAATGGAATGAAAGGAGATGAAGAAGAAGAAGTGGAAGAAGGAGAACAAGAGGAGGGAGAAGAGGTGGCAGAAGGAGAAGAAGAGGAAGAAGAAGAAGTGGAAGAAGGAGAAGAAAAGGAAGAAGTGCAAGTGGAAGAAGGAGAACAATAGGAAGAAGAAGAATAAGTGGAAGAATGAGAAAAAAAGGAGGAAGAAGAAGCAATGGAACAAAAGGGGATGAAGAAGAAGTGGAACAAGGAGGAGAAGAAGAAAGGGAGGAAGAAGAAGGGCAAGAAGGAGAAGAAACGGAAGAAGAAAAACAAGTGGATGTAGTAGAAGTGGAAGAAGGTGAACAAGAGGAAGAAGAAGAAGTAGTTGAAGGAGTGGGGATGATGGAGAAGAAGTGGAAGAAGGAGAACAAGAGGTAGAAATGCAAGTGGAAGCAGAAGAACGAGAAAAAGAGGGATATGACGAAGGAAAGGAAGAAGAAGAAGGAGATGAAGAGGAGGAAAACAAAAGGAAAGGAGAGGATGAAGAAGAAGTGGAAGAAAGAGAACAAGACGAGGCAGGAGAAGTGGAAGACAGATAAGAAGAGGAGGAAGAAGGAGAGTGACTAGAAGAAGTGGAAGAAGGAGAAGAAAAGGAAGAAGAAGAAGATGTGGAAAGTGAAGAAGGTGAACAAGAAGAGGAAGAAGAAGTAGTGGAAGGAGGTGAGATAAAGAAGAAGGGAAGGGAAGGGAAGAAGAAGGAGAACAAGTGGAAGCTGGAGGAGAAGAGGAAGAAGAAGAAGAAGTCTAAGCATAAGATTTGGGGGAAGGAGAAGAAGAGGAAGAGCAAAAATGGGAAGCAACAGAAGTGTGGGATGGAGAAAAAGAGGAAGGAGAAGACGGAAAGGAAAGAAGAAGAAGTTGTGGAAGGAAAAGAAATGGAAGAATAGGAAGAAGAAGAAGTGTAAGCAAAAGAAGCGGAAGAAGGAGACAAAAATGAAGAAGAAAAACAAGTAGAAGTAGAAGAAGTGGTAGATGGAGAGAATAAGAGGACTAGGAGGAAGTAGTGGAATGAAAGGAGATTGAAGAAGAAGAAGTGGAAGAAGGAGAACGGGAAGAGGGAGAAGAGGTGGCAGAAGGAGAAGAAGAGGAAGAACGAGAAGAAAAAGAAAAAGTGCAAGTGGAAGAAGGAGAAGAAGAGGATGAAGAAGAAGAAGTGGAAGAATGAGAAAAAGAGGAGGAAGAAGAAGCAATGGAAGGAAAGGGGATGAAGAAGAAGTGGAATAAGGAGGAGAAGAAGAAGGGGAGGAAGAAGAAGTAGTGTAGGCAGAAGAAGGAGAGTAACTAGAAGAAGTGGAAGAATGAGAAGAAAAGGAAGAAGAAGAAGATGTGGAACGTGAAGAAGTTGAAGAAGGTGAACAAGAGGAGGAAGAAGAAGGAGTGGAAGGAGGTGAGATGAAGAAGAGGAAGAGCAACTATGGGAAGCAACAGAAGTGGGGGATGGAGAAAAAGAGGAAGGAGAAGACGGAAAGGAAAGAAGAAGAAGTTGTGGAAGGAGAAGAAATGGAAGAAGAGGAGAAAGAAGAAGTGTAAGCAGAAGAAGCGGAAGAAGCAGACGAAAATGAAGAACAACAACAAGTAGAAGTAGAAGAAGTGGTAAAAGGAGAGAATAAGAGGAATGGTAGGAAGTAGTGGAATGAAAGGAGATTGAAGAAGAACAAGTGGAAGAAGGAGAACGGGAGGAGGGAGAAGAGGTGGCAGAAGGAGAGGATGAGGAAGAAGAAAAAGTGGAAGAACGAGAAGAAAAGGAAGAAGTGCAAGTGGAAGAAGGAGAACAATAGGAAAAAGAAGAAGACGTGGAAGAATGAGAAAAAGAGGAGGAAGAAGAAGTAATGGAAGGAAAGGGGACGAAGAAGAAGGGGAGGAAGAAGAAGTAGTGTAGGCAGAAGAAGGGCAAGAAAGAGAAGAGAGGGAAGAAGAAGAGCAAGTGGATGTAGTAGAAGTGGAAGAATGTGAACAAGAGGAAGAAGAAGAAGTAGTTGAAGGAGTGGGGACGATGGAGAAGAAGTAGAAGAAGGAGAACAAGAGTTAGAAATGCAAGTGGAAGCAGAAGAAGGAGAAAAAGAGGGATATGACGAAGGAAAGGAAGAAGAAGAAGGAGATGAAGAGGAAGAAAAGAAAGGAAAGGAGAGGATGAAGAAGAAGTGGAAGAAAGAGAACAAGAGGAGGCAGGAGAAGTGGAAGAAAGACAAGAAGAGGAAGAAGATGGAGAGTAACTAGAAGAAGTGGAAGAATGAGAGAAAAAGGAAGAAGAAGAAGATGTGGAAAGTGAAGAACGTGAACAAGAGGAGGAAGAAGAAGTAGTGGAAGGAGGTGAGATGAAGAGGAAGAATTGGAGCAAGGAGAAAAGGAGGAAAAGGAAGAAGGAGGGGAAGGGAAGGGAAGAAGAAGCAGAAGAAGTGGAATCTGGAGGAGAAGAGGAAGAAGAAGAAGAAGTGTAAGCATAAGATTTGGGGGAAGGAGAAGAAGAGGAAGAGGAACAATGAGAAGCAACAGAAGTGGGGGATGGAGAAAAAGAGGAAGGAGAAGACGGAAAGGAAAGAAGAAGACGTTGTGGAAGGAGAAGAAATGGAAGAAGAGGAAGAAGAAGAAATGTAAGCAGAAGAAGCAGAAGAAGGAGACGAATATAAAGAAGAACAACAAGTAGAAGTTGAAGAAGTGGTAGAAGGAGAGAATAAGAGGAACAGGAGGAAGTAATGGAATGAAAGGAGATTGAAGAAGAAGAAGTGGAAGAATGAGAAAAAGAGGGGGAAGAAGAAGCAATAGAAGGAAAGGGGATGAAGAAGAAGTGGAACTAGGAGGAGAAGAAGAAGGGGACGAAGAAGAAGTAGTGCAGAACAAGGGCAAGAAGGATAAGAGAGGGAAGAAGAAGAACAACTTGATGTAGTAGAAGTGGAAGAAAGTGAACAAGAGGAAGAAGAAGAAGTAGTTGAAGGAGTGGGGATGATGGAGAAGAAGTGGAAGAAGGAGAACAAGAGGTAGAAATGCAAGTGGAAGCAGAAGAAGGAGAAAAAGAGGGATATGACGAAGGAAAGGAAGAAGAAGAAGGAGATGGAGAGCAGGAAAAGTAAAGAAAGGAGAGGATGAAGACGTGGAAGAAAGAGAACAAGAGGAGGCAGGAGAAGTGGAAGAAGGAGAAGAAAAGGAAGAAGAAGAAGATGTGGAAAGTGAAGAAGTTGAAGAAGGTGAACAAGAGGAGAAAGAAGAAGTAGTGGAAGGGAGGTGAGATGAAGAAGAAGAATTGGAACAAGGAGAGCAGGAGGAAAAGGAAGAAGGAGGGGAAGGGAAGGGAAGAAGAAGCAGAAGAAGTGGAATCTAGAGGAGAAGAGGAAGAAGAAGAAGAAGTCTAAGCGTAAGATTTGAGGGAAGGAGAAGAAGAGAAAGAGCAACAATGGGAAGCAACAGAAGTGGGGGATGGAGAAAAAGTTGTGGAAGGAGAAGAAATGGAAGAAGAGGAAGAAGAAGAAGTGTAAGCAGAAGAAACGGAAGAAGGAGACGAAAATGTAAAAGAACAACAAGTAGAAGTAGAAGAAGTGGTGGAAGGAGAGAATAAGAGGAATAGGAGGAAGTAGTGGATTGAAAGGAGATTGAAGAGAAGAAGTGGAACAAGGAGAACGGGAGGAGGGAGAAGATGTGGCAGAAGGAGAACAAGAGGAAGAAGAAGAATTGGAAGAACGAGAAGAAAAGGAAGAAGTGCAAGTGGAAGAAGGAGAACAATAGGAAGAAGAAGAAGAAGTGGAAGAATGAGAAAAAGAGGAAGAAGAAGAAGCGATGGAAAGAAAGGGGATGAAGAAGAAGTGGAACAAGGAGGAGAAGAAGAAGGGAAGGAAAAAGAAGTAGTGTAGGCAGAAGAAGGGCAAGAAGGAGGAGAGAGGGAAGAAGAAGAACAAGTGGATGTAGTAGAAGTTGAAGAAGGTGAACAAGAGGAAGAAGAAGGAGTAATTGAAGGAGTGGGGATGATGGAGAAGAGAATGAAGAAGGACGAGAAGAAGAAGGGGACGAAGAAGAAGTAGTGCAGAAGAAGGGCAAGAAGGAGAAGAGATGGAAGAAGAAGAACAAGTTGATGTAGTAGAAGTGGAAGAAGGAGAACGCGAGGAGGGAGAAGAGGTGGCAGAAGGAGAAGAAGAGGAAGAACAAGAAGAGAAGGAACAAGTAGTCCAGGTGGAAGAAGGAGAACAATAGGAACAAGAAGAAGAAGTGGAAGAATGAGAAAAAAAGGAGGAAGAAGAAGCAATGCAAGGTAAGGGGATGAAGAAGAAGTAGAACAAGGAGGAGAAGAAGAACGGGAGGAAGAAGAAGTACTGTAGGCAGAAGAAGGGCAAGAAGGAGAAGAGAGGGAAGAAGAAGAACAAGTGGATGTAGTAGAAGTGGAAGAAGGTGAACAAGAGGAAGAAGAAGAAGTAGTTGAAGGAGTGGGGACGATGGAGAAGAAGTGGAAGAAGGAGAACAAGAGGTAGAAATGCAAGTGGAAGCAGAAGAAGGAGAAAAAGAGGGATATGACGAAGGAAAGGAAGAAGAAGAAGGACATGAAGAGGAAGAAAAGAAAGGAAAGGAGAGGATGAAGAAGAAGTGGAAGAAAGAGAACAAGAGGAGGCAGGAGAAGTGGAAGAAAGATAAGAAGAGGAAGAAGAAGGAGAGTAACTAGAAGAAGTGGAAGAAGGAGAAGAAAAGGAAGAAGAAGAGGATGTGGAAAGTGAAGAAGGTGAACAACAGGAGGAAGAAGAAGTAGTGGAAGGAGGTGAGATGAAGAAGAAGAATTGGAGCAAGGAGAAAAGGAGGAAAAGGAAGAAGGAGGGGAAGGGAAGGGAAGAAGAAGCAGAAGAAGTGGAATCTGGAGGAGAAGAGGAAGAAGTAGAAGAAGTGTAAGCATAAGATTTGGGGGAAGGAGAAGAAGAGGAAAAGCAACAATGGGAAGCAACAGAAGTGGGGGATGGAGAAAAAGAGGAAGGAGAAGACGGAAAGGAAAGAAGAAGAAGTTGTGGAAGGAGAAGAAATGGAAGAAGAGGAAGAAGAAAAGTGTAAGCAGAAGAAGCGGAAGAAGGAGACGAAAATGAAGAAGAACAACAAGTAGAAGTAGAAGAAGTGGTGGAAGGAGAGAATAAGAGGAATAGGAGGAAGTAGTGGAATGAAAAGAGATGAAGAAGAAGAATTTGAAGAAGGAGAACGGGAAGAGGAAGAAGAGGTGGCAGAAGGAGAAGAAAAGGAAGAAGAAGAAGTGGAAGAACGAGAAGAAAAGGAGGAAGTAGTCCAAGTGGAAGAAGGAGAACAATACGAAGAAGAAGAAGTAGAAGAATGAGAAAAAGAGGAGGAAGAAGAAGCAATGCAAAGAAAGGGAATGAAGAAGAAGTGGAACAAGGAGGAGAAGAAGAAGGGGAGGAAGAAGAAGTAGTGTAGGCAGAAGAAAGGCAAGAAGGAGAATAGAGGGAAGAAGAAGAACAAGTGCATGTAATAGAAGTGGAAGAAGGTGAACAAGAGGAAGAAGATGAAGTAGTTGAAAGAGTGGGGATGATGGAGAAGAAGTGGAAGAAGGAGAACAAGAGGTAGAAATGCAAGTGGAAGCAGAAGAAGGAGAAAAAGAGGGATATGACGAAGGAAAGGAAGAAGAAGAAGGAGATGAAGTGGAAGAAAATAAAGGAAAGGAAATGAGAGGATGAAAAAGAAGTGGAAGAAAGAGAACAATAGGAGGCAGGAGAAGTGGAAGAAAGATAAGAAGAGGAAGAAAAAGGAAAGTAACTAGAAGAAGTGGAAGAAGGAGAATGAAAGGAAGAAGAAGAAGATGTGGAATGTGAAGAGGGTGAACAAGAGGAGGAAGAAGAAGTAGTGGAAGGAGGTGAGATGAAGAAGAAGAATTGGAACAAGGAGAAAAGGAGGAGAAGGAGGGGAAGGGAAGGGAAGAAGAAGCAGAAGAAGTGGAATCTGGAGAAGAAGAGTAAGAAGAAGAAGTGTAAGCATAAGATTTGGGGGAAGGAGAAGAAGAGGAAGAGCAACAATGGGAAGCAACAGAAGTGGGGGATGGAGAAAAAGAGGAAGGAGAAGACGGAAAGGAAAGAAGAAGAAGTTGTGGAAGGAGAAGAAATGGAAGAAGAGGAAGAAGAAGAAGTGTAAGCAGAAGAAGCGGAAGAAGGAGACGAAAATGAAGAAGAACAACAAGTAGAAGTAGAAGAAGTGGTAGAATGAGAGAATAAGAGGAATAGGAGGAAGTAGTGGAATGAAAGGAGATGAAGAAGAACAAATGGAAGAAGGAGAACGGGAGGAGGGAGAAGAGGTGGCAGAAGGAGAAGAAGAGGAAGAAGAAGAAGTGGAAGAACGAGAAGAAAACGAAGAAGTGCAAGTGGGAGAAGGAGAACAATAAGAAGAAGTCGAAGAGTGAGAAAAAGAGGAGGAAGAGGAAGCAATGGAAGGAAAGGGGATGAAGAAGAAGTGGAATAAGGAGGAGAAGAAGAAGGGGAGGAAGAAGAAGTAGTGTAGGTAGAAAAAGGGCAAGAATGAGAAGAGAAGGAAGAAGAAGAACAACTGCATGTAGTAAAAGTGGAAGATGGTGAACAAGAGGAAGTAGAAGAAGTAGTTGAAGGGGTGGAGATGATGGAGAGGAAGTGGAAGAAGGAGAACAAGAGGTAGAAATACAAGTGGAAGTAGAACAAGGAGAAAAAGAGGGATATGATGAAGGGAAGGAAGAAGAAGAAGGAGATGAAGAGGTAGAAAAGAAAGGAATGGAGAGGATGAAGAAGAAGTGGAAGAAAGAGAACAAGAGGAGGCAGGAGAAGTGGAAGAAAGATAAGAAGAGGAAGAAGACCGAGAGTAACTAGAAGAAGTGGAAGAAGGAGAAGAAAAGGAAGAAGAAGAAGATGTGGAAAGTGAAGAAGGTGAACAAGTGGAGGAAGAAGAAGTAGTGGAAGGAGGTGAGATGAAGAAGAAGAATTGGAACAAGGAGAAAAGGAGGAAAAGGAAGAAGAAGCAGAAGAAGTGGAATCTGGACGAGAAGAGGAAGAAGAAGAAGAAGTGTAAGAGGGAAGGAGAAGAAGAGGAAGAGCAACAATGGGAAGCAACAGAAGTGGGGGATGGAGAAAAACAGGAAGGAGCAGACGGAAAAGAATGAAGAAGAAGTGGTGGAAGGAGAAGAAATGGAAGAAGAGGAAGAAGAAGAAGTGTAAGCAGAAAAAGCGCAAGAAGGAGATGAAAATGAAGAACAAGAAGTAGAAGTAGAAGTAGAAGAAGTGGTAGAAGGGTTTAGGGTTTCCTCTTCTTCTCGTTCTTCAAGTTCTTCTTTTCTTCTTCACCCCCTCTCATTCCTCCTATTCCTCTTGTTCACCTTCTACCACTTCTTCTGCTTCCACTTGTTGTTCTTCTTATTTTTCGTCTCCTTCTTCGACGTCTTTTGGTTACACTTCTTCATCTTCCTCTTCTTCTCCTACTTCCACTTATTCTTCTTCGTCCCGTTCCCCCTCTTCCACTTCTTCTTCTTTATCCCCCTCCTTTTTTTCATTCTTCCACCTCTTCTTATTCCATTTCTTCCACCTCTTTTGTTTCGTCTCCTTCTTCCACTTCTTCTGGTTCTTTTTCCCTTATTTCCATTGCTTCTTCTTCTTCCCCTTCTTCCACTTCTTCTTCTTCATACCCTCTTATTCCACTACTTCGTCCTATTCCTCTTGTTCTCCTTCTAACACTTCTTTTGCTTCCACTTGTTCTTCTTTTTCATCTCCTTCTTCGACTTCTTCTGCTTACATTTCTTCTTCTTCCATTTCTTCTTCTTCCACTACTTGTTCTTTTTCCCTTTCCTTCTTCTCCTTCCTCTATTTCTGCATCCCCCACTTCTTCTTCTTCTTCCTCTTCTCTTCCATATTCCACTTTTTCTGCTTCTTCTTCCGTACCCTTCCCCTTCTTCTTCTTTTTCCTCCTTTTCTCCTTCTTCCAGTTCTTCTCCTTCATCCCACCTCCTTCCACTACTTCTTATTCCTCCTCTTGTTCACCTTCTTCCACTTCTTCTCTTTCAAAATCTTCTTCTTCTTCCTTTTCTTCTCCTTCTTCCACTTCTTCTGCTTACTCTCCTTCTTCCTCTTCTTCTCTTTCTTCCACTTCTCCTGCCTCCTCTTGTTCTCTTTCTTCCACTTCTTCTTCATCCTCTCCTCTCCTTCTTTTTCTTCCTCTTCATCTCCTTCTTCTTCTTCCCTTTCCTTCATTTTATCCTTTTTTTTCTCCTTCTTCTGCTTACACTTGCATTTCTACCTGTTGTTCTCCTTCTTCCACTTCTTCTTCATCATCCCCACTCCTTCAACTACTTCTTCTTCTTCCTGTTGTTCACCTTCTTCCACTTCTGCTGCTTCTGCTTGTTCTTCTTCTTCTTTCTCTTCTCCTTCCTGCGCTTCTTCTGCCTACACTACCTGTTCTTACTCCCCTTCTTCTTCTCCTCCTTCTTCAACTTCTTCTTCCTCCTGCCTTGCCTTGCTTTCCTTTTTCCTACTCTTCTCCCTCTTCCACTACTTCTCCTTCCACTTCTTGTTTTTCCTCTTGTTCTCCTTCTTCTGCTTCTTATTCTTGATCCCCTTTCCTTCCACTGCTTCTTCTTCTTCCTCTTTTTCTCATTCTTCCACTTCTTCTTCTTCCTATTGTTCTCCTTCTTCCACTTCTTTTTCTTTTTCCTATTGTTCTCCTTCTTCCACTTCTTTTTCTTCTTCCTATTGTTCTCCTTCTTCCACTTGCACTTCTTCCTCCTCTTCTCGTTTTGCTACTTCTTCTTCTTCCTCTTCTTCTCCTTCTTCCACTTCTTCTTCTTCCTTCCCTTCTCCTTCTTGCACTTCTTCTGCCTACACTAGCTATTCTTCCTCCGCTTCTTCTTCTCCTCCTTCTACCATTTCTTCTTCTTTGTCCCTTGCCTTGTTTTCCTTCTTCTTACTCTTCTCCACGTTCCTCGACTTCTCCTTCCACTTCTTCTTCTTCCACTTTTTCTCCTTCTACCACTTCATCTTCTTCATCCCATTTCCTTCCACTGCTTCTTCTTCTTACTCTTTTTCTCATTCTTCTACTTCTTCTTCTTCTTCCTATAGCTCTCCTTCTTCCACTTCTACTTTTTATTATTCTTCTCGTTTTTTCGCTTCTTCTTCCTGCTCTCCTCCTCCTTCTTCCACTTTTTCTTCCTCCTCCTGTTCTCCTTCTTCCACTTCTTCTTCTTCATCCCCTCTCATTTGACTACTTCCTCCTATTCCTCTTGTTCTCCTTCTACCATTTCGTCTACTTCCACTTGTTATTCTTCTTCTTTTTCATCTCGTTCTTCCACTTCTTCCTCCTCCTCTTCTTCCTCCTCTTCTTCCATTTCTTCTCCTTCCACTACTTCTTATTCTTCCCTTTCCTTCTTCTCCTTCCTCTTTTTCTCCAACCCACACTTCTTCTGCTTCCAATTGTTGCTCTTCCTCTTCTTCTACTGCCCCCAAATCTTCTGGTTACATTTCTTCTTCTTCCTCCACTTCTCTTCCATATTCCACTTCTTCTGCTTCTTTTTCTCTTCCCCTCCTTCGTCTTCATCATCCCTACTTCTTCAACTACTTCTTGTTCTTCCTCTTGTTCACCTTCTTCCACTTGTTGTTCTTCTTCCTTTTTGCACTTCTTTTGCCTACGCTACATCTTCTTCCTACCCTTCTTCTTCTCCTCTTTCTTCCACTTCTTCTTCCTCCTCCCTTTCCTTTCCTTCCTTCTTCTTACTTTTCTCCTTCTTCCGCTACTTCTCCTTCCCCTTCTTCTTCTTCCGCAGGTTCTCCTTGTTCCACTTCTTCTTCTTCAGCCCCTTTCCTTCCACTACTTCTTCTTCCTATTGTTCTCGTTCTTCCACTTCCACTTCTTCTTCTTCCTCTTCTTGTTCTTCCACTTCTTCCACTTATTCTTCCTACTCCCGTTCTCCTTCTTCCACTTATTCTTCCTCCTCCCATGCTCCTTCTTCCACTTCTTCTTCTTCATTCCTTCTCATTCCACTTCCTCCTATTCCTCTTGTTCTCCTTCTACCACTTCTTCTGCTTCTACTTGTTCTTCTTCTTCTTCCATTTCTTCTCCTTCCACTACTTCTTCTTCTTCCGCTTCCTCTTTTTCTCCATCCCCTACTTCTTTTGCTTCTAATTGTTGCTCTTCCTCTTCTTCTCCTTCCCCTAAATCTTCTGCTTACACTTATTCTTCTTTTTCCTGTTCTCCTCCACATTCCCCTTTTTCTGCTTCTTCTTCCCTTCCCTTCCCCTACTTCTTCCTTTTCCTCCTTTTCTCCTTCTTCGAGTTCTTCTTCTTCATCCCACCTCCTTCCACTACTTCTTCTTCCGTCTCTTGTTCACCTTCTTCAACTTCTTCTCTTTCCACATCATCTTCTTCTTCCATTTATTCTCCTTCTTCTAGTTGTTCTGTTTACTCTCCTTCTTCTTCCTTTTCTTCAATTTCTTTCACTTCTTCTGCCTCCTCTTATTCTCCTTCTTCCACTTCTTTTGCCTCCTCTCCTTCTCTTTCTTCCACTTCTTCTTCATCCTCTCCTCTCCTTCTTTTTCTTCCTCTCCATCTCCTTCTTCTTTCCTTTCCTTCGTCGTCTCCCTCTTTTTCTCCTTCTTCTGCTTCCACTTGCATTTCTACCTCTTCTTCTCCTTCTTCCACTTCTTCATCATCCCTATTCCTTCAACCACTTCTTCTTCTTCCTCTTGTTCACCATCCTCCACTTCTGCTGCTTCCACCTGTTCTTCTTCCTTCCCTTCTCCTTCCTGCACTTCTTCTGCCTACACTACCTCTTCTTCCTCCCCATCTTCTTCTCCTCCTTTTTCCACTTCTTCTTCCTCCTTTCTTACCTTGCTTTCCTTCTTCTTACTCTTCTCCCGCTTCTACTACGTATCCTGCGAGTTCTTCTTGCTCTTCTTCTCCTTCTTCCACTTCTTCTTCATCATCCCTACTCCTTCAACTACATCTTCTTTTTCCTCTTGTTCACCTTCTTCCACTACTTCTTCTTCAACTTCTTCTTCTTCCTCTTCTTCTCCTTCTTCCACTTCTTCTTCTTCATCCCCTTTATTTCCACTACTTCTTCTTCTTCTTCTTCCTATACTTCTCCTTCTTCCACTTGCACTTCTTCCTCTTCTTCTCGTTCTTCCACTTCTTCTTCCTCCTCCCTTGCCTTGGTTTCCTTCTTCTTACTTTTTTCCTTGTCCTACTACTTCTCCTTCCACTTTTTCTTCTTCCTCTTCTTCTCCTTCTTCAACTTCTTCTTCCTCCTCCTGCTTTCCTTCTTCTTCTTCTTCTTCATCCCTTCTCATTCCACTACTTCCTCCTATTCCTCTTGTTTTCCTTCTACCACTTGTTGTTGTTCTTCTTTTTCGTCTGCTTCTTCCATTTCTTTTGCTTACACTTCTTCTTCTTCCATTTCTTCTCCTTCCACTACTTCTTCTTCCTCTTCTTCTTCTTCCTCTTCTTCTCCTTCTTCCACTTCTTCTTCTTCATCCCCTTTCCTACCACTGCTTCTTCTTCTCCCCTTTTTTCTCATTCCTCCACTTCTTCTTCTTCTTCCTATTGTTCTCCTTCTTCCACTCACACTTCTTCCTCCTCTTCTCATTCTTCCACTTCTTCTTCCTCCCCCCGTTCTCCTTTTTCCACTTCTTCTTATTCATCCCCTCTCATTCCACTACTTCCTCCTATTCCTCTTGTTCTCTTTCTACCACTTCTTCTACTTCCGCTTGTTGTTCTTCTTCTTTTTTGTCTCATTATTCCACTTCTTCTGCTTACACTTCTTCTTCTTTGTCTTATTCCAATTCTTCTCCTTCCACTACTTCTTCTTCTTCCCTTTCCTTTGTCTCCTTCCTCATTTTCTCCATCCCCCCACTTCTTTTGCTTACAATTTTTGCTCTTCCTCTTCTTCTCCTCCCCCCAAATCTTCTCCTCACACTTCTTCTTCTTCTTCCTCTGCTCCTCCATATTCCTCTTTTTCTGCTTCTTCTTCCCTTCCCTTCCTCTCCTTCTTCCTTTTCCTACTTTTGTTCTTCTTCCAGTTCTTCTTCTTCATCCCACCTCCTTCCACTACTTCTTGTTCCTCCTCTTATTCACCTTCTTCCTCTTCTTCTCTTTCCACATCTTCTTCTTCTTCCTTTTCTTCTCATTCCTCCACTTCTTCTGCTTACTCTCCTTCTTCTTCCTCTTCTTCTTTTTCTTCCACTTCTTCTTCCTCCTCACCTCCTCCCTTGCCTTGCTTTCCTTCTTCTTACTATTCTCCCTCTTCCACTACTTCTCCTTCCTCTTCTTCTCCATCTTCCACTTCTTCTTCTTCATCCCCTTTCCTTCCACTACTTCTTCTTCTACCCCTTTTTCTCATTCTTCCACTTCTTCTTCTTCCTATTGTTCTCCTTCTTCCACTTGCACTTCTTCCTCTTCTTCTTGATATGAATGCAAAAAATAATGACTTTTCGTGTTTTGTAACGTTTCATTAATTTAGGAATTAATGTAACATGCAATTAATCATATGTAATAATTGCGTGATAATGAAGTATTTAATTTTTCTTTTAGAAGTTATGATTTTGAACAACCACCTAGTTCTATAAATAGGGGTTGAATTGTACTTAAAGGACGACCATTGAATTAGTGAAATTATATTTGGGTTTTACCCTTTTCTGAGAGATGAATTTCTCTTTAGAACTTATCAAGGAATTTTTCTTTGTGGCGTTCTGCTAGACTTATCAAGGGTAAATCACCACCCTTGTGGCGTCATATGACTTATCTTCCATCCTTGGAAGTGGCGTCATCTATCTCTTCGTCTAACCATTTTCATCCTTTCCATTTTCTTGTTTACCCAATTCTCATTGTTTTGTTAACTTATTACCTTCCAACCTAGATAGATCCGCAAAATGAATCTAACCCCTCTGGATTTCTATCACTTCTCGTTCTTCCACTTCTTCTTCTTCCTCTTCTTCCATTTCTCCTTCCACTACTTCTTCTTCTTCCCTTTCCTTCTTCTCCTTCCTATTTTTCCCCCTGCCCGACTTCTTTTGCTTCCAATTGTTGCTCTTTCTCTTCTTCTCCTTCCTCCAAATCTTTTGCTTACACTTCTTCTTCCTCTTCTCCTCCATATTCCACTTCTTTTGCTTCTTCTTCCCTTCCCTTCCCCTCTGATAGAAATCCAGAGGGGTTGGATTCATTTTGCGGATCTATCTAGGTTGGAAGGTAATAAGTGAACAAAACAATGAGAATTGGGTAAACAAGAAAATGGAAAGGATGAAAATGGTTTAATGAAGGGATAGATGCTTCCAAGGATGGAAGATAAGTTATATGACACCACAAGGGTAGTGATTTACCCTTGATAAGTCTAGCAGAATGCCACAAGGAAAAATTCCTTGATAAGTTCTAAAGAGAAATTCATCTCTCACAAAAACCCAATTATAATTTCACTATTCAATGGTTGTCTTTTGAGTACAATTCAACCCCTATTTATAGAATTAGGTGGCTATTCAAAATCATAACTCCAAAAATAAAATTAAATACTCCATTATCATGCAATTATCACATATGATTAATTGCATGTTACATTAATTTCTAAATTAATGGAACATTACGAAAAATGAAAAGTCATTATCTTCTGGATTCATATAATTCCCTCATTCTTCGAAAAGATTCATCCTCGAATCTATGACTTTATTTTCCTACAAATTTTATTCACTTATAATTTAAAATGAACAAAATCAACCTCCAGGATCAAATGCAACTTGTAAAATTTCATCCATAAAAGAATTTTTCCTTTTTGGTTTGCAAACCCAAACATGGGAATCAAGAGGAATTCTTCCTTTTAAGTTCACTAATGTACTGTATGTACAATGACTCTATAAAAGTGATATCAACATTTTTCTTCCTCCCATCTGACAATTTGTGAGTTGTATTCTCATGATCCTGTGTATTCAAAATATCAATAGAAGAAGAAGAAAAATCATTAGTAGTATTAATTCTAACGTTCTTTTCCTCTCTTTCTCTTTCCTTTTCTATCTCTTCCTCTTCACTCTTTTCTTTTTCTAATTTTCTCTTTTCTTCTCTCTCTTTTTCTATTTTCTCCTCCAACTTATGTTGATTATCACAAACTTGGCTTGGTGTCAAAATTCAAATTAAGTTTGCGTCCTTCATGCACCAAAGAAACTGAAAGTCTTTCAGGATTTATCCTTTTGCCCTACAACCAAGGCCTCCCTAAAAGAAAATGACATGAGTCCATGGGAGCAACATCGGATGTCACTTCTTCCACTTATTTTCCAATAGTGAATCTAAACTTAGTTTGCTTAGGATGAAGACTCGTTGGTAAGTTAAGTTTATTCACCAATCTTTCGCTCACCACGTTGCTATAACTTTCTTCATCAACTGCAAATAAACACAAATGACTTCTATTAAACACCTTGTATAAAAAATACCCACCATAATTCCAAACCTAGAGCCAAAGCTCTGATACCAACTAAGAGAAATCCAGAGGGGTTGGATTTGTTTTGCGGATCTATCTAGGTTGGAAGGCAATAAGTTAAAAAAACAATGAGAATTGGGTAAACAAGAAAATGGAAAGGATGAAAATGGTTTAACGAAGGGATAAATGATGCCACTTCCAAGGATGGAAGATAAGTCATATGACGCCATAAGGGTGGTGATTTACCCATGATAAGTCTAGTAGAACGCCACAAGGAAAAATTCCTTGATAAGTTCTAAAGAGAAATTCATCTCTCACTAAAACCCAAATATAATTTGACTAATTCAATGGTTGTCTTTTGAGTACAATTCAGCCCCTATTTATAGAATTAGGTGGCTATTCAAAATCATAACTCCAAAAATAAAATTAAATACTCCATTATCTAGCAATTATCACATATGATTAATTGCATGTTACATTAATTTCTAAATTAATGGAACATTATGAAAAATGAAAAGTCATTGTCTTCTGGATTCATATCACCCTCCTTCTTCCATTTCCTTCTTTTCGCCTTCTTCCAGTTCTTCTTCTTCATCCTACCTCCTTCACCCACTTCTTCTTCCTCCTCTTGTTTACCTTCTTCCACTTCTTTTCTTTCCACATCTTCTTCTTCTTCCTTTTCTTCTGCTTTTTCCACTTACTCTCCTTCTTCTTCCTCTTCTTCTCTTTCTTCCACTTCTCCTGCCTCCTCTTGTTCTCTTTCTTCCACTTCTTCTTCAAGGTCTCCTCTCCTTTCTTTTCTTCCTCTTCATCTCCTTCTTCTTCTTCCCTTTCCTTTGTCTTCTCCCTCTTTTTCTCCTTCTTCGACCTCCACTTGCATTTCTACCTCTTGTTTTCCTTCTTCTACTTCTTCATCATCCCCACTCCTTCAACTACTTCTTTTTCTTCCTCTTGTTCACCTTCTTCCACTTCGGCTGCTTCCACTTGTTGTTCTTCTTCCTTCCGTTCTCCTTCTTGCACTTCTTTTGCCTACACTACATCTTCTTCCTCCCTTTCTTCTTCTCCTCCTTCTTCCACTTCTTCTTCCTCCTCTCTTGCCTTGCTTTCCTTCTTCTTACTCTTCTCCCTGTTCGACTACTTCTCCTTCCATTTCTTGTTCTTCCTTTTCTTCTCCTTCTTCCACTTCATCTTCTTCATCCCCTTTCCTTCCACTACTCCTTCTTCTTCCTCTTTTTGTCATTCTTCTACTTCTTCTTCTTCCTACTATAGTTCTCCTTCTTCTACTTGCACTTCTTCTTCTTCTTCTTGTTCTTCCACTTCTTTTTCCTCCTCTTCTTTTCGTTCTTCCGCTTCTTCTTCCTCCTCCCGTTCTCCTTCTTCCACTTTTTCTTCTTCATCCCCTCTCATTCGACTACTTCCTCCTATTCCTCTTGTTCTCCTTCTACCACTTCTTATGCTTCCACTTGTTCTTCTTTTTCGTCTCCTTCTTCCACTTCTTCGGCTTACACTTCTTCTTCTTCCATTTTTTCTTCCACTACTTCTTCTTCTTCCTTTTCCTTCTTCTCCTTCCTATTTTTCTCCCTGCCCCACTTCTTTTGCTTCCAATTGTTGCTCTTTCTCTTCTTCTCCTTCCCTCAAATCTTTTGTTTACACTTCTTCTTATTCTTCCTCTTCTCCTCCATATTCCACTTCTTCTGCTTCTTCTTCCTTTCCCTTCCCCTCTGATAGAAATCCAGAGGGGTTGGATTCATTTTGCGGATCTATCTAGGTTGGAAGGTAATAAGTGAACTAAACAATGAGAATTCGGTAAACAAGAAAACGGAAAGGATGAAAATGGTTTAATGAAGGGATAGATGCTTCCAAGGATGGAAGATAAGTTATATGATGCCACAAGGGTAGTGATTTACCCTTGATAAGTCTAGCAGAACGCCACAAGGAAAAATTCCTTGATAAGTTTTAAAGAGAAATTCATCTCTCACAAAAGGGTAAAACCCAATTATAATTTCACTAATTCAATGGTTGTCTTTTGAGTACAATTCAGCCCCTATTTATAGAATTAGGTGGCTATTCAAAATCATAACTCCAAAAATAAAATTAAATACTCCATTATCACGCAATTATCACATATGATTAATTGCATGTTACATTAATTTCTAAATTAATGGAACATCACGAAAAATGAAAAGTCATTGTCTTCTGGATTCATATCACCCTCCTTCTTCCATTTCCTTCTTTTCGCCTTCTTCCAGTTCTTCTTCTTCATCCTACCTCCTTCAGCCACTTCTTCTTCCTCCTCTTGTTTACCTTCTTCCACTTTTTTTCTTTCCACATCTTCTTCTTCTTCCTTTTCTTCTGCTTCTTCCACTTACTCTCCTTCTTCTTCCTCTTCTTCTCTTTCTTCCACTTCTCCTGCCTCCTCTTGTTCTCTTTCTTCCACTTCTTGTTCAAGGTCTCCTCTCCTTTTCTTTCTTCCTCTTCATCTCCTTCTTCTTCTTCCCTTTCCTTTGTATTTTCCCTCTTTTTCTCCTTCTTCGACCTCCACTTGCATTTCTACCTCTTGTTTTCCTTCTTCTACTTCTTCATCATCCCCACTCCTTCAACTACTTCTTTTTCTTCCTCTTGTTCACCTTCTTCCACTTCGGCTGCTTCCACTTGTTCTTCTTCTTCCTTCCGTTTTCCTTCTTGCACTTCTTCTGCCTACACTACCTCTTCTTCCTCCCTTTCTTCTTCTCCTCCTTCTTCCACTTCTTCTTCCTCCTCTCTTGCCTTGCTTTCCTTCTTCTTACTCTTCTCCCTGTTCGGCTACTTCTCCTTCCATTTCTTGTTCTTCCTTTTCTTCTCCTTCTTCCACTTCATCTTCTTCATCCCTTTTCCTTCCAATACTCCTTCTTCTTCCTCTTTTTCTCATTCTTCTACTTCTTCTTCTTCCTCCTATAGTTCTCCTTCTTCTACTTGCACTTCTTCTTCTTCTTCTTGTTCTTCCACTTCTTCTTCCTTCTCTTCTTCTCCTTCTTCCGCTTCTTCTTCCTCCTCCCGTTCTCCTTCTTCCACTTTTTCTTCTTCATCCCCTCTCATTCGACTACTTCCTCCTATTCCTCTTGTTCTCCTTCTACCACTTCTTATGCTTCCACTTGTTCTTCTTCTTTTTCGTCTCCTTCTTCCACTTCTTCTTCC
The DNA here is from genome assembly GCA_037954015.1 of Psophocarpus tetragonolobus. NCBI lineage: Eukaryota > Viridiplantae > Streptophyta > Magnoliopsida > Fabales > Fabaceae > Psophocarpus > Psophocarpus tetragonolobus. The sequence goes on from CM075691.1 coordinate 28,926,122, forward strand.
TCCTTTTCTTCCATTTCTTCTCCTTCCACTACTTCTTCTTCCTTTTCCTTTTTTTCCTTCCTCTTTTTCTCCAGCCCGTACTTCTTTTGCTTCCAATTGTTGCTCTTCCTCTTCTTTTCCTGGCCCCAAATCTTTTGCTTACACTTCTTCTTCTTCTTCCACTTTTCCTCCATATTACACTTCTTCTGCTTCCTTTTCCCTTCCCCTCCTTCGTCTTCATCATCCTCACTCCTTCAACTACTTCTTGTTCTTCCTCTTGTTGACCTTCTTCTACTTGTGTTGCTTCCACTTGTTCTTATTCTTCCTTCTCTTTTCCTTCTTGCACTTCTTCTGCCTACACTACCTCTTCTTCCTCTCCTTCTTCTTCTCCTCCTTCTTCCACTTCTTCTTCCTCCTCCCATTCCTTGCCTTCCTTCTTCATACTCTTCTCCTTCTTCAGCTACTTCTCTTTCCCCTTATTCTTCTTCCCCTTGTTCTCCTTGGTGCACTTCTTCTTCTTCAGCCCCTTTCCTTCCACTACTTCTTCTTCTTCCTATTGTTCTCCTTCTTCCACTTCCACTTCTTCCTCTACTACTCGTTCTTCCACTTCTTCTTCTTCCTCTTTTTCTCGTTCTTCCATTTCTTCTTCTTCCTCTTCTTCTCTTTCTTCCACTCCTTCTTCTTCCTCTTCTTCTCCTTCTTCCACTTATTCTTCCTCCTCCCAGTCTCATTCTTCCTCTTATTCTTCCTCCTCCCAGTCACCTTTTTCCACTTATTCTTCCTGTTCCTATTCTCCTTCTTCCACTTCTTCTTCTTCATCCCCTCTCATTCCAGTACTTCCTCCTATTCCTCTCGTTCTCGTTCTACCACTTCCTCTGTTTCCACTTGTTCTTCCTCCTCTTTTTCTCATTCTTCCACTTCTTCTTCTTCTTCCTATTGTTCTCCTTCCTATTATTCTCGTTCTTCCACTTCTTCTTCTTCCTCTTCTTCTCCTTCTGCCACCTTTTCTCCCTCCTCCCGTTCTCCTTCTTCCATTTCTTCTTCTTCATCTCCTTTCATTCCACAACTTCCTCCTATTCCTCTTATTCTCTCCTTCTACCACTTCTTCTACTTCTACTTGTTGTTCTTCTTCATTTTCGTCTCCTTCTTCCGCTTCTTCTGCTTACCTCTTATGCTTACACTTCTTCTTCTTCTTCCTTTTCTCCTCCAGATTCCACTTCTTCTGCTTCTTCTTCCCTTCCCTTCCCCTCCTTCTTCCTTTTCCTCCTTTTCTCCTTGTTCCAATTCTTCTTCTTCATCTCACCTCCTTCCATTTCTTCTTCTTCCTCCTCTTGTTCACCTTCCTCAACTTCTTCACCTTCCATATCTTCTAATTATTCCTTTTCTTCTCCTTCTTCCACTTCTTCTAGTTACTCTCCTTCTTCTTCCTCTTCTTATCTTTCTTCCACTTCTCCTGCCTCCTCTTGTTCTCTTTCTTCCACTTCTTCTTCATCCTCGCCTTTCCTTTCTTTTCCTCCTCTTCATCTCCTTCTTCTTCTTCCTTTCCTTTGTCATATCCCTCTTTTTCTCCTTCTTCTGCATCCACTTGCATTTCTACCTCTTGTTCTCTTTCTTCCACTTCTTCTCCATCATCCCTACTCCTTCAACTACTTCTCCTTCTTCCGCTTCTTCTGCTTACACTTCTTCCTCTTGCTCTTCTTCCATTTCTTCTCCTTCCACAACTTCTTCTTTCCTTTCCGTCTTCTCCTTCCTCTTTTTCTCCATCCCCAACTTCTGTTGCTTCCCATTATTGCTCTTCCTCTTCTTCTCCTTCCCTCAAATCTTATGCTTACACTTCTTCTTCTTCTTCCTCTTCTCCTCCACATTCCACTTCTTCTGCTTCTTCCCTTCCCTTCGCTTCCCCTCCTTCTTCCTTTTCCTCCTTCTCTCCTTGTTCCAATTCTTCTTCTTCATCTCACCTCCTTCCACTACTTCTTCTTCCTCCTCTTGTTCACATTCTTCAACTTCTTCACTTTCCACATCTTCTTCTTCTTCCTTTCCGTCTTCTCCTTCCTCTTTTTCTCCATCCCCTACTTCTACTTGTTCTTCTTCATCTCCTTTCATTCTCCTTCCTCCTTTTCTCCTTATTCCAATTCTTCTTCTTCATCTAACCTCTTCCACTACTTCTTCTTCCTGCTCTTGTTCACCTTCTTCACTTTCCACATCTTCTTCTTCTTCTTCCTTTTCTTCTCCTTCTTCCACTTCTTCTAGTTACTCTCCTTCTTCTTCCTCTTCTTATCTTTCTTCCACTTCTCCCGCCTCTTCTTGTTCTCTTTCTTCCACTTCTTCTTCATCCTCTCGTTTCCTTTCTTTTCTTCCTCTTCATCTCCTTCTTCTTCTTCCTTTCCATCGTCATATGCCTCTTTTTCTCCTTCTTCTACTTCCACTTGCATTTCTACCTCATGTTCTCCTTCTTCCACTTCTTCTCCACCATCCCCACTCTTTCAACTACTTCTTCTTTTTCCTCTTGTTTACCTTCTTCCACTTCTACTACATCCACTTGTTCTTCTTCTTCCCTCTCTTCACCTTCTTGCCCTTACTTCCATTGCTTTTTCTTCCTCCTCTTTTTCTCATTCTTCCACTTCTTCTTCTTCTTCCTATTGTTCTCCTTCTTCCACTTGCACTTCTTTCTTTTCTTCTCGTTCTTCCACTTCTTCTTCTTCCTCTTCTTCTCCTTGTGCCACCTCATCTCCCTCCTCCCGTTCTCCTTCTTCCACTTCTTCTTCTTCATTTCCTTTCATTCCACTACTTCCTCCTATTCCTCTTATTCTCTCCTTCTACCACTTCTTCTACTTCTACTTGTTGTTCTTCTTCATTTTTGTCTCCTTCTTCCGCTTCTTCTGCTTACACTTCTTCTTCTTCCTCTTCTTCCATTTCTTGTCCTTCCACAACTTCTTCTTCTTTCCTTTCCGTCTTCTCCTTCCTCTTGTTCTCCATCCCACACTTCTGTTGCTTCCCATTGTGGCTCTTCCTCTTCTTCTCCTTCCCCCAATTCTTATGCTTATGCTTCTTCTTCTTCTTCCTCTTCTCCTCCAGATTCCACGTCTTCTGCTTCTTCTTCCCTTCCCTTCCCTTCCCCTCCTTCTTCCTTTTCCTCCTTGTCTCCTTGTTCCAATTCTTCTTCTTCATCTCACCTCCTTCCACTACTTCCTCTTCCTCCTCTTGTTCACCTTCTTCAACTTCTTCACTTTCCACATCTTCTTCTTCTTCCTTTTCTTCTCCTTCTTCTAATTTTTTTTAGTTACTCTCCTTCTTCTTCCTCTTCTTATCTTTCTTCCACTTCTCCTGCCTCCTCTTGTTCTCTTTCTTCCACTTCTTCTTCATCCTCTCCTTTCCTTTCTTTTCTTCCTCTTCATCTCCTTCTTCTTCTTCCTTTCCTTCGTCATATCCGTCTTTTTCTCCTTCGTCTGCTTCCACTTGCATTTCTACCTCTTGTTCTCCTTCTTCCACATCTTCTCCATCATCCCCAGTCCAACTACTTCTTCTTCTTCCTCTTGTTCACCTTCTTCCACCTCTACTACATCCACTTGTTCTTCTTCTTCCCTCTCTTCTCCTTCTTGCCCTTCTTCTGCCTACACTACTTCTTCTTCCTCCCCTTCTTCTTCTCCTCCTTGTTCCATTTCTTCTTCATCCCCTTTCCTTCCATTGCTTCTTCTTCCTCCTCTTTTTCTCATTCTTCTACTTTTTCTTCTTCTTCCTATTGTTCTCGTTCTTCCACTTCTTCTTCTTCCTCTTCTTCTCCTTCTGCCACCTCTTCTCCCTCCTCCCGTTCTCCTTCTTCCACTCTTTCTTCTTCAATCTCCTTTCATTCCACTACTTCCTCCTATTCCACTTATTCTATCCTTCTACCACTTCTTCTACTTCTACTTGTTTTTCTTCTTCATTTTCGTCTCCTTCTTCTGCCTACACTACCTCTTCTTCCTACACTACTTCTTCTTCCTCCCCTTCTTCTTCTCCTCCTTGTTCCACTACTTCTTCATCCTCTTTCCTTCCATTGCTTCTTCTTCCTCCTTTTTTTCTCATTCTGCCACTTCTTCTTCTTCTTCCTTTTGTTCTCCTTCTTCCACTTGCCATACTTCCTCTTCTTCTCCTTCGGCCACCTCTTCTCCCTCCTCCCGTTCTCCTTCTTCCACTTCTTCTTCGTCATCTCCTTTCATTCCACTTCTTCTACTTCTACTTGTTGTTCTTCTTCATTTTCGTCTCTTTCTTCCGTTCTTCTGCTTACACTTCTTCTTCTTCCTCTTCTTCCATTTCTTCTCCTTCCACAACTTCTTCTTCCTTCCATTCCGTCTTCTGCTTCCTCTTTTTCTCCATCCCCTACTTCTATTGCTTCCCCTTATTGCTCTTCCTCTTCTTCTCCTTCCCCCAAATCTTATGCTTACACTTCTTCTTCTTCTTCCTCTTCTTCTCCAGATACCACTTCTTCCGCTTCGTCTTCCCTTCCTTTCCCCTCCTTCATCCTTTTCCTCCTTTTCTCCTGATTCCAACTCTTCTTCTTCATCTCGCCTCCTTCCACTACTTCTTCTTCCTCCTCTTGTTCACCTTCTTCACTTTCCACATCTTCTTCTTCTTCCTTTTCTTCCCCTTCTTCCACTTCTTCTAAGTAGTCTCCTTCTTCTTCCTATTCTTATCTTTCTTCCACTTCTCCTGCCTCCTGTTGTTCTCTTTCTTCCACTTCTTCTTCAGCCTCTCCTTTCTTTTCTTTTCTTCCTCTTCATCTCCTTCTTCTTCTTCCATTCCTTCGTCAACTACTTCTTCTTCCTCCCCTTCTTCTTCTCGTCCTTGTTCCACTCCTTCTTCATCCCCTTTCCTTCCATTGATTCTTCTTCCTCCTCTTTTTCTGATTCTTCCATTTCTTCTTCTTCTTGCTCTTCTTCTCCTTCTACCACCTCTTCTCCTCCTCCCGTTCTCCTATTTCCACTTCTTCTTCTTCATCTCCTTTCATTCCAGTACTTCCTCCTATTCCATTTATTCTCTCCTTCTACCACTTCTTCTACTTCTACTTGTTGTTCTTCCTCATTTTCGTCTCCTTCTTTCGCTTCTTCTGCTTACACTTCCTCTTCTTCCATTTCTTCTCCTTCCACAACTTCTTCTTTCCTTTCTGTCTTCTCCTTCCTCTTTTTCTCCATCCCCCACTTCTGTTGCTTCGCATTGTTGTTTTTCCTCTTCTTCTCCTTCCCCAAATCTTATGCTTACACTTCTTCTTCTTCTTCCTCTTCTCCTCCACATTCCACTTCTTCTGCTTCTTCGTCCCTTCCCTTCCCCTCCTTCTTCGTTTTCCTCCTTTTCTCCTTGTTCCAATTCTTCTTCTTCATCTCACCTCCTTCCACTACTTCCTCTTCCTCCTCTTGTTCACCTTCTTCACCTTCTTCACTTTCCACATCTTCTTCTTCTTCCTTTTATTCTCCTTCTTCAGCTTCTTCTGCTTACACTTCTTCTTCTTTGATTTCTTCTCCTTCCACAACTTCTTCTTCTTTCCTTTCCGTCTTCTCCTTCCTCTTTTTCTCCATCCCCCACTTCTGTTCCTTCCCATTGTTGCTCTTCCTCTTCTTCTCCTTCCCTCTTACACTTCTTCTTCTTCTTCTTCTTCTCCTCCAGATTCCACTTCTTCTGCTTCTTCTTCCGTTTCCTTCCCTTCCCCTCCTTCTTCCTTTTCCTCCTTTTCTCCTTGTTCCAATTCTTCTTCTTCATCTCACCTCCTTCCACTACTTCTTATTCCTCCTCTTGTTCACCTTCTTCACTTTCCACATCTTCTTCTTCTTCCTTTTCTTCTCCTTCTTCCACTTCTTCTAGTTACTCTCCTTCTTCTTCCTTTTCTTATCTTTCTTCCACTTCTCCTGCCTCCTCTTGGTCTCTTTCTTTCACTTCTTCTTCATCCTCTCGATTGCTTTCTTTTCTACATCTTCATCTCCTTCTTTTTCTTCCTTTCCTTAATCATATCCCTCTTTTTCTCCTTGTTCTACTTCCACTTGCATTTCTACCTCTTGTTCTCCTTCTTCCACTTCTTCTCCATCATCTCCACCCCTTCAACTACTTCTTCTTCTTCCTCTTGTTCACCATCTTCCACTTTTACTACATCCAGTTGTTCTTCTTCTTCCCTCTCTTCTCATTCTTGCCCTTCTTCTGCCTACACTACTTCTTCTTCCTCCCCTTCTTCTTTTCCTCCTTATCCCAATTCTTCTTCTTCCCCTTTCCTTCCATTGCTTCCTCTTCCTCCTCTTTTTCTCATTCTTCGACTTCTTCCTATTGTTCTCCTTCTTCCACTTGCACTTGTTCGGTTTCTTCTCGTTCTTCCATTTCTTCTTCTTCCTCTTCTTCTCCTTCTTCCATTTGTTCTTCTTCATCTCCTTTCATTCCACTACTTCCTCCTATTCCTCTTATTCTCTCATTCTACCACTTCTTCTACCTCTACTTGTTGTTCTTCTTCATTTTCGTCTCCTTCTTTCGCTTCTTCTGCTTACACTTCTTCTTCTTCCTCTTCTTCCATTTCTTCTCCTTTCACAACTTCTTCTTCTTTCCTTTCCGTCTTCTCCTTCCTCTTTTTCTCCATCCCCCACTTCTGTTGCTTCCCATTGTTGCTCTTCCTCTTCTTCTCCTTCCCCCAAATCTTATGCTTAGACTTCTTCTTCTTCTTCCTCTTCTCCTCCAGATTCCACTTCTTCTGTTTCTTCTTCCCTTCCCTTCCCCTCCTTCTTCCTTCTCCTCCTTTTCTCCTTGTTCCAATTCTTGTTCTTCATCTCACCTCCTTCCACTACTTCTTCTTCCTCCTCTTGTTCACCCTCTTCACTTTCCACATCTTCTTCTTCTTCCTTTCATTGTCCTTCTTCCACTTCTGCTAGTTACTCCAGTTTTCCTGCCTCCACTTGTTCTCTTTCTTCCACTTCTTCTTCATCCTCTCCTTTCTTTTCTTTTCTTCCTCTTTATCTCCTTCTTCTTCTTCCTTTCCTTCATCATATCACTTTTTTCCTCCTTCTTCTTCCACTTGCATTTCTACCTCTTGTTCTCCTTCTTCCACTTCTTCTCCATCATCCCCACTCCTTCAACTACCTCTTCTTCTTCCTCTTGTTCACCTTCTTCCACTTCTACTACATCCACTTGTTCTTCTTCTTCCCTCTCTTCTCCTTCTTGCCCTTCTTCTGCCTACACTACTTCTTCTTCCTCCCCTTCTTCTTCTCCTCCTTGTTCCACTTCTTCTTCATCGCCTTTCCTTCCATTGCTTCTTCTTCCTCCTCTTTTTCTCATTCTTCCACTTCTTCTCTTCTTTCTATTGTTCTCCTTCTTCCACTTGCACTTCTTCCTTTTCTTCTCGTTCTTCCACTTCTTCTTCTTCCTCTTCTTCTCCTTCTGCCACCTCTTGTCCCTCCTCCGGCTCTTCTTCTTCCACTTCTTCTTCTTCACCTCCTTTCATTCGGCTATTTTCTCCTATTCCTCTTATTCTCTCCTTCTACCACTTCTTCTACTTCTACTTTTTGTTCTTCTTCATTTTTGTCTCCTTCTTCCGCTTCTTCTGCTTACACTTCTTCTTCTTCCTCTTCTTCCATTTCTTCTCCATTCCACAACTTCTTCTTCTTACATTTCCGTCTTCTCCTTCCTCTTTTTCTCCATCCCCCACTTCTGTTGCTTCCCATTGTTGCTCTTCCTCTTCTTCTCCTTCCCCCAAATCTTATGCTTACACTTCTTCTTCTTCTTCCTCTTCTCCTCCAAATTCCACTTCTTCTGCTTCTTCTTCCCTTCCCTTCCCTTCCCGTCTTTCTTCCTTTTCCTCCTTTTCTCCTTGTTCCAATTCTTCTTCTTCATCTAACCTCTTCCACTACTTCTTCTCCCTCCTCTTGTTCACCTTCTCCACTTTCCACATCTTCTTCTTCTTCTTCCTTTTCTTCTCTTTCTTCCACTTCTTCTAGTTACTCTCGTTCTTCTTCCTCTTCTTATCCTTCTTCCACTTCTCCTGCCTCCTCTTGTTCTCTTTCTTCAACTTCTTCTTCATCCTCTCCTTTCCTTTCTTTTCTTCCTCTTCATCTCCTTCTTCTTCTTCCTTTCCATCGTCATATCCCTCTTTTTCTCCTTCTTCTGCTTCCACTTGCATTTCTACCTCTTGTTCTCCTTCTTCCATTTCTTCTCCACCATCCCCACTCTTTCAACTACTTCTTCTTCTTCCTCTTGTTTACCTTCTTCCACTTCTACTACATCCACTTGTTCTTCTTCTTCCCTTTCTTCACCTTCTTGCCCTTACTTCCATTGCTTTTTCTTCCTCCTCTTTTTCTCATTCTTCCACTTCTTCTTCTTCCTCCTATTGGTCTCCTTCTTCCAGTTCCACTTCTTCTTCTTCCTCTTCTTCTCCTTGTGCCACCTCATCTCCCTCCTCCCGTTCTCCTTCTTCCTCTTCTTCTTCTTCATTTCCTTTCATTCCACTACTTCCTCCTATTCCTCTTATTCTCTCCTTCTACCACTTCTTCTACTTCTACTTGTTGTTCTTCTTCATTTTTGTCTCATTCTTCCGCTTCTTCTGCTTACACTTCTTCTTCTTCCTCTTCTTCCATTTCTTCTCCTTCCACAACTTCTTCTTCTTTCCTTTCCGTCTTCTCCTTCCTCTTTTTCTCCATCCCACACTTCTGTTGCTTCCCATTGTTGCTCTTCCTCTTTTTCTCCTTCCCCCAAATCTTATGCTTACACTTCTTCTTCTGCTTCCTCTTCTCCTCCAGATTCCACTTCTTCTGCTTCTTCTTCCCTTCCCTTCCCCTCCTTCTTCCTTTTCCTCCTTTTCTCCTTGTTCCAATTCTTCTTCTTCATTGAAATAAATCCAAAGGGATTGGATTCGTTTTGCGGATCTATCTAGGTTGGAAGGTAATAAGTTAACAAAACAATGAGAATTGGGTAAACAAGAAAATGGAAAGGATGAAAATGGTTTAACGAAAAGATAGATGACGCCACTTCCAAGGATGGAAGATAAGTCATATGACGCCACAAGGGTGGTGATTTACCCTTGATAAGTCTAGGAGAACGCCACAAGGAAAAATTCCTTGATAAGTTCTAAAGAGAAATTCATCTCTCACAAAAGGGTAAAACCCAAATATAATTTCACTAATTCAATGGTTGTCCTTTGAGTACAATTCAACCCCTATTTATAGAACTAGGTGGCTGTTCAAAATCATAACTCCCAAAAGAAAAATTAAATACTCAATTATCACATATGATTAATTGAATGTTACATTAATTCCTAAATTAATGAAACGTTACAAAAATGAAAAGTCATTGTCTTCGGCATTCACATCATTCATCTCACCTCCTTCCACTACTTCTTCTTCCTCCTCACTTTCCACATCTTCTTCCTTTTATTCTCCTTCTTCTTCCTCTTCTTATCTTTCTTCCACTTCTCCTGCCTCCTCTTGTTCTCTTTCTTCCACTTCTTCTTCATCCTCTCCTTTCCTTTCTTTTCTTCCTCTTCATCTCCTTCTTCTTCTTCCTTTCCTTCGCATATCCCTCTTTTTCTCCTTCTTCTACTTCCACTTTCATTTCTACCTCTTCTTCTCCTTCTTCCACTTCTTCTCCATCATCCCCACTCCTTCAACTACTTCTTCTTCTTCCTCTTGTTCACCTTCTTCCACTTCTACTACATCCACCTGTTCTTCTTCTTCCCTCTCGTCTCCTTGTTGCTGTTCTTCTGCCTACACTACTTCTTCTTCCTCCCCTTCTTCTTCTCGTCGTTGTTCCACTTCTTGTTCATCCCCTTTCCTTCCATTGCTTCTTCTTTCTCCTCTTTTTCTGATTCTTCCACGTCTTCCTCTTCTTCCTATTGTTCTCCTTCTTCCACTTGCACTTCTTCCTTTTCTTCTCATTCTTCCACTTCTTCTTCTTCCTCTTCTTCTCCTTGTGCCACCTCTTCTCCATTCTCCCGTTCTCCTTCTTCCACTTGTTCTTCTTCATCTCCTTTCATTCCACTACTTCCTCCTATTCCTCTTATTCTGTCCTTCTACCACTTCTTCTACTTCTACTTGTTGTTCTTCTTCATTTTCATCTCTTTCTTCTGCTTACACTTCTTCTTCCTCTTCTTCCATTTCTTCTCCTTGCACAACTTCTTCTTCTTTCCTTTCCGTCTTCTCCTTCCCCTTTTTCTCCATCTCCCACTTCTGTTGCTTCCCATTGCTGCTCTTCCTCTCCTTCTCCTTCCCCCAAATCTTATGCTTCACTTCTTCTTCTTCTTCTTCCTCTTCTCCTCCAGATTCCACTTCTTCTGCTTCTTCTTCCCTTCCCTTCCCCTCCTTCTTCCTACTCCTCCTTTTCTCCTTGTTCCAATTCTTTTTCTTCATCTCACCTCCTTCCACTACTTCTTCTTCCTCCTCTTGTTCACCTTCTTCAACTTCTTCACTTTCCACATCTCCTTCTTCTTCCTTTTCTTCTCCTTCTTCCACTTCTTCTAGTTACCCTCCTTCTTCTTCCTCTTCTTATCTTTCTTCCACATCTCCTGCCTCCTCTTGTTCTCTTTCTTCCACTTCTTCTTCATCCTCTCCTTTCCTTTCTTTTCTTCCTCTTCATCTCCTTCTTCTTCTTCCTTTCCTTCGCATATCCCTCTTTCTCTCCTTCTTCTGCTTCCACTTGCATTTCTACCTCTTATTCTGATTCTTCCACTTCTTCTCCATCATCCCCACTCCTTTAACTACTTCTTCTTCTTTCTCTTGTTCACCTTCTTCCACTTCTACTACATCCACTTGTTCTTCTTCTTCCCTTTCATCTCCTTGTTGCCCTTCTTCTGCCTACACTACTTCTTCTTCCTCCCATTCTTCTTCTCCTCCTTGTTCAACTTCTTGTTCATCCCCTTTCCTTCCATTGCTTCTTGTTCCTCTTCTTTTTCTGATTCTTCCACGTCTTCCTCTTCTTCCTATTGTTCTCCTTCTCCCACTTGCACTTCTTCGTTTTCTTCTCGTTCTTGCACTTCTTCTTCTTCCTCTTCTTCTCCTTCTGCCACCTCTTCTCCGTCCTCCCGTTCTCCTTCTTCCACTTATTCTTCTTCATCTCCTTTCATTCCACTACTTCCTCCTATTCCTCTTATTCTCTCCTTCTACCACTTCTTCTACTTCTGGTTGTTGTTCTTCTTCATTTTCGTCTCCTTCTTCCGCTTCTTCTTCTTCCTTTCCTTCGTCATATCCCTCTTTTTCTCCTTCTTTTGCTTCCACTTGCATTTCTACCTCTTGTTCTCCTTCTTCCACTTCTTCTCCATAATCCCCACTCCTTCCACTACTTCTTCTTCCTCCTCTTGTTCACCTTCTTCACTTTCCACATCTTCTTCTTCTTCCTTTTCTTCTCCTTGTTCCACTTCTTCTAGTTACTCTCCTTCTTCTTCCTCTTCTTATCTTTCTTCCACTTTGCCTGCCTCCTCTTGTTCTCATTCTTCCACTTCTTCTTCTTCATCTCCTTCTTCTTCTTCTTTTCCTTTGTCATATCCCTCTTTTTCTCCTTCTTTTGCTTCCACTTGCATTTCTACCTCTTGTTCTCCTTCTTCCACTTCTTCTCCATAATCCCCACTCCTTCAACTACTTCTTCTTCTTCCTCTTGTTCACCTTCTTCCACTTCTGTTACATCCATTTGTTCTTCTTCTTCCCTCTCTTCTCCTTCTTGCCCTTCTTTTGCCTACACTACTTTTTCTACCACTTCTTCTGCTTCCACTTGTTGTTCTTCTTCATGTTTGTCTCCTTCTTCCACTTCTTCTTCTTCCTCTTCTTCCATTTCTTCTCCTTCCACAACTTCTTCTTCTTGCCTTTCCTTCATCTGCTTCCACTTGCATTTCTTCCTCTTGTTCTCCTTCACCACTTCTTCTTCATCATCCCCACTCCCTCAACTACTTCTTCTTCTTCCTCTCTTTAGCCTTCTTGCACTTCTGCTGGTTCCACTTCTGCATCATCCCCACTCCGTCAACTACTTCTTCTTCTTTCTCTCATTCACCTTCTTCCACTTCTGCTGCTTCACTTATTCTTCTTCTTCCTTGTCTTCTCCTTGTTGCACTTCGTTTGCCTACACTACCTCTTCTTCGTGTCCTTTTTCTTCCTCCTCCCATGCCTTGCTTTCCTTCTTCTTGCTCTTCTCCCTCTTCCACTACTTCTCCTTCCACTTCTTCTTCTTCCTCTTCTTCTCATTCTTTCACTTCTTCTTCTTCTTCCTATTGTTCTTCTTCTTCCACTTGTACTTCTTCCCTCTTCTTCTCGTTCTTCCACTTCTTCTTCTACCTCTTCTTCTCCTTCTTCCAGTTCTTCTTCCTTCTCCCGTTCTCCTCCTTCCACTTCTTCTTCATTCCGTCTCATTCCACTACTTCCTCCTATTCCTCTTCTTCTCCTTCTACCACTTCTTCTGCTTCCACTTGTTGGTCTTCTTCTATTTCATCTCCTTCTTCCACTTGTTCTGCTTACACTTCCTCTTCTTCCATTTGTTCTCCTTCCACTACTTCTTCTTCTTCCATTTCCTTCTTCTCCTTCCTCTTTTTCTACATCCCCCACTATTTTTGCTTCCAATTGTTGCTCTTCCTCTTCTTCTCCTTCCCCAAACCTCCTGCTTAGACTTCTTCTTCTTCTTCCACTACTTCTTCCTCCTCTTGTTCACCTTCTTCGACTTCCTCTCTTTCCACATCTTCATCTTCTTGCTTTTCTTCTCCTTCTTCCGCTTACTCTCCTTCTTCTTCCTCTTCTTCTCTTTCTTACACTTCTCCTGCCTCCTCTTGTTCTCTTTCTTCCACTTATTCTTCATCCTCTCCTCTCCTTCTTGTGCTTCCTCTTCATCTCCTTCTTTTTCTTCCCTTTCCTTCCTCTTCTGCCTCTTTTTCTCCTTCTTCTGGTTCTACTTGCATTGCTACCTCTTGTTCTAGTTGTTCCACTTCCTCTTCGTCATACCCACTCCTTCAACTACTTCTTCTTCTTCATCATGTTCACCTTCTTCCACGTCAGCTACATCGAGTTGTTCTTCTTCTTCCTCCTCCCTTTCCTTGCTTTCCTTCTTCTTACACTTCTCCCTCTTCCACTACTTCTCCTTCCACTTCTTCTTCGTCCCCTTGTTCTACTTCTTCTACATCCACTTTCGTTCCACTGCTTCTTCTTCTTCCAGTCGTTCTCCTTCTTCTAGTTGCACTTCTTCCTCTTCTTCTTCTTCCTCTTCTTCTCCTTCTTCCACTTCTTATTCCTCCTATCGTTCTCCCTCTTCCTCTTCTTCTCCTTCCACTACTTCTTCGTCCTCCTTCCCTTCTTCTTCTTCTTCCTCTTCTTATCGTTCTTCCACTGCTTCTTCCTCCTCCCGTTCTCCTTCTCCCGTTCTCCTTCTTCCACTTCTTCTTCATCATCGCCACTCATTCAACTACTTCTCCTTCTTCCTCTTGTTAACCTTCTTCCACTTCTGCTGCTTCCACTTGTTCTTCTTCTTCCTTCCCTTCTCCTTCTTGTACTTCTGCTGCCTACACTACCTTTTCTTCCTCCCCTTCTTCTTCTCCTCCTTCTTCCACTTCTTCTTCCTCCTCCCTTGCCTTGCTTTCCTTCTTCCTACTCTTCTCCCTCTTCCACTACTTCTCCTTCCACTTCTTCTTCTTCCTCTTCTTCTCCTTCTTCCACTTCTTCTTCTTCATCCCCTTTCCGACCACTGCTTCTTCTTCTTCCCCTTTTTGTCATTCCTCCACTTCTTCTTCTTCTAGCTATTGTTCTCCTTCTTCCACTTGCACTTCTTCCTCTTCTTCTCGGTCTTCCGCTTCTTCTTCCTCCTCTTCTTCTCCTTCTTCTACTTCTTTTTCCTCGTTCCGTTCTCCTTCTTCCACTTCTTCTGCTTCCACTTGTTGTTCTTCTTCTTTTTCGTCTCCTTCCTCCACTTCTTCTTCCTCCTCCCTTGCCTTGCTTTCGTTGGTTTTACTTCTTCTTCCTCCTGTTCTACTTGTTCCATTTCTTCTTCATTCCCTTTCCTTCCACTGCTTCTTCTTCTTCCCTTTTTTCCACTTCTTCTTCTTCTTCCTATTGTTCTCCTTCCACTTGTACTTCTTCCTCTTCTTCTCGTTCTTCAACTTCTTCTTTTCTTCTTCACCCGCTCTCATTCCTCCTATTCCTCTTGTTCACCTTCTACCACTTCTTCTGCTTCCACTTGTTGTTCTTCTTATTTTTCGTCTCCTTCTTCAACGTCTTTTTGTTACACTTCTTCATCTTCCTTTTCTTCTCCTTCTTCCAGTTCTTCTTCTTCCTCTTCTTCTCCTACTTCCACTTATTCTTCTTCGTCCCGTTCCCCCTCTTCCACTTCTTCTTCTTTATCCCCCCTTTTTTTCATTCTTCCACTTCTTCTTATTCCTTTTCTTCCACCTCTTTTGTTTCGTCTCCTTCTTCCACTTCTTCTGGTTCTTTTTCCCTTCCTTCCATTGCTTCTTCTTCTTCCTCTTCTTCTCCTTCTTCCACTTCTTCTTCTTCATCCCCTCTTATTCCACTACTTCGTCCTATTCCTCTTGTTCTCCTTCTAACACTTCTTTTGCTTCCACTTGTTCTTCTTTTTCATCTCCTTCTTCGACTTCTTCTGCTTACATTTCTTCTTCTTCCACTACTTGTTCTTTTTCCCTTTCCTTCTTCTCCTTCCTTTATTTCTGCATCCCCCACTTCTTCTTCTTCTTCCTCTTCTCTTCCATATTCCATTTTTTCTGCTTCTTCTTCCGTACCCTTCCCCTTCTTCTTCTTTTTCCTCCTTTTCTCCTTCTTCCAGTTCTTCTCCTTCATCCCACCTCCTTCCACTACTTCTTATTCCTCCTCTTGTTCACCTTCTTCCACTTCTTCTCTTTCAAAATCTTCTTGTTCTTCCTTTTCTTCTCCTTCTTCCACTTCTTCTGCTTACTCTCCTTCTTCCTCTTCTTCTCTTTCTTCCACTTCTCCTGCCTCCTCTTGTTCTCTTTCTTCCACTTCATCTTCATCCTCTCCTCTCCTTCTTTTTCTTCCTCTTCATCTCCTTCTTCTTCTTCCCTTTCCTTCATTTTATCCCTCTTTTTCTCCTTCTTCTGCTTACACTTGCATTTCTACCTGTTGTTCTCCTTCTTCTACTTCTTCTTCATCATCCCCACTCCTTCAACTACTTCTTCTTCTTCCTGTTGTTCACCTTCTTCCACTTCTGCTGCTTCTGCTTGTTCTTCTTCTTCTTTCTCTTCTCCTTCCTGCGCTTCTTCTGCCTACACTACCTGTTCTTACTCCCCTTCTTCTTCTCCTCCTTCTTCAACTTCTTCTTCCTCCTGCCTTGCCTTGCTTTCCTTTTTCCTACTCTTCTCCCTCTTCCACTACTTCTCCTTCCTCTTGTTCTCCTTCTTCTGCTTCTTATTCTTGATCCCCTTTCCTTCCACTGCTTCTTCTTCTTCCTCTTTTTCTCATTCTTCCACTTCTTCTTCTTCCTATTGTTCTCCTTCTTCCACTTCTTTTTCTTCTTCCTATTGTTCTCCTTCTTCCACTTCTTTTTCTTCTTCCTATTGTTCTCCTTCTTCCACTTGCACTTCTTCCTCCTCTTCTCGTTTTGCTACTTCTTCTTCTTCCTCTTCTTCTCCTTCTTCCACTTCTTCTTCTTCCTTCCCTTCTCCTTCTTGCACTTCTTCTGCCTACACTAGCTATTCTTCCTCCGGTTCTTCTTCTCCTCCTTCTACCATTTCTTCTTCTTCGTCCCTTGCCTTGTTTTCCTTCTTCTTACTCTTCTTCGCGTTCCTCGACTTCTCCTTCGACTTCTTCTTCTTCCACTTTTTCTCCTTCTACCACTTCATCTTCTTCATCCCATTTCCTTCCACTGCTTCTTCTTCTTACTCTTTTTCTCATTCTTCTACTTCTTCTTCTTCTTCCTATAGCTCTCCTTCTTCCACTTCTACTTCTTATTCTTCTTCTCGTTTTTTCGCTTCTTCTTCCTCCTCTTCTTCTCCTTCTTCCACTTTTTCTTCCTCCTCCTGTTCTCCTTCTTCCACTTCTTCTTCTTCATCCTCTCTCATTTGACTACTTCCTCTTATTCCTCTTGTTCTCCTTCTACCATTTCTTCTACTTCCACTTGTTATTCTTCTTCTTTTTCATCTGGTTCTTCCACTTCTTCTTCCTCCTCATCTTCCATTTCTTCTCCTTCCACTACTTCTTCTTCTCCTTCCTCTTTTTCTCCAACCCATACTTCTTCTGCTTCCAATTGTTGCTCTTCCTCTTCTTCTACTGCCCCCAAATCTTCTGGTTACATTTCTTCTTCTTCCTCCACTTCTCTTCCATATTCCACTTCTTCTGCTTTTTTTTCTCTTCCCCTGCTTCGTCTTCATCATCCCTATTTCTTCAACTACTTCTTGTTCTTCCTCTTGTTCACCTTCTTCCACTTGTTGTTCTTCTTCCTCTTTGCACTTCTTTTGCCTACGCTATGTCTTCTTCCTACCCTTCTTCTTCTCCTCTTTCTTCCACTTCTTCTTCCTCCTCCCTTTCCTTGCCTTCCTTCTTCTTACTTTTCTCCTTCTTCCACTACTTCTCCTTCCCCTTCTTCTTCTTCTGCAGGTTCTCCTTGTTCCACTTCTTCTTCTTCAACCCCTTTCCTTCCACTACTTCTTCTTCCTATTGTTCTCCTACTTCCACTTCCACTTCCACTTCTTCTTCTTCCTCTTCTTCTCGTTCTTCCACTTCTTCTCCTTCTTCCACTTATTCTTCCTACTCCCGTTCTCCTTCTTCCACTTATTCTTCCTCCTCCCATGCTCCTTCTTCCACTTCTGCTTCTTCATCCCCTCTCATTCATTCCACTTCCTCTTATTCCTCTTGTTCTCATTCTACCACTTCTTCTGCTTCTACTTGTTCTTCTTCTTCTTCTTCCATTTCTTCTCCTTCCACTACTTCCTCTTTTTCTCCATCCCCTACTTCTTTTGCTTCTAATTGTTGCTCTTCCTCTTCTTCTCCTTCCCCCAAATCTTCTACTTACACTTATTCTTCTTTTTCCTCTTCTCTTCCACATTCCCCTTTTTCTGCTTCTTCTTCCCTTCCCTTCCCCTACTTCTTCCTTTTCCTCCTTTTCTCCTTCTTCGAGTTCTTCTTCTTCATCCCACCTCCTTCCACTACTTCTTCTTCCGCCTCTTGTTCACCTTCTTCCACATCTTCTCTTTCCACATCTTCTTCTTCTTCCATTTATTCTCCTTCTTCTAGTTCTTCTGTTTACTCTCCTTCTTCTTCCTTTTCTTCAATTTCTTTCACTTCTTGTGCCTCCTCTTGTTCTCCTTCTTCCACTTCTTTTGCCTCCTCTCCTTCTCTTTCTTCCACTTCTTCTTCATCCTCTCCTCTCCTTCTTTTTCTTCCTCTCCATCTCCTTCTTCTTTCCTTTCCTTCGTCGTCTCCCTCTTTTTCTCCTTCTTCTGCTTCCACTTGCATTTCTACCTCTTCTTCTCCTTCTTCCATTTCTTCTTCATCATCCCTATTCCTTCAACCACTTCTTCTTCTTCCTCTTGTTCACCATCCTCCACTTCTGCTGCTTCCACCTGTTCTTCATCCTTCCCTTCTCCTTCCTGCACTTCTTCTGCCTACACTACCTCTTCTTCCTCCCCTTCTTCTTCTCCTCCTTTTTCCACTTCTTCTTCCTCCTTTCTTACCTTGCTTTCCTTCTTCTTACTCTTCTCCCGCTTCCACTATGTATCCTTCGAGTTCTTCTTGCTCTTCTTCTCCTTCTTCCACTTCTTCTTCTTCATCCCTTTATTTCCACTACTTCTTCTTCTACTTCTTCCTCTTCTTCTCCTTCTTCAACTTCTTCTTCCTCCTCCCGCTCTCCTTCTTCTTCTTCTTCTTCTTCTTCATCCCCTCTCATTCCACTACTTCCTCATATTCCTCTTGTTCTCCTTCTACCACTTGTTGTTGTTCTTTTTTTTCGTCTGCTTCTTCCACTTCTTTTGCTTACACTTCTTCTTTTACCATTTCTGCCCCTTCCACTACTTCTTCTTCCTCTTCTTCTTCTTCCTCTTCTTCTCGTTCTTCCACTTCTTCTTCTTCATCCCCTTTCCTACAACTGCTTCTTCTTCTTCCCCTTTTTCTCATTCCTCCACTTCTTCTTCTTCTTCCTATTGTTCTCCTTCTTCCACTCACACTTCTTCCTCCTCTTCTCATTCTTCCACTTCTTCTTCCTCCCCCCGTTCTCCTTCTTCCACTTTTTCTTATTCATCCCCTCTCATTCCACTACTTCCTTCTATTCCTCTTGTTCTCTTTCTACCACTTCTTCTACTTCCGCTTGTTGTTGTTCTTCTTTTTTGTCTTATTATTCCACTTCTTCTTTCTCCTTCCACTACTTATTCTTCTTCCCTTTCCTTTGTCTCCTTCCTCTTTTTCTCCATCCCCCCACTTCTTTTGCTTACAATCTTTCCTCTTCCTCTTCTTCTCTTCCCCCCAAATCTTCTGCTCACACTTCTTCTTCTTCTTCCTCTTCTCCTCCATATTCCTCTTTTTCTGCTTCTTCTTCCCTTCCCTTCCTCTCCTTCTTCCTTTTCCTACTTTTGTTCTTCTTCCAGTTCTTCTTCTTCATCCCACCTCCTTCCACTACTTCTTGTTCCTCATCTTGTTCACCTTCTTCCTCTTCTTCTCTTTCTACATCTTCTTCTTCTTCCTTTTCTTCTCATTCCTCCACTTGTTCTGTTTACTCTCCTTCTTCTTCCTCTTCTTCTTTTTCTTCCACTTCTTCTTCCTCCTCTCCTCCTCCCTTGCCTTGCTTTCCTTCTTCTTACTCTTCTCCCTCTTCCACTACTTCTCCTTCCTCTTCTTCTCCATCTTCCACTTCTTCTTCTTCATCCCCTTTCCTTCCACTACTTCTTCTTCTACCCCTTTTTCTCATTCTTCCACTTCTTCTTCTTCTTCCACTTGCACTTCTTCCTCTTCTTCTTGATATGAATGCAAAAAATAATGACTTTTCGTGTTTTGTAACATTTCATTAATTTAGGAATTAATGTAACATGCAATTAATCATATGTAATAATTACGTGATAATGAAGTATTTAATTTTTCTTTTAGAAGTTATGATTTTGAGCAGCCACCTAGTTCTATAAATAGGGGTTGAATTGTACTTAAAGGACAACCATTGAATTAGTGAAATTATATTTGGGTTTTACCCTTTTGTGAGAGACAAATTTCTCTTTAGAACTTATCAAGGAATTTTTCTTTGTGGCGTTCTGCTAGACTTATCAAGGGTAAATCACCACCCTTGTGGCGTCATATGACTTATCTTCCATCCTTGGAAGTGGCATCATCTATCTCTTCGTTAAACCATTTTCATCCTTTCCATTTTCTTGTTTACCCAATTCTCATTGTTTTGTTAACTTATTACCTTCCAACCTAGATAGATCCGCAAAATGAATCTAACCCCTCTGGATTTCTATCACTTCTCGTTCTTCCACTTCTTCTTCCTCTTCTTCCATTTCTCCTTCCACTACTTCTTCTTCTTCCCTTTCCTTCTTCTCCTTCCTATTTTTCTCCCTGCCCGACTTCTTTTGCTTCCAATTGTTGCTCTTTCTCTTCTTCTCCTTCCCCCAAATCTTTTGCTTACACTTCTTCTTCCTCTTCTCCTCCATATTCCACTTCTTATGCTTCTTCTTCCCTTCCTCCTCTTCTCCTCCATATTCCACTTCTTCTGCTTCTTCTTCCCTTCCCTTCCCCTCTGATAGAAATCCAGAGGGGTTGGATTCGTTTTGCGGATCTATCTAGGTTGGAAGGTAATAAGTGAACAAAATAATGAGAATTCGGTAAACAAGAAAATGGAAAGGATGAAAATGGGTTAATGAAGGGATAGATGCTTCCAAGGATGGAAGATAAGTTATATGACACCACAAGGGTAGTGATTTACCCTTGATAAGTCTAGCAGAACGCCACAAGGAAAAATTCCATGATAAGTTCTAAAGAGAAATTTATCTCTCACAAAAGGGTAAAACCCAATTATAATTTCACTAATTCAATGGTTGTCTTTTGAGTGCAATTCAGCCCCTATTTATAGAATTAGGTGGCTATTCAAAAATCATAACTCCAAAAATAAAATTAAATACTCCATTATCATGCAATTATCACATATGATTAATTGCATGTTACATAAATTTCTAAATTAATGGAACATTATGAAAAATGAAAAGTCATTGTCTTCTGGATTCATATAATTCCCTCATTCTTCGAAAAGATTCATCCTCGAATCTATGACTTTATTTTCCTACAAATTTTATTCACTTATAATTTAAAATGAACAAAATCAACCTCCAGGATCAAATGCAACTTGTAAAAAATCATCCATAAAAGAAGTTTTCCTTTTTGGTTTGCAAACCCAAACATGGGAATCAAGAGGAATTCTTCTTTTAAAATAGACCTGTGCATTTTCTTCATGAGTTTTAATTTCACTAATGTACTGTATGTACAATGACTCTATAAAAGTGATATCAACATTTTTCTTCCTCCCATCTGACAATTTGTGAGTTGTATTCTCATGATCCTGTGCATTCAAAATATCAATAGAAGAAGAAGAAAAATCATTAGTAGTATTAATTCTAACGTTCTTTTTCTCTCTTTCTCTTTCCTTTTCTATCTCTTCCTCTTCACTCTTTTCTTTTTCTAATTTTCTCTTTTCTTCTCTCTCTTTTTCTATTTTCTCCTTCAACTTATGTTGCTTATCACAAACTTGGCTTGGTGTCAAAATTCAAATTAAGTTTGCGTCCTTCATGCACCAAAGAAACTGAAAGTCTTTCAGGATTTATCCTTTTGCCCTACAACCAAGGCCTCCCTAAAAGAAAATGACATGAGTCCATGGGAGCAATATCGCATGTCACTTCTTCCACATATTTTCCAATAGTGAATCCAAACTTAGTTTGCTTAGGATGAAGACTCGTTGGTAAGTTAAGTTTATTCACCAATCTTTCACTCACCACGTTGCTATAACTTTCTTCATCAACTGCAAATAAACACAAATGACTTCTATTAAACACCTTGTATAAAAAATACCCACCATAATTCCAAACCTAGAGCCAAAGCTCTGATACCAACTAATAGAAATCCGGAGGGGTTGGATTTGTTTTGATGATCTATCTAGGTTGGAAGGTAATAAGTTAACAAAACAAGGAGAATTGGGTAAACAAGAAAATGGAAAGGATAAAAATGGTTTAACGAAGGGATAAATGATGCCACTTCCAAGGATGGAAGATAAGTCATATGACGCCATAAGGGTGGTGATTTACCCTTGATAAGTCTAGTAGAACGCCACAAGGAAAAATTCCTTGATAAGTTCTAAAGAGAAATTCATCTCTCACTAAAACCCAAATATAATTTGACTAATTCAATGGTTGTCTTTTGAGTACAATTCAGCCCCTATTTATAGAATTAGGTGGCTATTCAAAATCATAACTCCAGAAATAAAATTAAATACTCCATTATCTAGCAATTATCACATATGATTAATTGCATGTTACATTAATTTCTAAATTAATGGAACATTACGAAAAATGAAAAGTCATTGTCTTCTAGATTCATATCACCCTCCTTCTTCCATTTCCTTCTTTTCGCCTTCTTCCAGTTCTTCTTCTTCATCCTACCTCCTTCAGCCACTTCTTCTTTCTCCTCTTGTTTACCTTCTTCCACTTCTTTTCTTTCCACATCTTCTTCTTCTTCCTTTTCTTCTACGTCTTCCACTTACTCTCCTTCTTCTTCCTCTTCTTCTCTTTCTTCCACTTCTCCTGCCTCCTCTTGTTCTCTTTCTTCCACTTCTTCTTCAAGGTCTCCTCTCCTTTTTTTTCTTCCTCTTCATCTCCTTCTTCTTTTTCCCTTTCCTTTGTCTTTTCCCTCTTTTTCTCCTTCTTCGACCTCCACTTGCATTTCTACCTCTTGTTTTCCTTCTTCTACTTCTTCATCATCCCTACTCCTTCAACTACTTCTTTTTCTTCCTCTTGTTCACCTTCTTCCACTTCTGCTGCTTCCACTTGTTCTTCTTCTTCCTTCCGTTCTCCTTCTAGCACTTCTTCTGCCTACACCACGTCTTCTTCCTCCCTTTCTTCTTCTCCTCCTTCTTCCACTTCTTCTTCCTCCTCTCTTGCCTTGCTTTCCTTCTTCTTACTCTTCTCCCTGTTCGACTACTTCTCCTTCTATTTCTTGTTCTTCCTTTTCTTCTCCTTCTTCCACTTCATCTTCTTCATCCCCTTTCCTTCCACTACCCCTTCTTCTTCCTCTTTTTGTCATTCTTCTACTTCTTCTTCTTCTTCTTGCTATAGTTCTCCTTCTTCTACTTGCACTTCTTCTTCTTCTTCTTGTTCTTCCACTTCTTTTTCCTCCTCTTCTTTTCCTTCTTCCGCTTCTGCTTCCTCCTCCCGTTCTCCTTCTTCCACTTTTTCTTCTTCATCCCCTCTCATTCGACTACTTCCTCCTATTCCTCTTGTTCTCCTTCAACCACTTCTTATGCTTCCACTTGTTCTTCTTCTTTTTCATCTCCTTCTTCCATTTCTTTGGCTTACACTTCTTCTTCTTCCATTTCTTCTTCCACTACTTCTTCTTCTTCCCTTTCCTTCTTCTCCTTCCTATTTTTCTCCCTGCCCCACTTCTTTTGCTTCCAATTGTTGCTCTTTCTCTTCTTCTCCTTCCCTCAAATCTTTTGCTTACATTTCTTCTTCTTCTTCCTCTTCTCCTCCATATTCCACTTCTTCTGCTTCTTCTTCCCTTCCCTTCCCCTCCTTCTTCCTTTTCCATCGTTTCTCCTTATTCCAATTCTTACAAAAATGAAGAAGAACAACAAGTAGAAGTAGAAGAAGTGGTAGAACGAGAGAATAAGAGGAATAGGAGGAAGTAGTGGAATGAAAGGAGATTGAAGAAGAAGAAGTGGAAGAAGGAGAACGGGAGGAGGGACAAGAGGTGGCAGAAGGAGAAGAAGGGGAAGAAGAAGAAGTGGAAGAACGAGAAGAAAAGGAAGAAGTGCAAGTGGAACAAGGAGAACAGTAGGAAGAAGAAGAAGAAGAAGAAGAAGTGGAAGAATGAGAAAAAGAGGAGGAAGAAGAAGCAATGGAAGGAAAGGGGATGAAGAAAAAGTGGAACAAAGAGGAGAAGAAGAAGGGGAGAAAGAAGAAGTAGTGTAGGCAGAACAAGGGCAAGAAGGAGAAGAGAGGGAAGATGAAGAACAAGTGGATGTAGTAGAAGTGGAAGAAGGTGAACAAGAGGAAGAAGAAGAAGTAGTTGAAGGAGTGGGGATGATGGAGAAGAAGTGGAAGAAGGAGAACAAGAGGTAGAAATGCAAGTGGAAGCAGAAGAAGGAAAAAAAGAGGGATATGATGAAGGAAAGGAAGAAGAAGAAGGAGATGAAGAGGAAGAAAAGAAAGGAAAGGAGAGGATGAAGAAGAAGTGGAAGAAAGAGAACAAGAGGAGGCAGGAGAAGTGGAAGAAAGATAAAAAGAGGAAGAAGAAGGAGAGTAACTAGAAGAAGTGGAAGAAGGAGAAGAAAAGGAAGAAGAAGAAGATGTGGAAAGTGAAGAAGGTGAACAAGAGGAGGAAAAATAAGTAGTGGAGGAGGTTAGATGAAGAAGAAGAATTGGAACAAGGAGAAAAGGAGGAAAAGGAAGAAGGAGGGGAAGGGAAGGGAAGAAGAAGCAGAAGAAGTGGAATCTTGAGGAGAAGAGGAAGAAGAAGAAGAAGTGTAAGCATAAGATTTGGGGGAAGGAGAAGAAGAGGAAGAGCAACAATGGGAAACAATAGAAGTGTGGGATGGAGAAAAAGAGGAAGGAGAAGACAGAAAGGATAGAAGAAGAAGTTGTGGAAGGAGAAGAAATGGAAGAAGAAGAAGTGTAAGCAGAAGCTGAAGAAGGAGACGAAAATGAAGAAGAACAACAAGTAGAAGTAGAAGAAGTGGTAAAAGGAGAGAATAAGAGGAATAGGAGGAAGTAGTGGAATGAAAGAAGATTGAAGAAGAAGAAGTGGAAGAAGGAGAACGGGAGGAAGGAGAAGAGGTGGCAGAAGGAGAAGAAGAGGAGGAAGAAGAAGTGGAAGAACGAGAAGAAAATGAAGAAGTGCAAGTGGAAGAAGGAGAACAATAGGAATAAGAAGAAGAAGTGGAAGAATGAGAAGAAGAGGAGGAAGAAGAAGTAATGGAAGGAAAAGGGATGAAGAAGAAGTGGAACAAGGAAGAGAAGAAGAAGGGGACGAAGAAGAAGTAGTGCAGAATAAGGGCAAGAAGGAGAAGAGAGGGAAGAAGAATAATAAGTTGAAGTAGTAGAAGTGGAAGAAGGTGAACAAGAGGAAGAAGAAGAAGTAGTTGAAGGAATGGGGATGATGGAGAAGAAGGGGAAGAAGGAGAACAAGAGGTAGAAATGCAAGTGGAAGCAAAAGATGGTGAGAAAGAGGGATATGACGAAGGAAAGGAAGAAGAAGAAGGGGATGAAGAGGAAGAAAAGAAAGCAAAGGAGAGGATGAAGAAGAAGTGGAAGAAAGATAAGAAGAGGAAGAAGAAGGAGAGTAACTAGAAGAAGTGGAAGAAGGAGAAGAAAAGGAAGAAGAAGAAGATGTGGAAATTGAAGAAGTTGAAGAAGGTGAACAACAGGAGGAAGAAGAAGTAGTCGAAGGAGGCGAGATGAAGAAGAAGAATTGGAACAAGGAGAAAAGGAGGAAAAGGAAGAAGGAGGGGAAGGGAAGAGAAGAAGAAGCAGAAGAAGTGGTATCTGGAGGAAAAGAGGAAGAGCAACAATGGGAAGCAATAGAAGTGGGGGATGCACAAAAAGAGGAAGGAGAAGACGGAAAGGAAAGAAGAAGAACTTGTGGAAGGAGAAGAAGTGTAAGCAGAAGAAGCGGAAGAAGGACACGAAAATGAAGAAGAATAACAAGTAGAAGTAGAAGAAGTGGTAGAAGGAGAGAATAAGAGGAATAGGAGAAAGTAGTGGAATGAAAGGAGATGAAGAAGAAGAAGTGGAAGAAGAAGAACGGGAGGAGGGAGAAGAGGTGGCAGAAGGAGAAGAAGAGGAAGAAGAAGAAGTGGAAGGACGAGAAGAAAAGGATGAAGTGCAAGTGGAACAAGAAGAACAGTAGGAAGAAGAAGAAGAAGTGGAAGAATGAGAAAAAGAGGAGGAAGAAGAAGCGATGGAAGGAAAGGGGATGAAGAAGGAGTGGAACAAGGAGGAGAAGAAGAAGGGGAGGAAGAAGAAGTAGTGTAGGCAGAAGAAGGGCAAGGAGGTGAGATGAAGAAGAAGAATTGGAACAACGAGAAAAGGAGGAAAAGGAAGAAGGAGGGGAAGGGAAGGGAATGGAAGAAGAAGCAGAAGAAGTGGAATCTGGAGGAGAAGAGGAAGAAGAAGAAGAAGTGTAAGCATAAGATTTAGGGGAAGGAGAAGAAGAGGAAGAGCAACAATGGGAAGCAACAGAAGAGGGGGATGGAGATAAAGAGGAAGGAGAAGATGGAAAGGAAAGAAGAAGAAGTTGTGGAAGGAGAAGAAATGGAAGAAGAGGAAGAAGAATAAGTGTAAGCAGAAGAACCGGAAGAAGGAGACGAAAATGAAGAAGAACAACAAGTAGAAGTCGAAGAAGTGGTAGAAGGAGAGAATAAGAGGAATACGAGGAAGTAGTGGAATGAAAGGAGATTGAAGAAGAAGAAGTGGAAGAAGGAGAACGGGAGGAGGGAGAAGAGGTGGCAGAAGGAGAAGAAGAGGAAGAAGAAGAAGTGGAAGAACGCAAGAAAAGGAAGAAGTGCAAGTGGAAGAAGGAGAACAATAGGAAGAAAAAGAAGAAGTGGAAGAAAGAGAACACGAGGTAGAAATGCAAGTCGAACCAGAAGAAGGAGAAAAAGAGGGATATGACGAAGGACAGGAAGAAGAAGAAGGAGATGAAGAGGAAGAAAAGAAAGGAAAGGAGAGGATGAAGAGGAAGTGGAAGAAAGAGAACAAGAGGAGGCAGGAGAAGTGGAAGAAAGATAAGAAGAGGAAGCAGAACGAGAGTAACTAGAAGAAATGGAAGAAGGAGAAGAAAAGGAAGAAGAAGAAGATGTGGAAAGTGAAGAAGTTGAAGAAGGTGAAAAAGAGGAGGAAGAAGAAGTAGTGGAAGGAGGTGAGATGAAGAAGAAGAATTGGAACAAGGAGAAAAGGAGGAAAAGGAAAAAGGAGAGGAAGGGAAGGGAAGAAGAAGCAGAAGAAGTGGAATCTGGAGGAGAAGAGGAAGAAGAAGAAGAAGTGTAAGCATAAGATTTGGGGGAAGGCGAAGAAGAGGAAGAGCAACAATCGGAAGCAACAGAAGTGGGGGATGGAGAAAAAGAGGAAGGAGAAGACGGAAAGGAAAGAAGAAGAAGTTGTGGAAGGAGAAGAAATGGAAAAAGAGGAAGAAGAAGAAGGGTGAGCAGAAGAAGGAGAAGAAGGAGACGAAAATAAAGAAGAACAACAAGTAGAAGTAGAAGAAGTGGTAGAAGGAGAGAATAAGAGGAATAGGAGGAAGTAGTGGAACGAAAGGAGATTGAAGAAGAAGAAGTGGCAGAAGGAGAACGGGAGGAGGGAGAAGAAGCAATGGAAGGAAAGGGGATGAAGAAGAAGTGGAACAAGGAGGAGAAGAAGGGGAGGTAGAAGAAGTAGTGTAGGCAGAAGAAGGGCAAGAAGGAGAAGAGAGGGAAGAAGAAGAACAACTGGATTAGTAGAAGTGGAAGAAGGTGAACAAGAGGAAGAAGAAGAAATAGTTGAAGGAGCGGGGATGATGGAGAAGAAGTGGAAGAAGGAGAACAAGAGGTAGAAATGCAAGTGGAAGCAGAAGAAGGAGAAAAAGAGGGATATGGCGAAGGAAAGGAAGAAGAAGAAGGAGATGAAGAGGAAGAAAAGAAAGGAAAGGAGAGGATGAAGAAGAAGTGGAAGAATAAGAACAAGAAGAGGAAGGAGAAGTGGAAGAAAGATAAGAAGAGGAAGAAGAAGGAGAGTAAGTAGAAGATGTGGAAGAAGGAGAAGAAAAGGCAGAAGAAGAAGATGTGGAAAGTGAAGAAGTTAAAGAAGGTGAACAAGAGGAGGAAGAAGAAGTGGTGGAACGACGTGAGATGAAGAAGAAGAATTGGAACAAGCAGAAAAGGAGGCAAAAGGAACAAGGAGGGGAAGGAAAGAGAAGGGAAGCAGAACCAGAAGAAGTGGAATCTGGAGGAGAAGAGGAAGAAGAAGAAGAAGTGTAAGCATAAGATTTAGGGGAAGGTGAAGAAGAGGAAGAGCGATAGTGAGAAGCAACAGAAGTGGGGGATGGAGAAAAAGAAGAAGGAGAAGAGAGAAAGGAAAGAAGAAGTTGTGGAAGGAGAAGAAGTGTAAGAAAAAGAAGCGGAAGAAGGAGACGAAAATGAAGAAGAACAGCAAGTAGAAGTAGAAGATGTGGTAGAAGGAGAGAGAATAACAAGAATAAGAGGAAGTAGTGGAATGAAAGGAGATGAAGAAGAAGAAGTGGAAGAAGGAGAACGGGAGGATGAAGAAGAGGAAGAAGAAGAAGTGGAAGAACGAGAAGAAAAGGAAGAAGTGCAAGTGGAAGAAGGAGAACAATAGGAAGAAGAAGAAGAAGTGTAAGAATGAGAAAAAGAGGAGGAAGAGGAAGCAATGGAAGGAAAGGGGATGAAGAAGAAGTCGAAGAAGGAGGAGAAGAAGAAGGGGAGGAAGAAGAAGGGCAAGAAGGAGAAGAGAGGGAAGAAGAAGAACAAGTGGATGTAGTAGAGGTGGAAGAAGGTAAACTAGAGGAAGAAGAAGACGTAGTTGAAGGAGTGGGGATGATGGAGAAGAAATGGAAGAACTAGAAAAAGAGGGATATGACGAAGGAAAGGAAGAAGAAGAAGGAGATGAAGAGGAAGAAAAGAAAGGAAAGGAGAGGATGAAGAAGAAGTGGAAGAAAGAGAACAAGAGGAGGAAGGAGAAGTGGAAGAAATATAAGAAGAGGAAGAAGAAGGAGAGTAACTAGAAGAAGTGGAAGAAGGAGAACAAAAGGAACAAGAAGAAGATGTGGAAAGTGAAGAAGTTGAAGAAGGTGAACAAGAGGAGGAAGAAGAAGAAGTAGTGGAAGGAGGTGAGACGAAGAAGAAGAATTGGAATAAGGAGAAAAGGAGGAAAAGAAAGAAGCAGGGGAAGGGAAGGGAAGGGAAGAAGAAGCAGAAGAAGTTGAATGTGGAGGAGAAGAGGAAGAAGAAGAAGAAGTGTAAGCATAAGATTTGAGGGAAGGGGAAGAAGAGGAAGAGCAACAATGGGAAGCAACAGAAGTGGGGGATGGAGAAAAACAGGAAGGAGAAGACGGAAAGGAAAGAAGAAGAAGTTGTGGAAGGAGAAGAAATGGAAGAAGAGGAAGAAGAAGAAGTGTAAGCAGAAGAAGGGCAAGAAGGAGACGAAAATGAAGAAGAACAACAAGTAGAAGTAGAAGAAGTGGTAGAAGTAGTGAAATGAAAGGAGCTGAAGAAGAAGAAGTGGAAGAAGGAGAACGGGAGGAGGAAGAAGAAGAAGTGGAAGAACGTGAAGAAAAGGAAGAAGTGCAAGTGGAAGAACGAGAACAATAGGAAGAAGAAGAAGAAGTGGAAGAAGGAGAAGAAGAGGAAGAAGAAGTAGTGGAAGGAGGTGAGATGAAGAAGAAGAATTGGAATAAGGAGAAAAGGAGGAAAAGGAAAAAGGAGGGGAAGGGAAGGGAAGAAGAAGCAGAAGAAGTGGAATCTGGAGGAGAAGAGGAAGAAGAAGAAGAAGTGTAAGCATAAGATTTGGGGGAAGGAGAAGAAGAGGAAGAGCAATAGTGAGAAGCAACAGAATGGGGGATGGAGAAAAAGAGGAAGGAGCAGACAGAAAGGAAAGAAGAACAAGTTTTGGAAGGAGAAGAAGTGTAAGCAAAAGAAGCGGAAAAAGGAGACGAAAATGAAGAAGAACAACAAGTAGAAGTAGAAGAAGTGGTGGAAGGAGAGAGAATAACAGGAATAGGAGGAAGTAGTGGAATGAAAGGAAATGAAGACGAAGAAGTTGAAGAAGGAGAACGGGAGGAGGGAGAAGAGGTGGCAGAAGGAGAAGAAGAGGAAGAAGAAGAAGTGGAAGAACGAGAAGAAAGGGAAGAAGTGCAAGTGGAAGAAGGAGAACAAGAGGAAGAAGAAGAAGAAGTGGAAGAATGAGAAAAATAGGAGGAAGAAGAAGCAATGGAAGGAAAGGAGATGAAGAAGAAGTGGAACAAGGAGGAGAAGAAGAAGGGTAGGAAGAAGAAGTAGTGTAGGCAGAAGAAGGGCAAGAAGGAGAAGAGAGGGAACAAGAGGATGTAGTAGAAGTGGAAGAAGGTGAACAAGAGGAAGAAGAAGCGGAAGAAGGAGAACAAGAGGTAGAAATGCAAGTGGAAGCAAAAGAAGGAGAAAAAGAGGGATATGATGAAGGAAAGGAAGAAGAAGAAGATGTGGAAAGTGAAGAAGTTGAAAAAGGTGAACAACAGGAGGAAGTAGAAGAAGAAGAAGACGTGTAAACATAAGATTTGGGGGAAGGAGAAGAAGAGGAAGAGCAACAATGCGAAGCAACAGAAGTGGGGGATGGACAAAAAGAGGAAGGAGAAGACGGAAAGGAAGGAAGAAGAAGTTGTGGAAGGAGAAGAAGTTGAAGAAGAGGAAGAAGAAGAACTGTAAGCAGAAGAAGCGGAAGAAGGAGACGAAAATGAAGAAGAACAACAAGTAGAAGTAGAAGAAGTGGTAGAAGGAGAGAATAAGAGGAATAGGAGGAAGTAGTGGAATGAAAGGAGATGAAGAGGAAGAAGTGGAAGAAGGAGAACGGGAAGAGGGAGAAGAGGTGGCAGAAGTTGAAGAAGAAGAAGTGGAAGAACGAGAAGAAAAGGAAGAAGTGCAAGTGGAAGAAGGAGAACAATAGGAAGAAGAAGAAGAAGTGGAAGAATGAGAGAAAGAGGAGGAAGAAGAAGCAATGGAAGGAAAAGGGAATGAAGAAGAAGTGGAACAACGAGGAGAAGAAGAAGGGGAGGCAGAAGAAGTAGTGTAGGCAGAAAGGGGGAAGAAGGAGAAGAGAAGGAAGAAGAAGAACAACTGGATGTAGTAGAAGTAGAAGAAGGTGAACAAGAGGAAGAAGAAGAAGAAGTGTAAGCATAAGATTTGGGGAAAGGAGAAGAAGTGGAAGAGCAACAATGGGAAGCAACAGAAGTGGGGGATGGAGAAAAAGAGGAAGGGGAAGACGGAAAGGAAAGAAGAAGAAGTTGTGAAAGGAGAAGAAGTTGAAGAAGAGGAAGAAGAAGAAGTGTATCCAGAAGAAGCGGAAGAAGGAGACAAAAATGAAGAAGAACAACAAGTAGAAGTAGAAGAAGTGGTAGAAGGAGAGAATAAGAGGAATAAGAAGGAGAATAAGAGGAATAAGAAGGAGAGAACAACAAGTAGTGGAATGAAAAAATATGAAGAAGAAGAAGTGGAAGAAGGAGAATGGGAGGAGTAAGAAGAGGTGGCAGAAGGAGAAGAAAAGGAACAAGAAGAAGTGGAAGAACGAGAAGAAAAGGAAGAAGTGCAAGTGGAAGAAGGAGAACAATAGGAAAAAGAAGAAGAAGTGGAAGAATGAGAAAACGAGGAGGAAGAAGAAGCAATGGAAGGAAAGGGGATGAAGAAGAAGTGGAACAAGGAGGAGAAGAAGAAGGGGAGGAAGAAGAAGTAGTGTAGGCAGAAGAAGGGCAAGAAGGAGAGGAGAGGGAAGAAGAAGAACAACTGGATGTAGTAGAAGTGGAAGAAGGTGAACAACAGGAAGAAGAAGAAGTTGAAGGAGTGGGGATGATGGAGAAGAAGTAGAAGAAGGAGAACAAGAAGTAGAAATGCAAGTGGAAGCAGAAGAAGGAGAAAAAGAGGGATATGACGAAGGAAAGGAGGAAGAAGAAGGTGATGAATAGGAAGAAGAAGGAGAGTAACTAGAAGAAGTGGAAGAAGGAGAAGAAAAGGAAGAAGAAGAAGGTGTGGAAAGTGAAGAAGTTGAAGAAGGTGAACAAGAGGAGGAAGAAGAAGTGGTGGAAGGAGGTGATATGAAGAAGAAGAATTGGAACAAGGATTAAAGGAGGAAAAGGAAGAAGGAGGGGAAGGGAATAGAAGAAGAAGCAGAGGAGGTGGAATCTAGAGGAGAAGAGGAGGAAGAAGAAGAAGTGTAAGCATAAGATTTGGGGGCAGG
The DNA here is from genome assembly GCA_037954015.1 of Psophocarpus tetragonolobus. NCBI lineage: Eukaryota > Viridiplantae > Streptophyta > Magnoliopsida > Fabales > Fabaceae > Psophocarpus > Psophocarpus tetragonolobus. The sequence goes on from CM075691.1 coordinate 28,957,185, forward strand.
AGAAGAAGATGAAAAGCAACAATGGGAAGCAACAGAAGTATGGGATGGAGAAAAAGAGAAAAGAGAAGACGGAAAGGAAAGAAGAAGAAGTTGTGGAAGGAGAAGAAATGGAAGAAGAGGAAGAAGAAGAAGTGTAAGTAGAAGAAGCGGAAGAAGGAGACGAAAATGAAGAAGAACAACAAGGAGAAGTAGAAGAAGTGGTAGAATGAGAGAATAAGAGGAATAGAAGGAAGTAGTGGAATGAAAGGAGATGAAGAAGAAGAAGTGGAAGAAGGAGAACGGGAGGAGGAGAAGAGGTGGCTGAAGGAGAAGAAGAGGAAGAAGAAGAAGTGGAAGTACGAGAAGAAAAGGAAGAAGTGCAAGTGGAACAAGGAGAACATTAGGAAGAAGAAGAATAACTGGAAGAATGAGAAAAAGAGGAGGAAGAAGAAGCAATGGAAGGAATGGGGATGAAGAAGAAGTGGAACAAGGAGGAGAAGAAGAAGGGGAGGAAGAAGAAGTAGTGTAGGCAAAAGAAGGCCAAGAAGGAAGAAGAAGAACTAGTGGATGTAGTAGAAGTGGAAGAAGGTGAACAAGAGGAAGAAGAAGAAGTAGTTGAAGGAGTGGCGATGATGGAGAAGAAGTGGAAGAAGGAGAACAAGAGGTAGAAATGCAAGTGGAAGCAGAAGAAGGAGAAAAAGAGGGATATGACGAAGGAAAGGAAGAAGAAGAAGGAGATGAAGAGGAAGAAAAGAAAGGAAAGGAGAGGATGAAGAAGAAGTGGAAGAAAGAGAACAAGGGGAGGCAGGAGAAGCGAAAGAAAGATAAGAAGAGGAAGAAGAAGGAGAGTAACTAGAAGTAGTGGAAGAAGGAGAAGAAAAGGAAGAAGAAGAAGATGTGGAAAGTGAAGAAGGTGAACAAGAGGAGGAAGAAGAAGTAGTGGAAGGATGTGAGATGAAGAAGAAGAATTGGAACAAGGAGAAAAGGAGGAAAAGGAAGAAGGAGGGGAAGGGAAGGGAAGAAGAAGCAGAAGAAGAAGTGGAATCTGGAGGAGAAGAGGAAGAAGAAGAAGAAGTGTAAGCTTAAGATTTGGGGGAAGGAGAAGAACAGGAAGAGCAACAACGGGAACCAACAAAAGTGTGGGATGGAGAAAAAGAGGAAGGAGAAGACGGAAAGGAAAGAAGAAGAAGTTGTGGAAGGAGAAGAAATGGAAGAAGAGGAACAAGAAGAAGTGTAAGCAGAAGAAGCGGAAGAAGGAGACAAAAATGAAGAACAACAACAAGTAGAAGTAGAAGAAGTTGTAGAAGGAGAGAATAAGAGGAATGGTAGGAAGTAGTGGAATGAAAGGAGATTGAAGAAGAAGAAGTGGAAGAAGGAGAACGGGAGGAGGGAGAAGAGGTGGCAGAAGGAGAAGAAGAGGAAGAAGAAGAAGTGGAAGAACGAGAAGAAAAGGAAGAAGTGCAAGTGGAAGAAGGAGAACAATAGGAAACAGAAGAAGAAGTGGAAGAATGACAAAAAGAGGAGGAAGAAGGAGTCATGGAATGAAAGGGGACGAAGAAGAAGTGGAACCAGGAGGAGAAGAAGAAGAGGAGGAAGAAGAAGTAGTGTAGCCAGAAGAAGGGCAAGAAGGAGAAGAGAGGGAAGAAGAAGAACAAGTGGATGTAGTACAAGTCAAAAAACGTGAACAAGAGGAAGAAGAAGAAGTAGTTGAAGCGATGAGGATGATGGGGAAGAAGTGGAAGAAGGAGAACAAGAGGTAGAAATGCAAGTGGAAGCAGAAGAAGGAGAAAAAGAGGGATATTACGAAGGAAAGGAATAAGAAGAAGGAGATGAGGAGCAAGAAAGGAAAGGAAAGGAGAGGATGAAGAAGAAGTGGAAGAAAGAGAACAAGAGGAGGCAGGAGAAGTGGAAGAAAGATAAGAAGAGGAAGAAGAAAGAGAGTAACTAGAAGAAGTGGAAGAAGGGGAAGAAAAGGAAGAAGCAGAAAATATGGAAAGTGAAAAATGTGAATAAGAGGAGGAAGAAGAAGTAGTTGAAGGAGGTGAGATGAAGACGAAGAATTGGAACAAGGAGAAAAGTGGGAAAAGGAAGAAGGAGGGGAAGGGAAGGGAAGAAGAAGCAGAAGAAGTGGAATCTGAAGGAGAAGAGGAAGAAGCAGAAGAAGTGTAAGCATAAGATTTGGGGGAAGGAGAAGAAGAGTAAGAGCAACAATGGGAAGCAACAGAAGTGGCGGATGGAGAAAAAGAGGAAGGAAAAGACGGAAAGGAATGAAGAAGAAGTCGTGGAAGGAGAAGAAATGGAAAAAGAGGAACAAGAATAAGTGTAAGCAGAAGAAGCCGAAGAAGGAGACGAAAATGAAGAAGAACAACAAGTAGAAGTAGAAGAAGTGGTAAAAGGAGAGAATAAGAGGAATAGGACGAAGTAGTGGAATGAAAGGAGATGAAGAAGAAGAAGTGGAAGAAGGAGAACGGCAGGAGGAAGAAGAGGTGGCAGATGGATAAGAAGAGGAAGCAGAAGAAATGGAAGAACTAGAAGAAAAGGAAGAAGTGCAAGTGGAAGAAGGAGAACAATAGGAAGAAGAAGAAGAAGTGGAAGAATGAGAAAAAGAGGAGGAAGAGGAAGCAATGGAAGGAAAGGGGAATGAAGAAGAAGTGGACCAAGGAGGAGAAGAAGTAGCGTAGGCAGAAGAACGGCAAGCAGGAGAAAAGAGGGAAGAAGAAGAGCGAGTGAATGTAGTAGAAGTGGAAGAAGGTGAACAAGACGAAGAAGAAGAAGTAGTTGAAGGAGTGGGGATGATGGAGAATAAGTGGAAGAAGGAGAACAAGAGGTAGAAATGCAAGTGGAAGCAGAAGAACGAGAAAAAGAGGGATATGACGAAGGAAAGGAAGAAGAAGAAGGAGATGAAGAGGAAGAAAAGAAAGGAAAGGAGAGGATGAAGAAGAAGTGGAAGAAAGGCAACAAGAAGAGGCAGGAGAAGTGGAACAAAGACAAGAAGAGGAAGAAGAAGGAGAGTAACTATAAGAAGTGGAAGAAGGAGAAGAAAAGGAAGAAGAAGAAGATGTGGAAAGTGAAGAAGTTGAAGGAGGTGAACAAGAGGAGGAAGAAGAAATAGTGGAAGGAGGTGAGATGAAGAAGAAGAATTGGAACAGGGAGAAAAGGAGGAAAAGGAAGAAGGAGGGGAAGGGAAGGGAAGAAGAAGCAGAAGAAGTGGAATCTGGAGGAGAAGAGGAAGAGGAAGAAGAAGTGTAAGCATAAGATTTAGGGGAAGGAGAAGAAGAGGAAGAGCAACAATGGGAAGCAACAGAGGTGGGGGATGGAGAAAAAGAGTAAGGAAAAGACGGAAAGGAAAGAAGAAGAAGTTGTGGTAGGAGAAGAAATGGAAGAAGAGGAAGAAGAAGAAGTGTAAGCAGAAGAAGGAGACGAAAATGAAGAAGAACAACATGTAGAAGTAGAAGAAGTGGTAGAAGGAGAGAATAAGAGGAATAGGAGGAAGTAGTGGAATGAAAGGAGATGAAGAAGAAGAAGTGGAAGAAGAAGAAGTGTAAGCAGAAGAAGCGAAAAAAGGAGACGAAAATGAAGAACAACAACAAGTAGAAGTGGAAGAAGTGGTAGAAGGAGAGAATAAGAGGAATAGGAGGAAGTAGTGGAATGAAAGGAGATGAAGAAGAAGAAGTGGAAGAAGGAGAACGGGAGGAGGGAGAAGAGGTGGCAGAAGGAGAAGAAGAGGAAGAAGAAGAAGTGGAAGAACGAGAAGAAAAGGAAGAAGTGCAAGTGGAAGAAGGAGAGCAATAGGAAGAAGAAGAAGAAGTGGAAGATTGAGAAAAAGAGGAGGAAGAACAAGCAATGGAAGGAAAGGAGATGAAGAAGAAGTGGAACAAAGAGGAGAAGAAGAAGGGGAGGAAGAAGTAGTGTAGGCAGAAGAAGGGCAAGAAGGAGAAGAGAGGGAAGAAGAAGAACAAGTGGATGTAGTAGAAGTGGAAGAAGGTGAACAAGACGAAGAAGAAGAAGTAGTTGAAGGAGTAGGGATGATGGAGAAGAAGTGGAAGAACGAGAACAAGAGGTAGAAATGCAAGTGGAAGCAGAAGAAGGAGAAAAAGAGGGATATGACGTGATATAAATCCAAAGGGGTTGGATTCGTTTTGCTGATCTATCTAGGTTGGAAGGTAATAAGTTAACAAAACAATGAGAATTGGGTAAACAAGAAAATGGGAAGGATGAAAATGGTTTAACGAAAAGATAGATGACGCCACTTCCAAGGATGGAAGATAAGTCATATGACGCCACAAGGGTGGTGATTTACCCTTGATAAGTCTAGGAGAACGCCATAAGGAAAAATTACTTAATAAGTTCTAAAGAGAAATTCATCTCTCACAAATGGGTAAAACCCAAATATAATTTCACTAATTCCATGGTTGTCCTATGAGTACAATTCAACCCCTATTTATAGAACTAGGTGACTGTTCAAAATCATAACTCTCAAAAGAAAAATTACATACTCCATTATCATGCAATTATCACATATGATTAATTGCATGTTACATTAATTCCTAAATTAATGAAACGTTACAAAAAATGAAAAGTCATTGTCTTCGGCATTCACATCTAACGAAGGAAAGGAACAAGAAGAAGGAGATGAAGAGGAAGAAAAGAAACGAAACGAGAGGATGAACAAGAAGTGGAAGAAAGAGAACAAGAGGAGGCAGAAGAAGAGGAAGAAGAACAAGATGTGGAAAGTAAAGAAATTGAAAAAGGTGAACAAGAGGAGGAAGAAGAAGTAGTGGAAGGAGGTGAGATGAAGAAGAAGAATTGGAACAAGGAGAAAAGCAGGAAAAGGAAGAAGGACGAGAAGGGAAGGGAAGAAGAAGCAGAAGTGTAATCTGGAGGAGAAGAGGATGAAGAAGAAGAAGTGTAAGCATAAGATTTGGGGGAAGGAGAAGAAGAGGAAGAGCAACAATGGGAAGCAACAGCAGTGGGGGATGGAGAGAAAGAGGAAGGAGAAGACGGAAAGGGAAGACGAAGAAGTTGTGGTAGGAGAAGAAATGGAAGAAGAGGAAGAAGAAGGAGTGTAAGCAGAAGAAGGAGACGAAAATGAAGAAGAACAACATGTAGAAGTAGAAGAAGTGGTAGAAGGAGAGAATAAGAGGAATAGGAGGAAGTAGTGGAATGAAAGGAGATGAAGAAGAAGAAGTGGAAGAAGGAGAACGGGAGGAGCGAGAAGAGGTGGCAGAAGGAGAAGAAGAGGAAGAACAAGAAGTGGAAGAACAAGAAGAAAAGGAAGAAGTAGTCCAAGTGGAAGAAGGAGAACAATAGGAAGAAGAAAGAGAGTAGAGAAGGGGAGGAAGAACAAGTAGTGTAGGCAGAAGAAGGGCAAGAAGGATAAGAGAGGGAAGAAGAAGAACAAGTGGATGTAGCAGAAGTGGAAGAAGGTGAACAAGAGGACGAAGAAGAAGTAGTTGAAGGAGTGGGGATGATGGAGAAGAAGTGGAAGAAGGAGAGCAAGAGGATGAAAAGCAAGTGGAAGAAGAAGAAGGAGAAAAAGACGGATATGACGAAGGAAAGGAAGAAGAAGAAGGAGATGAAGAGGAAGAAAAGAAACGAAAGGAGACGATGAAGAAAAAGAGGAAGAAAGAGAACAAAAGGAGGCAAGAGAAGTGGTAGGAAGATAATAAGAGGAAGAAGATGTGGAAGGTGAAGAAGTTGAAGAAGGTGAACAAGAGGAGGAAGAAGAAGTACTGGACGGAGGTGAGATGAAGAAGAAGAATTGGAACAAGGAAAAAAGGAGGAAATGGAAGAAGGAGGGTAAGGGAAGGGAAGAAGAAGCAGAAGAAGTGGAATTTGGAGGAGAAGAGGAAGAAGAAGAAAAAGTGTAAGCATAAGATTTGGGGGAAGGAGAAGAAGAGGAAGAGCAACAATGGGAAGCAACAGAAGTGGGGGATGGAGAAAAAGAGGAAGGAGAAGAAAGAAAGGAAAGAAGAAGAAGATGTGGAAGGAGAAGAAATGGAAGAAGAGGAAGAAGAACAAGTGTAAGCAGAAGAAGCGGAAGAAGGAGACGAAAACGAAGAAGAACAACAAGTAGAAGTAGAAGAAGTTGTAGAAGAAGAGAATATGAGGAATAGGACGAAGTAGGGGAATGAAAGGAGATGAAGAAGAAGAAGTGGAAGAAGGAGAACGGGAGGAGGAGGAAGAGCTGGCAGAAGGAGAAGAAGAGGAAGAAGAAGAAGTGGAAGAATGAGAAGAAAAGGAAGAAGTGCAAGTGGAAGAAGGAGAACAATAGGAAGAACAAGAAGAAGTGGAAGAATGAGAAAAAGAGGAGGAAGAAGAAGCAATGGAAGGAAAGGGGAACGAAGAAGAAGTGGAAAAAGGAGGAGAAGAAGAAGGGGGGAAGAAGAAGTAGTGTAGGCAGAAGAAGGGCAAGAAGGAGAAGAGAGGGAAGAAGAAGAACAAGTGGATGAAGTAGAAGTGGAAGAAGGTGAACAAGAGGAAGAAGAAGAAGTAGTTGAAGGAGTGGGGACGATGGAGAAGAAGTGGAAGAAGGAGAAATAGAGGTAGAAATGCAAGTGGAAGTAGAAGAAGGAGAAAAAGAGGGATATGACGAAGGAAAGGAAGAAGAACAAGGTCATGAAGAGGAAGAAAAGAAAGGAAAGGAGAGGATAAAGAAGAAGTGGAAGAAAGAGAACAAGAGGAGGCAGGGGAAGTAGAAGAAGGATAAGAAGAGGAAGAAGAAGGAGAGTAACTAGAAGAAGTGGAATAAGGAGAAGAAAAGGAAGAAGAAGATCTGGAAAGTGAAGAAGGTGAACAAGAGGAGGAAGAAGAAGTAGTTGAAGGAGTGGGGATGATGGAGAATAAGTGGAAGAAGGAGAACAAGAGGTAGAAATGCAAGTGGAAGCAGAAGAACGAGAAAAAGAGGGATATGACGAAGGAAAGGAAGAAGAAGAAGGAGATGAAGAGGAAGAAAAGAAAGGAAAGGAGAGGATGAAGAAGAAGTGGAAGAAAGGCAACAAGAAGAGGCAGGAGAAGTGGAACAAAGACAAGAAGAGGAAGAAGAAGGAGAGTAACTATAAGAAGTGGAAGAAGGAGAAGAAAAGGAAGAAGAAGAAGATGTGGAAAGTGAAGAAGTTGAAGGAGGTGAACAAGAGGAGGAAGAAGAAATAGTGGAAGGAGGTGAGATGAAGAAGAAGAATTGGAACAGGGAGAAAAGGAGGAAAAGGAAGAAGGAGGGGAAGGGAAGGGAAGAAGAAGCAGAAGAAGTGGAATCTGGAGGAGAAGAGGAAGAGGAAGAAGAAGTGTAAGCATAAGATTTAGGGGAAGGAGAAGAAGAGGAAGAGCAACAATGGGAAGCAACAGAGGTGGGGGATGGAGAAAAAGAGTAAGGAAAAGACGGAAAGGAAAGAAGAAGAAGTTGTGGTAGGAGAAGAAATGGAAGAAGAGGAAGAAGAAGAAGTGTAAGCAGAAGAAGGAGACGAAAATGAAGAAGAACAACATGTAGAAGTAGAAGAAGTGGTAGAAGGAGAGAATAAGAGGAATAGGAGGAAGTAGTGGAATGAAAGGAGATGAAGAAGAAGAAGTGGAAGAAGAAGAAGTGTAAGCAGAAGAAGCGAAAAAAGGAGACGAAAATGAAGAACAACAACAAGTAGAAGTGGAAGAAGTGGTAGAAGGAGAGAATAAGAGGAATAGGAGGAAGTAGTGGAATGAAAGGAGATGAAGAAGAAGAAGTGGAAGAAGGAGAACGGGAGGAGGGAGAAGAGGTGGCAGAAGGAGAAGAAGAGGAAGAAGAAGAAGTGGAAGAACGAGAAGAAAAGGAAGAAGTGCAAGTGGAAGAAGGAGAGCAATAGGAAGAAGAAGAAGAAGTGGAAGATTGAGAAAAAGAGGAGGAAGAACAAGCAATGGAAGGAAAGGAGATGAAGAAGAAGTGGAACAAAGAGGAGAAGAAGAAGGGGAGGAAGAAGTAGTGTAGGCAGAAGAAGGGCAAGAAGGAGAAGAGAGGGAAGAAGAAGAACAAGTGGATGTAGTAGAAGTGGAAGAAGGTGAACAAGACGAAGAAGAAGAAGTAGTTGAAGGAGTAGGGATGATGGAGAAGAAGTGGAAGAACGAGAACAAGAGGTAGAAATGCAAGTGGAAGCAGAAGAAGGAGAAAAAGAGGGATATGACGTGATATAAATCCAAAGGGGTTGGATTCGTTTTGCTGATCTATCTAGGTTGGAAGGTAATAAGTTAACAAAACAATGAGAATTGGGTAAACAAGAAAATGGGAAGGATGAAAATGGTTTAACGAAAAGATAGATGACGCCACTTCCAAGGATGGAAGATAAGTCATATGACGCCACAAGGGTGGTGATTTACCCTTGATAAGTCTAGGAGAACGCCATAAGGAAAAATTACTTAATAAGTTCTAAAGAGAAATTCATCTCTCACAAATGGGTAAAACCCAAATATAATTTCACTAATTCCATGGTTGTCCTATGAGTACAATTCAACCCCTATTTATAGAACTAGGTGACTGTTCAAAATCATAACTCTCAAAAGAAAAATTACATACTCCATTATCATGCAATTATCACATATGATTAATTGCATGTTACATTAATTCCTAAATTAATGAAACGTTACAAAAAATGAAAAGTCATTGTCTTCGGCATTCACATCTAACGAAGGAAAGGAACAAGAAGAAGGAGATGAAGAGGAAGAAAAGAAACGAAACGAGAGGATGAACAAGAAGTGGAAGAAAGAGAACAAGAGGAGGCAGAAGAAGAGGAAGAAGAACAAGATGTGGAAAGTAAAGAAATTGAAAAAGGTGAACAAGAGGAGGAAGAAGAAGTAGTGGAAGGAGGTGAGATGAAGAAGAAGAATTGGAACAAGGAGAAAAGCAGGAAAAGGAAGAAGGACGAGAAGGGAAGGGAAGAAGAAGCAGAAGTGTAATCTGGAGGAGAAGAGGATGAAGAAGAAGAAGTGTAAGCATAAGATTTGGGGGAAGGAGAAGAAGAGGAAGAGCAACAATGGGAAGCAACAGCAGTGGGGGATGGAGAGAAAGAGGAAGGAGAAGACGGAAAGGGAAGACGAAGAAGTTGTGGTAGGAGAAGAAATGGAAGAAGAGGAAGAAGAAGGAGTGTAAGCAGAAGAAGGAGACGAAAATGAAGAAGAACAACATGTAGAAGTAGAAGAAGTGGTAGAAGGAGAGAATAAGAGGAATAGGAGGAAGTAGTGGAATGAAAGGAGATGAAGAAGAAGAAGTGGAAGAAGGAGAACGGGAGGAGCGAGAAGAGGTGGCAGAAGGAGAAGAAGAGGAAGAACAAGAAGTGGAAGAACAAGAAGAAAAGGAAGAAGTAGTCCAAGTGGAAGAAGGAGAACAATAGGAAGAAGAAAGAGAGTAGAGAAGGGGAGGAAGAACAAGTAGTGTAGGCAGAAGAAGGGCAAGAAGGATAAGAGAGGGAAGAAGAAGAACAAGTGGATGTAGCAGAAGTGGAAGAAGGTGAACAAGAGGACGAAGAAGAAGTAGTTGAAGGAGTGGGGATGATGGAGAAGAAGTGGAAGAAGGAGAGCAAGAGGATGAAAAGCAAGTGGAAGAAGAAGAAGGAGAAAAAGACGGATATGACGAAGGAAAGGAAGAAGAAGAAGGAGATGAAGAGGAAGAAAAGAAACGAAAGGAGACGATGAAGAAAAAGAGGAAGAAAGAGAACAAAAGGAGGCAAGAGAAGTGGTAGGAAGATAATAAGAGGAAGAAGATGTGGAAGGTGAAGAAGTTGAAGAAGGTGAACAAGAGGAGGAAGAAGAAGTACTGGACGGAGGTGAGATGAAGAAGAAGAATTGGAACAAGGAAAAAAGGAGGAAATGGAAGAAGGAGGGTAAGGGAAGGGAAGAAGAAGCAGAAGAAGTGGAATTTGGAGGAGAAGAGGAAGAAGAAGAAAAAGTGTAAGCATAAGATTTGGGGGAAGGAGAAGAAGAGGAAGAGCAACAATGGGAAGCAACAGAAGTGGGGGATGGAGAAAAAGAGGAAGGAGAAGAAAGAAAGGAAAGAAGAAGAAGATGTGGAAGGAGAAGAAATGGAAGAAGAGGAAGAAGAACAAGTGTAAGCAGAAGAAGCGGAAGAAGGAGACGAAAACGAAGAAGAACAACAAGTAGAAGTAGAAGAAGTTGTAGAAGGAGAGAATATGAGGAATAGGACGAAGTAGGGGAATGAAAGGAGATGAAGAAGAAGAAGTGGAAGAAGGAGAACGGGAGGAGGAGGAAGAGCTGGCAGAAGGAGAAGAAGAGGAAGAAGAAGAAGTGGAAGAATGAGAAGAAAAGGAAGAAGTGCAAGTGGAAGAAGGAGAACAATAGGAAGAACAAGAAGAAGTGGAAGAATGAGAAAAAGAGGAGGAAGAAGAAGCAATGGAAGGAAAGGGGAACGAAGAAGAAGTGGAAAAAGGAGGAGAAGAAGAAGGGGGGGAAGAAGAAGTAGTGTAGGCAGAAGAAGGGCAAGAAGGAGAAGAGAGGGAAGAAGAAGAACAAGTGGATGAAGTAGAAGTGGAAGAAGGTGAACAAGAGGAAGAAGAAGAAGTAGTTGAAGGAGTGGGGACGATGGAGAAGAAGTGGAAGAAGGAAAAATAGCGGTAGAAATGCAAGTGGAAGTAGAAGAAGGAGAAAAAGAGGGATATGACGAAGGAAAGGAAGAAGAACAAGGTCATGAAGAGGAAGAAAAGAAAGGAAAGGAGAGGATAAAGAAGAAGTGGAAGAAAGAGAACAAGAGGAGGCAGGGGAAGTAGAAGAAGGATAAGAAGAGGAAGAAGAAGGAGAGTAACTAGAAGAAGTGGAATAAGGAGAAGAAAAGGAAGAAGAAGATCTGGAAAGTGAAGAAGGTGAACAAGAGGAGGAAGAAGAAGTAGTGGAAGGAGGTGAGATGAAGAAGAAGAATTGGAACAAGGAGAAAAGGAGGAAAAGGAAGAAGGACCGGACGGGTAGGGAAAGGAAGGGAAGAATAAGCAGAAGAAGTGGAATCTGGAGGAGAAGAGGAAGAAGAAAAAGAAGTGTAAGCATAGGATTTGGGGGAAGTGATGTGAATTCCCCTTTTCACGAATTCAGAACGGACCGATTAGGACTATTTGTTAGAATGAAAAAACAAAAAGGTAAAAATTGGGGATGATGGTGGTTTTGGGGGAGATGCCACTTCCGTAAAGGAAGATAAGTCTCAAAGACGCCACAAGGGGTGGAAGGCCCTTGATAAGTCTCAAGCTTGGTTCAGCCAAGAACCTAGGAGATACACTCTCTCAAGAAAAGTTTTATCCAAAGCCCAGTCTGTCTATTTCCATTGAAATGCAATACATATAGGAATTCCATAAAGCCAAGAAATAAATGCACCATTTACTAACATTGATTGAGGTTTATTTATTAAATAACCTCCCTACTAGTGCATATGAAAAGGCAACAGCCACACTGAAGGAAAACTAGACAAGCACTAAAATTCAACACTCTAAAATAAAAGAAAAATTAAAATAAACTGTTTTTAAAGCATGGCAAATAACTCAACAGTACCAACACTTTTTACAACTTTATTTAATTAAACCCACTTTGATTAAAATAACTTTGCAGCAACATCCTCTATTTCATGAATCTTCAATGATGACCATGCATTGAATTAATTTTGCCTTTATGTCCTTTTCATTAGGTGCAGCTTCTAGAATTGTTGCTACCACTTGTTGTAAAACTTCTCTTGCTTTCCTAGCTCTTGCCCTTGTCATAGGTGTCCCAAGTCTTTCAACCACCTTACTGTCTTTGTTTGTAGCTGTGTCCTCATCATTGCCTCCCTCTTGAAGAGGATTTGTCCTCAAATCTAAGGCTTCTTCTTCTGCATTAAAAGGAGACAAATCAGATACATTAAAAGTTGCACTTGTATTATAGTCACCTGGCAAATCAATTTTGTAGGCATTGTCATGGATCCTCTCTAACACTTGGAAAGGACCGTCTGCCCTTGGTTGTAGTTTGGACTTCCTTTGTTTAGGGAATCTCTCTTTTCTCATGTGTACCCAAACCCAATCACCAGGTTCGAATACAATTCTCCTTCTTCCCTTATTAGCTTGCTTGGCATAGCTCTCTTGCACCCACTTTTTGCTTCTTAATTCGTCAACTTGCCTTTGTATTTCTTGGGTCTCTTGGGGGTTGCTTCTATACGCTGGTCGATTAGGTAATGAAGCTCCAGGAATGAGATCAATGTGATGCTCAATTCCCCTTAAAGGTGGTAATACGTTAGGAACCTCCTTTGGAAACACATCCTTATATTCCTGCAAAAGAAATTCAACACCAACAGGGCCAAGTTTTTTAGAGTTAGCATAAACATTATTTTTCCAATACAACACGTAAAGTGGTTTTTTTTCAAGCATCACCCTCTTCACCTCACTCTTTTTTGCTAAACAACTCCTTTTTTCTTTCAAGTGTTTCACTTTTGTTCCCCTTATGTGTTTCACTCTTTTTATTTCCACTCTTTTTATATGTTTCACTCATCTCTCCTTTTTCTTGCAACTCTTTCTTTTATTTCTTTTTCTTTTTCCCTCAACTCCTTTTCTCTCATTTCTTTTTCTCTCAACTCTTTTTCTTTTATTTCTTTTTCTTTTTCCTCTTTCCTCTCTTGTCCTGTTTTTGTTTTCAACCTGATTAAATCCTCAATTGCTTCTTTAGGTGAAAGTAATGCAATTCTCAATTTGCATCCTTGGTGCATAAAAGAAATTTTATTTGTTTTCTCATTGTAATTCACATTTCTTTCAACTTGCCATGATTTACCGAGAAGTAAGTGGCAAGCATCCATGGGCACCACATCACACAACACAACATCTTCATATTTTCCAATAGAAAACTTCACTTCAACTTGCTTATTCACAGATATGCCACCATTTTCACCAAGACTTTGAAGTTTGTAAGGTTGTGGGTGTGGTGTAGTCTCTAAATTCAATTTGGTTACTAATCTGGAACTAGCCAGATTGGTACAATTTCCTCCATAAATAATGATTGAGCAAATCTTTCCTTCAATTGAACAACTAGTTTGAAATAAGCTTCCTTTTTGAATCTCAACCCTACCCTTAACCTCAGTAGTTGCAATTTCATTGTCCCCAAAAATTTTTCTTTTCTTGTTTGGACAATTTAAAGCAATATGACCTTTACCCAAACATTTAAAACATTTAATTGTATTAATCTTGGAAGTAGAAGAAATGCAAGGGTTAGGAATGTGTTTACCACTTGAAGACTTTGAACCTTGTTCCCTAGGTAAGGAAGATCCCTCCTTCTTGGACTTGTCCCTCCAATTTGTGTTGTTAAAATTGGAAGAACCCCTTCTCATAGTTCCCTTTCTTTTGAGTTGTTGTTCTACCTGTACAGCTTTGTGCAACAAATCTTCTAACTCAATATATTCCTGCAATTCAACAACATCTCTGATTTCATTATTTAATCCACTAAAAAATCGAGCCATAGTGTCCTCACTATCTTCATTGACTTTAGCCCGCATCATAGTCATTTCCAAGTCTTTAAAATACTCTTCAACACTCCTATTGCCTTGAGATAATTTCTTAAGTTTAAGCTTCAAATCTCTATTGTATCTAGTTGGCACATATCTCTTCCTCATGATGGTCCTCAATTCATCCCATGTATCTACTATTGGTTCTTCATTTCTCACCCTCTCCCTTTGATACTTGTTCCACCAAATAAGCGCATAATCAGAAAATTCAGCAGCTGCCATTTTAACTTTTTGCTCCTCTGTATAGTTGTTACAAGAGAATACATGTTCAATTTTCAGTTCCCACTCCAAATAGGCTTCTGGATCACTCCTTCCTTTGAATGGAGGAATATTCAGCTTCACTCCTTCAATCCGGTTTCGCCTAGGTTCACCATCATTATCTCTTCTTCTCCTATTCTCCTCATTATTTCCACGATTTTCAAGTACCTCAATCCTTCCATATAACTCCTCTGTATGTTCTCTCAACATTCTTTGTACTTGGTTTGTAATTGCTTCAATCATGAGTCTATTACCTCCTCCATTAGGAGGGGTTTCTTCACCTCCTGTACCTGCCATTTAATCAGAAAAAATAAAATTGAAGTAATAGGCCCTCACCACTCTTCTCACGTGTTTACACTCAAGAATGTACACTCGTGTTTAGTGCTCTCTTTTCTGGCTTTTTCTCTAATGTGCGTGCACACAGCCTTTTACCTCTCTTGTACTCTCCTTGGGTTCTTAACAAAATCAAATAAGACTCTTTTTCTTCTTTTTTATTTTTTTTTCAAGAACAGTCCACACAATGTAGCAAAAATTTGATGTATCAGACTTCAAACACCACTACCTCACAAAATAGCGAACGCAAAAGGCCAAACAAAAACAAAACTCTAATGCAATTTAAAACAGTTGCAGAAACAATCCTTCACAAAAACAGCCAATAGATCATGATATGAATCCACTGTCAGTTTAGGATTCTGAAAGGACCCTAGGAATTTAGCTGGCCGCGTTAACAAAATTAATCAACGTGGAATGCAAACAATTGCCAAAAATAAATTGATTAGAATTACTGTCAAACTCTTAGACATAGAATGGAAATTAAAAGTTATTGAAATTGAACGAGTAAACGAGTTTTCGAATAGTGTAGGACTTTCCTGTGCAATTGATCATAGAGTTTGCTGGGCAGAATTGAGTATGAATGGAAAAGACAGAAAATGGAATTGGAATTGATAGACTCCACACTTCCAAGGATGGAAGATATGTCTACGAGATTGCACACACAAAGGGGTGAATTACCTTTGATAAATCTCAAAAAGATTTTGGATTGCCAAGAACCCAAAGGAGAGAAAACTCAACTAGTTTTTTTATTTCCAAAATATTCTGCCTTACATCTCAGTCTTGCCCAAATTTATATGCCTAATAAACTCAGTTTGTGTAGGTTTAGTGGCTTTCTAAATTCAGATGAAGTTACAAAATAATAAAAACTAATAATGGGCAGCTTAATAACAAAGTGTAACTGCCAAAGTAAATTAAACACGTATACTAATTATAATTGATAACCTAGGTGGCTGCAACTTTAATTAGACAATTCTGGTTGCCCACCATTAACTAAGTAAACTCCAAGAAAATGAGTTTAATTTATTTCAAACTTCTCTTCCATTAAGGTCAAGCATTGCTCTCTTCAGTCCTGAGACAATTAACAATTTTAAACTTTATTTCTTCAATGTTTGGCTCTTTTTGCAAAAGGGCTGCCAATACTTGTTGAATAGCTTCCTTAGCTCTTCTTGTCCTTGCCTTTGTCATAGGTCCTCCAAGTCCTTCAAGCTTGATGTCCTCATCACTCCCCCCCTCTTGAAGAGGATTTGTCCCCAAATCAATAGCATCTTCATCTACATCAAAGAGAGTTAAATCAGACACATTAAAAGTAGCACTAACATTATACTCATCTGGAAGATCAATCTTATAGGCATTGTCATTGATCTTTTCTAGAACTTGGAAAGGACCATCTCCCCTTGGTTGGAGTTTTGACTTTCTTTGTTTAGGGAACCTTTCCTTTCTCATGTGTACCCAAACCCAATCACCAGGTTGGAACACGACCTTCTTCCTACCCTTGTTAGGTTGCCTTGCATAACTCTCATTTTTCTTTTCAATTTGAGCCTTCACTTGCTCATGCAGCTTCTTCACATAATCAGGTTTAACTTGTGCTTCATTATGCTTAAACATAGAAATGTTAGGCATGGACAACAAATCAAGAGGAGTCAAAGGATTGAACCCATACACAATTTCAAACGGAGAACAATTAGTCGTGCTATGGACAACCCTATTATAAGCAAACTCAACATGAGGCAAACATGCTTCCCAAGACTTAAGATTTTTCTTTAAAACAGTCCTAAGCAATGTGCCTAAAGTCCTATTGACTACCTCAGTTTGACCATCAGTTTGTGGGTGGCAAGTAGTAGAAAACAGCAATTTAGTACCAATTTTACCCCACAAGGTCCTCCAAAAGTGACTAAGGAATTTTGCATCCCTATCACTCACAATGCTCCTTGGCAGTCCATGAAGTCTCACTATTTCCTTGAAAAATAAATCAGCCACATGGCTAGCATCATCCACCTTTTTGCAAGGAATGAAATGTGCCATCTTAGAAAACCTATCAACAACAACAAACACAGAATCCTTTCCATTCTTTGTTTTAGGCAACCCCAAAACAAAGTCCATAGAAATGTCAGTCCAAGGATATTCAGGAACAGGCAAAGGAGTATACAATCCATGAGGCTTAACCTTAGATTTGGCCTTTTTACACACAATGCAGTGGTCACAAAACTTATGCACATATCGTTTCATGTGAGGCCAAAAGAAATGCTCTTGCAAAATTTCCAAAGTCTTTTGAACCCCAAAATGACCCATCAAACCCCCCTCATGTGATTCACTTACAAGCAACTCTCTAATGGAACATTTAGGCACACACAATTTATTGGCTTTAAACAAAAATCCATTATGCCTATAATATCCATTTTCAGAAAGCTTTTCACATGCAGCAAATATTTCAGCAAAATCCACATCATGTTTATACATATCTTTCAAAGATTCAAGACCAAACAATTTAGTCTCCTAATCATGTACAACTCTCCTTCATTAGCCGCCAATTCTCCATCACTCTCCTCTTCTTCTCCACCACTAGCTTCTGATTGGCTTGTGTATTCCCCATTATCTTTGAGAAGAACAATCTTCTTTGTGGGACACTCATAGGCATAATGACCCATGCCCAAGCACTTGAAACACTTCACTTCTCTAGTCTTTTTAGGTGGATTATCATCTTTCTTTTGAGGGGCTTTTCCATGGCTAGAAGGTGTTGTATTACTAGATGAGGCAGCTCCTTCTTTCCTCCTATCCTTCCAATTGGAATTATTAAAATTGGTAGAACTCCTTCTTGTTGCACTTTTTCTTTTTAACTGTTGTTCTACCTGAATGGCCTTATGCAACAGATCCTCCATTTCTACAAATTCCTGCAACTCAACAACATCTCTAATATCATGATTTAAGCCACCAAGGAAGCGAGCCATAGTTACCTCAGGATCTTCTTCAATTTTTGCTTAGATGATAAGCACCTCCATCTCCTTATAGTACTCCTCCACTCCCTTGCTTCCTTGAGACAATTTTTGAAGTTTCAATTTTAAGTCTCTATGGAAGCTAGAAGGTACATACCGCTTCCTCATGAGCCTCTTCATTTCAGTCCAAGTGTCCACCATAGGCTCTTCATCTCTAATCCTCTCCCTTTGCAACTTGTTCCACCAAATCAAAGCATAATCTAAAAATTCAGCAGCTGCAAGTCTCACCTTTTGCTCCTCATTATAATTGTTGCAAGAGAACACATGCTCAATTTTTAACTCCCACTCCAAGTATGCCTCAGGATCACTCCTACCCTTGAAAGGAGGCACATTCAACTTCACTCCTTCTATTCTTCCTTCATTTCTATTTGGCCTTCCTCCTCCTCCTCCTCCTACTGGTGGGGTTCTATTCTCCAACTGATCCAACCTCTCATGGAACTCATCTTGTTGTTGCTTCATCAATCTCTCTAAATGCTGGGATAGTGCAACAATTTGAAGCTGAAGATCATTGTTATTATTTCTTTCCGCCATGATAAATAAACAGGTCAAATGTCACAAGAAAAAGTATGTATGTGGTGTTCGAAAATGTTCTCACCCACTCAAGTGTTTGCGCTAAAAAAAAAAATTGGCTTTTACTATAATGAAACTCTCTTGCCTTTTTCCTCTTTATTCCTCCATAAGTTCTTAACAAACCAAAAGAGAAAAACTCAAAGACAAACACCAACTTGTGTGCAGGCAAATAAGACACAAGAAAACTAACAAAAATGACTAAAATGAAACCCAACGAAAGCAACAAATACTAGGACAACACTGGAATTTTTTTTTTTTTTTACACCAACAAGACAGAAGAAATTTGTCTCAAAATGAAAACAAAGGAAGTACGAAAAGAAATGGACAAAAACTGGGCACACAAAAACAAAGGTACAAACAGCCACAACCAGAATTTTGAGTAGAAAATTGTGCAGCCAATTTTAACAGGTAAAGACACAAACAGAGGATAAAATTTTGGATTAAAATGAAACTAACAAGTGCAGCAAAATCCAGCAAGAATGTGCAGTATATGTGAAGCCAAAACAGAGTGGAATTGACACAATTTGTAACCAAGAAGTGCAACCCAAAATTTCAGAAATGTAAACAAACAAGGTGCAGTAATTTTTCTTTCAAATCAAACACAATATTACCTTCAAAATGAAGAATTTCTAGCATGAACCATTCAGCCAATTTTATATATATATATATATTTTAAACACATTTGCATTCTTTGTTTTGCTTCTTTTTTTTTCTCTATATTTTTTTTTCTTCAGATTTTCAAAATTCCTCTTCCTTTTTTTTTTTTTTTTTTTTTTAGAATCTCAGATTTTTTTAAGGGCTTAACTTTTGCAATGGTTCAGCCTAACTGATTGACAATTAAGGTAATATTATTGATGATAAGAATCAAGGAAAGAAATTACCCGAAGTGCAGTCTTGCAATTCCTAGAAACCAAAGCTCTGATACCAAATGATATGAATCCACTGTCAGTTTAGGATTCTGAAAGGACCCCAGGAATTTAGCTGGCCGCGTTAACAAAATTAATCAACGTGGAATGCAAACAATTGCCAAAAATAAATTGATTAGAATTACTGTCAAACTCTTAGACATAGAATGGAAATTAAAAGTTATTGAAATTGAACGAGTAAACGAGTTTTCGAATAGTGTAGGACTTTCCTGTGCAATTGATCATAGAGTTTGCTGGGCAGAATTGAGTATGAATGGAAAAGACAGAAAATGGAATTGGAATTGATAGACTCCACACTTCCAAGGATGGAAGATATGTCTACGAGATTGCACACACAAAGGGGTGAATTACCTTTGATAAATCTCAAAAAGATTTTGGATTGCCAAGAACCCAAAGGAGAGAAAACTCAACTAGTTTTTTTATTTCCAAAATATTCTGCCTTACATCTCAGTCTTGCCCAAATTTATATGCCTAATAAACTCAGTTTGTGTAGGTTTAGTGGCTTTCTAAATTCAGATGAAGTTACAAAATAATAAAAACTAATAATGGGCAGCTTAATAACAAAGTGTAACTGCCAAAGTAAATTAAACACGTATACTAATTATAATTGATAACCTAGGTGGCTGCAACTTTAATTAGACAATTCTGGTTGCCCACCATTAACTAAGTAAACTCCAAGAAAATGAGTTTAATTTATTTCAAACTTCTCTTCCATTAAGGTCAAGCATTGCTCTCTTCAGTCCTGAGACAATTAACAATTTTAAACTTTATTTCTTCAATGTTTGGCTCTTTTTGCGAAAGGGCTGCCAATACTTGTTGAATAGCTTCCTTAGCTCTTCTTGTCCTTGCCTTTGTCATAGGTCCTCCAAGTCCTTCAAGCTTGATGTCCTCATCAGATCACCTTACAATTGGTTAAGTTTCTGTCCTAAATAGATGAATCATTCAGCCACAACCTTTTCTTTTATTTTTTTTTTCTTCTCTTTTTTTTTTCTTTTCTTTCTTTTGTGTTTTTTTATAGGCTTAACTTTTGCAATGACTTAGGCAGGGTGATTATCAATATCAGATGATGTTATTGGCACTAAGAACAAAAGGAAGGATGTTACCAATTTCTCCAAGCCAGCCAATGTCATGCCACTGTATCACACGCTGCATAACTCCGAAGTGAACGATTCGACATCCAGATGAAAGTACACGTTCTGAGGAGCAATTTCCACTCACGAATCACCGAAATTGACTCTGTAAAACGTGAGTTATGAGTGAAAGGAAATTGCGTCTCAGACAACCAAGAACTGCGCCCTAGAACCTTTAAGCAGTGTCCAAAACCTAGTCCTAACAACTAGCTCTGATACCAAATGATGTGAATTCCCCTTTTCACGAATTCTGAACGGACCGATTAGGACTATTTGTTAGAATGGAAAAACAAAAAGGTAAAAATTGGGGATGATGGTGGTTTTGGGGGAGATGCCACTTCCGGAAAGGAAGATAAGTCTCAAAAGACGCCACAAGGGGTGGAAGGCCCTTGATAAGTCTCAAGCTTGGTTCAGCCAAGAACCTAGGAGATACACTCTCTCAAGAAAAGTTTTATCCAAAGCCCAGTCTGTCTATTTCCATTGAAATGCAATACATATAGGAATTCCATAAAGCCAAGAAATAAATGCACCATTTACTAACATTGATTGAGGTTTATTTATTAAATAACCTCCCTACTAGTGCATATGAAAAGGCAACAGCCACACTGAAGGAAAACTAGACAAGCACTAAAATTCAACACTCTAAAATAAAAGAAAAATTAAAATAAACTGTTTTTAAAGCATGGCAAATAACACAACAGTACCAACACTTTTTACAACTTTATTTAATTAAACCCACTTTGATTAAAATAACTTTGCAGCAACATCCTCTATTTCATGAATCTTCAATGATGACCATGCATTGAATTAATTTTGCCTCTATGTCCTTTTCATTAGGTGCAGCTTCTAGAATTGTTGCTACCACTTGTTGTAAAACTTCTCTTGCTTTCCTAGCTCTTGCCCTTGTCATAGGTGTCCCAAGTCTTTCAACGACCTTACTGTCTTTGTTCGTAGCTGTGTCCTCATCAGGAAGGAGAAGAAGAGGAAGAGCAACAATGGGAAGCAACAGAAGTAGGGGATGGAGAAAAAGTTGAAGGAGAAGACGGAAAGGAAAGAAGAAGAACTTGTGGAAGGAGAAGAAATGGAAGAAGAGGAAGAAGAAGAAGTGTAAGCAGAAGAAGCGGAAGAAGGAGACGAAAATGAAGAAGAACAACAAGTAGAAGTAGAACAAGTGGTAGAAGGAGAGAATAAGAGGAATAGAAGGAAGTAGTGGAATGAAAGGAGATAAAGAAGAAGAAGTGGAAGAAGGAGAACGGAAGGTGGGAGAAGAGGTGGCAGAAGGAGAAGAAAAGGAAGAAGAAGAAGAAGTGGAAGAACGAGAAGAAAAGGAAGAAGTGCAAGTGAGAGAAGGAGAACAATAGGAAGAAGAAGAAGAAGTGGAAGAATAAGAAAAAGAGGAGGAAGAAGAAGCAATGGAAGGAAATGGGAATGAAGAAGAAGTGGAAAAAGGAGGAGAAGAAGAAGGGGGGGAAGAAGAAGTAGTGTAGGCAGAAGAAGGGCAAGAAGGAGAAGAGAGGGAAGAAGAAGAAAAAGTGGATGAAGTAGAAGTGGAAGAAGGTGAACAAGAGGAAGAAGAAGAAGTAGTTGAAGGAGTGGTGATGATGGAGAAGAAGTGGAAGAAGGAGAACAAGAGGTAGAAATGCAAGTGGAAGCAGAAGAAGGAGAAAAAGAGGGATATGACGAAGGAAAGGAAGAAGAAGAAGGAGATGAAGAGGAAGAAAAGAAAGGAAAGGAGAGGATGAAGAAGAAGTGGAAGAAAGAGAACAAGAGGAGGCAGGAGAAGTGGAAGAAATATAAGAAGAGGAAGAAGAAGGAGAGTAACTAGAAGAAGTGGAAGAAGGAGAAGAAAAGGAAGAAGAAGAAGATGTGGAAAGTGAAGAAGTTGAAGAAGGTGAACAGGAGGAGGAAGAGGAAGTAGTGGAAGGAAGTGAGATGAAGAAGAAGAATTGGAACAAGGAGAAAAGGAGGAAAAGGAAGAAGGAGGGGAAGGGAAGGGAAGAAGAAGCAGAAGAACTGGAAACTGGAGGAGAAGAGGAAGAAGAAAAAGAAGTGTAAGCATAAGATTTGGGGGAAGGAGAAGAAGAGGAAGAGCAGCAATGGGACGCAACAGAAGTGGGGGATGGAGAAAAAGAGGAAGGAGAATACGGAAAGGAAAGAAGAAGAAGTTTTGGAAGGAGAAGAAATGGAAGAAGAGGAAGAAGAAGAAATGTAAGCAGAAGAAGCGAAAGAAGGAGACGAAAATGAAGAAGAACAACAAGTCGAAGTAGAAGAAGTGGTAGAAGGAGAGAATAAGAGGAATAAGAGGAAGTAGTGGAATGAAACGAGATGAAGAAGAAGAAGTGGAAGAAGGAGAATGGGAGGAGGGAGAAGAGGTGGCAGAAGGAGAAGAAGAGGAAGAAGAAGAAGTGGAAGAACAAGAAGAAAAGGAAGAAGTGCAAGTGGAAGAAGGAGAACAATAGGAAGAAGAAGAAGAAGTGGAAGAATGAGAAAAAGAGGAGTAAGAAGAAGCAATGGAAGGGAAGGGGATGAAGAAGAAGAAGTGCAACATGGAGGAGAAGAAGAAGGGGAGGAAGAAGAAGTAGTGTAGGCAGAAGAAGGGCAAGAAGGAGAAGAGAGGGAAGAAGAAGAACAAGTGGATGTGGTAGAAGTGGAAGAAGGTGAACAAGAGGAAGAAGAAGAAGTAATTAAAGGAGTGGGGATGATGGAGAAGACGTGGAAAAAGGAGAACAAGAGGTACAAATGAAAGTGGAAGCTGAAGCAGGAGAAAAGGAGGGTTATGACGAAGGAAAGGAAGAAGAAGAAGGAGATAAAGAGGAAGAAAAGAAAGGAAAGAAGAGGATGCAGAAGAAGTGGAAGAAAGAGAACAAGAGGAGGCAGGAGAAGTGGAAGAAAGATAAGAAGAGGAAGAAGAAGTAGAGTAACTAGAAGAAATGGAAAGAAGGAGAACGGGAGGAGGGAGAAGAGGTGGCAGAAGGAGAAGAAGAGGAAGAAGAAGAAGTGGACGAACGAGAACAAAAGGAAGAAGTTCAAGTGGAAGAAGGAGAACAATAGGAAGAAGAAGAAGAAGTGGAAGAATGAGAGAAAGAGGAGGAAGAAGAAGCAATGGAAGGAAAGGGGAATGAAGAAGAATTGGAAGAAGGAGGAGGAGAAGAAGAAGGGGGGAAGAAGAAGTAGTGTAGGCAGAAGAAGGGCAAGAAGGAGAAGAGAGGGAAGAAGAAGAACAAGTGGATGAAGTAGAAGTGGAAGAAGGTGAACAAGAGGAAGAAGAAGAAGTAGTTGAAGGAGTGGGGATGATGGAGAAGAAGTGGAAGAAGGAGAATAAGAGGTAGAAATGCAACTAGAAGCAGAGAAGGAGAAAAGGAGGGATATGACGAAGGAAAGGCAGAAGAAGAAGGAGATGAAGAGGAAGAAAAGAAAGGAAAGGAGAGTATGGAGAAGAAGTGGAAGAAAGAGAACAAGAGGAGGCAGGAGAAGTGGAAGAAAGATAAGAAGAGCAAGAAGAAGGAGACTAACTAGAGGAAGTGGAAAATGGAGAAGAAAAGGAAGAAGAAGAAGATGTGGAAACTGAAGAAGTTGAAGAAGGTGAACAAGAGGAGGAAGAAGAAGTTGTGGAAGGAGGTGAGATGAAGAAGAAGAATTGGAACAAGGAGAAAAGGAGGAAAGGAAGAAGGAGGGGAAGGGAAGGGAAGAAGAAGCAGAAGAAGTGGAATCTGGAGGAGAAGAGGAAGAAGAAGAAAAGTGTAAGCATAAGATTTGGTGGAAGGAGAAGAAGAGGAAGAGCAACAATGGGAAGCAACAGAAGTGGGGGATGGAGAAAAAGAGGAAGGAGAAGACGGAAAGGAAAGAAGAAGAAGTTGTGGAAGGAGAAGAAATGGAAGAAGAGGAAGAAGCAGAAGTGTAAGCAGAAGAAGCGAAAGAAGGAGACGAAAATGAAGAAGAACAACAAGTAGAAGTAGAAGAAGTGGTAGAAGGAGAGAATAAGAGGAATAGGAGGAAGCAGTGGAATGAAAGGAGATGAAGAAGAAAAAGTGGAAGAAGGAGAACGGGAGGAGGAACAAGAGGTGGTAGAAGGAGAAGAAGAGGAAGAAGAAGAAGTCGAAGAACAAGAAGAAAAGGAAGAAGTGCAAGTGGAAGAAGGAGAACAATAGGAAGAAGAAGAAGAAGTGGAAGAATGAGAGAAAGAGGAGGAAGAAGAAGCAATGGAAGGAAAGGGGAATTAAGAAGAAGTGGAAGAAGGAGGAGAAGAAGAAGGGGGCGAAGAAGAAGCAGTGTAGGCAGAAAAAGGGCAAGAAGGAGAAGAGAGGGAAGAAAAAGAAAAAGTGGATGAAGTAGAAGTGGAAGAAGGTGAACAAGAGGAAGAAGAAGAAGTAGTTGAAGGAGTGGGGATGATGGAGAAGAAGTGGAAGAAGGAGAACAAGAGGTAGAAATGCAAGTGGAAGCAGAAGAAGGAGAAAAAGAGGGATATGACGAAGGAAAGGAAGAAGAAGAAGGAGATGAAGAGGAAGAAAAGAAAGGAAAGGAGAGGATGAAGAAGAAGTGGAAGAAAGAGAACAAGAGGAGGCAGGAGAAGTGGAAGAAATATAAGAAGAGGAAGAAGAAAGAGAGTAACTAGAAGAAGTGGAAGAAGGAGAAGAAAAGGAAGAAGAAGAAGATGTGGAAAGTGAAGAAGTTGAAGAAGGTGAACAAGACGAGGAGGAAGAAGTTGTGGAAGGACGTAAGATGAAGAAGAAGAATTGGAACAAGGAGAAAAGGAGGAAAAGGAAGAAGGAGGGGAAGGGAAGGGAAGAAGAAGCAGAAGAAGTGGAATCTGGAGGAGAAGAGGAAGAAGAAGAAGAAGTGTAAGCATAAGATTTGGGGGAAGGAGAAGAAGAGGAAGAGCAACAATGGGAAGCAACAGAAGTGGGGGATGGAGAAAAAAAGGAAGGAGAAGACGGAAAGGAAAGAAGAAGAAGTTGTGTAAGGAGAAGAAATGGAAGAAGAGGAAGAAGAAGAAGTGTAAGCAGAAGAACCGGAAGTAGGAGACGAAAATGAAGAAGAACAACAAGTAGAAGTAGTAGAAGTGGTAGAAGGAGAGAATAAGAGGAATAGGAGGAAGCAGTGGAATGAAAGGAGATGAAGAAGAAGAAGTGGTATAAGGAGAACGGGAGGAGGAAGATGAGGTGGTAGAAGGAGAAGAAGAGGAAGAAGAAGAAGTGGAAGAACAAGAAGAAAAGGAAGAATTGCAAGTGGAAGAAGGAGAATAATAGGAAGAAGAAGAAGAAGTGGAAGAATGAGAAAAAGAGGAGGAAGAAGAAGCAATGGAAGGAAAAGGCAATGAAGAGGAAGTGGAAGAAGGAGAAGAAGAAGAAGGGGAGGAAGAAGAAGCAGTGTAGGCAGAAGAAGGGCAAGAAGCAGAAGAGAGGGAAGAAAAAGAACAAGTGGATGAAGTAGAAGTGGAAGAAGGTGAACAAGAGGAAGAAGAAGAAGTAGTTAAAGGAGTGGGGATGATGGAGAAGAAGTGGAAGAAGGAGAACAAGAGGTAGAAATGCAAGTGGAAGCAGAAGAAGGAGAAAAAGAGGGATATGATGAAGGAAAGGAAGAACAAGAAGGAGATGAAGAGGAAGAAAAGAAAGGAAAAGAGAGGATGAAGAAGAAGTGAAAGAAAGAGAACAAGAGGAGGCAGGAGAAGTGGAAGAAAGATAAGAAGAGGAAGAAGAAGGATAGTAACTAGAAGAAGCAAGAGAAGGAGAAGAAAAGGAAGAAGAAGAAGATGTGGAAATTGAAGAAGTTGAAGAAGCTGAACAAGAGGAGGAAGAAGAAGTTGTGGAAGGCGTTGAGATGAAGAAGAAGAATTGGAACAAGGAGAAAAGGAGGAAAAGGAAGAAGGAGGGGAAGGGAACGGAAGAAGAAGCAGAAGAAGTGGAAGAACGAGAAGAAAAGGAAGAAGTGTAAGTGGAAGAAGGAGAACAATAGGAAGAAGAAGAAGAAATGGAAGAATGAGAAAAAGAGGAGGAAGAAGAAGCAATGGAAGGAAAGGGTAATGAAGAGGAAGTGGAACAAGGAGGAGGAGAAGAAGAGGAGGAAGAAGAAGTAGTGTACGCAGAAGAAGGGCAAGAAGGAGAAAAGAGGGAAGAAGAAGAACAAGTGGATGTAGTAGAAGTGGAAGAAGGTGAACAAGAGGAAGAAGAAGAAGTAATTAAAGGAGTGGGGATGATGGAGAAGACGTGGAAGAAGGAGAACAAGAGGTACAGATGCAAGTGGAAGCAGAAGAAGGAGAAAAAGAGGGATATGACGAAGGAAAGGGAGAAGAAGAAGGAGATGAAGAGGAAGAAAAGAAAGGAAAAGAGAGGATGAAGAAGAAGTGGAAGAAAGAGAACAAGAGGAGGCAGGAGAAGTGGAAGAAAGATAAGAAGAGGAAGCAGAAGGATAGTAACTAGAAGAAGTTGAAGAAGGAGAAGAAAAGGAAGAAGAAGAAGATGTGGAAAGTGAAGAAGGTGAACAAGAGGAGGAAGAAGAAGTAGTGGAAGGAGGTGAGATGAAGAAGAAGAATTGGAACAAGGAGAAAAGGACGAAAAGGAAGAAGGAGGGGAAGGCAAGGGTAGAAGAAGCAGAAGAAGTGGAAACTGGAGGAGGAAAGGAAGAATAAGAAGAAGTGTAAGCATAAGATTTGGGGGAAGGAGAAGAAGAGGAAGAGCAACAATGGGAAGCAACAGAAGTGGGGGATGGAGAAAAATAGGAAGGAGAAGACGGAAAGGAAAGAAGAAGAAGTTGTGGAAGGAGAAGAAATGGAAGAAGAGGAAGAAGAAGAAGTGTAAGCAGATGAAGCAGAAGAAGGAGACGAAAATGAAGAAGAACAACAAGTAGAAGTAGAAGAAGTGGTAGAAGGAGAGAATAAGAGGAATAGGAGGAAATAGTGGGATGAAAGGAGATGAACAATAAGAAGTGGAAGAAGCAGAACGGGAAGAGGGAGAAGAGGTGGCAGAAGGAGAAGAAGAGGAAGAAGAAGAAGTGGAAGAACGAGAAGAAAAGGAAGAAGTGTAAGTGGAAGAAGGAGAACAACAGGAAGAAGAAGAAGAAGTGGAAGAATGAGAAAAAGAGGAGGAAGAAGAAGCAATTGAAGGAAAGGGTAATGAAGAGGAAGTGGAAGAACGAGGAGAACAAGAAGGGGAGGAAGAAGAAGTAGTGTAGGCAGAAGAAGAGCAAGAAGCAGAAGAGTGGGAAGAAAAAGAACAAGTGGATGAAGTAGAAGTGGAAGAAGGTGAACAAGAGGAAGAAGAAGAAGTAGTTAAAGGAGTGGGGATGATGGAGAAGAAGTGGAAGAAAGATAAGAAGAGGAAGCAGAAGGATAGTAACTAGAAGAAGTGGAAGAAGGAGAAGAAAAGGAAGAACAAGAAGATGTGGAAAGTGAAGAAGGTAAACAAGAGGAGGAAGAAGAAGTAGTGGAAGGAAGTGAGATGAAGAAGAGGAATTGGAACAAGGAGAAAAGGAGGAACAGGAAGAAGGAGGGGAAGGGAACAGAAGAAGAAGCAGAAGAAGTGGAATCTGGAGGAGAAGAGGAAGAAGAAGAAGAAGTGTAAGCATAAGATTTGGGGGAAGGAGAAGAAGAGGAAGAGCACCAATGGGAAGCAACAGAAGTGGGGGATGGAGAAAAACAGGAAGGAGAAGACGAAAAGGAAAGAAGAAGAAGTTGTGGAAGGAGAAGAAATGGAAGAAGAGGAAGAAGAAGAAGTGTAAGCAGAAGAAGCGGAAGAAGGAGACGAAAATGAAGAAGAACAACAAGTAGAAGTAGAAGAAGTGGTAGAACGAGAGAATAAGAGGAATAGGAGGAAGTAGTGGAATGAAAGGAGATGAAGAAAAAGAAGTGAAAGAACGAGAAGGAAAGTAAGAAGTGCAAGTGGAAGAACGAGAACAATAGGAAGAAGAAGAAGAAGTGGAAGAATGAGAAAAAGAGGAGTAAGAAGAAGCAATGGAAGGAAAGGGAATGAAGAAGAAGAAGTGGAACAAGGAAGAGAAGAAGAAAGGGAGGAAGAAGAAGTAGTGTCGGCAGAAGAAGGGCAAGAAGGAGAAGAGAGGGAAGAAGAAGAACAAGTGGATGTAGTAGAAGTGGAAGAAGGTGAACAATAGGAAGAAGAAGAAGTAATTGAAGGAGTGGGGATGATGGAGAAGACGGGGAACGAGAAGAACAAGAGGTACAAATGCAAGTGGAAGCAGAAGAAGGAGAAAAAGAGGGATATGACGAAGGAAAGGAAGAAGAAGAAGGAGATGAAGAGGAAAAAGAGGAAGGAAAAAAGAGGATGAAGAAGAAGTCGAAGAAAGAGAACAAGAGGAGGCAGGAGAAGTGGAAGAAAGATAAGAAGAGGAAGAAGAAGGATAGTAACTAGAAGAAGTGGAAGAAGGAGAAGAAAAGGAAGAAGAAGAAGATGTGGAAAGTGAAGAAGTTGAAGAAGGTGAACAAGAGGAGGAAGAAGAAGTAGTGGAAGGAAGTGAGATGAAAAAGAAGAATTGGAACAAGGAGAAAAGGAGGAAAAGGAAGAAGGAGGGCAAGGGAAGGGTAGAAGAAGCAGAAGAAGTGGAAACTGGAGCAGAAGAGGAAGAACAAGAAGAAGTGTAAGCATAAGATTTGGGGGAAGGAGAAGAAGAGGAAGAGCAACAATGGGAAGCAACAGAATTGGGGGATGGAGAAAAAGAGGAAGGAGAAGACGGAAAGGAAAGAAGAAGAAGTTGTGGAAGGAGAAGAAATGGAAGAAGAGGAAGAAGAAGAAGTGTAAGCAGAAGAAGTGGAAGAAGGAGACGAAAATGAAGAGGAACAATAAGTAGAAGTAGAAGAAGTGGTAGAAGGAGAGAATAAGAGGAATAGGAGGAAGTAGTGGAATGAAAGGAGATGAAGAAGAAGAAGAGGAAGAGCAACAATGGGAAGCAACAGAAGTGGGGGATGGAGAAAAAGAGGAATGAGAAGACGAAAAGGAAAGAAGAAAAGGTTGTGGAAGGAGAAGAAATGGAAGAAGAAGAAGTGTAAGCAGAAGAAGCGGAAGAAGGAGACGAAAATGAAGAAGAACAACAAGTAGAAGTAGAAGAAGTGGTAGAAGGAGAGAATAACAGGAACAGGAGGAAGTAGTGGAATGAAAGGAGATGAAAGATAAGAACTGGAAGAAGCAGAACGGGAGGAGGGAGAACAGCTGGCAGAAGGAGAATAAGAGGAAGAAGAAGAAGTGGAAGAACGAGAAGAAAAGGAAGAAGTACTAGTGGAAGAACAAGGAGAGTAACTAGAAGAAGTGGAAGAACGAGAAGAAAAGGAAGAAGTGCAAGTGGAAGAAGGAGAACAATGAGAAGAAGAAGAAGAAATGGAAGAATAAGACAAAGAGGACCAAGAAGAAGCAATGGAAGGAAAGGGGATGAAGAAGAAGTAGAACAAGGAGGAGAAGAAGAAGCGGAGGAAGAAGAAGTAGTAGAAGGAGAGGAAGAGCAAAAAGGAGACGAGAGGGAAGACGAAGAACAAGTGGATGTAGTAGTAGTGGAGGAAGGTGAAGAAGAGGAAGAAGAAGAAGTAATTGCAGGAGTGGGGATGATGGAGAAGAACTGGAAGAAGGAGAACCAGAGGTAGAAATGCAAGTGGAAGCAGAAGAAGGAGAAAAATAGGGATATGACGAAGGAAAGGAAGAAGAAGATGGAGATGAAGATGAACAAAAGAAAGGAAAGGAGAGGATGAAGAAGAAGTGGAAGAAAGAGAACAAGAGGAGGACGGAGAAGTGGAAGAAAGATAAGAAGAGGAAGAAGAAGGAGAGTAACTAGAAGAAGTGGAAGAACTAGAAGAAAAGGAAGAAGAAGAAGATGTGGAAAGTGAAGAAGTTGAAGAAGTTGAAGAAGGTGAACAAGAGGAGGAAGAAGAAGTAGTGGAAGGAGCTGAGATGAAGAAGAAGAATTGGAACTACGAGAAAAGGAGGAAAAGGAAGAAGGAGGGGAAGGGAAGGGAAGAAGAAGCAGAAGAAGTGGAATTTGGAGGAGAAGAGGAAGAAGAAGACGAAGTGTAAGCATAAGATTTGGGGGAAGGAGAAGAAGAGGAAGAGCAACAATGGGAAGCAACAGAAGTGGGGGATGGAGAAAAAGAGGAAGGAGAAGATGGAAAGGAAAGAAGAAGAAGTTGTGGAAGGAGAAGAAATGGAAGAAGAGGAAGAAGAAGAAGTGTAAGCAGAAGAAGTGGAAGAAGGAGACGAAAATGAAGAAGAACAATAAGTAGAAGTAGAAGAAGTGGTAGAAGGAGAGAATAAGAGGAATAGGAGGAAGTAGTGGAATGAAAGGAGATGAAGAAGAAGAAGAAGAAGTGGAAGAAGGAGAACAGGAGCAGGAAGAAGAGGTGGCAGAAGGAGAAGAAGAGGAAGAAGAAGAAGTGAAAGAACCAGAAGAAAAGGAAGAAGTGTAAGTGGAAGAAGGAGAACAATAGGAAGAAGTGTAAGTTGAAGAATGAGAAGAAGAGGAGGAAGAAGAAGTAATGGAGGGGAAGGGGATGACGAAGAAGTGGAAGAAGGAGAACGGCAGGAGGAAGAAGAGGTGGCAGATGGAGAAGAAGAGGAAGTAGAAGAAATGGAAGAACTAGAAGAAAAGGAAGAAGTGCAAGTGGAAGAAGGAGAACAATAGGAAGAAGAAGAAGAAGTGGAAGAATGAGAAAAAGAGGAGGAAGAAGAAGCAATGGAAGGAAAGGGGAATGAAGAAGAAATGGACCAAGGAGGAGAAGAAGTAGGAGATGAAGAGGAAGAAAAGAAAGGAAAGGAGAGGATGAAGAAGAAGTGGAAGAAAGAGAACAAGAGGAGGTAGGAGAAGCGGAAGAAAGATAAGAAGAGAAAGAAGAGGGAGAGTAACTCGAAGAAGTGGAAGAAGGAGAAGAAAAGGAAGAAGAGGAAGATGAGGAAAGTGAAGAAGTTGAAGAAGGTGAACAAGAGGAGGAAGAAGAAGTAGTGGAAGGAGGTTAGACGAAGAAGAAGAATTTGAACAAGGAGAAAAGGAGGAAAAGGAAGAAGGAGGGGAAGGGTAGGGAAGAAGAAGCAGAAGAAGTGGAATCTGGAGGAGAAGAGGAAGAAGAAGAAAAAGTGTAAGTATAAGATTTGGGGGAAGGAGAAGAATAGGAAGTGCAATGGGAAGCAACAGAAATGGGTGATGGAGAAAAAGAGGAAGGAGAAGACGAAAAGGAAAGAAGAAGAAGTTGTGGAAGGAGAAGAAATGGAAGAAGAGGAAGAAGAATAAGTGTAAGCAGAAGAAGCCGAAGAAGGAGACAAAAATGAAGAAGAACAACAAGTACAAGTAGAAGAAGTGGTAAAAGGAGAGAATAAGAGGAATAGTAGGAAGTAGTGGAATGAAAGGAGATGAAGAAGAAGAAGTGGAAGGCAGGAGGAAGAAGAGGTGGCAGATGGAGAAGAAGAGGAAGTAGAAGAAATGGAAGAACTATAAGAAAAGGAAGAAGTGCAAGTGGAAGAAGGAGAACAATAGGAAGAAGAAGAAGAAGTGGAAGAATGAGAAAAAGAGGAGGAAGAAGAAGCAATGGAAGGAAAGGGGAATGAAGAAGAAGTGGACCAAGGAGGAGAAGAAGTAGTGTAGGCAGAAGAAGGGCAAGAAGGAGAAGAGAGGGAAGAAGAAGAACAAGTGGATGTAGTAGAAGTGGAAGAAGGTGAACAAGAGGAAGAAGAAGAAGTAGTTGAAGGAGTGGGGATGATGGAGAAGAGGTGGAAGAAGGAGAACAACAGTTAGAAATGCAAGTGCAAGCAGAAGGAGGAGAAAAAAAGGGATATGACGAAGGAAAGGAAGAAGAAAAAGGAAATGAAGAGGAAGAAAAGAAAAGAAATAGAGGATGACGAAGAAGTTGAAGAAAGAGAGAACAAGAGGAGGCAGGAGAAGTGGAAGAAAGATAAGAAGAGGAAGAAGAAGGAGAGTAACTAGCAGAAGTGGAAGAAGGAGAAGAAAAGGAAGAAGAAGACGTGGAAAGTGAAGAAGTTGAAGAAGGTGAACAAGAGGAGCAAGAAGAAGTAGTGGAAGGAGGTGAGAAGAAGAAGAATTGGAACAGGGTGAAAAGGAGGAAAAGGAAGATGGATGGGAAGAGAAGGGCAGAAGAAGCAGAAGAAGTGGAAGCATAAGATTTGGGGGAAGGAGAAGAAGAGCAAGAGCATCAACGGGAAGCAAGTGGAGTGGGGGATGGAGAAAAAGAGGAAGGAGAATACGGAAAGCAAAGAAGAAGAAGTTATGGAAGGAGAAGAAATGGAAGAAGAGGAAGAAGAAGAAGTGTAAGCAGAAGAAGCGGAAGAAAGAGACGAAAATGAAAAAGAACAAGTAGAAGTAGAAGAAGTGGTACAAGGAGAGAATAAGAGGAATATGAGGAAGTAGTGGAATGAAAGGAGATGAGAACAAGAAGTGGAAAAAGGAGAATGGGAGGAGGGAGAAGAGGTGGTACAAGGAGAAGAAGAGGAAGAAGAAGAAGAAGTGGAAGAACGAGAAGAAAAGGAAGAAGTGCAAGTGGAAGAAGGAGAACAATAGGAAGAAGAAGAAGAAGTGGAAGAATGAGAAAAAGAGAAGGAAGAAGAAGCAATGGAAGGAAAGGGGGTGAAGAAGAAGTGGAACAAGGAGGGGAAGAAACATGGGAGGAAGAAGAAGTAGCGTAGGCAGAAGAAGGGCAAGAAGGAGAAGAGAGGGAAGAAGAAGAACAAGTGGATGTACTAGAAGTGGAAGAAGGTGAACAAGAGGAAGAAAAAGAAGTAGTTGAAGGAGTTGGGATGATGGAGAAGAAGTGGAAGAAGGAGAACAAGAGGTAGAAATGCAAGTGGAAGCAGAAGAAGGAGAAAAAGAGGGATATGACGAAAGAAAGGAAGAAGAAGAAGGAGATGAAGAGGAAGAAAAGAAAGGAAAGGAGAGGATGAAGAAGAAGTGGAAGAAAGAGAACAAGAAGAGGAAGGAGAAGTGGAAGAAAGATAACACGAGGAAGAAGAAGGAGAGTAACTAGAAGAAGTGGAAGAAGGAGAAGAAAACAAAGAAGAAGAAGATGTGGAAAGTAAAGAAGGTGAACAAGAGGAGGAAGAAGAAGTAGTGGAAGAAGGTGAGATGAAGAAGAAGAATTGGAACAAGGAGAAAAGGAGGAAAAGGAAGAAAGACCGGAAGGGAAGAAGAAGCAGAAGAAGTGGAATCTGGAGGACAAGAGGAAGAAGAAGAGAAGTGTAAGCATAAGATTTAGGGGAAGAAGAAGAAGAGGAAGAGCAACAATGGGAAGCAACAGAAGTGGGGATGGAGAAAAACAGGAAGGAGAAGACGGAAAGGAAAGAAGAAGAAGTTGTGGAAGGAGAAGAAATAGAAGAAGAGGAAGAAGAAGAAGTGTAAGCAGAAGAAGCGGAAGAAGGAGATGAAAATGAAGAAGAACAACAAGTAGAAGTAGAAGAAGTGGTAAAAGGAGAGAATAAGAGGAATAGGAGGAAGTAGTGGAATGAAAGGAGATGAAGAAGAAGAAGCGGAAGAAGGAGAACGCGAGGAGGCAGAAGAAGAAGAGGTGGTAGAAGGAGAAGAAGAGGAAGAAGAAGAAGCAGTAGAACGAGAAGAAAAGGAAGAAGTGCAAGTGGAAGAAGGAGAACAATAGGAAGAACAAGAAGAAGTGGACGAATGAGAAAAAGAGGAAGAAGAAGCAATGGAAGGAAAGGGGAATGAAGAAGAAGTGGACCAAGGAGGAGAAGAAGTAGTGTAGGCAGAAGAAGGGCAAGAAGGAGAAGAGAGGGAAGAAGAAGAACAAGTGGATGTAGTAGAAGTGGAAGAAGGTGAACAAGAGGAAGAAGAAGAAGTAGTTGAAGGAGTGGGAATGATGGAGAAGAAGTGGAAGAAGGAGAACAACAGGTAGAAATGCAAGTGCAAGCAGAAGGAGGAGAAAAAGAGGGATATGACGAAGGAAAGGAAGAAGAAGAAGGAAATGAAGAGGAAGAAAAGAAAGGAAATAGAGGATGACGAAGAAGTGGAAGAAAGAGAGAACAAGAGGAGGCAGGAGAAGTGGAAGAAAGATAAGAAGAGGAAGAAGGAGGAGAGTAACTAGCAGAAGTGGAAGAAGGAGAAGAAAAGGAAGAAGAAGATGTGGAAAGTGAAGAAGTTGAAGAAGGTGAACAAGAGGAGCAAGAAGAAGTAGTGGAAGGAGGTGAGAAGAAGAAGAATTGGAACAGGGAGAAAAGGAGGAAAAGGAAGATGGATGGGAAGAGAAGGGCAGAAGAAGCAAAAGAAGTGGAAGCATAAGATTTGGGGGAAGGAGAAGAAGAGCAAGAGCAACAACGGGAAGCAAGTGAAGTGGGGGATGGAGAAAAAGAGGAAGGAGAATAGGAAAGCAAAGAAGAAGAAGTTATGGAAGGAGAAGAAATGGAAGAAGAGGAAGAAGAAGACGTGTAAGCAGAAGAAGCGGAAGAAGGAGACGAAAATGAAAAAGAACAAGTAGAAATAGAAGAAGTGGTAGAAGGAGAGAATAAGAGGAATAGGAGGAAGTAGTGGAATGAAAGGAGATGAAGAACAAGAAGTGGAAAAAGGAGAATGGGAGGATGGAGAAAAGGTGGTACAAGGAGAAGAAGAGGAAGAAGAAGAAGAAGTGGAAGAACGGGAAGAAAAGGAAGAAGTGCAAGTGGAAGAAGGAGAACAATAGGAAGAAGAAGAAGAAGTGGAAGAATGAGAAAAAGAGAAGGAAGAAGAAGCAATGGAAGGAAAGGGGGTGAAGAAAAAGTGGAACAAGGAGGGGAAGAAACATGGGAGGAAGAAGAAGTAGCGTAGGCAGAAGAAGGGCAAGAAGGAGAAGAGAGGGAAGAAGAAGAACAAGTGGATGTAGTAGAAGTGGAAGAAGGTGAACAAGAGGAAGAAGAAGAAGTAGTTGAAGGAGTGGGGATGATGCAGAAGAAGTGGAAGAAGGAGAACAAGAGGTAGAAATGCAAGTGGAAGCAGAAGAAGGAGAAAAAGAGGGATATGACGAAGGAAAGGAAGAAGAAGAAGGAGATGAAGAGGAAGAAAAGAAAGGAGAGGAGAAGATGAAGAAGAAGTGGAAGAAAGAGAACAAGAGGAGGCAGGACAAGTGGAAGAAAGATAAGAAGAGGAAGAAGAAGGAGAGTAACCAGAAGAAGTGGAAGAACAAGAAGAAAAGGAAGAAGAAGAAGATGTGGAAAGTGAAGAAGGTGAACAAGAGTAGGAAGAAGAAGTAGTAGAAGGAGGTGAGATGTGGAAGAAGAATTGGAAGAAGTAAAAAAGGTGGAAAAGGAAGAAGGAGGGGAAGGGAAGGGAAAAAGAAGCAGAAGAAGTGGAATCTGGAGGAGAAGAGGTAGAAGAAGAAGAAGTGTAAGCATAAGATTTGGGGGAAGGAGAAGAAGAGGAAGAGCAACAATGGGAAGCAACAGAGGTTGGGGACGGAGAAAAAGAGGAAGGAGAAGACAGAAAGGAAAGAAGAAGAAGTTGTGGAAGGAGAAGAAATGGAAGAAGATGAAGAAGAAGTGTAAGAAGGAGAACAGGAGGAGGGAGAAGAGGTGGCAGAAGGAGAAGAAGAGGAAGAAGAAGAAGTGGAAGAACGAGAAGAAAAGGAAGAAGTGCAAGTGGAAGAAGGAGAACAATAAGAAGAAGAAGAAGAAGTGGAAGAATAAGACAAAGAGGAGCAAGAAGAAGCAATGGAAGGAAAGGGGATGAAGAGGTGCTTGAAGGAGAAGAAGAGGAAGAAGAAGATGTAGTTGAAGGAGTGGATATGATGGAGAAGAAGTGGAAGAAGGAGAACAAGGGGTAGAAATACAAGTGGAAGCAGAAGAAGGAGAAAGAGAGGGATATGAAGAAGGAAAGGAAGAGCAAGAAGGACATGAAGAGGAAGAAAAGAAAGGAAAGGAGAGGATGAAGAAGAAGTGGAAGAAAGGGAACAAAAGGAGGCAGGAGAAGTGAAGAAAGATAAGAAGAGGAAGCAGAAGGAGAGTAACCAGAAGAAGTGGAAGAAGGACAAGAAAAGGAAGAAGAAGAAGATGTGGAATGTGAAGAAGGTGAACAAGAGGAGGAAGAATAAGTAGTGGAAGAAGGTGAGATGACGAACAAGAATTGGAATAAGGAGAAAAAGAGGAAAAGGAAGAAGGAGGGGAAGGGAAGAAGAAGCAAAGAAGTGGAATCTGAAGGAGAAGAGGAAGAAGAAGAAGAAGTGTAAGCATAAGATTTGGGGGAAGGAGAAGAAGAGGAAGAGCAACAATGGGAAGCAACAGAAATGGGGGATGGAGAAAAAGAGGAAGGAGAAGACGGAAAGGAAAGAAGAAGAAGTTGTGGAAGGAGAAGAAATGGAAGAAGATGAAGAAGAAGTGTAAGCAGAAAGAAGCGGAAGAAGGAGACGAAAATGAAGCAGAGAAACATGTAGAAGAAGAAGAAGTGGTAGAAGGAGAGAATAAGACGAATAGGAGGAAGTAGTGGAATGAAAGGAGATGAAAAAGAAGAAGTGGAAGAAGGAGAACGGGAGGAGGATGAAGAGGTGGCAGAAGGAGAAGAAGAGGAAGAAGAAGAAGTGGAAGAACGAGAAGAAAAGGAAGAAGTGCAAGTGGAAGAAGGAGAACAATAGGAAGAAAAGAAAGGAAAGGAGAGGATGAAGAAGAAGTGGAAGGAAGAAAACAACAGGAGGCAGGAGAAGCGGAAGAAAGATAAGAAGAGGAAGAAGAAGGATAGTAACTAGAAGAAGTGGAAGAAGAGGAAGAAGAAGAAGATGTGGAAAGTGAAGAAGTTGAAGAAGGTGAACAAGAGGAGGAAGAAGAAGTAGTGGAAGGAAGGGAGATGAAGAAGAAGAATTGGAACAAGGAGAAAAGGAGGAAAAGGAAGAAGGAGGGGAAGGGAAGGGAAGAACAACCAGAAGAAGTAGAAATTGGAGGAGAAGAGGAAGAGCAGCAATGGGACGCAACAGAAGTGGGGGATGGAGAAAAAGAGAAAGGAGAAGACGGAAAGGAAAGAAGAAGAAGTTTTGGAAGGAGAAGAAATGGAAGAAGAGGAAGAAGAAGAAATGTAAGCAGAAGAAGCGGAAAAAGGAGACGAAAATGAAGAAGAACAAGTAGAAGTAGAAGAAGTGGTAGAAGTAGAGAATAAGAGGAAGAGGAGGAAGTAGTCGAATGAAACGAGATGAAGAAGAAGAAGAAGTGGAAGAAGGAGAATGGGGGGAGGGAGAAGAGTTGGCAGATGGAGAAGAAGAAGAAGTGGAAGAACGAGAAAAAAAGGAAGAAGTGCAAGTGGAAGAAGGACAACAATAGGAAGAAGAAGAAGAAGTGGAAGAATGAGAAAAAGAGGAGGAAGAAGACGCAATTGAAGGAAAGGGGATGAAGCAGAAGTGGAACAAGGAGGAGAACAAGAAGGGGAGGAAGAAGAAGTAGTGTAGGCAGAAGAAGGGCAAGAAGGAGAAGGGAGGGAAGAAGAAGAACAAGTGGATGTAGTAGAAGTGGAAGAAGGTGAACAAGAGGAAGAAAAAGAAGTAATTGAAGGAGTGGGAATGATGGAGAAGACGTGGAAGAAGGAGAATAAGAGGTACAAATGCAAGTGGAACAAGCAGAAGGAGAAAAAGGGGGATATGACGAAGGAAAGGAAGAAAAAGAAGGAGATGAAGAGGAAAAAAAGATAGGAAAAGAGAGGATGAAGAAGAAGTGGAAGAAAGAGAACAAGAGGAGGCAGGAGAAGTGGAAGAAAGATAAGAAGAGGAAGAAGAAGGATAGTAACTAGAAGAAGTGGAAGAAAAGGAAGAAGAAGAAGATGTGGAAAGTGAAGAAGTTGAAGAAGGTGAACAAGAGGAGGAAGAAGAAGTAGTGGAAGGAAGTGAGATGAAGAAAAAGAATTGGAACAAGGAGAAAAGGAGGAAAAGGAAGAAGGAGGGGAAGGGAAGGGAAGAAGAAGCAGAAGAAGTGGAAACTCGAGGAGAAGAGGAAGAAGAAGAAGAAGAAGCATAAGCATAAGATTTGTGGGAAGGAGAAGAAGAGGAAGAGCTGCAATGGGACGCAATAGAAGTCGGGGATCGAGAAAAAGAGGAAGGAGAATACGGAAAGGAAAGAAGAAGAAGTTTTCGAAGGAGAAGAAATGGAAGACGAGGAAAAAGAAGAAATGTAAGTAGAAGAAGCGGAAGAAGGAGACGAAAATGAAGAAGAAGAAGTAATTGAAGGAGTGGGGATGGTGGAGAAGACGTGGA
Organism: Psophocarpus tetragonolobus; assembly: GCA_037954015.1. Lineage (NCBI taxonomy): Eukaryota > Viridiplantae > Streptophyta > Magnoliopsida > Fabales > Fabaceae > Psophocarpus > Psophocarpus tetragonolobus. The sequence continues at coordinate 28,994,981 of CM075691.1, forward strand.
AGAAGGAGAACAAGAGGTACAAATGCAAGTGGAAGCAGAAGAACGAGAAAAAGAGGGATATGACGAAGGAAAGGAAGAAGAAGAAGGAGATGAAGAGGAAGAAAACAAAGGAAAAGAGAGGATGAAGAAGAAGTGGAAGAAAGAGAACAAGAGGAGGCAGGAGAAGGGGAAGAAAGATAAGAAGAGGAAGAAGAAGGACAGTAACTAGAAGAAGTGGAAGAAAAGGAAGAAGAAGAAGATGTGGAAAGTGAAGAAGTTGAAGAAGGTGAACAAGAGGAGGAAGAAGAAGTAGTGGAAGGAAGTGAGATGAAGAAAAAGAATTGGAACAAGGAGAAAAGGAGGAAAAAGAAGAAGGAGGGGAGGGGATGGGAAGAAGAAGCAGAAGAAGTGGAAACTGGAGGAGAAGAGGAAGAAGAAGAAGAAGAAATGTAACCATAAGATTTGGGGGAAGGAGAAGAAGAGGAAGAGCTGCAATGGGACGCAACAGAAGTGGGGGATTGAGAAAAAGAGGAAGGAGAATACAGAAAGGAAAGAAGAAGAAGTTTTGGAAGGAGAAGAAATGGAAGAAGAGGAAGAAGAAGAAATGTAAGCAGAAGAAGCGGAAGAAGGAGACGAAAATGAAGAAGAACAACAAGTAGAAGTAGAAGGAGAGAATAAGAGGAATAGGAGGAAGTAGTGGAATGAAACGAGACGAAGAAGAAGAAGTGGAAGAAGGAGAACGGGAGGGGGGAGAAGAGGTGGCAGAAGGAGAAGAAGAGGAAGAAGAAGAAGTGGAAGAACGAGAAGAAAAGGAAGAAGTGCAAGTGGAATAAGGAGAACAATAGGAAGAAGAAGAAGAAGTGGAAGACTGAGAAAAAGAGGAGTAAGAAGAAGCAATGGAAGGAAAGGGGATGAAGAAGAAGAAGTGGAACAAGGAGGAGAAGAAGAAGGGGAGGAAGAAGAAGTAGTATAGGCAGAAGAAGGGAAAGAAGGAGAAGAGAGGGAAGAAGAAGAACGAGTGGATGTAGTAGAAGTGGAAGAAGGTGAACAAGAGGAAGAAGAAGAAGTAATTGAAGGAGTGGGGATGATGGAGAAGACGTGGAAGAAGGAGAACAAGAGGTACAAATGCAAGTGGAAGAAGAAGAAGGAGAAAAAGAGGGATATGACGAAGGAAAGGGAGAAGAAGAAGGAGATGAAGAGGAAGAAAAGAAGGGAAAAGAGAGGATGAAGAAGAAGTGGAAGAAAGAGAACAAGAGGAGGCAGGAGAAGGGGAAGAAAGATAAGAAGGGGAAGAAGAAGGATAGTATCTAGAAGAAGTGGAAGAAGGAGAAGAAAAGGAAGAAGAAGAAAATGTGGAAAGTGAAGAAGTTGAAGAAGGTGAACAAGAGGAGGAAGAAGAAGTAGTGGAAGGAAGTGAGATGAAGAAGAAGAATTCGAACAAGGAGAAAAGGATGAAAAGGAAGAAGGAGGGGAGCGGAAGGGAAGAAGAAGCAGAAGAAGTGGAAACTCGAGGAGAAGAGGAAGAAGAAGAAGAAGAAGAAGAAGAAGCATAAGCATAAGAGTTGGGTGAAGGACAAGAAGAGGAAGAGCTGCAATGGGACGTAATAGAAGTGGGGGATGGAGAAAAAGAGGAAGGAGAATACGGAAAGGAAAGAAGAAGAAGTTTTGGAAGGAGAAGAAATGGAAGAAGAGGAAGAAGAAGAAATGTAAGCAGAAGAAGTGGAACAAGGAGACGAAAATGAAGAAGAACAACAAGTAGAAGTAGAAGAAGAGGAAGAAGAAGAAGTGGAAGAACAAGAAGAAAAGGAAGAAGTGCAAGTGGAAGAAGGAGAACAATAGGAAGAAGAAGAAGAAGGGGAACAAGGAGGAGAAGAAGAAGGGGAGGAAGAAGAAGTAGTGTAGGCAGAAGAAGGGCAACAAGGAGAAGAGAGGGAAGAAGAAGAACAAGTGGATGTAGTAGAAGTGGAAGAAGGTGAACAAGAGGAAGAAGAAGAAGTAATTGAAGGAGTGGGGATGATGGAGAAGACGTGGAAGAAGGAGAACAAGAGATACAAATGCAAGTGGAAGCAGAAGAAGGAGAAAAAGAGGGATATGACGAAGGAAAGGAAGAAGAAGAAGGAGACGAAGAGGAAGAAAAGATAGGAAAAGAGAGGATTAAGAAGAAGTCGAAGAAACAGAACAAGAGGTGGCAGGAGAAGTGGAAGAAAGATAAGAAGAGGAAGAAGAAGGATAGTAACTAGAAGAAGTGGAAGAAAAGGAAGAAGAAGAAGATGTGGAAAGTGAAGAAGTTGAAGAAGGTGAACAAGAGGAGGAAGAAGAAGTAGTGGAAGGAAGTGAGATGAAGAAGAAGAATTGGAACAAGGAGAAAAGGACGAAAAGGAAGAAGGAGGGGAAGGCAAGGGAAGAAGAAGAAGAAGAAGAAGTGTAAGCATAAGATTTGGGGGAAGGAGAAGAAGAGGAAGAGCAGCAATGGGACGCAACAGAAGTTGGGGATGGAGAAAAAGAGGAAGGAGAATACGGAAAGGAAAGAAGAAGAAGTTTTAGAAGGAGAAGAAATGGAAGAAGAGGAAGAAGAAGAAATGTAAGCAGAAGAAGTGGAAGAAGGAGACGAAAATGAAGAAGAACAACAAGTAGAAGTAGAAGAAGTGGTAGAAGGAGAGAATAAGAGGAATAGGAGGAAGTAGTGGAATCAAAGGGGATGAAGAAGAAGAAGTGGAAGAAGGAGAACGGGAGGGGGAGAAGAGATTGCAGTAGGAGAAGAAGAGGAAGAAGAAGAAGTGGAAGAACGAGAAGAAAAGGAAGAAGTGCAAGTGGAAGAAGGAGAACAGTAGGAGGAAGAAGAAGTAGTGGAAGAATGAGAAAAAGAGGAGGAAGAAGAGGCAATGGAAGGAAAGGGGATGAAGAAGAAGTGGAACAAGGAGGTGAAGAAGAAGGGGAGGAAGAAGAAGTAGTGTAGGCAGAAGAAGGGTAAGAAGGAGAAGAAAGGGAAGAAGAAGAACAAGTGGATGTAGTAGAAGTGGAAGAAGGTGAACAAGAGGAAGAAGAAGAAGTAGTTGAAGGAGTGGCGATGAAGTGGAAGAAGGTGAACAAGAGGAGGAAGAAGAAGTAGTGGAAAGAGGTGAGGTGAAGAAGAAAAATTGGAACAAGGGCAAAAGGAGGACAAGGAACAAGGAGGGGAAGGCAAGGGAAGAAGAAGCAGAAGAAGTGGAATCTAGAGCAGAAGAGGAAGAAGAAGAGGAAGTGTAAGCATCAGATTTGGGAGAAGGAGAAGAAGAGGAAGAGCAACATTGGGAAGCAACAGAAGTGGAGGATGGAGAAAAAGAGGAAGGAGAAGACGGAAAGGAAAGAAGAAGAAGTTATGGAATGAGAAGAAATGGAAGAAGAGGATGAAGAAGAAGTGTAAGCAGAAGAAGCGTAAGAAGGAGACGAAAATGAAGAAGAACAACAAGTAGAAGTAGAAGAAGTGGTAGAAGGAGAGAATAAGAGGAATAGGAGGAAGTAGTGGAATGAAACAAGATGAAGAAGAAGAAGTGGAAGAAGGAGAACGGGAGGAGGGAGAAGAGATTGCAGTAAGAGAAAAAGAGGAAGAAGAAGAAGTGGAAGAACGAGAAGAAAAGGAAGAAGTGCAAGTGGAAGAAGGAGAAGAAGAGGAAGAAGAAGAAGCAGTGGAAGAATGAGAAAAAGAGGAAGAAGAAGAGGCAATGGAAGGAAGGGGGATGAAGAAAAGTGGAACAAGGAGGAGAAGAAGAAGGGGAGGAAGAAGAAGTAGTGTAGGCAGAAGAAGAGAAGAGAGGGAAGAAGAAGAACAAGTGGATGTAGTAGAAATGGAAGAAGGTGAACAAGAGGAAGAAGAGGAAGTAGTTGAAGGAGTGGGGATGATGGAGAAGAAGTGGAAGAAGGAGAACAAGAGGTAGAAATGCAAGTGCAAGCAGAAGAAGGAGTAAAAGAGGGATATGACGAAGGAAAGGAAGAAAAGAAAGGAAATGAGAGGATGAAGAAGAAGTGGAAGAAAGAGAACAAGAGGAGGCAGGACAAGTGGAAGAAAGATAAGAAGAGGAAGAAGAAGGAGAGTAACTAGAAGAAGTGGTAGAAGGAGAGAATAAGAGGAATAGGAGAAAGTAGTGGAATGAAAAGAGATGAAGAAGAAGAAGTGGAAGAAGGAGAATAGGAGGAGGGAGAAGTGGTGGCAGAAGGAGAAGAAGAGGAAGAAGAAGAAGTGGAAGAACGAGAAGAAAAGGAAGAGGTGCAAGTGGAAGAAGTGGAAGAATGGGAAAAAGAGGAGGAAGAAGAAGCAATGGAAGGAAAGGAGATGAAGAAGAAGTGGAACATGGAGGACAAGAAGAAGGGGAAGAATGAGAAAAAAAGGAGGAAGAAGAAGCAATGGAAGGAAAGGGGATGAAGAAGAAGTGGAACAAGAAGGGGAAGAAACAGGGAAGGAAGAAGAAGTAGTGTAGGCAGAAGAACGGCAAGAAGGAGAAGAGAGGGAAGAAGAAGAACAAGTGGATGTAGTAGAAGTGGAAGAAGGTGACCAATCAGAAGAAGAAGAAGTAGTTGAAGGAGTGGGGATGATGGAGAAGAAGTGGAAGAAGGAGAAGAGGAGGTAGTAATACAACTGGAAGCAGAAGAAGGAGAAAAAGAGGGATATGGAGACGGAAAGGAGGAACAAGAAGGAGATGAAGAGGAAGAAAAGAAAGGAAAGGAGAGGATGAAGAAGAAGTGGAAGAAAGAGAACAAGAGGAGGCAGGAGAAGTGGAAGAAAGATAAGAAAAGGAAGAAGAAGAATTGGAAGAACGAGAAGAAAAGGAAGAAGTGCAAGTGGAAGAAAGAGAACAATAGGAAGAAGAAAAAGAAGTGGAAGGAAAGGGGATGAAGAAGAAGAAGTGGAAGAAGGAGAACGGGAGGAGGGAGAAGAAGTGGCAGAAGGAGAAGAAGAGGAAGAAGAAGAAGTGGAAGAACGAGAAGAAAAGGAAGAAGTGCAAGTGGAAGAAGAAGGAGACTAACTAGAAGAAGTGGAAGAACGAGAAGAAAAGGAAGAAGAAGAAAATGTGGAAAGTGAAGAAGTTGAAGAAGATGAACAAAGGAGGAAGAAGAAGTAGTCGAAGGAGGTGAGATGAAGAAGAAGAATAGGAAGAGCAACAATGGAAAGCAACAGAAGTGGGGGATGGAGACAAAGAGGAAGGAGAAGACGGAAAGGAAAGAAGAAGAAGTTGTGGATGGAGAAGAAATGGAAGAAGAGGAAGAAGAAGAAGAAGAAGTGTAAGCAGAAGAAGGAGACAAAAATGAAGAAGAACAACAAGTAGAAGTAGAATAAGTGGTAGAAGGAGAGAATAAGAGGAATAGGAGGAAGTAGTTGAATGAAAGGAGATGAAGAAGAAGAAGTGGAAGAAGGAGAACGCGAGGAGGGAGAAGAGGTGGCAGAAGGAGAAGAAGAGGAACAAGCAGAAGTGGAAGAACGAGAAGAAAAGGAAGAAGTGAAAGTGGAAGAAGGAGAACAATAGGAAGAAGAAGAAGAATTGGAAGAATGAGAAAAAGAGGAGGAAGAAGAAGCAATGGAAGGAAAGGGGATGAAGAAGGAGATGAAGAGGGATATGACGAAGGAAAAGGAGAAAAAGAAGGAGATGAAGAGGAAGAAAAGAAAGGAAAGGAGAGGATGAAGAAGAAGTGGAAGAAAGAGAACAAGAGGAGGCAGGAGAAGTGGAAAAAAGATAAGAAGAGGAAGAAGAAGGACAGTAACTAGAAGAAGTGGAAGAAGGAGCAGAAAAGGATGAAGAAGAAGATGTGGAAAGTGAAGAAGGTGAAGAAGGTGAACGAGAGGGGGAAGAAGAAGTAGTGGAAGGAGGTGTGATGAAGAAGAAGAATTGGCATAAGGAGAAAAGGAGGAAAACGAAGAAGGAGGGGAAGGGAAGGGAAGAAGAAATAGAAAAAGTGGAATCTGGAGGAGAAGAGGAAGAAGAAGACGAAGTGTAAGCATAAGATTTGGGGGAAGTAGACGAATAGGAAGAGCAACAATGGGAAGCAACAGAAGTGGGGGATGGAGACAAAGAGGAAGGAGAAGACGGAAAGGAAAGAAGAAGAAGTTGTGGATGGAGCAGAAATGGAAGAAGAAGAAGTGTAAGCAGAAGAAGCGGAAGAAGGAGACAAAAATGAAGAAGAACAAGAAGTAGAAGTAGAAGAAGTGGTAGAAGGAGAGAATAAGAGGAATAGGAGGAAGTAGTGGAATGAAAGGAGATGAAGAAGAAGAAGTGGAAGAAGGAGAACGGGAGGAGGGAGAAGAGGTGGCAGAAGGAGAAGAAGAGGAAGAAGTAGAAGTGGAAGAACGAGAAGAAAAGGAAGAAGTGCAAGTGGAAGAAGGAGAACAATACGAAGAAGAAGAAGAAGTAGAAGATTGAGAAAAAGAGGAGGAAGAGGAAGCAATGGAAGGAAAGGGGAAGAAGAAGAAGTGGAACAAGGAGGGGAAGAAGAAGTAGTGTAGGTAGAAGAAGGGCAAGAAAGAGAAGAGAGGGAAGAAGAAGAACAAGTGGATGTAGTAGAAGTGGAAGACGGTGAACAAGAGGAAGAAGAAAAAGTAGATGAAGGAGTGGGGATGATGGAGAAGAAGTGGAAGAAGGAGAACAAGAGGTAGAAATGCAAGTGGAAGTAGAAGAAGGAGTAAAAGAGGCATATGACGAAGGAAAGGAAGAAAAGAAAGGAAAGGAGAGGATGAAGAAGAAGTGGAAGAAAGAGAACAAGAGGAGGCAGGAAAAGTGGAAGAAAGACAAGAAGAGGAAGAAGAAGGAGAGTAACTAGAAGAAGTGGAAGAAGGAGAAGAAAAGGAAGAAGAAGAAGATATGGAAAGTGAAGAAGTTGAAGAAGGTTAACAAGAAGAGGAAGAAGAAGTAGTCGAAGGAGGTGAGATGAAGAAGAAGAATTGGAACAAGGAGAAAAGGAGGAAAAGGAAGAAGGAGGGGATGGGAGGGGAAGGGAAGGGAAGAAGAAGCAGAAGAAGTGGAATCTGGAGGAGAGGAAGAAGAAGAAGAAGTGTAAGCATAAGATTTGGGGGAAGGAGAAGAAGAGGAAGAGCAACAATGGGAAGCAACAGAAGTGGGGGATGGAGAAAAAGAGGAAGGAGAAGACGGAAAGGAAAGAAGAATAAGTTGTGGAAGGAGAAGAAATGGAAGAAGAAGAAGTGTACGCATAAGATTTGGGGGAAGGAGAAGAAGAGAAAGAGCAACAATGGCAAGCAACAGAAGTGGGGGATGGAGAAAAAGAGGAAGGAGAAGACGGAAAGGAAAGAAGAATAAGTTGTGGAAGGAGAAGAAATGGAAGAAGAAGAAGTGTAAGCAGAAGAAGCGTAAGAAGGAGACGAAAATGAAGAAGAACAACAAGTAGAAGTAGAAGAAGTGGTAGAAGGAGAGAATAAAAGGAGTAGGAGGAAGTAGTGGAATCAAAGGAGATGAAGAAGAAGAACTGGAAGAAGCAGAACGGGAGGACGTAGAAGAGGTAGCAGTAGGAGAAGAAGAGGAAGAAGAAGAAGAAGAAGTGGAAGAACGAGAAGAAAAGGAAGAAGTGCAAGTGGAAGAAGGAGAACAATAGGAAAAATAAGAAACAGTGGAAGAATGAGAAAAAGAGGAGGAAGAAAAGGCAATGGAAGGAAAGGGGATGAAGAAGAAGTGGAACAAGGAGGACAAGAAGAAGGGGAGGAAGAAGAAGTAGTGTAGGCAGAAGAACGGCAAGAAGGAGAAGAGAGGGAGGAAGAAGAACAAGTGGATATAATAGAAGTGGAAGAACGTGAACAAGAGGAAGAAGAAGAAGTAGTTGAAGGAGTGGGGATGATGGAGAAGAAGTGGAAGAAGGAAAACAAGAGGTAGAAATGCAAGTGGAAGCCGAAGAAGGAGAAAAAGAGGGATATGACGAAGGAAAGGAAGAAGAAGAAGGAGATGAAGAGGAAGAAAAGAAAGGAAAGGAGAGGATGACGAAGAAGTCGAAGAAAGAGAACAAGAGTAGGCAGGAGAAGTGGAAGAAAGATAAGAAGAGGAAGAAGAAGGAGAGTAACTAGAAGAAGTGGAAGAAGGAGAAGAAAAGGAAGAAGAAGAAGATGTGGAAAGTGAAGAAGGTGAACAAGAGGAGGAAGAGGAAGTAGTGGAAGGAGGTGAGATGAAGAAGAAGAATTGGAACAAGGAGAAAAGGAGGAAAAGGAAGAAGGAGGGGAAGGGAAGGGAAGAAGAAGCAGAAGAAGTGGAATCTGGATGAGAAGAGTAAGAAGAAGAACAAGTGTAGGCATAAGATTTGGGGGAAGGAGAAGAAGAGGAAGAGCAACAATGGGAAGCAACAGAAGTGCGGGATGGAGAAAAAGAGGAAGGAGAAGGCGGAAAGTAAAGAAGAATAAGTTGTAGAAGGGGAAGAAATGGAAGAAGAGGAAGAAGAAGAAGTGTAAGCAGAAGAAGCGTAAGAAGGAGACGAAAATGAAGAAGAACAACAAGTAGAAGTAGAAGAAGTGGTAGAAGGAGAGAATAAGAGGAATAGGAGGAAGTAGTGGAATGAAAGGTGATGAAGAAGAAGTGGAAGACAGAGAATGGGAGGAGGGAGAAGAGGAAGAAGAAGAAGTGAAAGAACGAGAAGAAAAGGAAGAAGTGCAAGTGGAAGAAGAAGAACAATATGGAGAAGAAGAAGAATGAGAAAAAGAGGAGGAAGAAGAAGCAATGGAAGGAAAGGGGATGAAGAAGAAGTGGAACAAGGAGGAGAAGAAGAAGGGGAGGAAGAAGAAGTAGTGTAGGCAGAAGAAGGGCAAGAAGGAGAAGAGAGGGAAGAACAACAACAAGTGGATGTAGTAGAACTGGAAGAAGGTGAACAAGAGGAAGAAAAAGAAGTAGGCGAAGGAGTGGGGATGATGGAGAAGAAGTGGAAGAAGGAGAACAAGAGGTAGAAATGCAAGTGGAAGCAAAAGAAGGAGAAAAAGACGGATATGACGAAGGAAAGGAAGAAGAAGAAGGAGATGAATAGGAAGAAAAGAAAGGAAAGGAGAGGATGAAGAAGAAGTGGAAGAAAGAGAACAAGAGGAGGCAGGAGAAGTGGAAGAAAGATAAGAAGAGCAAGAAGAAGGAGAGTAACTAGAAGAAGTGGAAGAAGGAGAAGAAAAGGAAGAAGAAGAAGTGTGGAAAGTGAAGAAGTTGAAGATGGTGAACAAGAGGAGGAAGAAGAAGTAGTGGAAGGGTAGGGAAGAAGAAGCAGAAGAAGTGGAATCTGAAGGAGAAGAGAAAGAAGAAGAGGAAGAGTAAGCATAAGATTTGGGGGAAGGAGAAGAACAACAAGTAGAAGTAGAAGAAGTGGTAGAAGGAAGTAGTGGAATGAAAGGAGATGAAGAAGAAGAAGTGGAAGAAGGAGAACGGCAGGAGGAAGAAGAGGTGGCAGATGGAGAAGAAGAGGAAGTAGAAGAAATGGAAGAACGAGAAGAAAGGAAGAAGTCCAAGTGGAAGAAGGAGAACAATAGGAAGAAGAAGAAGAAGTGGAAGAATGAGAAAAAGAGGAGGAAGAAGAAGCAATAGAAGGAAAGGGGAATGAAGAAGAAGTGGACAAAGGAGGAGAAGAAGTAGTGTAGGCAGAAGAAGGGCAAGAAGGAGAAGAGAGGGAAGAAGAAGAACAAGTGCATGTAGTAGAAGTGGAAGAAGGTGAACAAGAGGAAGAACAAGAAGTAGTTGAAGTAGTGGGGATGATGGAGAAGAAGTGGAAGAAGGAGAACAAGAGGTAGAAATGAAAGTGGAACCAGAAGAAGGAGAAAAAGAGGGATATGACAAAGGAAAGGAAGAAGAAGAAGGAGATGAAGAGGAAGAAAAGAAAGGAAAGGAGAGGATGAAGAAGAAGTGGAAGAAAGAGAACAAGAGGAGGCAGGAGAAGCGGAAGAAAGATAAGAAGAGGAAGAAGACGGAGAGTAACTAGAAGAAGTGGAAGAAGGAGAAGAAAAGGAAGAAGAAGAAGATGTGGAAAGTGAAGAAGGTGAACAAGAGGAGGAAGAAGAAGTAGTGGAAGGAGGTGAGATGAAGAAGAAGAATTAGAACAAGGAGAAAAGGAGGAAATGGAAGAAGGACCGGAAGGGAAGGGAAGGGAAGGGAAGAAGAAGCAGAAGAAGTGGAATCTGGGGGAGAAGAGGAAGCAGAAGAAAAAGTGTAAGCATAAGATTTGGGGGAAGGAGAAGAAATGAAGGAGAGGAAAAAGAAGAAGTGTAAACAGAAGAAGCCGAAGAAGGAGACGAAAATGAAGAAGAACAACAAGTAGAAGTAGAAGAAGTGGTAGAAGGAGAGAATAAGAGGAATAGAAGGAAGTAGTGGAATGAAAGGAGATGAAGAAGAAGAAGAAGAAGTGGAAGAAGGAGAATGGCAGGAAGAAGAAGAGGTGGCAGATGGAGAAGAAGAGGAAGTAGAAGAAATGGAAGAACGAGAAGAAAAGGAAGAAGTGCAAGTGGAAGAAGGAGAACAATATGAAGAAGAAGAAGAAGTGGAAGAATGAGAAAAAGAGGAGGAAGAAGAAGCAATGGAAGGAAAGGGGAATGAAGAAGAAGTGGACCAAGAAGGAGAAGAAGTAGTGTAGGCAGAAGAAGGGCAAGAAGAAGAAGAGAGGGAAGAAGAAGAAAAAGTGGATGTGGTAGAAGTGGAAGAAGGTGAACAAGATGAAGAAGAAGAAGTAGTTGAAGGAGTGGGGATGATGGAGAAGAAGTGGAAGAAGGAGAACAAGAGGTAGAAATGCAAGTGGAAGCAGAAGAAGGAGAAAAAGAGGGATATGACGAAGAAAAGGAAGAAGAAGAAGGAGGTGAAAAGGAAGAAAATAAAGGAAAGGAGAGGATGAAGAAGAAGTGGAAGAAGAGAATAAGAGGAGGCAGGAGAAGTGGAAGAAAGATAAGAAGAGGAAGAAGAAGGAGAGTAACTAGAAGAAGTGGAAGAAGGAGAAGAAAAGGAAGAAGAAGAAGATGTGGAAAGTGAAGAAGTTGAAGAAGGTGAAAAGGAGGAAATGGAAGAAGGAGGGGAAGGGAAGGGAAGAAGAAGCAGAAGAAGTGGAATCAGGAGGAGAAGAGGAAGAAGAAGAAGAAGTGTAAGCATAAGATTTGGGGGAAGGAGAAGAAGAGAAAGAGGAATAATAGGAAGCAACAGAAGTGGGGGATGGAGAAATAGAGAAGGAGAAGACAGAAAGGAAAGACGAAGAAGTTGTGGAAGGAGAAGAAATGGAAGAAGAGGAAGAAGAAGAAGTGTAAGCAGAAGAAGCGAAAGAAGGAGACGAAAATGAAGAAGAACAACAAGTAGAAGTAGAAGAGGTGGTAGAAGGAGAGAATAAGAGGAATAAAAGGAAGTAGTGGAATGAAAGGAGATGAAGAAGAAGAAGTGGATGAAGGAGAACGGGAGGAGGGAGAAGAGGTGGTAGAAGGAGAAGAAGAAGAAGTGAAAGTAGAAGAAGAAGAACAATAGGAAGAACAAGAAGAAGTGGAAGAATGAGAAAAAGAGGAGGAAGAAGAAGTGGACCAAGGAGGAGAAAAAGTAGTGTAGGCAGAAGAAGGGCAAGAAGGAGAAGAGAGGGAAGAAGAACAAGTGGATGTAGTAGAAGTGGAAGAAGGTGAACAAGAGGAAGAAGAAGAAGCAGTAGAACGAGAAGAAAAGGAAGAAGTGCAAGTAGAAGAAGGAGAACAATAGGAAGAACAAGAAGAAGTGGAAGAATGAGAAATAGAGGAGGAAGAAGAAGCAATGGAAAGAAAGGGGAATGAAGAAGAAGTGGACCAAGGAGGAGAAGAAGTAGTGTAGGCAGAAGAAGGGCAAGAAGGAGAAGAGAGGGAAGAAGAAGAACAAGTGGATGTGGTAGAAGTGGAAGAAGGTGAACAAGAGGAAGAAGAAGAAGTTGTTGAAGAAGTGGGGATGATGGAGAAGAAGTGGAAGAAGGAGAACAAGAGGTAGAAATGCAAGTGCAAGCAGAAGGAGGAGAAAAAGAGGGATATGACGAACGAAAGGAAGAAGAAGTAGGAAATGAAGAGGAAGAAAAGAAAGGAAATAGAGGATGAACAAGAAGTGGAAGAAAGAGAGAACAAGAGGGGGCAGGAGAAGTGGAAGAAAGAGAGAACAAAAGGGGGCAGAAGAAGTGGTAGAAAGATAAGAAGAAGAAGAATAAGGAGAGTAACTAGCAGAAGTGGAAGAAGGAGAAGAAAAGGAAGAAGAAGAAGATGTGGAAAGTGAAGAAGTTGAAGAAGGTGAACAAGAGGAGGAAGAAGAAGTAGTGGAAGGAGGTGAGAAGAAGAAGAATTGGAACAGGGAGAAAAGGAGGAAAAGGAAGAAGGAGGGAAAGGGAAGGGAAGAAGAAGCAGAAGAAGTGGAAGCTGGAGAAGAGGAAGAAGAAGAGGAAGTGTAAGCATAAGATTTGGGGAAAGGAGAAGAAGAGGAAGAGCAACAATGCGAAGCAAGTGAAGCGAGGGATGGAGAAAAAGAGGAAGGAGAATACGGAAAGCAACGAAGAAGAAGTTATGGAAGGAGAAGAAATGGAAGAAGAGGAAGAAAAAGAAGTGTAAGCAGAATAAGCGGAATAATGAGACAAAAATGAAGAAGAGCAACAAGTAGAAGTAGAACAAGGCATAGAAGGAGACAATAAGAGGAATAGGAGGAAGTAGTGGAATGAAAGGAGATGAAGAAGAAGAAGTGGAAGAAGGAGAACAATAGGAAGAAGAAGAAGAAGTGGAAGAATGAGAAAAAAAGGAGGAAGAAGAAGCAATGGAAGGAAAGGGGATGAAGAAGAAGTGGAACAAGAAGGGGAAGAAACAGGGAAGGAAGAAGAAGTAGTGTAGGCAGAAGAAGCAAGAAGGACAAGAGAGGGAAGAAGAAGAACAAGTGGATGTAGTAGAAGTGGAAGAAGGTCAACAAGAGGAAGAAGAAGAAGTAGTTGAAGGAGTGGGGATGATGGAGAAGAAGGAGAACAAGAGGTAGAAATGCAAGTGGAAGCAGAAGAAGGAGAAAAGGAGGGATATGACGAAGGAAAGGAAGAAGAAGAAGGAGATGAAGAGGAAGAAAAGAAAGGAAAGGAGAGGACAAAGAAGAAGTGGAAGAAAGAGAACAACAGGAGGCAGGGGAAGTGGAAGAAGGATAAGGAGAGGAAGAAGAAGGAGAGTAACTAGAAGAAGTGGAATAAAGAGAAGAAAAGGAAGAAGAAGATCTGGCAAGTGAAGAAGGTGAACAAGGGAAGGAAGAAGAAGTAGTGGAAGGAGGTGAGATGAAGAAGAAGAATTGGAACAAGGAGAAAAGGAGGAAAAGGAAGAAGGACCGGACGGGAAGGGAAGGGAAGAAGAAGCAGAAGAAGTGGAATCTGGAGGAGAAGGGGAGGAAGAAGAAGAAGTGTAGGAAAAGGGATGAAGAAGAAGACTGAAAGGAAAGAAGACGAAGTTGTGGAAGGAGAATAAATGGAAGAAGAGGAAGAAGAAGGAGAAGTTTAAGCAGAAAAAGCGGAAGAAGGAGAAGAAGAGGAAGAAGTGCAAGTGGAAGAACGAGAAGAAAAGGAAGAAGTGCAAGTGGAAGAAGGAGAACAATAGGAAGAAGAAGAAGAAGTGGAAGAATGAGAAAAAAGGAGGAAGAAGAAGAAGAGGAAGAAGAAGAAGAAGAGGAAGAAGAAGAAGTGTAAGCAGAAGAAGCGGAAGAAGGAGACGAAAATGAAGAAGAACAACAAGTAGAAGTAGAATAAGTGGTACAAGGAGAGAATAAGAGGAATAGGAGGAAGTAGTGGAATGAAACGAGATGAAGAAGAAGAAGTGGAAGAAGGAGAACGAGAGGAGGGAGAAGAGGTGGCAGAAGGAGAAGAAGAGGAAGAAGAAGAAGTGGAGGAACGAGAAGAAAAGGAAGAAGTGCAAGTGGAAGAAGGAGAACAATAGGAAGAAGAAGAAGAAGTGGAAGAATGAGAAAAAGAGGAGTAAGAGGAAGCAATGGAAGGAAAGGGGATGAAGAAGAAGAAGTAGAACAAGGAGGAGAAGAAGAAGGGGAGCAAGAAGAAGCAGTGTATTCAGAAGAAGGGCAAGAAGGAGAAGAGAGGGAAGAAGAAGAACAAGTGGATGTAGTAGAAGTGGAAGAAGGAGAACAAGACGAAGAAGAAGAAGTAGTTGAAGGAGTGGGGATGATGCAGAAGAAGTGGAAGAAGGAAAAGAAGAGGTAGAAATGCAAGTGGAAGCAGAAGAAGGAGAAAAAGAGGGATATGACAAAGGAAAGAAAGAAGAAAAGGAGATGAAGAGGAAGAAAAGAAAAGAAAGGAGTGGAAGAAAGAGAACAAGAGGAGGCAGGAGAAGTGTAAGAAAGAGAACAAGAGGAAGAAGAAGGATAGTAACTAGAAGAAGTGGAAGAAGGAGAAGAAAAGGAAGAAGAAGAAGATGTGGAAAGTGAAGAAGTTGAACAAGAGGAGGAAGAAGAAGTAGTGGAAGGAGGTGAGATGAAGAAGAAGAATTGGAGCAAGGAGAAAATGAGGAAAAGGAAGAAGGAGGGAAGGGAAGGGAAGGGAAGGGAAGGGAAGAAGAAGCAGAAGAAGTGGAATCTGGAGGAGAAGAGGAAGAAGAAGAAGTGTGAGCATACGATTTGGGGGAAGGAGAAGAAGAGGAAGAGCAACAATGGGAAGCAACAGAGTGGGCTTTGGAGAAAAAGGGGAACGAGAAGACGGAAAGGAAAGAAGAGGAAGTTGTGGAAGGAGAAGAAATGGAAGAAGAGGAAGAAGAAGAAGTGAAAGCAGAAGAAGCGAAAGAAGCAGACGAAAATGAAGAAGAACAACAAGTAGAAGTAGAAGAAGTGGTAGAAGGAGAGAATAAGAGGAATAGGAGGAAGTAGTGGGATGAAAGGAGATGAAAAATAAGAAGTGGAAGAAGCAGAACGGGAAGAGGGAGAAGAGGTGGCAGAAGGAGAAGAAGAGGAAGAAGAAGAAGTGGAAGAACGAGAAGAAAATGAAGATGTGCAAGTGGAAGAAGGAGAACGGGAGGAGGGAGAAGAGGTGGCAGAAGGAGAAGCAGAAGTGGAAGAACAAGAAGAAAAGGAAGAAGTGCAAGTGGAAGAAGAAGGAGAGTAACTAGAAGAAGTGGAAGAACGAGAAGAAAAGGAAGAAGAAGAAGATGTGGAAAGTGAAGAAGTTGAAGAAGGTGAACAAGAGGAGGAAGAAGAAGTAGTGGAAGGAAGTGAGATGAAGAAGAAGAATTGGAACAAGGAGAAAAGGAGGAACAGAAAGAAGGAGGGGAAGGGAAGGGAAGGGAAGGGAAGGGAAGAAGAAGCAGAAGAAGTGGAATCTGGAGGAGAAGAGGAAGAAGAAGAAGAAGTGTAAGCATAAGATTTGGGGGAAGAAGAAGAAGAGGAAGAGCATCAATGGGAAGCAACAGAAGTGGGGGATGGAGAAAAAGAGGAAGGAGAAGACGGAAAGGAAAAAAGAATAAGTTGTGGAAGGAGAAGAAGTGGGAGAAGGGGAAGAAGAAGAAGTGTAAGCAGAAGAAGCGGAAGAAGGAGATGAAAATGAAGAAGAACAACAAGTAGAAGTAGAACAAGTGGTAGAAGGAGAGAATAAGAGGAATAGGAGGAAGCATGATGCATGCTTCCCTTGATCTTTTTCTAGAGGTTTTCTTCTTTGGTGAAATGGTTTGTGGAGAGGTAAGAAGTGAGGTGGTTTTAGGCGCCACTTAAGGTAACATAAGCCTAAGAGGGAAAGTTTGCCACAAGGGATGGAACCCTTGATAAAAACCTAAGGAATTCTCAAAGAGAGAAGGGTGGACACTAAGAGAATTTTGGCCAACTCAAGGTTTTTCCATTCAATCAAGTGTCAAAAATACAAGAGTGTGAAGGAGCACCTTTTTATAGAGGGAGCTAACCTCTTGGACAAGTCATGAAGGAAATGAAGGGCTAGGATTAAAAGGAGTCATCCAAGGGAGGAGGATTGAAGCCCAAAGTCCAATCAATACCCTCCTTTAGATGAGAATTGGTGCCCAAGCTACCTCATCCAAGGGCCAAGATTACTCCTTTATTAGTTTTGGGTTTTATTTAGCAAAAGAGGGTGTAGTTATCAAACTACCCCCTTATTTCCTAAATAAAGGCCCAAAAGCTAATCTTACCCCTTCTTATTACTAAGACACCTCCTAGAAAATTAAATGGACTAATACATGTCCAAAATAAAATCCTAGGTTCCTAAAATAAAAATTACAAGTAAATAAGTCATGGCTTGCATAACTTGATGGTCATATGGAGGTGAGATCTTCCTCCCTCTACTCTAGCCATGTCTTCTTCTATTCTTCTAGCCATGGCCCTAGTGATAGGGCCCTTGCTTGGGGAGAATGCATCATCCCCTCCCCCTTGGGAAGGATTTGACCTCAAATCTGATAGGTCCTCCTCTTGTTCATCAGTACCTCGTTGGGTTCGAGGCAGGCCAAGGATGAAATCCATACTAATATCCAGCCAAGGTGCAGAAGGAGCAGGTAAGGGTGTGTACAATCCATGAGCCATTGTCTTAGACTTAGCTTGCAAGCAAGCAATGCATCTACGACAATGTCTATAGACGTCTTTCTTCATATGGGGCCAAAAGAATTTTTCTTGTAAAAGCAGAAGAGTTTTGTTAATTCCAAAATGCCCCATGAGCCCACCCTCATGGCTCTCTTTTGTCAACAAATTTCTCATAGATCCTTGGGGTACACAAAGTCTGCTACCTTTGAAAAGGTACCCCTCACTCACAAAGAACCCATTTTGGGTTTTACATGCAAATGTAGAGGCAGCATAAATGGATCCAAAATCCTTATCAGAAAGATACATTTCTCTAATATTATCAAATCCAAGAATCTTTGCACTTAAGGTGGTGTAAAGGGTATGTCTACGAGACAAAGCATCAGCCACCACATTATGTTTTCCTTTCTTGTATTTGATGATATAAGGGAAAGTCTCAAGAAATTCTACCCATTTAGCATGCCTTTTATTAAGCATGCCTTGACCCTTCAAATACTTAAGTGACTCATGGTCACTATGAATGATGAACTCCTTGGGTACAAGATAATGTTCCCAAGTTTGAAGGGCCCTTATCAAAGAGTAAAACTCTTTATCATAGGTGGGGTAGTTTAAGGCGGCTCCATTTAGTTTTTCACTAAAATAAGCCACGGGATGACCACCTTGTAACAACACAGCTCCCACACCCACTCCCGATGCATCACACTCTAGCTCAAAAGTTTTAGAAAAGTCAGGAAGAGCTAAAACTGGTGCATGGGTCAGTTTCTCTTTGATAAGTTCAAAGGCTTTTTGTTGTTTTTCACCCCAAAGGAAAGGAGTATCCTTCTTCACCAAATCATTGATTGGTGAGAAAAGTGTTGAGAAGTTAGGCACAAAGCGCCTGTAAAAGCTCGCGAGACCATGAAAACTCTTGATCTCAGTCACACTTTTTGGGGTGGGCCATTCTTGGATGGCTTTGATTTTGTTGGGGTCTACTTGAACCCCATTTTTATTAACTATAAAACCTAAGAACACCACACTCTCCACACAAAAATTACATTTTTCAAGATTTCCATAGAGTTGGTGTGACCTAAGAATGCAAAAGACGCGCCTAAGATGGCCTACATGTTCATCTAGGCTCTTGCTATACACTAAGATGTCATCAAAATAAACAACACAAAATTTTCCTAAGCAATCCCTAAGGACATGATTCATAAGCCTCATGAAGGTGCTTGGGCCATTGGTAAGCCCAAAGGGCATTACCAACCACTCATACAGCCCAAACTTGGTCTTAAAAGCGGTTTTCCACTCATCACCTTCCTTGATGCGGATTTGGTGATAACCACTCTTAAGATCAATTTTTGAAAATAATTGGGCCCCATGCAATTCATCAAGCATGTCATCAAGCCTAGGGATAGGGTGCCTATATTTGATGGTGATGTTATTGATTGCTCGACAATCAATGCACATCCTCCATTGGCCATTCTTCTTAGGCACCAACAAAACTGGCACAGCACAAGGGCTTAGGCTCTCTTGAACCCAACCCTTCTCCAATAGTTCTTGGACTTGAGATTCAATCTCTTTAGTCTCCATGGGATTAGTCCTATAAGCAGGCCTATTAGGCAGGCTAGCCCCAGGTACCAAGTCTATTTGGTGTTCTATACCCCTAATTGGAGGAAGTCCTTTGGGAACTTCATTAGGGAATATATCACCAAACTCCTTTAAAAGCTCTTGAACCTCTTGAGGTAGGTTCTCAGGTCCAAATTCTATGGCAGTGCTAGAACTAGAAGGGAAAAAAGTGGAGGGGGAAGAAATGGGGGATGCCTCTTTGCAAAGGAGGAGATAGAAAGGTCTATTAGTTAAGGGGGCTTCCTTTAATTCCAATTTTGTCGCAAATAAACTCCCTTTACTAATGACTTTCTTGGAAGGGGCACCAACTTCCAACTCAACCTCTTTTCTTTACCCCTTTCAAGCTTTAGGGGTAAAGCTTTGCTTTTTTTTTTTCTCCTCATCTCTCTTATGTTTCATGATGAGTTGGTCCTCCGCCACTTGTGAAGGTGTTAGAGGACACAACTTAATGCGCTTATCCTTATGAGTGAGGATGATGTTATTGGAATGACCATGGTGTATGGCTTTCTTATCAAATTGCCATGGTCTTCCTAGCAAGATATGGCCAGCTTCCATTGGGACTATGTCACACAGGATCTCATCTTTATAAGACCCAATGGAAATTGGAACCTTGACTTGCTCATTGACCTCCATTTCCCCTTGCTCATTGAGCCATTGAAGCTTGTAAGGCTTAGGGTGGGGAAGTGGGGTCAAGGCTAGCTTTTCCACCAACCTTGAGCTACAACAATTGCAGCATGACCCACTATCCACAATGAGAGACATTTTGTCATTCACCTTACAGCGAGTGTGGAATATGTTCTCCCTTTGAGATGAGGACACTTTCAAAGGTTGGCTTCCAAGAAGTCTTCTTATCATTAAGAGGTCTCCCTCACATGCATAAGCGGTTTCATCACAATCAGATTGGTATGCATGAACCCCTTCTCCTTCGCTCTCACTAGAGGAGTGTGAGCTAGACTCACTACTATAAACATCTTGGGCCCTCATGATGATGTTTCTCTTAGTAGGGAATTGAGAGGCAATGTGGCCTCTCCCAAGACATTTAAAGCATTTGATACTACTAACTTTCTCATGAGAGTTAGTAGTAGGGGTTTTTCTCTCTATATGTGATGTTTTATGCTCTTTGAAGTGCTTGGGATGTTCCTTTTTAGGGTAACTCTTGAAAGAGTTCCCCGTAGGTTGGTCCCTCTTTACATAAGGTGGGTTATCCTTTTTAAAAGTTTTCCTTCTAAGTTGATTTTCCACCTTGATGCAAAGTTAAACTAACTCATCAAGGGAATTGTATGAGAAGAGCTCCACCTTATCACGAATTTCGGGGCTCAACCCACACAAAAACCTTGCCATAGTGGCCTTGGGTTCCTCAATGATACCCGCCCTCAAGATAAGAAGTTCCATCTTTTGTCTATACTCTTCTATACTAAGGTTGGTTTGCCTTAGCCTTTGGAGTCTATCCAAAAGATCTCTTTCATACCAAGAGGGAATATGCCTTCTTCTTAGAGCACTTCTAAGATCATTCCAATATCTTATGGAAGGCATATTGGTGTGGATTCTCTCATTGGTTAACCCAACCCACCAATGCATGGCATGCCCTTGGAAGCTAAGGGTTGCCATTGGAACCTTTCTTTCTTCTCTTACCTCATGGCAAGTGAAGAGTTGTTCTACCTTGATTTCCCAATCAAGGTAGGCTTCCACATCTTCCCTCCCATGAAATGGGGGGAGATCAATTTTGGGCTCCCTTGGAGGGGCCCCATTATTATGCATGGATGAATGGGAGTTTCTCCTAGGATGATTGTAGTATTCTTCCTCACTTTCACTCCTATGGGTATGTCTAGATGGGGAACCTAAGACTATCCCTTTCATTTTGGAACAAGGAGAAAAGGAGGAACAGGAAGAAGAAGAAGAAGTGGAAGAATCAGAAGAATAGGAAGAGCAACAATGGGAAGCAACAGAAGTGGGGGATGGAGACAAAGAGGAAGGAGAAGACGGTAAGGAAAAAAGAAGAAGTTGTGGATGGAGCAGAAATGGAAGAAGAGGAAGAAGAAGAAGAAGTGTAAGCAGAAGAAGCGGAAGAAGGAGACAAAAATGAAGAAGAACAACAAGTAGAAGTAGAAGAAGTGGTAGAAGGAGAGAATAAGAGGAATAGGAGGAAGTAGTTGAATGAAAGGAGATGAAGAAGAAGAAGTGGAAGAAGGAGAACGGGAGGAGGGAGAAGAGGTGGCAGAAAGAGAAGAAGAGGAACAAGCAGAAGTGGAAGAACGAGAAGAAAAGGAAGAAGTGAAAGTGGAAGAAGGAGAACAATAGGAAGAAGAAGAAGAAGTGGAAGAATGAGAAAAAGAGGAGGAAGAAGAAGCAATGGAAGGAAAGGGGATGAAGAAGAAGTGGAACAAGGAGGGGAAGAAGAAGTAGTGTAGGCAGAAGAAGGGAAAGAAGGAAAAGAGAGGGAAGAAGAAGAACAAGTCGATGTAGTAGAAGTGGAAGAAGGTGAACAAGAGGAAGAAGAAGAAGTAGTTGAAGTAGTGGGGATGATGGAGAAGAAGTGTAAGAAGGAGAACAAGAGGTAAAAATGCAAGTGGAAGCAGAAGAACGAGAAAAAGAGGGATATGACGAAGGAAAAGAAGAAAAAGAAGGAGATGAAGAGGAAGAAAAGAAAGGAAAGGAGAGGATGAAGAAGAAGTCGAAGAAAGAGAACAAGAGGAGGCAGGAGAAGTGGAAGAAAGATAAGAAGAGGAAGAAGAAGGACAATAACTAGAAGAAGTGGAAGAAGGAGCAGAAAAGGATGAAGAAGAAGATGTGGAAAGTGAAGAAGGTGAACAAGAGGAGGAAGAAGAAGTAGTGGAAGGAGGTGAGATGAAGAAGAAGACTTGGCACAAGGAGAAAAGGAGGAAAAGGAAGAAGGAGCGGAAGGGAAGGGAAGAAGAAACAGAAGAAGTGGAATCTGGAGGAGAAGAGGAAGAAGAAGACGAAGTGTAAGCATAAGATTTGGGGGAAGTAGACGAATAGGAAGAGCAACAATGGGAAGCAACAGAAGTGGGGGATGGAGACAAAGAGGAAGGAGAAGACGGAAAGGAAAGAAGAAGAAGTTGTGGATGGAGAAGAAATGGAAGAAGAGGAAGAAGAAGAAGAAGTGTAAGCAGAAGAAGCAGAAGAAGGAAACAAAAATGAAGAAGAACAACAAGTAGAAGTAGAAGAAGTGGTAGAAGGAGAGAATAAGAGGAATAGGAGGAAGTAGTTGAATGAAAGGAGATGAAGAAGAAGAAGTGGAAGAAGGAGAACGGGAGGAGGGAGAAGAGGTGGCAGAAAGAGAAGAAGAGGAACAAGCAGAAGTGGAAGAACGAGAAGAAAAGGAAGAAGTGAAAGTGGAAGAAGGAGAACAATAGGAAGAAGAAGAAGAAGTGGAAGAATGAGAAAAAGAGGAGGAAGAAGAAGCAATGGAAGGAAAGGGGATGAAGAAGAAGTGGAACAAGGAGGGGAAGAAGAAGTAGTGTAGGCAGAAGAAGGGAAAGAAGGAAAAGAGAGGGAAGAAGAAGAACAAGTCGATGTAGTAGAAGTGGAAGAAGGTGAACAAGAGGAAGAAGAAGAAGTAGTTGAAGTAGTGGGGATGATGGAGAAGAAGTGTAAGAAGGAGAACAAGAGGTAAAAATGCAAGTGGAAGCAGAAGAACGAGAAAAAGAGGGATATGACGAAGGAAAAGAAAAAGAAGGAGATGAAGAGGAAGAAAAGAAAGGAAAGGAGAGGATGAAGAAGAAGTCGAAGAAAGAGAACAAGAGGAGGCAGGAGAAGTGGAAGAAAGATAAGAAGAGGAAGAAGAAGGACAGTAACTAGAAGAAGTGGAAGAAGGAGCAGAAAAGGATGAAGAAGAAGATGTGGAAAGTGAAGAAGGTGAACAAGAGGAGGAAGAAGAAGTAGTGGAAGGAGGTGAGATGAAGAAGAAGACTTGGCACAAGGAGAAAAGGAGGAAAAGGAAGAAGGAGCGGAAGGGAAGGGAAGAAGAAACAGAAGAAGTGGAATCTGGAGGAGAAGAGGAAGAAGAAGACGAAGTGTAAGCATAAGATTTGGGGGAAGTAGACGAATAGGAAGAGCAACAATGGGAAGCAACAGAAGTGGGGGATGGAGACAAAGAGGAAGGAGAAGACGGAAAGGAAAGAAGAAGAAGTTGTGGATGGAGAAGAAATGGAAGAAGAGGAAGAAGAAGAAGAAGTGTAAGCAGAAGAAGCAGAAGAAGGAGACAAAAATGAAGAAGAACAACAAGTAGAAGTAGAAGAAGTGGTAGAAGGAGAGAATAAGAGGAATAGGAGGAAGTAGTGGAATGAAAGGAGATGAAGAAGAAGAAGTGGAAGAAGGAGAACGGGAGGAGGGAGAAGAGGTGGCAGAAGGAGAAGAAGAGGAGGAAGCAGAAGCAGAAGAACGAAAAGAAAAGGAAGAAGTGCAAGTGGAAGAAGGAGAACAATAGGAAGAAGAAGAAAAAGTGGAAGATTGAGAAAAAGAGTAGGAAGAAGAAGCAATGGAAGGAAAGGGGATGAAGAAGAAGTGGAACAAGGAGGGGAAGAAGAAGTAGTGTAGGTAGAAGAAGGGCAAGAAAGAGAAGAGAGGGAAGAAGAAGAACAAGTGGATGTAGTAGAAGTGGAAGACGGTGAACAAGAGGAAGAAGAAGAAGTAGTTGAAGGAGTGGGGATGATGGAGAAGAAGTGGAAGAAGGAGAACAAGAGGTCGAAATGCAAGTGGAAGTAGAAGAAGGAGTAAAAGAGGGATATGACGAAGGAAAGGAAGAAAAGAAAGGAAAGGAGAGGATGAAGAAGAAGTGGAAGAAAGAGAACAAGAGGTAGAAATGCTAGTTGAAGCAGAAGAAGGAGAGAAAGACGGATATGACGAAGGAAAGGAGAAGAGGAAGGAGATGAAGAGGAAGAAAAGATAGGAAAGGAGAGGAAGAACAAGAAGTGGAAGAAAGAGAACAAGAGGAGGCAGGAGAAGTGGAAGAAAGATAAGAAGAGGAAGAAGAAGGAGAGTAACTAGAAGAAGTGGAAGAAGGAGAAGAAAAGGAAGAAGAATAAGATGGGGAAAGTGAAGAAGGTGAAGAAGGTGAACAAGAGGAGGAAGAAGAAGTAGTGGAAGGAGGTGAGATGAAGAATCAGAATTGGAACAAGGAGAAAAGGACGAAAAGGAAGAAGGAGGGGAAGGCAAGGGAAGAAGAAGCAGAAGAAGTGGAATCTGGAGGAGAAGAGGAAGAATGATGAGGACATCAAGCTTGAAGGACTTGGAGGACCTATGACAAGGGCAAGGACAAGAAGAGCTAAGGAAACTATTCAACAAGTATTGACAGCCCTTTTGCAAAAAGGGCCAAACATTGAAGAAATAAAGTTTAAAATTGTTAATTGTCTCAGGACTGAAGAGAGCAATGCTTGACCTTAATGGAAGAGAAGTTTGAAATAAATTAAACTCATTTTCTTAGAGTTTACTTAGTTAACGGTGGGCAACCAGAATTGTCTAATTAAAGTTGCAGCCACCTAGGTTATCAATTATAATTAGTAGACGTGTTTAATTTACTTTGGCAGTTACACTTTGTTATTAAGCTGCCCATTATTAGTTTTTATTATTTTGTAACTTCAGCTGAATTTAGAAAGCCACTAAACCTACACAAGCTGAGTTTATTAGGCATATAAATTTGGGCAAGACTGAGATGTAAGGCAGAATATTTTGGAAATAAAAAAACTAGTTGAGGTTTTCTTTCCTTTGGGTTCTTGACAATCCAAAATCTTTTGAGATTTATCAAAGGTAATTCACCCCTTTGTGTGTGCAATCTCGTAGACATATCTTCCATCCTTGGAAGTGTGGAGTCTATATATTCCAATTCCATTTTCTGTCTTTTCCATTCATACTCAATTCTGCCCAGCAAACTCTATGATCAATTGCACAGGAAAGTCGTACACTATTCAAAAACTCGTTTACTCGTTCAATTTCAATAACTTTTAATTTCCATTCTATGTCTAAGAGTTTGACAGTAATTCTAATCAATTTATTTTTGGCAATTGTTTGCATTCCACGTTGATTAATTTTGTTAACGCGGCCAGCTAAATTCCTAGGGTCCTTTCAGAATCCTAAACTGACAGTGGATTCATATCAAAGAAGAAGTAGTGTAGGCAGAAGAAGGGCAAGAAGGAGAAGAGAGGGAAGAAGAAGAATAAGTGGATGTAGTAGAAGTGGAAGAAGGTGAACAAGAGGAAGAAGAAGAAATAGTTGAAGGAGTGGGGATGATTGAGAAGAGGTGGAAGAAGGAGAACACGAGGTAGAAATGCAAGTGGAAGCAAAAGAAGGAGAAAAAGAGGGATATGACGAAGGAAAGGAAGAAGAAGAAGGAGATGAAGAGGAAGAAAAGAAAGAAAAGGAGAGGATGAAGAAGAAGTGGAAGAAAGAGAACAAGAAGAGACAGAAGAAGTGGAAGAAAGATGAGAAGAGGAAGAAGAAGGAGAGTAACTAGAAGAAGTGGAAGAAGAAGAAGAAAACAAAGAAGAAGAAGATGTGGAAAGTGAAGAAGGTGAACAAGAGGAGGAAGAAGCAGTAGTGGAAGGTGGTGAGATGAAGAAGAAGAATTGGAACAAGTAGAAAAGGAGGAAAAGGCAGAAGGACCAGAAGGGAAGGGAAGGGAAGAAGAAGCAGAAGAAGTGGAATCTAGAGGAGAAGAGGAAGAAGAAGAAGAAGTGTAAGCATAAGATTTTGGGGAAGGAGAAGAAGAGGAAGAGCAGCAATCGGATGCAACAGAAGTGGGGGATGGAGAAAATGAGGAAGGAGAAGACGAAAAGGAAAGAAGAAGAAGTTGTGGAAGGAGAAGAAATGGAATAAGAGGAAGAAGAAGAAGTGTAAGCAGAAGAAGCGGAAGAAGGAGATGGAAATTAAGAAGAACAACAAGTAGAAGTAGAAGAAGTGGTAGAAGGAGAGAATAAGAGGAATAGAAGGAAGCAGTGGAATGAAAGGAGATGAAAAATAAGAAGTGGAAGAAGCAGAATGGGAGGAGGGAGAAGAGGTGGCAGAAGGAGAAGAAGAGGAAGAAGAAGAAGTGGAAGAAGTAGAAGGAAAGTAAGAAGTGCAAGTGGAAGAAGGAGAACAATAGGAAGAAGAAGAAGAAGTGGAAGAATGAGAAAAAGAGGATGAAGAAGAAGCAATGGAAGGTAAGGGGATGAAGTAGAAGAAGTGGAAGAAGGAGAACGGGAGGAGGGAGAAGAGGTGGCAGAAGGAGAAGAAGAGGAAGAAGAAGAAGTGGAAGAACGAGAGGAAAAGGAAGAAGTGCAAGTGGAAGAAAAAGGAGAGCAACTAGAAGAAGTGGAAGAAGGAGAGGGTAAGAGGAATAGGAGGAAGTAGTGGAATGAAAGGAGATGAAGAAGAAGAAGTGGAAGAACGAGAAGAAAAGGAAGAGGTGCAAGTGGAAGAAGGAGAACAATAGGAAGAAGAAGAAGAAGTTGAAGAATGGGAAAGAGAGGAGGAAGAAGAAGCAATGGAAGGAAAGCAGATGAAGAAGAAGTGGAACATGGAGGAGAAGAAGAAGGGGAGGAAGAAGAAGTAGTATAGGCAAAAGAAGGGCAAGAAGGAGAAGAGAGGGAAGAAGAAGAACAAGTGGATGTAGTAGAAGTGAAAGAAGGTGAACAAGAGGAAGAAGAAGAAGTAGTTGAAGGAGTGGGGATGATGGAGAAGAAGTGGAAGAAGGAGAACAAGATGTAGAAATACAACTGGAAGCAGAAGAAGGAGAAAAAGAGGGATATGACGAAGGAAAGGAGGAAGAAGAAGGAGATGAAGAGGAAGAAACGAAAGGAAAGGAGAGGATGAAGAGGAAGTGGAAGAAAGAGAACAAGAGGAGGCTGGAGAAGTGGAAGAAAGATAAGAAGAGGAAGAAGAAGGAGAGTAACTAGAAGAAGTTCAAGAAGGAGAGGAAAAGGAAGAAGAAGAAGATGTGGAAAGTGAAGAAGGTGAACAACAGGAGGAAGAAGAAGTAGTGGAAGGAGGTGAGATGAACAAGAAGAATTGGAACAAGGAGAAAAGGAGGAAAAGGAAGAAGGAGGGGAAGGGAAGGGAAGAAGAAGCTGAAGAAGTGGAATCTGGAGGAGAAGAGGAAGAAGAAGAAGAAGTGTAAGCATAAGATTTGGGGGAAGCAGAAGAAGGGGAAGAGCAACAATGAGAAGCAACAGAAGTGGGGGATGGAGAAAAAGAGGAAGGAGAAGACAAAATGGAAAGAAGAAGAAGTTGTGGAAGGAGAAGAAATGGAAGAAGAAGAAGTGTAAGCAGAAGAAGCGGAAGAAGGAGACGAAAATGAAGAAGAAAAATAAGTAGAAGCAGAACAAGTGGTAGAAGGAGACAATAAGAGGAATAGGAGGAAGTAGTGGAATGAAAGAAGATGAAAAACAGGAAGTGGAAGAAGGAGAACGGGAGGAGGGAGAAGAGGTGGCAGAAGGAGAAGAAGAAGAAGAAGAAGAAGTGGACTAACGAGAAGAAAAGGAAGAAGTGCAAGTGGAAGAAGGAGAACAATAGGAAGAAGAAGAAGAAGTGGAAGAATGGGAAAAAGAGGAGGAAGAAGAAGCAATGGAAGGAAAGGGGATGTAGAAGAAATGGAACAAGGAGGAGAAGAAGAAGGGGAGGAAGAAGAAGTACTGTAGGCAGAAGAAGGGCAAGAAGGAGAAGAGAGGGAAGAAGAAGAACAAGTGGATGTAGTAGAAGTTGAAGAAGGTGAACAAGAGGAAGAAGAAGAAGTAGTTGAAGGAGTGGGGATGATGGAGAAGAAGTGGAAGAAGGAGAGAACAAGAGGTAGAAATGCAAGTGGAAGCAGAAGAAGGAGAAAAAGAGGGATTTGACGAAGGAAAGGAAAAAGAAAAAGGAAATGAAGAGGAAGAAAAGAAAGGAAAAGAGGGGATGAAGAAGAAGCGGAAGAAACAGAACAAGAGGAGGAAGGAGAAGTGGAAGAAAGATAAGAATAAGAAGAAGAAGGAGCGTAACTAGAAGAAGTGGAAGAAGGAGAAGAAAAGGAAGAAGAAGAACATGTGGAAAGTGAAGAAGTTGAAGAAGGTGAACAGGAGGAGGAAGAAGAAGTAGTGGAAGGAGGTGAGATGAAGAAGAAGAATTTGAACAAGGAGAAAAGGAGGAAAAGGAAGAAGGAGGGGAAGGGAAGGGAACAAGAAGCAGAAGAAGCGGAAGCTGGAGGAGAAGAGGAAGAAGAAGAAGAAGTGTAAGCATAAGATTTGGGGGAAGGAGAAGAAGAGGAAGAGCAACAATGGGAAGCAACAGAAGAATGGGATGGAGAAAAAGAGGAAGGAGAAGATGGAAAGGAAAGAAGAAGAAGTTGTGGAAGGAGAAGAAATGGAAGAAAAGGAATAAGAAGAAGTGTAAGTAGAGGAAGCAGAAGAAGGAGACGAAAATGAAGAAGAACAACAAGTAGAAGTAGAAGAAGTGGTAGAAGGAGAGAATAAGAGTGATATGAATCCACTGTCAGTTTAGGATTCTGAAAGGACCCTAGGAATTTAGCTGGCCACGTTAACAAAATTAATCAACGTGGAATGCAAACAATTGCCAAAAATAAATTGATTAGAATTACTGTCAAACTCTTAGACATAGAATGGAAATTAAAAGTTATTGAAATTGAACGAGTAAACGAGTTTTCGAATACTGTAGGACTTTCCTGTGCAATTGATCATAGAGTTTACTGGGCAGAATTGAGTATGAATGGAAAAGACAGAAAATGGTATTGGAATTGATAGACTTCACACTTCCAAGGATGGAAGATATGTCTACGAGATTGCACACACAAAGGGGTTAATTACCTTTGATAAATCTCAAAAGATTTTGGATTGTCAAGAACCCAAAGGAGAGAAAACCTCAACTAGTTTTTTTATTTCCAAAATATTCTGCCTTACATCTCAGTCTTGCCCAAATTTATATGCCTAATAAACTCAGCTTGTGTAGGTTTAGTGGCTTTCTAAATTCAGCTGAAGTTACAAAATAATAAAAACTAATAATGGGCAGCTTAATAACAAAGTGTAACTGCCAAAGTAAAATTAAACACGTATACTAATTATAATTCATAACCTAGGTGGTTGCAACTTTAATTATACAATTCTGGTTGCCCACCATTAACTAAGTAAACTCCAAGAAAATGAGTTTAATTTATTTCAAACTTCTCTTCCACTAAGGTCAAGTATTGCTCTCTTCAGTCCTGAGACAATTAACAATTTTAAACTTTATTTCTTCAATGTTTGGCTCTTTTTGTAAAAGGGCTGCCAATACTTGTTGAATAGCTTCCTTAGCTCTTCTTGTCTTTGCCCTTGTCATAGGTCCTCCAAGTCCTTCAAGCTTGATGTCCTCATCACTCCCCCTCTCTTGAAGAGGATTTGTCCCCAAATTAATAGCATCTTCATCTGGGAATTGGATGTCTATATTTGATGGTGATGTTGTTTATGGCTCTACAATCAGAACACATCCTCCATGAGCCATCCTTCCTGGGTACTAGAATCACAGGTACAGCACATGGACGCATGCTGTCTCTTACCCACCCTTTGCTCATGAGCTCAGTAACTTGCCTTTCGATCTCTTTGGTCTCCTGTGGGTTGCTCCTATAAGCTGGACGATTGGGCAAAGAAGCTCCTGGAATGAGATCAATGTGATGCTCAATTCCCCTCACAGGTGGCAAGCCATTAGGTACATTTGCTGGAAACACATCCTCAAAATCCTGCAAAAGAGACTCAATACAAGAAGGCAATTCAAACTTGTCAAACTGGTTAGCATACAAAATTTTATTTTGACAAAGCAATAAGTAGAGGGGTTGTCTTGCGCAAAGCACCCTCCTTACCTCCCTTTCTCTTGCTAAACACAGTTGCTTGCCCTCAAGTGTTTCACTCTTATTCTTTTCTCTCTTTTTTCTTTCAAGTGTTTCACTTTTTTCCCTCTCAAGTGTTTCACTCTTTCTCTCATTTGCTAACTTTTCTCTCATTTTTAATTGATCCTCACATGCCTGTTTAAGAGACAAAGGCTTGAGAACCACCTTTTTATCCTGATACATAAAGGAAATTTTATTAGTGAAACCATCATGAATGGCTTTGGTATCATACTGCCACGGCCTCCCTAAAAGGATATGGCTGGCCTCCATGGGAACCACATCACATAAAACCTTATCTTGATACTTCCCAATGGAGAAAGGAACCTCTGCTTGCTGTTTCACTTTAACTTCTTCTCCTTCACTAAGCCATTGGAGTTTATATGGTCTAGGATGCGGTGTAGTGTCCATGTTCATCTTTGACACTAATCTTGAACTCACCACATTGGTACAACTCCCTCCATCAATAATTACCAAACAAACATTACCATTGACTGAACATCTTGTGTGAAAGATGTTCTCCCTTTGAGATGCATCTTCGGCCTTGACTTGACTTCCCAACAGTCTCCTAATCATGTACAACTCTCCTTCATTAGCCGCCAATTCTCCATCACTCTCCTCTTCTTCTCCACCACTAGCTTCTGATTGGCTTGTGTATTCCCCATTATCTTTGAGAAGAACAATCTTCTTTGTGGGACACTCATAGGCATAATGACCCATGCCCAAGCACTTGAAACACTTCACTTCTCTAGTCTTTTTAGGTGGATTATCATCTTTCTTTTGAGGGGCTTTTCCATGGCTAGAAGGTGTTGTATTACTAGATGAGGCAGCTCCTTCTTTCCTCCTATCCTTCCAATTGGAATTATTAAAATTGGTTGAACTCCTTCTTGTTGCACTTTTTCTTTTTAACTATTGTTCTACCTGAATGGCCTTATGCAACAGATCCTCCATTTCTACAAATTCCTGCTACTCAACAACATCTCTAATATCATGATTTAAACCACTAAGGAAGCGAGCCATAGTTACCTCAGGATCTTCTTCAATTTTTTGCTTGGATGATAAACACCTCCATCTCCTTATAGTACTCTTCCACTCCCTTGCTTCCTTGAGACAATTTTTGAAGTTTCAATTTTAAGTCTCTATGGAAGCTAGAAGGTACATACCGCTTCCTCATGAGCCTCTTCATTTCAGTCCAAGTGTCCACCATAGGCTCTTCATCTCTAATCCTCTCCCTTTGCAACTTGTTCCACCAAATCAAAGCATAATCTGAAAATTCAGCAGCTGCAAGTCTCACCTTTTGCTCCTCACTATAATTGTTGCAAGAGAACACATGCTCAATTTTTAACTCTCACTCCAAGTATGCCTTAGGATCACTCCTACCCTTGAAAGGAGGCACATTCAACTTCACTCCTTCTATTCTTTCTTCATTTCTATTTGGCCTTCCTCCTCCTCCTGTTGGTGGGGTTCTATTCTCCAACTGATCCAACCTCTCATGGAACTCATCTTGTTGTTGCTTCATCAATCTCTCTAAATGCTGGGATAGTGCAACAATTTGAAGTTGAAGATCATTGTTATTATTTCTTTCCGCCATGATAAACAAACAGGTCAAATGTCACAAGAAAAAGTACGTATGTGGTGTTTGAAAATGTTCTCACCCACTCAAGTGTTTGCGCTAAACAATATTGGCTTTTACTATAATGAAACTCTCTTGCCTTTTTCCTCTCTATTCCTCCTTAAGTTCTTAACAGACCAAAAAGAGAATAAATTCAAAGACAACACCAACCTGTGTGCAGCCCAAATAACTCAAGAAAAGCTAACAAAACTGACTCAAATGAAACACAAAGAATACTACAAACAAATAGGACAACAACCAGAATTTTGACACCAACAAAGGGTTGAAATTTTGGCTTAAAATGAAGCCAATAGGTGCAGCAAAATTCAGGGAATGATGCGCAACACAGGTGCAGCAAAACAGAATGGAAATTGAACAATTTGCAACCAAGAAGTGCAGCCTAAATTCAGAATTGTATACTAACAAGGTGCAGTATTACCTTAAGAATGAGCTTAAAATTTTTCTAATAACATGAACCATTCAGCCCAATTTTATTTTTTTTTAACTCAATTTTTGCATGCTTTCTTTCACTTCTATTTTTTTTTTTAAAAATTCAGAATTGTTTTAAGGACCTAACTTTTGCAATGGTTCAGTCAAAGAAATAACAATAAGGTAATATTATGATATGATGAAAATTAAGGACAGACATTACCCAGAACAGCAGCCTTGCAATTCCTAGAAACCTGGCTCTGATACCAAATGATATGAATCCACTGTTAGTTTAGGATTCTGAAAGGACCCTAGGAATTTAGCTGGCCACGTTAACAAAATTAATCAACGTGGAATGCAAACAATTGCCAAAAATAAATTGATTAGAATTACTGTCAAACTCTTAGACATAGAATGGAAATTAAAAGTTATTGAAATTGAACGAGTAAACGAGTTTTCGAATACTGTAGGACTTTCCTGTGCAATTGATCATAGAGTTTACTGGGCAGAATTGAGTATCAGAAAATGGAATTGGAATTGATAGACTTCACACTTCCAATGATGGAAGATATGTCTACGAGATTGCACACACAAAGGGGTTAATTACCTTTGATAAATCTCAAAAGATTTTGGATTGTCAAGAACCCAAAGGAGAGAAAACCTCAACTAGTTTTTTTATTTCCAAAATATTCTGCCTTACATCTCAGTCTTGCCCAAATTTATATGCCTAATAAACTCAGCTTGTGTAGGTTTAGTGGCTTTCTAAATTCAGCTGAAGTTACAAAATAATAAAAACTAATAATGGGCAGCTTAATAACAAAGTGTAACTGCCAAAGTAAATTAAACACGTATACTAATTATAATTCATAACCTAGGTGGCTGCAACTTTAATTAGACAATTCTGGTTGCCCACCATTAACTAAGTAAACTCCAAGAAAATGAGTTTAATTTATTTCAAACTTCTCTTCCACTAAGGTCAAGTATTGCTCTCTTCAGTCCTGAGACAATTAACAATTTTAAACTTTATTTCTTCAATGTTTGGCTCTTTTTGTAAAAGGGCTGCCAATACTTGTTGAATAGCTTCCTTAGCTCTTCTTGTCTTTGCCCTTGTCATAGGTCCTCCAAGTCCTTCAAGCTTGATGTCCTCATCAAAGAGGAATAGGAGGAAGTAGTGGAATGAAAGGAGATGAAGAAGAAGAAGTGGAAGAAGGAGAACGGGAGGAGGAAGAAGAGGTGGCAAAAGGAGAAGAAGAGGAAGAAGAAGAAGTGGAAGAACGAGAAGAAAAGGAAGAAGTGCAAGTGGAAGAAGGAGAACAATAGGAAGAAGAAGAAGAAGTGGAAGAATGGGAAAAAGAGGAGGAAGAAGAAGCAATGGAAGGAAAGGGGATGTAGAAGAAGTGGAACAAAGAGGAGAAGAAGAAGGGGAGGAAGAAGAAGTAGTGTACGCAGAAGAAGGGCACGAAGGAGAAGAGAGGGAAGAAGAAGCACAAGTGGTTGTAGTAGAAGTGGAAGAAGGTGAACAAGACGAAGAAGAAGAAGTAGTTGAAGGAGTGGGGAAGATGAAGAAGAAGTGGAAGAACGAGAACAAGAGGTAGAAATGTAAGTGGAAGCAGAAGAAGGAGAAAAAGAGGGATATGACGAAGGAAAGGAAGAAGAAGAAGGAGATGAGGAGGAAAAAAAGAAAGGAAAGGAGAGGATGAAGAAGAAGTGGAAGAAAGAGAACAAGAGGACGCAGGAGAAGTGGAAGAAAGATAAGAAGAGGAAGAAGAAGGAGAGTAACTAGAAGAAGTGGAAGAAGGAGATGAAAAGGAAGAAGAAGAAGATGTGGAAAGTGAGGAAGGTGAACTAGAGGAGGAAGAAGAAGTAATGGAAGGAGGTGAGATGAAGAAGAAGAATTGGAACAAGGAGATAAGGAGGAAAAGGAAGAAGGAGGGGAAGGGAAGGGAAGAAGAAGCAGAAGAAGTGGAATCTGGAGGAGAAGAGGAAGAAGAAGAAGAAGTGTAAGCATAAGATTTGGGGGAAGGAGAAGAAGAGGAAGAGCAACAATGGGAAGCAACAGAAGTGGGGGATCGAGAGAAAGAGGAAGGAGAAGACGACGGAAAGGAAAGAAAAAGAAGTTGTTGTAGAAGAAGAAATGGAAGAAGAGGAAGAAGAAGAGGTGTAAGCAGAAGAAGAAGACGAAAATGAAGAAGAACAACAAGTAGAAGTAGAAAAAGTGGTAGAAGGAGAGAATAAGAGGAATAGGAGAAAGTAGTGGAATGAAAGGAGATGAAGAAGAAGAAGTGGAAGAAGTAGAACGGGAGGAGAGAGAAGAGGTGGCAGAAGGAGAAGAACAGGAAGAAGAAGAAAATGGAAGAACGAGACGAAAAGGAAGAAGTGCAAGTGGAAGAAGGAGATCAATAGGAAGAAGAAGAAGAAGAAGGGAAGAATGAGAAAAAGAGGGGGAAGAAGAAGAAGAAGAAGTGGAAGAATGAGAAAAAGAGGAGGAAGAAGAAGCAATGGAAGGAAAGGGGATGAAGAAGAAGTGGAACAAGGAGGAGAAGAAGAAGGGGAGGAAAAAGAAGTAGTGTAGGTAGAAGAACGGCAAGAAGGAGAAGAGAGGGAAGAAGAAGAACAAGTGGATGTAATAGAAGTGGAAGAAGGTGAACAAGAGGAAGAAGAAGAAGTAGTTGAAGGAGTGGGGATGATGGAGAAAAAGTGGAAGAAGGAGAACAAGAGGTAGAAATGCAAGTGGAAGCAGAAGAACGACAAAAAGAGGGATATGACGAAGGAAAGGAAAAAGAAGAAGGAGATTAAGAGGAAGAAAAGAAAGGAAAGGAGAGGATGACGAAGAAGTCGAAGAAAGATAAGAAGAGGAAGAAGAAGGAGAGTAACTAGAAGAAGTTGAAGAAGGAGAAGAAAAGGAAGAAGAAGAATGTGTGGAAAGTGAAGAAGGTGAACAACAGGAGGAAGAAGAAGTAGTGGAAGGAGGTGAGATGAAGAAGAAGAATTGGAACAAGGAGAAAAGGAGGAAAAGGAAGAAGGAGGGGAAGGGAAGGGAAGAAGAAGCTGAAGAAGTGGAATCTGGAGGAGAAGAGGAAGAAGAAGAAGAAGTGTAAGCATAAGATTTGGGGGAAGGAGAAGAAGGGGAAGAGCAACAATGAGAAGCAACAGAAGTGAGGGATGGTGAAAAAGAGGAAGGAGAAGACGGAATGGAAAGAAGAAGAAGTTGTGGAAGGAGAAGAAATTGAAGAAGAGGAAGAAGAAGAAGTGTAAGCAGAAGAAGCGGAAGAAGGAGATGAAAATGAAGAAGAACAATTAGTAGAAGCAGAAGAAGTGGTAGAACGAGAGAATAAGAGGAATAGGAGGAAGTAGTGGAATGAAAGGAAATGAAAAAGAAGAAGTGAAAGTAGGAGAACGGGAGGAGGGAGAAGAGGTGGCAGAAGGAGAAGAAGAGGAAGAAGAAGAAGTCGAAGAACGAGAAGAAACGGAAGAAGTGCAAGTGGAAGAAGAAGGAGAGTAACTAGAAGAAGTCGAAGAACGAGAAGAAAAGGAAGAAGAAGAAGATGTGGAAAGTGAAGAAGTTGAAGAAGGTGAATAAGAGGAGGAAGAAGAAGTAGTGGAAGGAAGTGAGATGAAGAAGAAGAATTGGAACAAGGAGGAAAGGAGGAACAAGAAGAAGGAAGGGAAGGGAAGGGAAGAAGAAGCAGAAGAAGTGGAATCTGGAGGAGAATAGTAAGAAGAAGAAGAAGTGTAAGCATAAGATTTGGGGGAAGGAGAAGAAGAAGAAGAGCAGCAATGGGAAGCAACAGAAGTGGGGCATGGAGAAAAAGAGGAAGGAGAAGACAGAAAGGAAAGAAGAAGAAGTTGTGGATGGAGAAGAAATGGAAGAAGAGGAAGAAGAAGAAGTGTAAGCAGAAGAAGTCGAAGAAGGAGACGAAGAGGAATAGGAGGAAGCATTGGAATGAAAGGAGATGAAAAATAAAAAGTGGAAGAAGCAGAACGGGAGGAGGGAGAAGAAGTGGCAGAAGGAGAAGAAGAGGAAGAAGAAGTGGAAGAACTAAAAGAAAAGCAAGAAGTGCAAGTGGAAGAGGGAGAACAATAGGAAGAAGAAGAAGAAGTAGAAGAATGAGAAAAAGAGGAGGAAGAAGAAGCAATGGAAGGAAAGGGGATGAAGAAGAAGAAGTGGAAGAAGGAGAACCGGAGGAGGGAGAAGAGGTGGCTGAAGGAGAAGAAGAGGAAGAAGCAGAAGTGGAAGAACGAGAAGAAAAGGAAGAAGTGCAAGTGGAAGAAGAACGAGAGTAACTAAAAGAAGTGGAAGAACGAGAAGAAAAGGAAGAAGAAGAAGATGTGGAAAGTGAAGAAGCTGAAGAAGGTGAACAGGAGGAGGAAGAAGAAGTAGTGGAAGGAAGTGAGATGAAGAAGAAGAATTGGAACAAGGAGAAAAGGAGGAACAGGAAGAAAGAGGGGAAAGGAAGGGAAGAAGAAGCAGAAGTGGAATCTGGAGGAGAAGAGTAAGAAGAAGAAGAAGTGTAAGCATAAGATTTGGGGGAAGGAGAAAAAGAGGAAGAGCAGCAATGGGAAGCAACAGAAGTGGGGGATAGAGAAAAAGAGGAAGGAGAAGGCGGAAAGGAAAGAAGAAGTTGTGGAAGGAGAAGAAATGGAAGAAGAGGAAGTGTAACCAGAAGAAGCCGAAGAAGGAGACGAAAATGAAGAAGAACAACAAGTAGAAGTAGAAGAAGTGGTAGAAGGAGAGAATAAGAGGAATAGGAGGAAGTAGTGGAATGAAAGGAGATGAAAAAGAAGAAGTGCAAGTAGGAGAACGGGAGGAGGGAGAAGAGGTGGCAGAAGGAGAAGACGAGGAAGAAGAAGAAGCGGAAGAACAAGAAGAAAAGGAAGAAGTGCAAGCGAAAGAAAGAGAACAATAGGAAGAAAAAGAAGAAGTGGAAGAATGAGAAAAAGAGGAGGAAGAAGAAGCAATGGAAGGAAAGGAGATGAAGCAGAAGTGGAACAAGGAGGAGAAGAAGAAGGGTAGGAAGAAGAAGTAGTGTAGACATAAGAAGGGCAGGAAGGAGAAGAGAGGGAAGAAGACGAACAGGAGGATGTAGTAGAAGTGGAAGAAGGTGAACAAGAGGAAGAAGAAGAAGTAGTTGAAGGAGTGGGGATGATGGAGAAGAAGTGGAAGAAGGAGAACAAGAGGTATAAATGCAAGTGGAAGCAGAAGAAGGAGAAAAAGAGGGATATGACGAAGGAAAGGAAGAAGAAGAAGAGATGAGGAGGAAGAAAAGAAAAGAAAAGAGAGGATGAAGAAGAAGTTTAAGAAGGAGTTCTACCAATTTTAATAATTCCAATTGGAAGGATAGGAGGAAAGAAGGAGCTGCCTCATCTAGTAATACAACACCTTCTAGCCATGGAAAAGCCCCTCAAAAGAAAGATGATAATCCACCTAAAAAGACTAGAGAAGTGAAGTGTTTCAAGTGCTTGGGCATGGGTCATTATGCCTATGAGTGTCCCACAAAGAAGATTGTTTTTCTCAAAGATAATGGGGAATACACAAGCCAATCAGAAGCTAGTGGTGGAGAAGAAGAGGAGAGTGATGGAGAATTGGCGGCTAATGAAGGAGAGTTGTACATGATTAGGAGACTGTTGGGAAGTCAAGTCAAGGCCGAAGATGCATCTGAAAGGGAGAACATCTTTCACACAAGATGTTC
The DNA here is from genome assembly GCA_037954015.1 of Psophocarpus tetragonolobus. Classification (NCBI taxonomy): domain Eukaryota; kingdom Viridiplantae; phylum Streptophyta; class Magnoliopsida; order Fabales; family Fabaceae; genus Psophocarpus; species Psophocarpus tetragonolobus. The sequence goes on from CM075691.1 coordinate 29,031,578, forward strand.
AGTCAATGGTAATGTTTGTTTGGTAATTATTGATGGAGGGAGTTGTACCAATGTGGTGAGTTCAAGATTAGTGTCAAAGATGAACATGGACACTACACCGCATCCTAGACCATATAAACTCCAATGGCTTAGTAAAGGAGAAGAAGTTAAAGTGAAACAGCAAGCAGAGGTTCCTTTCTCCATTGGGAAGTATCAAGATAAGGTTTTATGTGATGTGGTTCCCATGGAGGCCAGCCATATCCTTTTAGGGAGGCCGTGGCAGTATGATACCAAAGCCATTCATGATGGTTTCACTAATAAAATTTCCTTCATGTATCAGGATAAAAAGGTGGTTCTTAAGCCCTTGTCTCCTAAAGAGGTATGTGAGGATCAATTAAAAATGAGAGAAAAGTTAGCAAATGAGAGAAAGAGTGAAACACCTGAGAGGAAAAAGAGTGAAACACCTGAAAGAAAAAAGAGAGAAAAGAATAAGAGTGAAACACTTGAGGGCAAGCAGCTGTGTTTAGCAAGAGAAAGGGAGGTAAGGAGGGTGCTTTGCGCAAGACAGCCCCTCTACTTATTGCTTTGTCAAAATCAAATTTTGTATGCTAACCAGTTTGACAAGTTTGAATTGCCTTCTTGTATTGAGTCTCTTTTGCAGGATTTTGAGGATGTGTTTCCAGCAAATGTACCTGATGGCTTGCCACCTGTGAGGGGAATTGAGCATCACATTGATATCATTCCAGGAGCTTCTTTGCCTAATCGTCCAGCTTATAGGAGCAACCCACAGGAGACCAAAGAGATCGAAAGGCAAGTTACTGAACTCATGAGCAAAGGGTGGGTAAGAGACAGCATGAGTCCATGTGCTGTACCTGTGATTCTAGTACCCAAGAAGGATGGTTCATGGAGGATGTGTTCTGATTGTAGAGCCATAAACAACATCACCATCAAATATAGACATCCAATTCCCAGGTTAGATGATCTTCTTGATGAACTATATGGTGCATGTGTGTTTTCTAAAATTGATCTGAAAAGTGGCTATAATCAGATTAGGATTAGAGAAGGAGATGAATGGAAAACTGCTTTTAAGACTAAATATGGATTGTATGAGTGGCTGGTTATGCCCTTTGGTTTGACAAATGCACCTAGTACTTTCATGAGATTAATGAATCATGTCTTAAGAGAGTTTATTGGAAAATTTGTTGTGGTGTACTTTGATGATATTCTGATCTATAGCACTAGTCTTGAATTGCATGTTGAACATTTGCGGGCTGTTATGAATGTGCTTAGAAAAGAACAATTGTATGCCAATTTGGACAAATGCATTTTTTGTACTGATCATGTAGTATTCCTAGGCTTTGTTGTTAATGCTAAAGGGGTACAGGTTGATGTGGAAAAGGTTAAGGCCATCCAAGAATGGCCTACACCTAAAACCGTGAGTGAGGTGAGGGGATTTCATGGTTTAGCAAGTTTCTACAGGAGATTTGTTAAAGATTTTAGTACTGTGGCTGCACCTCTAAATGAAATTGTTAAAAAAAATGTGGGTTTTAAATGGGGAGAGAAACAAGAAGAGGCCTTTGCTGCCCTTAAGCATAAGCTTGTTAATGCACCTATTCTTGCCATGCCTAATTTTGCAAAATCATTTGAAATTGAATGTGATGCATCAAATGTGGGTATTGGGGCTGTTTTATTGCAAGATGGTCATCCAATTGCTTATTTCAGTGAAAAGTTAAGTGGGGCTGCCCTTAACTATTCTACTTATGATAAGGAATTATATGCGTTGGTGAGGGCTTTAAAAACATGGCAGCATTATCTATTACCCTAGGGGAATGAAGAAGAAGTGGACGAAGGAGGAGAAGAAGAAGGGGAGGAAGAAGAAGTAGTGTAGGCAGAAGAAGGGCAAGAAGTAGAAGAGAGGGAAGAAGAAAAACAAGTGGATGAAGTAGAAGTGGAAGAAGGTGAACAAGAGGAAGAAGAAGAAGTAGTTGAAGGAGTGGGGATGATGGAGAAGAAGTGGAAGAAGGAGAACAAGAGGTAGAAATGCAAGTGGAAGCAGAAGAAGGAGAAAAAGCGGGATATGACGAAGGAAACGAAGAAGAAGGAGATGAAGAGGAAGAAAAGAAAGGAAAGGAGAGGATGAAGAAGAAGTGGAAGAAATAGAACAAGAGGAGGCAGGAGAAGTGGAAGAAAGATAAGAAGCGGAAGAAAAAGGAGAGTAACTAGAAGAAGTGGAAGAAGGAGAAGAAAAGGAAGAAGAAGAAGATGTGGAAAGTGAAGAAGTTGAAGAAGGTGAACAAGAGGAGGAAGAAGAAGTTGTGGAAGGAGGTGAGATGAAGAAGAAGAATTGGAACAAGGAGAAAAGGAGGAAAAGGAAGAAGGAGGGGAAGGGAAGGGAAGAAGAAGCAGAAGAAGTGGAATCTGGAGGAGAAGAGGAAGAAGAAGAAGAAGTGTAAGCATAAAATTTGGGGGAAGGAGAAGAAGAGGAAGAGCAACAATGAGAAGCAACAGAAGTGGGGGATGGAGAAAAAGAGGAAGGAGAAGATGGAAAGGAAAGAAGAAGAAGTGTAAGCAGAAGAACGAAAGAACGAGACGAAAATGAAGAAGAACAACAAGTAGAACTAGAAGAAGTGGTAGAACGAGAGAATAAGAGGAATAGGAGGAAGTAGTGGGATGGAAGGAGATGAAAAATAAGAAGTGGAAGAAGCAGAACGGGAAAAGGGAGAAGAGGTGGCAGAAGGAGAAGAAGAGGAAGGAGAAGTGGAAGAACGAGAAGAAAAGGAAGAAGTGCAAGTAGAAGAAGGAGAACAATAGGAAGAAGAAGAAGAAGTGGAAGAATGAGAAAAATAGGAGGAAGAAGAAGCAATGGAAGGAAAGGGGATGAAGAAGAAGAAGTGGAACAAGGAGGAGAATAAGAAGGGGAGGAAGAAGAAGGAGTGTAGGCAGAAGAAGGACAAGAAGGAGAAGAGAGGGAACAAGAAGAACAAGTGGATGTAGTAGAAGTGGAAGAAGGTGAACAAGAGGAAGAAGAAGAAGTAATTGAAGGAGTGGGGATGATGGAGAAGACGTGGAAGAAGGAGAACAAGAGGTACAAATGCAAGTGGAAGCAAAAGAAGGAGAAAAAGAGGGATATGACGAAGGAAAGGAAGAAGAAGAAGGAGATGAAGAGGAAGAAAAGAAAGGAAAAGAGAGGCTGAAGAAGAAGTGGAAGAAAGAGAACAAGAGGAGGCAGGAGAAGTGGAAGAAAGATAAGAAGAGGAAGAAGAAGGATAGTAACTAGAAGAAGTGGAAGAAGGAGAAGAAAAGGAAGAAGAAGAAGATGTGGAAAGTGAAGAAGTTGAAGAAGGTGAACAAGAGGAGGAAGAAGAAGTAGTGGAAGGAAGTGAGATGAAGAAGAAGAATTGGAACAAGGAGAAAAGGAGTAAAAGGAAGAAGGAGGGCAAGGGAAGGGAAGAAGAAGCAGAAGAAGTGGAATTTGGAGGAGAAGAGGAAGAAGAAGAAGTGTAAGCATAAGATTTGGTGGAAGGAGAAGAAGAGGAAGAGCAAAAATGGGAAGCAACAGTAGTGGGGGATGGAGAAAAAGAGGAAGGACAAGACAGAAAGGAAAGAAGAAGAAGTTGTGGAAGGAGAAGAAATGGAAGAAAAAGAAGTGTAAGCAGAAGAAGCATAAGAAGGAGACGAAAATAAAGAAGAACAACAAGTAGAAGTAGAAGAAGTGGTAGAAGGAGAGAATAAAAGGAATAGGAGGAAGTAGTGGAATGAAAGGAGATGAAGAAGAAGAAGTCGAAGAAGGAGAACGGGAGGACGGAGAAGAGGTGGCAGTAGGAGAAGAAGAGGAACTAGAAGAAGTGGAAGAAGAAGAAGAAAAGGAAGAAGTGGAGGTGGAAGAAGGAGAACAATAGGAAGACGAAGAAGCAGTGGAAGAATGAGAAAAAGAGGAGGAAGAAGAGGCAATGGAAGGAAAGGGGATGAAGAAGAAGTGGAACAAGGAGGAGAAGAAGAAGGGCAGGAAGAAGAAGAGACGGAAGAAGAACAACAAGTGGATGTACTAGAAGTGGAAGAAGAAGAAGTAGTTGAAGGAGTGGGGATGATGGAGAAGAAGTGGAAGAAGGAGAACAAGAGGTAGAAATGCAAGTGGAAGCAGAAGAAGGAGATGGAGAGGAAGAAAAGAAAGGAAAGGAGAGGATGAAGTAGAAGTGGAAGAAAGAGAAAAAAAGGAGGCAGGAGAAGTGGAAGAAAGATAAGAAGAGGAAGAAGAAGGAAAGTAACTAGAAGAAGTGGAAGAAGGAGAAGAAAAGGAAGAAGAAGAAGATGTGGAAAGTGAAGAAGGTGAACAAGAGGAGGAAGACGAAGTAGTGGAAGGAGGTGAGATGAAGAAGAAGAATTGGAACAAGGAGAAAAGGAGGAAATGGAAGAAGGAGGGGAAGGGAAGTGAAGTAGAAGCAGAAGAAGTGGAATTTGGAGGAGAAGAGTAAGAAGAAGAAGAAGTGCAAGCATAAGAAAGAGAAGAAAGGGAAGAAGAAGTAGATGTGGAAACTGAAGAAGTTGAAGAAGGTGAACAAGAGGAGGAAAAAGAAGTAATGGAAGGAGGTTAAATGAAAAAGAAGAATTGGAACAAGGAGAAAAGGAGGAAAAGGAAGAAGGAGGGGAAGGGAAGGGAAGGGAAGAAGAAGCAGAAGAGGTGTAATCTGGAGGAGAAGAGGAAGAAGAAGAAGAAGTGTAAGCGTAAGATTTGGGGGAAGGAGAAGAAGAGGAAGAGCAACAATGGAAAGCAAGTGAAGTGGGGGATGGAGAAAAAGAGGAAGGAGAAGACAGAAAGGAAAGAAGAAGAAGTTGTGGAAGTAGAAGAAATGGAAGAAGTGTAAGCAGAAGAAGCGGAAGAAGGAGAGGAAAATGAAGAAGAACAACAAGTAGAAGTTGAAGAAGTGGTAGAAGGAGAGAATAAGAGGAATAGGAGGTAGTAGGGGAATGAAAGGAGATGAAGAAGAAGAAGTGGAAGAAGGAGAACGGGAGGAGGGAGAAGAGGTGGCAGAAGGAGAAGAAGAGGAAGAAGAAGAAGAAGTGGAAGAACGAGAAGAAATGGAAGAAGTGCAAGGGGAAGAACGAGAACAATAGGAAGAAGAAGAAGACGTGGAAGAATGAGAAAAGGAGAAGGAAGAAGAAGCAATGGAAGGAAAGGGGATGAAGAAGAAGTGGAACAAGGAGGGGAAGAAACAGGGAAGGAAGAAGTAGTAGTGTAGGCAGAATAAGGGCAACAAGGAGAAGAGAGGGAAGAAGAAGAACAAGTGGATGTAGTAGAAGTTGAAGAAGGTCAACAAGAGGAAGAAGAAGTAGTTGAAGGAGTGGGGATGATGGAGAGGAAGTAGAAGAAGGAGAACTAGAGGTAGAAATGCAAGTGGAAGCAGAAGAAGGTGAAAAAGAGGGATATGACGAAGGAAAGGAAGAAGAAGAAGGACATGAAGAGGAAGAAAAGAAAGGAAAGGAGAGGATAAAGAAGAAGTGGAAGAAAGAGAACAAGAGGAGGCAAGGGAAGTGGAAGAAGGATAAGAAGAGGAAAAAGAAGGAGAGTAACTAGAAGAAGTGGAATAAGGAGAAGAAAAGGAAGAAGAAGATCTGGAAAGTGAAGAAGGTGAACAAGAGGAGGAAGAAGAAGTAGTGGAAGGAGGTGAGATGATGAAGAAGAAATGGAACAAGGAGAAAAGGAGGAAAAGGAAGAAGGATCGAACGGGAAGGGAAGGGAAGGGAAGAAGAAGCAGAAGAAGTGGAATCTGGAGGAGAAGAGGAAGAAGAAGAAGAAGTGGAAGCATAAGATTTGGGGGAAGGAGAAGAAGAGGTAGAGCAACAATGGGAAGCAACAGAAGTAGGGGATGGAGAAAAAGTGGAACGAGAAGATGGAAAGGAAAGAAGAAGAAGTTGTGGAAGGAGAAGAAATGGAAGAAGAGGAAGAAGAAGAAGTGTAAGCAGAAGAAGCGGAAGAAGGAGACGAAAATGAAGAAGAACAACAAGTAGAAGTAGAACAAGTGGTAGAAGGAGAGAATAAGAGGAAAAGGTGTAAGTAGTGGAATGAAAGGAGATGAAGAAGAAGAAGTGGAAGAAGGAGAACGGGAGGTGGGAGAAGAGGTGGCAGAAGGAGAAGAAGAGGAAGAAGAAGAAGAAGTGGAAGAACGAGAAGAAAAGGAAGAATTGCAAGTGGAAGAAGGAGAACAATAGGATGAAGTAGAAGAACTGGAAGAATGAGAAAAAGAGGAGGAAGAAGAAGCAATGGAGGAAAGGGGATGAAGAACAAGTAGAACAAAGAGGAGAAGAAGAAGGGGAGGAAGAAGAAGTAGTGCAATCAAAAGAATGGCAAGAAGGAGAAGAGAGGGAAGAAGAAGAACAAGTGGATGTAGTAGAAGTGGAAGAAGGTGAACAAGAGGAAGAAGAAGAAGTAGTTGAAGGAGTGGGGATGATGGAGAAGAAGTGGAAGAAGGAGAACAAGAGGTAGAAATACAAGTGGAAGCAGAAGAAGGAGAAAAAGAGGGATATGACGAAGGAAAGGAAGAAGAAGAAGGAGATGAAGAGGAAGAAAAGAAAGGAGAGGAGAGGATGAAGAAGAAGTGGAAGAAAGAGAACAAGAGGAGGCAGGACAAGTGGAAGAAAGACAAGAAGAGGAAGAAGGAGAAGAAAAGGAAGAAGAAGAAGATGTGGAAAGTGAAGAAGTTGAAGAAGGTAAGAGGAGGAAGAAGAAGTTGTGGAAGGAGGTGAGATGAAGAAGAAGAATTGGAAAAGGGAGAAAAGGAGGAAAACGAAGAAGGAGCGAAAGGGAAGGGAAGAAGAAGCAAAAGAAGTGGAATCTGGAGGAGAAGAGGTAGAAGAAGAAGAAGTGTAAGCATAAGATTTGGGGGAAGGAGAAGAAGAGGAAGAGCAACAATGGGAAGCAACAGAGGTGGGGGATGGAGAAAAAGAGGAAGGAGAAGATGGAAAGGAAAGAAGAAATGGAAGAAGAGGAAGAAGTAGAAGTGGAAGAATGAGAAAAAAAGGAGGAAGAAGACGCAATGGAAGGAAAGGGGATGAAGCAGAAGTGGAACAAGGAGGAGAACAAGAAGGGGAGGAAGAAGAAGTAGTGTAGACAGAAGAAGGGCAAGAAGGAGAAGAAAGGGAAAAAGAAGAACAAGTGGATGTAGTAGAAGTGGAAGAAGGTGAACAAGAGGAAGAAGAAGAAGTAGTTGAAGGAGTGGGGATGATGAAGAAGAAGTGGAAGAAGGAGAACAAGAGGTAGAAATGCAAGTGGAAGCAGAAGAGGGAGAAAAAGAGGGATATGACGAAGGAAAGGAAGAAGAAGAAGGAGATGATGAGGAAGAAAAGAAAGGAGAGGAGAGGATGAAGAAGAAGTGGAAGAAAGAGAACAAGAGGAGGCAGGACAAGTGGAAGAAAGACAAGAAGAGGAAGAAGGAGAAGAAAAGGAAGAAGAAGAAGATGTGGAAAGTGAAGAAGTTGAAGAAGGTAAGAGGAGGAAGAAGAAGTTGTGGAAGGAGGTGAGATGAAGAAGAAGAATTGGAAAAGGGAGAAAAGGAGGAAAACGAAGAAGGAGGGAAAGGGAAGGGAAGAAGAAGCAAAAGAAGTGGAATCTGGAGGAGAAGAGGTAGAAGAAGAAGAAGTGTAAGCATAAGATTTGGGGGAAGGAGAAGAAGAGGAAGAGCAACAATGGGAAGCAACAGAGGTGGGGGATGGAGAAAAAGAGGAAGGAGAAGATGGAAAGGAAAGAAGAAATGGAAGAAGAGGAAGAAGAAGAAGTGGAAGAATGAGAAAAAGAGGAGGAAGAAGACGCAATGGAAGGAAAGGGGATGAAGCAGAAGTGGAACAAGGAGGAGAACAAGAAGGGGAGGAAGAAGAAGTAGTGTAGACAGAAGAAGGGCAAGAAGGAGAAGAAAGGGAAAAAGAAGAACAAGTGGATGTAGTAGAAGTGGAAGAAGGTGAACAAGAGGAAGAAGAAGAAGTAGTTGAAGGAGTGGGGATGATGAAGAAGAAGTGGAAGAAGGAGAACAAGAGGTAGAAATGCAAGTGGAAGCAGAAGAGGGAGAAAAAGAGGGATATGACGAAGGAAAGGAAGAAGAAGAAGGAGATGATGAGGAAGAAAAGAAAGAAGAGGAGAGGATGAAGAAGAAGTGGAAGAAAGAGAACAAGAGGAGGCAGGACAAGTGGAAGAAAGACAAGAAGAGGAAGAAGGAGAAGAAAAGGAAGAAGAAGAAGATGTGGAAAGTGAAGAAGTTGAAGAAGGTGAACAAGAGGAGGAAGAAGAAGTTGTGGAAGGAGGTGAGATGAAGAAGAAGAATTGGAAAAGGTAGAAAAGGAGGAAAACGAAGAAGGAGGGAAAGGGAAGGGAAGAAGAAGCAAAAGAAGTGGAATCTGGAGGAGAAGAGGTAGAAGAAGAAGAAGAAGAAGTGTAAGCATAAGATTTGGGGGAAGGAGAAGAAGAGGAAGAGCAACAATGGGAAGCAACAGAGGTGGGGGATGGAGAAAAAGAGGAAGGAGAAGATGGAAAGGAAAGAAGAAATGGAAGAAGAGGAAGAAGAAGAAGTGGAAGAATGAGAAAAAGAGGAGGAAGAAGACGCAATGGAAGGAAAGGGGATGAAGCAGAAGTGGAACAAGGAGGAGAACAAGAAGGGGAGGAAGAAGAAGTAGTGTAGACAGAAGAAGGGCAAGAAGGAGAAGAGAGGAAAGAAGAAGAACAAGTGGATGTAGTAGAAGTGGAAGAAGGTGAACAAGAGAAAGAAGAAGAAGTAGTTGAAGGAGTGGGGATGATGGAGAAGAAGTGGAAGAAGGAGAACAAGAGGTATAAATGCAAGTGGAAGCAGAAGAAGGAGATCAAGAGGAAGAAAAGAAAGGAAAAGAGAGGATGAAGAAGAAGTGCAAGAAAGAGAACAAGAGGAGGCAGGAGAAGTGGAAGAAAGATAAGAAGAGGAAGAAGAAGGATAGTAACTAGAAGAAGTGGAAGAAGGAGACGAAAGGGAAGAAGAAGAAGATGTGGAAAATGAAGAAGTTGAAGAAGGTGAACAAGAGGAGGAGGAAGAAGTAGTGGAAGGAAGTGAGATGAAGAAGAAGAATTGGAACAAGGAGAAAAGGAGCAAAAGGAAGAAGGAGGGGAAGGGAAGGGAAGAAGAAGCAGAAGCAGTGGAAACTAGAGGAGAAGAGGAAGAAGAAGAAGAAGTGTAAGCACAAGATTTGGGGGAAGGAGAAGAAGAGGAAGAGCAGCAATGGGACGCAACAGAAGTGGGGGATGGAGAAAAAGAGGAAGGAGAAGACGGAAACGAAAGAAGAAGAAGTTATGGAAGGAGAAGAAATGGAAGAAGAGGAAGAAGAAGAGTGTAAGCAGAAGAAGCGGAAGAAGGAGAGGAAAATGAAGAAGAACAACAAGTAGAAGTAGAAGAAGTGGTAGAAGGAGAGAATAAGAGGAATAGGAGGAAGTAGTGGAATGAAAGGAGATGAAAAAGAAGAAGTGGAAGTAGGAGAATGGGAGGAGGTAGAAGAGGTGGCAGAAGGAGGAGAAGAGGAAGAAGAAGAAGCGGAAGAACAAGAAGAAAAGGAAGAAGTGCATGTGGAAGAAGGAGAACAATAAGAAGAAGAAGAAGAAGTGGAAGAATAAGACAAAGAGGAGCAAGAAGAAGCAATGGAAGGAAAGGGGATGAAGAATAAGTGGAACAAGGAGGAGAAGAAGAAGGGGAGGAAGAAGAAGTAGTGTAGGCAGAACAAGGGCAAGAAGGAGAAGAGAGGGAAGAAGAAGAACAAATGGATGTAGTAGAAGTGGAAGAAGGTCAACAAGAGGAAGAAGAAGAAGTAGTTGAAGGAGTGGGGATGATGGAGAAGAAGTGGCAGAAGAAGAAGAATTGGAACAAGGAGAAAAGGAGGACAAGGAAGAAGGAGGGGAAGGGAAGGGAAGAAGAAGCAGAAGAGGTGGAATCTGGAGGGGAAGAGGAAGAAGAGGAAGAAGTGTAAGGATAAGATTTGGGGGAAGGAGAAGAAGAGGAAGAGCAACAATGGGAAGCAAGTGAAGTGGGGGATGGAGAAAAAGAGGAAGGAGAAGATGGAAAGGAAAGAAGAAATGGAAGAAGAGGATGAAGAGGAAGAAGAAGAAGTGGAAGAATGAGAAAAAGAGGAGGAAGAAGACGCAATGGAAGGAAAGGGGATGAAGCAGAAGTGGAACAAGGAGGAGAACAAGAAGGGGAGGAAGAAGAAGTAGTGTAGACAGAAGAAGGGCAAGAAGGAGAAGAAAGGGAAAAAGAAGAACAAGTGGATGTAGTAGAAGTGGAAGAAGGTGAACAAGAGGAAGAAGAAGAAGTAGTTGAAGGAGTGGGGATGATGAAGAAGAATTGGAAGAAGGAGAACAAGAGGTAGAAATGCAAGTGGAAGCAGAAGAGGGAGAAAAAGAGGGATATGACGAAGGAAAGGAAGAAGAAGAAGGAGATGATGAGGAAGAAAAGAAAGGAGAGGAGAGGATGAAGAAGAAGTGGAAGAAAGAGAACAAGAGGAGGCAGGACAAGTGGAAGAAAGACAAGAAGAGGAAGAAGGAGAAGAAAAGGAAGAAGAAGAAGATGTGGAAAGTGAAGAAGTTGAAGAAGGTGAACAAGAGGAGGAAGAAGAAGTTGTGGAAGGAGGTGAGATGAAGAAGAAGAATTGGAAAAGGGAGAAAAGGAGGAAAACGAAGAAGGAGGGAAAGGGAAGGGAAGAAGAAGCAAAAGAAGTGGAATCTGGAGGAGAAGAGGTAGAAGAAGAAGAAGAAGAAGTGTAAGCATAAGATTTGGGGGAAGGAGAAGAAGAGGAAGAGCAACAATGGGAAGCAACAGAGGTGGGGGATGGAGAAAAAGAGGAAGGAGAAGATGGAAAGGAAAGAAGAAATGGAAGAAGAGGAAGAAGAAGAAGTGGAAGAATGAGAAAAAGAGGAGGAAGAAGACGCAATGGAAGGAAAGGGGATGAAGCAGAAGTGGAACAAGGAGGAGAACAAGAAGGGGAGGAAGAAGAAGTAGTGTAGACAGAAGAAGGGCAAGAAGGAGAAGAGAGGAAAGAAGAAGAACAAGTGGATGTAGTAGAAGTGGAAGAAGGTGAACAAGAGAAAGAAGAAGAAGTAGTTGAAGGAGTGGGGATGATGGAGAAGAAGTGGAAGAAGGAGAACAAGAGGTATAAATGCAAGTGGAAGCAGAAGAAGGAGATCAAGAGGAAGAAAAGAAAGGAAAAGAGAGGATGAAGAAGAAGTGCAAGAAAGAGAACAAGAGGAGGCAGGAGAAGTGGAAGAAAGATAAGAAGAGGAAGAAGAAGGATAGTAACTAGAAGAAGTGGAAGAAGGAGAAGAAAGGGAAGAAGAAGAAGATGTGGAAAATGAAGAAGTTGAAGAAGGTGAACAAGAGGAGGAGGAAGAAGTAGTGGAAGGAAGTGAGATGAAGAAGAAGAATTGGAACAAGGAGAAAAGGAGCAAAAGGAAGAAGGAGGGGAAGGGAAGGGAAGAAGAAGCAGAAGCAGTGGAAACTAGAGGAGAAGAGGAAGAAGAAGAAGAAGTGTAAGCACAAGATTTGGGGGAAGGAGAAGAAGAGGAAGAGCAGCAATGGGACGCAACAGAAGTGGGGGATGGAGAAAAAGAGGAAGGAGAAGACGGAAACGAAAGAAGAAGAAGTTATGGAAGGAGAAGAAATGGAAGAAGAGGAAGAAGAAGAGTGTAAGCAGAAGAAGCGGAAGAAGGAGAGGAAAATGAAGAAGAACAACAAGTAGAAGTAGAAGAAGTGGTAGAAGGAGAGAATAAGAGGAATAGGAGGAAGTAGTGGAATGAAAGGAGATGAAAAAGAAGAAGTGGAAGTAGGAGAATGGGAGGAGGTAGAAGAGGTGGCAGAAGGAGGAGAAGAGGAAGAAGAAGAAGCGGAAGAACAAGAAGAAAAGGAAGAAGTGCATGTGGAAGAAGGAGAACAATAAGAAGAAGAAGAAGAAGTGGAAGAATAAGACAAAGAGGAGCAAGAAGAAGCAATGGAAGGAAAGGGGATGAAGAATAAGTGGAACAAGGAGGAGAAGAAGAAGGGGAGGAAGAAGAAGTAGTGTAGGCAGAACAAGGGCAAGAAGGAGAAGAGAGGGAAGAAGAAGAACAAATGGATGTAGTAGAAGTGGAAGAAGGTCAACAAGAGGAAGAAGAAGAAGTAGTTGAAGGAGTGGGGATGATGGAGAAGAAGTGGCAGAAGAAGAAGAATTGGAACAAGGAGAAAAGGAGGACAAGGAAGAAGGAGGGGAAGGGAAGGGAAGAAGAAGCAGAAGAGGTGGAATCTGGAGGGGAAGAGGAAGAAGAGGAAGAAGTGTAAGGATAAGATTTGGGGGAAGGAGAAGAAGAGGAAGAGCAACAATGGGAAGCAAGTGAAGTGGGGGATGGAGAAAAAGAGGAAGGAGAAGATGGAAAGGAAAGAAGAAATGGAAGAAGAGGAAGAAGAGGAAGAAGAAGAAGTGGAAGAATGAGAAAAAGAGGAGGAAGAAGACGCAATGGAAGGAAAGGGGATGAAGCAGAAGTGGAACAAGGAGGAGAACAAGAAGGGGAGGAAGAAGAAGTAGTGTAGACAGAAGAAGGGCAAGAAGGAGAAGAAAGGGAAAAAGAAGAACAAGTGGATGTAGTAGAAGTGGAAGAAGGTGAACAAGAGGAAGAAGAAGAAGTAGTTGAAGGAGTGGGGATGATGAAGAAGAAGTGGAAGAAGGAGAACAAGAGGTAGAAATGCAAGTGGAAGCAGAAGAGGGAGAAAAAGAGGGATATGACGAAGGAAAGGAAGAAGAAGAAGGAGATGATGAGGAAGAAAAGAAAGGAGAGGAGAGGATGAAGAAGAAGTGGAAGAAAGAGAACAAGAGGAGGCAGGACAAGTGGAAGAAAGACAAGAAGAGGAAGAAGGAGAAGAAAAGGAAGAAGAAGAAGATGTGGAAAGTGAAGAAGTTGAAGAAGGTGAACAAGAGGAGGAAGAAGAAGTTGTGGAAGGAGGTGAGATGAAGAAGAAGAATTGGAAAAGGGAGAAAAGGAGGAAAACGAAGAAGGAGGGAAAGGGAAGGGAAGAAGAAGCAAAAGAAGTGGAATCTGGAGGAGAAGAGGTAGAAGAAGAAGAAGAAGAAGTGTAAGCATAAGATTTGGGGGAAGGAGAAGAAGAGGAAGAGCAACAATGGGAAGCAACAGAGGTGGGGGATGGAGAAAAAGAGGAAGGAGAAGATGGAAAGGAAAGAAGAAATGGAAGAAGAGGAAGAAGAAGAAGTGGAAGAATGAGAAAAAGAGGAGGAAGAAGACGCAATGGAAGGAAAGGGGATGAAGCAGAAGTGGAACAAGGAGGAGAACAAGAAGGGGAGGAAGAAGAAGTAGTGTAGACAGAAGAAGGGCAAGAAGGAGAAGAGAGGAAAGAAGAAGAACAAGTGGATGTAGTAGAAGTGGAAGAAGGTGAACAAGAGAAAGAAGAAGAAGTAGTTGAAGGAGTGGGGATGATGGAGAAGAAGTGGAAGAAGGAGAACAAGAGGTATAAATGCAAGTGGAAGCAGAAGAAGGAGATCAAGAGGAAGAAAAGAAAGGAAAAGAGAGGATGAAGAAGAAGTGCAAGAAAGAGAACAAGAGGAGGCAGGAGAAGTGGAAGAAAGATAAGAAGAGGAAGAAGAAGGATAGTAACTAGAAGAAGTGGAAGAAGGAGAAGAAAGGGAAGAAGAAGAAGATGTGGAAAATGAAGAAGTTGAAGAAGGTGAACAAGAGGAGGAGGAAGAAGTAGTGGAAGGAAGTGAGATGAAGAAGAAGAATTGGAACAAGGAGAAAAGGAGCAAAAGGAAGAAGGAGGGGAAGGGAAGGGAAGAAGAAGCAGAAGCAGTGGAAACTGGAGGAGAAGAGGAAGAAGAAGAAGAAGTGTAAGCACAAGATTTGGGGGAAGGAGAAGAAGAGGAAGAGCAGCAATGGGACGCAACAGAAGTGGGGGATGGAGAAAAAGAGGAAGGAGAAGACGGAAAGGAAAGAAGAAGAAGTTATGGAAGGAGAAGAAATGGAAGAAGAGGAAGAAGAAGAGTGTAAGCAGAAGAAGCGGAAGAAGGAGAGGAAAATGAAGAAGAACAACAAGTAGAAGTAGAAGAAGTGGTAGAAGGAGAGAATAAGAGGAATAGGAGGAAGTAGTGGAATGAAAGGAGATGAAAAAGAAGAAGTGGAAGTAGGAGAATGGGAGGAGGTAGAAGAGGTGGCAGAAGGAGGAGAAGAGGAAGAAGAAGAAGCGGAAGAACAAGAAGAAAAGGAAGAAGTGCATGTGGAAGAAGGAGAACAATAAGAAGAAGAAGAAGAAGTGGAAGAATAAGACAAAGAGGAGCAAGAAGAAGCAATGGAAGGAAAGGGGATGAAGAATAAGTGGAACAAGGAGGAGAAGAAGAAGGGGAGGAAGAAGAAGTAGTGTAGGCAGAACAAGGGCAAGAAGGAGAAGAGAGGGAAGAAGAAGAACAAGTGGATGTAGTAGAAGTGGAAGAAGGTCAACAAGAGGAAGAAGAAGAAGTAGTTGAAGGAGTGGGGATGATGGAGAAGAAGTGGCAGAAGAACAAGAATTGGAACAAGGAGAAAAGGAGGACAAGGAAGAAGGAGGGGAAGGGAAGGGAAGAAGAAGCAGAAGAGGTGGAATCTGGAGGGGAAGAGGAAGAAGTGTAAGGATAAGATTTGGGGGAAGGAGAAGAAGAGGAAGAGCAACAATGGGAAGCAAGTGAAGTGGGGGATGGAGAAAAAGAGGAAGGAGAAGACAGAAAGGAAAGAAGAAGAAGTTGTGGAATGAGAAGAAATGGAAGAAGGGGAAGAAGAAGAAGTGTAAGCAGAAGAAGCGGAAGAAGGAGAGGAAAATGAAGAAGAACAATAAGTAGAAGTAGAAGAAGTGGTAGAAGGAGAGAATAAGAGGAATGGGAGGAAGTAGTGGAGTGAAAAGAGATGAAGAAGAAGAAGTGGAAGTAGAACGGGAGGAGGGAGAAGAGGTGGCAGAAGGAGAAGAAAAGGAAGAAGAAGAAGAAGAAGTGGAAGAACGAGAAGAAATGGAAGAATTGCAAGTGGAAGAAGGAGAACAATAGGAAGAAGAAGAAGAAGTGGAAGAATGAGAAAAAGAGGAGGAAGAAGAAGCAATGGAAGGAAAGGGGATGAAGAAGAAGTGGAACAAGGAGGGGAAGAAACAGGGGAGGAAGAAGAAGTAGTGTAGGAAGAATAAGGGCAAGAAGGAGAAGAGAGGGAAGAAGAAGAACAAGTGGATGTAGTAGAAGTGGAAGAAGGTCAACAAGAGGAAGAAGAAGAAGTAGTTGAAGGAGTGGGGATGATGGAGAAGAAGTGGAAGAAGGGGAACTAGAGGTAGAAATGCAAGTGGAAGCAGAAGAAGGAGCAAAAAGGGATATGACGAAGGAAAGGAAGAAGAAGAAGGACATGAAGAGGAAGAAAAGAAAGGAAAGGAGAGGATTCAGAAGAAGTAGAAGAAAGAGAACAAGAGGAGGCAGGGGAAGTGGAAGAAGGATAAGAAGAGGAAGAAGAAGGAAAGTAACTAGAAGAAGTGGAATAAGGAGAAGAAAAGGAAGAAGAAGAAGAAGATGTGGAAAGTGAAGAAGTTGAAGAAGGTGAACAGGAAGAGGAAGAAGAAGTAGTGGAAGGAAGTGAGATGAAGAAGAAGAATTGGAACAAGGAGAAAAGGAGGAACAGGAAGAAGGAAGGAAAGGGAAAGGAAGAAGAAGTGAAAAAGTGGAATCTGGAGGAGAAGAGGTAGAAGAAGAAGAAGTGTAAGCATAAGATTTGGGGGAAGGAGAAGAAGAGGAAGAGCAACAATGGGAAGCAACAGAGGTGGGGGATGGAGAAAAAGAGGAAGGAGAAGATGGAAAGGAAAGAAGAAATGGAAGAAGAGGAAGAAGAAGAAGTGTAAGGCGAAGAAGCGGAAGAAGGAGACGAAAATGAAGAAGAACAACAAGTAGAAGTAGAAGAAGTGGTAGAAGGAGAGAATAGGAGGAATAGGAGGAAGTAGTGCAATGAAAGGAGATGAAGAAGAAGAAGTGGAAGAAGGAGAACGGGAGGAAGGAGAAGAGGTGGCAGAAGGAGAGGAAGAGGAAGCAGAAGAAGTGGAAGAACGAGAAGAAAAGGAAGAAGTGCAAGTGGAAGAAGGAGAGCAGTAAGAAGAAGAAGAAGAAGAAGTGGAAGAATGAGAAAAAGAGGAGGAAGAAGACGCAATGGAAGGAAAGGGGATGAAGCAGAAGTGGAACAAGGAGGAGAACAAGAAGGGGAGGAAGAAGAAGTAGTGTAGACAGAAGAAGGGCAAGAACGAGAAGAAAGGGAAGAAGAAGAACAAGTGGATGTAGTAGAAGTGGAAGAAGGTGAACAAGAGGAAGAAGAAGAAGTAGTTGAAGGAGTGGGGATGATGGAAAAGAAGTGGAAGAAGGAGAACAAGGGGTAGAAATGCAAGTGGAAGCAGAAGAAGGAGAAAAAGAGGGATATGACGAAGGAAAGGAAGAACAAGAAGGACATGAAGAGGAAGAAAAGAAAGGAAAGGAGAGGATGAAGAAGAAGTGGAAGAAAGAGAACAAAAAGAGGCAGGAGAAGTGAAGAAAGATAAGAAGAGGAAGGAGAAGGAGAGTAACCAAAAGAAGTGTAAGAAGGAGAAGAAAACGAAGAAGAAGAAGATGTGGAATGTGAAGAAGGTGAACAAGAGGAGGAAGAAGAAGTAGTGGAAGGAGGTGAGATGAAGAAGAAGAATTGGAACAAAGAGAAAAAGAGGAAAAGGAAGAAGGAGGGGAAGGGTAGGGAAGAAGAAGCAGAAGAAGTGGAATCTGGAGGAGTAGAGGAAGAAGAAGGAGAAGTGTAAGCATAAGATTTGGGGGAAGGAGAAGAAGAGGAAAAGCAACAATGGGAAGCAACAGAAGTGGGGGATGGAGAAAAAGAGGAAGGAGAAGACGGAAAGGAAAGAAGAAGAAGTTATGGAAGGAGAAGAAATGGAAGAAGAGGAAGAAGAAGAAGTGTAAGCAGAAGAAGCAGAAGAAGGAGACGAAAATGAAGAAGAACAACAAGTAGTGGTAGAAGGAGAGAATAACAGGAAGAGAAGGAAGTAGTGGAATGAAAGGAGATGAAGAAGAAGAAGTGGAAGAAGGAGAACGGGGGAGGAAAAGAGGTGGCAGAAGAAGAAGAAGAGGAAGAAGAAGAAGAACTGGAAGAATGAGAAACAGAGGAGGAAGAAGAAGCAATTGAAGGAAAGGGGATGAAGAAGGAGTGGAACAAGGAGGAGAAGAAGGGGAGGAAGAAGAAGTAATGTAGGCAGAAGAAGTGCAAGAATGAGAAGAGACGGAAGAAGAAGAACAAGTGGATGTATTAAAAGTGGAAGAAGGTGAACAAGAGGAAGAAGAAGAAGTAGTTGAAGGAGTGGGGATGATGGAAAAGAAGTGGAAGAAGGAGAACAAGGGGTAGAAATGCAAGTGGAAGCAGAAGAAGGAGAAAAAGAGGGATATGACGAAGGAAAGGAAGAACAAGAAGGACATGAAGAGGAAGAAAAGAAAGGAAAGGAGAGGATGAAGAAGAAGTGGGAGAAAGAGAACAAAAAGAGGCAGGAGAAGTGAAGAAAGATAAGAAGAGGAAGGAGAAGAAGAGTAACCAAAAGAAGTGGAAGAAGGAGAAGAAAAGGAAGAAGAAGAAGATGTGGAATGTGAAGAAGGTGAACAAGAGGAGGAAGAAGAAGTAGTGGAAGGAGGTGAGATGAAGAAGAAGAATTGGAACAAGGAGAAAAAGAGGAAAAGGAAGAAGGAGGGGAAGGGTAGGGAAGAAGAAGCAGAAGAAGTGGAATCTGGAGGAGAAGAGGAAGAAGAATAAGAGAAGTGTAAGCATAAGATTTGGGGGAAGGAGAAGAAGAGGAAGAGCAACAATGGGAAGCAACAGAAGTGGGGGATGGAGAAAAAGAGGAAGGAGAAGACGGAAAGGAAAGAAGAAGAAGTTATGGAAGGAGAAGAAATGGAAGAAGAGGAAGAAGAAGAAGTGTAAGCAGAAGAAGCAGAAGAAGCAGAAGAAGGAGACGAAAATGAAGAAGAACAACAAGTAGTGGTAGAAGGAGAGAATAAGAGGAATAGCAGGAAGTAGTGGAATGAAAGGAGATGAAGAAGAAGAAGGAGAACGGGGGAGAAAAAGAGGTGGCAGAAGGAGAAGAAGAGGAAGAAGAAGAAGAACTGGAAGAATGAGAAACAGAGGAGGAAGAGGAAGCAATTGAAGGAAAGGGGATGAAGAAGGAGTGGAACAAGGAGGAGAAGAAGAAGGGGAGGAAGAAGAAGTAACGTAGGCAGAAGAAGTGCAAGAATGAGAAGAGACGGAAGAAGAAGAACAAGTGGATGTATTAAAAGTGGAAGAAGGTGAACAAGAGGAAGAAGAAGAAGTAGTTGAAGGAGTGGGGATGATGGAAAAGAAGTGGAAGAAGGAGAACAAGGGGTAGAAATGCAAGTGGAAGCAGAAGAAGGAGAAAAAGAGGGATATGACGAAGGAAAGGAAGAAGAAGAAGGAGATGAAGAGGAAGAAAGGAAAGGAAAGGAGAGGATGAAGAAGAAGTGGAAGAAAGAGAACAAGGGGAGGCAGGAGAAGTGGAAGAAAGATAAGAAGAGGAAGAAGAAGGAGAGTAACTAGAAGAAGTGGAAGGAGAAGAAAAGAAAGAAGAAGAAGATGTGGAAAGTGAAGAAGTTCAAGAAGGTGAAGAAGAAGTTGTGGAAGGAGGTGAGATGAAGAAGAAGAATTGGAACAAGGAGAAAAGGAGGAAAAGGAAGAAGGAGGGGAAGGGAACGAAAGAAGAAGCAGAAGAAGTGGAATCTGGAGGAGAAGAGGAAGAAGAAGATGAAGTTTAAGCATAAGATTTGGGGGAAGGAGAAGAAGAGGAAGAGCAACAATGGGAAGCAACAGAAGTGGGGGATGGAGAAAAAGAGGAAGGAGAAGACGGAAAGGAAAGACGAAGAAGTTGTGGAAGGAGAAGAAATCGAAGAAGAAGAAGAAGAAGAAGAAGTGTAAGCAGAAGAAGTGGAAGAAGGAGACAAAAATGAAGAAGAACAACAAGTAGAAGTAGAAGAAGTGGTAGAAGGAGAGAATAAGAGGAACAGGAGGAAGCAGTGGAATGAAAGGAGATGAAGAAGATGAAGTGGAAGAAGGAGAACGGGAGGAGGGAGAAGAGGTGGCAGAAGGAGAAGAAGAGGAAGAAGAAGAAGTGGAATAACAAGAAGAAAAGGAGGAAGTGCAAGTGGAAGAAGGAGAACAATAGGAAGAAGAAGAAGAAGTGGAAGAATGAGAAAAAGATGAGGAAGAAGAAGCAATGGAAGGAAAGGGGAATGAAGAAGAAGTGGAAGAAGGAGGAGACGAAGAAGGGGAGGAAGAAGAAGCAGTGTAGGTAGAAGAAGGGCAGGAAGGAGAAGAGAGGGAAGAAGAAGAACAAGTGGATGAAGTAGAAGTGGAAGAAGGTGAACGCGAGGAAGAAGAAGAAGTAGTTGAAGGAGTGGGGATGATGGAGAAGAAGTGGAAGAAGGAGAACAAGAGGTAGAAATGCAAGTGGAAGCAGAAGAAGGAGAAAAAGAGGGATATGACGAAGGAAAGGAAGAAGAAGAAGGAGATGAAGAGGAAGAAAGGAAAGGAAAGGAGAGGATGAACAAGAAGTGGAAGAAAGAGAACAAGGGGAGGCAGGAGAAGTGGAAGAAAGATAAGAAGAGCAAGAAGAAGGAGACTAACTAGAAGAAGTGGAAGGAGAAGAAAAGGAAGAAGAAGAAGATGTGGAAAGTGAAGAAGTTGAAGAAGGTGAACAAGAGGAGGAAGAAGAAGAATTGGAGCAAGGAGAAAAGGAGGAAAAGGAAGAAGGAGGGGAAGGGAAGGGAAGAAGAAGCAGTGGAATCTAGAGGAGAAGAGGAAGAAGAAGAAGTGTAAGCATAACATTTGGGGGAAGGAGAAGAAGAGGAAGAGCAACAATGGGAAGCAACAAAAGTGGGGGATGGAGAAAAAGAGGAAGGAGAAGACAGAAAGGAAAGAAGAAGAAGTTGTGGAAGGAGAAGAATTGGAAGAAGAGGAAGAAGAAGAAGTTTAAGCAGAAGAAGCGGAAGAAGGAGAGGAAAATGAAGCAAAACAACAAGTAGAAGTAGAAGAAGTGGTAGAAGGAGAGAATAAGAGGAATAGGAGGAAGTAGCGGAATGAAAGGAGATGAAAAAGAAGAAGTGGAAGTAGGAGAACCGGAGGAGGGAGAAGAGGTGGCAGAAGGAGAAGAAGAGGAAGAAGAAGAAGCGGAAGAACAAGAAGAAAAGGAAGAAGTGCAAGTGGCAAAAGGAGAACAATAAGAAGAAGAAGAAGAAGTGGAAGAATGAGAAAAAGAGGAGGAAGAAGAAGCAATGGAAGGAAAGGGGAATGAAGAAGAAGTGGAAGAAGGAGGAGAAGAAGAAGAAGCAGTGTAGGTAGAAGAAGGGCAAGAAGGAGAAGAGAGGGAAGAAGAAGAACAAGTGGATGAAGTAGAAGTGGAAGAAGGTGAACAAGAGGAAGAAGAAGAAGTAGTTGAAGGAGTGGGGATGATGGAGAAGAAGTCGAAGAAGGAGAACAAGAGGTAGAAATGCAAGTGGAAGCAGAAGAAGGAGAAAAAGAGGGGTATGACGAAGGAAAGGAAGAAGAAGAAAGAGATGAAGAGGAAGAAAGGAAAGGAAAGGAGAGGATGAACAAGAAGTGGAAGAAAGAGAACAAGGGGAGGCAGGAGAAGTGGAAGAAAGATAAGAAGAGGAAGAAGAAGGAACTAACTAGAAGAAGTGGAAGGAGAAGAAAAGGAAGAAGAAGAAGATGTGGAAAGTGAAGAAGTTGAAGAAGGTGAACAAGAGGAGGAAGAAGAAGTATTGGAAGCAGGTGAGATGAAGAAGAAGAATTGGAGCAAGGAGAAAAGGAGGAAAAGGAAGAAGGAGGGGAAGGGAAGGGAAGAAGAAGCAGTGGAATCTAGAGGAGAAGAGGAAGAAGAAGAAGTGTAAGCATAACATTTGGGGGAAGGAGAAGAAGAGGAAGAGCAACAATGGGAAGCAACAAAAGTGGGGGATGGAGAAAAAGAGGAAGGAGAAGACGGAAAGGAAAGAAGAAGAAGTTGTGGAAGGAGAAGAATTGGAAGAAGAGGAAGAAGAAGAAGTTTAAGCAGAAGAAGCGGAAGAAGGAGAGGAAAATGAAGAAGACCAACAAGTAGAAGTAAAAGAAGTGGTAGAAGGAGAGAATAAGAGGAATAGGAGGAAGTAGCGGAATGAAAGGAGATGAAAAAGAAGAAGTGGAAGTAGGAGAACCGGAGGAGGGAGAAGAGGTGGCAGAAGGAGAAGAAGAGGAAGAAGAAGAAAAGGAGGAAGTGCAAGTGGAAGAAGGAGAACAATAGGAAGAAGAAGAAGAAGTGGAAGAATGAGAAAAAGAGGAGGAAGAAGAAGCAATGGAAGGAAAGGGGAATGAAGAAGAAGTGGAACAAGGAGGAGAAGAAGAAGCGGAGGAAGAAGAAGTGGTCTAGGCAGAAGAAAGGCAAGAAGGAGAAGAGAGGGAAGAAGAAGAACAAGTGGATGTAGTAGAAGTGGAAGAAGGTGAACAAGACGAAGAAAAAGAAGTAGTTGAAGGAGTGGGGATGATGGAGAAGAAGTGGAAGAAGGAGAAGAAGAGGTAGAAATGCAAGTGGAAGTTGAAGAATGAGAAAAAGAGGGATATGACTGATATGAATCCGCTGTCAGTTTAGGATTCTGAAAGGACCCTAGGAATTTAGGTTGCCGCGTTAACAAAATTAATCAACATGGAATGCAAACAATTGCAAAAAAAAATAAACTGAATAGAATTACTATCAAACTTTTAGACACAGAATGAAAGTTAAAAGTTTTTGAAATTCAACAATTAAACGAGTTTTTGAATAGTGTAGCACTTTCCTGTTATAGAGTTTGCTGGCCAGAATTGAGTATGAATGGAAAAGACAGAAAATGGAATTGGAATTGATAGACTCCACACTTCCAAGGATGGAAGATATGTCTATGAGATTACACACACAAAGGGGTGAATTACCTTTGATAAATCTCAAAAGATTTTGGATTGTCAAGAACCCAAAGGAGAGAAAACTCAACTAGTTTTTTTATTTCCAAAATATTCTGCCTTACATCTCAGTCTTGACCAAATTTATATGCCTAATAAACTCAGCTTGTGTAGGTTTAGTGGCTTTCTAAATTCAGCTGAAGTTACAAAATAATAAAAACTAATAATGGGCAGCTTAATAACAAAGTGTAACTGTCAAAGTAAATTAAACACGTATACTAATTATAATTGATAACCTAGGTGGCTGCAACTTTAATTAGACAATTCTGGTTGCCCACCATTAACTAAGTAAACTCCAAGAAAATGAGTTTAATTTATTTCAAACTTCTCTTCCATTTAGGTCAAGCATTACTCTCTTCAGTCCTGAGACAATTAACAATTTTAAACTTTATTTCTTCAATGTTTGGCTCTTTTTGCAAAAGAGCTGCCAATACTTGTTGAATAGCTTCCTTAGCTCTTCTTGTCCTTGCCTTTGTCATAGGTCCTCCAAGTCCTTCAAGCTTGATGTCCTCATCACTCCCCCCCTCTTGAAGAGGATTTGTCCCCAAATCAATAGCATCTGCATCTGCATCAAAGAGAGTTAAATCAGACACATTAAAGGTAGCACTAACATTATACTCATCTGGAAGATCAGTCTTATAAGCATTGTCATTGATCTTTTCTAGAACTTGGAAAGGACCATCTCCCCTTGGTTGGAGTTTTGACTTTCTTTGTTTAGGGAACCTTTCCTTTCTCATGTGTACCCAAACCCAATCACCAGGTTGGAACACGACCTTCTTCCTACCCTTGTTAGCTTGCCTTGCATAACTCTCATTTTTCTTTTCAATTTGAGCCTTCACTTGCTCATGCAGCTTCTTCACATACTCAGCTTTAGCTTCTGCTTCATTATGCATAAACATAGAAATGTTAGGCATGGACAACAAATCAAGAGGAGTCAAAGGATTGAACCCATACACAATTTCAAACGGAGAACAATTAGTCGTGCTATGGACAACCCTATTATAAGCAAACTCAACATGAGGCAAACATGCTTCCCAAGACTTAAGATTTTTCTTTAAAACAGTCCTAAGCAATGTGCCTAAAGTCCTATTGACTACCTCAGTTTGACCATCAGTTTGTGGGTGGCAAGTAGTAGAAAACAGCAATTTAGTACCAATTTTACCCGACAAGGTCCTCTAAAAGTGACTAAGGAATTTTGCATCCTTATCACTCACAATGCTCCTTGGCAGTCCATGAAGTCTCACTATTTCCTTGAAAAATAAATCAGCCACATGGCTAGCATCATCCACCTTTTTGCAAGGAATGAAATGTGCCATCTTAGAAAACCTATCAACAACAACAAACACAGAATCCTTTCCATTCTTTGTTTTAGGCAACCCCAAAACAAAGTCCATAGAAATGTCAGTCCAAGGATATTCAGGAACAGGCAAAGGAGTATACAATCCATGAGGCTTAACCTTAGATTTGGCCTTTTTACACACAATGCAGTGGTCACAAAACTTATGCACATATCGTTTCATGTGAGGCCAAAAGAAATGCTCTTGCAAAATTTCCAAAGTCTTTTGAACCCCAAAATGACCCATCAAACCCCCCTCATGTGATTCACTTACAAGCAACTCTCTAATGGAACATTTAGGCACACACAACTTATTGGCTTTAAACAAAAATCCATTATGCCTATAATATCCATTTTCAGAAAGCTTTTCACATGCAGCAAATATTTCAGCAAAATCCACATCATGTTTATACATATCTTTCAAAGATTCAAGACCAAACAATTTAGTCTCAAGCATAGAAAGTAATGCATGCCTCCTAGAAAGCGCATCAGCCACTACGTTCCCTTTTCCCTTTTTATGCTTGATAACATATGGAAATTGTTCTAAAAATTCTACCCACTTAGCATGCCTCTTATTAAGCTTACCTTGACCCTTTAAATATTTTAAAGACTCATGTCGCTATGAATGACAAATTCCTTGGGTAACAGATAATGCTGCCATGTTTTTAAAGCCCTCACCAATGCATATAATTCCTTATCATAAGTAGAATAGTTAAGGGCAGCCCCACTTAACTTTTCACTGAAATAAGCAATTGGATGACCATCTTGCAATAAAACAACCCCAATACCCACATTTGATGCATCACATTCAATTTCAAATGATTTTGCAAAATTAGGCATGGCAAGAATAGGTGCATTAACAAGCTTATGCTTAAGGGCAGCAAAGGCCTCTTCTTGTTTCTCTCCCCATTTAAAACCCACATTTTTTTTAACAATTTCATTTAGAGGTGCAGCCACAGTACTAAAATCTTTAACAAATCTCCTGTAGAAACTTGCTAAACCATGAAATCCCCTCACCTCACTCACGGTTTTAGGTGTAGGCCATTCTTGGATGGCCTTAACCTTTTCCACATCAACCTGTACCCCTTTAGCATTAACAACAAAGCCTAGGAATACTACATGATCAGTACAAAAAATGCATTTGTCCAAATTGGCATACAATTGTTCTTTTCTAAGCACATTCATAACAGCCCGCAAATGTTCAACATGCAATTCAAGACTAGTGCTATAGATCAGAATATCATCAAAGTACACCACAACAAATTTTCCAATAAACTCTCTTAAGACATGATTCATTAATCTCATGAAAGTACTAGGTGCATTTGTCAAACCAAATGGCATAACCAGCCACTCATACAATCCATATTTAGTCTTAAAAGCAGTTTTCCATTCATCTCCTTCTCTAATCCTAATCTGATTATAGCCACTTTTCAGATCAATTTTAGAAAACACACATGCACCATATAGTTCATCAAGAAGATCATCTAACCTGGGAATTGGATGTCTATATTTGATGGTGATGTTGTTTATGGCTCTACAATCAGAACACATCCTCCATGAACCATCCTTCTTGGGTACTAGAATCACAGGTACAGCACATGGACTCATGCTGTCTCTTACCCACCCTTTGCTCATGAGTTCAGTAACTTGCCTTTCGATCTCTTTGGTCTCCTGTGGGTTGCTCCTATAAGCTGGACGATTAGGCAAAGAAGCTCCTGGAATGATATCAATGTGATGCTCAATTCCCCTCACAGGTGGCAAGCCATCAGGTACATTTGCTGGAAACACATCCTCAAAATCCTGCAAAAGAGACTCAATACAAGAAGGCAATTCAAACTTGTCAAACTGGTTAGCATACAAAATTTGATTTTGACAAAGCAATAAGTAGAGGGGCTGTCTTGCGCAAAGCACCCTCCTTACCTCCCTTTCTCTTGCTAAACACAGCTGCTTGCCCTCAAGTGTTTCACTCTTATTCTTTTCTCTCTTTTTTCTTTCAGGTGTTTCACTCTTTTTCCTCTCAGGTGTTTCACTCTTTCTCTCATTTGCTAACTTTTCTCTCATTTTTAATTGATCCTCACATACCTCTTTAGGAGACAAAGGCTTAAGAACCACCTTTTTATCCTGATACATGAAGGAAATTTTATTAGTGAAACCATCATGAATGGCTTTGGTATCATACTGCCACGGCCTCCCTAAAAGGATGTGGCTGGCCTCCATGGGAACCACATCACATAAAACCTTATCTTGATACTTCCCAATGGAGAAAGGAACCTCTGCTTGCTGTTTCACTTTAACTTCTTCTCCTTCACTAAGCCATTGGAGTTTATATGGTCTAGGATGCGGTGTAGTGTCCATGTTCATCTTTGACACTAATCTTGAACTCACCACATTGGTACAACTCCCTCCATCAATAATTACCAAACAAACATTACCATTGACTGAACATCTTGTGTGAAAGATGTTCTCCCTTTGAGATGCATCTTCGGCCTTGACTTGACTTCCCAACAGTCTCCTAATCATGTACAACTCTCCTTCATTAGCCGCCAATTCTCCATCACTCTCCTCTTCTTCTCCACCACTAGCTTCTGATTGGCTTGTGTATTCCCCATTATCTTTGAGAAAAACAATCTTCTTTGTGGGACACTCATAGGCATAATGACCCATGCCCAAGCACTTGAAACACTTCACTTCTCTAGTCTTTTTAGGTGGATTATCATCTTTCTTTTGAGGGGCTTTTCCATGGCTAGAAGGTGTTGTATTACTAGATGAGGCAGCTCCTTCTTTCCTCCTGTCCTTCCAATTGGAATTATTAAAATTGGTAGAACTCCTTCTTGTTGCACTTTTTCTTTTTAACTGTTGTTCTACCTGAATGGCCTTATGCAACAGATCCTCCATTTCTACAAATTCCTGCAACTCAACAACATCTCTAATATCATGATTTAAGCCACTAAGGAAGCGAGCCATAGTTACCTCAGGATCTTCTTCAATTTTTGCTTGGATGATAATCACCTCCATCTCCTTATAGTACTCCTCCACTCCCTTGCTTCCTTGAGACAATTTTTGAAGTTTCAATTTTAAGTCTCTATGGAAGCTAGAAGGTACATACCGCTTCCTCATGAGCCTCTTCATTTTAGTCCAAGTGTCCACCATAGGCTCTTCATCTCTAATCCTCTCCCTTTGCAACTTGTTCCTCCAAATCAAAGCATAATCTGAAAATTCAGCAGCTGCAAGTCTAACCTTTTGCTCCTCACTATAATTGTTGCAAGAGAACACATGCTCAATTTTTAACTCCCACTCCAAGTATGCCTCAGGATCACTCCTACCCTTGAAAGGAGGCACATTCAACTTCACTCCTTCTATTCTTCCTTCATTTCTATTTGGCCTTCCTCCTCCTCCTCCTCCTACTGGTGGGGTTCTATTCTCCAACTGATCCAACCTCTCATGGAACTCATCTTGTTGTTGCTTCATCAATCTCTCTAAATGCTGGGATAGTGCAACAATTTGAAGCTGAAGATCATTGTTATTATTTCTTTCCGCCATGATAAATAAACAGGTCAAA
The DNA here is from genome assembly GCA_037954015.1 of Psophocarpus tetragonolobus. Lineage (NCBI taxonomy): Eukaryota > Viridiplantae > Streptophyta > Magnoliopsida > Fabales > Fabaceae > Psophocarpus > Psophocarpus tetragonolobus. Next base: position 29,058,476 of record CM075691.1, read on the forward strand.
TGTCACAAGAAAAAGTATGTATGTGGTGTTTGAAAATGTTCTCACCCACTCAAGTGTTTGCGCTAAAAAAAAAAAAATTGGCTTTTACTATAATGAAACTCTCTTGCCTTTTTCCTCTTTTATTCCTCCTTAAGTTCTTAACAAACCAAAAGAGAAAAACTCAAAGACAAACACCAACTTGTGTGCAGGCAAATAAGACACAAGAAAACTAACAAAAATGACTAAAATGAAACCCAACGAAAGCAACAAATACTAGGACAACACTGGAATTTTTTTTTTTTTTTTTACACCAACAAGACAGAAGAAATTTGTCTCAAAATGAAAACAAAGGAAGTACGAAAATAAATGGACAAAAACTGGGCACACAAAAACAAAGGTACAAACAGCCACAACCAGAATTTTGAGTAGAAAATTGTGCAGCCAATTTTAACAGGTAAAGACACAAACAGAGGATAAAATTTTGGCTTAAAATGAAACTAACAAGTGCAGCAAAATCCAGCAAGAATGTGCAGTATATGTGAAGCCAAAACAGAGTGGAATTGACACAATTTGTAACCAAGAAGTGCAGCCCAAAATTTCAGAAATATAAACAAACAAGGTGCAGTAATTTTTCTTTCAAATCAAACACAATATTACCTTCAAAATGAAGAATTTCTAGCATGAACCATTCAGCCAATTTAATATATATATATTGTTTAAACACATTTGCATTCTTTGTTTTGCTTCTTTTTTTTTCTCTATATTTTTTTTTTCTTCAGATTTTCAAAATTCCTCTTCCTTTTTTTTTTTTTTTTTTTTTTTTAGAAACTCAGATTTTTTTAAGGGCTTAACTTTTGCAATGGTTCATCCTAACTGATTGACAACTAAGGTAATATTATTGATGATAAGAATCAAGGAAAAAAATTACCCGGAGTGCAGCCTTGCAATTCCTAGAAACCTAAGCTCTAATACCAAATGATATGAATCCGCTGTCAGTTTAGGATTCTGAAAGGACCCTAGGAATTTAGCTTGCCGCGTTAACAAAATTAATCAACATGGAATGCAAACAATTGCAAAAAAAAAATAAACTGAATAGAATTACTATCAAACTTTTAGACACAGAATGAAAATTAAAAGTTTTTAAAATTCAACAATTAAACGAGTTTTTGAATAGTGTAGCACTTTCCTGTTATAGAGTTTGCTGGCCAGAATTGAGTATGAATGGAAAAGACAGAAAATGGAATTGGAATTGATAGACTCCACACTTCCAAGGATGGAAGATATGTCTATGAGATTACACACACAAAGGGGTGAATTACCTTTGATAAATCTCAAAAGATTTTGGATTGTCAAGAACCCAAAGGAGAGAAAACTCAACTAGTTTTTTTATTTCCAAAATATTCTGCCTTACATCTCAGTCTTGACCAAATTTATATGCCTAATAAACTCAGCTTGTGTAGGTTTAGTGGCTTTCTAAATTCAACTGAAGTTACAAAATAATAAAAACTAATAATGGGCAGCTTAATAACAAAGTGTAACTGCCAAAGTAAATTAAACACGTATACTAATTATAATTGATACCTAGGTGGCTGCAACTTTAATTAGACAATTCTGGTTGCCCACCATTAACTAAGTAAACTCCAAGAAAATGAGTTTAATTTATTTCAAACTTCTCTTCCATTAAGGTCAAGCATTGCTCTCTTCAGTCCTGAGACAATTAACAATTTTAAACTTTATTTCTTCAATGTTTGGCTCTTTTTGCAAAAGGGCTGCCAATACTTGTTGAATAGCTTCCTTAGCTCTTCTTGTCCTTGCCTTTGTCATAGGTCCTCCAAGTCCTTCAAGCTTGATGTCCTCATCAATGACGAAGGAAAGGAAGAAGAAGAAGGAGATGAAGAGGAAGAAAAGAAAGGAAAGGAGAGGATGAAGAAGAAGTGGAAGAAAGAGAACAAGAGGAGGCCGGAGAAGTCGAAGAAAGATAAGAAGAGGAAGAAGAAGGAGAGTAACTAGAAGAAGTGGAAGAGAGAGAAGAAAGGGAAGAAGAAGAAGATGTGGAAACTGAAGAAGTTGAAGAAGGTGAACAAGAGGAGGAAGAAGAAGTAGTGGAAGGAGGTTAAATGAAGGAGAAGAATTGGAACACGGAGAAAAGGAGGAAACGGAAGAAAGAGGCGAAGGGAAGCGAAGGGAAGAAGAAGCAGAAGAAGTGGAATCTGGAAGAGAAGAGGAAGAAGAAGAAGAAGTGTAAGCATAAGATTTGGGGGAAGGAGAAGAAGAGGAAGAGCAACAATGGGAAGCAACAGAAGTGGGGGGATGGAGAAAAAGAGGAAGGAGAAGACGGAAAGGAAAGATGAAGAAGTTGTGGAAGGAGAAGAAATGGAAGAAGAGGAAGTGTAAGCAGAAGAAGCAGAAGAAGGAGACGAAAATGAAGAAGAACAACAAGTAGAAGTAGAAGAAGTGGTAGAAGGAGAGAATAAGAGGAACAGGAGGAAGCAGTGGAATGAAAGGAGATGAAGAAGAAGAAGTGGAAGAAGGAGAACGGGAGGAGGGAGAAGAGGTGGCAGAAGGAGAAGAAGAGGAAGAAGAAGAAAAGGAGGAAGTGCAAGTGGAAGAAAGAGAACAATAGGAAGAAGAAGAAGAAGTGGAAGAATGAGAAAAAGAGGAGGAAGAAGAAGCAATGGAAGGAAAGGGGAATGAAGAAGAAGTGGAACAAGGAGGAGAAGAAGAAGCAGAGGAAGAAGAAGTGGTCTAGGCAGAAGAAAGGCAAGAAGGAGAAGAGAGGTAAGAAGAAGAACAAATGGATGTAGCAAAAATGGAAGAAGGTGAACAAGACGAAGAAGAAGAAGTAGTTGAAGGAGTGGGGATGATGGAGAAGAAGTGGAAGAAGGATAAGAAGAGGAAGAAGAAGGAGAGTAACTAGAAGAAGTGGAAGAAAGAGAAGAAAGGGAAGAAGAAGAAGATGTGGAAACTGAAGAAGTTGAAGAAGGTGAACAAGAGGAGGAAGAAGAAGTAGTGGAAGGAGGTTAAATGTAGGAGAAGAATTGGAACATGGAGAAAAGGAGGAAACGGAAGAAAGAGGCGAAGGGAAGCGAAGGGAAGAAGAAGCAGAAGAAGTGGAATCTGGAAGAGAAGAGAAAGAAGAAGAAGAAGTGTAAGCATAAGATTTGGGGGAAGGAGAAGAAGAGGAAGAGCAACAATGGGAAGCAACAGGAATGGAGGATGGAGAAAAAGAGGAAGGAGAAGACGGAAAGGAAAGAAGAAGAAGTTGTGGAAGGAGAAGAAATGGAAGAAGAGGAAGGTAGAAATACAAGTAGAAGCAGAAGAAGGAGAAAAAGAGGGATATGAGGAAGGAAAGTAGGAAGAAGAAGGAGTTGAAGAGGAAGAAAAGAAAGGAAAGGAGAGGATGAAGAAGAAGTGGAAGAAAGAGAACAAGAGGAGGCAGGAGAAGTGGAAGAAAGATAAGAAGAGGAACAGAAGGAGAGTAACTAGAAGAAGTGGAAGAAGGAGAATAAAAGGAAGAAGAAGAACTTGTGGAAAGTGAAGAAGGTGAACAAGAGGAGGAACAAGAAGTAGTGGAAGGAGGTGAGATGAATAAGAAGAATTGGAACAAGGAGAAAAGGAAGAAGGAGGGGAAGGGAAGGGAAGAATAAGCAGAAGAAGTGGAATCTGGAGGAGAAGAGGAAGAAGAAGAAGAAGAGTAAGCATAAGATTTGGGGGAAGGAGGAAAAGAGGAAGAGCAACAATGGGAAGCAACAGAAGTGGGGGATGGAGAAAAAGAGGAAGGAGAAGACGGAAAGGAAAGAAGAAGTTGTGGAAGGAGAAGAAATGGAAGAAGAGGAAGAAGAAGAAGTGTAAGCAGAAGAAGCGGAAGAAGGAGACGAAAATGAAGAAGTACAACAAGTAGAAGTAGAAGAAATGGTAGAAGGAGAAGAAGAGGAAGAAGACGAAGTGGAAGAACGAGAAGAAAAGGAAGAAGTGCAAGTGGAAGAAGGAGAACAATAGGAAGAAGAAGAAGAAGTGGAAGAATGAGAAAAACAGGAGGAAGAAGAAGCAGTGGAAGGAAAGGGGATGAAGAAGAAGTGGAACAAGGAGGAGAAGAAGAAGGGGAGGAAGAAGAAGTAGTGTACGCAGAAGAAGGGCAAGAAGAAGAAGAGAGGGAATATGAAGAACAAGTGATGTCGTAGAAGTGGAAGAAGGTAAACAAGAGGAAGTAGAAGAAGTAGTTGAAGGAGTGGGGATGATGGAGAAGAAGTGGAAGAAGGAGAACAAGAGGTAGAAATACAAGTGGAAGCAGAAGAAGGAGAAAAAGAGGGATATGACGAAGGAAAGCCAGAAGAGGAAGGAGATGAAGAGGAGAAAAGAAGGGAAAGGAGAGGATGAAGAAGAAGTAGAAGAAAGAGAACAAGAGGAGGCAGGAGAAGTGGAAGAAGGATAAGAAGAGGACGAAGAAGGAGAGTACCTAGAAGTAGTAGAAGAAGGAGAACAAAAGGAAGAAGAAGAAGATGTGGAAAGTGAAGAAGGTGAACAAGAGGAGGAAGAAGAAGTAGCGGAAGGAGGTGAGATGACGAAGAAGAATTGGAACAAGGAGAAAAGGAGGAAAAGGAAGAAGGAGGGGAAGGGAAGGGAAGAGAAAGCAGAACAAGTGGAATCTGGAGGAGAAGAGGAAGAAGAAGAAGAAGTCTAAGCATAGGATTTTGGGGAAGGAGAAGAAGAGGAAGAGCAACAATGGGAAGCAACAAAAGTGCGGGATGGAGAAAAAGAGGAAGGAGAAGACGGAAAGGAAAGAAGAAGTTGTGGAAGGAGAAGAAATGGAAGAAGAGGAAGAAGAAGAAGTGTAAGCAGAAGAAGCGGAAGAAGGAGACGAAAATGAAGAAGAACAACAAGTAGAAGTAGAAGAAGTGGTAGAAGGAGAGAATAAGAGGAATAGGGGGAAGTAGTGGAATGAAAGGAGATTGAAGAAGAAGAAGTGGGAGAAGGAGAACGGGAGGAGGGAGAAGAGGTGGCAGAAGGAGAAGAAGAGGAAGACGAAGAAGTGGAAGAACGAGAAGAAAAGGAAGAAGTGGAACCGGAAGAAGGAGAACAATAGGAAGAAGAAGAAGAAGTGGAAGTATGAGAAAAACAGGAGGAAGAAGAAGCAATGGAAGGAAAGGGGATGAAGAAGAAGTGGAACAAGGAGGAGAAGAAAAGGGGAGGAAGAAGAAGTAGTGTAGGCAGAAGAAGGGCAAGAAGGAGAAGAGATGGAAGAAGAAGATCAAGTGGATGTAGTAGAAGTGGAAGAAGGTGAACAAGAGGAAGAAGAAGAAGTAGTTGAAGGAGTGGGATGATGGAGAAGAAGTGGAAGAAGGAGAACAAGAGGTAGAAATGCAAGTGGAAGCAGAAGAAGGAGAAAAAGAGGGATATGAGGAAGGAAAGGAAGAAGAAGAAGGAGATGAAGAGGAAGAAAAGAAAGGAAAGGAGAGGATGAAGAAGAAGTGGAAGAAAGAGAACAAGAGGAGGCAGGAGAAGTAGAAGAAAGATAAGAAAAGGAAGAAGAAGGAGAGTAACTAGAAGAAGTGTAAGAAGGAGAAGAAAAGGAAGAAGGAGAGGATGTGGAAACTGAAGAAGGTGAACAAGAGGAGGAAGAAGAAGTAGTGGAAGGAGGTGAGATGAAGAAGAAGAATTGGAACAAGGAGAAAAGGAGGAAAAGGAAGAAGGAGGGGAAGGGAAGAAGAACCAGAAGAAGTGGAATCTGGAGGAGAAGAGGAAGAAGAAGAAGAAGTCTAAGCATAGGATTTTGGGGAAGGAGAAGAAGAGGACGAGCAACAATGGGAAGCAACAAAAGTGGGGGATAGAGAAAATGAGGAAGGAGAAGACAGAAAGGAAAGAAGAAGTTATGGAGGGAGAAGAAATGGAAGAAGAGGAAGTGTAAGCAGAAGAAGCGGAAGAAGGAGATGAAAATGAAGAAGAACAACAAGTAGAAGTAGAAGAAGTGGTAGAAGGAGAGAATAAGAGGAATAGGAGGAAGTAGTGGAATGAAAGGAGATTGAAGAAGAAGGAGAACGGGAGGAGGGAGAAGAGGTGGCAGAAGGAGAAGAAGAGGAAGAAGAAGAAGTGGAAGAACGAGAAGAAAAGGAAGAAGCGCAACTGGAAGAAGGAGAACAATAGGAAGAAGAAGAAGAAGTGGAAGAATGAGAAAAAGAGGAGGAAGAAGAAGCAATGGAAGGAAAGGGGATGAAGAGGAAAGGGGAACAAGGAGGATAAGAAGAAGGGGAGGAAGAAGAAGTAGTGTAGGCAGAAGAAGGGCAAGAAGGTGAACACAGGGAAGAAGAAGAACAAGTGGATGTAGTAGAAGTGGAAGAAGGTGAACAAGAGGAAGAAGTAGAAGTAATTGAAGGAGTGGGGATGATGGAGAAGAAGTGGAAGAAGGAAAACAAGAGGTAGAAATGCAAGTGGAGGCAGAAGAAGGAGAAAAAAAGGGATATGACGAAGGAAAGGAAGAAGAAGAAGGAGATGAAGAGGAAGAAAAGAAAGGAAATGAGAAGATGAAGAAGAAGTGGAAGAAAGAGAACAAGAGGAAGAAGAAGAAGAAGTGTAACCATAAGATTTGGGGGAAGGAGAAGAAGAGGAAGAGCAACAATGGGAAGCAACAGAAGTAGGGGATCGAGAAAAAGAGGAAGGAGAAGACGGAAAGGAAAGAAGAAGAAGTTTTGGAAGGAGAAGAAATGGAAGAAGAGGAAGAAGAAGAAGTGTAAGCAGAAGAAGCGGAAGAAGGAGATGAAAATGAAGAAGAACAACAAGTAGAAGTAGAAGAAGTGGTAGAAGGAGAGAAGAAGAGGAATAGGAGGAAGTAGTGGAATGAAAGGAGATGAAGAAGAAGAAGTTGAAGAAGGAGAATGCGAGGAGGGAGGAGGGAGAAGAGGTGGCAGAAGGAGAAGAAGAGGAAGAAGAAGAGGAAGAAGAAGTGGAAGAAAGAGAAGAAAAGGAAGAAGTGCAAGTGGAAGAAGGAGAACAATAGGAAGAAGCAGAAGTAGTGGAAGAATGAGAAAAAGAGGAGGAAGAAGAAGGAATGGAAGGAAAGGGGATGAAGAAGAAGTGGAAGAAGGAGGAGAAGAAGAAGGGGAGGAAGAAGAAGTAGTGTAGGCAGAAGAAGGGCAAGAAGGAGAACAGAGGGAAGAAGTAGAACAAGTGGATGTAGTAGAAGTGGGAGAAGGGGAACAAGAGGAAGAAGAAGAAGAAGTAGTTGAAGGAGTGGGGATGATCGAGAAGAAGTGGAAGAAGGAGAACAAGAGGTAGAAATGCAAGTGGAAGCAGAAGAAGGAGAAAAAGAGGGATATGACGAAGGAAAGGAAGAAGAAGAAAGAGATGAAAAGGAAGAAAAGAAAGGAAAGGAGAGGATGAAGAAGAAGTGGAAGAAAGAGAATAAGAGGAGGCCGGAGAAGTGGAAGAAAGATAAGAAGAGGAAGAAGAAGGAGAGTAACTAGAAGAAGTGGAAGAAGGAGAAGAAAAGGAAGAAAAGAAGATGTGGAAAGTGAAGAAGTTTAAGAAGGTGAACAAGAATATAAAGAAGAAGTGGTGGAAGGAGGTGAGATGATGAAGAAGAATTGCAACAAGGAGAAAAGAACGAAAAGGAAGAAGGAGGGGAAGGGAAGGAAAGAAGACGCAGAAGAAGTGGAAGCTAGAGGAGAAGAGGAAGAAGAAGAAGAAGTGTAAGCATAAGATTTGGGGGAATGAGAAGAAGCGGAAGAGCAATAATGGGAAGCACATGAAGTTGGGGATGGAGAAAAAGAGGAAGGAGAAGACGGAAAGGAAAAAAGAAGAAGTTGTGGAAGGAGAAGAAATGGAAGAAGAGGAAGAAGAAGAAGTTCAAGCAGAAGAAGCGGAAGAAGGAGACGAAAATGAAGAAGTGGAAGAAGGAGACGAAAATGAAGAAGAACAACAAGTAGAAGTAGAAGAAGTGGTAGAAGGAGAGAATAAGAGGAATAGGAGGAAGTAGTGGAATGAAAGGTGATGAAGAAGAAGAAGTGGAAGACAGAGAATGGGAGGAGGGAGAAGAGGAAGAAGAAGAAGTGAAAGAACGAGAAGAAAAGGAAGAAGTGTAAGTGGAAGAAGAAGAACAATATGGAGAAGAAGAAGAATGAGAAAAAGAGGAGGAAGAAGAAGCAATGGAAGGAAAGGGGATGAAGAAGAAGTGGAACAAGGAGGAGAAGAAGAAGGGGAGGAAGAAGAAGTAGTGTAGGCAGAAGAAGGGCAAGAAGGAGAAGAGAGGGAAGAACAACAACAAGTGGATGTAGTAGAACTGGAAGAAGGTGAACAAGAGGAAGAAAAAGAAGTAGGCGAAGGAGTGGGGATGATGGAGAAGAAGTGGAAGAAGGAGAACAAGAGGTAGAAATGCAAGTGGAAGCAAAAGAAGGAGAAAAAGACGGATAAGACGAAGGAAAGGAAGAAGAAGAAGGAGATGAATAGGAAGAAAAGAAAGGAAAGGAGAGGATGAAGAAGAAGTGGAAGAAAGAGAACAAGAGGAGGCAGGAGAAGTGGAAGAAAGATAAGAAGAGCAAGAAGAAGGAGAGTAACTAGAAGAAGTGGAAGAAGGAGAAGAAAAGGAAGAAGAAGAAGTGTGGAAAGTGAAGAAGTTGAAGATGGTGAACAAGAGGAGGAAGAAGAAGTAGTGGAAGGGTAGGGAAGAAGAAGCAGAAGAAGTGGAATCTGAAGGAGAAGAGAAAGAAGAAGAGGAAGAGTAAGCATAAGATTTGGGGGAAGGAGAAGAACAACAAGTAGAAGTAGAAGAAGTGGTAGAAGGAAGTAGTGGAATGAAAGGAGATGAAGAAGAAGAAGTGGAAGAAGGAGAACGGCAGGAGGAAGAAGAGGTGGCAGATGGAGAAGAAGAGGAAGTAGAAGAAATGGAAGAACGAGAAGAAAGGAAGAAGTCCAAGTGGAAGAAGGAGAACAATAGGAAGAAGAAGAAGAAGTGGAAGAATGAGAAAAAGAGGAGGAAGAAGAAGCAATAGAAGGAAAGGGGAATGAAGAAGAAGTGGACAAAGGAAGAGAAGAAGTAGTGTAGGCGGAAGAAGGGCAAGAAGGAGAAGAGAGGGAAGAAGAAGAACAAGTGCATGTAGTAGAAGTGGAAGAAGGTGAACAAGAGGAAGAACAAGAAGTAGTTGAAGTAGTGGGGATGATGGAGAAGAAGTGGAAGAAGGAGAACAAGAGGTAGAAATGAAAGTGGAAGCAGAAGAAGGAGAAAAAGAGGGATATGACAAAGGAAAGGAAGAAGAAGAAGGAGATGAAGAGGAAGAAAAGAAAGGAAAGGAGAGGATGAAGAAGAAGTGGAAGAAAGAGAACAAGAGGAGGCAGGAGAAGCGGAAGAAAGATAAGAAGAGGAAGAAGACGGAGAGTAACTAGAAGAAGTGGAAGAAGGAGAAGAAAAGGAAGAAGAAGAAGATGTGGAAAGTGAAGAAGGTGAACAAGAGGAGGAAGAAGAAGTAGTGGAAGGAGGTGAGATGAAGAAGAAGAATTAGAACAAGGAGAAAAGGAGGAAATGGAAGAAGGACCGGAAGGGAAGGGAAGGGAAGGGAAGAAGAAGCAGAAGAAGTGGAATCTGGAGGAGAAGAGGAAGCAGAAGAAAAAGTGTAAGCATAAGATTTGGGGGAAGGAGAAGAAATGAAGGAGAGGAAAAAGAAGAAGTGTAAACAGAAGAAGCCGAAGAAGGAGACGAAAATGAAGAAGAACAACAAGTAGAAGTAGAAGAAGTGGTAGAAGGAGAGAATAAGAGGAATAGAAGGAAGTAGTGGAATGAAAGGAGATGAAGAAGAAGAAGTGGAAGAAGGAGAACGGCAGGAAGAAGAAGAGGTGGCAGATGGAGAAGAAGAGGAAGTAGAAGAAATGGAAGAACGAGAAGAAAAGGAAGAAGTGCAAGTGGAAGAAGGAGAACAATATGAAGAAGAAGAAGAAGTGGAAGAATGAGAAAAAGAGGAGGAAGAAGAAGCAATGGAAGGAAAGGGAATGAAGAAGAAGTGGACCAAGAAGGAGAAGAAGTAGTGTAGGCAGAAGAAGGGCAAGAAGAAGAAGAGAGGGAAGAAGAAGAACAAGTGGATGTGGTAGAAGTGGAAGAAGGTGAACAAGATGAAGAAGAAGAAGTAGTTGAAGGAGTGGGGATGATGGAGAAGAAGTGGAAGAAGGAGAACAAGAGGTAGAAATGCAAGTGGAGGCAGAAGAAGGAGAAAAAGAGGGATATGACGAAGAAAAGGAAGAAGAAGAAGGAGAAAAAGAGGGATATGACGAAGAAAAGGAAGAAGAAGAAGGAGGTGAAAAGGAAGAAAATAAAGGAAAGGAGAGGATGAAGAAGAAGTGGAAGAAGAGAATAAGAGGAGGCAGGAGAAGTGGAAGAAAGATAAGAAGAGGAAGAAGAAGGAGAGTAACTAGAAGAAGGAGAAGAAAAGGAAGAAGAAGAAGATGTGGAAAGTGAAGAAGTTGAAGAAGGTGAAAAGGAGGAAATGGAAGAAGGAGGGGAAGGGAAGGGAAGAAGAAGCAGAAGAAGTGGAATCAGGAGGAGAAGAGGAAGAAGAAGAAGAAGTGTAAGCATAAGATTTGGGGGAAGGAGAAGAAGAGAAAGAGGAATAATAGGAAGCAACAGAAGTGGGGGATGGAGAAATAGAGAAGGAGAAGACAGAAAGGAAAGACGAAGAAGTTGTGGAAGGAGAAGAAATGGAAGAAGAGGAAGAAGAAGAAGTGTAAGCAGAAGAAGCGAAAGAAGGAGACGAAAATGAAGAAGAACAACAAGTAGAAGTAGAAGAGGTGGTAGAAGGAGAGAATAAGAGGAATAAGAGGAAGTAGTGGAATGAAAGGAGATGAAGAAGAAGAAGTGGATGAAGGAGAACGGGAGGAGGGAGAAGAGGTGGTAGAAGGAGAAGAAGAAGAAGTGAAAGTAGAAGAAGAACAACAATAGGAAGAACAAGAAGAAGTGGAAGAATGAGAAAAAGAGGAGGAAGAAGAAGTGGACCAAGGAGGAGAAAAAGTAGTGTAGGCAGAAGAAGGGCAAGAAGGAGAAGAGAGGGAAGAAGAACAAGTGGATGTAGTAGAAGTGGAAGAAGGTGAACAAGAGGAAGAAGAAGAAGCAGTAGAACGAGAAGAAAAGGAAGAAGTGCAAGTAGAAGAAGGAGAACAATAGGAAGAACAAGAAGAAGTGGAAGAATGAGAAATAGAGGAGGAAGAAGAAGCAATGGAAAGAAAGGGGAATGAAGAAGAAGTGGACCAAGGAGGAGAAGAAGTAGTGTAGGCAGAAGAAGGGCAAGAAGGAGAAGAGAGGGAATAAGAAGAACAAGTGGATGTGGTAGAAGTGGAAGAAGGTGAACAAGAGGAAGAAGAAGAAGTTGTTGAAGAAGTGGGGATGATGGAGAAGAAGTGGAAGAAGGAGAACAAGAGGTAGAAATGCAAGTGCAAGCAGAAGGAGGAGAAAAAGAGGGATATGACGAAGGAAAGGAAGAAGAAGTAGGAAATGAAGAGGAAGAAAAGAAAGGAAATAGAGGATGAACAAGAAGTGGAAGAAAGAGAGAACAAGAGGGGGCAGGAGAAGTGGAAGAAAGAGAGAACAAAAGGGGGCAGAAGAAGTGGTAGAAAGATAAGAAGAAGAAGAATAAGGAGAGTAACTAGCAGAAGTGGAAGAAGGAGAAGAAAAGGAAGAAGAAGAAGATGTGGAAAGTGAAGAAGTTGAAGAAGGTGAACAAGAGGAGGAAGAAGAAGTAGTGGAAGGAGGTGAGAAGAAGAAGAATTGGAACAGGGAGAAAAGGAGGAAAAGGAAGAAGGAGGGAAAGGGAAGGGAAGAAGAAGCAGAAGAAGTGGAAGCTGGAGAAGAGGAAGAAGAAGAGGAAGTGTAAGCATAAGATTTGGGGAAAGGAGAAGAAGAGGAAGAGCAACAATGCGAAGCAAGTGAAGCGAGGGATGGAGAAAAAGAGGAAGGAGAATACGGAAAGCAACGAAGAAGAAGTTATGGAAGGAGAAGAAATGGAAGAAGAGGAAGAAAAAGAAGTGTAAGCAGAATAAGCGGAATAATGAGACAAAAATGAAGAAGAGCAACAAGTAGAAGTAGAACAAGGCATAGAAGGAGACAATAAGAGGAATAGGAGGAAGTAGTGGAATGAAAGGAGATGAAGAAGAAGAAGTGGAAGAAGGAGAACAATAGGAAGAAGAAGAAGAAGTGGAAGAATGAGAAAAAAAGGAGGAAGAAGAAGCAATGGAAGGAAAGGGGATGAAGAAGAAGTGGAACAAGAAGGGGAAGAAACAGGGAAGGAAGAAGAAGTAGTGTAGGCAGAAGAAGCAAGAAGGACAAGAGAGGGAAGAAGAAGAACAAGTGGATGTAGTAGAAGTGGAAGAAGGTCAACAAGAGGAAGAAGAAGAAGTAGTTGAAGGAGTGGGGATGATGGAGAAGAAGGAGAACAAGAGGTAGAAATGCAAGTGGAAGCAGAAGAAGGAGAAAAAGAGGGATATGACGAAGGAAAGGAAGAAGAAGAAGGAGATGAAGAGGAAGAAAAGAAAGGAAAGGAGAGGACAAAGAAGAAGTGGAAGAAAGAGAACAACAGGAGGCAGGGGAAGTGGAAGAAGGATAAGGAGAGGAAGAAGAAGGAGAGTAACTAGAAGAAGTGGAATAAAGAGAAGAAAAGGAAGAAGAAGATCTGGAAAGTGAAGAAGGTGAACAAGGGAAGGAAGAAGAAGTAGTGGAAGGAGGTGAGATGAAGAAGAAGAATTGGAACAAGGAGAAAAGGAGGAAAAGGAAGAAGGACCGGACGGGAAGGGAAGGGAAGAAGAAGCAGAAGAAGTGGAATCTGGAGTAGAAGGGGAGGAAGAAGAAGAAGTGTAGGAAAAGGGATGAAGAAGAAGACTGAAAGGAAAGAAGACGAAGTTGTGGAAGGAGAATAAATGGAAGAAGAGGAAGAAGAAGGAGAAGTTTAAGCAGAAAAAGCGGAAGAAGGAGAAGAAGAGGAAGAAGAAGAAGTGGAAGAACGAGAAGAAAAGGAAGAAGTGCAAGTGGAAGAAGGAGAACAATAGGAAGAAGAAGAAGAAGTGGAAGAATGAGAAAAAAAGGAGGAAGAAGAAGAAGAGGAAGAAGAAGAAGAAGAGGAAGAAGAAGAAGTGTAAGCAGAAGAAGCGGAAGAAGGAGACGAAAATGAAGAAGAACAACAAGTAGAAGTAGAATAAGTGGTACAAGGAGAGAATAAGAGGAATAGGAGGAAGTAGTGGAATGAAACGAGATGAAGAAGAAGAAGTGGAAGAAGGAGAACGAGAGGAGGGAGAAGAGGTGGCAGAAGGAGAAGAAGAGGAAGAAGAAGAAGTGGAGGAACGAGAAGAAAAGGAAGAAGTGCAAGTGGAAGAAGGAGAACAATAGGAAGAAGAAGAAGAAGTGGAAGAATGAGAAAAAGAGGAGTAAGAGGAAGCAATGGAAGGAAAGGGGATGAAGAAGAAGAAGTAGAACAAGGAGGAGAAGAAGAAGGGGAGCAAGAAGAAGCAGTGTATTCAGAAGAAGGGCAAGAAGGAGAAGAGAGGGAAGAAGAAGAACAAGTGGATGTAGTAGAAGTGGAAAAAGGAGAACAAGACGAAGAAGAAGAAGTAGTTGAAGGAGTGGGGATGATGCAGAAGAAGTGGAAGAAGGAAAAGAAGAGGTAGAAATGCAAGTGGAAGCAGAAGAAGGAGAAAAAGAGGGATATGACAAAGGAAAGAAAGAAGAAAAGGAGATGAAGAGGAAGAAAAGAAAAGAAAGGAGTGGAAGAAGAATAAGTGGAAGAAAGAGAACAAGAGGAGGCAGGAGAAGTGTAAGAAAGAGAACAAGAGGAAGAAGAAGGATAGTAACTAGAAGAAGTGGAAGAAGGAGAAGAAAAGGAAGAAGAAGAAGATGTGGAAAGTGAAGAAGTTGAACAAGAGGAGGAAGAAGAAGTAGTGGAAGGAGGTGAGATGAAGAAGAAGAATTGGAGCAAGGAGAAAATGAGGAAAAGGAAGAAGGAGGGAAGGGAAGGGAAGGGAAGGGAAGGGAAGAAGAAGCAGAAGAAGTGGAATCTGGAGGAGAAGAGGAAGAAGAAGAAGTGTGAGCATACGATTTGGGGGAAGGAGAAGAAGAGGAAGAGCAACAATGGGAAGCAACAGAGTGGGCTTTGGAGAAAAAGGGGAACGAGAAGACGGAAAGGAAAGAAGAGGAAGTTGTGGAAGGAGAAGAAATGGAAGAAGAGGAAGAAGAAGAAGTGAAAGCAGAAGAAGCGAAAGAAGCAGACGAAAATGAAGAAGAACAACAAGTAGAAGTAGAAGAAGTGGTAGAAGGAGAGAATAAGAGGAATAGGAGGAAGTAGTGGGATGAAAGGAGATGAAAAATAAGAAGTGGAAGAAGCAGAACGGGAAGAGGGAGAAGAGGTGGCAGAAGGAGAAGAAGAGGAAGAAGAAGAAGTGGAAGAACGAGAAGAAAATGAAGAAGTGCAAGTGGAAGAAGGAGAACGGGAGGAGGGAGAAGAGGTGGCAGAAGGAGAAGAAGAAGTGGAAGAACAAGAAGAAAAGGAAGAAGTGCAAGTGGAAGAAGAAGGAGAGTAACTAGAAGAAGTGGAAGAACGAGAAGAAAAGGAAGAAGAAGAAGATGTGGAAAGTGAAGAAGTTGAAGAAGGTGAACAAGAGGAGGAAGAAGAAGTAGTGGAAGGAAGTGAGATGAAGAAGAAGAATTGGAACAAGGAGAAAAGGAGGAACAGAAAGAAGGAGGGGAAGGGAAGGGAAGGGAAGGGAAGGGAAGAAGAAGCAGAAGAAGTGGAATCTGGAGGAGAAGAGGAAGAAGAAGAAGAAGTGTAAGCATAAGATTTGGGGGAAGAAGAAGAAGAGGAAGAGCATCAATGGGAAGCAACAGAAGTGGGGGATGGAGAAAAAGAGGAAGGAGAAGACGGAAAGGAAAAAAGAATAAGTTGTGGAAGGAGAAGAAGTGGGAGAAGGGGAAGAAGAAGAAGTGTAAGCAGAAGAAGCGGAAGAAGGAGACGAAAATGAAGAAGAACAACAAGTAGAAGTAGAACAAGTGGTAGAAGGAGAGAATAAGAGGAATAGGAGGAAGCATGATGCATGCTTCCCTTGATCTTTTTCTAGAGGTTTTCTTCTTTGGTGAAATGGTTTGTGGAGAGGTAAGAAGTGAGGTGGTTTTAGGCGCCACTTAAGGTAACATAAGCCTAAGAGGGAAAGTTTGCCACAAGGGATGGAACCCTTGATAAAAACCTAAGGAATTCTCAAAGAGAGAAGGGTGGACACTAAGAGAATTTTGGCCAACTCAAGGTTTTTCCATTCAATCAAGTGTCAAAAATACAAGAGTGTGAAGGAGCACCTTTTTATAGAGGGAGCTAACCTCTTGGACAAGTCATGAAGGAAATGAAGGGCTAGGATTAAAAGGAGTCATCCAAGGGAGGAGGATTGAAGCCCAAAGTCCAATCAATACCCTCCTTTAGATGAGAATTGGTGCCCAAGCTACCTCATCCAAGGGCCAAGATTACTCCTTTATTAGTTTTGGGTTTTATTTAGCAAAAGAGGGTGTAGTTATCAAACTACCCCCTTATTTCCTAAATAAAGGCCCAAAAGCTAATCTTACCCCTTCTTATTACTAAGACACCTCCTAGAAAATTAAATGGACTAATACATGTCCAAAATAAAATCCTAGGTTCCTAAAATAAAAATTACAAGGCTCTTCATCTCTAATCCTCTCCCTTTGCAACTTGTTCCACCAAATCAAAGCATAATCTGAAAATTCAGCAGCTGCAAGTCTCACCTTTTGCTCCTCACTATAATTGTTGCAAGAGAACACATGCTCAATTTTTAACTCTCACTCCAAGTATGCCTTAGGATCACTCCTACCCTTGAAAGGAGGCACATTCAACTTCACTCCTTCTATTCTTTCTTCATTTCTATTTGGCCTTCATCCTCCTCCTGTTGGTGGGGTTCTATTCTCCAACTGATCCAACCTCTCATGGAACTCATCTTGTTGTTGCTTCATCAATCTCTCTAAATGCTGGGATAGTGCAACAATTTGAAGTTGAAGATCATTGTTATTATTTCTTTCCGCCATGATAAACAAACAGGTCAAATGTCACAAGAAAAAGTACGTATGTGGTGTTTGAAAATGTTCTCACCCACTCAAGTGTTTGCGCTAAACAATATTGGCTTTTACTATAATGAAACTCTCTTGCCTTTTTCCTCTCTATTCCTCCTTAAGTTCTTAACAGACCAAAAAGAGAATAAATTCAAAGACAACACCAACCTGTGTGCAGCCCAAATAACTCAAGAAAAGCTAACAAAACTGACTCAAATGAAACACAAAGAATACTACAAACAAATAGGACAACAACCAGAATTTTGACACCAACAAAGGGTTGAAATTTTGGCTTAAAATGAAGCCAATAGGTGCAGCAAAATTCAGGGAATGATGCGCAACACAGGTGCAGCAAAACAGAATGGAAATTGAACAATTTGCAACCAAGAAGTGCAGCCTAAATTCAGAATTGTATACTAACAAGGTGCAGTATTTTCTTCCTCAATTCAAACACAATATTACCTTAAGAATGAGCTTAAAATTTTTCTAATAACATGAACCATTCAGCCCAATTTTATTTTTTTTTAACTCAATTTTTGCATGCTTTCTTTCACTTCTATTTTTTTTTTTAAAAATTCAGAATTGTTTTAAGGACCTAACTTTTGCAATGGTTCAGTCAAAGAAATAACAATAAGGTAATATTATGATATGATGAAAATTAAGGACAGACATTACCCAGAACAGCAGCCTTGCAATTCCTAGAAACCTGGCTCTGATACCAAATGATATGAATCCACTGTTAGTTTAGGATTCTGAAAGGACCCTAGGAATTTAGCTGGCCACGTTAACAAAATTAATCAACGTGGAATGCAAACAATTGCCAAAAATAAATTGATTAGAATTACTGTCAAACTCTTAGACATAGAATGGAAATTAAAAGTTATTGAAATTGAACGAGTAAACGAGTTTTCGAATACTGTAGGACTTTCCTGTGCAATTGATCATAGAGTTTACTGGGCAGAATTGAGTATCAGAAAATGGAATTGGAATTGATAGACTTCACACTTCCAATGATGGAAGATATGTCTACGAGATTGCACACACAAAGGGGTTAATTACCTTTGATAAATCTCAAAAGATTTTGGATTGTCAAGAACCCAAAGGAGAGAAAACCTCAACTAGTTTTTTTATTTCCAAAATATTCTGCCTTACATCTCAGTCTTGCCCAAATTTATATGCCTAATAAACTCAGCTTGTGTAGGTTTAGTGGCTTTCTAAATTCAGCTGAAGTTACAAAATAATAAAAACTAATAATGGGCAGCTTAATAACAAAGTGTAACTGCCAAAGTAAATTAAACACGTATACTAATTATAATTCATAACCTAGGTGGCTGCAACTTTAATTAGACAATTCTGGTTGCCCACCATTAACTAAGTAAACTCCAAGAAAATGAGTTTAATTTATTTCAAACTTCTCTTCCACTAAGGTCAAGTATTGCTCTCTTCAGTCCTGAGACAATTAACAATTTTAAACTTTATTTCTTCAATGTTTGGCTCTTTTTGTAAAAGGGCTGCCAATACTTGTTGAATAGCTTCCTTAGCTCTTCTTGTCTTTGCCCTTGTCATAGGTCCTCCAAGTCCTTCAAGCTTGATGTCCTCATCAAAGAGGAATAGGAGGAAGTAGTGGAATCAAAGGAGATGAAGAAGAAGAAGTGGAAGAAGGAGAACGGGAGGAGGAAGAAGAGGTGGCAAAAGGAGAAGAAGAGGAAGAAGAAGAAGTGGAAGAACGAGAAGAAAAGGAAGAAGTGCAAGTGGAAGAAGGAGAACAATAGGAAGAAGAAGAAGAAGTGGAAGAATGGGAAAAAGAGGAGGAAGAAGAAGCAATGGAAGGAAAGGGGATGTAGAAGAAGTGGAACAAAGAGGAGAAGAAGAAGGGGAGGAAGAAGAAGTAGTGTACGCAGAAGAAGGGCACGAAGGAGAAGAGAGGGAAGAAGAAGCACAAGTGGTTGTAGTAGAAGTGGAAGAAGGTGAACAAGACGAAGAAGAAGAAGTAGTTGAAGGAGTGGGGAAGATGAAGAAGAAGTGGAAGAACGAGAACAAGAGGTAGAAATGTAAGTAGAAGCAGAAGAAGGAGAAAAAGAGGGATATGACGAAGGAAAGGAAGAAGAAGAAGGAGATGAGGAGGAAAAAAAGAAAGGAAAGGAGAGGATGAAGAAGAAGTGGAAGAAAGAGAACAAGAGGACGCAGGAGAAGTGGAAGAAAGATAAGAAGAGGAAGAAGAAGGAGAGTAACTAGAAGAAGTGGAAGAAGGAGATGAAAAGGAAGAAGAAGAAGATGTGGAAAGTGAGGAAGGTGAACTAGAGGAGGAAGAAGAAGTAATGGAAGGAGGTGAGATGAAGAAGAAGAATTGGAACAAGGAGATAAGGAGGAAAAGGAAGAAGGAGGGGAAGGGAAGGGAAGAAGAAGCAGAAGAAGTGGAATCTGGAGGAGAAGAGGAAGAAGAAGAAGAAGTGTAAGCATAAGATTTGGGGGAAGGAGAAGAAGAGGAAGAGCAACAATGGGAAGCAACAGAAGTGGGGGATCGAGAGAAAGAGGAAGGAGAAGACGACGGAAAGGAAAGAAAAAGAAGTTGTTGTAGAAGAAGAAATGGAAGAAGAGGAAGAAGAAGAGGTGTAAGCAGAAGAAGAAGACGAAAATGAAGAAGAACAACAAGTAGAAGTAGAAAAAGTGGTAGAAGGAGAGAATAAGAGGAATAGGAGAAAGTAGTGGAATGAAAGGAGATGAAGAAGAAGAAGTGGAAGAAGTAGAACGGGAGGAGAGAGAAGAGGTGGCAGAAGGAGAAGAACAGGAAGAAGAAGAAAATGGAAGAACGAGATGAAAAGGAAGAAGTGCAAGTGGAAGAAGGAGATCAATAGGAAGAAGAAGAAGAAGAAGGGAAGAATGAGAAAAAGAGGGGGAAGAAGAAGAAAAAGAAGTGGAAGAATGAGAAAAAGAGGAGGAAGAAGAAGCAATGGAAGGAAAGGGGATGAAGAAGAAGTGGAACAAGGAGGAGAAGAAGAAGGGGAGGAAAAAGAAGTAGTGTAGGTAGAAGAACGGCAAGAAGGAGAAGAGAGGGAAGAAGAAGAACAAGTGGATGTAATAGAAGTGGAAGAAGGTGAACAAGAGGAAGAAGAAGAAGTAGTTGAAGGAGTGGGGATGATGCAGAAAAAGTGGAAGAAGGAGAACAAGAGGTAGAAATGCAAGTGGAAGCAGAAGAAGGACAAAAAGAGGGATATGACGAAGGAAAGGAAAAAGAAGAAGGAGATTAAGAGGAAGAAAAGAAAGGAAAGGAGAGGATGACGAAGAAGTCGAAGAAAGATAAGAAGAGGAAGAAGAAGGAGAGTAACTAGAAGAAGTTGAAGAAGGAGAAGAAAAGGAAGAAGAAGAATGTGTGGAAAGTGAAGAAGGTGAACAACAGGAGGAAGAAGAAGTAGTGGAAGGAGTGAGATGAAGAAGAAGAATTGGAACAACAAGGAGAAAAGGAGGAAAAGGAAGAAGGAGGGGAAGGGAAGGGAAGAAGAAGCTGAAGAAGTGGAATCTGGAGGAGAAGAGGAAGAAGAAGAAGAAGTGTAAGCATAAGATTTGGGGGAAGGAGAAGAAGGGGAAGAGCAACAATGAGAACCAACAGAAGTGGGGGATGGTGAAAAAGAGGAAGGAGAAGACGGAATGGAAAGAAGAAGAAGTTGTGGAAGGAGAAGAAATTGAAGAAGAGGAAGAAGAAGAAGTGTAAGCAGAAGAAGCGGAAGAAGGAGATGAAAATGAAGAAGAACAATTAGTAGAAGCAGAAGAAGTGGTAGAACGAGAGAATAAGAGGAATAGGAGGAAGTAGTGGAATGAAAGGAAATGAAAAAGAAGAAGTGAAAGTAGGAGAACGGGAGGAGGGAGAAGAGGTGGCAGAAGGAGAAGAAGAGGAAGAAGAAGAAGTCGAAGAACGAGAAGAAACGGAAGAAGTGCAAGTGGAAGAAGAAGGAGAGTAACTAGAAGAAGTCGAAGAACGAGAAGAAAAGGAAGAAGAAGAAGATGTGGAAAGTGAAGAAGTTGAAGAAGGTGAACAAGAGGAGGAAGAAGAAGTAGTGGAAGGAAGTGAGATGAAGAAGAAGAATTGGAACAAGGAGAAAAGGAGGAACAAGAAGAAGGAAGGGAACGGAAGGGAAGAAGAAGCAGAAGAAGTGGAATCTGGAGGAGAATAGTAAGAAGAAGAAGAAGTGTAAGCATAAGATTTGGGGGAAGGAGAAGAAGAAGAAGAGCAGCAATGGGAAGCAACAGAAGTGGGGCATGGAGAAAAAGAGGAAGGAGAAGACAGAAAGGAAAGAAGAAGAAGTTGTGGATGGAGAAGAAATGGAAGAAGAGGAAGAAGAAGAAGTGTAAGCAGAAGAAGTCGAAGAAGGAGACGAAGAGGAATAGGAGGAAGCATTGGAATGAAAGGAGATGAAAAATAAAAAGTGGAAGAAGCAGAACGGGAGGAGGAAGAAGAAGTGGCAGAAGGAGAAGAAGAGGAAGAAGAAGTGGAAGAACTAAAAGAAAAGCAAGAAGTGCAAGTGGAAGAGGGAGAACAATAGGAAGAAGAAGAAGAAGTAGAAGAATGAGAAAAGGAGGAGGAAGAAGAAGCAATGGAAGGAAAGGGGATGAAGAAGAAGAAGTGGAAGAAGGAGAACCGGAGGAGGGAGAAGAGGTGGCTGAAGGAGAAGAAGAGGAAGAAGAAGAAGTGGAAGAACGAGAAGAAAAGGAAGAAGTGCAAGTGGAAGAAGAACGAGAGTAACTAAAAGAAGTGGAAGAACGAGAAGAAAAGGAAGAAGAAGAAGATGTGGAAAGTGAAGAAGTTGAAGAAGGTGAACAGGAGGAGGAAGAAGAAGTAGTGGAAGGAAGTGAGATGAAGAAGAAGAATTGGAACAAGGAGAAAAGGAGGAACAGGAAGAAAGAGGGGAAAGGAAGGGAAGAAGAAGCAGAAGTGGAATCTGGAGGAGAAGAGTAAGAAGAAGAAGAAGTGTAAGCATAAGATTTGGGGGAAGGAGAAAAAGAGGAAGAGCAGCAATGGGAAGCAACAGAAGTGGGGGATAGAGAAAAAGAGGAAGGAGAAGGCGGAAAGGAAAGAAGAAGTTGTGGAAGGAGAAGAAATGGAAGAAGAGGAAGTGTAACCAGAAGAAGCCGAAGAAGGAGACGAAAATGAAGAAGAACAACAAGTAGAAGTAGAAGAAGTGGTAGAAGGAGAGAATAAGAGGAATAGGAGGAAGTAGTGGAATGAAAGGAGATGAAAAAGAAGAAGTGCAAGTAGGAGAACGGGAGGAGGGAGAAGAGGTGGCAGAAGGAGAAGACGAGGAAGAAGAAGAAGCGGAAGAACAAGAAGAAAAGGAAGAAGTGCAAGCGAAAGAAGGAGAACAATAGGAAGAAAAAGAAGAAGTGGAAGAATGAGAAAAAGAGGAGGAAGAAGAAGCAATGGAAGGAAAGGAGATGAAGCAGAAGTGGAACAAGGAGGAGAAGAAGAAGGGTAGGAAGAAGAAGTAGTGTAGACATAAGAAGGGCAGGAAGGAGAAGAGAGGGAAGAAGACGAACAGGAGGATGTAGTAGAAGTGGAAGAAGGTGAACAAGAGGAAGAAGAAGAAGTAGTTGAAGGAGTGGGGATGATGGAGAAGAAGTGGAAGAAGGAGAACAAGAGGTATAAATGCAAGTGGAAGCAGAAGAAGGAGAAAAAGAGGGATATGACGAAGGAAAGGAAGAAGAAGAAGAGATGAGGAGGAAGAAAAGAAAAGAAAAGAGAGGATGAAGAAGAAGTTTAAGAAGGAGTTCTACCAATTTTAATAATTCCAATTGGAAGGATAGGAGGAAAGAAGGAGCTGCCTCATCTAGTAATACAACACCTTCTAGCCATGGAAAAGCCCCTCAAAAGAAAGATGATAATCCACCTAAAAAGACTAGAGAAGTGAAGTGTTTCAAGTGCTTGGGCATGGGTCATTATGCCTATGAGTGTCCCACAAAGAAGATTGTTTTTCTCAAAGATAATGGGGAATACACAAGCCAATCAGAAGCTAGTGGTGGAGAAGAAGAGGAGAGTGATGGAGAATTGGCGGCTAATGAAGGAGAGTTGTACATGATTAGGAGACTGTTGGGAAGTCAAGTCAAGGCCGAAGATGCATCTCAAAGGGAGAACATCTTTCACACAAGATGTTCAGTCAATGGTAATGTTTGTTTGGTAATTATTGATGGAGGGAGTTGTACCAATGTGGTGAGTTCAAGATTAGTGTCAAAGATGAACATGGACACTACACCGCATCCTAGACCATATAAACTCCAATGGCTTAGTAAAGGAGAAGAAGTTAAAGTGAAACAGCAAGCAGAGGTTCCTTTCTCCATTGGGAAGTATCAAGATAAGGTTTTATGTGATGTGGTTCCCATGGAGGCCAGCCATATCCTTTTAGGGAGGCCGTGGCAGTATGATACCAAAGCCATTCATGATGGTTTCACTAATAAAATTTCCTTCATGTATCAGGATAAAAAGGTGGTTCTTAAGCCTTTGTCTCCTAAAGAGGTATGTGAGGATCAATTAAAAATGAGAGAAAAGTTAGCAAATGAGAGAAAGAGTGAAACACCTGAGAGGAAAAAGAGTGAAACACCTGAAAGAAAAAAGAGAGAAAAGAATAAGAGTGAAACACTTGAGGGCAAGCAGCTGTGTTTAGCAAGAGAAAGGGAGGTAAGGAGGGTGCTTTGCGCAAGACAGCCCCTCTACTTATTGCTTTGTCAAAATCAAATTTTGTATGCTAACCAGTTTGACAAGTTTGAATTGCCTTCTTGTATTGAGTCTCTTTTGCAGGATTTTGAGGATGTGTTTCCAGCAAATGTACCTGATGGCTTGCCACCTGTGAGGGGAATTGAGCATCACATTGATATCATTCCAGGAGCTTCTTTGCCTAATCGTCCAGCTTATAGGAGCAACCCACAGGAGACCAAAGAGATCGAAAGGCAAGTTACTGAACTCATGAGCAAAGGGTGGGTAAGAGACAGCATGAGTCCATGTGCTGTACCTGTGATTCTAGTACCCAAGAAGGATGGTTCATGGAGGATGTGTTCTGATTGTAGAGCCATAAACAACATCACCATCAAATATAGACATCCAATTCCCAGGTTAGATGATCTTCTTGATGAACTATATGGTGCATGTGTGTTTTCTAAAATTGATCTGAAAAGTGGCTATAATCAGATTAGGATTAGAGAAGGAGATGAATGGAAAACTGCTTTTAAGACTAAATATGGATTGTATGAGTGGCTGGTTATGCCCTTTGGTTTGACAAATGCACCTAGTACTTTCATGAGATTAATGAATCATGTCTTAAGAGAGTTTATTGGAAAATTTGTTGTGGTGTACTTTGATGATATTCTGATCTATAGCACTAGTCTTGAATTGCATGTTGAACATTTGCGGGTTGTTATGAATGTGCTTAGAAAAGAACAATTGTATGCCAATTTGGACAAATGCATTTTTTTTACTGATCATGTAGTATTCCTAGGCTTTGTTGTTAATGCTAAAGGGGTACAGGTTGATGTGGAAAAGGTTAAGGCCATCCAAGAATGGCCTACACCTAAAACCGTGAGTGAGGTGAGGGGATTTCATGGTTTAGCAAGTTTCTACAGGAGATTTGTTAAAGATTTTAGTACTGTGGCTGCACCTCTAAATGAAATTGTTAAAAAAAATGTGGGTTTTAAATGGGGAGAGAAACAAGAAGAGGCCTTTGCTGCCCTTAAGCATAAGCTTGTTAATGCACCTATTCTTGCCATGCCTAATTTTGCAAAATCATTTGAAATTGAATGTGATGCATCAAATGTGGGTATTGGGGCTGTTTTATTGCAAGATGGTCATCCAATTGCTTATTTTAGTGAAAAGTTAAGTGGGGCTGCCCTTAACTATTCTACTTATGATAAGGAATTATATGCGTTGGTGAGGGCTTTAAAAACATGGCAGCATTATCTATTACCCTAGGGGAATGAAGAAGAAGTGGACGAAGGAGGAGAAGAAGAAGGGGAGGAAGAAGAAGTAGTGTAGGCAGAAGAAGGGCAAGAAGCAGAAGAGAGGGAAGAAGAAAAACAAGTGGATGAAGTAGAAGTGGAAGAAGGTGAACAAGAGGAAGAAGAAGAAGTAGTTGAAGGAGTGGGGATGATGGAGAAGAAGTGGAAGAAGGAGAACAAGAGGTAGAAATGCAAGTGGAAGCAGAAGAAGGAGAAAAAGCGGGATATGACGAAGGAAACGAAGAAGAAGGAGATGAAGAGGAAGAAAAGAAAGGAAAGGAGAGGATGAAGAAGAAGTGGAATAAATAGAACAAGAGGAGGCAGGAGAAGTGGAAGAAAGATAAGAAGCGGAAGAAAAAGGAGAGTAACTAGAAGAAGTGGAAGAAGGAGAAGAAAAGGAAGAAGAAGAAGATGTGGAAAGTGAAGAAGTTGAAGAAGGTGAACAAGAGGAGGAAGAAGAAGTTCTGGAAGGAGGTGAGATGAAGAAGAAGAATTGGAACAAGGAGAAAAGGAGGAAAAGGAAGAAGGAGGGGAAGGGAAGGGAAGAAGAAGCAGAAGAAGTGGAATCTGGAGGAGAAGAGGAAGAAGAAGAAGAAGTGTAAGCATAAAATTTGGGGGAAGGAGAAGAAGAGGAAGAGCAACAATGAGAAGCAACAGAAGTGGGGGATGGAGAAAAAGAGGAAGGAGAAGATGGAAAGGAAAGAAGAAGAAGTGTAAGCAGAAGAACGAAAGAACGAGACGAAAATGAAGAAGAACAACAAGTAGAACTAGAAGAAGTGGTAGAAGGAGAGAATAAGAGGAATAGGAGGAAGTAGTGGGATGGAAGGAGATGAAAAATAAGAAGTGGAAGAAGCAGAACGGGAAAAGGGAGAAGAGGTGGCAGAAGGAGAAGAAGAGGAAGGAGAAGTGGAAGAACGAGAAGAAAAGGAAGAAGTGCAAGTAGAAGAAGGAGAACAATAGGAAGAAGAAGAAGAAGTGGAAGAATGAGAAAAACAGGAGGAAGAAGAAGCAATGGAAGGAAAGGGGATGAAGAAGAAGAAGTGGAACAAGGAGGAGAACAAGAAGGGGAGGAAGAAGAAGGAGTGTAGGCAGAAGAAGGACAAGAAGGAGAAGAGAGGGAACAAGAAGAACAAGTGGATGTAGTAGAAGTGGAAGAAGGTGAACAAAAGGAAGAAGAAGAAGTAATTGAAGGAGTGGGGATGATGGAGAAGACGTGGAAGAAGGAGAACAAGAGGTACAAATGCAAGTGGAAGCAAAAGAAGGAGAAAAAGAGGGATATGACGAAGGAAAGGAAGAAGAAGAAGGAGATGAAGAGGAAGAAAAGAAAGGAAAAGAGAGGCTGAAGAAGAAGTGGAAGAAAGAGAACAAGAGGAGGCAGGAGAAGTGGAAGAAAGATAAGAAGAGGAAGAAGAAGGATAGTAACTAGAAGAAGTGGAAGAAGGAGAAGAAAAGGAAGAAGAAGAAGATGTGGAAAGTGAAGAAGTTGAAGAAGGTGAACAAGAGGAGGAAGAAGAAGTAGTGGAAGGAAGTGAGATGAAGAAGAAGAATTGGAACAAGGAGAAAAGGAGTAAAAGGAAGAAGGAGGGCAAGGGAAGGGAAGAAGAAGCAGAAGAAGTGTAAGCATAAGATTTGGTGGAAGGAGAAGAAGAGGAAGAGCAAAAATGGGAAGCAACAGTAGTGGGGGATGGAGAAAAAGAGGAAGGACAAGACAGAAGGAAAGAAGAAGAAGTTGTGGAAGGAGAAGAAATGGAAGAAAAAGAAGTGTAAGCAGAAGAAGCATAAGAAGGAGACGAAAATAAAGAAGAACAACAAGTAGAAGTAGAAGAAGTGGTAGAAGGAGAGAATAAAAGGAATAGGAGGAAGTAGTGGAATGAAAGGAGATGAAGAAGAAGAAGTCGAAGAAGGAGAACGGGAGGACGGAGAAGAGGTGGCAGTAGGAGAAGAAGAGGAACTAGAAGAAGTGGAAGAAGAAGAAGAAAAGGAAGAAGTGGAGGTGGAAGAAGGAGAACAATAGGAAGACGAAGAAGCAGTGGAAGAATGAGAAAAAGAGGAGGAAGAAGAGGCAATGGAAGGAAAGGGGATGAAGAAGAAGTGGAACAAGGAGGAGAAGAAGAAGGGCAGGAAGAAGAAGTAGTGTAGGCAGAAGAAGGGCAAGAAGGAGAAGAGACGGAAGAAGAACAACAAGTGGATGTACTAGAAGTGGAAGAAGAAGAAGTAGTTGAAGGAGTGGGGATGATGGAGAAGAAGTGGAAGAAGGAGAACAAGAGGTAGAAATGCAAGTGGAAGCAGAAGAAGGAGATGGAGAGGAAGAAAAGAAAGGAAAGGAGAGGATGAAGTAGAAGTGGAAGAAAGAGAAAAAAAGGAGGCAGGAGAAGTGGAAGAAAGATAAGAAGAGGAAGAAGAAGGAAAGTAACTAGAAGAAGTGGAAGAAGGAGAAGAAAAGGAAGAAGAAGAAGATGTGGAAAGTGAAGAAGGTGAACAAGAGGAGGAAGACGAAGTAGTGGAAGGAGGTGAGATGAAGAAGAAGAATTGGAACAAGGAGAAAAGGAGGAAAAGGAAGAAGGAGGGGAAGGGAAGTGAAGTAGAAGCAGAAGAAGTGGAATTTGGAGGAGAAGAGTAAGAAGAAGAAGAAGTGCAAGCATAAGAAAGAGAAGAAAGGGAAGAAGAAGTAGATGTGGAAACTGAAGAAGTTGAAGAAGGTGAACAAGAGGAGGAAAAAGAAGTAATGGAAGGAGGTTAAATGAAAAAGAAGAATTGGAACAAGGAGAAAAGGAGGAAAAGGAAGAAGGAGGGGAAGGGAAGGGAAGGGAAGAAGAAGCAGAAGAGGTGTAATCTGGAGGAGAAGAGGAAGAAGAAGAAGAAGTGTAAGCGTAAGATTTGGGGGAAGGAGAAGAAGAGGAAGAGCAACAATGGAAAGCAAGTGAAGTGGGGGATGGAGAAAAAGAGGAAGGAGAAGACAGAAAGGAAAGAAGAAGTTGTGGAAGTAGAAGAAATGGAAGAAGAGGAAGAAGAAGAAGTGTAAGCAGAAGAAGCGGAAGAAGGAGAGGAAAATGAAGAAGAACAACAAGTAGAAGTTGAAGAAGTGGTAGAAGGAGAGAATAAGAGGAATAGGAGGTAGTAGGGGAATGAAAGGAGATGAAGAAGAAGAAGTGGAAGAAGGAGAACGGGAGGAGGGAGAAGAGGTGGCAGAAGGAGAAGAAGAGGAAGAAGAAGAAGAAGTGGAAGAATGAGAAGAAATGGAAGAAGTGCAAGGGGAAGAACGAGAACAATAGGAAGAAGAAGAAGACGTGGAAGAATGAGAAAAGGAGAAGGAAGAAGAAGCAATGGAAGGAAAGGGGATGAAGAAGAAGTGGAACAAGGAGGGGAAGAAACAGGGAAGGAAGAAGTAGTAGTGTAGGCAGAATAAGGGCAACAAGGAGAAGAGAGGGAAGAAGAAGAACAAGTGGATGTAGTAGAAGTTGAAGAAGGTCAACAAGAGGAAGAAGAAGTAGTTGAAGGAGTGGGGATGATGGAGAGGAAGTAGAAGAAGGAGAACTAGAGGTAGAAATGCAAGTGGAAGCAGAAGAAGGTGAAAAAGAGGGATATGACGAAGGAAAGGAAGAGGAAGAAGGACATGAAGAGGAAGAAAAGAAAGGAAAGGAGAGGATAAAGAAGAAGTGGAAGAAAGAGAACAAGAGGAGGCAAGGGAAGTGGAAGAAGGATAAGAAGAGGAAAAAGAAGGAGAGTAACTAGAAGAAGTGGAATAAGGAGAAGAAAAGGAAGAAGAAGATCTGGAAAGTGAAGAAGGTGAACAAGAGGAGGAAGAAGAAGTAGTGGAAGGAGGTGAGATGATGAAGAAGAAATGGAACAAGGAGAAAAGGAGGAAAAGGAAGAAGGATCGAACGGGAAGGGAAGGGAAGGGAAGAAGAAGCAGAAGAAGTGGAATCTGGAGGAGAAGAGGAAGAAGAAGAAGAAGTGGAAGCATAAGATTTGGGGGAAGGAGAAGAAGAGGTAGAGCAACAATGGGAAGCAACAGAAGTAGGGGATGGAGAAAAAGTGGAACGAGAAGATGGAAAGGAAAGAAGAAGAAGTTGTGGAAGGAGAAGAAATGGAAGAAGAGGAAGAAGAAGAAGTGTAAGCAGAAGAAGCGGAAGAAGGAGACGAAAATGAAGAAGAACAACAAGTAGAAGTAGAACAAGTGGTAGAAGGAGAGAATAAGAGGAAAAGGTGTAAGTAGTGGAATGAAAGGAGATGAAGAAGAAGAAGTGGAAGAAGGAGAACGGGAGGTGGGAGAAGAGGTGGCAGAAGGAGAAGAAGAGGAAGAAGAAGAAGAAGTGGAAGAACGAGAAGAAAAGGAAGAATTGCAAGTGGAAGAAGGAGAACAATAGGATGAAGTAGAAGAACTGGAAGAATGAGAAAAAGAGGAGGAAGAAGAAGCAATGGAGGAAAGGGGATGAAGAACAAGTAGAACAAAGAGGAGAAGAAGAAGGGGAGGAAGAAGAAGTAGTGCAATCAAAAGAATGGCAAGAAGGAGAAGAGAGGGAAGAAGAAGAACAAGTGGATGTAGTAGAAGTGGAAGAAGGTGAACAAGAGGAAGAAGAAGAAGTAGTTGAAGGAGTGGGGATGATGGAGAAGAAGTGGAAGAAGGAGAACAAGAGGTAGAAATACAAGTGGAAGCAGAAGAAGGAGAAAAAGAGGGATATGACGAAGGAAAGGAAGAAGAAGAAGGAGATGAAGAGGAAGAAAAGAAAGGAGAGGAGAGGATGAAGAAGAAGTGGAAGAAAGAGAACAAGAGGAGGCAGGACAAGTGGAAGAAAGACAAGAAAAGGAAGAAGGAGAAGAAAAGGAAGAAGAAGAAGATGTGGAAAGTGAAGAAGTTGAAGAAGGTAAGAGGAGGAAGAAGAAGTTGTGGAAGGAGGTGAGATGAAGAAGAAGAATTGGAAAAAGGGAGAAAAGGAGGAAAACGAAGAAGGAGCGAAAGGGAAGGGAAGAAGAAGCAAAAGAAGTGGAATCTGGAGGAGAAGAGGTAGAAGAAGAAGAAGTGTAAGCATAAGATTTGGGGGAAGGAGAAGAAGAGGAAGAGCAACAATGGGAAGCAACAGAGGTGGGGGATTGAGAAAAAGAGGAAGGAGAAGATGGAAAGGAAAGAAGAAATGGAAGAAGAGGAAGAAGAGGAAGAAGAAGAAGTGGAAGAATGAGAAAAAGAGGAGGAAGAAGACGCAATGGAAGGAAAGGGGATGAAGCAGAAGTGGAACAAGGAGGAGAACAAGAAGGGGAGGAAGAAGAAGTAGTGTAGACAGAAGAAGGGCAAGAAGGAGAAGAAAGGGAAGAAGAAGAACAAGTGGATGTAGTAGAAGTGAAAGAAGGTGAACAAGAGGAAGAAGAAGAAGTAGTTGAAGGAGTGGGGATGATGAAGAAGAAGTGGAAGAAGGAGAACAAGAGGTAGAAATGCAAGTGGAAGCAGAAGAGGGAGAAAAAGAGGGATATGACGAAGGAAAGGAAGAAGAAGAAGGAGATGATGAGGAAGAAAAGAAAGGAGAGGAGAGGATGAAGAAGAAGTGGAAGAAAGAGAACAAGAGGAGGCAGGACAAGTGGAAGAAAGACAAGAAGAGGAAGAAGGAGAAGAAAAGGAAGAAGAAGAAGATGTGGAAAGTGAAGAAGTTGAAGAAGGTGAACAAGAGGAGGAAGAAGAAGTTGTGGAAGGAGGTGAGATGAAGAAGAAGAATTGGAAAAGGGAGAAAAGGAGGAAAACGAAGAAGGAGGGAAAGGGAAGCGAAGAAGAAGCAAAAGAAGTGGAATCTGGAGGAGAAGAGGTAGAAGAAGAAGAAGAAGAAGTGTAAGCATAAGATTTGGGGGAAGGAGAAGAAGAGGAAGAGCAACAATGGGAAGCAACAGAGGTGGGGGATGGAGAAAAAGAGGAAGGAGAAGATGGAAAGGAAAGAAGAAATGGAAGAAGAGGAAGAAGAAGAAGTGGAAGAATGAGAAAAAGAGGAGGAAGAAGACGCAATGGAAGGAAAGGGGATGAAGCAGAAGTGGAACAAGGAGGAGAACAAGAAGGGGAGGAAGAAGAAGTAGTGTAGACAGAAGAAGGGCAAGAAGGAGAAGAGAGGAAAGAAGAAGAACAAGTGGATGTAGTAGAAGTGGAAGAAGGTGAACAAGAGGAAGAAGAA
This sequence comes from Psophocarpus tetragonolobus, assembly GCA_037954015.1. Classification (NCBI taxonomy): domain Eukaryota; kingdom Viridiplantae; phylum Streptophyta; class Magnoliopsida; order Fabales; family Fabaceae; genus Psophocarpus; species Psophocarpus tetragonolobus. Next base: position 29,088,638 of record CM075691.1, read on the forward strand.
GAAGTAGTTGAAGGAGTGGGGATGATGGAGAAGAAGTGGAAGAAGGAGAACAAGAGGTATAAATGCAAGTGGAAGCAGAAGAAGGAGAAAAAGAGGGATATGACAAAGGAAAGGAAGAAGAAGAAGGAGATCAAGAGGAAGAAAAGAAAGGAAAAGAGAGGATGAAGAAGAAGTGCAAGAAAGAGAACAAGAGGAGGCAGGAGAAGTGGAAGAAAGATAAGAAGAGGAAGAAGAAGGATAGTTACTAGAAGAAGTGGAAGAAGGAGAAGAAAGGGAAGAAGAAGAAGATGTGGAAAATGAAGAAGTTGAAGAAGGTGAACAAGAGGAGGAGGAAGAAGTAGTGGAAGGAAGTGAGATGAAGAAGAAGAATTGGAACAAGGAGAAAAGGAGCAAAAGGAAGAAGGAGGGGAAGGGAAGGGAAGAAGAAGCAGAAGCAGTGGAAACTGGAGGAGAAGAGGAAGAAGAAGAAGAAGTGTAAGCACAAGATTTGGGGGAAGGAGAAGAAGAGGAAGAGCAGCAATGGGACGCAACAGAAGTGGGGGATGGAGAAAAAGAGGAAGGAGAAGACGGAAAGGAAAGAAGAAGAAGTTATGGAAGGAGAAGAAATGGAAGAAGAGGAAGAAGAAGAGTGTAAGCAGAAGAAGCGGAAGAAGGAGAGGAAAATGAAGAAGAACAACAAGTAGAAGTAGAAGAAGTGGTAGAAGGAGAGAATAAGAGGAATAGGAGGAAGTAGTGGAATGAAAGGAGATGAAAAAGAAGAAGTGGAAGTAGGAGAATGGGAGGAGGTAGAAGAGGTGGCAGAAGGAGGAGAAGAGGAAGAAGAAGAAGCGGAAGAACAAGAAGAAAAGGAAGAAGTGCATGTGGAAGAAGGAGAACAATAAGAAGAAGAAGAAGAAGTGGAAGAATAAGACAAAGAGGAGCAAGAAGAAGCAATGGAAGGAAAGGGGATGAAGAATAAGTGGAACAAGGAGGAGAAGAAGAAGGGGAGGAAGAAGAAGTAGTGTAGGCAGAACAAGGGCAAGAAGGAGAAGAGAGGGAAGAAGAAGAACAAGTGGATGTAGTAGAAGTGGAAGAAGGTCAACAAGAGGAAGAAGAAGAAGTAGTTGAAGGAGTGGGGATGATGGAGAAGAAGTGGCAGAAGAAGAAGAATTGGAACAAGGAGAAAAGGAGGACAAGGAAGAAGGAGGGGAAGGGAAGGGAAGAAGAAGCAGAAGAGGTGGAATCTGGAGGGGAAGAGGAAGAAGAAGAAGAAGTGTAAGGATAAGATTTGGGGGAAGGAGAAGAAGAGGAAGAGCAACAATGGGAAGCAAGTGAAGTGGGGGATGGAGAAAAAGAGGAAGGAGAAGACAGAAAGGAAAGAAGAAGAAGTTGTGGAATGAGAAGAAATGGAAGAAGGGGAAGAAGAAGAAGTGTAAGCAGAAGAAGCGGAAGAAGGAGAGGAAAATGAAGAAGAACAATAAGTAGAAGTAGAAGAAGTGGTAGAAGGAGAGAATAAGAGGAATGGGAGGAAGCAGTGGAGTGAAAAGAGATGAAGAAGAAGAAGTGGAAGTAGAACGGGAGGAGGGAGAAGAGGTGGCAGAAGGAGAAGAAAAGGAAGAAGAAGAAGAAGAAGTGGAAGAACGAGAAGAAATGGAAGAATTGCAAGTGGAAGAAGGAGAGCAGTAAGAAGAAGAAGAAGAAGAAGTGGAAGAATGAGAAAAAGAGGAGGAAGAAGACGCAATGGAAGGAAAGGGGATGAAGCAGAAGTGGAACAAGGAGGAGAACAAGAAGGGGAGGAAGAAGAAGTAGTGTACACAGAAGAAGGGCAAGAAGGAGAAGAAAGGGAAGAAGAAGAACAAGTGGATGTAGTAGAAGTGGAAGAAGGTGAACAAGAGGAAGAAGAAGAAGTAGTTGAAGGAGTGGGGATGATGGAAAAGAAGTGGAAGAAGGAGAACAAGGGGTAGAAATGCAAGTGGAAGCAGAAGAAGGAGAAAAAGAGGGATATGACGAAGGAAAGGAAGAACAAGAAGGACATGAAGAGGAAGAAAAGAAAGGAAAGGAGAGGATGAAGAAGAAGTGGAAGAAAGAGAACAAAAAGAGGCAGGAGAAGTGAAGAAAGATAAGAAGAGGAAGGAGAAGGAGAGTAACCAAAAGAAGTGTAAGAAGGAGAAGAAAACGAAGAAGAAGAAGATGTGGAATATGAAGAAGGTGAACAAGAGGAGGAAGAAGAAGTAGTGGAAGGAGGTGAGATGAAGAAGAAGAATTGGAACAAAGAGAAAAAGAGGAAAAGGAAGAAGGAGGGGAAAGGTAGGGAAGAAGAAGCAGAAGAAGTGGAATCTGGAGGAGAAGAGGAAGAAGAAGGAGAAGTGTAAGCATAAGATTTGGGGGAAGGAGAAGAAGAGGAAGAGCAACAATGGGAAGCAACAGAAGTGGGGGATGGAGAAAAAGAGGAAGGAGAAGACGGAAAGGAAAGAAGAAGAAGTTATGGATGGAGAAGAAATGGAAGAAGAGGAAGAAGAAGAAGTGTAAGCAGAAGAAGCAGAAGAAGGAGACGAAAATGAAGAAGAACAACAAGTAGTGGTAGAAGGAGAGAATAACAGGAATAGAAGGAAGTAGTGGAATGAAAGGAGATGAAGAAGAAGAAGTGGAAGAAGGAGAACGGGGGAGGAAAAGAGGTGGCAGAAGAAGAAGAAGAGGAAGAAGAAGAAGAACTGGAAGAATGAGAAACAGAGGAGGAAGAAGAAGCAATTGAAGGAAAGGGGATGAAGAAGGAGTGGAACAAGGAGGAGAAGAAGGGGAGGAAGAAGAAGTAATGTAGGCAGAAGAAGTGCAAGAATGAGAAGAGACGGAAGAAGAAGAACAAGTGGATGTATTAAAAGTGGAAGAAGGTGAACAAGAGGAAGAAGAAGAAGTAGTTGAAGGAGTGGGGATGATGGAAAAGAAGTGGAAGAAGGAGAACAAGGGGTAGAAATGCAAGTGGAAGCAGAAGAAGGAGAAAAAGAGGGATATGACGAAGGAAAGGAAGAACAAGAAGGACATGAAGAGGAAGAAAAGAAAGGAAAGGAGAGGATGAAGAAGAAGTGGAAGAAAGAGAACAAAAAGAGGCAGGAGAAGTGAAGAAAGATAAGAAGAGGAAGGAGAAGGAGAGTAACCAAAAGAAGTGGAAGAAGGAGAAGAAAAGGAAGAAGAAGAAGATGTGCAATGTGAAGAAGGTGAACAAGAGGAGGAAGAAGAAGTAGTGGAAGGAGGTGAGATGAAGAAGAAGAATTGGAACAAGGAGAAAAAGTGGAAAAGGAAGAAGGAGGGGAAGGGTAGGGAAGAAGAAGCAGAAGAAGTGGAATCTAGAGGAGAAGAGGAAAAAGAAGGAGAAATGTAAGCATAAGATTTGGGGGAAGGAGAAGAAGAGGAAGAGAAACAATGGGAAGCAACAGAAGTGGGGAATGGAGAAAAAGAGGAAGGAGAAGACGGAAAGGAAAGAAGAAGAAGTTATGGAAGGAGACGAAATGGAAGAAGAATAACAAGTAGTGGTAGAAGGAGAGAATAAGAGGAATAGCAGGAAGTAGTGGAATGAAAGGAGATGAAGAAGAAGAAGTGGAAGAAGGAGAACGGGGGAGGAAAAGAGGTGGCAGAAGGAGAAGAAGAGGAAGAAGAAGAAGAACTGGAAGAATGAGAAACAGAGGAGGAAGAAGAAGCAATTGAAGGAAAGGGGATGAAGAAGGAGTGGAACAAGGAGGAGAAGAAGAAGGGGAGGAAGAAGAAGTAATGTAGGCAGAAGAAGTGCAAGAATGAGAAGAGGCGGAAGAAGAAGAACAAGTGGATGTATTAAAAGTGGAAGAAGGTGAACAAGAGGAAGAAGAAGAAGTAGTTGAAGGAGTGGGGATGATGGAAAAGAAGTGGAAGAAGGAGAACAAGGGGTAGAAATGCAAGTGGAAGCAGAAGAAGGAGAAAAAGAGGGATATGACGAAGGAAAGGAAGAAGAAGAAGGAGATGAAGAGGAAGAAAAGAAAGGAAAGGAGAGGATGAAGAAGAAGTGGAAGAAAGAGAACAAAAAGAGGCAGGAGAAGTGAAGAAAGATAAGAAGAGGAAGGAGAAGGAGAGTAACCAAAAGAAGTGGAAGAAGGAGAAGAAAAGGAAGAAGAAGAAGATGTGGAATGTGAAGAAGGTGAACAATAGGAGGAAGAAGAAGTAGTGGAAGGAGGTGAGATGAAGAAGAAGAATTGGAACAAGGAGAAAAAGTGGAAAAGGAAGAAGGAGGGGAAGGGTAGGGAAGAAGAAGCAGAAGACGTGGAATCTGGAGGAGAAGAGGAAGAAGAAGGAGAAGTGTAAGCATAAGATTTGGGGGAAGGAGAAGAAGAGGAAGAGAAACAATGGGAAGCAACAGAAGTGGGGGATGGAGAAAAAGAGGAAGGAGAAGACGGAAAGGAAAGAAGAAGAAGTTATGGAAGGAGAAGAAATGGAAGAAGAGGAAGAAGAAGAAGTGTAAGCAGAAGAAGCGGAAGAAGGAGACGAAAATGAAGAAGAACAACAAGTAGTGGTAGAAGGAGAGAATAAGAGGAATAACAGGAAGTAGTGGAATGAAAGGAGATGAAGAAGAAGAAGTGGAAGAAGGAGAACGGGGGAGGAAAAGAGGTGGCAGAAGGAGAAGAAGAGGAAGAAGAAGAAGAACTGGAAGAATGAGAAACAGAGGAGGAAGAAGAAGCAATTGAAGGAAAGGGGATGAAGAAGGAGTGGAACAAGGAGGAGAAGAAGAAGGGGAGGAAGAAGAAGTAATGTAGGCAGAAGAAGTGCAAGAATGAGAAGAGACGGAAGAAGAAGAACAAGTGGATGTATTAAAAGTGGAAGAAGGTGAACAAGAGGAAGAAGAAGAAGTAGTTGAAGGAGTGGGGATGATGGAAAAGAAGTGGAAGAAGGAGAACAAGGGGTAGAAATGCAAGTGGAAGCAGAAGAAGGAGAAAAAGAGGGATATGACGAAGGAAAGGAAGAAGAAGAAGGAGATGAAGAGGAAGAAAACAAAGGAAAGGAGAGGATGAAGAAGAAGTGGAAGAAAGAGAACAAAAAGAGGCAGGAGAAGTGAAGAAAGATACGAAGAGGAAGGAGAAGGAGAGTAACCAAAAGAAGTGGAAGAAGGAGAAGAAAAGGAAGAAGAAGAAGATGTGGAATATGAAGAAGGTGAACAAGAGGAGGAAGAAGAAGTAGTGGAAGGAGGTGAGATGAAGAAGAAGAATTGGAACAAGGAGAAAAAGTGGAAAAGGAAGAAGGAGGGGAAGGGTAGGGAAGAAGAAGCAGAAGAAGTGGAATCTGGAGGAGAAGAGGAAGAAGAAGGAGAAGTGTAAGCATAAGATTTGGGGGAAGGAGAAGAAGAGGAAGAGAAACAATGGGAAGCAACAGAAGTGGGGGATGGAGAAAAAGAGGAAGGAGAAGACGGAAAGGAAAGAAGAAGAAGTTATGGAAGGAGAAGAAATGGAAGAAGAGGAAGAAGAAGAAGTGTAAGCAGAAGAAGCGGAAGAAGGAGACGAAAATGAAGAAGAACAACAAGTAGTGGTAGAAGGAGAGAATAAGAGGAATAGTAGGAAGTAGTGGAATGAAAGGAGATGAAGAAGAAGAAGTGGAAGAAGGAGAACGGGGGAGGAAAAGAGGTGGCAGAAGGAGAAGAGGAGGAAGAAGAAGAAGAACTGGAAGAATGAGAAACAGAGGAGGAAGAAGAAGCAATTGAAGGAAAGGGGATGAAGAAGGAGTGGAACAAGGAGGAGAAGAAGAAGGGGAGGAAGAAGAAGTAACGTAGGCAGAAGAAGTGCAAGAATGAGAAGAGACGGAAGAAGAAGAACAAGTGGATGTATTAAAAGTGGAAGAAGGTGAACAAGAGGAAGAAGAAGAAGTAGTTGAAGGAGTGGGGATGATGGAAAAGAAGTGGAAGAAGGAGAACAAGGGGTAGAAATGCAAGTGGAAGCAGAAGAAGGAGAAAAAGAGGGATATGACGAAGGAAAGGAAGAAGAAGAAGGAGATGAAGAGGAAGAAAGGAAAGGAAAGGAGAGGATGAAAAAGAAGTGGAAGAAAGAGAACAAGGGGAGGCAGGAGAAGTGGAAGAAAGATAAGAAGAGGAATAAGAAGGAGAGTAACTAGAAGAAGTGGAAGGAGAAGAAAAGAAAGAAGAAGAAGATGTGGAAAGTGAAGAAGTTCAAGAAGGTGAAGAAGAAGTTGTGGAAGGAGGTGGGATGAAGAAGAAGAATTGGAACAAGGAGAAAAGGAGGAAAAGGAAGAAGGAGGGGAAGGGAAGGGAAGAAGAAGCAGAAGAAGTGGAATCTGGAGGAGAAGAGGAAGAAGAAGATGAAGTTTAAGCATAAGATTTGGGGGAAGGAGAAGAAGAGGAAGAGCAACAATGGGAAGCAACAGAAGTGGGGGATGGAGAAAAAGAGGAAGGAGAAGACGGAAAGGAAAGACGAAGAAGTTGTGGAAGGAGAAGAAATCGAAGAAGAAGAAGAAGAAGAAGTGTAAGCAGAAGAAGTGGAAGAAGGAGACGAAAATGAAGAAGAACAACAAGTAGAAGTAGAAGAAGTGGTAGAAGGAGAGAATAAGAGGAACAGGAGGAAGCAGTGGAATGAAAGGAGATGAAGAAGAAGAAGTGGAAGAAGGAGAACGGGAGGAGGGAGAAGAGGTGGCAGAAGGAGAAGAAGAGGAAGAAGAAGAAGTGGAATAACAAGAAGAAAAAGAGGAAGTGCAAGTGGAAGAAGGAGAACAATAGGAAGAAGAAGAAGAAGTGGAAGAATGAGAAAAAGATGAGGAAGAAGAAGCAATGGAAGGAAAGGGGAATGAAGAAGAAGTGGAAGAAGGAGGAGACGAAGAAGGGGAGGAAGAAGAAGTAGTGTAGGTAGAAGAAGGGCAGGAAGGAGAAGAGAGGGAAGAAGAAGAACAAGTGGATGAAGTAGAAGTGGAAGAAGGTGAACAAGAGGAAGAAGAAGAAGTAGTTGAAGGAGTGGGGATGAGGGAGAAGAAGTGGAAGAAGGAGAACAAGAGGTAGAAATGCAAGTGGAAGCAGAAGAAGGAGAAAAAGAGGGATATGACGAAGGAAAGGAAGAAGAAGAAGGAGATGAAGAGGAAGAAAGGAAAGGAAAGGAGAGGATGAACAAGAAGTGGAAGAAAGAGAACAAGGGGAGGCAGGAGAAGTGGAAGAAAGATAAGAAGAGCAAGAAGAAGGAGACTAACTAGAAGAAGTGGAAGGAGAAGAAAAGGAAGAAGAAGAAGATGTGGAAAGTGAAGAAGTTGAAGAAGGTGAACAAGAGGAGGAAGAAGAAGAATTGGAGCAAGGAGAAAAGGAGGAAAAGGAAGAAGGAGGGGAAGGGAAGGGAAGAAGAAGCAGTGGAATCTAGAGGAGAAGAGGAAGAAGAAGAAGTGTAAGCATAAGATTTGGGGGAAGGAGAAGAAGAGGAAGAGCAACAATGGGAAGCAACAAAAGTGGGGGATGGAGAAAAAGAGGAAGGAGAAGACAGAAAGGAAAGAAGAAGAAGTTGTGGAAGGAGAAGAATTGGAAGAAGAGGAAGAAGAAGAAGTTTAAGCAGAAGAAGCAGAAGAAGGAGAGGAAAATGAAGAAAAACAACAAGTAGAAGTAGAAGAAGTGGTAGAAGGAGAGAATAAGAGGAATAGGAGGAAGTAGCGGAATGAAAGGAGATGAAAAAGAAGAAGTGGAAGTAGGAGAACCGGAGGAGGGAGAAGAGGTGGCAGAAGGAGAAGAAGAGGAAGAAGAAGAAGCGGAAGAACAAGAAGAAAAGGAAGAAGTGCAAGTGGCAAAAGGAGAACAATAAGAAGAAGAAGAAGAAGTGGAAGAATGAGAAAAAGAGGAGGAAGAAGAAGCAATGGAAGGAAAGGGGAATGAAGAAGAAGTGGAAGAAGGAGGAGAAGAAGAAGAAGCAGTGTAGGTAGAAGAAGGGCAAGAAGGAGAAGAGAGGGAAGAAGAAGAACAAGCGGATGAAGTAGAAGTGGAAGAAGGTGAACAAGAGGAAGAAGAAGAAGTAGTTGAAGGAGTGGGGATGATGGAGAAGAAGTGGAAGAAGGAGAACAAGAGGTAGAAATGCAAGTGGAAGCAGAAGAACGAGAAAAAGAGGGGTATGACGAAGGAAAGGAAGAAGAAGAAAGAGATGAAGAGGAAGAAAGGAAAGGAAAGGAGAGGATGAACAAGAAGTGGAAGAAAGAGAACAAGGGGAGGCAGGAGAAGTGGAAGAAAGATAAGAAGAGGAAGAAGAAGGAGACTAACTAGAAGAAGTGGAAGGAGAAGAAAAGGAAGAAGAAGAAGATGTGGAAAGTGAAGAAGTTGAAGAAGGTGAACAAGAGGAGGAAGAAGAAGTATTGGAAGCAGGTGAGATAAAGAAGAAGAATTGGAGCAAGGAGAAAAGGAGGAAAAGGAAGAAGGAGGGGAAGGGAAGGGAAGAAGAAGCAGTGGAATCTAGAGGAGAAGAGGAAGAAGAAGAAGTGTAAGCATAACATTTGGGGGAAGGAGAAGAAGAGGAAGAGCAACAATGGGAAGCAACAAAAGTGGGGGATGGAGAAAAAGAGGAAGGAGAAGACGGAAAGGAAAGAAGAAGAAGTTGTGGAAGGAGAAGAATTGGAAGAAGAGGAAGAAGAAGAAGTTTAAGCAGAAGAAGCGGAAGAAGGAGAGGAAAATGAAGAAGACCAACAAGTAGAAGTAAAAGAAGTGGTAGAAGGAGAGAATAAGAGGAATAGGAGGAAGTAGCGGAATGAAAGGAGATGAAAAAGAAGAAGTGGAAGTAGGAGAACCGGACGAGGGAGAAGAGGTGGCAGAAGGAGAAGAAGAGGAAGAAGAAGAAAAGGAGGAAGTGCAAGTGGAAGAAGGAGAACAATAGGAAGAAGAAGAAGAAGTGGAAGAATGAGAAAAAGAGGAGGAAGAAGAAGCAATGGAAGGAAAGGGGAATGAAGAAGAAGTGGAACAAGGAGGAGAAGAAGAAGCGGAGGAAGAAGAAGTGGTCTAGGCAGAAGAAAGGCAAGAAGGAGAAGAGAGGGAAGAAGAAGAACAAGTGGATGTAGTAGAAGTGGAAGAAGGAGAAGAAGAGGTAGAAATGCAAGTGGAAGTTGAAGAATGAGAAAAAGAGGGATATGACTGATATGAATCCGCTGTCAGTTTAGGATTCTGAAAGGACCCTAGGAATTTAGGTTGCCGCGTTAACAAAATTAATCAACATGGAATGCAAACAATTGCAAAAAAAAAGAAACTGAATAGAATTACTATCAAACTTTTAGACACAGAATGAAAGTTAAAAGTTTTTGAAATTCAACAATTAAACGAGTTTTTGAATAGTGTAGCACTTTCCTGTTATAGAGTTTGCTGGCCAGAATTGAGTATGAATGGAAAAGACAGAAAATGGAATTGGAATTGATAGACTCCACACTTCCAAGGATGGAAGATATGTCTATGAGATTACACACACAAAGGGGTGAATTACCTTTGATAAATCTCAAAAGATTTTGGATTGTCAAGAACCCAAAGGAGAGAAAACTCAACTAGTTTTTTTATTTCCAAAATATTCTGCCTTACATCTCAGTCTTGACCAAATTTATATGCCTAATAAACTCAGCTTGTGTAGGTTTAGTGGCTTTCTAAATTCAGCTGAAGTTACAAAATAATAAAAACTAATAATGGGCAGCTTAATAACAAAGTGTAACTGCCAAAGTAAATTAAACACGTATACTAATTATAATTGATAACCTAGGTGGCTGCAACTTTAATTAGACAATTCTGGTTGCCCACCATTAACTAAGTAAACTCCAAGAAAATGAGTTTAATTTATTTCAAACTTCTCTTCCATTAAGGTCAAGCATTACTCTCTTCAGTCCTGAGACAATTAACAATTTTAAACTTTATTTCTTCAATGTTTGGCTCTTTTTGCAAAAGAGCTGCCAATACTTGTTGAATAGCTTCCTTAGCTCTTCTTGTCCTTGCCTTTGTCATAGGTCCTCCAAGTCCTTCAAGCTTGATGTCCTCATCACTCCCCCCCTCTTGAAGAGGATTTGTCCCCAAATCAATAGCATCTGCATCTGCATCAAAGAGAGTTAAATCAGACACATTAAAGGTAGCACTAACATTATACTCATCTGGAAGATCAATCTTATAAGCATTGTCATTGATCTTTTCTAGAACTTGGAAAGGACCATCTCCCCTTGGTTGGAGTTTTGACTTTCTTTGTTTAGGGAACCTTTCCTTTCTCATGTGTACCCAAACCCAATCACCAGGTTGGAACACGACCTTCTTCCTACCCTTGTTAGCTTGCCTTGCATAACTCTCATTTTTCTTTTCAATTTGAGCCTTCACTTGCTCATGCAGCTTCTTCACATACTCAGCTTTAGCTTCTGCTTCATTATGCATAAACATAGAAATGTTAGGCATGGACAACAAATCAAGAGGAGTCAAAGGATTGAACCCATACACAATTTCAAACGGAGAACAATTAGTCGTGCTATGGACAACCCTATTATAAGCAAACTCAACATGAGGCAAACATGCTTCCCAAGACTTAAGATTTTTCTTTAAAACAGTCCTAAGCAATGTGCCTAAAGTCCTATTGACTACCTCAGTTTGACCATCAGTTTGTGGGTGGCAAGTAGTAGAAAACAACAATTTAGTACCAATTTTACCCGACAAGGTCCTCTAAAAGTGACTAAGGAATTTTGCATCCTTATCACTCACAATGCTCCTTGGCAGTCCATGAAGTCTCACTATTTCCTTGAAAAATAAATCAGCCACATGGCTAGCATCATCCACCTTTTTGCAAGGAATGAAATGTGCCATCTTAGAAAACCTATCAACAACAACAAACACAGAATCCTTTCCATTCTTTGTTTTAGGCAACCCCAAAACAAAGTCCATAGAAATGTCAGTCCAAGGATATTCAGGAACAGGCAAAGGAGTATACAATCCATGAGGCTTAACCTTAGATTTGGCCTTTTTACACACAATGCAGTGGTCACAAAACTTATGCACATATCGTTTCATGTGAGGCCAAAAGAAATGCTCTTGCAAAATTTCCAAAGTCTTTTGAACCCCAAAATGACCCATCAAACCCCCCTCATGTGATTCACTTACAAGCAACTCTCTAATGGAACATTTAGGCACACACAACTTATTGGCTTTAAACAAAAATCCATTATGCCTATAATATCCATTTTCAGAAAGCTTTTCACATGCAGCAAATATTTCAGCAAAATCCACATCATGTTTATACATATCTTTCAAAGATTCAAGACCAAACAATTTAGTCTCAAGCATAGAAAGTAATGCATGCCTCCTAGAAAGCGCATCAGCCACTACGTTCCCTTTTCCCTTTTTATGCTTGATAACATATGGAAATTGTTCTAAAAATTCTACCCACTTAGCATGCCTCTTATTAAGCTTACCTTGACCCTTTAAATATTTTAAAGACTCATGTCGCTATGAATGACAAATTCCTTGGGTAACAGATAATGCTGCCATGTTTTTAAAGCCCTCACCAACGCATATAATTCCTTATCATAAGTAGAATAGTTAAGGGCAGCCCCACTTAACTTTTCACTGAAATAAGCAATTGGATGACCATCTTGCAATAAAACAACCCCAATACCCACATTTGATGCATCACATTCAATTTCAAATGATTTTGCAAAATTAGGCATGGCAAGAATAGGTGCATTAACAAGCTTATGCTTAAGGGCAGCAAAGGCCTCTTCTTGTTTCTCTCCCCATTTAAAACCCACATTTTTTTTAACAATTTCATTTAGAGGTGCAGCCACAGTACTAAAATCTTTAACAAATCTCCTGTAGAAACTTGCTAAACCATGAAATCCCCTCACCTCACTCACGGTTTTAGGTGTAGGCCATTCTTGGATGGCCTTAACCTTTTCCACATCAACCTGTACCCCTTTAGCATTAACAACAAAGCCTAGGAATACTACATGATCAGTACAAAAAATGCATTTGTCCAAATTGGCATACAATTGTTCTTTTCTAAGCACATTCATAACAGCCCGCAAATGTTCAACATGCAATTCAAGACTAGTGCTATAGATCAGAATATCATCAAAGTACACCACAACAAATTTTCCAATAAACTCTCTTAAGACATGATTCATTAATCTCATGAAAGTACTAGGTGCATTTGTCAAACCAAATGGCATAACCAGCCACTCATACAATCCATATTTAGTCTTAAAAGCAGTTTTCCATTCATCTCCTTCTCTAATCCTAATCTGATTATAGCCACTTTTCAGATCAATTTTAGAAAACACACATGCACCATATAGTTCATCAAGAAGATCATCTAACCTGGGAATTGGATGTCTATATTTGATGGTGATGTTGTTTATGGCTCTACAATCAGAACACATCCTCCATGAACCATCCTTCTTGGGTACTAGAATCACAGGTACAGCACATGGACTCATGCTGTCTCTTACCCACCCTTTGCTCATGAGTTCAGTAACTTGCCTTTCGATCTCTTTGGTCTCCTGTGGGTTGCTCCTATAAGCTGGACGATTAGGCAAAGAAGCTCCTGGAATGATATCAATGTGATGCTCAATTCCCCTCACAGGTGGCAAGCCATCAGGTACATTTGCTGGAAACACATCCTCAAAATCCTGCAAAAGAGACTCAATACAAGAAGGCAATTCAAACTTGTCAAACTGGTTAGCATACAAAATTTGATTTTGACAAAGCAATAAGTAGAGGGGCTGTCTTGCGCAAAGCACCCTCCTTACCTCCCTTTCTCTTGCTAAACACAGCTGCTTGCCCTCAAGTGTTTCACTCTTATTCTTTTCTCTCTTTTTTCTTTCAGGTGTTTCACTCTTTTTCCTCTCAGGTGTTTCACTCTTTCTCTCATTTGCTAACTTTTCTCTCATTTTTAATTGATCCTCACATACCTCTTTAGGAGACAAAGGCTTAAGAACCACCTTTTTATCCTGATACATGAAGGAAATTTTATTAGTGAAACCATCATGAATGGCTTTGGTATCATACTGCCACGGCCTCCCTAAAAGGATATGGCTGGCCTCCATGGGAACCACATCACATAAAACCTTATCTTGATACTTCCCAATGGAGAAAGGAACCTCTGCTTGCTGTTTCACTTTAACTTCTTCTCCTTTACTAAGCCATTGGAGTTTATATGGTCTAGGATGCGGTGTAGTGTCCATGTTCATCTTTGACACTAATCTTGAACTCACCACATTGGTACAACTCCCTCCATCAATAATTACCAAACAAACATTACCATTGACTGAACATCTTGTGTGAAAGATGTTCTCCCTTTGAGATGCATCTTCGGCCTTGACTTGACTTCCCAACAGTCTCCTAATCATGTACAACTCTCCTTCATTAGCCGCCAATTCTCCATCACTCTCCTCTTCTTCTCCACCACTAGCTTCTGATTGGCTTGTGTATTCCCCATTATCTTTGAGAAAAACAATCTTCTTTGTGGGACACTCATAGGCATAATGACCCATGCCCAAGCACTTGAAACACTTCACTTCTCTAGTCTTTTTAGGTGGATTATCATCTTTCTTTTGAGGGGTTTTTCCATGGCTAGAAGGTGTTGTATTACTAGATGAGGCAGCTCCTTCTTTCCTCCTATCCTTCCAATTGGAATTATTAAAATTGGTAGAACTCCTTCTTGTTGCACTTTTTCTTTTTAACTGTTGTTCTACCTGAATGGCCTTATGCAACAGATCCTCCATTTCTACAAATTCCTGCAACTCAACAACATCTCTAATATCATGATTTAAGCCACTAAGGAAGCGAGCCATAGTTACCTCAGGATCTTCTTCAATTTTTGCTTGGATGATAATCACCTCCATCTCCTTATAGTACTCCTCCACTCCCTTGCTTCCTTGAGACAATTTTTGAAGTTTCAATTTTAAGTCTCTATGGAAGCTAGAAGGTACATACCGCTTCCTCATGAGCCTCTTCATTTTAGTCCAAGTGTCCACCATAGGCTCTTCATCTCTAATCCTCTCCCTTTGCAACTTGTTCCTCCAAATCAAAGCATAATCTGAAAATTCAGCAGCTGCAAGTCTAACCTTTTGCTCCTCACTATAATTGTTGCAAGAGAACACATGCTCAATTTTTAACTCCCACTCCAAGTATGCCTCAGGATCACTCCTACCCTTGAAAGGAGGCACATTCAACTTCACTCCTTCTATTCTTCCTTCATTTCTATTTGGCCTTCCTCCTCCTCCTCCTCCTACTGGTGGGGTTCTATTCTCCAACTGATCCAACCTCTCATGGAACTCATCTTGTTGTTGCTTCATCAATCTCTCTAAATGCTGGGATAGTGCAACAATTTGAAGCTGAAGATCATTGTTATTATTTCTTTCCGCCATGATAAATAAACAGGTCAAATGTCACAAGAAAAAGTATGTATGTGGTGTTTGAAAATGTTCTCACCCACTCAAGTGTTTGCGCTAAAAAAAAAAAATTGGCTTTTACTATAATGAAACTCTCTTGCCTTTTTCCTCTTTTATTCCTCCTTAAGTTCTTAACAAACCAAAAGAGAAAAACTCAAAGACAAACACCAACTTGTGTGCAGGCAAATAAGACACAAGAAAACTAACAAAAATGACTAAAATGAAACCCAACGAAAGCAACAAATACTAGGACAACACTGGAATTTTTTTTTTTTTTTTACACCAACAAGACAGAAGAAATTTGTCTCAAAATGAAAACAAAGGAAGTACGAAAATAAATGGACAAAAACTGGGCACACAAAAACAAAGGTACAAACAGCCACAACCAGAATTTTGAGTAGAAAATTGTGCAGCCAATTTTAACAGGTAAAGACACAAACAGAGGATAAAATTTTGGCTTAAAATGAAACTAACAAGTGCAGCAAAATCCAGCAAGAATGTGCAGTATATGTGAAGCCAAAACAGAGTGGAATTGACACAATTTGTAACCAAGAAGTGCAGCCCAAAATTTCAGAAATGTAAACAAACAAGGTGCAGTAATTTTTCTTTCAAATCAAACACAATATTACCTTCAAAATGAAGAATTTCTAGCATGAACCATTCAGCCAATTTAATATATATATATTGTTTAAACACATTTGCATTCTTTGTTTTGCTTCTTTTTTTTTCTCTATATTTTTTTTTTCTTCAGATTTTCAAAATTCCTCTTCCTTTTTTTTTTTTTTTTTTTTTTTTTAGAAACTCAGATTTTTTTAAGGGCTTAACTTTTGCAATGGTTCATCCTAACTGATTGACAATTAAGGTAATATTATTGATGATAAGAATCAAGGAAAAAAATTACCCGGAGTGCAGCCTTGCAATTCCTAGAAACCTAAGCTCTAATACCAAATGATATGAATCCGCTGTCAGTTTAGGATTCTGAAAGGACCCTAGGAATTTAGCTTGCCGCGTTAACAAAATTAATCAACATGGAATGCAAACAATTGCAAAAAAAAAAATAAACTGAATAGAATTACTATCAAACTTTTAGACACAGAATGAAAATTAAAAGTTTTTAAAATTCAACAATTAAACGAGTTTTTGAATAGTGTAGCACTTTCCTGTTATAGAGTTTGCTGGCCAGAATTGAGTATGAATGGAAAAGACAGAAAATGGAATTGGAATTGATAGACTCCACACTTCCAAGGATGGAAAATATGTCTATGAGATTACACACACAAAGGGGTGAATTACCTTTGATAAATCTCAAAAGATTTTGGATTGTCAAGAACCCAAAGGAGAGAAAACTCAACTAGTTTTTTTATTTCCAAAATATTCTGCCTTACATCTCAGTCTTGACCAAATTTATATGCCTAATAAACTCAGCTTGTGTAGGTTTAGTGGCTTTCTAAATTCAACTGAAGTTACAAAATAATAAAAACTAATAATGGGCAGCTTAATAACAAAGTGTAACTGCCAAAGTAAATTAAACACGTATACTAATTATAATTGATACCTAGGTGGCTGCAACTTTAATTAGACAATTCTGGTTGCCCACCATTAACTAAGTAAACTCCAAGAAAATGAGTTTAATTTATTTCAAACTTCTCTTCCATTAAGGTCAAGCATTGCTCTCTTCAGTCCTGAGACAATTAACAATTTTAAACTTTATTTCTTCAATGTTTGGCTCTTTTTGCAAAAGGGCTGCCAATACTTGTTGAATAGCTTCCTTAGCTCTTCTTGTCCTTGCCTTTGTCATAGGTCCTCCAAGTCCTTCAAGCTTGATGTCCTCATCAATGACGAAGGAAAGGAAGAAGAAGAAGGAGATGAAGAGGAAGAAAAGAAAGGAAAGGAGAGGATGAAGAAGAAGTGGAAGAAAGAGAACAAGAGGAGGCCGGAGAAGTGGAAGAAAGATAAGAAGAGGAAGAAGAAGGAGAGTAACTAGAAGAAGTGGAAGAGAGAGAAGAAAGGGAAGAAGAAGAAGATGTGGAAACTGAAGAAGTTGAAGAAGGTGAACAAGAGGAGGAAGAAGAAGTAGTGGAAGGAGGTTAAATGAAGGAGAAGAATTGGAACACGGAGAAAAGGAGGAAACGGAAGAAAGAGGCGAAGGGAAGCGAAGGGAAGAAGAAGCAGAAGAAGTGGAATCTGGAAGAGAAGAGGAAGAAGAAGAAGAAGTGTAAGCATAAGATTTGGGGGAAGGAGAAGAAGAGGAAGAGCAACAATGGGAAGCAACAGAAGTGGGGGATGGAGAAAAAGAGGAAGGAGAAGACGGAAAGGAAAGATGAAGAAGTTGTGGAAGGAGAAGAAATGGAAGAAGAGGAAGTGTAAGCAGAAGAAGCGGAAGAAGGAGACGAAAATGAAGAAGAACAACAAGTAGAAGTAGAAGAAGTGGTAGAAGGAGAGAATAAGAGGAACAGGAGGAAGCAGTGGAATGAAAGGAGATGAAGAAGAAGAAGTGGAAGAAGGAGAACGGGAGGAGGGAGAAGAGGTGGCAGAAGGAGAAGAAGAGGAAGAAGAAGAAAAGGAGGAAGTGCAAGTGGAAGAAAGAGAACAATAGGAAGAAGAAGAAGAAGTGAAAGAATGAGAAAAAGAGGAGGAAGAAGAAGCAATGGAAGGAAAGGGGAATGAAGAAGAAGTGGAACAAGGAGGAGAAGAAGAAGCAGAGGAAGAAGAAGTGGTCTAGGCAGAAGAAAGGCAAGAAGGAGAAGAGAGGTAAGAAGAAGAACAAGTGGATGTAGCAAAAATGGAAGAAGGTGAACAAGACGAAGAAGAAGAAGTAGTTGAAGGAGTGGGGATGATGGAGAAGAAGTGGAAGAAGGATAAGAAGAGGAAGAAGACGGAGAGTAACTAGAAGAAGTGGAAGAAAGAGAAGAAAGGGAAGAAGAAGAAGATGTGGAAACTGAAGAAGTTGAAGAAGGTGAACAAGAGGAGGAAGAAGAAGTAGTGGAAGGAGGTTAAATGAAGGAGAAGAATTGGTACATGGAGAAAAGGAGGAAACGGAAGAAAGAGGCGAAGGGAAGCGAAGGGAAGAAGAAGCAGAAGAAGTGGAATCTGGAAGAGAAGAGAAAGAAGAAGAAGAAGTGTAAGCATAAGATTTGGGGGAAGGAGAAGAAGAGGAAGAGCAACAATGGGAAGCAACAGGAATGGAGGATGGAGAAAAAAAGGAAGGAGAAGACGGAAAGGAAAGAAGAAGAAGTTGTGGAAGGAGAAGAAATGGAAGAAGAGGAAGGTAGAAATACAAGTAGAAGCAGAAGAAGGAGAAAAAGAGGGATATGAGGAAGGAAAGTAGGAAGAAGAAGGAGTTGAAGAGGAAGAAAAGAAAGGAAAGGAGAGGATGAAAAAGAAGTGGAAGAAAGAGAACAAGAGGAGGCAGGAGAAGTGGAAGAAAGATAAGAAGAGGAACAGAAGGAGAGTAACTAGAAGAAGTGGAAGAAGGAGAATAAAAGGAAGAAGAAGAACTTGTGGAAAGTGAAGAAGGTGAACAAGAGGAGGAACAAGAAGTAGTGGAAGGAGGTGAGATGAATAAGAAGAATTGGAACAAGGAGAAAAGGAAGAAGGAGGGGAAGGGAAGGGAAGAAGAAGCAGAAGAAGTGGAATCTGGAGGAGAAGAGGAAGAAGAAGAAGAAGAGTAAGCATAAGATTTGGGGGAAGGAGGAAAAGAGGAAGAGCAACAATGGGAAGCAACAGAAGTGGGGGATGGAGAAAAAGAGGAAGGAGAAGACGGAAAGGAAAGAAGAAGTTGTGGAAGGAGAAGAAATGGAAGAAGAGGAAGAAGAAGAAGTGTAAGCAGAAGAAGCGGAAGAAGGAGACGAAAATGAAGAAGTACAACAAGTAGAAGTAGAAGAAATGGTAGAAGGAGAAGAAGAGGAAGAAGACGAAGTGGAAGAACGAGAAGAAAAGGAAGAAGTGCAAGTGGAAGAAGGAGAACAATAGGAAGAAGAAGAAGAAGTGGAAGAATGAGAAAAACAGGAGGAAGAAGAAGCAGTGGAAGGAAAGGGGATGAAGAAGAAGTGGAACAAGGAGGAGAAGAAGAAGGGGAGGAAGAAGAAGTAGTGTACGCAGAAGAAGGGCAAGAAGAAGAAGAGAGGGAATATGAAGAACAAGTGGATGTAGTAGAAGTGGAAGAAGGTAAACAAGAGGAAGTAGAAGAAGTAGTTGAAGGAGTGGGGATGATGGAGAAGAAGTGGAAGAAGGAGAACAAGAGGTAGAAATACAAGTGGAAGCAGAAGAAGGAGAAAAAGAGGGATATGACGAAGGAAAGCCAGAAGAGGAAGGAGATGAAGAGGAGAAAAGAAGGGAAAGGAGAGGATGAAGAAGAAGTAGAAGAAAGAGAACAAGAGGAGGCAGGAGAAGTGGAAGAAGGATAAGAAGAGGACGAAGAAGGAGAGTACCTAGAAGAAGTAGAAGAAGGAGAACAAAAGGAAGAAGAAGAAGATGTGGAAAGTGAAGAAGGTGAACAAGAGGAGGAAGAAGAAGTAGCGGAAGGAGGTGAGATGACGAAGAAGAATTGGAACAAGGAGAAAAGGAGGAAAAGGAAGAAGGAGGGGAAGGGAAGGGAAGAGAAAGCAGAACAAGTGGAATCTGGAGGAGAAGAGGAAGAAGAAGAAGAAGTCTAAGCATAGGATTTTGGGGAAGGAGAAGAAGAGGAAGAGCAATAATGGGAAGCAACAAAAGTGCGGGATGGAGAAAAAGAGGAAGGAGAAGATGGAAAGGAAAGAAGAAGTTGTGGAAGGAGAAGAAATGGAAGAAGAGGAAGAAGAAGAAGCGTAAGCAGAAGAAGCGGAAGAAGGAGACGAAAATGAAGAAGAACAACAAGTAGAAGTAGAAGAAGTGGTAGAAGGAGAGAATAAGAGGAATAGGGGGAAGTAGTGGAATGAAAGGAGATTGAAGAAGAAGAAGTGGGAGAAGGAGAACGGGAGGAGGGAGAAGAGGTGGCAGAAGGAGAAGAAGAGGAAGACGAAGAAGTGGAAGAACGAGAAGAAAAGGAAGAAGTGGAACCGGAAGAAGGAGAACAATAGGAAGAAGAAGAAGAAGTGGAAGTATGAGAAAAACAGGAGGAAGAAGAAGCAATGGAAGGAAAGGGGATGAAGAAGAAGTGGAACAAGGAGGAGAAGAAGAAGGGGTGGAAGAAGAAGTAGTGTAGGCAGAAGAAGGGCAAGAAGGAGAAGAGATGGAAGAAGAAGATCAAGTGGATGTAGTAGAAGTGGAAGAAGGTGAACAAGAGGAAGAAGAAGAAGTAGTTGAAGGAGTGGGATGATGGAGAAGAAGTGGAAGAAGGAGAACAAGAGGTAGAAATGCAAGTGGAAGCAGAAGAAGGAGAAAAAGAGGGATATGAGGAAGGAAAGGAAGAAGAAGAAGGAGATGAAGAGGAAGAAAAGAAAGGAAAGGAGAGGATCAAGAAGAAGTGGAAGAAAGAGAACAAGAGGAGGCAGGAGAAGTAGAAGAAAGATAAGAAAAGGAAGAAGAAGGAGAGTAACTAGAAGAAGTGTAAGAAGGAGAAGAAAAGGAAGAAGGAGAGGATGTGGAAACTGAAGAAGGTGAACAAGAGGAGGAAGAAGAAGTAGTGGAAGGAGGTGAGATGAAGAAGAAGAATTGGAACAAGGAGAAAAGGAGGAAAAGGAAGAAGGAGGGGAAGGGAAGAAGAACCAGAAGAAGTGGAATCTGGAGGAGAAGAGGAAGAAGAAGAAGAAGTCTAAGCATAGGATTTTGGGGAAGGAGAAGAAGAGGACGAGCAACAATGGGAAGCAACAAAAGTGGGGGATAGAGAAAATGAGGAAGGAGAAGACAGAAAGGAAAGAAGAAGTTATGGAGGGAGAAGAAATGGAAGAAGAGGAAGTGTAAGCAGAAGAAGCGGAAGAAGGAGATGAAAATGAAGAAGAACAACAAGTAGAAGTAGAAGAAGTGGTGGAAGGAGAGAATAAGAGGAATAGGAGGAAGTAGTGGAATGAAAGGAGATTGAAGAAGAAGGAGAACGGGAGGAGGGAGAAGAGGTGGCAGAAGGAGAAGAAGAGGAAGAAGAAGAAGTGGAAGAACGAGAAGAAAAGGAAGAAGCGCAACTGGAAGAAGGAGAACAATAGGAAGAAGAAGAAGAAGTGGAAGAATGAGAAAAAGAGGAGGAAGAAGAAGCAATGGAAGGAAAGGGGATGAAGAGGAAAGGGGAACAAGGAGGAGAAGAAGAAGGGGAGGAAGAAGAAGTAGTGTAGGCAGAAGAAGGGCAAGAAGGTGAACACAGGGAAGAAGAAGAACAAGTGGATGTAGTAGAAGTGGAAGAAGGTGAACAAGAGGAAGAAGTAGAAGTAGTTGAAGGAGTGGGGATGATGGAGAAGAAGTGGAAGAAGGAAAACAAGAGGTAGAAATGCAAGTGGAGGCAGAAGAAGGAGAAAAAAAGGGATATGACGAAGGAAAGGAAGAAGAAGAAGGAGATGAAGAGGAAGAAAAGAAAGGAAATGAGAAGATGAAGAAGAAGTGGAAGAAAGAGAACAAGAGGAAGAAGAAGGGGAGTAACTAGAAGAAGTGGAAGAAGGAAAAGAAAAGGAAGAAGAAGAAGATGTGGAAAGTGAAGAAGGTGAACAAGAGGAGGAAGAAGAAGTAGTGGAAGGAGGTAAGATGAAGAAGAAGAATTGGAACAAGGAGAAAAGGAGGAAAAGGAAGAAGGAGGGGAAGGGAAGAAGAACCAGAAGAAGTGGAATCTGGAGGAGAAGAGGAAGAAGAAGAAGAAGTGTAACCATAAGATTTGGGGGAAGGAGAAGAAGAGGAAGAGCAACAATGGGAAGCAACAGAAGTAGGGGATCGAGAAAAAGAGGAAGGAGAAGACGGAAAGGAAAGAAGAAGAAGTTTTGGAAGGAGAAGAAATGGAAGAAGAGGAAGAAGAAGAAGTGTAAGCAGAAGAAGCGGAAGAAGGAGATGAAAATGAAGAAGAACAACAAGTAGAAGTAGAAGAAGTGGTAGAAGGAGAGAAGAAGAGGAATAGGAGGAAGTAGTGGAATGAAAGGAGATGAAGAAGAAGAAGTTGAAGAAGGAGAATGCGAGGAGGGAGGAGGGAGAAGAGGTGGCAGAAGGAGAAGAAGAGGAAGAAGAAGAGGAAGAAGAAGTGGAAGAAAGAGAAGAAAAGGAAGAAGTGCAAGTGGAAGAAGGAGAACAATAGGAAGAAGCAGAAGTAGTGGAAGAATGAGAAAAAGAGGAGGAAGAAGAAGGAATGGAAGGAAAGGGGATGAAGAAGAAGTGGAAGAAGGAGGAGAAGAAGAAGGGGAGGAAGAAGAAGTAGTGTAGGCAGAAGAAGGGCAAGAAGGAGAACAGAGGGAAGAAGTAGAACAAGTGGATGTAGTAGAAGTGGGAGAAGGGGAACAAGAGGAAGAAGAAGAAGAAATAGTTGAAGGAGTGGGGATGATCGAGAAGAAGTGGAAGAAGGAGAACAAGAGGTAGAAATGCAAGTGGAAGCAGAAGAAGGAGAAAAAGAGGGAGATGACGAAGGAAAGGAAGAAGAAGAAAGAGATGAAAAGGAAGAAAAGAAAGGAAAGGAGAGGATGAAGAAGAAGTGGAAGAAAGAGAATAAGAGGAGGCCGGAGAAGTGGAAGAAAGATAAGAAGAGGAAGAAGAAGGAGAGTAACTAGAAGAAGTGGAAGAAGGAGAAGAAAAGGAAGAAGAAGAAGATGTGGAAAGTGAAGAAGTTTAAGAAGGTGAACAAGAAGAGGAAGAAGAAGTGGTGGAAGGAGGTGAGATGATGAAGAAGAATTGCAACAAGGAGAAAAGAACGAAAAGGAAGAAGGAGGGGAAGGGAAGGAAAGAAGACGCAGAAGAAGTGGAAGCTAGAGGAGAAGAGGAAGAAGAAGAAGAAGTGTAAGCATAAGATTTGGGGGAATGAGAAGAAGCAGAAGAGCAATAATGGGAAGCACATGAAGTGGGGGATGGAGAAAAAGAGGAAGGAGAAGACGGAAAGGAAAGAAGAAGAAGTTGTGGAAGGAGAAGAAATGGAAGAAGAGGAAGAAGAAGAAGTGCAAGCAGAAGAAGCGGAAGAAGGAGACGAAAATGAAGAAGAACAACAAGTAGAAGTAGAAGAAATGCTAGAAGGAGAGAATAAGAAGAATAGGAGGAAGTAGTGGAATGAAAGGAGATGAAGAAGAAGAAGTGGAAGAAGGAGAACGGAAGGTGGGAGAAGAGATGGCAGAAGGAGAAGAAGAGGAAGAAGAAGAAGTGGAAAAACGAGAAGAAAAGGAAGAAGTGCAAGTGGAAGAAGGAGAACAATAGGAAGAAGAAGAAGAAGTGGAAGAATAAGAAAAAGAGGAGGAAGAAGAAGCAATGGAAGGAAAGGGGATGAAAAAGAGGTGGAACAAGGAGGAGAAGAAGAAGGGGAGGAAGAAGAAGTAGTGTAGGCAGAAGAAGGGCAAGAAGGAGAAGTGAGGGAAGAAGTAGAGCAGGTGGATGTAGTAGAACTTGGAGAAGTTGAACAAGAGGAAGAACAAGTAGAAGTAGTTGAAGGAGTGGGGATGATGACGAAGGAGAAGTGGAAGAAGGAGAACAAGAGGTAGAAATGCAAGTGGAAGCAGAAGAAAGAGAAAAATAGGGATATGACGAACGAAAGGAAGAAGAAGAAGGAGATGAAGAGAAAGAATAGAAAGGAAAGGAGAGGATGAAGAAGAAGTGGAAGAAAGAGAACAAGAGGAGGCAGGAGAAGTGGAAGAAAGATAAGTAGAGGAAGAAGAAGGACAGTAACTAGAAGAAGTGGAAGAAGATGATGTGGAAAGTGAAGAAGTTGAAGAAGTGAACAAGAGGAGGAAGAAGAAGTAGTGCAAGGATGTGAAATGAAGAAGAAGACTTGGAACAAGGAGAAAAGGAGGAAAAGGAAGAAGGAGGGGAAGGGAATGGAAGAAGAAGCAAAAGACGTGGAAGCTGGAGGAGAAGAGGAAGAAGAAGAAGTGTAAGCATAAGATTTAGGGGAAGGAGAAGAAGAGGAAGAGCAACAATGGGAAGCAACAGTATTGGGGGATGAAGAAGAAGAGGAAGGAGAAGACGAAAAGGAAAGAAGAAGAAGTTATGGAAGGAGAAGAAGCGTAAGCAGAAGAAGCAGAAGAAGGAGACGAAAATGAAGAAGAACAACAAGTAGAAGTAGAAGAAGTGGTAGAAGGAGAGAATTTGAGGAATAGGAGGAAGTAGTGGAATGAAAGGAGATGAAAAAGAAGAAGTGGAAAAAGGAGAACGGGAGGAGGAAGAAGAGGTGGTAGAAGGAGAAGAAGAGGAAGAAGAAGAAGTGGAAGAACGAGAAGAAAAGGAACAAGTGCAAGTGGAAGAAAGAGAACAATAGGAAGAAGAAGAAGAAGTGGAAGAATGAGAAAAGCAGGAGGAAGAAGAAGCAATGGAAGGAAAGGGGAATGAAGAAGAAGTAGAACAAGGAGGAGAAGAAGAAGGGGAGGAAGAATAAGTAATGTAGGCAGAAGAACGGCAAGAAGGAGAAGAAGAACAAGTGGATGTAGTAGAAGTGGAAGAAGGTGAACAACAGGAAGAAGAAGAAGTAGTTGAAGGAGTGGGGATGATGGAGAAGAAGTGGAAAAATGAGAACAAGAGGTAGAAATGCAAGTGGAAGCAGAAGAAGGAGAAAAAGAGGGATATGACGAAGGAAAGGAAGCAGAAGAAGGAGATGAAGAGGAAGAACAGAAAGGAAAGGAGTGGATGAAGAAGAAGAGCAAGAAGGAGAAACAGAGGAGGTAGGAGAAGTGGAAAAAAGATAAGAAGTGGAAGAAGAAGGAGAGTAACTAGAAGAAGTGGAAGAAGTAGAAGAAAAGGAAGAAGAAGAAGATATGGAAAGTGAAGAAGGTGAACAAGAGGAGGAAGAAGAAGTAATGGAAGGAGGTGAGATGAAGAAGAAGAATTGGAACAAGGAGAAAAGGAGGAAAAGGAAGAAGGAGGGGAAGGGAAGGGAAGAAGAAGCAGAAGAAGCGGAATTTGGAGGAGAAGAGGAAGAAGAAGAAGAAGTGTAAGCATAAGATTTGGGAGAAGAAGAGGAAGAGCAACAATGGGAAGCAACAGAAGTGGGGGATGGAGAAAAAGAGGAAGGACAAGACGGAAAGGAAAGAAGAAGAAGTTGTGGAAGGAGAAGAAATGAAAGAAGAGGAAGAAGAAGAAGTGTAAGCAGAAGAAATCGAGGTAGTAGACGAAAATGAAAAAGAACAAGAAGTTGAAGTAGAAGAAGTAGTAGAGGGAGAGAAAAAGAGGAATAGGAGGAAGTAGTGGAATGAAAGGAGATGAAGAAGAAGAACTGGAAGAAGGAGAACGGGAGGAGGAAGAAGAGGTGGCAGGAGAGAAGAAGAGGAAAAAGAAGAAGTGGTAGAACGAGAAGAAAAGGAAGAACTGCAGGTGGAAGAAGGAGAACAATAGGAAGAATAAGAAGAAGTGGAAGAATGAGAAAAAGAGGAGGAAGAAGAAGCAATGGAAGGAAATGGGATAAAAAAAGAAGTGGAACAAGGAGGAGAACAAGAAGGGGAGGAGGAAGAAGTAGTGTAGGCAGAAGAAGGGCAAGAAGGAGAAGAGAGGGAAGAAGAACAACAAGTGGATCTAGTAGAGGTGCAAGAAGGTGAACAAAGAAGAAGAAGTAGTTGAAGGACTAGGGATGATGGAGAAGAAGTGGAAGAAGGAGAACAAAAGGTAGAAATGCAAGTGGAAGCAGAAGATGGAGAAAAAGAGGGATATGACGAAGGAAAGGAAGAAGAAGAAGGAGATAAAGAGGAACAAAAGAAAGGAAAGGAGAGGATGAAGAAGAAGTGGAGGAAAGAGAACAAGAGGAGGCAATAGAAGTGGAAGAAAGATAAGAAGAGGAAGAAGAAGGAGAGTAACTAGAAGAAGTGGATGAAGGAGAAGAAAAGGAAGAAGAAGAAGATGTGGAAAGTGAAGAAGTTGAAGAAGGTGAACAAGAGGAGGAAGAAGAAGTAGTCGAAGGAGGTGAGATGAAGAAGAAGAATTGGAAGAACGAGAAAAGGAGGAAAAGGAAGAAGGAGGGGAAGGGAAGGGAAGAAGAAGCAGAAGAAGTGGAATCTGGAGGAGAAGAGGAAGAAGAAGAAGAAGTGTAAGCATAAGATTTGGAAAAGGAGAAGAAGAGGAAGAGAATCAATGGGAAGCAACAGAAGTAAGGGATGGAGAAAAAGTGGAAGGAAAAGACGGAAAGGAAAGAAGAAGAAGTTGTGGAAGGAGATGAAATGGAAGAAGAGGAAGAAGAAGAAGAAGTGTAAGCAGAAAAAGCGGAAAAAGGAGACGAAAATGAAGAAGAACAACAAGTAGAAGTAGAAGAAGTGGTAGAAGGAGAGAATAAGAGGAATAGGAGGAAGAAGTGGAATGAAAGGATATGAAGAAGAAGAAGTGGAAGAAGGAGAATGGGAAGAGGGAGGAGAGGTACCAGAAGGAGAAAAAGAGGAAGAAGAAGAAGTGGAAGAACGAGAAGAAAAGGAAGAAGTGCAAGTGGAAGAAGGAGAACAATAGGAAGAAGAAGAACAAGTGGAAGAATGAGAAAAAGAGGAGGAAGAAGAAGCAATGGAAGGAAAGGGGAATGAAGAAGAAGTGGAAGAAGGAGGAGAAGAAGAAGGGAAGGAAGAAGAAGCAGTGTAGGCAGAAGAAGGGCAAGAAGAAGAAGAGAGGGAAGAAGAAGAACAAGTAGATGAAGTAGAAGTGGAAGAAGGTGAACAAGAGGAAGAAGAAGAAGTAGTTGAAGGAGTGGGGATGATGGAGAAGAAGTGGAAGAAGGAGAACAAGAGGTAGGAATGCAAGTGGAAGCATAAGAAGGAGAAAAAGAGGGATATGGCGAAGGAAAGGAAGAAAAAGAAGGAGATGAAGAGGAATAAAAGAAAGGAAATGAGAGGATGAAGAAGAAGTGTAAGAAAGTGAACAAGAGGAGGCAGGAGAAGTGGAAGAAAGATAAGAAGAGGAAGAAGAAGGAGAGTAACTAGGAGAAGTGGAAGAAGGAGAAGAAAAGGAAGAAGAAGAAGATGTAGAAAGTCAAGAAGTTGAAGAAGGTGCATAAGAGGAGCAAAAAGAAGTAGTGGAAGGAGGTGAGATGAAGAAGAAGAATTGGAACAAGGAGGAAAAGGGAGAAGGAGGGGAAGGGAAGGGAAGAAGAAGCAGAAGAAGAGGAATCTGGAGGAGAAGAGGAAGAAGAAGAAGAAGTGTAAGCATAAGATTTGGGGGAAGGAGAAGAAGAGGAAGAGCAATAAGGAGGAGAAGAAGAAGGGGAGGAAGAAGAAGTAGCGTAGGCAGAAGAAGGGCAAGAAGGAGAAGAGAGGGAAGAAGAAGAACAAGTGGATGTAGTAAAAGTGGAAGAAGGTGAACAAGAGGAAGAAGAAGAAGGAATTAAAGGAGTGGGGATGATGGAGAAGACGTGGAAGAAGGAGAACAAGAGGTACAAATGCAAGTGGAAGCAGAAGAAGGAGAAAAAGAGGATATGACGAAGGAAAGGAAGAAGAAGAAGGAGATGAAGAGGAAGAAAAGATAGGAAAACAGAGGATGAACAAGAAGTGGAAGAAAGAGAACAAGAGGAGCCAGGACAAGTGGAAGAAAGATAAGAAGAGGAAGAAGAAGGATAGTAACTAGAAGAAGTGGAAGAAGGAGAAGAAAAGGAAGAAGAACAAGATGTGGAAAGTGAAGAAGATGAAGAAGGTGAACAAGAGGAGGAAGAAGAAGTAGTGGAAGGAGGTGAGATGAAGAAGAAGAATTGGAACAAGGAGGAAAAGGGAGAAGGAGGGGAAGGGAAGGGAAGAAGAAGCAGAAGAAGAGGAATCTGGAGGAGAAGAGGAAGAAGAAGAAGAAGTGTAAGCATAAGATTTGGGGGAAGGAGAAGAAGAGGAAGAGCAACAATGGGAAGCAACAAAAGTGCGGGATGGAGAAAAAGATGAACGAGAAGACGGAAAGGAAAGAAGAAGAAGTTGTGGAAGGACAAAAAATGGAACAAGAGGAAGAAGAAGAAGTGTAAGCGGAAGAAGCAGAAGAAGGAGACGAAAATGAAGAAGAACAACGGGTAGAAGTAGAAGACGTGGTAGAAGGAGAGAATAAGAGGAATAGGAGGAAGCAGTGGAATGAAAGGAGATGAAGAAGAAGAAGTGGAAGAAGGAGAACGGGAGGAGGAAGAAGAGGTGGCAGAAGGAGAAGAAGAGGAAGAAGAAGAAGTGAAATAACGAGAAGAAAAGGAAGAAGTGCAAGTGGAAGAAGGAGAACAATAGGAAGAAGAAGAAGAAATGGAAGAATGAGAAAAAGAGGAGGAAGAAGAAGCAATGGAAGAAAAGGGGAATGAAGAAGAAGTGGAAGAAGGAGGAGAAGAAGAAGGGGAGGAAGAAGAAGCAGTGTAGGCAGAAGAAGGGCAAGAAGGAGAAGAGAGGGAAGAAGAAGAACAAGTGGATGAAGTAGAAGTGGAAGAAGGTGAACAAGAGGAAGAAGAAGAAGTAGTTGAAGGAGTGGGGATGATGGAGAAGAAGTAGAAGAAGGAGAAAAAGAGGGATATGACGAAGGAAAGGAAGAACAAGAAGGACATGAAGATGAAGAAAAGAGAGGAAAGGAGAGGATGCGGAAGAAGTGGAAGAAAGAGAACAAAAGCAGGTAGGAGAAGTGAAGAAAGATAAGAAGAGGAAGGAGAAGGAGAGTAACCAGAAGAAGTGGAAGAAGGAGAAGAAAAGGAAGAAGAAGAAGATGTGGAAAGTGAAGAAGGTGAACAAGAGGAGGAGGAAGAAGTTGTGGAAGGAGGTGAGATGAAGAAGAAGAATTGGAACAAGGAGAAAAGGAGGAAAAGGAAGAAGGAGGGGAAGGGAAGGGAAGGGAAGGGAAGAAGAAGCAGAAGAAGTGGAATCTGGAGGAGAAGAGGAAGAAGAAGAAGAAGTGTAAGCATAAGATTTGGGGGAAGAAGAAGAAGAGGAGGAGCAACAATGGGAAGCAACAGAAGTGGGGGATGGAGAAAAAGAGGAAGGGGAAGACGGAAAGGAAAGAAGAAGAAGTTGTGGAAGGAGAAGAAATGGAAGAAGAGTAAGAAGAAAAAGTGTAAGCAGAAGAAGCGGAAGAAGGAGACGAAAATGAAGAAGAACAACAGGTAGAAGTAGAAGTGGTAGAAGGAGAGAATAAGAGGAATAGGAGGAAGTAGTGGAATGAAAGGAGATGAAGAAGAAGAAGTGGAAGAAGGAGAACGGGAGGAGGAAGAAGAGGTGGCAGAAGGAGAAGAAGAGGAAGAAGAAGAAGTGGAAGAACGAGAAGAAAAGGAAGGACTGCAAGTGCAAGAAGGAGAACAATAGGAAGAAGAAGAAGAAGTGGAAGAAGGAGAAAAAGAGGAGGAAGAAGAAGCAATAGATGGAAAGGGGAATGAAGAAGAAGTGGAAGAAGGAGAAGAAGAAGGAGGGGAGGAAGAAGAAGCAATGTAGGCTGAAGAAGGGCAAGAAGCAGAAGAGAGGGAAGAAGCAGAACAAGAAGGAGAAGAGAGGGATAAGAAGAAGAACAAGTTGATGTAGTAGAAGTGGAAGAAGGTGAACAAGAGGAAGAAGAAGAAGTAGTTGAAGGAGTGGGGATGATGTAGAAGAACTGGAAGAAGGAGAACAAGAGGTAGAAATGCAAGTGGAAGCAGAAGAAGGAGAAAAAGAGGGATATGATGAAGGAAAGAAGAAGAAGAAGGAGATGAAGAGGAAGAAAAGAAAGGAACGGAGAGGATGAAGAAGAAGTGGAAGAAAGAGAACAAGAGGAGGCAGGAGAAGTGGAAGAAAGATAAGAAGAGGAAGAAGAAGGAGAGTAACTAGAAGAAGTGGAACAAGGAGAAGAAAAGGAAGAAGAAGAAGATGTGGAAAGTGAAGAAGTTGAAGAAGGTGAACAAGAGGAGGAAGAAGAAGTTGTGGAAGGAGGTGAGATGAAGAAGAATAATTGGAACAAGGAGAAAAGGAGGAAAAGGAAAAAGGAAGGGAAGGGAAGGGAAGAAGAAACAGAAGAAGTGGAATCTGGAGGAGAAGAAGAAGAAGAAGAAGAAGTGTAAGCATAAGATTTGGGGGAAGGAGAAGAAGAGGAAGAGCAACAATGGAAAGCAACAGAAGTGAGGGATGGAGAAAAAGAGGAAGGAGAAGACGGAAAGGAAAGAAGAAGAAGTTATGGAAGGAGAAGAAATGGAAGAAGAGGAAGAAGAAGAAGTGCAAGCAGAAGAAGCGGAAGAAGGAGACAAAAATGAAGAAGAACAACAAGTAGAAGCAGAATAAGTGGTAGAAGGAGAGAATAAGAGGAATAGGAGGAAGCAGTGCAATGAAAGGAGATGAAGAAGAAGAAGTGGAAGAAGGAGAACGGGAGGAGGATGAAGAGGTGGTAGAACGAGAAGAAGAGGAAGAAGAAGAAGTGGAAGAACGAGAAGAAAAGGAAGAAGTGCAAGTGGAAGAAGGAGAACAACAGGAAGAAGTAGAAGAAGTGGAAGAATGAGAAAAAGAGCAGGAAGACGAAGCAATGGAGGAAAGGGGATGAAGAAGAAGTAGTGTAGGCAGAAGAAGGGCAAGAAGGAGAAGAGAGGGAAGAAGAAAAACAAGTGGATATAGTAGAAGTGGAAGAAGGTGAACAGGAGGTAGAAGAAGAAGTAGTTGAAGGAGTGGGGATGATGGAGAAGAAGTGGAAGAAGAAGAACAAGAGGTAGAAATTCAAGTGGAAGCATAAGAAGGAGAAAAAGAGGGATATGACGAAGGAAAGGAGGAAGAAGACGGAGAAGACTGAAAGGAAAGAAGATGAAGTTGTGGAAGGAGAATAAATGGAAGAAGAGGAAGAAGAACAAGAAGTGTAAGCAGAAGAAGGGAAAGAAGGAGACAAAAATGAAGAAGAAGAACAAGTAGAAGTAGAAGAAGTGGAAGAAGGAGAAAATAAGAGGAATAGGAGGAAGTAGTGGAATGAAAGGAGATGAAGAAGAAGAAGTGGAAGAAGGAGCACGAGAGGAGGGAGAAGAGGTGGCAGAAGGAGAAAAAGAGGAAGAAGAAGAAGTGAAAGAACGAGAAGAAAAGGAAGAAGTGCAAGTGGAAGAAGGAGAACAATAGGAAGAAGAAGAAGAAGTTGAAGAATGAGAAAAAAAGGAGGAAGAAGAAGCAATGGAAGGAAAGGGGATGAAGAAGAAGTGGAAAAAAGAGGAGAAGAAGAAGGGGAGGAAGAAGAAGTAGTGCAATCAAAAGAAGGGCAAGAAGGAGAAGAGAGGGAAGAAGAAGAACAAGTGGATGTAGTAGAAGTGGAAGAAGGTGAACAAGAGGAAGAAGAAGAAGTAGTTGAAGGAGTGGGGATGATGGAGAAGAAGTGGAAGAAGGAGAACAAGAGGTAGAAATGCAAGTGGAAGCAGAAGAAGGAGAAAAAGAGGGATATGACGAAGGAAGGGAAGAACAAGAACGAGATGAAGAGGAAGAAAAGAAAGGAGAGGAGAGGATGAAGAAGAAGTGGAAGAAAGAGAACAAGAGGAGGCAGGACAAGTGGAAGAAAGATAGGAAGAGGAAGAAGAAGGAGAGTAACCAGAAGAACTGGAAGAAGGAGAAGAAAAGGAAGAAGAAGAAGATGTGGAAAGTGAAGAAGGTGAACAAGAGGACGAAGAAGAAGTAGTGGAAGGAGGTGAGATGAAGAAGAAGAATTGGAAAATGGAGAAAAGGAGGAAAAGGAAGAAGGAGGGAAAGGGAAGGGAAGAAGAAGCAAAAGAAGTGGAATCTGGAGGAGAGGAGGTAGAAGAAGAAGAAGTGTAAGCATAAGATTTGGGGGAAGGAGAAGAAGAGGAAGAGCAACAATGGGAAGCAACAGAGGTGGGGGATGGAGAAAAAGAGGAAGGAGAAGATGGAAAGGAAAGAAGAAATGGAAGAAGAGGAAGAAGAAGAAGTGGAATAATGAGAAAAAGAGGAGGAAAAAGACGCAATGGAAGGAAAGGGGATGAAGCAGAAGTGGAACAAGGAGGAGAAGAAGAAGGGGAGGAAGAAGAAGTAGTGTAGACAGAAGAAGGGCAAGAAGGAGAAGAGAGGGAAGAAGAAGAACAGGTGGATGTAGTAGAAGTGGAAAAAGGTGAACAAGAGGAAGAAGAAGAAGTAGTTGAAGGAGTAGGGATGATGGAGAAGAAGTGGCAGAAGGAGAACAAGAGGTATAAATGCAAGTGGAAGCAAAAGAAGGAGAAAATGAGGGATATGACGAAGGAAAGGAAGAAGAAGAAGGAGATGAAGAGGAAGATCAGAAAGGAAAAGAGAGGATGAAGAAGAAGTGCAAGAAAGAGAACAAGAGGAGGAAGAAGAAGTAGTGGAAGGAAGTGAGATGAAGAAGAAGAATTGGAACAAGCAGAAAAGCAGGAAAAGGAAGAAGGAGGGGAAGGGAAGGGAAGAAGGAGATGAAGAAGTGGAAACTGGAGGAGAAGAGGAAGAAGAAGAAGAAGTGTCAGCATAAGATATAGGGGAAGGGGAAGAAGAGGAAGAGCACCAATGGGACGCAACAGAAGTGGGGGATGGAGAAAAAGAGGAAGGAGAAGACGGAAAGGAAAGAAAAAGTTTTGGAAGGAGAAGAAATGGAAGAAGAGGAAGAAGTAGGGTGTAAGCAGAAGAAGGGGAAGAAGGAGAGGAAAATGAAGAAGAACAACAATTAGAAGTAGAAGAAGTGGTAGAAGGAGAGAATAAGAGGAATAGGAGGAAGTAGTGGAATGAAAGGAGATGAAAAAGAAGAAGTGAAAGTAGGGGAACGGGAGGAGGGAGAAAAGGTGGCAGAAGGAGAAGAAGAGGAAGAAGAAGAAGTGGAAGAACAAGAAGAAAAGGAAGAAGTGCAAGTGGAAGAAGGAGAACAATAAGAAGAACAACAAGAAGTGGAAGAATAAGACAAAGAGGAGCAAGAAGAAGCAATGGAAGGAAAGGGGATGAAGAATAACTGGAACAAGGAGGAGAAGAAGAAGGGGAGGAAGAAGAAGCAGTGTAGGCAGAAGAAGGGCAAGAAGGAGAAGAGAGGGAAGAAGAAGAACAAGTGGATGTAGTAGAAGTGGAAGAAGGTGAACAAGAGGAAGAAGAAGAAGTAGTTGAAGGAATGGGGATGATGGAGAAGAAGTGGAAGAAGGAGAACAAGAGGTAGAAATGCAAGTGGAAGCAGAAGAAGGAGAAGAAAGGGACATGACGAAGGAAAGGAAGAAGAAGAAGCAGATGAAGAGGCAGAAAAGAAAGGAAAGGAGAGGATGAAGAAGAAGTGGAAGAAAGAGAACAAGAGGAGGCTGGAGAAGTGCAAGAAAGATAAGAACAGGAAGAAGAAGGAGAGCAACTAGAAGAAGTGGAAGAAAAAGAAGATGTGGAAACTGAAGAAGTTGAAGAAGGTGAACAAGAGGAGGAAGAAGAAGTAGTGGAAGGAGGTTAAATGAAGAAGAAGAATTGGAACAAGGAGAAAAGGAGGACAAGGAAGAAGGAGGGGAAGGGAAGAAGAAGCAGAAGAGGTCGAATCTGGAGGAGAAGAGGAGGAAGAAGAAGAAGTGTAAGCATAAGATTTAGGGGAAGGAGAAGAAGAGGAAGAGCAACAATGGGAAGCAAGTGAAGTGGGGGATGGAGAAAAAGAGGAAGGAGAAGACAGAAAGGAAAGAAGAAGAAGTTGTGGAAGGAGAGGAAATGGAAGAAGAGGAAGAAGAAGAAGTGTAAGCAGAAGAAGCGGAAGAAGGAGAGGAAAATGAAGAAGAACAATAAGTAGAAGTAGAAGAAGTGGTAGAAGGAGTGAATAAGAGGAATAGGAGGAAGTAGTGCAATGAAAGGAGATGAAGAAGAAGAAGTGGAAGTAGAACGGGAGGAGGGAGAAGAGGTGGCAGAAGGAGAAGAAAAGAAAGAAGAAGAAGAAGAAGTGGAAGAACGAGAAGAAATGGAAGAATTGCAAGTGGAAGAAGGAGAACAATAGGAAGAAGAAGAAGAAGTGGAAGAATGAGAAAAAGAGGAGGAAGAAGAAGCAATGGAAGGAAAGGGGATGAAGAAGAAGTGGAACAAGGCAGGGAAGAAACAGGGGAGGAAGAAGAAGTAGTGTAGGAAGAATAAGGGCAAGAAGGAGAAGAGAGGGAAGAAGAAGAACAAGTGGATGCAGTAGAAGTGGAAGAAGGTCAACAAGAGGAAGAAGAAGAAGTAGTTGAAGGAGTGGGGATGATGGAGAAGAAGTGGAAGAAGGAGAACTAGAGGTAGAAATGCAAGTGGAAGCAGAAGAAGGAGCAAAAGAGGGATATGACGAAGGAAAGGAAGAAGAAGAAAAGAAAGGAAAGGAGAGGATACAGAAGAAGTAGATGAAAGAGAACAAGAGGAGGCAGGGGAAGTGGAAGAAGGATAAGAAGAGGAAGAAGAAGAAGAGTAACTAGAAGAAGTGGAATAAGGAGAAGAAAAGGAAGAAGAAGAAGAAGATGTGGAAAGTGAAGAAGGTGAACAAGAGGAGGAAGAAGAAGTAGTGGAAGGAGGTGAGATGAAGAAGAAGAATTGGAACAAGGAGAAAAGGAGGAAAAGGAAGAATGAGGGAAAGGGAAGGGAAGAAGAAGCAAAAAAGTGGAATCTGGAGGAGAAGAGGTAGAAGAAGAAGAAGTGTAAGCATAAGATTTGGGGGAAGGAGAAGAAGAGGAAGAGCAACAATGGGAAGCAACAGAGGTGGGGGATGGATAAAAAGAGGAAGGAGAAGATGGAAAGGAAAGAAGAAATGGAAGAAGAGGAAGAAGAAGAAGTGTATGGAGAAGAAGCGGAAGAAGGAGACGAAAATGAAGAAGAACAACAAGTAGAAGTAGAAGAAGTGGTAGAAGGAGAGAATAGGAGGAATAGGAGGAAGCAGTGCAATGAAAGGAGATGAAGAAGAAGAAGTGGAAGAAGGAGAACGGGAGGAGGAAGAAGAGGTGGCAGAAGGAGAAGAAGAGGAAGAAGAAGAAGTGAAATAACGAGAAGAAAAGGAAGAAGTGCAAGTGGAAAAAGGAGAACAATAGGAAGAAGAAGAAGAAGTGGAAGAATGAGAAAAAGAGGAGGAAGAAGAAGCAATGGAAGGAAAGGGGAATGAAGAAGAAGTTGAAGACGGAGGAGAAGAAGAAGGGGAGGAAGAAGAAGCAGTGTAGGTAGAAGAAGGGCAAGAAGGAGAAGAGAGGGAAGAAGAAGAACAAGTGGATGAAGTAGAAGTGGAAGAAGGTGAACAAGAGGAAGAAGAAGTAGTTGAAGGAGTGGGGATGATGGAGAAGAAGTGGAAGAAGGGGAACAAGAGGTAGAAATGCAAGTGGAAGCAGAAGAAGGAGAAAAAGAGGGATATGACGAAGGAAAGGAGGAAGAAGAAGGAGATGAAGAGGAAGAAAAGAAAGGAAAGGAGAGGATGAAGAAGAAGTGGAAGCAAGAGAGAACAAGAGGAGTCAGGAAAAGTGGAAGAAAGATACGAAGAGGAAGAAGAAGAAGAGTAACTAGAAGAAGTGGAAGAAGGAGAAGAAAAGGAAGAAAAAGAAGATGTGGAAAGTGAAGAAGTTGAAGAAGGTGAACAAGAGGAGGCAGAAGAAGTAGTGGAAGGAGGTGAGAAGAAGAGGAATTGGAACAGGGAGAAAAGGAGGAAAAGGAAGAAGGATGGGAAGGAAAGGGAAGAAGAAGCAGAAGAAGTGGAAGCCAGAGAAGAGGAAGAAGAAGAAGAAGTGTAAGCATAATATTTGGGGGAAGGAGAAGAAGAGGAAGAGCAGCAATGGGAAGCAACAGAAGTGGGGGATGGAGAAAAAGAGGAAGCAGAAGACGAAAAGGCAAGAAGAAGAAGTTATTGAAGGAGAACAAATGGAAGAAGAGGAAGAACAAAAAGATGAAAGAAGATGAACAAGTAGAAGTAGCAGAAGTGGTAGAAGGAGAGAATAAGAGGAATAGGAGGAAGTAGTGGAATGAAAGGAGATGAAGAAGAAGAAATGGAAGAAGGAGAACGGGAGGAGGAAGAAGAGGAAGAAGAAGAAGTGGAAGAATGAGAAGAAAAGAAAGAAGTGCAAGTGGAAGAAGGAGAACAATTGGGTGAAGAAGAAGAAGTGGAAGAATGAGAATAAGAGGAGGAAGAAGAAGCAATAGAAGCAAAGGGGATGAAGAAGAGGTGGAACAAGGAGGAGAAGAAGAAGGGGAAGAAGAAGAAGTAGTCTAGGCAAAAGAAGGGCAAGAAGGAGAAGAGAGGGAAGAAGAAGAAGAAGAAGGGGAGGAAGAAGAAGTAGTGTAGGCACAAGAAGGGCAAGAAGGAGAAGAGAGGGACGGAGTGGGGATGATGGAGAAGAAGTGGAAGAAGGAGAGCAAGAGGTAGAAACGCAAGTGGAAGCAGAAAAAGGAGAAAAAGAGTCATATGACGAAGGAAAGGAAGAAGAAGAAGGAGATGAAGAGGAAGAAAAAAAAGGAAAGGAGAGGATGAAGAAGAAGTTGAAGAAAGAGAACAAGAGTAGGCAGGAGAAATGGAAGAAAGATAAGAAGAGGAAGAAGAAGAAGAGTAACTAGAAGAAGTGGAGAAGGAGTAGAAAAGGAAGAAGAAGAAGATGTGGAAAGTGAAGAAGTTGAAGAAGGTGAACAAGAGGAGGAAGAAGAAGTAATGGAAGGAGATGAGATGAAGAAGAAGAATTGGAACAAGGAGAAAAGGAGGAAAAGGAAGAAGGAGGGGACGGGAAGGGAAGAAGAAGTGGAATCTGGAGGAGAAGAGGAAGAAGAAGAAGAAGAGGTGGAATCTGGAGGAGAAGTAGTGGAAGGAGGTGAAGGGTAAGCATAAGATTTAGGGAAGGAGAAGAAGAGGAAATGCAACAGTGGGAAGCAACAGAAGTGGGGGATGGAGAAAAAGAGGAAGGAGAAGACGGAAAGGAAAGAAGAAGAAGTTGTGGAAGGAGGAGAAATGGAAGAAGAGGAAGAAGAAGAAGTGTAAGCAGAAGAAGGAGACGAAAATGAAGAAGAACAACAAGTAGAAGTAGAAGAAGTGGTAGAATGAGAGAATAAGAGGAATAGGAGGAAGTAGTGGAACGAAAAGAGATGAAGAAGAATAAGTGGAAGAAGGAGAACGGGAGGAGGGAGAAGAGGTGGTAGAAGGAGAAGAGGAGGAAGAAGAAGAAGAAGTGGAAGAACGAGAAGAAGAAGAAGTGGAAGAATGAGAAAAAGAGGAGGAAGAAGAAGCAATTGAAGGAAAGGGGATGAAGAAGAAGTGGAACAAGGAGGAGAAGAAGAAGGGGAGGAAGAAGAAGTAGTGTACGCAGAAGAAGGGCAAGAAGGAGAAGAGAAGGAAGAAGAAGAACAAGTGGATGAAGTAGAAGTGGAAGAAGGTGAACAAGAGGAAGAAGAAGTAGTAGTTGAAGGAGTGGGGATGATGGAGAAGAAGTGGAAGAAGGAGAACAAGAGGTAGAAATGCAAGTGGAAGCCGAAGAAGGAGAAAAAGAGGGATATGACGAAGGAAAGGAAGAAGAAGAAGGAGATGAAGAGGAAGAAAAGAAACGAAAGGAGAGGATGAAGAAGAAGTGGAAAAAAGAGAACAAGAGTAGGCAGGAGAAGTGGAAGAAAGATAAGAAGAGGAAGAAGAAGGAGAGTAACTAGAAGAAGTGGAGAAGGAGTAGAAAACGAAGAAGAAGAAGATGTGGAAAGTGAAGAAGTTGAAGAAGGTGAACAAGAGGAGGAAGAAGAAGTAATGGAAGGAGATGAGATGAAGAAGAAGAATTGCAACAAGGAGAGAAGAAGGAAAAGGAAGAAGGAGGGGAAGGGAAGGGAAGAAGAAGTGGAATCTGGAGGAGAAGAGGAAGAAGAAGAAGAAGAGGTGGAATCTGGAGGAGAAGTAGTGGAAGGAGGTGAAGGGTAAGCATAAGATTTAGGGAAGGAGAAGAAGAGGAAATGCAACAGTGGGAAGCAACAGAAGTGGGGGATGGAGAAAAAGAGGAAGGAGAAGACGGAAAGGAAAGAAGAAGAAGTTGTGGAAGGAGGAGAAATGGAAGAAGTGTAAGCAGAAGAAGCGGAAGAAGGAGACGAAAATGAAGAAGAACAACAAGTAGAAGTAGAAGAAGTGGTAGAATAAATAAGAGGAATAGGAGGAAGTAGTGGAACGAAAGGAGATGAAGAAGAATAAGTGGAAGAAGGAGAACGGGAGGAGGGAGAAGAGGTGGTAGAAGGAGAAGAGGAGGAAGAAGAAGAAGAAGTGGAACAACGAGAAGAAGAAGAAGTGGAAGAATGAGAAAAAGAGGAGGAAGAAGAAGCAATTGAAGGAAAGAGGATGAAGAAGAAGTGGAACAAGGAGGAGAAGAAGAAGGGGAGGAAGAAGAAGTAGTGTACGCAGAAGAAGGGCAAGAAGGAGAAGAGAGGCAAGAAGAAGAACAAGTGGATGAAGTAGAAGTGGAAGAAGGTGAACAAGAGGAAGAAGAAGAAGTATTTGAAGGAGTGGGGATGATGGAGAAGAAGTGGAAGAAGGAGAACAAGAGGTAGAAATGCAATTGGAAGCCGAAGAAGGAGAAAAAGAGGGATATGACGAAGGAAAGGAAGAAGAAGAAGGAGATGAAGAGGAAGAAAAGAAACGAAAGGAGAGGATGAAGAAGAAGTGGAAGAAAGAGAACAAGAGTAGGCAGGAGAAGTGGAAGAAAGATAAGAAGAGGAAGAAGAAGGAGAGTAACTAGAAGAAGTGGAAGAAGGAGAAGAAAAGGAAGAAGAAGAAGATGTGGAAAGTGAAGAAGTGGAAGAAGGTGAAGAAGAGGAGGAAGAAGAAGTTCTGGAAGGAGGTGAGATGAAGAAGAAGAATTGGAACAAGGAGAAAAGGAGGAAAATGAAGAAGGAGGGGAAGGGAAGGGAAGAAGA
Organism: Psophocarpus tetragonolobus; assembly: GCA_037954015.1. Classification (NCBI taxonomy): domain Eukaryota; kingdom Viridiplantae; phylum Streptophyta; class Magnoliopsida; order Fabales; family Fabaceae; genus Psophocarpus; species Psophocarpus tetragonolobus. The sequence goes on from CM075691.1 coordinate 29,126,743, forward strand.
AGCAGAAGAAGTGGAATCTGGAGGAGAAGAGGAAGAAGAAGAAGAAGTGTAAGCATAAGATTTGGGGGAAGGAGAAGAAGAGGAAGAGCAACAATGGGAAGCAACAGAAGTGGGGGATGGAGAAAAAGAGGAAGGAGAAGACGAAAGGAAAGAAGATGAAGTGGTGGAAGGAGAAGAAATGGAGGAAGATGAAAAAGAAGAAGTGTAAGCAGAAGAAGCGGAAGAAGGAGATGAAAATGAAGAAAAACCACAAGTATAAGTAGAAAAAGTGGTAGAAGGAGAGAATAAGAGGAATAGGAGGAAGTAGTGGAATGAAAGGAAATGATGAAGAAGAAGTGGAAGAAGGAGAACGGGAGGAGGGAGAAGAGGTGGCAGAAGGAGAAGAAGAGGAAGAATAAGAAGAAAAGGAAGAAGTGCAAGTGAAAGAAGGAGAACAATAGGAAGAAGAAGAAGAAGTGGAACAATGAGACAAAGAGGAGGAAGAAGAAGCAATGGAAGGAAAGGGGATGAAGAAGAAGTGGAACAAGGAGGAGGAGAAGAAGGGGAGGAAGAAGAAGTAGTGTAGCAGCAGAAGGGCAAGAAGGAGAAGAGAGGGAAGAAGAAGAACAAGTGGATGTAGTAGAAGTGGAAGAAGGTGAACAAGAGGAAGAAGAAGAAGTAGTTGAAGGAGTGGGGATGATGGAGAAGAAGTGGAAGAAGGAGAACAAGACGTAGAAATGCAAGTGCAAACAAAAGAAGGAGAAAAAGAGGGATATGACGAAGGAAAAGGAAGAAGAAGAAGGAGATGAAGAGGAAGAAAAGAAAGGAGAGGAGAGGATCAAGAAGAAGTGGAAGAAAGAGAACAAGAGGAGGCAAGACAAGTGAAAGAAAGATAAGAAGAGGAAGAAGAAGGAGAGTAACCAGAAGAAGTGGAAGAACGAGAAGAAAAGGAAGAAGAAGAAGATGTGGAAAGTGAAGAAGGTGAACAAGAGGAGAAAGAAGAAGTAGTGGAAGGAGTTGAGAGGAAGAAGAATTGGAACAAGTAAAAAAGGTGGAAAACGTAGAAGGAGGGGAAGGGAAGGGAAGAAGAAGCAGAAGAAGTGGAATCTAGAGGAGAAGAGGTAGAAGAAAAAGAAGTGTAAGCATAAGATTTGGGGGAAGGAGAAGAAGAGGAAGAGCAACAATGGGAAGCAACAGAGGTTGGGAATGGAGAAAAATCGGAAGGAGAAGACAGAAAGGAAAGAAGAAAAAGTTGTGGAAAGAGAAAAAATGGAAGAAGAGGTAGAAGAAGAAGTGTAAGCAGAAGAAGCGGAAGAAGGAGACAATAATGAAGAACAACAACAAGTAGAAGTAGAAGAAGTGGTAGAAGGAGAAGAAAAGGAAGAAGTGCAAGTGGAAGAAGGAGAACAATAAAAAGAAGAAGAAGAAGTGGAAGAATAAGACAAAGAGGAGCAAGAAGAAGCAATGGAAGGAAAGGCGATGAAGAAGAAGTGGAACAAGGAGGAGAAGAAGAAGTGGAGGAAGAAGAAGTAGTGTAGGCAGAAGAAGGGCAAGAAGGAGAAGAGAGGGAAGAAGAAGAACAAGTGGATGCAGTAGAAGTGGAAGAAGGTGAACAAGAGGAAGAAGAAGATGTAGTTGAAATAGTGGATATGATGGAGAAGAAGTGGAAGAAGGAGAACAAGGGGTAGAAATGCAAGTGGAAGCAGAAGAAGGAGAAAAAGCGGGATATGACGAAGGAAAGGAAGAAGAAGAAGGAGATGAAGAGGAAGAAAAGAAAGGAAAGGAGATGATGAAGAAGAAGTGGAAGAAAGAGAACAAGAGGAGGCAGGAGAAGTGGAAGAAAGATAAGAAGAGGAAGAAGAAGGAGAGTAACTAGAAGAAGTGGAAGAAAGAGAAGAAAAGGAAGAAGAAGAAGAAGATGTGGAAAGTGAAGAAGTTGAAGAAGGTGAACAAGAGGAGGAAGAAGAAGTTATGGAAGGAGGTGAGATGAAGAAGAAGAATTGGAACAAGGAGAAAAGGAGGAAAAGGAAGAAGGAGGGGAAGGGAAGGGAAGAAGAAGCAGAAGAAGTGGAATCTGGAGGAGAAGAGGAAGAAGAAGAAGGAGTGTAAGCATAAGATTTGGGGGAAGGAGAAGAAGACGAAGAGCAACAATGGGAAGCAACAGAAGTGGGGGATGGAGAAAAAGAGGAAGCAGAAGACGGAAAGGAAAGAAGAAGAAGTTGTGGAAGGAGAAGAAATGGAAGAAGAGGAAGAAGAAGAAGTGTAAGGAGAAGAAGCGGAAGAAGAACAACAAGTAGAACTACAATAAGTGGTAGAATGAGAGAATAAGAGGAATAGGAGGAAGCAGTGGAATGAAAGGAGATGAAGAAGAAGAAGTGGAAGAAGGAGAACGGGAGGAGGGGGAAGAGGTGGCAGAAGGAGAAGAAGAGGAAGAAGTAGAAGTGGAAGAACGATAACAAAAGGAAGAAGTGAAAGTGCAAGAAGGAGAACAATAGGAAGAAGAAGAAGAAGTGGAAGAATGTGAAAAAGAGGAGGAAGAAGAAGCAATCGAAGGAAAGGGGATGAAGAAGAAGTGGAACAAGGAGGAAAAGAAGAAGGGGAGGAAGAAGAAGTAGTGTAGGCAGAAAAAGGGCAAGAAGGAGAAGAGAGGCAAGAAGAAGAACAAGTGGATGTAGTAGAAGTGGAAGAAGGTGAACAAGACGAAGAAGAAGAAGTAGTTAAAGTAGTGGGGATGATGGAGAAGAAGTGGAAGAAGGAGAACAAGAGGTAGAAATGCAAGTGGAAGCAGAAGAAGGAGAAAAAGAGGGATATGACGAAGGAAAGGAAGAAGAAGAAGGAGATGAAGAGGAAGAAAAGAAAGGAAAGGAGAGGATGAAGAAGAAGTGGAAGAAGGAGAACAAGAGGTAGAAATGCAAGTGGAAGCAGAAGAAGGAGAAAAAAAGGGACATGACGAAGAAAGGAAGAAGAAGAAGCAGATGAAGAGGCAGAAAAGAAAGGAAAGGAGAGGATGAAGAAGAAGTGGAAGAAAGAGAACAAGAGGAGGCCGGAGAAGTGGAATAAGGATAAGAAGAGGTAGAAGAAGGAGAGTAACTAGAAGAAGTGGAAGAAGGAGAAGAAAAGGAAGGAGAAGAAGATGTGGAAAGTGAAGAAGTTGAAGAAGGTGAACAAGAGGAGGAAGAATAAGTAGCGGAAGCACGTGAGATGAAGAAGAAGAATTGGAACAAGGAGACAAGGAGGAAAACGAAGAAGGACGGGAAGGGAAGGGAAGGGAAGGGAAGAAGAAGCAGAAGAAGTGGAATCAGGAGGAGAAGAGGAAGAAGAAGAAGAAATGTAAGCATAAGATTTGGGGGAAGGAGAAGAAGAGGAGAGCAGCAATGGGAAGCAACAGAAGTGGGGGATGGAGAAAAAGAGGAAGAGGAAGACGGAAAGGAAAGAAGAAGAAGTTGTGGAAGGAGAAGAAAAGGAAGAAGAGGAAGAAGAAGAAGTGTAAGCAGAAGAAGCGGAAGAAGGAGACAAAAATGAAGAAGAACGACAAGTAGAAGTAGAAGAAGTGGTAGAAGGAGACAATAAGCAGAATAGGAGGAAGTAGTGGCATGAAAGGAGATGAAGAAAAAGAAGTGGAAGAACAAAAAGAAAGGGAAGAAGTGCAAGTGGAAGAAGGAGAGCAATAGGAAGAGGAAGAAGAAATGGAAGATTGAGAAAAAGAGGAGCCAGAACAAGCAGTGTAGGCAGAAGAAGGGCAAGAAGGAGAAGAGAGGGAAGAAGAACAACAAGTGGATGTAGTAGAACTGGAAGAAGGTGAACAAGAGGAAGAAGAAGAAGTAGTTGAAGGAGTGGGGATGATGGAGAAGAAGTGGAAGAACGAGAACAAGAGGTAGAAATGCAAGTGGAAGCAGAAGAAGGAGAAAAAGAGGGATATGACGAAGGAAAGGAAGAAGAAGAAGGAGATCAAGAGGAAGAAAAGAAAGGAAAGGAGAGGATGAAGAAGAAGTGGAAGAAAGATAAGAAGGGGAAGAAGAAGGAGAGTAACTGGAAGAACTGAAGAAGGAGAAGAAAACGAAGAAGAAGAAGATGTGGACAGTGAAGAAGGTGAACAAGAGGAGGAAGAAGAAGTATTGGAAGGAGGTGAGATGAAGAAGAAGAATTGGAACAAGGAGAAAAGGAGGAAAAGGAAGAAGGAGGGGAAGGGAAGGGAAGAAGAAGCAGAAGAAGTGGAATCTGGAGGAGAAAAGGAAGAAGAAGAAGAAGTGTAAGCATAAGATTTGGGGGAAGGAGAAGAAGAGGAAGAGCAACAATGGGAAGCAACAGAAGTGATGGATGGAGAAAAAAGAAAAGAGGAAGGAGAAGACGGAAAGGAAAGAGGAAGAAGTTGTGGAAGGAGAAGAAATGGAAGAAGAGGAAGAAGAAGAAGTGTAAGCAGAAGAAGGGAAAGAACGAGACGAAAATGAAGAACAACAAGTAGAAGTAGAAGAAGTGGTAGAAGGAGAGAATAAGAGGAATAGGAGGAAGTAATGGAATGAAAGGAGATGATGAAGAAGAAGTGGAAGAAGGACAACAGGAGGAGGGAGAAGAAATGGCAGAAGGAGAAGAAGAGGAAGAAGAAGAAGCGGAAGAAGAAAAGAAAGAAGTGCAAGTGGAACAAAGAGAAAAATAGGAAGAAGAAGAAGAAGTCGAAGAATGAGAAAAAGAGAAGGAAAAAGAAGCAATGGAAGGAAAGGAGAGTGAAGAAGAAGTGGAACAAGGAGGAGAAGAAGAAGGGGAGGAATAAGAAGTAGTCTAGGCAAAAGAAGGGCAAGAAGGGAGAAGAGAGGGAGGAAGAAGAAGAAGGGGAGGAAGAAAGATAAGAAGAGGAAGGAGTGGGGATGATGGAGAAGAAGTGGAAGAACGAGAACAAGAGGTAGAAATGCAAGTGGAAGCAGAAGATGGAGAAAAAGAGGGATATGACGAAGGAAAGCAAGAAGAAGAAGGAGATGAAGAGGAAGAAAAGAAAGGAAAGGAGAGGATGAAGAAGAAGTGGAAGAAAGAGAACAAGAAGAGGCAGGAGAAGTGGAAGAAAGATAAGAAGAGGAAGAAGAAGGAGAGTAACTAGAAGAAGTGGAAGAAGGAGAAGAAAACGAAGAAGAAGAAGATGTGGAAAGTGAAGAAGGTGAACAAGAGGAGGAAGAAGAAGTAGTGGAAGGAGGTGAGATGAAGAAGAAGAATTGGAACAAGGAGAAAAGGAGGAAAAGGAAGAAGGACCGGAAGGGAAGAAGAAGCAGAAGAAGTGGAATCTAGAGAAGAAGAGGAAGAAGAAGAAGAAGTGTTACAGAAGTGGGGGATGGAGAAAAAGAGGAAGGAGAAGACGGAAAAGAAAGAAGAAGAAGTTGTGGAAGGAGAAGAAATGGAAGAAGAGGAAGAAGAAGAAGTGCAAGCAGAAGAAGCGGAAGAAGGAGACGAAAATGAAGAAGAACAACAAGTAGAAGTAGAAGAAGTGGTAGAAGGAGAGAATAAGAGGAATAGGAGGAAGCAGTGGAATGAAAGAAGATGAACAAGAAGAAGTGGAAGAAGGAGAACGGGAGGAGGAAGAAGAGGTGGCAGATGGAGAAGAAGAGGAAGAAGAAGTTGAAGTACGAGAAGAAAAGGAAGAAGTGCAAGTGGAAGAAGGAGAACAATAGGAAGAAGAAGAAGAAGTGGAATAATCAGAAAAAGAGGAGGAAGAAGAAGCAATGGAAGGAAAGGGGATGAAGAAGAAGTGGAACAAGGAGGAGAAGAAGAAGGGGAGGAAGAAGAAGTAGTGTAGGCAGAAGAACGGCAAGAAGGAGAAGAGAGGGACAAAGAAGAAGAAGTAGTGTAGGCAGAAGAAGGGCAAGAAGGAGAAGAGAGGGAAGAAGAAGAACAAGTGGATGTAGTAGAAGTGGAAGAAGGTGAACAAGAGGAAGAAGAAGAAGTAGTTGAAGGAGTGGGGATGATGGAGAAGAAGTGGAAGAAGGAGAACAAGAGGTAGAAATGCAAGTGGAAGTAGAAGAAAGGGAAAAAGAGGGATATGACGATGGAAAGGAAGAAGAAGAAGGAGATGAAGAGGAAGAAAAGAAAGGAAAGGAGAGGATGAAGAAGTGGAAGAAAGAGAACAAGAGGAGGCAGGAGAAGTGGATGAAAGATAAGAAGAGGAAGAAGAAGGAGAGTAACTAGAAGAAGTGGAAGAAGGAGAAGAAATAGAAGGAGAAAAAGATGTGGAAAGTCAAGAAGTTGAAGAAGGTGAAGAAGAGGAGGAAGAAGAACTAGTGGAAGGAGGTGAGATGAAGAAGAAGAGGAAGAAGTGGGGAGTGAAGAAGGTGAAGAAGAGGAGGAAGAAGAAGTAGTGGAAGGAGGTGAGATGCAGACAAAGAATTGGAACAAGGAGAAAGGGAGGAAAAGGAAGAAAGACCAGAAGGGAAGGGTAGGGAAGAAGAAGCAGAAGAAGTGGAATCTGGAGAAGAGGAAGAAGACGAAGAAGTGTAAGCATAAGATTTGGGGGAAGGAGAAGAAGAGGAAAAGCAACAATGGGAAGTAACAGAAGTGGGGGATGGAGAAAAAGAGGAAGGAGGAGACGGAAAGGAAAGAAGAAGAAGCTGTGGAAGGAGAAGAAATGGAAGAAGAGGAAGACGAAGAAGTGTAAGCAGAAGAAGCAGAAGAAGGAGACGAAAATGAAGAAGAAGAAGAAGTAGAAGTCGAACTGCTGGTAGATGGAGGGAATAACAGGAATAGGAGGAAGTAGTGGAATGAAAGGAGATGAAGAAGAAGAAGGGGAGGAATGAGAAGAAGAGGAGGAAGAAGAAACAATGGAAAGAAAAGGGATGAAGAAGAAGTGGAACAAGGAGGGGAAGAAACAGGGGAGGAAGCAGAAGTAGTGTGGGCCGAAGAAGGGCAAAAAGGAGAAGAGAAGGAAGAAGAAGAACAAGTGGATGTAGTAGAAGTGGAAGAAGGTGAACAAGAGGAAGAAGAAGAAGTAGTTGAAGGAGTGGGGATGATGGAGAAGAAGTGGAAGAAGGAGAACAAGAGGTAGAAATGCAAGTGGACGCAGAAGAAGTAGAAAAAGAGGGATATGACGAAGGAAAGGAAGAAGAAGAAGGAAATGAAGAGGAAGAAAAGAAAGGAAACGAGAGGATGAAGAAGAAGTGTAAGAAAGAGAACAAGAAGAGGCAAGAGAAGTGGAAGAAAGATAAGAAGAGGAAGAAGAAGCAGAGTAACTAGAAGAAGTGGAAGAAGGAGAAGAAAAGGAAGAAGAAGAAGATGTGGAAAGTGAAGAAGTTGAAGAAGGTGAACAAGAGGAGGAAGAAGAAGTAGTGAAAGGAAGTGAGATGAGGAAGAAGAATTGGAACAAGGAGAAAAGGAGTAGAAGGAAGAAGGAGGGGAAGGGAAGGGAAGAAGAAGCAGAAGAAGTGGAATCTGGAGGAGAAGAGTAAGAAGAAGAAGAAGTGTAAGCATAAGATTTGGGAGAAGAAGAGGAAGAGCAACAATGGGAACCAACAGAAGTGGGGGATGGAGAAAAAGAGGAAGGAGAAGACAGAAAGGAAAGAAGAAGAAGTTGTGGAAGGAGAAGAAATGGAAGAAGGGAAAGAAGAAGAAGTGTAAGCAGAAGAAGCCGAAGAAGGAGACAAAAATGAAGAAGAACAACAAGTAGAAGTAGAAGAAGTGGTAGAAGGAGAGAACAAGTGGAATAGGAGGAAGTAGTGGAATGTAAGGAAATGTAAAAGAAGAAGTGGAAGTATGAGAACGGGAGGAGGGAGAATAGGTGGCAGAACGAGAAGAAGAGGAAGAAGAAGACGTGGAAGAACGAGAAGAAAAGGAAGAAGTGCAAGCGGAAGAAGGAGAACAATAGGAAGAAGAAGAAGTGGAAGAATGAGAAAAAGAGGAGGAAGAAGAAGCAATGGAAGGAAAGGGGATGAAGCAGAGGTGGAACAAGGAGGAGAAGAAGAAGGGGAGGAAGAAGAAGTAGTGTAGACAGAAGAAGGGCAAGAAGGAGAAGAGAGGTAAGAAGAAGAACAATTGGATGTAGTAGAAGTGGAAGAAGGTGAACAAGAGGAAGAAGAAGAAGTAGTTGATGGAGTGGGGATGATGGAGAAGAAGTGGAAGAAGGAGAACAAGAGGTAGAAATGCAAGTGGAGTAGAAGAAGGAGAAAAAGAGGGATATGACGAAGGAAAGGAAGAAGAAGAAGGAGATGACGAGGAACAAAAGAAAGGAAAGGAGAGGATGAAGAAGAAGTGGAAGAAAGAGAACAACAGGAGGCAGGAGAAGTGGAAGAAAGATAAGAAGAGGAAGAAGAAGGAGAGTAACTAGAAGAAGTGAAGAAGGAGAAGAAAAGGAAGAAGAAGAAGATGTGGAAAGTGAAGAAGGTGAACAAGAGGAGGAAGAAGAAGTATTGGAAGGAGGTGAGATGAAGAAGAAGAATTGGAACAAGGAGAAAAGGAGGAAAAGGAAGAAGGAGGGGAAGGGAAGGGAAGAAGAAGCAGAAGAAGTGGAATCTGGAGGAGAAGAGGAAGAAGAGGAAGAAGAAGAAGAAGTGTGAGCATAAGATTTGGGGGAAGGAGAAGAAGAGGAAGAGCAACAATGGGAAGCAACAGAAGTGGGCTTTGGAGAAAAAGAGGAAGGAGAAGATGGAAAGGAAAGAAGAGGAAGTTGTGGAAGGAGAAGAAATGGAAGAAGAGGAAGAAGAAGAAGTTAAAGCAGAAGAAGCGGAAGAAGCAGATGAAAATGAAGAAGAACAACAAGTAGAAGTAGAAGAAGTGGTAGAAGGAGAGAATAAGAGGAATAGGAAGAAGTAGTGGGATGAAAGGAGATGAAAAATAAGAAGTGGAAGAAGCAGAATGGGAAGAGGGAGAAGAGGTGGCAGAAGGAGAAGAAGAGGAAGAAGAAGAAGTGGAAGAACGAGAAGAAAAGGAAGAAGTGCAGGTGGAAGAAGGAGAACAATAGGAAGAAGAAGAAGAAGTGGAAGAATGAGAAAAAAGGGGGAAGAAGAAGCAATGGAACGAAAGGGGATGAAGAAGAAGAAGTTGAAGAAGGAGAACGGGAGGAGGGAGAAGAGGTGGAAGAAGGAGAAGAAGAGGAAGAAGAAGAAGTGGAAGAACGAGAAGAAAAGGAAGAAGTGCAAGTGGAAGTAGAAGGAGAGTAACTAGAAGAAGTGGAAGAACGAGAAGAAAAGGAAGAAGAAGAAGATGTGGAAAGTGAAGAAGTTGAACAAGAGGAGGAAGAAGAAGTAGTGGAAGGAAGTGAGATGAAGAAGAAGAATTGGAACAAGGAGAAAAGGAGGAACAGGAAGAAGGAGGGGAAGGGAAGGGAAGAAGAAGCAGAAGAAGTGGAATCTGGAGGAGAAGAGCAAGAAGAAGGAGAAGTGTAAGCATAAGATTTGGGGGAAGGAGAAGAAGAGGAAGAGCATCAATGGGAAGCAACAGAAGTGGGCTTTGGATAAAAAGAGGAAGGAGAAGACGGAAAGGAAAGAAGATGAAGTTGTGGAAGGATAAGAAATGGAAGAAGAGGAAGAAGAAGAAGTGTAAGCAGAAGAAGCGGAAGAAGAGACGATAATGAAGAAGAATAACAAATAGAAGTAGAAGAAGTGGTAGAAGGAGAGAATAAGAGGAATAGGAGGAAGTTGTGGAATGAAACGAGATGAAGAAGAAGAAGTGGAAGAACGAGAACGGGAGGATGGAGAATAGGTGGCAGAAGGAGAAGAAGAGGAAGAAGAAGAAGTGGAGGAATGAAAAGAAAAGGAAGAAGTGCAAGTGGAAGAAGGAGAATAATAGGAAGAAGAAGAAGAAGTGGAAGAATGAGAAAAAGAGGAGTAAGAAGAAGCAATGGAAGGAAAGGGGATGAAGAAGAAGAAGTGGAACAAGGAGGAGAAGAAGAAGGGGAGCAAGAAGAAGTAGTGTATTCAGAAGAAGGGCAAGAAGGAGAAGAGAGGGAAGAAGAAGAACAAGTGGATGTAGTAGAAGTGGAAGAAGGTAAGCAAGACGAAGAAGAAGAAGTAGTTGAAGGAGTGAGGATGATGCAGAAGAAGTGGAAGAAGGAAAAGAAGAGGTAGAAATGCAAGTGGAAGCAGAAGAAGGATAAAAAGAGGGATATGACAAAGGAAAGAAAGAAGAAAAGGAGATGAAGAGGAAGAAAAGAAAAGAAAGGAGAGGATGAAGAAGAAGTGGAAGAAAGAGAACAAGAGGAAGAAGAAGGATAGTAACTAGAAGAAGTGGAAGAAGGAGAAGAAAAGGAAGAAGAAGAAGATGTGGAAAGTGAAGAAGTTCAACAAGAGGAGGAAGAAGAAGTAGTGGAAGGAGGGGAGATGAAGAAGAAGAATTGGAGCAAGGAGAAAAGGAGGAAAAAGAAGAAGGAGGGAAGGGAAGCAAAGGGAAGGGAAGGGAAGAAGAAGCAGAAGAAGTGGAATCTGGAGGAGAAGAGGAAGAAGAAGAAGAAGTGTGAGCATAAGATTTGGGGGAAGGAGAAGAAGAGGAAGAGCAACAATGGGAAGCAACAGAAGTGGGCTTTGGAGAAAAAGAGGAAGGAGAAGATGGAAAGGAAAGAAGAGGAAGTTGTGGAAGGAGAAGAAATGGAAGAAGAGGAAGAAGAAGAAGTTAAAGCAGAAGAAGCAGATGAAAATGAAGAAGAACAACAAGTAGAAGTAGAAGAAGTGGTAGAAGGAGAGAATAAGAGGAATAGGAAGAAGTAGTGGGATGAAAGGAGATGAAAAATAAGAAGTGGAAGAAGCAGAATGGGAAGAGGGAGAAGAGGTGGCAGAAGGAGAAGAAGAGGAAGAAGAAGAAGTGGAAGAACGAGAAGAAAAGGAAGAAGTGCAGGTGGAAGAAGGAGAACAATAGGAAGAAGAAGAAGAAGTGGAAGAATGAGAAAAAAAGGGGGAAGAAGAAGCAATGGAACGAAAGGGGATGAAGAAGAAGAAGTTGAAGAAGGAGAACGGGAGGAGGGAGAAGAGGTGGAAGAAGGAGAAGAAGAGGAAGAAGAAGAAGTGGAAGAACGAGAAGAAAAGGAAGAAGTGCAAGTGGAAGTAGAAGGAGAGTAACTAGAAGAAGTGGAAGAACGAGAAGAAAAGGAAGAAGAAGAAGATGTGGAAAGTGAAGAAGTTGAACAAGAGGAGGAAGAAGAAGTAGTGGAAGGAAGTGAGATGAAGAAGAAGAATTGGAACAAGGAGAAAAGGAGGAACAGGAAGAAGGAGGGGAAGGGAAGGGAAGAAGAAGCAGAAGAAGTGGAATCTGGAGGAGAAGAGCAAGAAGAAGGAGAAGTGTAAGCATAAGATTTGGGGGAAGGAGAAGAAGAGGAAGAGCATCAATGGGAAGCAACAGAAGTGGGCTTTGGATAAAAAGAGGAAGGAGAAGACGGAAAGGAAAGAAGATGAAGTTGTGGAAGGAGAAGAAATGGAAGAAGAGGAAGAAGAAGAAGTGTAAGCAGAAGAAGCGGAAGAAGAGACGATAATGAAGAAGAATAACAAATAGAAGTAGAAGAAGTGGTAGAAGGAGAGAATAAGAGGAATAGGAGGAAGTTGTGGAATGAAACGAGATGAAGAAGAAGAAGTGGAAGAACGAGAACGGGAGGAGGGAGAATAGGTGGCAGAAGGAGAAGAAGAGGAAGAAGAAGAAGTGGAGGAACGAAAAGAAAAGGAAGAAGTGCAAGTGGAAGAAGGAGAATAATAGGAAGAAGAAGAAGAAGTGGAAGAATGAGAAAAAGAGGAGTAAGAAGAAGCAATGGAAGGAAAGGGGATGAAGAAGAAGAAGTGGAACAAGGAGGAGAAGAAGAAGGGGAGCAAGAAGAAGTAGTGTATTCAGAAGAAGGGCAAGAAGGAGAAGAGAGGGAAGAAGAAAAACAAGTGGATGTAGTAGAAGTGGAAGAAGGTAAGCAAGACGAAGAAGAAGAAGTAGTTGAAGGAGTGGGGATGATGCAGAAGAAGTGGAAGAAGGAAAAGAAGAGGTAGAAATGCAAGTGGAAGCAGAAGAAGGATAAAAAGAGGGATATGACAAAGGAAAGAAAGAAGAAAAGGAGATGAAGAGGAAGAAAAGAAAAGAAAGGAGAGGATGAAGAAGAAGTGGAAGAAAGAGAACAAGAGGAAGAAGAAGGATAGTAACTAGAAGAAGTGGAAGAAGGAGAAGAAAAGGAAGAAGAAGAAGATGTGGAAAGTGAAGAAGTTCAACAAGAGGAGGAAGAAGAAGTAGTGGAAGGAGGGGAGATGAAGAAGAAGAATTGGAGCAAGGAGAAAAGGAGGAAAAAGAAGAAGGAGGGAAGGGAAGCAAAGGGAAGGGAAGGGAAGAAGAAGCAGAAGAAGTGGAATCTGGAGGAGAAGAGGAAGAAGAAGAAGAAGTGTGAGCATAAGATTTGGGGGAAGGAGAAGAAGAGGAAGAGCAACAATGGGAAGCAACAGAAGTGGGCTTTGGAGAAAAAGAGGAAGGAGAAGATGGAAAGGAAAGAAGAGGAAGTTGTGGAAGGAGAAGAAATGGAAGAAGAGGAAGAAGAAGAAGTTAAAGCAGAAGAAGCGGAAGAAGCAGATGAAAATGAAGAAGAACAACAAGTAGAAGTAGAAGAAGTGGTAGAAGGAGAGAATAAGAGGAATAGGAAGAAGTAGTGGGATGAAAGGAGATGAAAAATAAGAAGTGGAAGAAGCAGAATGGGAAGAGGGAGAAGAGGTGGCAGAAGGAGAAGAAGAGGAAGAAGAAGAAGTGGAAGAACGAGAAGAAAAGGAAGAAGTGCAGGTGGAAGAAGGAGAACAATAGGAAGAAGAAGAAGAAGTGGAAGAATGAGAAAAAAAGGGGGAAGAAGAAGCAATGGAACGAAAGGGGATGAAGAAGAAGAAGTTGAAGAAGGAGAACGGGAGGAGGGAGAAGAGGTGGAAGAAGGAGAAGAAGAGGAAGAAGAAGAAGTGGAAGAACGAGAAGAAAAGGAAGAAGTGCAAGTGGAAGTAGAAGGAGAGTAACTAGAAGAAGTGGAAGAACGAGAAGAAAAGGAAGAAGAAGAAGATGTGGAAAGTGAAGAAGTTGAACAAGAGGAGGAAGAAGAAGTAGTGGAAGGAAGTGAGATGAAGAAGAAGAATTGGAACAAGGAGAAAAGGAGGAACAGGAAGAAGGAGGGGAAGGGAAGGGAAGAAGAAGCAGAAGAAGTGGAATCTGGAGGAGAAGAGCAAGAAGAAGGAGAAGTGTAAGCATAAGATTTGGGGGAAGGAGAAGAAGAGGAAGAGCATCAATGGGAAGCAACAGAAGTGGGCTTTGGATAAAAAGAGGAAGGAGAAGACGGAAAGGAAAGAAGATGAAGTTGTGGAAGGAGAAGAAATGGAAGAAGAGGAAGAAGAAGAAGTGTAAGCAGAAGAAGCGGAAGAAGAGACGATAATGAAGAAGAATAACAAATAGAAGTAGAAGAAGTGGTAGAAGGAGAGAATAAGAGGAATAGGAGGAAGTTGTGGAATGAAACGAGATGAAGAAGAAGAAGTGGAAGAACGAGAACGGGAGGAGGGAGAATAGGTGGCAGAAGGAGAAGAAGAGGAAGAAGAAGAAGTGGAGGAACGAAAAGAAAAGGAAGAAGTGCAAGTGGAAGAAGGAGAATAATAGGAAGAAGAAGAAGAAGTGGAAGAATGAGAAAAAGAGGAGTAAGAAGAAGCAATGGAAGGAAAGGGGATGAAGAAGAAGAAGTGGAACAAGGAGGAGAAGAAGAAGGGGAGCAAGAAGAAGTAGTGTATTCAGAAGAAGGGCAAGAAGGAGAAGAGAGGGAAGAAGAAAAACAAGTGGATGTAGTAGAAGTGGAAGAAGGTAAGCAAGACGAAGAAGAAGAAGTAGTTGAAGGAGTGGGGATGATGCAGAAGAAGTGGAAGAAGGAAAAGAAGAGGTAGAAATGCAAGTGGAAGCAGAAGAAGGATAAAAAGAGGGATATGACAAAGGAAAGAAAGAAGAAAAGGAGATGAAGAGGAAGAAAAGAAAAGAAAGGAGAGGATGAAGAAGAAGTGGAAGAAAGAGAACAAGAGGAAGAAGAAGGATAGTAACTAGAAGAAGTGGAAGAAGGAGAAGAAAAGGAAGAAGAAGAAGATGTGGAAAGTGAAGAAGTTCAACAAGAGGAGGAAGAAGAAGTAGTGGAAGGAGGGGAGATGAAGAAGAAGAATTGGAGCAAGGAGAAAAGGAGGAAAAAGAAGAAGGAGGGAAGGGAAGCAAAGGGAAGGGAAGGGAAGAAGAAGCAGAAGAAGTGGAATCTGGAGGAGAAGAGGAAGAAGAAGAAGAAGTGTGAGCATAAGATTTGGGGGAAGGAGAAGAAGAGGAAGAGCAACAATGGGAAGCAACAGAAGTGGGCTTTGGAGAAAAAGAGGAAGGAGAAGATGGAAAGGAAAGAAGAGGAAGTTGTGGAAGGAGAAGAAATGGAAGAAGAGGAAGAAGAAGAAGTTAAAGCAGAAGAAGCGGAAGAAGCAGATGAAAATGAAGAAGAACAACAAGTAGAAGTAGAAGAAGTGGTAGAAGGAGAGAATAAGAGGAATAGGAAGAAGTAGTGGGATGAAAGGAGATGAAAAATAAGAAGTGGAAGAAGCAGAATGGGAAGAGGGAGAAGAGGTGGCAGAAGGAGAAGAAGAGGAAGAAGAAGAAGTGGAAGAACGAGAAGAAAAGGAAGAAGTGCAGGTGGAAGAAGGAGAACAATAGGAAGAAGAAGAAGAAGTGGAAGAATGAGAAAAAAAGGGGGAAGAAGAAGCAATGGAACGAAAGGGGATGAAGAAGAAGAAGTTGAAGAAGGAGAACGGGAGGAGGGAGAAGAGGTGGAAGAAGGAGAAGAAGAGGAAGAAGAAGAAGTGGAAGAACGAGAACAAAAAGGAAGAAGTGCAAGTGGAAGTAGAAGGAGAGTAACTAGAAGAAGTGGAAGAACGAGAAGAAAAGGAAGAAGAAGAAGATGTGGAAAGTGAAGAAGTTGAACAAGAGGAGGAAGAAGAAGTAGTGGAAGGAAGTGAGATGAAGAAGAAGAATTGGAACAAGGAGAAAAGGAGGAACAGGAAGAAGGAGGGGAAGGGAAGGGAAGAAGAAGCAGAAGAAGTGGAATCTGGAGGAGAAGAGCAAGAAGAAGGAGAAGTGTAAGCATAAGATTTGGGGGAAGGAGAAGAAGAGGAAGAGCATCAATGGGAAGCAACAGAAGTGGGCTTTGGATAAAAAGAGGAAGGAGAAGACGGAAAGGAAAGAAGATGAAGTTGTGGAAGGAGAAGAAATGGAAGAAGAGGAAGAAGAAGAAGTGTAAGCAGAAGAAGCGGAAGAAGAGACGATAATGAAGAAGAATAACAAATAGAAGTAGAAGAAGTGGTAGAAGGAGAGAATAAGAGGAATAGGAGGAAGTTGTGGAATGAAACGAGATGAAGAAGAAGAAGTGGAAGAACGAGAACGGGAGGAGGGAGAATAGGTGGCAGAAGGAGAAGAAGAGGAAGAAGAAGAAGTGGAGGAACGAAAAGAAAAGGAAGAAGTGCAAGTGGAAGAAGGAGAATAATAGGAAGAAGAAGAAGAAGTGGAAGAATGAGAAAAAGAGGAGTAAGAAGAAGCAATGGAAGGAAAGGGGATGAAGAAGAAGAAGTGGAACAAGGAGGAGAAGAAGAAGGGGAGCAAGAAGAAGTAGTGTATTCAGAAGAAGGGCAAGAAGGAGAAGAGAGGGAAGAAGAAAAACAAGTGGATGTAGTAGAAGTGGAAGAAGGTAAGCAAGACGAAGAAGAAGAAGTAGTTGAAGGAGTGGGGATGATGCAGAAGAAGTGGAAGAAGGAAAAGAAGAGGTAGAAATGCAAGTGGAAGCAGAAGAAGGATAAAAAGAGGGATATGACAAAGGAAAGAAAGAAGAAAAGGAGATGAAGAGGAAGAAAAGAAAAGAAAGGAGAGGATGAAGAAGAAGTGGAAGAAAGAGAACAAGAGGAAGAAGAAGGATAGTAACTAGAAGAAGTGGAAGAAGGAGAAGAAAAGGAAGAAGAAGAAGATGTGGAAAGTGAAGAAGTTCAACAAGAGGAGGAAGAAGAAGTAGTGGAAGGAGGGGAGATGAAGAAGAAGAATTGGAGCAAGGAGAAAAGGAGGAAAAAGAAGAAGGAGGGAAGGGAAGCAAAGGGAAGGGAAGGGAAGAAGAAGCAGAAGAAGTGGAATCTGGAGGAGAAGAGGAAGAAGAAGAAGAAGTGTGAGCATAAGATTTGGGGGAAGGAGAAGAAGAGGAAGAGCAACAATGGGAAGCAACAGAAGTGGGCTTTGGAGAAAAAGAGGAAGGAGAAGATGGAAAGGAAAGAAGAGGAAGTTGTGGAAGGAGAAGAAATGGAAGAAGAGGAAGAAGAAGAAGTTAAAGCAGAAGAAGCGGAAGAAGCAGATGAAAATGAAGAAGAACAACAAGTAGAAGTAGAAGAAGTGGTAGAAGGAGAGAATAAGAGGAATAGGAAGAAGTAGTGGGATGAAAGGAGATGAAAAATAAGAAGTGGAAGAAGCAGAATGGGAAGAGGGAGAAGAGGTGGCAGAAGGAGAAGAAGAGGAAGAAGAAGAAGTGGAAGAACGAGAAGAAAAGGAAGAAGTGCAGGTGGAAGAAGGAGAACAATAGGAAGAAGAAGAAGAAGTGGAAGAATGAGAAAAAAAGGGGGAAGAAGAAGCAATGGAACGAAAGGGGATGAAGAAGAAGAAGTTGAAGAAGGAGAACGGGAGGAGGGAGAAGAGGTGGAAGAAGGAGAAGAAGAGGAAGAAGAAGAAGTGGAAGAACGAGAAGAAAAGGAAGAAGTGCAAGTGGAAGTAGAAGGAGAGTAACTAGAAGAAGTGGAAGAACGAGAAGAAAAGGAAGAAGAAGAAGATGTGGAAAGTGAAGAAGTTGAACAAGAGGAGGAAGAAGAAGTAGTGGAAGGAAGTGAGATGAAGAAGAAGAATTGGAACAAGGAGAAAAGGAGGAACAGGAAGAAGGAGGGGAAGGGAAGGGAAGAAGAAGCAGAAGAAGTGGAATCTGGAGGAGAAGAGCAAGAAGAAGGAGAAGTGTAAGCATAAGATTTGGGGGAAGGAGAAGAAGAGGAAGAGCATCAATGGGAAGCAACAGAAGTGGGCTTTGGATAAAAAGAGGAAGGAGAAGACGGAAAGGAAAGAAGATGAAGTTGTGGAAGGAGAAGAAATGGAAGAAGAGGAAGAAGAAGAAGTGTAAGCAGAAGAAGCGGAAGAAGAGACGATAATGAAGAAGAATAACAAATAGAAGTAGAAGAAGTGGTAGAAGGAGAGAATAAGAGGAATAGGAGGAAGTTGTGGAATGAAACGAGATGAAGAAGAAGAAGTGGAAGAACGAGAACGGGAGGAGGGAGAATAGGTGGCAGAAGGAGAAGAAGAGGAAGAAGAAGAAGTGGAGGAACGAAAAGAAAAGGAAGAAGTGCAAGTGGAAGAAGGAGAATAATAGGAAGAAGAAGAAGAAGTGGAAGAATGAGAAAAAGAGGAGTAAGAAGAAGCAATGGAAGGAAAGGGGATGAAGAAGAAGAAGTGGAACAAGGAGGAGAAGAAGAAGGGGAGCAAGAAGAAGTAGTGTATTCAGAAGAAGGGCAAGAAGGAGAAGAGAGGGAAGAAGAAAAACAAGTGGATGTAGTAGAAGTGGAAGAAGGTAAGCAAGACGAAGAAGAAGAAGTAGTTGAAGGAGTGGGGATGATGCAGAAGAAGTGGAAGAAGGAAAAGAAGAGGTAGAAATGCAAGTGGAAGCAGAAGAAGGATAAAAAGAGGGATATGACAAAGGAAAGAAAGAAGAAAAGGAGATGAAGAGGAAGAAAAGAAAAGAAAGGAGAGGATGAAGAAGAAGTGGAAGAAAGAGAACAAGAGGAAGAAGAAGGATAGTAACTAGAAGAAGTGGAAGAAGGAGAAGAAAAGGAAGAAGAAGAAGATGTGGAAAGTGAAGAAGTTCAACAAGAGGAGGAAGAAGAAGTAGTGGAAGGAGGGGAGATGAAGAAGAAGAATTGGAGCAAGGAGAAAAGGAGGAAAAAGAAGAAGGAGGGAAGGGAAGCAAAGGGAAGGGAAGGGAAGAAGAAGCAGAAGAAGTGGAATCTGGAGGAGAAGAGGAAGAAGAAGAAGAAGTGTGAGCATAAGATTTGGGGGAAGGAGAAGAAGAGGAAGAGCAACAATGGGAAGCAACAGAAGTGGGCTTTGGAGAAAAAGAGGAAGGAGAAGATGGAAAGGAAAGAAGAGGAAGTTGTGGAAGGAGAAGAAATGGAAGAAGAGGAAGAAGAAGAAGTTAAAGCAGAAGAAGCGGAAGAAGCAGATGAAAATGAAGAAGAATAACAAGTAGAAGTAGAAGAAGTGGTAGAAGGAGAGAATAAGAGGAATAGGAAGAAGTAGTGGGATGAAAGGAGATGAAAAATAAGAAGTGGAAGAAGCAGAATGGGAAGAGGGAGAAGAGGTGGCAGAAGGAGAAGAAGAGGAAGAAGAAGAAGTGGAAGAACGAGAAGAAAAGGAAGAAGTGCAGGTGGAAGAAGGAGAACAATAGGAAGAAGAAGAAGAAGTGGAAGAATGAGAAAAAAAGGGGGAAGAAGAAGCAATGGAACGAAAGGGGATGAAGAAGAAGAAGTTGAAGAAGGAGAACGGGAGGAGGGAGAAGAGGTGGAAGAAGGAGAAGAAGAGGAAGAAGAAGAAGTGGAAGAACGAGAAGAAAAGGAAGAAGTGCAAGTGGAAGTAGAAGGAGAGTAACTAGAAGAAGTGGAAGAACGAGAAGAAAAGGAAGAAGAAGAAGATGTGGAAAGTGAAGAAGTTGAACAAGAGGAGGAAGAAGAAGTGGTGGAAGGAAGTGAGATGAAGAAGAAGAATTGGAACAAGGAGAAAAGGAGGAACAGGAAGAAGGAGGGGAAGGGAAGGGAAGAAGAAGCAGAAGAAGTGGAATCTGGAGGAGAAGAGCAAGAAGAAGGAGAAGTGTAAGCATAAGATTTGGGGGAAGGAGAAGAAGAGGAAGAGCATCAATGGGAAGCAACAGAAGTGGGCTTTGGATAAAAAGAGGAAGGAGAAGACGGAAAGGAAAGAAGATGAAGTTGTGGAAGGAGAAGAAATGGAAGAAGAGGAAGAAGAAGAAGTGTAAGCAGAAGAAGCGGAAGAAGAGACGATAATGAAGAAGAATAACAAATAGAAGTAGAAGAAGTGGTAGAAGGAGAGAATAAGAGGAATAGGAGGAAGTTGTGGAATGAAACGAGATGAAGAAGAAGAAGTGGAAGAACGAGAACGGGAGGAGGGAGAATAGGTGGCAGAAGGAGAAGAAGAGGAAGAAGAAGAAGTGGAGGAACGAAAAGAAAAGGAAGAAGTGCAAGTGGAAGAAGGAGAATAATAGGAAGAAGAAGAAGAAGTGGAAGAATGAGAAAAAGAGGAGTAAGAAGAAGCAATGGAAGGAAAGGGGATGAAGAAGAAGAAGTGGAACAAGGAGGAGAAGAAGAAGGGGAGCAAGAAGAAGTAGTGTATTCAGAAGAAGGGCAAGAAGGAGAAGAGAGGGAAGAAGAAGAACAAGTGGATGTAGTAGAAGTGGAAGAAGGTAAGCAAGACGAAGAAGAAGAAGTAGTTGAAGGAGTGGGGATGATGCAGAAGAAGTGGAAGAAGGAAAAGAAGAGGTAGAAATGCAAGTGGAAGCAGAAGAAGGATAAAAAGAGGGATATGACAAAGGAAAGAAAGAAGAAAAGGAGATGAAGAGGAAGAAAAGAAAAGAAAGGAGAGGATGAAGAAGAAGTGGAAGAAAGAGAACAAGAGGAAGAAGAAGGATAGTAACTAGAAGAAGTGGAAGAAGGAGAAGAAAAGGAAGAAGAAGAAGATGTGGAAAGTGAAGAAGTTCAACAAGAGGAGGAAGAAGAAGTAGTGGAAGGAGGGGAGATGAAGAAGAAGAATTGGAGCAAGGAGAAAAGGAGGAAAAAGAAGAAGGAGGGAAGGGAAGCAAAGGGAAGGGAAGGGAAGAAGAAGCAGAAGAAGTGGAATCTGGAGGAGAAGAGGAAGAAGAAGAAGAAGTGTGAGCATAAGATTTGGGGGAAGGAGAAGAAGAGGAAGAGCAACAATGGGAAGCAACAGAAGTGGGCTTTGGAGAAAAAGAGGAAGGAGAAGATGGAAAGGAAAGAAGAGGAAGTTGTGGAAGGAGAAGAAATGGAAGAAGAGGAAGAAGAAGAAGTTAAAGCAGAAGAAGCGGAAGAAGCAGATGAAAATGAAGAAGAACAACAAGTAGAAGTAGAAGAAGTGGTAGAAGGAGAGAATAAGAGGAATAGGAAGAAGTAGTGGGATGAAAGGAGATGAAAAATAAGAAGTGGAAGAAGCAGAATGGGAAGAGGGAGAAGAGGTGGCAGAAGGAGAAGAAGAGGAAGAAGAAGAAGTGGAAGAACGAGAAGAAAAGGAAGAAGTGCAGGTGGAAGAAGGAGAACAATAGGAAGAAGAAGAAGAAGTGGAAGAATGAGAAAAAAAGGGGGAAGAAGAAGCAATGGAACGAAAGGGGATGAAGAAGAAGAAGTTGAAGAAGGAGAACGGGAGGAGGGAGAAGAGGTGGAAGAAGGAGAAGAAGAGGAAGAAGAAGAAGTGGAAGAACGAGAAGAAAAGGAAGAAGTGCAAGTGGAAGTAGAAGGAGAGTAACTAGAAGAAGTGGAAGAACGAGAAGAAAAGGAAGAAGAAGAAGATGTGGAAAGTGAAGAAGTTGAACAAGAGGAGGAAGAAGAAGTGGTGGAAGGAAGTGAGATGAAGAAGAAGAATTGGAACAAGGAGAAAAGGAGGAACAGGAAGAAGGAGGGGAAGGGAAGGGAAGAAGAAGCAGAAGAAGTGGAATCTGGAGGAGAAGAGCAAGAAGAAGGAGAAGTGTAAGCATAAGATTTGGGGGAAGGAGAAGAAGAGGAAGAGCATCAATGGGAAGCAACAGAAGTGGGCTTTGGATAAAAAGAGGAAGGAGAAGACGGAAAGGAAAGAAGATGAAGTTGTGGAAGGAGAAGAAATGGAAGAAGAGGAAGAAGAAGAAGTGTAAGCAGAAGAAGCGGAAGAAGAGACGATAATGAAGAAGAATAACAAATAGAAGTAGAAGAAGTGGTAGAAGGAGAGAATAAGAGGAATAGGAGGAAGTTGTGGAATGAAACGAGATGAAGAAGAAGAAGTGGAAGAACGAGAACGGGAGGAGGGAGAATAGGTGGCAGAAGGAGAAGAAGAGGAAGAAGAAGAAGTGGAGGAACGAAAAGAAAAGGAAGAAGTGCAAGTGGAAGAAGGAGAATAATAGGAAGAAGAAGAAGAAGTGGAAGAATGAGAAAAAGAGGAGTAAGAAGAAGCAATGGAAGGAAAGGGGATGAAGAAGAAGAAGTGGAACAAGGAGGAGAAGAAGAAGGGGAGCAAGAAGAAGTAGTGTATTCAGAAGAAGGGCAAGAAGGAGAAGAGAGGGAAGAAGAAGAACAAGTGGATGTAGTAGAAGTGGAAGAAGGTAAGCAAGACGAAGAAGAAGAAGTAGTTGAAGGAGTGGGGATGATGCAGAAGAAGTGGAAGAAGGAAAAGAAGAGGTAGAAATGCAAGTGGAAGCAGAAGAAGGATAAAAAGAGGGATATGACAAAGGAAAGAAAGAAGAAAAGGAGATGAAGAGGAAGAAAAGAAAAGAAAGGAGAGGATGAAGAAGAAGTGGAAGAAAGAGAACAAGAGGAAGAAGAAGGATAGTAACTAGAAGAAGTGGAAGAAGGAGAAGAAAAGGAAGAAGAAGAAGATGTGGAAAGTGAAGAAGTTCAACAAGAGGAGGAAGAAGAAGTAGTGGAAGGAGGGGAGATGAAGAAGAAGAATTGGAGCAAGGAGAAAAGGAGGAAAAAGAAGAAGGAGGGAAGGGAAGCAAAGGGAAGGGAAGGGAAGAAGAAGCAGAAGAAGTGGAATCTGGAGGAGAAGAGGAAGAAGAAGAAGAAGTGTGAGCATAAGATTTGGGGGAAGGAGAAGAAGAGGAAGAGCAACAATGGGAAGCAACAGAAGTGGGCTTTGGAGAAAAAGAGGAAGGAGAAGATGGAAAGGAAAGAAGAGGAAGTTGTGGAAGGAGAAGAAATGGAAGAAGAGGAAGAAGAAGAAGTTAAAGCAGAAGAAGCGGAAGAAGCAGATGAAAATGAAGAAGAACAACAAGTAGAAGTAGAAGAAGTGGTAGAAGGAGAGAATAAGAGGAATAGGAAGAAGTAGTGGGATGAAAGGAGATGAAAAATAAGAAGTGGAAGAAGCAGAATGGGAAGAGGGAGAAGAGGTGGCAGAAGGAGAAGAAGAGGAAGAAGAAGAAGTGGAAGAACGAGAAGAAAAGGAAGAAGTGCAGGTGGAAGAAGGAGAACAATAGGAAGAAGAAGAAGAAGTGGAAGAATGAGAAAAAAAGGGGGAAGAAGAAGCAATGGAACGAAAGGGGATGAAGAAGAAGAAGTTGAAGAAGGAGAACGGGAGGAGGGAGAAGAGGTGGAAGAAGGAGAAGAAGAGGAAGAAGAAGAAGTGGAAGAACGAGAAGAAAAGGAAGAAGTGCAAGTGGAAGTAGAAGGAGAGTAACTAGAAGAAGTGGAAGAACGAGAAGAAAAGGAAGAAGAAGAAGATGTGGAAAGTGAAGAAGTTGAACAAGAGGAGGAAGAAGAAGTAGTGGAAGGAAGTGAGATGAAGAAGAAGAATTGGAACAAGGAGAAAAGGAGGAACAGGAAGAAGGAGGGGAAGGGAAGGGAAGAAGAAGCAGAAGAAGTGGAATCTGGAGGAGAAGAGCAAGAAGAAGGAGAAGTGTAAGCATAAGATTTGGGGGAAGGAGAAGAAGAGGAAGAGCATCAATGGGAAGCAACAGAAGTGGGCTTTGGATAAAAAGAGGAAGGAGAAGACGGAAAGGAAAGAAGATGAAGTTGTGGAAGGAGAAGAAATGGAAGAAGAGGAAGAAGAAGAAGTGTAAGCAGAAGAAGCGGAAGAAGAGACGATAATGAAGAAGAATAACAAATAGAAGTAGAAGAAGTGGTAGAAGGAGAGAATAAGAGGAATAGGAGGAAGTTGTGGAATGAAACGAGATGAAGAAGAAGAAGTGGAAGAACGAGAACGGGAGGAGGGAGAATAGGTGGCAGAAGGAGAAGAAGAGGAAGAAGAAGAAGTGGAGGAACGAAAAGAAAAGGAAGAAGTGCAAGTGGAAGAAGGAGAATAATAGGAAGAAGAAGAAGAAGTGGAAGAATGAGAAAAAGAGGAGTAAGAAGAAGCAATGGAAGGAAAGGGGATGAAGAAGAAGAAGTGGAACAAGGAGGAGAAGAAGAAGGGGAGCAAGAAGAAGTAGTGTATTCAGAAGAAGGGCAAGAAGGAGAAGAGAGGGAAGAAGAAGAACAAGTGGATGTAGTAGAAGTGGAAGAAGGTAAGCAAGACGAAGAAGAAGAAGTAGTTGAAGGAGTGGGGATGATGCAGAAGAAGTGGAAGAAGGAAAAGAAGAGGTAGAAATGCAAGTGGAAGCAGAAGAAGGATAAAAAGAGGGATATGACAAAGGAAAGAAAGAAGAAAAGGAGATGAAGAGGAAGAAAAGAAAAGAAAGGAGAGGATGAAGAAGAAGTGGAAGAAAGAGAACAAGAGGAAGAAGAAGGATAGGAACTAGAAGAAGTGGAAGAAGGAGAAGAAAAGGAAGAAGAAGAAGATGTGGAAAGTGAAGAAGTTCAACAAGAGGAGGAAGAAGAAGTAGTGGAAGGAGGGGAGATGAAGAAGAAGAATTGGAGCAAGGAGAAAAGGAGGAAAAAGAAGAAGGAGGGAAGGGAAGCAAAGGGAAGGGAAGGGAAGGGAAGAAGAAGCAGAAGAAGTGGAATCTGGAGGAGAAGAGGAAGAAGAAGAAGAAGTGTGAGCATAAGATTTGGGGGAAGGAGAAGAAGAGGAAGAGCAACAATGGGAAGCAACAGAAGTGGGCTTTGGAGAAAAAGAGGAAGGAGAAGATGGAAAGGAAAGAAGAGGAAGTTGTGGAAGGAGAAGAAATGGAAGAAGAGGAAGAAGAAGAAGTTAAAGCAGAAGAAGCGGAAGAAGCAGATGAAAATGAAGAAGAACAACAAGTAGAAGTAGAAGAAGTGGTAGAAGGAGAGAATAAGAGGAATAGGAAGAAGTAGTGGGATGAAAGGAGATGAAAAATAAGAAGTGGAAGAAGCAGAATGGGAAGAGGGAGAAGAGGTGGCAGAAGGAGAAGAAGAGGAAGAAGAAGAAGTGGAAGAACGAGAAGAAAAGGAAGAAGTGCAGGTGGAAGAAGGAGAACAATAGGAAGAAGAAGAAGAAGTGGAAGAATGAGAAAAAAAGGGGGAAGAAGAAGCAATGGAACGAAAGGGGATGAAGAAGAAGAAGTTGAAGAAGGAGAACGGGAGGAGGGAGAAGAGGTGGAAGAAGGAGAAGAAGAGGAAGAAGAAGAAGTGGAAGAACGAGAAGAAAAGGAAGAAGTGCAAGTAGAAGTAGAAGGAGAGTAACTAGAAGAAGTGGAAGAACGAGAAGAAAAGGAAGAAGAAGAAGATGTGGAAAGTGAAGAAGTTGAACAAGAGGAGGAAGAAGAAGTAGTGGAAGGAAGTGAGATGAAGAAGAAGAATTGGAACAAGGAGAAAAGGAGGAACAGGAAGAAGGAGGGGAAGGGAAGGGAAGAAGAAGCAGAAGAAGTGGAATCTGGAGGAGAAGAGCAAGAAGAAGGAGAAGTGTAAGCATAAGATTTGGGGGAAGGAGAAGAAGAGGAAGAGCATCAATGGGAAGCAACAGAAGTGGGCTTTGGATAAAAAGAGGAAGGAGAAGACGGAAAGGAAAGAAGATGAAGTTGTGGAAGGAGAAGAAATGGAAGAAGAGGAAGAAGAAGAAGTGTAAGCAGAAGAAGCGGAAGAAGAGACGATAATGAAGAAGAATAACAAATAGAAGTAGAAGAAGTGGTAGAAGGAGAGAATAAGAGGAATAGGAGGAAGTTGTGGAATGAAACGAGATGAAGAAGAAGAAGTGGAAGAACGAGAACGGGAGGAGGGAGAATAGGTGGCAGAAGGAGAAGAAGAGGAAGAAGAAGAAGTGGAGGAACGAAAAGAAAAGGAAGAAGTGCAAGTGGAAGAAGGAGAATAATAGGAAGAAGAAGAAGAAGTGGAAGAATGAGAAAAAGAGGAGTAAGAAGAAGCAATGGAAGGAAAGGGGATGAAGAAGAAGAAGTGGAACAAGGAGGAGAAGAAGAAGGGGAGCAAGAAGAAGTAGTGTATTCAGAAGAAGGGCAAGAAGGAGAAGAGAGGGAAGAAGAAGAACAAGTGGATGTAGTAGAAGTGGAAGAAGGTAAGCAAGACGAAGAAGAAGAAGTAGTTGAAGGAGTGGGGATGATGCAGAAGAAGTGGAAAAAGGAAAAGAAGAGGTAGAAATGCAAGTGGAAGCAGAAGAAGGATAAAAAGAGGGATATGACAAAGGAAAGAAAGAAGAAAAGGAGATGAAGAGGAAGAAAAGAAAAGAAAGGAGAGGATGAAGAAGAAGTGGAAGAAAGAGAACAAGAGGAAGAAGAAGGATAGTAACTAGAAGAAGTGGAAGAAGGAGAAGAAAAGGAAGAAGAAGAAGATGTGGAAAGTGAAGAAGTTCAACAAGAGGAGGAAGAAGAAGTAGTGGAAGGAGGGGAGATGAAGAAGAAGAATTGGAGCAAGGAGAAAAGGAGGAAAAAGAAGAAGGAGGGAAGGGAAGCAAAGGGAAGGGAAGGGAAGAAGAAGCAGAAGAAGTGGAATCTGGAGGAGAAGAGGAAGAAGAAGAAGAAGTGTGAGCATAAGATTTGGGGGAAGGAGAAGAAGAGGAAGAGCAACAATGGGAAGCAACAGAAGTGGGCTTTGGAGAAAAAGAGGAAGGAGAAGATGGAAAGGAAAGAAGAGGAAGTTGTGGAAGGAGAAGAAATGGAAGAAGAGGAAGAAGAAGAAGTTAAAGCAGAAGAAGCGGAAGAAGCAGATGAAAATGAAGAAGAACAACAAGTAGAAGTAGAAGAAGTGGTAGAAGGAGAGAATAAGAGGAATAGGAAGAAGTAGTGGGATGAAAGGAGATGAAAAATAAGAAGTGGAAGAAGCAGAATGGGAAGAGGGAGAAGAGGTGGCAGAAGGAGAAGAAGAGGAAGAAGAAGAAGTGGAAGAACGAGAAGAAAAGGAAGAAGTGCAGGTGGAAGAAGGAGAACAATAGGAAGAAGAAGAAGAAGTGGAAGAATGAGAAAAAAAGGGGGAAGAAGAAGCAATGGAACGAAAGGGGATGAAGAAGAAGAAGTTGAAGAAGGAGAACGGGAGGAGGGAGAAGAGGTGGAAGAAGGAGAAGAAGAGGAAGAAGAAGAAGTGGAAGAACGAGAAGAAAAGGAAGAAGTGCAAGTGGAAGTAGAAGGAGAGTAACTAGAAGAAGTGGAAGAACGAGAAGAAAAGGAAGAAGAAGAAGATGTGGAAAGTGAAGAAGTTGAACAAGAGGAGGAAGAAGAAGTAGTGGAAGGAAGTGAGATGAAGAAGAAGAATTGGAACAAGGAGAAAAGGAGGAACAGGAAGAAGGAGGGGAAGGGAAGGGAAGAAGAAGCAGAAGAAGTGGAATCTGGAGGAGAAGAGCAAGAAGAAGGAGAAGTGTAAGCATAAGATTTGGGGGAAGGAGAAGAAGAGGAAGAGCATCAATGGGAAGCAACAGAAGTGGGCTTTGGATAAAAAGAGGAAGGAGAAGACGGAAAGGAAAGAAGATGAAGTTGTGGAAGGAGAAGAAATGGAAGAAGAGGAAGAAGAAGAAGTGTAAGCAGAAGAAGCGGAAGAAGAGACGATAATGAAGAAGAATAACAAATAGAAGTAGAAGAAGTGGTAGAAGGAGAGAATAAGAGGAATAGGAGGAAGTTGTGGAATGAAACGAGATGAAGAAGAAGAAGTGGAAGAACGAGAACGGGAGGAGGGAGAATAGGTGGCAGAAGGAGAAGAAGAGGAAGAAGAAGAAGTGGAGGAACGAAAAGAAAAGGAAGAAGTGCAAGTGGAAGAAGGAGAATAATAGGAAGAAGAAGAAGAAGTGGAAGAATGAGAAAAAGAGGAGTAAGAAGAAGCAATGGAAGGAAAGGGGATGAAGAAGAAGAAGTGGAACAAGGAGGAGAAGAAGAAGGGGAGCAAGAAGAAGTAGTGTATTCAGAAGAAGGGCAAGAAGGAGAAGAGAGGGAAGAAGAAGAAGAAGAACAAGTGGATGTAGTAGAAGTGGAAGAAGGTAAGCAAGACGAAGAAGAAGAAGTAGTTGAAGGAGTGGGGATGATGCAGAAGAAGTGGAAGAAGGAAAAGAAGAGGTAGAAATGCAAGTGGAAGCAGAAGAAGGATAAAAAGAGGGATATGACAAAGGAAAGAAAGAAGAAAAGGAGATGAAGAGGAAGAAAAGAAAAGAAAGGAGAGGATGAAGAAGAAGTGGAAGAAAGAGAACAAGAGGAAGAAGAAGGATAGTAACTAGAAGAAGTGGAAGAAGGAGAAGAAAAGGAAGAAGAAGAAGATGTGGAAAGTGAAGAAGTTCAACAAGAGGAGGAAGAAGAAGTAGTGGAAGGAGGGGAGATGAAGAAGAAGAATTGGAGCAAGGAGAAAAGGAGGAAAAAGAAGAAGGAGGGAAGGGAAGCAAAGGGAAGGGAAGGGAAGAAGAAGCAGAAGAAGTGGAATCTGGAGGAGAAGAGGAAGAAGAAGAAGACGTGTGAGCATAAGATTTGGGGGAAGGAGAAGAAGAGGAAGAGCAACAATGGGAAGCAACAGAAGTGGGCTTTGGAGAAAAAGAGGAACGAGAAGACGGAAAGGAAAGAAGAGGAAGTTATGGAAGGAGAAGAAACGGAAGAAGAGGAAGAAGAAGAAGTGAAAGAAGAAGAAGTGGAAGAAGCAGACGAAAATAAAGAAGAACAACAACTAGAAGTAGAAGAAGTGGTAGAAGGAGAGAATAAGAGGAATAGGAAGAAGTAGTGGGATGAAAGGAGATGAAAAATAAGAAGTGGAAGAAGCAGAATGGGAAGAGGGAGAAGAGGTGGCAGAAGGAGAAGAAGAGGAAGAAGAAGAAGTGGAAGAACGAGAAGAAAAGGAAGAAGTGCAGGTGGAAGAAGGAGAACAATAGGAAGAAGAAGAAGAAGTGGAAGAATGAGAAAAAAAGGGGGAAGAAGAAGCAATGGAACGAAAAGGGATGAAGAAGAAGAAGTTGAAGAAGGAGAACGGGAGGAGGGAGAAGAGGTGGAAGAAGGAGAAGAAGAGGAAGAAGAAGAAGTGGAAGAACGAGAAGAAAAGGAAGAAGTGCAAGTGGAAGTAGAAGGAGAGTAACTAGAAGAAGTGGAAGAACGAGAAGAAAAGGAAGAAGAAGAAGATGTGGAAAGTGAAGAAGTTGAACAAGAGGAGGAAGAAGAAGTAGTGGAAGGAAGTGAGATGAAGAAGAAGAATTGGAACA
Organism: Psophocarpus tetragonolobus; assembly: GCA_037954015.1. NCBI lineage: Eukaryota > Viridiplantae > Streptophyta > Magnoliopsida > Fabales > Fabaceae > Psophocarpus > Psophocarpus tetragonolobus. The sequence goes on from CM075691.1 coordinate 29,154,967, forward strand.
AGGAGAAAAGGAGGAACAGGAAGAAGGAGGGGAAGGGAAGGGAAGAAGAAGCAGAAGAAGTGGAATCTGGAGGAGAAGAGCAAGAAGAAGGAGAAGTGTAAGCATAAGATTTGGGGGAAGGAGAAGAAGAGGAAGAGCATCAATGGGAAGCAACAGAAGTGGGCTTTGGATAAAAAGAGGAAGGAGAAGACGGAAAGGAAAGAAGATGAAGTTGTGGAAGGAGAAGAAATGGAAGAAGAGGAAGAAGAAGAAGTGTAAGCAGAAGAAGCGGAAGAAGAGACGATAATGAAGAAGAATAACAAATAGAAGTAGAAGAAGTGGTAGAAGGAGAGAATAAGAGGAATAGGAGGAAGTTGTGGAATGAAACGAGATGAAGAAGAAGAAGTGGAAGAACGAGAACGGGAGGAGGGAGAATAGGTGGCAGAAGGAGAAGAAGAGGAAGAAGAAGAAGTGGAGGAACGAAAAGAAAAGGAAGAAGTGCAAGTGGAAGAAGGAGAATAATAGGAAGAAGAAGAAGAAGTGGAAGAATGAGAAAAAGAGGAGTAAGAAGAAGCAATGGAAGGAAAGGGGATGAAGAAGAAGAAGTGGAACAAGGAGGAGAAGAAGAAGGGGAGCAAGAAGAAGTAGTGTATTCAGAAGAAGGGCAAGAAGGAGAAGAGAGGGAAGAAGAAGAACAAGTGGATGTAGTAGAAGTGGAAGAAGGTAAGCAAGACGAAGAAGAAGAAGTAGTTGAAGGAGTGGGGATGATGCAGAAGAAGTGGAAGAAGGAAAAGAAGAGGTAGAAATGCAAGTGGAAGCAGAAGAAGGATAAAAAGAGGGATATGACAAAGGAAAGAAAGAAGAAAAGGAGATGAAGAGGAAGAAAAGAAAAGAAAGGAGAGGATGAAGAAGAAGTGGAAGAAAGAGAACAAGAGGAAGAAGAAGGATAGTAACTAGAAGAAGTGGAAGAAGGAGAAGAAAAGGAAGAAGAAGAAGATGTGGAAAGTGAAGAAGTTCAACAAGAGGAGGAAGAAGAAGTAGTGGAAGGAGGGGAGATGAAGAAGAAGAATTGGAGCAAGGAGAAAAGGAGGAAAAAGAAGAAGGAGGGAAGGGAAGCAAAGGGAAGGGAAGGGAAGAAGAAGCAGAAGAAGTGGAATCTGGAGGAGAAGAGGAAGAAGAAGAAGACGTGTGAGCATAAGATTTGGGGGAAGGAGAAGAAGAGGAAGAGCAACAATGGGAAGCAACAGAAGTGGGCTTTGGAGAAAAAGAGGAACGAGAAGACGGAAAGGAAAGAAGAGGAAGTTATGGAAGGAGAAGAAACGGAAGAAGAGGAAGAAGAAGAAGTGAAAGAAGAAGAAGTGGAAGAAGTAGACGAAAATAAAGAAGAACAACAACTAGAAGTAGAAGAAGTGGTAGAAGGAGAGAATAAGAGGAATAGGAAGAAGTAGTGGGATGAAAGGAGATGAAAAATAAGAAGTGGAAGAAGCAGAACAGGAAGAGGGAGAAGAGGTGGCAGAAGGAGAAGAAGAGGAAGAAGAAGAAGTGGAAGAACGAGAAGAAAAGGAAGAAGTGCAAGTGGAGGAAGGAGAACAATAGGAAGAAGAAGAAGAAGTGGAAGAATGAGAAGAGAGAGAACAAGAGGAGGCAGGAGAAGTGGAAGAAAGATAAGAAGAGGAAGAAGTAGGAGAGTAACTAGAAGAAGTGGAAGAAGGAGAAGAAAAGGAAGAAGAAGAAGATGTGGAAGCTGAAGAAGGTGAACAAGAGGAGGAAGAAGAAGTAGTGGAAGGAGGTGAGATGAAGAAGAAGAATTGGAACAAGGAGGAGAAGAAGGAGGGCAGGAAGAAGAAGTAGTGTAGGCAGAAGATTTGGGGGAAGGAGAAGAAGAGGAAGAGCAACAATGGGAAGCAAGAGGAGTGGGGGATGGAGAAAAAGAGGAAGGAGAAGACGGAAAGGAAAGAAGAAGAAGTTGTGGAAGGAGAAGAAATGGAAGAAGAGGAAGAAGAAAAAGTGTACGCAGAAGAAGCGGAAGTAGGAGACAAAAATGAAGAAGAACAACAAGTATAAGTAGAAGAAGTGGTACAAGGAGAGAATAAGACGAATAGGAGGAAGCAGTGGAATGAAAGGAGATGAAGAAGAAGAAGTGGAAGAAGCAGAACAGGAGGAGGAAGAAGAGGTGGCAGAAGGAGAAGAAGAGGAAGAAGAAGAAATGGAAGAACGAGAAGAAAAGGAAGAAATGCAAGTGGAATAAGGAGAACAATAGGAAGAAGAAGAAGAAGTGGAAGAATGAGAAAAAGAGGAGGAAGAAGAAGCAATGGTGTAGGCAGAAGATGGGCAAGAAGGAGAAGAGAGGGAAGAAGAAGAACAAGTGGATGAAATAGAAGTGGAAGAAGGTGAACAAAAGGAAGAAGAAGAAGATGTGGAAAGTGAAGAAGTTGAAAAAGGTGAGCAAGAGGAGGAAGAAGAAGTAGTGGAAGGAAGTGAGATGAAGAACAAGAATTGGAACAAGAAGAAACGGAGGAAAAGGAAGAAGGAGGGGAAGGGAAGGGAGGAAGAAGTAGAAGAAGTGGAATTTGGAGGAGAAGAGGAAGAAGAAGAAAAAGTTTAAGCATAAGATTTGGTGGAAGGAGAAGAAGAGGAAGAGCAGCAATGGGACGCAACAGAAGTAGGGGATGGAGAAAAAGAGGAAGGAGAAGACGGAAAGGAAAGAAGAAGAAGTTGTGGAAGGAGAAAAAAAGGAAGAAGAGGAAGAAGAAGAAGTGTAAGCGGAAGAAGCGGAAGAAGCGGAAGAAGGAGACGAAAATGAAGAAGAACAACAAGTAGAAGTAGAAGAAGTGGTAGAAGGAGAGAATAAGAGGAATAGGAGGAAGTAGTGGAATGAAAGGAGATGAAAAATAAGAAGTGGAAGAAGCAGAACGGGAGGAGGGAGAAGAGGTGGCAGAAGGAGAATCAGAGGAAGAAGAAGAATTGGAAGAACGAGAAGAAAATAAAGAAGTGCAAGTGGAAGAAGGAGAACAATAGGAAGAAGAAGAAGAAGTGGAAGAATGAGAAAAAGAGGAGGAAGAAGAAGCAATGGAAGGAAAGGGGATGAAGAAGAAGAAGTGGAAGAAGGAGAACGGGAGGAGGGAGAAGAAGAAGTGGAAGAACAAGAAGAAAAGGAAGAAGTGCAAGTGGAAGAAGAAGGAGAGTAACTAGAAGAAGTGGAAGAACGAGAAGAAAAGGAAGAAGAAGAAGATGTGGAAAGTGAAGAAGTGGAAGAAGGTGAACAAGAGGAGGAAGAAGAAGTAGTGGAAGGAAGTGAGATGAAGAAGAAGAATTGGAACAAGGAGAAAAGGAGGAAAAGGAAGAAGGAGGGGAAGGGAAGGAAAGAAGAAGCAGAAGAAGTGGAAACTAGAGGAGAAGAGGAAGAAGAAGAAGAAGTGTAAGCATAAGATTTGGGGGAAGGAGAAGAAGAGGAAGAGCAGCAATGGGACGCAACAGAAGTGGGGGATGGAGAAAAAGAGGAAAGAGAAGACGGAAAGGAAAGAAGAAGAAGTTGTGGAAGGAGAAAAAATGGAAGAAGAGGAAGAAGAAGAAGTGTAAGCGGAAGAAGCAGAAGAAGGAGACGAAAATGAAGAAGAACAACAAGTAGAAGTAGAAGAAGTGGTAGAAGGAGAGAATAAGAGGAATAGGAGGAAGTAGTGGAATGAAACGAGAGGAAAAATAAGAAGTGGAAGAAGCAAAACGGGAGGAGGGAGAAGAGGTGGCAGAAGGAGAATAAGAGGAAGAAGAAGAATTGGAAGAACGAGACGAAACGGAAGAAGTGCAAGTGGAACAAGGAGAACAGTAGGAAGAAGAAGAAGAAGTGGAAGAATGAGAAAAAGAGGAGGAAGAAGAAGCAATGGAAGGAATGGGGATGAAGAAGAAGAAGTGGCAGAAGGAGAGCGGGAGGAGGGAGAAGAGGTGGCAGAATGAGAATAAGAGGAAGAAGAAGAATTGGAAGAAGTGCAAGTGGAAGAAGGAGAACAATAGGAAGAAGAAGAAAAAGTGGAAGAATGAGAAAAAGAGGAGGAAGAAGAAGCAATGGAAGGAAAGGGGATGAAGAAGAAGAAGTGGAAGAAGGAGAACGGGAGGAGGGAGAAGAGGTGGCAGAAGGAGAATAAGATGAAGAAGAAGAATTGGAAGAACGAGACGAAAAGAAAGAAGTGCAAGTGGAAGAAGGAGAACAATAGGAAGAAGAAGAAGAAGTGGAAGAATGAGAAAAAAGTGGAGGAAGAAGAAGCAATGGAAGGAATGGGGTTGAAGAAGAAGAAGTGGCAGAAGGAGAACGGGAGGAGGGAGAAGAGGTGGCAGAAGGAGAAGAAGAGGAAGAAGAAGAAGTGGAAGGACGAGAAGAAAAGGAAGAAGTACAAGTGGAAGAAGAAGGAGAGTAACTAGAAGAAGTGGAAGAACTAGAAGAAAAGGAAGAAGAAGAAGATGTGGAATGTGAAGAAGTTGAAGAAGGTGAACAAGAGGAGGAAGAGCAGCAATGGGACGCAATTGAAGTGGGGATGGAGAAAAAGAGGAAGGAGAATACGGAAAGGAAAGAAGAAGAAGTTTTGGAAGGAGAAGAAATGGAAGAAGAGGAAGAAGAAGAAGTGTAAATAGAAGAAGCGGAAGCAGGAGACGAAAATGAAGAAGAACAACAAGTAGAAGTAGAAGAAGTGGTAGAAGGAGAGAATAAGAGGAATAGGAGGAAGTAGTGGAATGAAACGAGATGAAGAAGAAGAAGTGGAAGAAGGAGAATGGGAAGAGGGAGAAGAGGTGGCAGAAGGAGAAGAAGAGGAAGAAGTGCAAATGGAAGAAGGAGAACAATAGGAAGAAGAAGAAGAAGTGGAAGAATGAGAAAAAGAGGAGGAAGAAGAAGCAATGGAAGGAATGGGGATGAAGAAGAAGAAGTGGCAGAAGGAGAACGGGAGGAGGGAGAAGAGGTGGCAGAAGGAGAATAAGAGGAAGAAGAAGAATCGGAAGAAGTGCAAGTGGAAGAAGGAGAACAATAGGAAGAAGAAGAAAAAGTGGAAGAATGAGAAAAAGAGGAGGAAGAAGAAGCAATGGAAGGAAAGGGGATGAAGAAGAAGAAGTGGAAGAAGGAGAACGGGAGGAGGGAGAAGAAGAAGTGGAAGAACAAGAAGAAAAGGAAGAAGTGCAAGTGGAAGAAGAAGGAGAGTAACTAGAAGAAGTGGAAGAACGAGAAGAAAAGGAAGAAGAAGAAGATGTGGAAAGTGAAGAAGTGGAAGAAGGTGAACAAGAGGAGGAAGAAGAAGTAGTGGAAGGAAGTGAGATGAAGAAGAAGAATTGGAACAAGGAGAAAAGGAGGAAAAGGAAGAAGGAGGGGAAGGGAAGGAAAGAAGAAGCAGAAGAAGTGGAAACTAGAGGAGAAGAGGAAGAAGAAGAAGAAGTGTAAGCATAAGATTTGGGGGAAGGAGAAGAAGAGGAAGAGCAGCAATGGGACGCAACAGAAGTGGGGGATGGAGAAAAAGAGGAAAGAGAAGACGGAAAGGAAAGAAGAAGAAGTTGTGGAAGGAGAAAAAATGGAAGAAGAGGAAGAAGAAGAAGTGTAAGCGGAAGAAGCGGAAGAAGGAGACGAAAATGAAGAAGAACAACAAGTAGAAGTAGAAGAAGTGGTAGAAGGAGAGAATAAGAGGAATAGGAGGAAGTAGTGGAATGAAACGAGAGGAAAAATAAGAAGTGGAAGAAGCAAAACGGGAGGAGGGAGAAGAGGTGGCAGAAGGAGAATAAGAGGAAGAAGAAGAATTGGAAGAGGGAGACGAAACGGAAGAAGTGCAAGTGGAACAAGGAGAACAGTAGGAAGAAGAAGAAGAAGTGGAAGAATGAGAAAAAGAGGAGGAAGAAGAAGCAATGGAAGGAATGGGGATGAAGAAGAAGAAGTGGCAGAAGGAGAGCGGGAGGAGGGAGAAGAGGTGGCAGAAGGAGAATAAGAGGAAGAAGAAGAATTGGAAGAAGTGCAAGTGGAAGAAGGAGAACAATAGGAAGAAGAAGAAAAAGTGGAAGAATGAGAAAAAGAGGAGGAAGAAGAAGCAATGGAAGGAAAGGGGATGAAGAAGAAGAAGTGGAAGAAGGAGAACGGGAGGAGGGAGAAGAGGTGGCAGAAGGAGAATAAGATGAAGAAGAAGAATTGGAAGAACGAGACGAAAAGAAAGAAGTGCAAGTGGAAGAAGGAGAACAATAGGAAGAAGAAGAAGAAGTGGAAGAATGAGAAAAAGTGGAGGAAGAAGAAGCAATGGAAGGAATGGGGTTGAAGAAGAAGAAGTGGCAGAAGGAGAACGGGAGGAGGGAGAAGAGGTGGCAGAAGGAGAAGAAGAGGAAGAAGAAGAAGTGGAAGGACGAGAAGAAAAGGAAGAAGTACAAGTGGAAGAAGAAGGAGAGTAACTAGAAGAAGTGGAAGAACTAGAAGAAAAGGAAGAAGAAGAAGATGTGGAATGTGAAGAAGTTGAAGAAGGTGAACAAGAGGAGGAAGAGCAGCAATGGGACGCAATTGAAGTGGGGATGGAGAAAAAGAGGAAGGAGAATACGGAAAGGAAAGAAGAAGAAGTTTTGGAAGGAGAAGAAATGGAAGAAGAGGAAGAAGAAGAAGTGTAAATAGAAGAAGCGGAAGCAGGAGACGAAAATGAAGAAGAACAACAAGTAGAAGTAGAAGAAGTGGTAGAAGGAGAGAATAAGAGGAATAGGAGGAAGTAGTGGAATGAAACGAGATGAAGAAGAAGAAGTGGAAGAAGGAGAACGGGAAGAGGGAGAAGAGGTGGCAGAAGGAGAAGAAGAGGAAGAAGTGCAAATGGAAGAAGGAGAACAATAGGAAGAAGAAGAAGAAGTGGAAGAATGAGAAAAAGAGGAGGAAGAAGAAGCAATGGAAGGAATGGGGATGAAGAAGAAGAAGTGGCAGAAGGAGAACGGGAGGAGGGAGAAGAGGTGGCAGAAGGAGAATAAGAGGAAGAAGAAGAATCGGAAGAAGTGCAAGTGGAAGAAGGAGAACAATAGGAAGAAGAAGAAAAAGTGGAAGAATGAGAAAAAGAGGAGGAAGAAGAAGCAATGGAAGGAAAGGGGATGAAGAAGAAGAAGTGGAAGAAGGAGAACGGGAGGAGGGAGAAGAAGAAGTGGAAGAACAAGAAGAAAAGGAAGAAGTGCAAGTGGAAGAAGAAGGAGAGTAACTAGAAGAAGTGGAAGAACGAGAAGAAAAGGAAGAAGAAGAAGATGTGGAAAGTGAAGAAGTGGAAGAAGGTGAACAAGAGGAGGAAGAAGAAGTAGTGGAAGGAAGTGAGATGAAGAAGAAGAATTGGAACAAGGAGAAAAGGAGGAAAAGGAAGAAGGAGGGGAAGGGAAGGAAAGAAGAAGCAGAAGAAGTGGAAACTAGAGGAGAAGAGGAAGAAGAAGAAGAAGTGTAAGCATAAGATTTGGGGGAAGGAGAAGAAGAGGAAGAGCAGCAATGGGACGCAACAGAAGTGGGGGATGGAGAAAAAGAGGAAAGAGAAGACGGAAAGGAAAGAAGAAGAAGTTGTGGAAGGAGAAAAAATGGAAGAAGAGGAAGAAGAAGAAGTGTAAGCGGAAGAAGCGGAAGAAGGAGACGAAAATGAAGAAGAACAACAAGTAGAAGTAGAAGAAGTGGTAGAAGGAGAGAATAAGAGGAATAGGAGGAAGTAGTGGAATGAAACGAGAGGAAAAATAAGAAGTGGAAGAAGCAAAACGGGAGGAGGGAGAAGAGGTGGCAGAAGGAGAATAAGAGGAAGAAGAAGAATTGGAAGAACGAGACGAAACGGAAGAAGTGCAAGTGGAACAAGGAGAACAGTAGGAAGAAGAAGAAGAAGTGGAAGAATGAGAAAAAGAGGAGGAAGAAGAAGCAATGGAAGGAATGGGGATGAAGAAGAAGAAGTGGCAGAAGGAGAACGGGAGGAGGGAGAAGAGGTGGCAGAAGGAGAATAAGAGGAAGAAGAAGAATTGGAAGAAGTGCAAGTGGAAGAAGGAGAACAATAGGAAGAAGAAGAAAAAGTGGAAGAATGAGAAAAAGAGGAGGAAGAAGAAGCAATGGAAGGAAAGGGGATGAAGAAGAAGAAGTGGAAGAAGGAGAACGGGAGGAGGGAGAAGAGGTGGCAGAAGGAGAATAAGATGAAGAAGAAGAATTGGAAGAACGAGACGAAAAGGAAGAAGTGCAAGTGGAAGAAGGAGAACAATAGGAAGAAGAAGAAGAAGTGGAAGAATGAGAAAAAGAGGAGGAAGAAGAAGCAATGGAAGGAATGGGGATGAAGAAGAAGAAGTGGCAGAAGGAGAACGGGAGGAGGGAGAAGAGGTGGCAGAAGGAGAAGAAGAGGAAGAAGAAGAAGTGGAAGAACGAGAAGAAAAGGAAGAAGTACAAGTGGAAGAAGAAGGAGAGTAACTAGAAGAAGTGGAAGAACTAGAAGAAAAGGAAGAAGAAGAAGATGTGGAATGTGAAGAAGTTGAAGAAGGTGAACAAGAGGAGGAAGAGCAGCAATGGGACGCAATTGAAGTGGGGATGGAGAAAAAGAGGAAGGAGAATACGGAAAGGAAAGAAGAAGAAGTTTTGGAAGGAGAAGAAATGGAAGAAGAGGAAGAAGAAGAAATGTAAGCAGAAGAAGCGGAAGAAGCGAAAGAGGGAGATGAAAATAAAGAAGAACAACAAGTAGAAGTAGAAGAAATGGTAGAAGGAGAGAATAAGAGGAATAGGAGGAAGTAGTGGAATGAAACGAGATGAAGAAGAAGAAGTGGAAGAAGGAGAACGGGAAGAGGGAGAAGAGGTGGCAGAAGGAGAAGAAGAGGAAGAAGTGCAAATGGAAGAAGGAGAACAATAGGAAAAAGAAGAAGAAGTGGAAGAATGAGAAAAAGAGGAGTAAGAAGAAGCAATGGAAGGAAAGGGGATGAAGAAGAAGAAGTGCAATAAGGAGGAGAAGAAGAAGGGGAGGAAGAAGAAGTAGCGTAGGCAGAAGAAGGGCAAGAAGGAGAAGAGAGGGAAGAAGAAGAACAAGTGGATGTAGTAAAAGTGGAAGAAGGTGAACAAGAGGACGAAGAAGAAGGAATTAAAGGAGTGGGGATGATGGAGAAGACGTGGAAGAAGGAGAACAAGAGGTACAAATGCAAGTGGAAGCAGAAGAAGGAGAAAAAGAGGATATGACGAAGGAAAGGAAGAAGAAGAAGGAGATGAAGAGGAAGAAAAGATAGGAAAACAGAGGATGAACAAGAAGTGGAAGAAAGAGAACAAGAGGAGCCAGGACAAGTGGAAGAAAGATAAGAAGAGGAAGAAGAAGGATAGTAACTAGAAGAAGTGGAAGAAGGATAGTAACTAGAAGAAGTGGAAGAAGGAGAAGAAAAGGAAGAAGAACAAGATGTGGAAAGTGAAGAAGATGAAGAAGGTGAACAAGAGGAGGAAGAAGAAGTAGTGGAAGGAAGGGAGATGAAGAAGAAGAATTGGAACAAGGAGAAAAGGAGTAAAAGGAAGAAGGAGGGGAAGGGAAGGGAAGAAGAAGCAGAAGAAGTGGAAACTGGAGGAGAAGAGGAAGAAGAAGAAGAAGTGTACGCATAAGATTTGGGGGAAGGAGAAGAAGAGGAAGAGCAAAACTGGGAAGCAACAGAAGTGGGGGATGGAGAAAAAGAGGAAGGAGAAGACGTAAAGGAAAGAAGAAGAAGTTGTTGAAGGAGAAGAAATGGAAGAAGAGGAAGAAGAAGAAGTGTAAGCAGAAGAAGTGGAAGAAGGAGACGAAAATGAAGAAGAACAACAAGTAGAAGTAGAAGAAGTGGTAGAATGAGAGAATAAGAGGAATAGGAGGAAGTAGTGGGATGAAAGGAGATGAAAAATAGGAAGTGGAAGAAGCAGAACGGGAAGAGGGACAAGAGGTGGCAGAAGGAGAAGAAGAGGGAGAAGAAGAAGTGGAAGAACGAGAAGAAAAGGAACAAGTGCAAGTAGAAGAAGGAGAACAATAGGAAGAAGAAGAAGAAGTGGAAGAATCAGAAAAAGCGGAGGAATAAGAAGCAATGGAAGGAAAGGGGATGAAGAAGAAGAAATGGAACAAGGAGGAGAAGAAGAAGGGGAGGAAGAAGATGTAGTGTAGGCAGAAGAAGGGCAAGAAGGAGAAGAGAGGGAAGAAGAAGAACAAGTGGATGTAGTAGAAGTGGAAGAAGGTGAACAAGAGGAAGAAGAAGAAGTAATTGAAGGAGTGGGGATGTTGGAGAAGACGTGGAAGAAGGAGAACAAGAGGTACAAATGCAAGTGGAAGCAGAAGAAGGAGAAAAAGAGGGATATGACGAAGGAAAGGAAGAAGTAGAAGGAGATGAAGAGGAAGAAAAGAAAGGAAAAGAGAGGATGAAGAAGAAGTGGAAGAAAGAGAACAAGAGGAGGCAGGAGAAGTGGAAGAAAGATAAGAAGAGGAAGAAGAAGGATAGTACCTAGAAGAAGTGGAAGAAGGAGAAGAAAACGAAGAAGAAGAAGATGTGGAAAGTGAAGAAGTTGAAGAAGGTGAACAAGAGGAGGAAGAAGAAGTAGTGGAAGGAAGTCAGATGAAGAGGTAGACTTGGAACAAGGAGAAAAGCAGTAAAAGGAAGAAGGAGGGGAAGGGAAGGGAAGAAAAAGCAGAAGAAGTGGAATCTGGAGGAGAAGAGGAAGAAGAAGAAGAAGTGTAAGCATAAGATTTGGGGGAAGGAGAAGAAGAGGAAGAGCAGCAATGGGACGCAACAGAAGTGGGGGATGGAGAAAAAGAGGAAGGAGAAGACGGAAAGGAAAGAAGAAGAAGTTTTGGAAGGAGAAGAAATGGAAGATGAGGAAGAAGAAGAAGTGTAAGCAGAAGAAGCGGAAAAAGGAGACGAAAATGAAGAAGAACAACAAGTAGAAGTAGAAGAAGTGGTAGAAGGAGAGAATAAGAGGAATAGGAGGAAGCAGTGGAATGAAAGGGAAGAACTGCAAGTGGAAGAAGGAGAACAATAGGAAGATGAAGAAGAAGAAGTGGAAGTAAGAGAAAAAGAGGAGGAAGAAGAAGTAATGGAAGGAAAGGGGATGAAGAAGAAGTGGAACAACGAGGAGAAGAAGAAGGGGAGGAAGAAGAAGTAGTGTAGGTAGAAGAAGGGCAAGAAGGAGAAGAGAGGAAAGAAGAAGAACAAGTGGATGTAGTAGAAGTGGAAGAAGGTGAACATGAGGAAGAAGGAGAACAAGAGGTAGAAATGCAAGTGGAAGCAGAAGAAGGAGAAAAAGAGGGATATGACGAACAAAAGGAAGAAGAAGAAAGAGAAAAAAAAGAAAGGAAAGGAGAGGATGAAGAAGAAGTGGAAGAAGAAGGAGAGTAACTAGAAGAAGGAGAAGAAGGAGAAGAAAAGGAAGAAGAAGAAGATGTGGAAAGTGAAGAAGTTGATGAAGGTGAACAAGAGGAGGAAGAAGAAGTTGTGGAAGGAGGTGAGATGAAGTAGAAGAATTGGAACAAGGAGAAAAGGAGGAAAAGGAAGAAGGAGGGGAAGGGAAGGGAAGAAGAAGCAGAAGAAGTGGAATCTGGAGGAGAAGAGGAAGAAGAAGAAGAAGTGTAAGCATAAGATTTGGGGGAAGGAGAAGAAGAGGAAGAGCAACAATGGGAAGCAACAAAAGTGGGGGATGGAGAAAAAGAGGAAGGAGAAGACGGAAAGGAAAGAATAAGAAGTTGTGGAAGGGGAAGAAATGGAAGAAGAGGAAGAAGAAGAAGTGTAAGCAGAAAAAGCGGAAGAAGGAGACGAAAATGAAGAAGAACAACAAGTAGAAGCAGAAGAAGTGGTGGAAGGAGAGAATAAGAGGAATAGGAGGAAGCAGTGGAATGAAAGGAGATGAAGAAGAAGAAGTGGAAGAAGGAGAACGGGAGGAGGAAGAAGAGGTGGCAGAAGGAGAAGAAGTGGAAGAATGAGAAGAAAAGGAAGAAGTGTAAGTGGAAGAAGGAGAACAATAGGAAGAAGAAGGAGAAGTGTAAGGATAAGATTTGGGGGAAATAGAAGAAGAGGAAGAGCAACAATGGGAAGCAACAGAAGTGGGGGATGGAGAAAAAGAGGAAGGAGAAGACGGAAAGGAAAGAAGAAGAAGTTGTGGAAGGAGAAGAAATGGAAGAAGAGGAAGAAGAAGAAGTGTATATAGAAGAAGCGGAAGCAGGAGACGAAAATGAAGAAGAACAACAAGTAGAAGTAGAAGAAGTGGTAGAAGGAGAGAATAAGAGGAATAGGAGGAAGCAGTGGAATGAAAGGAGATGAAGAAGAAGAAGTGGAAGAAGGAGAACGGGAGGAGGAAGAAGAGGTGGCAGAAGGAGAAGAAGAGGAAGAAGAATAAGTGGAAGAACGAGAAGAAAAGGAAGAAGTGCAAGTGGAAGAAGGAGAACAATAGCAAGAAGCAGAAGAGGTGGAAGAATGAGAAAAAGAGGAGGAAGAAGAAGCAATGGAAGGAAAGGGGAATGAAGAGGAAGTGGAAGAAGGAGGAGAAGAAGAAGGGGAGGAAGAAGAAGCAGTGGAGGCAGAAGAAGGGCAAGATGGAGAAGAGAGGTAAGAAGAAGAACAAGTGGATGAAGTAGAAGTCTAAGAAGGTGAACAAGAGGAAGAAGAAGAAGTAATTGAAGGAGTGGGGATGATGGAGAAGACGTGGAAGAAGGAGAACAAGAGGTACAAATGCAAGTGGATCAGAAGAAGGAGAAAAAGACGGATATGACGAAGGAAAGGAAGAAGAAGAAGGAGATGAAGAGGAAGAAAACATAGGAAAAGAGAGGATGAAGAAGAAGTAGGAGAAAGAGAACAAGAGGAGGCAGGAGAAGTGGAAGAAAGATAAGAAGAGGAAGAAGAAGGATCGTAACTACAAGAAGTGGAAGAAAAGGAAGAAGAAGAAGATGTGGAAAGTGAAGAATTTGAAGAAGGTGAACAAGAGGAGGAAGAAGAAGTAGTGGAAGGAAGTGAGATGAAGAAGAAGGAGAAGAAGTGGAAACTGGAGGAGAAGAGGAAGAAGAAGAAGAAGTTTAAGCATAAGATTTGGGGGAAGTAGAAGAAGAGGAAGAGCAGCAATGGGACGCAACAGAAGTGGGGGATGGAGAAAAAGAGGAAGGAGAAGACGGAAAGGAAAGAAGAAGAAGTTTTGGAAGGAGAAGAAATGGAAGAAGAGGAAGAAGAAGAAATGTAAGCAGAAGAAGCGGGAGAAGGAGACGAAAATGAAGAAGAACAACAAGTAGAAGTGGAAGAAGTGGTAGAAGGAGAGAATAAGAGGAATAGGAGGAAGTAGTGGAATGAAACGAGATGAAGAAAAGAAGTGGAAGATGGAGAACGGGAGGAGGGAGAAGAGGTGGCAGAAGGAGAAGAAGAGGAAGAAGAAGAACTTGAAGAACGAGAAGAAAAGGAAGAAGTGCAAATGGAAGAAGGAGAACAATAGGAAGAAGAAGAAGAAGTGGAAGAATGAGAAAAAGAGGAGTAAGAAGAAGCAATGGAAGGAAAGGGGATGAAGAAGAAGAAGTGGAACAAGGAGGAGAAGGAGAAGGGGAAGAAGAAGAAGTAGTGTAGGCAGAAGAAGGGCAAAAAGGAAAAGAGACGGAAGAAGAAGAACAAGTGGATGTAGTAGAAGTGGAAGAAGGTGAACAAGAGGAAGAAGAAGAAGTAATTGAAGGAGTGGGGATGATGGAGATGACGTGGAAGAAGGAGAACAAGAGGTACAAATGCAAGTGGAAGCAGAAGAAGGAGAAAAAGAGGGACAAGACGAAGGAAAGGAAGAAGAAGAAGGAGATGAAGAGGAAGAAAAGAAAGGAAAAGAGACGATGAAGAAGAAGTGGAAGAAAGAGAACAAGAGGAGGGAGGAGAAGTGGAAGAAAGATAAGAAGAGGAAGAAGAAGGATAGTAACTAGAAGAAGTGGAAGAAGGAGAAGAAAAGGAAGAAGAAGAAGATGTGGAAAGTGAAGAAGTTGAAGAAGGTGAACAGGCGGAGGAAGAAGAAGTTGTGGAAGGAGGTGAGATGAAGAAGAAGAATTAGAACAAGGAGAAAAGGAGGAAAAGGAAGAAGGAAGGGAAGGGAAGGGAAGAAGAAGCAGAAGAAGTGGAATCTGGAGGCGAAGAGGAAGAAGAAGAAGAAGTGTAAGCATAAGATTTGGGGGAAGGAGAAGAAGAGGAAGAGCAACAATGGGAAGCAACAGAAGTGGGGATGGAGAAAAAGAGGAAGGAACAGACGGAAAGGAAAGAAGAAGAAGTTTTGGAAGGAGAAGAAATGGAAGAAGAGGAAGAAGAAGAAATGTAAGCAGAAGAAGCGGGAGAAGGAGACGAAAATGAAGAAGAACAACAAGTAGAAGTAGAAGAAGTGGTAGAAGGAGAGGATAAGAGGAATAGGAGGAAGTAGTGGAATGAAACAAGATGAAGAAGAAGAAGTGGAGATGGAGAACGGGAGGAGGGAGAAGAGGTGGCAGAAGGAGAAGAAGAGGAAGAAGAAGAGGAAGAAGAAGAAGTGGAAGAACGAGAAGAAAAGGAAGAAGTTCAAGTGGAAGAAGGAGAACAATAGGAGGAAGCAGAAGAAGTGGAAGAGTGAGAAAAAGAGGAGTAAGAAGAAGCAATGGAAGGAAAGGGGATGAAGAAGAAGAACTGCAACATGGAGGAGAAGAAGAAGGGGAGGAAGAAGAAGTAGTGTATGCAGAAGAAGGGCAAGAAGGAGAAGAGAGGGAAGAAGAAGAACAAGTGGATGTAGTAGAAGTGGAAGAAGGTGAACAAGAGGAAGAAGAAGAAGTAATTAAAGGAGTGGGGATGATGGAGAAGACGTGGAAAAAGGAGAACAAGAGGTACAAATGCAAGTGGAAGCTGAAGCAGGAGAAAAGGAGGGATATGACGAAGGAAAGGAAGAAGAAGAAGGAGATGAAGAGGAAGAAAAGAAAGGAAAGGAGAGGATGCAGAAGAAGTGGAAGAAAGAGAACAAGAGGAGGCAGGAGAAGTGGAAGAAAGATAAGAAGAGGAAGAAGAAGGAGAGTAACTAGAAGAAGTGGAAAGAAGGAGAACGGGAGGAGGGAGAAGAGGTGGCAGAAGGAGAAGAAAAGGAAGAAGAAGAAGTGGAAGTAACTAGAAGAAGTGGAAGAAGGAGAAGAAAAGGAAGAAGATGGAAATGTGGAAAGTGAAGAAGTTGAAGAAGGTGAACAAGACGAGGAGGAAGAAGTTGTGGAAGGAGGTAAGATGAAGAAGAAGAATTGGAACAAGGAGAAAAGGAGGGAAAGGAAGAAGGAGGGGAAGGGAAGGGAAGAAGAAGCAGAAGAAGTGGAATCTGGAGGAGAAGAGGAAGAAGAAGAAGAAGTGTAAGCATAAGATTTGGGGGAAGGAGAAGAAGAGGAAGAGCAACAATGGGAAGCAACAGAAGTGGGGGATGGAGAAAAAGAGGAAGGAGAAGACGGAAAGGAAAGAAGAAGAAGTTGTGGAAGGAGAAGAAATGGAAGAAGAGGAAAAAGAAGAAGTGTAAGCAGAAGAACCGGAAGCAGGAGACAAAAATGAAGAAGAACAACAAGTAGAGGTAGTAGAAGTGGTAGAAGGAGAGAATAAGAGGAATAGGAGGAAGCAGTGGAATAAAAGGAGATGAAGAAGAAGAAGTGGAAGAAGGAGAACGGGAGGAGGAAGATGAGGTGGCAGAAGGAGAAGAAGAGGAAGAAGAAGAAGTGGAAGAACAAGAAGAAAAGGAAGAATTGCAAGTGGAAGAAGGAGAACAATAGGAAGAAGAAGAAGAACTCGAAGAATGAGAAAAAGAGGACGAAGAAGTTGCAATGGAAGGAAAGGGGAATGAAGAAGAAGTGGAAGAAGGAGGAGAAGAAAAAGGGGACGAAGAAGAAGCTGTGTAGGCAGAAGAAGGGCAAGAAGGAGAAGAGAGGGGAGAAGAAGAACAAGTGGATGAAGTAGAAGTGGAAGAAGGTGAACAAGAGGAAGAAGAAGAGGTAGTTGAATGAGTGGGGATGATGGAGAAGACGTGGAAGAAGGAGAACAAGAGGTACAAATGCAAGTGTAAGCAGAAGAAGGAGAAAAAGAGGGATATGACGAAGGAAAGGAAGAAGAAGAAGGAGATGAAGAGGAAGAAAAGCAAGGAAAAGAGAGGATGAAGAAGAAATGGAAGAAACAGAACTAGACGAGGGAGGAGAAGTGGAAGAAAGATAAGAAGAGGAAGAAGAAGGAGAGTAACTAGAAGAAGGAAGAAGAAGAAGATGTCGAAATTGAAGAAGTTGAAGAAGGGGAACAAGAGGAGGGAGAAGAAGTTGTGGAAGGCGTTGAGATGAAGAAGAAGAATTGGAACAAGGAGAAAAGGAGGAAAAGGAAGAAGGAGGGGAAGGGAAGGGAAGAAGAAGCAGAAGAAGTGGGATCTGAGGAGAAGAGGAAGAAGAAGAAGAAGTGTAAGCATAAGATTTGGGGGAAGGAGAAGTAGAGGAAGAGCAACAATGGGAAGACACAGAAATGGGGGATGGAGAAAAAGAGGAAGGAGAAGACGGAAAGGAAAGAAGAAGAAGTTGTGGAAGGAGGAGAAATGGAAGAAGAGGAAGAAGAAGAAGTGTAAGTAGAAGAAGCGGAAGAAGGAGACGAAAATGAAGAAGAACAACAAGTAGAAGTAGAAGAAGTGGTAAAAGGAGAGAATAAGAGGAATAGGAGGAAGTAGTGGAATGAAAGGAGATGAAGAAGAAGAGGTGGAAGAAGGAGAACGGGAGGAGGAAGAAGAGGTGGCAGAAGGAGAAGAAGAGGAAGAAGAAGAAGTGGAAGAATAAGAAGAAAACGAAGAAGTGCAAGTGGAAGAAGGAGAACAATAGGAAGAAGAAGAAGAAGTGGAAGAATGAGAAAAAGAGGAGGAAGAAGAAGTAATGGAAGGAAAGGGGAATGAAGAAGAAGTGGAAGAAGGAGGAGAAGAAGAAGGGGAGGAAGAAGAAGCAGTGTAGGCAGAAGAAGGGCAAGAAGGAGAAGAGAGGGAAGAAGAAGAACAAGTGGATGAAGTGGAAGTGGAAGAAGGTGAACAAGAGGAAGAAGAAGAAGTAGTTGAAGGAGTGGGGATGATGAAGAAGAAGTGGAAGAAGGAGAACAAGAGGTAGAAATCCAAGTCGAAGCAGAAGAAGGAGAAAAAGCAGGATATGACGAAGGAAAGGAAGAAGAAGAAGGAGATGAAGAGGAAGAAAAGAAACGAAAGGAGAGGATGAAGAAGAAGTGGAAGAAAGAGAACAACAGGAGGCAGGAGAAGTGGAAGAAGGATAAGAAGAGGAAGCTAAAGGATAGTAACTAGAAGAAGTGGAAGAAGGAGAAGAAAAGGAAGAAGAAGAAGATGTGGAAAGTGAAGAAGTTGAAGAAGGTGAACAACAGGAGGAAGAAGAAGTAGTGGAAGGAGGTGAGATGAAGAAGAAGAATTGGAACAAGGAGAAAAGGAGGAAAAGGAAGAAGGAGGGGAAGGGAAGGGAAGAAGAAGCTGAAGAAGTGGAAACTGGAGGAGGAGAGGAAGAATAAGAAGAAGTGTAAGCATAAGATTTGGGGGAAGGAGAAGAAGGGGAAGGGCAACAATGAGAAGCAACAGAAGTGGGGGATGGAGAAAAAGAGGAAGGAGAAGACGGAATGGAAAGAAGAAGAAGTTGTGGAAGGAGAAGAAATGGAAGAAGAGGAAGAAGAAGAAGCGTAAGCAGAAGAAGCGGAAGAAGGAGACGAAAATGAAGAAGAACAATAAGTAGAAGCAGAACAAGTGGTAGAAGGAGACAACAAGAGGAATAGGAGGAAGTAGGGGAATGAAAGAAGATGAAGAACAGGAAGTGGAAGAAGGAGAACGGGAGGAGGGAGAAGAGGTGGCAAAAGGAGAAGAAGAAGAAGAAGAAGAAGTGGAATAACGAGAAGAAAAGGAAGAAGTGCAAGTGGAAGAAGGAGAACAATAGGAAGAAGAAGAAGAAGTGGAAGAACGAGAAAAAGAGGAGGAAGAAGAAGCAATGGAAGGAAAGGGGATGAAGAAGAAGTCGAACAAGAAGGAGAAAAAGAAGGGGAGGAAGAAGAAGTACTGTAGGCAGAAGAAGGGCAAGAAGGAGAAGAGAGGGAAGAAGAAGAACAAGTGGATGTAGTAGAAGTTGAAGAAGGTGAACAAGAGGTAGAAATGCAAGTGGAAGCAGAAGAAGGAGAAAAAGAGGGATATGACGAAGGAAAGGAAAAAGAAGAAGGAAATGAAGAAGAAGAAAAGAAAGGAAAGGAGAGGATGAAGAAGAAGCGGAAGAAACAGAACAAGAGGAGGCAGGAGAAGTGGAAGAAAGATAAGAACAAGAAGAAGAAGGAGAGTAACTAGAAGAAGTGGAAGAAGGAGAAGAAAAGGAAGAAGAAGAACATGTGGAAAGTGAAGAAGTTGAAGAAGGTGAACAGGAGGAGGAAGAAGAAGTAGTGGAAGGAGGTGAGATGAAGAAGAAGAATTGGAACAAGGAGAAAAGGAGGAAAACGAAGAAGGAGGGGAAGGGAAGGGAACAAGAAGAAGAAGAAGCGGAAGCTGGAGGAGAAGAGGAAGAAGAAGAAGTGTAAGCATAAGATTTGAGGGAAGGAAAAGAAGAGGAAGAGCAACAATGGGAAGCAACAGAAGTGTGGGATGGAGAAAAAGAGGAAGGAGAAGACGGAAAGGAAAGAAGAAAAATTTATGGAAGGAGAAGAAATAGAAGAAGAGGAAGAAGAAGAAGTGTAAGCAGAAGAAGCGGAAGAAGGAGACGAAAATGAAGAAGAACAACAAGTAGAAGTAAAAAAAGTGGTAGAAGGAGAGAATAAGAGCAAAAGGAGGAAGTAGTGGAATGAAACGAGATGAAGAAGAAGAAGTGGAAGAAGGAGAATGGGAGGAGGAAGAAGAGGTGGCAGAAGGAGAAGAAGAGGAAGAAGAAGAAGTGGAAGAACGAGAAGAAAAGGAAGAAGTGCAAGTGGAAGAAGGAGAACAATAGGAAGAAGAAGAAGAAGAAGAAGAAGAAGAAGAAGGGGAAGAATGAGAAAAAGAGGAGGAAGAAGAAGAAGAAGAAGTGGTAGAATGAGAAAAAGAGGAGGAAGAAGAAGCAATGGAAGGAAAGGGGATGAAGAAGAAGTGGAATAAGGACGAGAAGAAAAAGTGGAATAAGGACGAGAAGAAGAAGGGGAGGAAGAAGAAGAAGTAGTTCAAGGAGTGGGATTGATGGAGAAGAAGTGGAAGAAGGAGAATAAGAGGTAGAAATGCAAGTGGAAGCAGAAGAAGGAGAAAAAGAGGGATATGACGAAGGACAGGAAGAAGAAGAATGAGAGGAAGAGGAAGAAAAGAAAGGAAAGGAGAGGATAAGGAAGAAGTAGAAGAAAGAGAACAAGTGGAGGCAGGAGAAGTGGAAGAAAGATAAGAAGAGGAAGAACCAGGAGTGTAACTAGAAGAAGTGGAAGAAGGAGAAGAAAAGGAACAAGAAGAAGATGTGGAAAGTGAAGAAGTTGAAGAAGGTGAACAAGAGGAGGAAGAAGAAGTTGTGGAAGGAGGTTACATGAAGAAGAAGAATTGGAACAAGGAGAAAAGGAGGAAAAGGAACAAGGAGGGGAAAGGAAGGGAAGAAGAAGCAGAAGAAGTGGAATCTGGAGGAGAAGAGGAAGAAGAAGCAATGGAAGGAAATGGGATGAAGAAGAAGTGGAACAAGGAGGGGAAGAAGAAGTAGTGTAGGCCGAAGAAGGGCAAGAAGGAGAAGAGAGGGAAGAAGAAGAACAAGTGGATGTAGTAGAAGTGGAAGAAGGTGAACAAGAGGAAGAAGAAGAAGTAGTTGAAGGAGTGGGGATGATGAAGAAGAAGTGGAAGAAGGACAGCAAGAGGTAGAAATGCAAGTGGAAGCAGAAAAAGGAGAAAAAGAGTGATATGATGAAGGAAAGGAAGAAGAAGAAGGAGATGAAGAGGAAGAATAGAAAGGAAAGGAGAGGATGAAGAAGAAGTTGAAGAAAGAGAACAAGAGGAGGCAGGAGAAGTTGAAGAAAGATAAGAAGAGGAAGAAGTAGGAGAGTAACTAGAAGAAGTGGAAGAAGGAGAAGAAAAGGAAGAAGGAGAAGATGTGGAAAGCGAAGAAGTTGAAGAAGGTGAACAAGAGGAGGAAGAAAAAGTAGTGGAAGGAGGGGAGATGAAGATGAAGAATTGGAACAAGGAGAAAAGGAGGAAAAGGAAGAAGGAGGGGAGGGGAAGGGAAGAAGAAGCAGAGGAAGTGGAATCTGGAGGAGAAGAGCAAACAGAAGAAGAAGTGTAAGCATAAGATTTGGGGGAAGAGGAAGAAGAGGAAGAGCAACAATGGGAAGCAACAGAAGTGGGGGATGGAGAAAAACAAGAAGGAGAAGATGGAAACGACAGAAGAAGAAGTTGTGGAAGGAGAAGAAATAGAAGAAGAGGAAGGAGACGAAATGGAAGAAGAGGAAGAAGAAGAAGTGTAAGCAGAAGGAGCGGAAGAAGGAGACGAAAATGAAGAAGAACAACAAGTACAAGTTGAAGAACTAGTAGAAGGAGATAATAAGAGGAATAAGAGGAAGTAGTGGAATGAAAGGAGATGAAGAAGAAGAAGTGGAAGAAGGAGAACGGGAGGAGGAAGAAGAAGTGGAAGAACGAGAAGAAAAGGAAGAAGTGCAACTGGAAGAAGGAGAACAATAGGAAGAAGAAGAAGAAGTGGAAGAAGGAATAGAAGAAGAAGGGGAGGAAGAAGAAATAGTGTAGGCAGAAGAAGGGCAAAAAGGAGAAGAGAGGGAAGAAGAAGAAGAAGGGGAGGAAGAAGAAGTAGTGTAGGCAGAAGAAGGGCAAAAAGGAGAAGAGAGGGAAGAAGAAGAAGAAGGGGAGGAAGAAGAAGTAGTGTAGGCAGAAGAAGGGCAAGAAGGAGAAGAGAGGGAAGAAGAAGAACAAGTGGATGTAGTAGAGGTGGAAGAAGGTGAACAAGAGGAAGAAAAAGAAGTAGTTGAAGAAGTGGGGATGATGGAGAAGAAGTGGAAGAAGGAGAACAAGAGGTAGAAGAAGAAGTAGAAGAAGGAGAACGGGAGGAGGAAGAAGAGGTGGCAGAAGGAGAAGAAGAGGAAGAAGAAGAAGTGGAAGAACGAGAAGAAAAGGAAGAATTGCAAGTGGAAGAAGGAGAACAATAGGAAGAAGAAGAAGAAGTGGAAGAATGCGAAAAAGAGGAGGAAGAAGAAGCAATGGAAGGAAAGGGGATGAAGAAGAAGTGTAACAAGGAGGAGAAGAAGAAGGGGAGGAAGAAGAAGTAGTGTAGGCAGAAGAAGGGCAAGAAGGAGAAGAGAGGGAAAAAGAAGAACAAGTGGATGTAGTAGAAGTGGAAGAAAGTGAACAAGAGGAAGAATAAGAAGTAGTTGAAGGAGTGGGGATGATGGAGAAGAAAAGGAAGAAGAAGAAGATCTGGAAAGTGAAGAAGTTGAAGAAGGTGAACAATAGGAGGAAGAAGAAGTAGTGGAAGGAGGTGAGATGAAGGATAAGAATTGGAACAAGGAGAAAAGGAGGAAAAGTAAGAAGGAGGCGAAGGGATGGGAAGGGAAGAAGAAGAAGAACAAGTGGAATCTGGAGGAGAAGAGGAAGAAGAAGAAGAAGTGTAAGCATAAGATTTGGGGGAAGGAGAAGAAGACGAAGAGCAGCAATGGGAAGCAACAGGAATGGGGGATGGAGAAAAAGAGGAAGGAGAAGACGGAAAGGAAAGAAGAAGAAGTTGTGGAAGGAGAAGAAATGGAAGAAGAGGAAGAAGAAGAACTGTAAGCAGAAGAAGCGGAAGAAGGAGACAAAAATGAAGAACAACAACAAGTAGAAGTAGAATGAGAGAATAAGAGGAATAGGAGCAAGTCGTGGAATGAAAGGAGATGAAGAAGAAGAAGTGGAAGAAGGAGAACGGGAGAAGGGAGAAGAGGTGGCTGAAGGAGAAGAAGAAGAAGTGGAAGAAAGAGAAGAAAAGGAAGAAGTGCAAGTGGAAGAAGGAGAACAATAGGAAGAAGAAGAAGAAGCGGAAGAATGGGAAAAAGAGGAGAAAGAAGAAGAAGTGGAAGAAGGAGAACGGGAGAAGGGAGAAGAGGTGGCTGAAGGAGAAGAAGAAGAAGTGGAAGAAAGAGAAGAAAAGGAAGAAGTGCAAGTGGAAGAAGGAGAACAATAGGAAGAAGAAGAAGAAGCGGAAGAATGGGAAAAAGAGGAGAAAGAAGAAGCAATGGAAGGAAAGGGGATGAAGAAGAAGTGGAACAAGGAGGAGAAGAAGAAGGGGAGGAAGAAGAAGCAGTGTAGGCAGAAGAAGGGCAAGAAGGAGAAGAGAGGGAAGAAGAAGAACAAGTGGATGTAGTAGAAGTGGAACAAGGTGAACAAGAGGAAGAAGAAGTAGTTGAAGGAGTGGGGATGATGGAGAAGAAGTGGAAGAAGGAGAACAAGAGGTAGAAATGCAAGTGGAAGCAGAAGAAGGAGAAAGAGAGGGATATGACGAAGGAAAGGAAGAAGAAGAAGTGGAAGAATGAGAAGAAAAGGAAGGAGTGCAAGTGCAAGAAGGAGAACAATAGGAAGAAGAAGAAGAAGTCGAAGAATGAGAAAAAGAGGAGGAAGAAGAAGCAATGGAAGGAAAGGGGAATGAAGAAGAAGTGGAAGAAGGAGGAGAAGAAGAAAGGGGGGAAGAAGAAGCAGTGTAGGCAGAAGAAGGGCAAGAAGGAGAAGAGAGGGAAGAAGAAGAAGGAGATGAAGAGGAAGAAAAGAAAGGAGAGGGGAGGATGAAGAAGAAGTGGAAGAAAGAGAACAAGAGGAGGGAGGAGAAGTGGAAGAAAGATAAGAAGAGGAAGAAGAAGGAGAAGTGTAAGCATAAGATTTGGGGGAAGGAGAAGAAGAGGAAGAGCAGCAATGGGACGCAACAGAAGTGGGGGATGGAGAAAAAGAGGAAGGAGAAGACAGAAAGTAAAGAAGAAGTTGTGGAAGGAGAAGAAAAGGAAGAAGAGGAAGAGGAAGAGTGTAAGCAGAAGAAGCGGAAGAAGGAGAGGAAAATGAAGAAGAACAACAAGTTGAAGTAGAAGAAGTGGTAGAAGGAGAGAATAAGAGGAATAGGAGGAAGTAGTGGAATGAAAGGAGATGAAAAAGAAGAAGTGGAAGTAGGAGAATGGGAGGAGGGAGAAGAGGTGGCAGAAGGAGAAGAAGAGGAAGAAGAAGAAGCGGAAGAACAAGAAGAAAAGGAAGAAGTGCATGTGGAAGAAGGAGAACAATAAGAAGAAGAAAAAGAAGTGCAAGAATAAGACAAAGAGGAGCAAGAAGAAGCAATGGAAGGAAAGGGGATGAAGAATAAGTGGAACAAGGAGGAGAAGAAGAAGGGGAGGAAGAAGAAGTAGTGTAGGCAGAAGAAGGGCAAGAAGGAGAAGAGAGGGAAGAAGAAGAACAAGTGGATGTAGTAGAAGTGGAAGAAGGTGAACAAGAGGAAGAAGAAGAAGTAGTTGAAGGAGTGGGGATGATGGAGAAGAAGTGGAAGAAGGAGAACAAGAGGTAGAAATGCAAGTGGAAGCAGAAGAAGGAGAAAAAAAGGGATATGACGAAGGAAAGGAAGAAGAAGAAGCAGATGAAGAGGCAGAAAAGAAAGGAAAGGAGAGGAAGAAGAAGAAGTGGAAGAAAGAGAACAAGAGGAGGCTGGAGAAGTGGAAGAAAGATAAGAAGAGGAAGAAGAAGGAGAGTAACTAGAAGAAGTGGAAGAAAGAGAACAAAGGGAAGAAGAAGAAGATGTGGAAACTGAAGAAGTTGAAGAAGGTGAACAAGAGAAGGAAGAAGAAGTAGTGGAAGGAGGTTAAATGAAGAAGAAGAATTGGAACAAGGAGAAAAGGAGGACAAGGAAGAAGGAGGGGCAGGGAAGGGAAGGGAAGAAGAAGTAGAAGAGGTGGAATCCGGAGGAGAAGAGGAAGAAGAAGAAGAAGTGTAAGCATAAGATTTGAGGGAAGGAGAAGAAGAGGAAGAGCAACAATGGGAAGCAAGTGAAGGGGGGATGGAGAAAAAGAGGAAGGAGAAGACAGAAAGGAAAGAAGAAGAAGTTGTGCAAGGAGAAGAAATGGAAGAAGGGGAAGAAGAAGAAGTGTAAGCAGAAGAAGCGGAAGAAGGAGAGGAAAATGAGGAAGAACAATAAGTAGAAGTAGAAGAAGTGGTAGAACGAGAGAATAAGAGGAATGGGAGAAAGTAGTGGAATGAAAGGAGATGAAGAAGAAGAAGTGGAAGTAGAACGGGAGGAGGGAGAAGAGGTGGCAGAAGGAGAAGAAAAGGAAGAAGAAGTGGAAGAACGAGAAGAAATGGAAGAATTGCAAGTGGAAGAAGGAGAACAATAGGAAGAAGAAGAAGAAGTGGAAGAATGAGAAAAAGAGGAGGAAGAAGAAGCAATGGAAGGAAAGGGGATGAAGAAGAAGTGGAACAAGGAGGGGAAGAAACAGGGGAGGAAGCAGAAGTAGTGTAGGAAGAATAAGGGCAAGAAGGAGAAGAGAGGGAAGAAGAAGAACAAGTGGATGTAGTAGAAGTGGAAGAAGGTCAACAAGAGGAAGAAGAAGAAGTGGAAGAACGAGAAGAAAAGGAAGAAGTGCAAGTGGAAGAAGGAGAACAATAGGAAAAAGAAGAAGCAGTGGAAGAATGAGAAAAAGAGGAGGAAGAAGAGGCAATGGAAGGAAAGGGGATGAAGAAGAAGTGGAACAAGGAGGAGAAGAAGAAGGGGAGGAAGAAGAAGTAGTGTAGGCAGAAGAAGGGCAAGAAGGAGAAGAGAGGGAAGAAGAAGAACAAGTGGATATAGTAGAAGTGGAAGAAGGTGAACAAGAGGAAGAAGAAGAAGTAGTTGAAGGAGTGGGGGTGATGGAGAAGAAGTGGAAGAAGGAGAACAAGAGGTAGAAATGCAAGTGGAAGCAGAAGAAGGAGAAAAAGAGGGATATGACAAAGGAAAGGAAGAAGAAGAAGGAGATGAAGAGGAAGAAAAGAAAGGAAAGGAGAGGATGAAGAAGAAGTCGAAGAAAGAGAACAAGTGTAGGCAGGAGAAGTGGAAGAAAGATAAGAAGAGGAAGAAGAAGGAGAGTAACTAGAAGAAGTGGAAGAAGAAAAAGAAAAGGAAGAAGAAAAAGATGTGGAAAGTGAAGAAGTTGAAGATGGTGAACAAGAGGAGGAAGAAGAAGTAGTGGAAGGAGGTGAGATGAAGAAGAAGAAATGGAAAAGGAGAAAAGGAGGAAAAGGAAGAAGGAGGGGAAGGGTAGGGAAGAAAAGCAGAAGAAGTGGAATCTGAAGGAGAAGAGGAAGAAGAAGAAGAAGAGTAAGCATAAGATTTGGGGGAAGGAAAAGAAGAGGATGAGCAACCATGGGAAGCAACATAAGTGGGGGATGGAGAAAAAGAGGAAGGAGAAGACAGAAAGGAAAGAAGAAGAAGTTGTGGAAGGAGAAGAAATGGAAGAAAAAGAAGTGTAAGCAGAAGAAGGGTAAGAAGGAGATGAAAATAAAGAAAACAACAAGTAGAAGTAGAAGAAGTGGTAGAAGGAGAGAATAAGAGGAATAGGAGGAAGTAGTGGAATGAAAGGAGATGAAGAAGAAGAAGTGGAAGAAGGAGAACGGCAGGAGGAAGAAGAGGTGGCAGATGGAGAAGAAGAGTAAGTACAAGAAATGGAAGAACGAGAAGAAAAGGAAGAAGTGCAAGTGGAAGAAGGAGAACAATAGGAAGAAGAAGAAGAAGTGGAAGAATGAGAAAAAGAGGAGGAAGAAGAAGCAATGGAAGGAAAGGGGAATGAAGAAGAAGTGGACCAAGGAGGAGAAGAAGTAGTGTAGGGAGAAGAAGGGCAAGAAGGTGAAGAGAGGGAAGAAGAAGAACAAGTGGATGTAGTAGAAGTGGAAGAAGGTGAAGAACAGGAAGAAGAAGAAGTAGTTGAAGGAGTGGGGATGATGGAGAAGAAGTGGAAGAAGGAGAACAAGAGGTAGAAATGCAAGTGGAAGCAGAAGAAGGAGAAAAAGAGGGATATGACAAAGGAAAGGAAGAAGAAGAAGGAGATGAAGAGGAAGAAAAGAAAGGAAAGAAGAGCATGAAGAAGAAGTGGAAGAAAGATAACAAGAGGAGGCAGGAAAGCGGAAGAAAGGTAAGAAGAGGAAGAAGAGGGAGAGTAACTCGAAGAATTCGAAGAAGGAGAAGAAAAGGAAGAAGCAGAAGATGAGGAAAGTGAAGAAGTTGAAGAAGGTGAACAAGAGGAGGAAGAACAAGTAGTGGAAGGAGGTTAGATGACGAAGAAGAATTGGAACAAGGAGAAAAGGAGGAAAAGGGAGAAGGAGGGGAAGGGTAGGGAAAAAGAAGCAGAAGAAGTGGAATCTGGAGGAGAACAGGAAGAAGAAGAAAAAGTGTAAGCATAAGATTTGGGGGAAGGAGAAGAAGAGGAAGAGCAACAATGGGAAGCAACAGAAATGGGTGATGGAGAACAAGAGGAAGGAGAAGACGGAAAGGAAAGAAGAAGAAGTTGTGGAAGGATAAGAAATGGAAGAACGAGAAGAAAAGGAAGAAGTGCAAGTGGAAGAAGGACAACAATAGGAAGAAGAAGAAGAAGTGGAAGAATGAGAAAAAGAGGAGGAAGAAGAAGCAATGGAAGGAAAGGGGATGAAGAAGAAGTAGAACAAAGAGGGGAAGAAACAGGGGAGGGATGATGGGCAAGAAGAGAGGGAAGAAGAAGAACAAGTGGTGCAGTAGAAGTGGAAGAAGGTGAACAAGAGGAAGAAGAAGAAGTAGTTGACGGAGTGGGGATGATGGAGAAGAAGTGGAAGAAGGAGAACAAGAGGTAGAAATGCAAGTGGAAGCAGAAGAAGGAGAAAAAAAGGGATATGACGAAGGAAAGGAAGAAGAAGAAGCAGATGAAGAGGAAGAAAAGAAAGGAAAGGAGAGGATGAAGAAGAAGTATAAGAAAGAGAACAAGAGGAGGCAGGAGAAGTGGAACAAAGATAAGAAGAGGAAGAAGAAGGAGTGTAGGCAGAAGAAGGGCAAGAAGGAGAAGAGAGGGAAGAAGAAGAATAAGTGGATGTAGTAGAAGTGGAAGAACGTGAACAAGAGGAAGAAGAAAAAGTAGTTGAAGGAGTGGGGATGATGGAGAGGAAGAAGAAGAATTTGAAGAACGAGAAGAAAAGCAAAAAGTGCAAGTGGAAGAAGGAGAACAATAGGAAGAAGAAGAAGAAGTGGAAGAATGAGAAAAAGAGGAGGAAGAAGAAGCAATGGAAGGAAAGGGGATGAAGAAGAAGAAGTGGAAGAAGGAGAACGGGAGGAGGGAGAAGAGGTGGCAGAAGGAGAACAAGAGGAAGAAGAAAAAGTGGAAGAAAGAGAAGAACAGGAAGAATTGCAAGTGGAAGAAGAAGGAGAGTAACTAGAAGAAGTGGAAGAACAGAAGGAAAGGAAGAAGAAGAAGATGTGGAAAGTGAAGAAGTTGAAGAAGGTGAACAAGAGGAGGAAGAAGAAGTAGTAGAAGGATGTGAGATGAAGAAGAAGAATTGGAACAAGGAGAAAAGGAGGGGAAGGGAAGGGAAGGCAAGAAGAAGGAGAAGAAGTGGAATCTGGAGGTGAAGAGGAAGAAGAAGAAGAAGTGTAAGCATAAGATTTGGGGGAAGGAGAAGAAGAGGAAGAGCACCAATGGGAAGCAACAGAAGTGGGGGATGGAGAAAAAGAGGAAGGAGAAGACGGAAAGGAAAGAAGAAGAAGTTGTGGAAAGAGAAGAAATGGAAGAAGGAGAAGAAAAGCAAGAAGAAGAAGATGTGGAAAGTGAAGAAGGTGAAGAATAGGAGGAAGAAGTAGTGCAAGGAGGTGAGATGAAGAAGAAGAATTGGAATAAGGAGAAAAGGAGGAAAAGGAAGAAGGAAGGGAAGGGAAGGGAAGAAGAAGTAGAAGAAGTGGAATCTGGAGGAGAAGAGGAAAAAGAAGAAGAAGTGTAAGCATAAGATTTGGGGGAAGGAGAAGAACAGGAAGAGCAACAATGGGAAGCAACAGAAGTTGGGGATGGAGAGAAAGAGGAAGGAGAAGACACAGAGGAAAGAAGAAGAAGTTGTGGAGGTAGAAGAAATGGAAGAAGAGGAAGAAGAAGAAGTGTAAGCAAAAGAAGCGGAAAAAGGAGACGAAAATGAAGAAGAACAACAGGTAGAAGTCAAAGAAGTGGTAGAAGGAGAGAATAAGAGGAATAAGAGGAAGTAGTGGAATGAAAGGAGATGATGAAGAAGAAGTGGAAGAAGGAGAACGGGAGGAGGGAGAAGAGGTGGCAGAAGGAGAAGAAGAGGAAGAAGAAGAAGTGAAAGAACGAGAAGAAAAGGAAGAAGTGCAAGTGGAAGAAGGAGAACAATAGGAAGCAGAAGTAGAAGTGTAAGAATGAGAGAAAGAGGAGGAAGAAGACGCAATGGAAGGAAAGTGGATAAAGAAGAAGTGGAACAAGGAGGAGAAGAAGAAGGGGAGGAAGAAGAAGTAGTGTAGCAGAAGAAGGGCAAGAAGGAGAAGAAAGGGAAGAAGAAGAACAAGTGGATGAAGTAGAAGTGGAAGAAGGTGAACAAGAGGAAGAAGAAGAAGTAGTTGAAGGAGTGGGGATGATTGAGAAGAAGTGGAAGAAGGAGAACAACAGGTAGAAATGCAAGTGGAAGTAGAAGAATGAGAAAAAGAGGGATATGACGAAGAAGTGGGAGAAAGAGAACAAGAGGAGGCAGGAGAAGTGGAAGAAAGATAAGAAGATCAAGAAGAAGAAGATGTGGATAGTGACGAAGTTGAAAAAGGTGAAGAAGAAGAAGAAGAATTGGAACAAGGAGAAAAGGAGGAAAAGGAAGAAGGAGGGGAAGGGAAGGGAAGAAGAAGCAGAAGAAGTGGAATCTGGAGTAGAAGAGGAAGAAGAAAAAGTTGTGGAACTAGAAGAAATTGAAGAAGAGGAAGAAGAAGAAGTGTAAGCAGAAGAAGCAGAACAAGGAGACGAAAATGAAGGAGAACAACAAGTAGAAGTAGAAGAAGTGGTAGAAGGAGAGAATAAGAGGAATAGGAGGAAGTAGTGGAATGAAAGGAGATGAAGAAGAAGAAGTGGAAGGAGGAGAACGGGAGGAGGGAGAAGAGGTGGCAGAAGGAGAAGAAGAGGAAGAAGAAGAAGTGGAGGAATGAGAAAAAAAGGAAGAAGTGCAAGTGGAAGAAGGAGAACAATAGGAAGAAGAAGAAGAAGTAGAAGAATGAGAAAAAGAGGAGGAAGAAGAAGCAAAGGAAGGAAAGGGGATGAAGAAGAAGTGGAACAAGGAGGAGAAGAAGAAGGGGAGGAACAGGAAGTAGTGTAGGCAGAAGAAGGGCAAGAGGGAGAAGAGAGGGAAGAAGAAGAACAAGTGGATGTAGTAGAAATGGAAGAAGGTGAACAACAGGAAGAAGAAGAAGTAGTTAAAGGAGTGGGGATGATGGAGAAGAAGTGGAAGAAGGAGAACAAGAGGTAGAAATGCAAGTGGAAGCTGAAGAAGGAGAAAAAGACGGATATGACGAAGGAAAGGAAGAAGAAGAAGGAGATGAAGAGGAAGAAAAGAAAGGAAAGGAAAGGATGAAGAACAAGTGGAATAAAGAGAACAAGAGGAGGCAGGAGAAGTGCAAGAAAGATAAGAAGAGGAAGAACAAGGAGAGTAACTAGAAGAAGTGGAAGAAAGAGAAGAAAAGAAAGAAGAAGAAGATGTCGAAAGAAAAGAAGGTGAAGAAGGTGAGCGAGAGGAGGAAGAAGAAGTAGTGGATGTTGGTGAGATGAAGAAGAAGAATTGGAACAAGGAGAAAAGGAGGAAAAGGAACAAGGAGGGGAAGGGAAGGGAAGAAGAAGCAGAAGAAGTGGAATCTGGAGGAGAAGAGGAAGAAGAAGAAGAAGTGTAGGCATAAGATTTGGGGAAAGGAGAAGAAGAGGAAGAGCAACAATGGTAAGCAACAGAAGAATGGGATGGAGAAAAAGAGGAAGTAGAATACGGAAAGGAAAGAAGAAGAAGTTGTGGAAGGAGAAGAAATGGAAGAAGAGGAATAAGAAGAAGTGTAAGCAGAAGAAGCGGAAGAAGGAGACGAAAATGAAGAAGAACAAGAAGTAGAAGTAGAAGAAGTGGTAGAAGGAGAGAATAAGAAGAATAGGAGGAAGTAGTGGAAGAAGAAGAACGGGAGGAGGCAGAAGAGGTGGCAGAAGGAGAAGAAGAGGAAGAAGAAGAAGTGGAGGAATGGGAAGAAAACAAAGAAGTGCAAGTGGAAGAAGGAGAACAATAGGAAGAAGAAGAAGAAGTGGAAGAATGAGAAAAAGAGAAGGAAAAAGAAGCAATGGAAGGGAAGGGGATGAAGAAGAGGTGGAACAAGGAGGAGAAGAAGAAGGAGAGGAAGAAGAAGTAGTGTAGGCAGAAGAAGGGCAAGAAGGAGAAGAAAGGAAAGAAGAAGAACAAGTGGATGTAGTAGAAGTGGAAGAAGGTGAACAAGAGGAAGAAGAAGAAGTAGTTGAAGGAGTGGCGATGAAGTGGAAGAAGGTGAACAAGAGGAGGAAGAAGAAGTAGTGGAAAGAGGTGAGATGAAGAAGAAGAATTGGAACAAGGAGGGGAAGGGATGGGAAGAAGAAGTAGAAGAAGTGGAATCTGGAGCAGAAGAGGAAGAAGAAGAAGAAGTGTAAGCATCAGATTTGGGGGAAGGAGAAGAAGAAGAAGAGCCACATTGGGAAGCAACAGAAGTGGGGGATGGAGAAAAAGAGGAAGGAGAAGACGGAAAGGAAAGAAGAAGAAGTTATGGAAGGAGAAGAAATGGAAGAAAAGGAAGAAGAAGAAGTGGATGTAGAAGAAGTCGAAGAAGGTGAACAAGAGGAAGAAGAAGAAGTAGTTGAAGGAGTGGGGATGATAGAGAAGAAGTGGAAGAAGGAGAACAAGTGGTAGAAATGCAAGTGGAAGCAGAAGAAGGAGTAGAAGAGGGATATGACGAACGAAGGAAAGGAAGAAAAGAAAGGAAATGAGAGGATGAAGAAGAAGTGGAAGAAAGAGAACAAGAGGAGGCTGGAGAAGTGGAAGAAAGATAAGAAGAGGAAGAAGAAGGAGAGTAACTAGAAGAAGTGGAAGAAAGAGAACAAAGGGAAGAAGAAGAAGATGTGGAAAGTGAAGAAGTTGAAGAAGGTGAACAAGAGGAGGAAGAAGAAGTAGTGGAAGGAGGTTAGATGAAGAAGAAGAATTAGAACAAGGAGAAAAGGAGGAAAAGGAAGAAGAAGAGGTAGGAAAGGGAAGGGAAGAAGAAGCAGAAGGGGTGGAATCTGGAGGAGAAGAGGAAGAAGAAGAAGAAGTGTAAGCATAAGATTTGGGGGAAGGAGATGAAGAGGAAGAGCAACAATGGGAAGCAAGTGGAGTGGGGGATGGAGAAAAAGAGGAAGGAGAAGACGGAAACGAAAGAAGAAGAAGTTGTGGAAGGAGAAGAAATGGAAGAAAAGGAAGAAGAAGAAGTGGATGTAGAAGAAGTCGAAGAAGGTGAACAAGAGGAAGAAGAAGAAGTAGTTGAAGGAGTGGGGATGATGGAGAAGAAGTGGAAGAAGGAGAACAAGTGGTAGAAATGCAAGTGGAAGCAGAAGAAGGAGTAGAAGAGGGATATGACGAACGAAAGGAAGAAGTTGAAGAAGGTGAACAAGAGGAGGAAGAAGAAGTAGTTGAAGGAGGTGAGATGAAGAAGAAGAATTGGAACAAGGAGAAAAGGAGGAAAAGGAAGAAGGAGGGGAAGGGAAGGGAAGAAGAAGCAGAAGAAGTGGAATCTGGAGAAGTGGAAGAAGAAGAAGAAGTGTAAGCACAAGATTTGGGGGAAATGGGAAGCAACAGAAGTGCGGGATGGAGAAAAAGAGGAAGGAGAAGACTAAAAGGAAAGAAGACGAAGTTGTGGAAGGAGAATAAATGGAAGAAGAGGAACAAGAAGAAGAAGTTTAAGCAGAAAAAGCGGAAGAAGGAGACAAAAATGAAGAAGAAGAACAAGTAGAAGTAGAAGAAGTGGTAGAAGGAGAAAATAAGAGGAATAGGTTGAAGTAGTGGAATGAAAGGAGAGGAAGAAGAAGAAGTGGAAGAAGGAGCACGAGAGGAGGGAGAAGAGGTGACAGAAGGAGAAAAAGAGGAAGAAGAAGAAAAGAACGAGAAGAAAAGGAAGAAGTACAAGTGGAAGAAGGAGAACAATAGGAAGAAGAAGAAGAAGAAGAAGTGGAAGAATGAGAAAAAAAGGAGGAAGAAGAAGCAATGGAAGGAAAAGGGATGAAGAAGAAGTGGAACAAAGAAGACAGGAAGAAGGGGAGGAAGAAGAAGTAGTGCAGGCAAAAGAAGGGCAAGATGGAGAAGAGAGGGAAGAAGAAGAACAAGTGGATGTAGTAGAAGTGGAAGAAGGTGAACAAGAGGAAGAAGAAGAAGCAGTTGAAGGACTGGGGATGATGGAGAAGAAGTGGAAGAAGAAGAACAAGAGGTAGAAATGCAAGTGGAAGTAGAAGAAGGAGAAAAAGAGGGAGATGACGAAGGAAAGGAGGAAGAAGAAGGAGATGAAGAGGGAGAAAAGAATGGAAAGGAGAGGAGGCGAAGTGGAGGAAAGATAAGAAGAGGAAGAAGAAGGACAATAACCAGAAGAAGTGGAAGAAGGAGAAGAAAAGGAAGAAGATGAAGATATGGAAAGTGTAGAAGGTGAACAAGAGGAGGAAGAAGAAGTAGTGGAAGGAGGTGAGATGAAGAAGAACAATTGGAACAAGGAGAAAGGAGGAAAAGGAAGAAGGAGGGGAAGGGAAGGGAAGAAGAAGTGGAATCTGGAGGAGAAGAGGAAGAAGAAGAAGATGAGGTGGAATTTGGAGGAGAAGTAGTGGAAGGAGGTGAAGGGTAAGCATGAGATTTGGGGAAGGAGAAGAAGAGGAAGTGTAACAATGGGAAGCAACAGAAGTGGGGGATGGAGAAAAAGAGGAAGGAGAAGAGGGAAAGGAAAGAAGAAGAAGTTCTGGAAGGAGAAGAAATGGAAGAAGAGGAAGAAGAAGAAGTGTAAGTAGAACAAACGGAAGAAAGAGACAAAAATGAAGAAGAACAACAAGTAGAAGTAGAAGAAGTGGTAGAATGAGAGAATAAGAGGAATAGGAGGAAGTAGTGGAACGAAAGGAGATAAAGAAGAAGAAGTGGAAGAAGGAGAACAGGAGGAGGGAGAATAGGTGGCAGAAGGAGAACAGGAGGAAGAAGAAGAAGAAGTGGAAGAACGAGAAGAAGAAGAAGAAGTGGAAGAATGAGAAAAAGAGGAGGAAGAAGAAGCAATTGAAGGAAAGGGGATGAAGAAGAATTGGAACAAGGAGGAGAAGAAGAAGGGGAGGAAGAAGAAGTAGTGTAGGCAGAAGAAGGGCAAGAAGGAGAAGAGAGGGAAGAAGAAGAACAAGTCGATGTAGTAGAAGTGGAACAAGGTGAACAAGAGAAAGAAGTAGTAGTAGTTAAAGGAGTGGGGATAATGGAGAAGAACTGGAAGATGGAGAACAAGAGGTAGAAATGCAAGTGGAACCAGAAGAAGGAGAAAAAAAGGGATATGACGAAGGAAAGGAAGAAGAAGAAGGAGATGAAGAGGAAGAAAAGAAAGGAAAGGAGAGGATGAAGAAGAAGTGGAAGAAAGAGAACAAGAGGACGCAGGAGAAGTGGAAGAACGATAAGAAGAGGAAGAAGAAGGAGAGTAACTAGAAGAAGTGGAAGAAGGAGAAGAAAAGGAAGAAGAAGAAGATGTGGAAAGTGAAGAAGTTGAAGAAGGTGAACAAGAGGAGGAAGAAGAAGTAGTGGAAGGAGGTTAGATGAAGAAGAAGAATTAGAACAAGGAGAAAAGGAGGAAAAGGAAGAAGAAGAGGTAGGAAAGGGAAGGGAAGAAGAAGCAGAAGGGGAGGAATCTGGAGGAGAAGAGGAAGAAGAAGAAGAAGTGTAAGCATAAGATTTGGGGGAAGGAGAAGAAGAAGAAGAGCAACAATCGGAAGCAACAGAAGTGGGGGATGGAGAAGAAAAGGAAGGAGAAGATGGAAAGGAAAGAAGATGAAGTTGTGGAAGGAGAAGAAATGGAGGAAGATGAAAAAGAAGAAGTGTAAGTAGAAGAAGCGGAAGAAGGAGATGAAAATGAAGAAAAACAACAAGTAGAAGTAGAAAAAGTGGTAGAAGGAGAGAATAAGAGGAATAGGAGGAAGTAGTGGCATGAAAGGAAATGATGAAGCAGAAGTGGAAAAAGGAGAACGGGAGGAGGGAGAAGAGGTGGCAGAAGGAGAATAAGAAGTGGAAGAAAGAGAAGAAGAGGAGGCAGGACAAGTGGAAGAAAGATAAGAAGAGGAAGAAGAAGGAGAGTAACCAGAAGAAGTGCAAGAACGAGAAGAAAAGGAAGAAGAAGAAGATGTGGAAAGTGAAGAAGGTGAACAAAAGGAGGAAGAAGAAGTAGTAGAAGGAGGTGAGATGTAGAAGAAGAATTGGAACAAGTAAAAAAGGTGGAAAAGGAAGAAGGAGGGGAAGGGAAGGGAAGAAGAAGCAGAAGAAGTGGAATCTGGAGGTGAAGAGGTAGAAGAAGAAGAAGTGTAAGCATAAGATTTGGGGGAAGTAGAAGAAGAGGAAGAGCAACAATGGGAAGCAACAGAGGTTGGGGATGGAGAAAAAGAGGAAGGAGAAGACAGAAAGGAAAGAAGAACAAGTTGTGGAAGGAGAAGAAATGGAAGAAGAGGTAGAAGAAGAAGTGTAAGCAGAAGAACAGGAAGAAGGAGACGAAAATGAAGAAGAACAACAAGTGGAAGTAGAAGAAGTGGTAGAAGGAGAGAATAAGAGGAATGGGAGGAAGTAGTGGAATGAAAGGAGATGAAGAAGAAGAAGTGGAAGAACGAGAAGAAAAGGAAGAAGTGCGAGTGGAAGAAGGAGAACAATAAGAAGAAGAAGAAGAAGTGGAAGAATAAGACAAAGAGGAGCAAGAAGAAGCAATGGAAGGAAAGGGGATGAAGAGGTGGTTGAAGGAGAAGAAGTGGAAGAAGATGATGTAGTTGAAGGAGTGGGTATGATGGAGAAGAAGTGGAAGAAGGAGAACAAGGGGTAGAAATGCAAGTGGAAGCAGAAGAAGGAGAAAAAGAGGGATATGACGAAGGAAAGGAAGAGCAAGAAGGACATGAAGAGGAAGAAAAGAAAGGAAAGGAGAGGATGAAGAAGAAGTGGAAGAAAGAGAACAAAAGGAGGCAGGAGAAGTGAAGAAAGATAAGAAGACGAAGCAGAAGGAGAGTAACCAGAAGAAGTGGAAGAAGGACAAGAAAAGGAAGAAGAAGAAGATGTGGAATGTGAAGAAGGTGAACAAGAGGAGGAAGAAGAAGTAGTGGAAGGAGGTGAGATGACGAAGAAGAATTGGAACAAGGAGAAAAGGAGGAAAAGGAAGAAGGAGGGGAAGGGAAGGGAAAAAGAAGCAAAGAAGTGGAATCTGAAGGAGAAGAGGAAGAAGAAGAAGAAGTGTAAGCATAAGATCTGGGGGAAGGAGAAGAAGAGGAAGAGCAACAATGGGAAGCAACAGAAATGGGGGATGGAGAAAAAGAGGAAGGAGAAGACGGAAAGGAAAGAAGAAGAAGTTGTGGAAGGAGAAGAAATGGAAGAAGATGAAGAAGAAGCAGTGTAAGTAGAAAGAAGCGGAAGAAGGAGACGAAAATGAAGCAGAACAACATGTAGAAGTAGAAGAAGTGGTAGAATGAGAGAATAAGACGAATAGGAGGAAGTAGTGGAATGAAAGGAGATGAAAAAGAAGAAGTGGAAGAAGGAGAACGGGAGGAGGATGAAGAGGTGGCAGAAGGAGAAGAAGAGGAAGAAGAAGAAGTGGAAGAACGAGAAGAAAAGGAAGAAGTGCAGGTGGAAGAAGGAGAACAATAGGAAGAAAAGAAAGGAAAGGAGAGGATGAAGAAGAAGTGGAAGAAAGAGAACAACAGGAGGCAGGAGAAGTGGAAGAAAGATAAGAAGAGGAAGAAGAAGGATAGTAACTAGAAGAAGTAGAAGAAGAGGAAGAAGAAGAAGATGTGGAAAGTGAAGAAGTTGAAGAAGGTGAACAAGAGGAGGAAAAAGAAGTAGTGGAAGGAAGGGAGATGAAGAAGAAGAATTGGAACAAGGAGAAAAGGAGGAAAAGGAAGAAGGACGGGAAGGGAAGGGAAGAAGAAGCAGAAGAAGTAGAAATTGGAGGAGAAGAGGAAGAAAAAGAAGAAGAAGTGTAAGCATAAGATTTGGGGGAATGAGAAGAAGAGGAAGAGCAGCAATGGGACGCAACAGAAGTGGGGGATGGAGAAAAAGAGGAAGGAGAAGACGGAAAGGAAAGAAGAAGAAGTAAGATAGTAACTACAAGAAGTGGAAGAAGGAGAAGAAAAGGAAGAAGAAGAAGTGGTAGAAGGAGAGAACAAGAGGAGGCAGGACAAGTGGAAGAAAGATAAGAAGAGGAAGAACAAGGAGAGTAACTAGAAGAATTTGAAGAAGGAGAAGAAAAGAAAGAAGAAAAAGATGTGGAAAGTGAAGAAGGTGAGCGAGAGGAGGAAGAAGAAGTAGTGGAAGGTGGTGAGATGAAGAAGAAGAATTGGAATAAGGACAAAAGAAGGAAAAGGAACAAGGAGGGGAAGGGAAGGGAAGAAGAAGCAGAAGAAGTGGAATCTAGGGGAGAAGAGGAAGAAGAAGAAGAAGTGTAGGCATAAGATTTGGGGGAAGGAGAAGAAGAGGAAGAGCAACAATGGTAAGCAACAGAAGAATGGGATGGAGAAAAAGAGGAAGGAGAATACGGAAAGGAAAGAAGAAGAAGTTGTGGAAGGAGAAGAAATGGAAGAAGAGGAATAAGAAGAAGTGTAAGCAGAAGAAGCGGAAGAAGGAGAAGAAAATGAAGAAGAACAACAAGTAGAAGTGGAAGAAGTGGTAGAAGGAGAGAATAAGAAGAATAGGAGGAAGTAGTGGAAGAAGGAGAACGGGAGGAGGGAGAAGAGGTGGCAGAAGGAGAAGAAGAGGAAGAAGAAGAAGTGGAATAACGAGAAGAAAAAGAAGAAGTGCAAGTGGAAGAAGGAGAATAATAGGAAGAAGAAGAAGAAGTGGAAGAATGAGAAAAAGAGGAGGAAGAAGAAGCAATGGAAGGAAAGGGGATGAAGAAGAGGTGGGACAAGGAGGAGAAGAAGAAGGGGATGAAGAAGAAGTAGTGTAGGCAGAAGAAGGGCAAGAAGGAGAAGAGAGGGAAGAAGAAGAACAAGTGGATGTAGTAGAAGTGGAAGAAGGTGAACAAGAGGAAGAAGAAGAAGTAATTGAAGGACTGGGGATGATGGAGACGAAAATGAAGAAGAACAATTGGAACAAGGACAAAAGGAGGAAAAGGAACAAGGAGGGGAAGGGAAGGGAAGAAGAAGCAGAAGAAGTGGAATCTGGAGCAGAAGAGGAAGAAGAAGAAGAAGTGTAAGCATCAGATTTGGGGGAAGGAGAAGAAGAGGAAGAGCAACATTGGGAAGCAACAGAAGTGGGGGATGGAGAAAAAGAGGAAGGAGAAGGCGGAAAGGAAAGAAGAAGAAGTTATGGAAGGAGAAGAAATGGAAGAAGAGGAAGAAGAAGAACTGTAAGCAGAAGAAGCGTAAGAAGGAGACGAAAATGAAGAAGAACAACAAGTACAAGTAGAAGAAGTGGTAGAAGGAGAGAATAAGAGGAATAGGAGGAAGTAGTGGAATGAAAGGAGATGAAGAAGAAGAAGTGGAAGAAGGAGAACGGGAGGAGGGACAAGAGGTGGCAGTAGGAGAAGAAGAGGAAGAAGAAGAAATGGAAGAACGAGAAGAAAAGGAAGAAGGGGAGCAAGAAGAAGTAGTGTAAGCATAATATTCGGGGGAAGGAAGAGAAGAGGAAGAACAACAATG
The DNA here is from genome assembly GCA_037954015.1 of Psophocarpus tetragonolobus. Lineage (NCBI taxonomy): Eukaryota > Viridiplantae > Streptophyta > Magnoliopsida > Fabales > Fabaceae > Psophocarpus > Psophocarpus tetragonolobus. Next base: position 29,192,686 of record CM075691.1, read on the forward strand.
GGAAGCAACAGAAGTGGGGGATGGAGAAAACGAGGAAGGAGAAGACGGAAAGGAAAGAAGAATAAGTTGTGGAAGGAGAAGAAGTGGAAGAAGGGGAAGAAGAAGAAGAAGAAGAAGTGTAAGCAGAAGAAGCGAAAGAAGGAGTCGAAAATGAAGAAGAACAACAAGTAGAAGTAGAAGAAGTGGTAGAAGGAGAGAATAAGAGGAACAGGAGGAAGCAGTGGAATGAAAGGAGATGAAGAAGAAGAAGTGGAAGAAGGAGAACGGGAGGAGGAAGAAGAGGTGGCAGAAGGAGAAGAAGAGGAAGAAGAAGAAGTGGAAGAACGAGAAGAAAAGGAAGAGGTGCAAGTGGAAGAAGGAGAACAATAGGAAGAAGAAGAAGAAGTGGAAGAATGGGAAAAAGAGGAGGAAGAAGAAGCAATGGAAGGAAAGGGGATGAAGAAGAAGTGGAACATGGAGGAAAAGAAGAAGGCGAGGAAGAAGAAGTAGTGTAGCCAGAAGAAGGGCAAGAAGGAGAAGAGCAGGAAAAAGAAGAACAAGTGGATGTAGTAGAAGTGGAAGAAGGTGAACAAGAGGAAGAAGAAGAAGTAGTTGAAGGAGTGGGGATGATGGAGAAGTGGAAGAAGGAGAACAGGAGGTAGAAATACAAGTGGAAGCAGAAGAAGGAGAAAAAGAGGGATATGACGAAGGAAAGGAAGAAGAAGAAGGAGATGAAGAGGAAGAAAAGATAGGAAAAGAAAGGATCAAGAAGAAGTGGTAGAAAGAGAACAAGAGGAGGCAGGAGAAGTGGAAGAAAGATAAGAAGAGGAAGAACGAGGAGAGTAACTAGAAGAAGTGGAAGAAGGAGAAGATAAGAAAGAAGAAGAAGATGTGGAAAGTGAAGAAGGTGAGCGAGAGGAGGAAGAAGAAGTAGTGGAAGGTGGTGAGATGAAGAAGAAGAATTGGAATAAGGAGAAAAGAAGGAAAAGGAACAAGGAGGGGAAGGGAAGGGAAGAAGAGGCAGAAGAAGTGGAATCTGGAGGAGAAGAGGAAGAAGAAGAAGAAGTGTAGGCATAAGATTTGGGGGAAGGAGAAGAAGAGGAAGAGCAACAATGGTAAGCAACAGAAGAATGGGATGGAGAAAAACAGGAAGGAGAAGACGGAAAGGAAAGAAGAAGAAGTTGTGGAAGGAGAAGAAATGGAACAAAAAGAAGTGTAAGTAGAAGAAGCAGAAGTGGAAGTAAGATAAGAAGAGGAAGAAGAAGAATAGTAACTAGAAGAAGTGGAAGAAAAGGAAGAAGAAGAAGATGTGGAAACTGAAGAAGTTGAAGAAGGTGAACAAGAGGAGGAAGAAGAAGTAGTGGAAGGAAGTGAGATAAAGAAGAAGAATTGGAACAAGGAGAAAAGGAGGAAAAGCAAGAAGGAGGGGAGGGAACGAAAGAAGAAGCAGAAGAAAGTGGAATCTGGAGGAGAAGAGAGGAAGAAGAAGAAAAAGTGTAAGCATCAGATTTGGGGGAAGGAGAAGAAGAGGAAGAGCAGCAATGGGACGCAACAGAAGTTGGGGATGGAGAAAAGAGGAAGGAGAATACGGAAAGGAAAGATGAAGAAGTTTTGGAAGGAGAAGAAATGGAAGAAGAGGAAGAAGAAGAAATGTAAGCAGAAGAAGCAGAAGAAGCAGAAGAAGGAGACGAAAATGAAGAAGAACAACAAGCAGAAGTAGAAGAAGTGGTAGAAGGAGAGAATAAGAGGAATAGGAGGAAGTAGTGGAATGAAAGGAGATGAAGAAGAAGAAGTGGAAGAAGGAGAACGGGAGGAGGGAGAAGAGGTGGCAGAAGAAGAAGAAGAGGAAGAAGAAGAGGAAGAAGAAGAAGTGGAAGAACGAGAAGAAAAGGAAGAAGTGCAAGTGGAAGAAGGAGAACAATAGGAGGAAGAAGAAGAAGTGGAAGAATGAGAAAAAGAGGAGTAAGAAGAAGCAATGGAAGGAAAGGGGATGAAGAAGAAGAAGTGGAACAAGGAGGAGAAGAAGAAGGGGAGGAAGAAGAAGTAGTGTAGGCAGAAGAAGGGCAAGAAGGAGAAGAGAGGGAAGAAGAAGAACAAGTGGATGTAGTAGAAGTGGAAGAAGGTGAACAAGAGAGGAAGAAGAAGAAGTAATTGAAGGACTGGGGATGATGGAGAAGAGGTGGAAGGAGGAGAACAAGAGGTACAAATGCAAGTGGAAGCAGAAGAAGGAGAAAAAGAGGGATATGACGAAGGAAAGGAAGAAGAAGAAGGAGATCAAGAGGAAGAAAAGGAAGGAAAAGAGAGGATGAAGAAGAAGTGGAAGAAAGAGAACAAGAGGAGGCAGGAGAAGTGGAAGAAAGATAAGAAGAGGAAGAAGAAGGAGAGTAACTAGAAGAAGTGGAAGAAAGAGAAGACAAGGAAGAAGAAGAAGATGTGGAAAGTGAAGAAGTTGAAGAAGGTGAACAGGAGGAGGAACAATAAGTAGCGGAAGCACGTGAGATGAAGAAGAAGAATTGGAACAAGGAGAGAAGGAGGAAAAGGAAGAAGGACGGGAAGGGAAGGGAAGGGAAGAAGAAGCAGAAGAAGTGGAATCAGGAGGAGAAGAGGAAGAAGAAGAAGAAATGTAAGCATAAGATTTGGGGGAAAGAGAAGAAGAGGAGAGCAGCAATGGGAAGCAACAGAAGTGGGGGATGGAGAAAAAGAGGAAGGGGAAGACGGAAAGGAAAGAAGAAGAAGTTGTGGTAGGAGAAGAAATGGAAGAAGAGGAAGAATAAGAAGTGTAAGCAGAAGAAGCGGAAGAAGGAGACAAAAATGAAGTGGTAGAAGGAGAACGGGAGGAGGGAGAAGAGGTGGCAGAAGGAGAAGAAGAGGAAGAAGAAGAAGTGGAAGAACGAGAGGAAAAGGAAGAAGTGCAAATGGAAGAAGGAGAATAATAGGAAGAAGAAGAAGAAGTGGAAGAATGAGAAAAAGAGGAGTAAGAAGAAGCAATGGAAGGAAAGGGGATGAAGAAGAAGAAGTGCAACAAGGAGGAGAAGAAGAAGGGGAGGAAGAAGAAGTGGTGTAGCCAGAAGAAGGGCAAGAAGGAGAAGAGAGGGAAGAAGAAGAACAAGTGGATGTAGTAGAAGTGGAAGAAGGCGAACAAGAGGAAGAAGAAGAAGTACTTAAAGGAGTGGGGATGATGGAGAAAACGTGGAAGAAGGAGGACAAGAGGTACAAATGCAAGTGGAAGCAGAAGAAGGAGAAAAAGAGGATATGACGAAGGAAAGGAAGAAGAAGAAGGAGATGAAGAGGAAGAAGAGAAAGGAAAAGAGAGGATCAACAAGAAGTGGAAGAAAGAGAACAAGAGGAGGCAGGAGAAGTGGAAGAAAGATAAGAAGAGGAAGAAGAAGGATAGTAACTAGAAGAAGTGGAAGAAGGATAGTAACTAGAAGAAGTGGAAGAAGGATAGTAACTAGAAGAAGTGGAAGAAGGAGAAGAAAAGGAAGAAGAAGAAGATGTGGAAAGTGAAGAAGATGAAGAAGGTGAACAAGAGGAGGAAGAAGAAGTAGTGGAAAGGAAGTGAGATGGAGAAGAAGAATTGGAACAAGGAGAAAAGGAGTAAAAGGAAGAAGGAGGGGAAGGTAAGGGAAGAAGAAGTAGAAGAAGTGGAATCTAGAGGAGAAGATGAAGAAGAAGAAGAAGTGTAAGCATAAGATTTGGGGGAACGAGAAGAAGAGGAAGAGCAAAAATGGGAAGCAATAGAAGTGGGGGATGGAGAAAAAGAGGAAGGAGAAGACGTAAAGGAAAGAAGAAGAAGTTGTGGAAGGAGAAGAAATGGAAGAAGAGGAAGAAGAAGAAGTGTAAGCAGAAGAAGCGGAAGAAGGAGACGAAAATGAAGAAGAACAACAAGTAGAAGTGGAAGAAGTGGTAGGAGGAGAGAATAAGAGGAATAGGAGGAAGTAGTGGGATGAAAGGAGATGAAAAATAAGAAGTGGAAGAAGCAGAACGGGAAGAGGGAGAAGAGGTGGTAGAAGGAGAAGAAGAGGGAGAAGAAGAAGTGGAAGAACGAGAAGAATAGGAAGAAGTGCAAGTGGAAGAAGGAGAATAATAGGAAGAAGAAGAAGAAGTGGAACAAGGAGGAGAAGAAGAAGGGGAGGAAGAAGAAGTAGTGTAGGTAGAAGAAGGGCAAGAAGGAGAAGAGAGGGAAGAAGAAGAACAAGTGGATGTAGTAGAAGTGGAAGAATGTGAACAAGAGGAAGAAGAAGAAGTAATTGAAGGAGTGGGGATGATGGAGAAGACGTGGAAGGAGGAGAACAAGAGGTACAACTGCAAGTGGAAGCAGAAGAAGAGAAAAAGAGGGATATGACGAAGGAAAGGAAGAAGAAGAAGGAGATGACGAGGAAGAAAAGGAAGGAAAAGAGAGGATGAAGAAGAAGTGGAAGAAAGAGAACAAGAGGGGGCAGGAGAAGTGGAAGAAAGATAAGAAGAGGAAGAAGAAGGATAGTAACTAGAAGAAGTGGAAGAAGGAGAAGAAAAGGAAGAAGAAGAAGATGTGGAAAGTGAAGAAGTTGAAGAAGGTGAACAAGAGGAGGTAGAAGAAGTAGTGGAAGGAAGTGAGATGAAGAAGAAGAATTGGAACAAGGAGAAAAGGAGTAAAAGGAAGAAGGAGGGGAAGGGAAGGGAAGAAGAAGTAGAAGAAGTGGAATTTGGAGGAGAAGAGGAAGAAGAAGAAGAAGTGTAAGCATAAGATTTGGTGGAAGGAGAAGAAGAGGAAGAGCAGCAATGGGACGCAACAGAAGTGGGGGATGTAGAAAAAGAGGAAGGAGAATACGGAAAGGAAAAAAGAAGAAGTTTTGGAAGGAGAAGAAATGGAAGAAGAGGAAGAAGAAGAAATGTAAGCAGAAGAAGCGGAAGAAGGAGACGAAAATGAAGAAGAACAATAAGTAGAAGTAGAAGAAGTGGTAGAAGGAGAGAATAAGAGGAATAGGAGGAAGTAGTGGAATGAAACGAGATGAAGAAGAATAAGTGGAAGAAGGAGAACGGCAGGAGGGAGTAGAGCTGGCAGAAGGAGAAGAACAGGAAGAAGAAGAACTGGAAGAGCGAGAAGAAAAGGAAGAAGTGCAAGTGGAAGAAGGAGAACAATAGGAAGAAGAAGGAGAAATGGAAGAATGAGAAAAAGAGGAGTCAGAAGAAGCAATGGAAGGAAAGGGGATGAAGAAGAGGAAGTGGAACAAGGAGGAGAAGAAGAAGGGGAGGAAGAAGAAGTAGTGTAGGCAGAAGAAGGGCAAGAAGGAGAAGAGAGGGAAGAAGAAGAACAAGTGGATGTAGTAGAAGTGGAACAAGGTGAACAAGAGGAAGAAGAAGAAGTAATTGAAGGACTGGGGATGATGGAGAAGAGGTGGAAGGAGGAGAACAAGAGGTACAAATGCAAGTGGAAGCAGAAGAAGGAGAAAAAGAGGGATATGACGAAGGAAAGGAAGAAGAAGAAGGAGATCAAGAGGAAGAAAAGGAAGGAAAAGAGAGGATGAAGAAGAAGTGGAAGAAAGAGAACAAGAGGAGGCAGGAGAAGTGGAAGAAAGATAAGAAGAGGAAGAAGAAGGATAGTAACTAGAAGAAGTGGAAGAAGGAGAAGAAAAGGAAGAACAAGAAGATGTGGAAAGTGAAGAAGTTGAAGAAGGTGAACAAGAGGAGGAAGAAGAAGTAGTGGAAGGAAGTCAGATGAAAAGGCAGACTTGGAACTAGGACAAAAGCAGTAAAAGGAAGAAGGAGGGGAAGGGAAGGGAAGAAAAAGCAGAAGAAGTGGAATCTGGAGGAGAAGAGGAAGAAGAAGACGAAGTGTAAGCATAAGATTTGGGGGAAGGAGAAGAAGAGGAAGAGCAGCAATGGGACGCAACGAAAGTGGGGGATGGAGAAAAAGAGGAAGGAGAAGATGGAAAGGAAAGAAGAAGAAGTTTTGGAAGGAGAAGAAATGGAAGAAGAGGAAGAAGAAGAAGTGTAAGCAGAAGAAGTGGAAGAAGGGGACGAAAATGAAGAAGAACAACAAGTAGAAGTAGAAGAAGTGGTAGAAGGAGAGAATAAGAGGAATAGGAGAAAGTAGTGGAATGAAAAGAGATGAACAAGAAGAAGTGGAAGAAGGAGAACAGGAGGAGGGAGAAGTGGTGGCAGAAGGAGAAGAAGAGGAAGAAGAACAAGTGGAAGAATGAGAAGAAAAGAAAGAGGTGCAAGTGGAAGAAGGAGAACAATAGGAAGAAGAAGAAGAAGTGGAAGAATGGGAAAAAGAGGAGGAAGAAGAAGGAATGGAAGGAAAGGGGATGAAGAAGAAGTGGAACATGGAGGAGAAGAAGAAGGGGAGGAAGAAGAAGTAGTGTAGGCAGAAGAAGGGCAAGAAGGAGAAGAACGGGAAGAAGAAGAACAAGTGGATGTAGTTGAAGTGGAAGAAGGTGAACAAGAGGAAGAAGAAGAAGTAGTTGAAGGAGTGGGGATGATGGAGAAGAAGTGGAAGAAGGAGAACAGGAGGTAGAAATACAAGTGGAAGCAGAAGAAGGAGAAAAAGAGGGATATGACGAAGGAAAGTGATGAGGACATAGCTACAAACAAAGACAGTAAGGTGCTTGAAGGACTTGGGACACCTATGACAAGGGCAAGAGCTAGGAAAGCAAGAGAAGATTTACAATAAGTGGTAGCAACAATTCTGGAAGCTGCACCTAATGAAAAGGACATAGAGGCAAAATGAAATGCATGGTCATCATTGAAGATTCATGAAATAGAGGATGTTGCTGCAAAGTTATTTTAATCAAAGTGGGTTTAATTAAATAAAGTTGTAAAAAGTGTTGGTACTGTTGTGTTATTTGCCATGCTTTAAAAACAGTTTATTTTAATTTTTATTTTATTTTAGAGTGTTGAATTTTAGTGGTTGTCTAGTTTTCCTTCAGTGTGGCTGTTGCCTTTTCATATGCACTAGTAGGGAGGTTATTTAATAAATAAACCTCAATCAATGTTAGTAAATGGTGCATTTATTTCATGGCTTTATGGAATTCCTATATGTATTGCATTTCAGTGGAAATAGACAGACTTGGCTTTGGATAAAACTTTTCTTGAGAGAGTGTATCTCCTAGGTTCTTGGCTGAACCAAGCTTGAGACTTATCAAGGGCCTTCCACCCCTTGTGGCGTCTTTGAGACTTATCTTCCTTTCCGGAAGTGGCGTCTCCCCCAAAACCACCATCATCCCCAATTTTTACCTTTTTGTTTTTCCATTCTAACAAGTATTCCTAATCGGTCCGTTCTGAATTCGTGGAAAGGGGAATTCACATCATTTGGTATTAGAGCTAGTTGTTAAGACTAGGTTTTGGACACTGCTTCAAGGTTCTAGGGCGCAGTTCTTGGCTGTCTGAGACGCAATTTCCTTTCACTCATAACTCACGTTTTTCTTCTCTTTTTTTTTTTCTTTTCTTTCTTTTGTGTTTTTTTTATAGGCTTAACTTTTGCAATGACTTAGGCAGGGTGATTATCAATATCAGATGATATTATTGGCACTAAGAACAAAAGGAAGGATGTTACCAATTTCTCCAAGCCAGCCAATGTCACACTACTGTATCTCACGCTGCATAACTCCGAAGTGAACGATTCGACATCCAGGTGAAAGTTCACGTTCTGAGGAGCAATTTCCACTCATGAATTGGCTGTTTTTGTGAAGGATTGTTTCTGCAACTGTTTAGGGCATTAAATTGCATTTGAGTTTTGTTTTTCTTTGGCCTTTTTGTGAGGTAGTGGTGTTTGAAGTCTGATACATTAGGGTAAATTGGAGCCTTTTATTGGTAAATTTTGTTGTTCAACTGTTTTCCAAACTGCACCTGATACGTACCAAATTTTTGCTACATTGTGTGGACTGTTCTTGAAAAAAAAATAAAAAAAAAAGAAGAAAAAGAGTCTTATTTGATTTTGTTAAGAACCCAAGGAGAGTACAAGAGAGGTAAAAGGCTGTGTGCACATTAGAGAAAAAGCCAGAAAAGAGAGCACTAAACACGAGTGTACATTCTTGAGTGTAAACACGTGAGAAGAGTGGTGAGGGCCTATTACTTCAATTTTATTTTTTCTGATTAAATGGCAGGTACAGGAGGTGAAGAAACCCCTCCTAATGGAGGAGGTAATAGACTCATGATTGAAGCAATTACAAACCAAGTACAAAGAATGTTGAGAGAACATACAGAGGAGTTATATGGAAGGATTGAGGTACTTGAGAATCGTGGAAAAGAAATGAGAGAAAAGGAGTTGAGGGAAAAAGAAAAAGAAATAAAAGAGAAAGAGTTGCAAGAAAAAGGAGAGATGAGTGAAACACATAAAAAGAGTGGAAATAAAAAGAGTGAAACACATAAGGGGAACAAAAGTGAAACACTTGAAAGAAAAAAGATTTGTTTAGCAAAAAAGAGTGAGGTGAAGAGGGTGATGCTTGCAAAAAAACCACTTTACGTGTTGTATTGCAAAAATAATGTTTATGCTAACTCTAAAAAACTTGGCCCTGTTGGTGTTGAATTTCTTTTGCAGGAATATAAGGATGTGTTTCCAAAGGAGGTTCTTAACGTATTACCACCTTTAAGGGGAATTGAGCATCACTTGATCTCATTCCTGGAGCTTCATTACCTAATCGACCAGCGTATAGAAGCAACCCCCAAGAGACCCAAGAAATACAAAGGCAAGTTGATGAATTAATAAGCAAAAAGTGGGTGCAAGAGAGCTATGCCAAGCAAGCTAATAAGGGAAGAAGGAGAATTGTATTCGAACCTGGTGATTGGGTTTGGGTACACATCAGAAAAGAGAGATTCCCTAAACAAAGGAAGTCCAAACTACAACCAAGGGCAGACGGTCCTTTCCAAGTGTTAGAGAGGATCCATGACAATGCCTACAAAATTGATTTGCCAGGTGACTATAATACAAGTGCAACTTTTAATGTATCTGATTTGTCTCCTTTTAATGCAGAAGAAGAAGCCTTAGATTTAAGGACAAATCCTCTTCAAGAGGGAGGCAATGATGAGGACACAGCTACAAACAAAGACAGTAAGGTGCTTGAAGGACTTGGGACACCTATGACAAGGGCAAGAGCTAGGAAAGCAAAAGAAGCTTTACAACAAGTGGTAGCAACAATTCTGGAAGCTGCACCTAATGAAAAGGACATAGAGGCAAAATTAATTCAATGCATGGTCATCATTGAAGATTCATGACATAGAGGATGTTGCTGCAAAGTTATTTTAATCAAAGTGGGTTTAATTAAATAAAGTTGTAAAAAGTGTTGGTACTGTTGTGTTATTTGCCATGCTTTAAAAACAGTTTATTTTAATTTTTATTTTATTTTAGAGTGTTGAATTTTAGTGGTTGTCTAGTTTTCCTTCAGTGTGGCTGTTGCCTTTTCATATGCACTAGTAGGGAGGTTATTTAATAAATAAACCTCAATCAATGTTAGTAAATGGTGCATTTATTTCATGGCTTTATGGAATTCCTATATGTATTGCATTTCAGTGGAAATAGACAGACTTGGCTTTGGATAAAACTTTTCTTGAGAGAGTGTATCTCCTAGGTTCTTGGCTGAACCAAGCTTGAGACTTATCAAGGGCCTTCCACCCCTTGTGGCGTCTTTGAGACTTATCTTCCTTTCTGGAAGTGGCGTCTCCCCCAAAACCACCATCATTCCCAATTTTTACCTTTTCATTTTTCCATTCTAACAAATAGTCCTAATCGGTCCGTTCTGAATTAGTGGAAAGGGGAATTCACATCAGAAAGGAGGAAGAAGAAGGAGATGAAGAGGAAGAAAATAAAGGAAAGGAGAGGATGAAGAAGAAGTGGAAAAAGGAGAACAAGAGGAGGCAGGAGAAGTGGAAGAAAGATAAGAAGAGGAAGAAGAAGGAGAGTAACTAGAAGAAGTGGAAGAAGGAGAAGAAAAGGAAGAAGAAGAACTTGTGGAAAGTGAAGAAGGTGAACAAGAGGAGGAAGAAGAAGTAGTGGAAGGAGGTGAGATGAAGAAGAAGAATTGGAACAAGGAGATAAGGAGGAAAAGGAAGAAGGAGGAGAAGGGAAGGGAAGAAGAAGCAGAAGAAGTGGAATCTGGAGGAGAAGAATAAGAAGAAGAAGAAGAGTAAGCATAAGATTTGGGGGAAGGAGAAGAACAGGAAGAGCAACGATGGGAAGCAACAGAAGTGGGGGACGGAGAAAAAGAGGAATAGAAGACGGAAAGGAAAGAAGAAGAAGCTGTGGAAAGAGAAGAAATGGAAGAAGAGGAAGAAGAAGAAGTGTAAGCAGAAGAAGCAGAAGAAGGAGACGAGAATGAAGAAGAAGAACAAGTAGAAGTAGAAGAAGTGGTAGAAGCAGAGAATAAGAGGAATAGAAGAAAGTAGTGGAATGAAAAGAGATGAAGAAGAAGAAGTGGAAGAACGAGAAGAAAAGGAAGAAGTGTAAGTGGAAGAAGGAGAACAATAGGAAGAAGAAGAAGAAGTGGAAGAATGAGAAAAAGAGGAGGAAGAAGAAGCAATGGAAGGAAAGGGGAATGAAGAAGAAGTGGAACAAGGAGGAGAAGAAAAAGTGGAGGAAGAAGAAGCAGTGTAGGCAGAAGAAGGGCAAGAAGGAGAAGAGAGGGAAGAAGAAGAACAAGTGGATGTAGTAGAAGTGGAATAAGGTGCACAAGAGTTAGAAGAAGAAGTAGTTGAAGGAGTGGGGATGATGGAGAAGAAGTGGAAGAAGGAGAACAAGAGGTAGAAATGCAAGTGGAAGCAGAAGAAGGAGAAAAAGAGGGATATGACGAAGGAAAGGAAGAAGAAGAAGGAGATGAAGAGGAGGAAAAGAAAGGAAAGGAGAGGATGAAGAAGAAGTGGAAGAAAGATAACAAGAGGAGGCAGGAGAAGTGAAGAAAGATAAAAAGCGGAAGAAGAAGGAGAGTAACTAGAAGAAGTGGAAGAAGGAGAAGAAGAGGAAGAAGAAGAAGATGTGGAAAGTGAAGAAGTTGAAGAAGGTGAACAAGAGGAGGAAGAAGAGGTAGTGGAAGGAGGTGAGATGAAGAAGAAGAATTGGAACAAGGATAAAAGGAGGAAAAGGAAGAAGGAGGGGAAGGGAAGGGAAGGGAATGGAAGAAAAAGTAGAAGAAGTGGAATCTGGAGGAGAAAAGGAAGAAGAAGAAGAAGTGTAAGCATAAGATTTGGGGGAAGGGGATGAAGAAGAAGTGGAACAAGGAGGAGAATAAGAAGGGGAGGAAGAAGAAGTAGTGTAGGCAGAAGAAGGGCAAGAAGGAGAAGAGACGGAAGAAGAATAACAAGTGGATGTAGTAAAAGTGGAAGAAGGTGAACAAGAGGACGAAGAAGAAGGAATTAAAGGAGTGGGGATGATGGAGAAGACGTGGAAGAAGGAGAACAAGAGGTACAAATGCAAGTGGAAGCAGAAGAAGGAGAAAAAGAGGATATGACGAAGGAAAGGAAGAAGAAGAAGGAGATGAAGAGGAAGAAAAGATAGGAAAACAGAGGATGAACAAGAAGTGGAAGAAAGAGAACAAGAGGAGCCAGGACAAGTGGAAGAAAGATAAGAAGAGGAAGAAGAAGGAGAGTAACTAGAAGAAGTGGAAGAAGGAGAAGAAAAGGAAGAAGAAGAAGATGTGGAAAGTGAAGAAGTTGAAGAAGGTTAACAAGAGGAGGAAGAAGAAGTAGTGGAAGGAGGTGAGATGAAGAAGAAAAATTGGAACAAGGAGAAAAGGAGGAAAAGGAAGAAAGAGGGGAAGGGAAGGGAAGGGAAAGGAAGAAGAAGCAGAAGAAGTGGAATCTGGAGGAGAAGAGGAAGAAGAAGAAGAAGTGTAAGCATAATATTCGGGGGAAGGAAAAGAAGAGGAAGAGCAACAATGGGAAGATACAAAAGTGGGGGATGGAGAAAAAGAGGAAGGAGAAGACGGAAAGGAAAGAAGAATAAGTTGTGGAAGGAGAAGAAATGGAAGAAGAGGAAGAAGAAGAACTGTAAGCAGAAGAAGCGGAAGAAGGAGACGAAAATGAAGAAGAACAACAAGTAGAAGTAGAAGAAGTGGTAGAAGGAGAGAATAAGAGGAATAGGAGGAAGCAGTGGAATGAAAGGAGATGAAGAAGAAGAACTGGAAGAAGGAGAACCGGAGGACGGAGAAGAGGTGGCAGTAGGAGAAGAAGAGGAAGAAGAAGAAGTGGAAGAGCAAGAAGAAAAGGAAGAACTGCAAGTGGAAGAAGGAGAACAATAGGAAGAAGAAGAAACAGTGGACGAATGAGAAAAAGCAGAGGAAGAAGAGGTAATGAAAGGAAAGCGGATGAAGAAGAAGTGGAACAAGGAGGAGAAGAAGAAGGGGAGGAAGAAGAAGTAGTGTAGGCAGAAGAAGGGCAAGAAGGAGAAGAGTGGGAAGAAGAAGAACAAGTGGATGTAGTAGAAGTGGAAGAAGGTGAACAAGAGGAAGAAGAAGAAGTAGTTGAAGGAGTGGGGATGATGGAGAAGAAGTGGAAGAAGGAGAACAAGAGGTAGAAATACAAGCGGAAGCAGAAGAAGGAGAAAAAGAGGGATATGACGAAGGAAAGGAAGAAGAAGAAGCAGATGAAGAGGAAGAAAAGAAAGGAAAGGAGAGGATGAAGAAGAAGTGGAAGAAAGAGAACAAGAGGAGGCAGGAGAAGTGGAAGAAAGATAAGAAAAGGAAGAAGAAGGACAGTAACTAGAAGAAGTGGAAGAAGGAGAAGAAAAGGAAGAAGAAGAAGATGTGGAAAGTGAAGAAGGTGAAGAAGGTGAACAAGAGGAGGAAGAAGAAGTAGTGGAAGGAGGTGAGATGAAGAAGAAGAATTGGAACAAGGAGAAAAGGAAAGGAAGAAGGAGGGGAAGGGAAGGGAAGAAGAAACAGAAGAAGTGGAATCTGCAGGAGAAGAGGAAGAAGAAGAAGAAGTGTAAGCATAAGATTTGGGGGAAAGAGAAGAATAGGAAGAGCATCAATGGGAAGCAACAGAAGTGGGGGATGGAGACAAAGAGGAAGGAGAAGACGGAAAGGAAAGAAGAAGAAGTTGTGGATGGAGAAGAAATGGAAGAAGAGGAAGAAGAAGAAGAAGTGTAAGCAGAAGAGGCGGAAGAAGGAGACAAAAATGAAGAAGAAAAACAAGTAGAAGTAGAAGAAGTGGTAGAAGGAGAGAATAAGAGGAATAGGAGGAAGTAGTGGAATGAAAGGAGATGAAGAAGAAGAAGTGGAAGAAGGAGAACGGGAGGAGGGAGAAGAGGTGGCAGATGGAGAAGAAGAGGAACAAGCAGAAGTGGAAGAACGAGAAGAAAAGGAAGAAGTGAAAGTGGAAGAAGGAGAACAATAGGAAGAAGAAGAAGAAGTGGAAGAATGAGAAAAAGAGGAGGAAGAAGAAGCAATGGAAGGAAAATGGATGAAGAAGAAGTGGAACAAGGAGGGAAAGAAGAAGTAGTGTACGCAGAAGAAGGGCAAGAAGGAAAAGAGAGGGAAGAAGAAGAACAAGTCGATGTAGTAGAAGTGGAAGAAGGTGAACAAGAGGAAGAAGAAGAAGTAGTTGAAGGAGTAGGGATGATGGAGAAGAAGTGTAAGAAGGAGAACAAGAGGTAAAAATGCAAGTGGAAGCAGAAGAAGGAGAAAAAGAGGGATATGACGAAGGAAAAGAAGAAATAGAAGGAGATGAAGAGGAAGACAAGAAAGGAAAGGAGAGGATGAACAAGAAGTGGAAGAAAGAGAACAAGAGGAGGCAGGAGAAGTGGAAGAAAGATAAGAAGAGGAAGAAGAAGGACAGAACTAGAAAAAGTGGAAGAAGGAGAAGAAAAGGATGAAGAAGAAGATGTGGAAAGTGAAGAAGGTGAAGAAGATGAACAAGAGGAGGAAGAAGAAGTAGTGGAAGGAGGTGAGATGAAGAAGAAGAATTAGAACAAGGAGAAAAGGAGGAAAAGGAAGAAGGAGGGGAAGGGAAGGAAAGAAGAAACAAAAGAAGTGGAATCTGGAGTAGAAGAGGAAGAAGAAGAAGAAGCGTAAGCATAAGATTTGGGGGAAGGAGACGAATAGGAAGAGCAACAATGGGAAGCAACAGAAGTGGGGGATGGAGACAAAGAGGAAGGAGAAGACGGAAAGGAAAGAAGAAGAAGTTGTGGATGGAGAAGAAATGGAAGAAAAGGAAGAAGAATAAGTGTAAGGAGAAGAAGCCGAAGAAGGAGACCAAAATGAAGAAGAACAACAAGTAGAAGTAGAAGAAGTGGTAAAAGGAGAGAATAAGAGGAATAGGAGGAAGTAGTGGAATGAAAGGAGATGAAGAAGACGAAGTGGAATAAGGAGAACGGCAGGAGGAGGAAGAGGTGACAGATGGAGAAGAAGAGGAAGTAGAAGAAATGGAAGAACTAGAAGAAAAGGAAGAAGTGCAAGTGGAAGAAGGAGAACAATAGGAAGAAGAAGAAGAAGTGGAAGAATGAGAAAAAGAGGAGGAAGAAGAAGCAATGGAAGGAAAAGGGAATGAAGAAGAAATGGACCAAGGAGGAGAAGAAGTAGGAGATGAAGAGGAAGAAAAGAAAGGAAAGGAGAGGATGAAGAAGAAGTGGAAGAAAGAGAACAAGAGGAGGTAGGAGAAGCGGAAGAAAGATAAGAACAGAAAGAAGAGGGAGAGTAACTCGAAGAAGTGGAAGAAGGAGAAGAAAAGGAAGAAGAGGAAGATGAGGAAGATGAGGAAAGTGAAGAAGTTGAAGAAGGTGAACAAGAGGAGGAAGAAGAAGTAGTGGAAAGAGGTTAGACGAAGAAGAAGAATTTGAACAAGGAGAAAAGGAGGAAAAGGAAGAAGAAGGGGAAGGGTAGGGAAGAAGAAGCAAAAGAAGTGGAATCTGGAGGAGACCAGGAAAAAGAAGAAAAAGTGTAAGCATAAGATTTGGGGGAAGGAGAAGAATAGGAAGTGCAATGGGAAGCAACAGAAATGGGTGATGGAGAAAAAGAGGAAGGAGAAAACGGAAAAGAAAGAAGAAGAAGTTGTGGAAGGAGAAGAAATGGAAGAAGAGGAAGAAGAATAAGTGTAAGGAGAAGAAGCCGAAGAAGGAGACAAAAATGAAGAAGAACAACAAGTGGAAGTAGAAGAAGTGGTAAAAGGAGAGAATAAGAGGAATAGTAGGAAGTAGTGGAATGAAAGGAGATGAAGAAGAAGAAGTGGAAGAATGAGAACGCGAGGAGGGAGAAGAGGTGGTAGAAGGAGAAGAAGAGGAAGAAGAAGAAGCAGTAGAACGAGAAGAAAACGAAGAAGTGCAAGTGGAAGAAGGAGAACAATAGGAAGAACAAGAAGAAGTGGAAGAATGAGAAAAAGAGGAGGAAGAAGAAGCAATGGAAGGAAAGGGGATGAAGAAGAAGTCGAACAAGGAGGAGAAGAAGAAGGGGAGGAAGGAGAACAAGAGGTAGAAATGCAAGTGGAAGCCGAAGAAGGAGAAAAAGAGGGATATGACGAAGGAAAGGAAGAAGAAGAAGGAGATGAAGAGGAAGAAAGGAAAGGAAAGGAGAGGATGACGAAGAAGTCGAAGAAAGAGAACAAGAGTAGGCAGGAGAAGTGGAAGAAAGATAAGAAGAGGAAGAAGAAGGAGAGTAACTAGAAGAAGTGGAAGAAGGAGAAGAAAAGGAAGAAGAAGAAGATGTGGAAAGTGAAGAAGGTGAACAAGAGGAGGAAGAGGAAGTAGTGGAAGGAGGTGAGATGAAGAAGAAGAATTGGAACAAGGAGAAAAGGAGCAAAAGGAAGAAGGAGGGGAAGGGAAGGGAAGAAGAAGCAGAAGAAGTGGAATCTGGACGAGAAGAGTAAAAAGAAGAACAAGTGTAGGCATAAGATTTGGGGGAAGGAGAAGAAGAGGAAGAGCAACAATGGGAAGCAACAGAAGTGCGGGATGGAGAAAAAGAGGAAGGAGAAGGCGGAAAGTAAAGAAGAATAAGTTGTAGAAGGAGAAGAAATGGAAGAAGAGGAAGAAGAAGAAGTGTAAGCAGAAGAAGCATAAGAAGGAGACGAAAATGAAGAAGAACAACAAGTAGAAGTAGAAGAAGTGGTAGAAGGAGAGAATAAGAGGAATAGGAGGAAGTAGTGGAATGAAAGGTGATGAAGAAGAAGAAGTGGAAGAAGGAGAATGGGAGGAGGGAGAAGAGGAAGAAGAAGAAGTGAAAGAACGAGAAGAAAAGGAAGAAGTGCAAGTGGAAGAAGAAGAACAATATGGAGAAGAAGAAGAAGTGGAAGAATGAGAAAAAGAGGAGGAAGAAGAAGCAATGGAAGGAAAGGGGATGAAGAAGAAGTGGAACAAGGAGGAGAAGAAGAAGGGGAGGAAGAAGAAGTAGTGTAGGCAGAAGAAGTGATGAGGACATGCAGCTTGAAGGACCTGGAGGACCTATCACAAGGGACTGAAGAGAGAAATACTTGACCTTAATGGAGGAGCAGTTTGAAATAAATTAAACTCATTTTCTTGGAGTTTACTTAGTTAATGGTGAGCAACCAGAATTGTCTAATTAAAGTTGCAGCCACCTAGGTTATCAATTATAATTAGTATACGTGTTTAATTTACTTTGGCAGTTACACTTTGTTATTAAGCTACCCATTATTAGTTTTTATTATTTTGTAACTTCAGCTGAATTTAGAAAGCCACTAAACCTACACAAGCTGAGTTTATTAGGCATATAAATTTGGGCAAGACTGAGATGTAAGGAGAATATTTTGGAAATAAAAAAACTAGTTGAGTTTTCTCTCCTTTGGGTTCTTGGCAATCCAAAATCTTTTGAGATTTATCAAAGGTAATTCACCCCTTTGTGTGTGCAATCTCGTAGACATATATTCCATCCTTGGAAGTGTGAAGTCTATCAATTCCAATTCCATTTTCTGTCTTTTCCATTCATACTCAATTCTGCCCAGCAAACTCTATGATCAATTGCACAGGAAAGTCCTACACTATTCGAAAACTCGTTTACTCGTTCAATTTCAATAACTTTTAATTTCCATTCTATGTCTAAGAGTTTGACAGTAATTCTAATCAATTTATTTTTGGCAATTGTTTGCATTCCACGTTGATTAATTTTGTTAACGCGGCCAGCTAAATTCCTAGGGTCCTTTCAGAATCCTAAACTGACAGTGGATTCATATCATTTGGTATCAGAGCTCCGGTTTCTAGGAATTGCAAGGCTGCTGTTCTGGATAATTTCTGTCGTTAATTTTAATCATATCATAATATTACCTTATTGTTATTTCTTTGACTGAACCATTGCAAAAGTTAGGTCCTTAAAACAATTCTGAATTTTAAAAAAAAAAAAATAGAAGTGAAAGAAAGCATGCAAAAATTGAGTTAAAAAAAAAAAATTGGGCTGAATGGTTCATGTTATTAGAAAAATTTTAAGCTCATTCTTAAGGTAATATTGTGTTTGAATTGAGGAAGAAAATACTGCACCTTGTTTGTTTACATTTCTGAAATTTTGGGCTGCACTTCTTGGTTACAAATTGTGTCAATTCCACTCTGTTTTGGCTTCACATATACTGCACATTCTTGCTGGATTTTTCTGCACTTGTTAGTTTCATTTTAAGCCAAAATTTTATCCTCTGTTTGTGTCTTTACCTATTAAAATTGGCTGCACAATTTTCTACTCAAAATTCTGGTTGTGGCTGTTTGTACCTTTGTTTTTGTGTGCCCAGTTTTTGTCCATTTCTTTTCGTACTTCCTTTGTTTTCATTTTGAGACAAATTTCTTCTGTCTTGTTGGTGTAAAAAAAAAAAAATAAATTCCAGTGTTGTCCTAGTATTTGTTGCTTTCGTTGGGTTTCATTTTTGTTAGTTTTCTTGTGTCTTATTTGCCTGCACACAAGTTGGTGTTTGTCTTTGAGTTTTTCTCTTTTGGTTTGTTAAGAACGTAAGGAGGAATAAAGAGGAAAAAGGCAAGAGAGTTTCATTATAGTAAAAGCCAATTTTTTTTTTTTTAGCGCAAACACTTGAGTGGGTGAGAACATTTTCAAACACCACATACATACTTTTTCTTGTGACATTTGACCTGTTTATTTATCATGGCGGAAAGAAATAATAACAATGATCTTCAGCTTCAAATTGTTGCACTATCCCAGCATTTAGAGAGATTGATGAAGCAACAACAAGATGAGTTCCATGAGAGGTTGGATCAGTTGGAGAATAGAACCCCACCAGTAGGAGGAGGAGGAGGAGGAAGGCCAAATAGAAATGAAGGAAGAATAGAAGGAGTGAAGTTGAATGTGCCTCCTTTCAAGGGTAGGAGTGATCCTGAGGCATACTTGGAGTGGGAGTTAAAAATTGAGCATGTGTTCTCTTGCAACAATTATACTGAGGAGCAAAAGGTGAGACTTGCAGCTGCTGAATTTTCAGATTATGCTTTGATTTGGTGGAACAAGTTGCAAAGGGAGAGGATTAGAAATGAGGAGCCTAGGGTGGACAGTTGGGCTGAAATGAAGAAGATCATGCAGAGGCGGTATATACCTTCTAGCTTCCATAGGGATATAAAATTAAAACTTCAGAAATTGTCTCAAGGAAGCAAGGGAGTGGAGGAGTATTATAAGGAGATGGAGATGTTAATCATCCAAGTCCAAATTGAAGAAGATTCTAAGCTAACTATGGCTCGCTTCCTTAGTGGTTTAAATCATGACATTAGAGATGTTGTTGAGTTGCAGGAGTTTGTGGAGATGGAGGACCTTTTACATAAGGCTATTCAAGTTGAACAGCAAATAAAACGAAAGAGTACAACAAGAAGTTCTACCGGGTATAATGCTTCAAATTGGAAGGATAGAGTTAAGAAAGAGGGTGCTGCCTCCTCAAGCAATGCATCACTTTCTAACCATGGAAAAACACCTCAAAAGCAACCTGAACATCCTCCTAAAAAGACTAGAGAAGTGAAGTGTTTCAAGTGCTTGGGCATGGGTCATTATGCCTATGAGTGTCCCACAAAGAAGATTGTTCTTCTCAAAGATAATGGGAAATACACAAGCCAATCAGAAGCTAGTGGTGGAGAAGAAGAGGAGAGTGATGGAGAATTGGCGGCTAATGAAGGAGAGTTGTACATGATTAGGAGACTGTTGGGAAGTCAAGTCAAGGCCGAAGATGCATCTCAAAGGGAGAACATCTTTCACACAAGATGTTCAGTCAATGGTAATGTTTGTTTGGTAATTATTGATGGAGGGAGTTGTACCAATGTGGTGAGTTCAAGATTAGTGTCAAAGATGAACATGGACACTACACCGCATCCTAGACCATATAAACTTCAATGGCTTAGTGAAGGAGAAGAAGTTAAAGTGAAACAGCAAGCAGAGGTTCCTTTCTCCATTGGGAAGTATCAAGATAAGGTTTTATGTGATGTGGTTCCCATGGAGGCCAGCCATATCCTTTTAGGGAGGCCGTGGCAGTATGATACCAAAGCCATTCATGATGGTTTCACTAATAAAATTTCCTTTATGTATCAGGATAAAAAGGTGGTTCTTAAGCCTTTGTCTCCTAAAGAGGTATGTGAGGATCAATTAAAAATGAGAGAAAAGTTAGCAAATGAGAGAAAGAGTGAAACACCTGAGAGGAAAAAGAGTGAAACACCTGAAAGTAAAAAGAGAGAAAAGAATAAGAGTGAAACACTTGAGGGCAAGCAGCTGTGTTTAGCAAGAGAAAGGGAGGATTTTGAGGATGTGTTTCCAGCAAATGTACCTGATGGCTTGCCACCTGTGAGGGGAATTGAGCATCACATTGATCTCATTTCAGGAGCTTCTTTGCCCAATCGTCCAGCTTATAGGAGCAACCCACAGGAGACCAAAGAGATCGAAAGGCAAGTTACTGAGCTCATGAGCAAAGGGTGGGTAAGAGACAGCATGAGTCCATGTGCTGTACCTGTGATTCTAGTACCCAAGAAGGATGGCTCATGGATGATGTGTTCTGATTGTAGAGCCATAAACAACATCACCATCAAATATAGACATCCAATTCTCATATGAAGATGCTATTAATTTGGGGACAAATCCTCTTCAAGAGGGGGGGAGTGATGAGGACATGCAGCTTGAAGGACTTGGAGGACCTATCACAAGGGACTGAAGAGAGAAATACTTGACCTTAATGGAGGAGAAGTTTGAAATAAATTAAACTCATTTTCTTGGAGTTTACTTAGTTAATGGTGAGCAACCAGAATTGTCTAATTAAAGTTGCAGCCACCTAGGTTATCAATTATAATTAGTATACGTGTTTAATTTACTTTGGCAGTTACACTTTGTTATTAAGCTGCCCATTATTAGTTTTTATTATTTTGTAACTTCAGCTGAATTTAGAAAGCCACTAAACCTACACAAGCTGAGTTTATTAGGCATATAAATTTGGGCAAGACTGAGATGTAAGGAGAATATTTTGGAAATAAAAAAACTAGTTGAGTTTTCTCTCCTTTGGGTTCTTGGCAATCCAAAATCTTTTGAGATTTATCAAAGGTAATTCACCCCTTTGTGTGTGCAATCTCGTAGACATATCTTCCATCCTTGGAAGTGTGAAGTCTATCAATTCCAATTCCATTTTCTGTCTTTTCCATTCATACTCAATTCTGCCCAGCAAACTCTATGATCAATTGCACAGGAAAGTCCTACACTATTCAAAAACTCGTTTACTCGTTCAATTTCAATAACTTTTAATTTCCATTCTATGTCTAAGAGTTTGACAGTAATTCTAATCAATTTATTTTTGGCAATTGTTTGTATTCCACGTTGATTAATTTTGTTAACGCAGCCAGCTAAATTCCTAGGGTCCTTTCAGAATCCTAAACTGACAGTGGATTCATATCAAGAAGGGCAAGAAGGAAAAGAGAGGGAAGAACAACAACAAGTGGATGTAGTAGAACTGGAAGAAGGTGAACAAGAGGAAGAAAAAGAAGTAGGTGAAGGAGTGGGGATGATGGAGAAGAAGTGGAAGAAGGAGAACAAGAGGTAGAAATGCAAGTGGAAGGAAAAGAAGGAGAAAAAGACGGATATGAAGAAGGAAAGGAAGAAGAAGAAGGAGATGAATAGGAAGAAAAGAAAGGAAAGGAGAGGATGAAGAAGAAGTGGAAGAAAGAGAACAAGAGGAGGCAGGAGAAGTGGAAGAAAGATAAGAAGAGCAAGAAGAAGGAGAGTAACTAGAAGAAGGGGAAGAAAGAGAAGAAAAGGAAGAAGAAGAAGTGTGCAGAGGTGGTAGAAGGAGAGAATAAGAGGAATAAGAGGAAGTAGTGGAATGAAAGGAGATGAAGAAGAGGAAGTGGATGAAGGAGAATGGGAGGAGGGAGAAGAGGTGGTAGAAGGAGAAGAAGAAGAAGTGGAAGTAGAAGAAGGAGAACAATAGGAAGAACAAGAAGAAGTGGAAGAATGAGAAAAAGAGGAGGAAGAAGACGCAATGGAAGGAAAGGGGAATGAAGAAGAAGTGGACCAAGGAGGAGAAAAAGTAGTGTAGGCAGAAGAAGGGCAAGAAGGAGAAGAGAGGGAAGAAGAAGAACAAGTGGATGTAGTAGAAGTTGAAGAAGGTGAACAAGAGGAAGAAGAAGAAGCAGTAGAACGAGAAGAAAAGGAAGAAGTGCAAGTAGAAGAAGGAGAACAATAGGAAGAACAAGAAGAAGTGGAAGAATGAGAAAAAGAGGAGGAAGAAGAAGCAATGGAAGGAAAGGGGAATGAAGAAGAAGTGGACCAAGGAGGAGAAGAAGTAGTGTAGGTAGAAGAAGGGCAAGAAGGAGAAGAGAGGGAAGAAGAAGAACAAGTGGATGTGGTAGAAGCGGAAGAAGGTGAACAAGAGGAAGAAGAAGAAGTAGTTGAAGAAGTGGGGATGATGGAGAAGAAGTGGAAGAAGGAGAACAAGAGGTAGAAATGCAAGTTGATAGAAATCCAGAGGGGTTGGATTCATTTTGCGGATCTATCTAGATTGGAAGGTAAAAGTTAACAAAACAATGAGAATTGGGTAAACAAGAAAATGGAAAGGATGAAAATGGTTTAACGAAGGGATAAATGACGCCACTTCCAAGGATGGAAGATAAGTCATATGACGCCACAATGGTGGTGATTTACCCTTGATAAGTCTAGGAGAACGCCACAAGGAAAAATTCCTTGATAAGTTCTAAAGAGAAATTCATCTCTCACAAAAGGGTAAAACCCAAATATAATTTCACTAATTCAATGGTTCTCCTTTGAGTACAATTCCACCCCTATTTATAGAACTAGGTGACTATTCAAAATCATAACTCTCAAAAGAAAAATTAAATACTCCATTATCACGCAATTATCACATGATTAATTGCATGTTACATTAATTCCTAAATTAATGAAATGTTACAAAAAATGAAAAGTCATTGTCTTCCGCATTCACATCATTCCCTCCTTCTTCGAAAAGATTCGTCCTCGAATCTATGACTTTTTTTTCCTATCAATTTTATTCATTTATAATTTAAAATAAACAAAATCAACCTCCAGGATCAAATGTAACTTGTAAAAATTCATGCATCAAAGAAGTTTTCCTTTTTGGTTTCCAAACCCAAACATTGGAACCAAGAGGAATTCTTCTTTTAAAATAGACTTGTGCATTTTCTTCAGGAGTTTTAACCTCAACAATGTACTGAATGTACAGTGACTTTGGAAAAGGGATATCCACATTTTTCTTCCTCAAATATGGCAATTTGTGGGTTGTATTGACATTGTCCTGTGCATTCAAAATACTAATAAAAGAAGAAAAATCATTAGCAGTTTTTATTTTAACGTTCTTTTTCTCTCTTTCTCTTTCCTTTTCTCTCTCTTTCTCTTCACTCTTTTCTATTTCTATTTTTCTCTTTTCTTCTCTTTCTTTTTCTATTTTCTCCTTCAACTTATGTTGATTATCACAAACTTCACTTGGTGTCAGAAATTTCAAATTAAGTTTGCGTCCTTCATGCACCAAAGAAACTGAAAGTCTTTCAGAATTTATCCTTTTACCTTGCAACCAAGGTCTCCCTAAAAGAAAATGACATGAGTCCATGGGAGCAATATCGCATGTCACTTCCTCCACATATTTTCCAATAGTGAATCTAAACTTAGTTTGCCTAGGATGAAGACTCGTTGGTAAGTTAAGTTTATTCACCAATCTTTCGCTCACCATGTTGCTATAACTTTCTTCATCAACTGCAAATAAACACAAATGACCTTCGATTAAACACCTTGTATAAAAAATATTCACCATAGTTCCAAACCTAGAGTCGAAGCTCTGATACCAACTGATAGAAATCCAGAGGGGTTGGATTCATTTTGCGGATCTATCTAGATTGGAAGGTAAAAGTTAACAAAACAATGAGAATTGGGTAAACAAGAAAATGGAAAGGATGAAAATGGTTTAACGAAGGGATAAATGACGCCACTTCCAAGGATGGAAGATAAGTCATATGACGCCACAAGGGTGGTGATTTACCCTTGATAAGTCTAGGAGAACGCCACAAGGAAAAATTCCTTGATAAGTTCTAAAGAGAAATTCATCTCTCACAAAAGGGTAAAACCCAAATATAATTTCACTAATTCAATGGTTCTCCTTTGAGTACAATTCCACCCCTATTTATAGAACTAGGTGACTATTCAAAATCATAACTCTCAAAAGAAAAATTAAATACTCCATTATCACGCAATTATCACATATGATTAATTGCATGTTACATTAATTCCTAAATTAATGAAATGTTACCAAAAATGAAAAGTCATTGTCTTCCGCATTCACATCACAAGTGCAAGCAGAAGGAGGAGAAAAAGAGGGATATGACGAAGGAATGGAAGAAGAAGTAGGAAATGAAGAGGAAGAAAAGAAAGGAAATAGAGGATAAAGAAGAAGTGGAAGAAAGAGAGAACAAGAGGGGGCAGACGAAGTGGAAGAAAGAGAGAACAAGAGGGGGCAGAAGAAGTGGAAGAAAGATAAGAAGAGGAAGAAGAAGGAGAGTAACTAGCAGAAGTGGAAGAAGGAGAAGAAAAGGAAGAAGAAGAAGATGTGGAAAGTGAAGAAGTTGAAGAAGGTGAACAAGAGGAGGAAGAAGAAGTAGTGGAAGGAGGTGAGAAGAAGAAGAATTGGAACAGGGAGAAAAGGAGGAAAAGGAAGATGGATAGGAAGGGAAGGGAAGAAGAAGCAGAAGAAGTGGAAGCTGGAGAAGAGGAAGAAGAAGAAGAAGTGTAAGCATAACATTTGGGGCAAGGAGAAGAAGAGGAAGAGCAACAATGGGAAGCAACAGAAGTGGGGGATGGAGAAAAAGAGGAAGGAGAAGACGGAAAGGAAAGAAGAACAAGTTGTGGAAGGAGAAGAAATGGAAGAAGAGGAAGAAGAGGAAGTGTAAGCAGAACAAGCGGAAGAAGGAGACGAAAATGAAGAAGAAGAACAAGTAGAAGTAGAAGAAGTGGTAGCAGGAGAGAATAAGAGGAATAGGAGGAAGTATTGGAATGGAAGGAGATGATGAAGAAGAAGTGGAAGAAGGAGAACGGGAGGAGGGAGAAGAGGTGGCAGAAGGAGAAGAAGAGGAAGAAGAAGAAGTGGAAGAACGAGAAGAAAAGGAAGAAGTGCAAGTGGAAGAAGGAGAGAAATAGGGAGAAGAAGAAGAAGTGGAAGATTGAGAAAAAGAGGAGGAAGAACAAGCAATGGAAGGAAAGGAGATGAAGAAGGAGTGGAACAAAGATAAGAAGAGGAAGAAGGAGAACAATAGGAGGCAGGAGTAGTGGAAGAAAGAAAAGAAGAGGAAGAAGAAGGAGAGTAACTGGAAGAAGTGGAGGAAGGAGAAGAAAAAGGAAGAAGAAGAAGATGTGGAAGGTGAAGAAGTTGAAGAAGGTGAACAAGAGGAGGAAGAAGAAGTAATGGAAGGAGGTGAGATGAAGAAGAAGAATTGGAACAAGAAGAAAAGGAGGAAAAGGAAGAAGGAGGGGAAGGGAAGGGAAGGGAAGAAGAAGCAGAAGAAGTGGAAGCTGGAGGAGAAGAGGAAGAAGAAGAAGTGTAAGCAAAAGATTTGGGGGAAGGAGAAGAAGAGGAAGAGCAACAATAGGAAGCAACAGAAGTGGGGAATGGAGAAAAAGAGGAAGGAGAAGACGGAAAGGGAAGAAGAAGAAGTTGTGGAAGGAGAAGAATGGAAGAAGAGGAAGAAGAAGAAGTGTAAGCAGAGAAAGCGGAAGAAGGAGACGAAAATCAAGAAGAACAAGAAGTAGAAGTAGAAGGAGAGAATAAGAGGAATAGGAGGAAGTAGTGGAATGAAAGGAGATGAAGAAGAAGAAGTGGAAGAAGGAGAGCAGGAGGAGGGAGAAGAGGTGGCAGAAGGACAAGAAGAGGAAGAAGAAGAAGTGGAAGAACAAGAAGAGAAGGAAGAAGTGCAAGTGGAACAAGGAGAACAATAGGAAGAAGAAGAAGAAGTGGAAGAATGAGAAAAAGAGGAGGAAGAAGAAGCAATGGAAGGAAAGGGGACTGAAGAAATAGTGGAACAAGGAGGAGAAGAAGAAGGGGAGGAAGAAGAAGTAGTGTAGGCAGAAGAAGGGCAAGAAGGAGAAGAGAGGGAGGAAGAAGAACAAGGGGATGTAGTAGAAGTGGAAGAAGGTGGACAAGAGGAAGAAGAAGAAGTAGTTGAAGGAGTGGGGATGATGGAGAAGAAGTGGAAGCAGGAGAACAAGATGTAGAAATGCAAGTGGAAGCAGAAAAAGGAGAAAAAGAGGGATATGACGAAGGAAAGGAAGAAGAAGAAGGAGATGAAGAGGAAGAAAAGAAAGGAAAGGAGAGGATGAAGAAGAAGTGGAAGAAAGAGAACTAGAGGAGGCAGGAGAAGTGGAAGAAAGATAAGAAGAGGAAGAAGAAAGAGAGTAACTAGAAGAAGTGGAAGAAGGAGTAGACAAGGAAGAAGAAGAAGATGTGGAAAGTGAAGAAGGTGAACAAGCGGAGGAAGAAGAAGAATTGGAACAAGGAGAAAAGGAGGAAAAGGAAGAAGGAGTGGAAGGGAAGGTAAGAAGAAGCAGAAGAAGTGGAAGAAGAGGAAGAAGAAGAAGTGTAAGCAGAAGAAGCAGACAAAAATGAAGTAGAAGAAGTGGTAGAAGGAGACAATAAGAGGAATAGGAGGGAGTTGTGGAATGAAAGGAGATGAAGAAGAAGAAGTGGAAGAAGGAGAACGGGAGGAGGAAGAAGAGGCGGCAGAAGGAGAAGAAAAGGATGAAGAAGAGGTGGCAGAAGGAGAGGAAGAGGAAGAAGAAGAAGTGGAAGAACGAGAAGAAAAGAAAGAAGTGCAAGTGGAAGAAGGAGAACAATAGGAAGAAGAAGAAGAAGTGGAAGAATGAGAAAAAGAGGAGGAGGAAGAAGCAATGGAAGGAAAGGGGAATGAAAAACAAGTGGAACAAGGAATACAAGAAGAAGGGGAGGAAGAAGAAGGACAAAAAGGAGAAGAGAGGGAAGAAGAAGAACAAGTGGATGTCGTAGAAGTGGAAGAAGGTGAACAAGAGGAAGAAGAAGAAGTAGTTGAAGGAGTGGGGATGATGGAGAAGAAGTCGTAGAAGGAGAAAAAGAGGTAGAAATGCAAGTGGAAGCAGAAGAAGGAGAAAAAGAGGGATATGACGAAGGAAAGGAAAAAGAAGAAGGAGATGAGAGGAACAAAAGAAAGGAAAGGAGAGGATGAAGAAGAAGTGGAAGAAAGAGAACAAGAGGAGGCAGGAGAAGTGGAAGAAAGATAAGAAGAGGAAGAAGAAGGAGAGTACCTAGAAGAATTTGAAGAAGGAGAAGAAAAGGAAGGAGAAGAAGATGTGGAAAGTGAAGAAGTTGAAGACGGTGAACAAAAGGAAGAAGTACAAGTGGAAGAACAAGGAGAGTAACTAGAAGAAGTGGAAGAACGAGAAGAAAAGGAAGAAGTGCAAGTGCAAGAAGGAGAACAATGAGAAGAAGAAGAAGAAATGGAAGAATAAGACAAAGAGGAGGAAGAAGAAGCAATGGAAGGAAAAGGGATGAAGAAGAAGTGGAACAAGGAGGAGAAGAAGAAACGGAGGAAGAAGAAGTAGTGTAGGCAGAAGAAGAGCAAGAAGGAGACGAGAGGGAAGAAGAAGAACAAGTGGATGTAGTAGTAGTGGAGGAAGGTGAAGAAGAGGAAGAAGAAGAAGTAATTGCAGGAGTGGGGATGATGGAGAAGAAGTGGAAGAAGGAGAACAAGAGGTAGAAATGCAAGTGGAAGCAGAAGAAGGAGAAAAAGAGGGATATGATGAAGGAAAGGAAGAAGAAGATGGAGATGAAGATGAACAAAAGAAAGGAAAGGAGAGCATGAAGAAGAAGTGGAAGAAAGAGAACAAGAGGAGGCAGGAGAAGTGGAAGAAAGATAAGAAGAGGAAGAAGAAGGAGAGTAACTAGAAGAAGTGGAAGAACGAGAAGAAAAGGAAGAAGAAGAAGATGTGGAAAGTGAAGAAGTTGAAGAAGGTGAACAAGAGGAGGAAGAAGAAGTAGTGGAAGGAGCTGAGATGAAGAAGAAGAATTGGAACTAGGAGAAAAGGAGGAAAAGGAAGAAGGAGGGGAAGGGAAGGGAAGAAGAAGCAGAAGAAGTGGAATCTGGAGGAGAAGAGGAAGAAGAAGACGAAGTGTAAGCATAAGATTTGGGGGAAGGAGAAGAAGAGGAAGAGCAACAATGGGAAGCAACAGAAGTGGGGGATGGAGAAAAAGAGGAAGGAGAAGACGGAAAGGAAAGAAGAAGAATTTGTGGAAGGAGAAGAAATGGAAGAAGAGAAAGAAGAAGAAGTGTAAGCAGAAGAAGTGGTAGAAGGAGAGAATAAGAGGCATAGGAGAAAGTAGTGGAATGAAAAGAGATGAAGAAGAAGAAGTGGAAGAAGGAGAATAGGAGGAGGGAGAAGTGGTGGCGGAAGGAGAAGAAGAGGAAGCAGAAGAAGTGGAAGAACAAGAAGAAAACGAAGAGTTGCAAGTGGAAGAAGGAGAACAATAGGAAGAAGAAGAAGAAGTGGAAGAGTGGGAAAAAGAGGAGGAAGAAGAAGCAATGGAGGGAAAGGGGATGAAGAAGAAGTGGAACATGGAGGAGAAGAAGAAGGGGAGGAAGAAGAAGTAGTGTAGGCAGAAGAACACCAAGAAGGAGAAGAGAGGGAAGAAGAAGAACAAGTGGATGTAGTAGAAGTGGAAGAAGGTGAACAAGCAGAAGAAGAAGAAGTAGTTGAAGGAGTGGGGATGATGGAGAAGAAGTGGAAGAAGGAGAACAGGAGGTAGTAATACAAGTGGAAGCAGAAGAAGGAGAAAAAGAGGGATATGGCGACGGAAAGGAGGAAGAAGAAGGAGATGAAGAGGAAGAAAAGAAAGGAAAGGAGAGGATGAAGAAGAAGTGGTAGAAAGAGAACAAGAGGAGGCAGGAGAAGTGGAAGAAAGATAAGAAGAGGAAGAAGAAGAATTGGAAGAACGAGAAGAAAAGGAAGAATTGCAAGTGGAAGAAGGAGAACAATAGGAAGAAGAAGAAGAAGTGGAAGATTGAGAAAAAGAGGAGGAAGAAGAAGCAATGGAAGGAAAGGGGATGAAGAAGAAGAAGAAGTGGAAGAAGGAGAACGGGAGGAGGGAGAAGAGGTGGCAGAAGGAGAAGAAGAGGAAGAAGAAGAAGTGGAAGAACGAGAAGAAAAGGAAGAAGAAGAAGATGTGGAAAGTGAAGAAGTTGAAGAAGATGAACAAGAGGAGGAAGAAGAAGTAGTCGAAGGAGGTGAGATGAAGAAGAAGAATTGGAACAAGGAGAAAAGGAGGAAAAGGAAGAAGGAGGGGATGGGAAGGGAAGGGAAGGGAAGAAGAAGCAGAAGAAGTGGAATCTGGAGGAGAGGAAGAAGAAGAAGAAGTGTAAGCATAAGATTTGGGGGAAGGAGAAGAAGAGGAAGAGCAACAATGGGAAGCAACAGAAGTGGGGGATGGAGAAAAAGAGGAAGGAAAATGGAAGAAGTGTAAGCAGAAGAAGCGTAAGAAGGAGACGAAAATGAAGAAGAACAACAAGTAGAAGTAGAAGAAGTGGTAGAAGGAGAGAATAAAAGGGGATGAAGAAGAAAAACTGGAAGAAGGAGAACGGGAGGACGGAGAAGAGGTAGCAGTAGGAGAAGAAGTGAAAGAACGAGAAGAAAAGGAAGAAGTGCAAGTGGAAGAAGGAGAACAATAGGAAAAAGAAGAAGCAGTGTAAGAATAAGAAAAAGAGGAGGAAGAAGAGGCAATGGAAGGAAAGGGGATGAAGAAGAAGTGGAACAAGGAGGAGAAGAAGAAGGGGAGGAAGAAGAAGTAGTATAGGCAGAAGAAGGGCAAGAAGGAGAAGAAAGCGAAGAAGAAGAACAAGTGGATATAGTAGAAGTGGAATGAAAGGAGATGAAGAAGAAGAAGTGGAAGAAGGAGAACGGCAGGAGGAAGAAGAGGTGGCAGATGGAGAAGAAGAGGAAGTAGAAGAAATGGAAGAACTATAAGAAAAGGAACAAGTGCAAGTGGAAGAAGGAGAATAATAGGAAGAAGAAGAAGAAGTGGAAAAATGAGAAAAAGAGGAGGAAGAAGAAGCAATGGAAGGAAAGGGGAATGAAGAAGAAGTGGACCAAGGAGGAGAAGAAGTAGTGTAGGCAGAAGAAGGGCCAGAAGGAGAAGAGAGGGAAGAAGAAGAACAAGTGGATGTAGTAGAAGTGGAAGAAGGTGAACAAGAGGAAGAAGAAGAAGTAGCTGAAGGAGTGGGGATGATGGAGAAGAAGTGGAAGAAGGAGAACAACAGGTAGAAATGCAAGTGCAAGCAGAAGGAGGAGAAAAAGAGGGATATGACGAAGGAAAGGAAGAAGAAAAAGGAAATGAAGAGGAAGAAAAGAAAGGAAATAGAGGATGACGAAGAAGGGGAAGAAGGAGAGAACAAGAGGAGGCAGGAGAAGTGGAAGAAAGATAAGAAGCGGAAGAAGAAGGAGAGTAACTAGCAGAAGTGGAAGAAGGAGAAGAAAAGGAAGAAGAAGATGTGGAAAGTGAAGAAGTTGAAGAAGGTGAACAAGAGGAGCAAGAAGAAGTAGTGGAAGGAGGTGAGAAGAAGAAGAATTGGAACAGGGACAAAAGGAGGAAAAGGAAGATGGATGGGAAGAGAAGGGCAGAAGAAGCAGAAGAAGTGGAAGCATAAGATTTGGGGGAAGGAGAAGAAGAGCAAGAGCAACAACGGGAAGCAAGTGAAGTGGGGGATGGAGAAAAAGAGGAAGGAGAATACGGAAAGCAAAGAAGAAGAAGTTATGGAAGGAGAAGAAATGGAAGAAGAGGAAGAAGAAGAAGTGTAGGCAGAAGAAGCGGAAGAAGGAGACGAAAATGAAAAAGAACAAGTAGAAGTAGAAGAAGTGGTAGAAGGAGAGAATAAGAGGAATAGGAGGAAGTAGTGGAATGAAAGGAGATGAAGAACAAGAAGTGGAAAAAGGAGAATGGGAGGAGGGAGAAGAGGTGGTACAAGGAGAAGAAGAGGAAGAAGAAGAAGAAGTGGAAGAACGAGAAGAAAAGGAAGAAGTGCAAGTGGAAGAAGGAGAACAATAGGAAGAAGAAGAAGAAGGGGAAGAATGAGAAAAAGAGAAGGAAGAAGAAGCAATAGAAGGAAAGGGGGTGAAGAACAAGTGGAACAAGGAGGGGAAGAAACATGGGAGGAAGAAGAAGTAGCGTAGGCAGAAGAAGGGCAAGAAGGAGAAGAGAGGGAAGAAGAAGAACAAGTGGATGTAGTAGAAGTGGAACAAGTCGAACAAGAGGAAGAAGAAGAAGTAGTTGAAGGAGTTGGGATGATGGAGAAGAAGTGGAAGAAGGAGAACAAGAGGTAGAAATGCAAGTGGAAGCAGAAGAAGGAGAAAAAGAGGGATATGACTAAAGAAAGGAAGAAGAAGAAGGAGATGAAGAGGAAGAAAAGAATGGAAAAGAGAGGATAAAGAAGAAGTGGAAGAAAGAGAACAAGAAGAGGAAGGAGAAGTGGAGGAAAGATAAGACGAGGAAGAAGAAGGAGAGTAACTAGAAGAAGTGGAAGAAGGAGAAGAAAAGGAAGAAGAAGAAGATGTGGAAAGTGAAGAAGGTGAACAAGAGGAGGAAGAAGAAGTAGTGGAAGGAGGTGAGATGAAGAAGAGGAATTGGAAGAAGGAGAAAAGGAGGAAAAGGAAGAAAGACCGGAAGGGAAGAAGAAGCAGAAGAAATGGAATCTGGAGGACAAGAGGAAGAAGAAGAGAAGTGTAAGCATAAGATTTGGGGGAAGGAGAAGAAGAGGAAGAACAACAATGGGAAGCAACAGAAGTGGGGATGGAGAAAAACAGGAAGGAGAAGACGGAAAGGAAAGAAGAAGAAGTTGTGGAAGGAGAAGAAATAGAAGAAGAGGAAGAAGAAGAAGTGTAAGCAGAAGAAGCGGAAGAAGGAGACGAAAATGAAGAAGAAAAACAAGTAGAAGTAGAAGAAGTGGTAGAAGGAGAGAATAAGAGGAATAGGAGGAAGTAGTGGAATGAAAGGAGATGAAGAAGAAGAAGCGGAAGAAGGAGAACGCGAGGAGGCAGAAGAAGAAGAGGTGGTAGAAGGAGAAGAAGAGGAAGAAGTGCAAGTGGAAGAAGGAGAACAATAGGAAGAACAAGAAGAAGTGGAAGAATGAGAAAAAGAGGAAGAAGAAGCAATGGAAGGAAAGGGGAATGAAGAAGAAGTGGACCAAGGAGGAGAAGAAGTAGTGTAGGCAGAAGAAGGGCCAGAAGGAGAAGAGAGGGAAGAAGAAGAACAAGTGGATGTAGTAGAAGTGGAAGAACGTGAACAAGAGGAAGAAGAAGAAGTAGTTGAAGGAGTGGGAATGATGCACAAGAAGTGGAAGAAGGAGAACAACAGGTAGAAATGCAAGTGCAAGCAGAAGGAGGAGAAAAGGAGGGATATGACGAAGGAAAGGAAGAAGAAGAAGGAAATGAAAAGGAAGAAAACAAAGGAAATAGAGGATGACGAAGAAGTGGAAGAAAGAGAGAACAAGAGGAGGCAGGAGAAGTGGAAAAAGATAAGAGGAGGAAGAAGGAGTAGAGTAACTAGTAGAAGTGGAAGAAGGAGAAGAAAAGGAAGAAGAAGATGTGGAAAGTGAAGAAGTTGAAGAAGGTGAACAAGAGGAGGAAGAAGAAGTAGTGGAAGGAGGTGAGAAGAAGAAGAATTGGAATAGGGAAGGAAAAGGAAGATGGATGAGAAGGGAAGGGCAGAAGAAGCAGAAGAAGTGGAAGCTGTAGAAGAGGAAGAGGAAGAAGAAGTGGAAGCATAAGATTTGGGGGAAGGAGAAGAAGAGCAAGAGCAACAATGGGAAGCAAGTGAAGTGGGGGATGGAGAAAAAGAGGAAGGAGAATACAGAAAGCAAAGAAGAAGAAGTTATGGAAGGAGAACAAATGGAAGAAGAGGAAGAACAAGAAGTGTAAGCCGAAGAAGGGGAAGAAGGAGACGAAAATGAAGAAGAACAACAAGTAGAAGTAGAAGAAGTGGTAAAAGGAGAGAATAAGAGGAATAGGAGGAAGTAGTGGAATGAAAGCAGATGAAGAACAAGAAGTGGAAAAAGGAGAATGGGAGGAGGGAGAAGAGGTGGTTGAAGGAGAAGAAGAGGAAGAAGAAGAAGAAGTGGAAGAACGAGAAGAAAAGGAAGAAGTGCAAGTAGAAGAAGGAGACAATAGGAAGAAGAAGAAGTGGAACAAGGAGGGGAAGAAACATGGGAGGAAGAAGAAGTAGCGTAGGCAGAAGAAGGGCAAGAAGGAGAAGAGAAGGAAGAAGAAGAACAAGCGGATGTAGTAGAAGTGGAAGAAGGTGAACAAGAGGAAGAAGAAGAAGTACTTGAAGGAGTTGGGATGATGGAGAAGAAGTGGAAGAAGGAGAACAAGAGGTAGAAATGCAAGTGGAAGCAGAAGAAGGAGAAAAAGAGGGATATGACGAAAGAAAGGAAGAAGAAGAAGGAGCTGAAGAGGAAGAAAAGAAAAGAAAGGAGAGGATGAAGAAGAAGTGGAAGAAAGAGAACAAGAAGAGGCAGGAGAAGTGGAAGAAAGATAAGAAGAGGAAGAACAAGGACAATAACTAGAAGAAGTGGAAGAAGGAGAAGAAAACAAAGAAGAAGAAGATGTGGAAAGTGAAGAAGGTGAACAAGACGAGGAAGAAGAAGTAGTGGAAGGAGGTGAGATGAAGAAGAAGAATTGGAACAAGGATAAAAGGAGGAAAAGGAAGAAGGAGGGGAAGGGAAGGGAAGAAGAAGCAGAAGAAGTGGAAACTGGAGGAGAACAGGAAGAAGAAGAAGAAGTGTGAGCATAAGATTTGGGGGAAGGAGAAGAAGAGGAAGAGCAACAATGGGAAGCAACAGAAGTGGGCTTTGGAGAAAAAGAGGAAGGAGAAGACGGAAAGGAAAGAAGAGGAAGTTGTGGAAGGAGAAGAAATGGAAGAAGAGGAAGAAGAAGAAGTGAAAGCAGAAGAAGCGGAAGAAGCAGACGAAAATGAAGAAGAACAACAAGTAGAAGTAGAAGAAGTGGTAGAAGGAGAGAATAATAGGAATAGGAGGAAGTAGTGGGATGAAAGGAGATGAAAAATAAGAAGTGGAAGAAGCAGAACGGGAAGAGGGAGAAGAGGTGGCAGAAGGAGAAGAAGAGGAAGAAAAAGAAGTGGAAGAACGAGAAGAAAAGGAAGAAGTGCAAATGGAAGAAGGAGAACAATAGGAAGAACAAGAAGAAGTGGAAGCATGAGAAAAAAAGGAGGAGGAAGAAGCAATGGAAGGAAAGGGGATGAAGAAGAAGAAGTGGAAGAAGGAGAACGGGAGGAGGGAGAAGAGGTGGCCGAAGGAGAAGAAGAGGAAGAAGAAGAAGTGGAAGAACGAGAAGAAAAGGAAGAAGTGCAAGTGGAAGAAGGAGAACAATAGGAAGAAGAAAAAGAAGTGGAAGAATGAGAAAAAGAGGAGGAAGAAGAAGCAATGGAAGGAAAGGGGATGAAGAAGAAGAAGTGGAACAAGGAGGAGAAGAAGAAGGGCAGGAAGAAGAAGTAGTGTAGGCAGAAGAAGGGCAAGAAAGAGAAGAGAGGGAAGAAGAAGAACAAGTGGATGTACTAGAAGTGGAAGAAGGTGAACAAGAGGAAGAAGAAGAAGTAGTTGAAGGAGTGGGGATGATGGAGAAGAAGTGGAAGAAGGAGAACAAGAGGTAGAAATGCAAGTGGAAGCAGAAGAAGGAGAAAAAGAGGGATATCACGAAGGAAAGGAAGAAGAAGAAGGAGATGAAGAGGAAGAAAAGAAAGGAAAGGAGAGGATGAAGAAGAAGTGGAAGAAAGAGGACAAGAGGAGGCAGGAGAAGTGGAAGAAAGATAAGAAGAGGAAGAAGAAGGAGAGTAACTAGAAGAAGTGGAAGAAGGAGAAGAAAAGGAAGAAGAAGAAGATGTGGAAAGCGAAGAAGGTGAACAAGAGGAGGAAGAAGAAGTAGTGGAAGGAGGTGAGATGAAGAAGGAGAATTGGAATAAGGAGAAAAGGAGGAAAAGGAAGAAGGAGGGGAAGGAAGCGAAGAAGAAGCAGAAGAAGTGGAATCTGGAGGAGAAGAGTAAGAAGAAGAAGAAGTGCAAGCATAAGAAAGAGAAGAAAGGGAAGAAGAGGAAGATGTGGAAACTGAAGAAGTTGAAGAAGGTGAACAAGAAGAGGAAGAAGAAGTAGTGGAAGGAGGTTAAATGAAGAAGAAGAATTGGAACAAGGAGAAAAGGAGGAAAAGGAAGAAGGAGGGGAAGGGAAGGGAAGGGAAGAAGAAGCAGAAGAGGTGGAATCTGGAGGAGAAGAGGAAGAAGAAGAAGAAGTGTAAGCATAAGATTTGGGGGAAGGAGAAGAAGAGGAAGAGCAACAATGGGAAGCAAGTGAAGTGGGGGATGGAGAAAAAGAGGAAGGAGACGACAGAAAGGAAAGAAGAAGAAGTTGTGGAAGGAGAAGAAATGGAAGAAGAGGAAGAAGAAGAAGTGTAAGCAGAAGAAGCGGAAGAAGGAGAGGAAAAGGAAGAAGAACAACAAGTAGAAGTAGAAGAAGTGGTATCTAGGGGAGAAGAGGAGGAAGAAGAAGAAGTGCAAGCCTAAGATTTGGGGGAAGGAGAAGAAGAGGAAGAGCAACAATGGGAAGCAACAGCAGTAGGGGATGGAGATAAAGAGGAAGGAGAAGAAGAAGAAGAGCAACAATGGGAAGCAAGTGAAGTGGGGGATGGAGAAAAAGACGAAGGAGAAGACAGAAAGGAAAGAAGAAGAAGTTGTGGAAGGAGAATAAGAGGAATAGGAGGAAGTAGTGGAATGAAAGGAGATGAAGAAGAAGAAGTGGAAGAAGGAGAACGGGAGGAGGGAGAAGTGGTGGCAGAAGGAGAAGAAGAGGAAGAAGAAGAAGAAGTGGAAAAACGAGGAGAAATGGAAGAAGGGCAAGTGGAAGAAGGAGAACAATAGGAAGAAGAAGAAGAAGTGGAAGAATGAGAAAAAGAGGAGGAACAAGAAGCAATGGAAGGAAAGGGGATGAAGAAGAAGTGGAACAAGGAGGGGAAGAAACAGGGGAGGAAGAAGAACTAGTGTAGGCAGAAGAAGGGCAAGAAGGAGAAGAGAGGGAAGAAGAAGAACAAGTGGATGAAGTAGAAGTGGAAGAAGGTGAACAAGAGGAAGAAGAAGAAGTAGTTGAAGGAGTGGGGATGATGGAGAAGAAGTGGAAAAAGGAGAACAAGAAGTAGAAATGCAAGTGGAAGCCGAAGAAGGAGAAAAAGAAGGATATGACGAAGGAAAGGAAGAAGAAGAAGGAGATGAAGAGGAAGAAAAGAAAGGAAAAGAGAGGATGAAGAAGAAGTTGAAGAAAGAGAACAAGAGGAGGCAGGAGAAGTGAAAGAAAGATAAGAAGAGGAAGAAGAAGGAGAGTAACTAGAAGAAGTGGAAGAAGGAGAAGAAAAGGAAGAAGAAGAATATGTGGAAAGTGAAGAAGTTGAAGAAGGTGAACAAGAGGAGGAGGAGAAGTTGTGGAAAGAGGTGAGATGAAGAAGAAGAATTGGAACAAGGAGAAAAGGAGGAAAAGGAAGAAGGAGGGGAAGGGAAGGGAAGAAGAAGCAGAACAAGTGGAATCAGGAGGAGAAGAGGAAGAAGAAGAAGAAGTGTCAGCATAAGATTTGGGGGAAGGAGAAGAAGAGGAAGAGCAACAATGGGAAGCAACAGAAGTGGGGGATGGAGAAAAAGAGGAAGGGGAAAACGGAAAGGAAAGAAGAAGAAGTTGTGGAAGGAGAAGAAATGGAAGAAGAGTAAGAAGAAAAAGTGTAAGCAGAAGAAGCGGAAGAAGCAGACGAAAATGAAGAAGAACAACAGGTAGAAGTAGAAGAAGTGGTAGAAGGAGAACGGGAGGAGGAAGAAGAGGTGGCAGAAGGAGAAGAAGAGGAAGAAGAAGAAGTGGAAGAACGAGAAGAAAAGGAACAAGAAGAAGATGTGGAAAATGAAGAAGTTGAAGAAGGTGAACAAGAGGAGGAAGAAGAAGTAGTGGAAGGAAGTGAGATGAAGAAGAAGAATTGGAACAAGGAGAAAAGGAGGAACAGGAAGAAGGAGGGGAAGGGAAGGGAAGAAGAAGCAGAAGAAGTGGAATCTGGAGGAGAAGAGGAAGAAGAAGAAGAAGAAGAAGAAGAAGAAGAAGAAGTGTAAGCAGAAGATTTGGGGGAAGGAGAAGAAGACGAAGAGCAGCAATGGGACGCAACAGAAGTGGGGGATGAAGAAAAAGAGGAAGGAGAATACAGAAAGGAAAGATGAAGAAGAGGAAGAAGAAGAAATGTAAGCAGAAGAAGCGGAAGAAGGAGACGAAAATGAAGAAGAACAACAAGTAGAAGTAGAAGAAGTGCTAGAAGGAGAGAATAAAAGGAATAGGAGGAAGTAGTGGAATTCAACGAGATGAAGAAGAAGTGGAAGAAGAAGAACGGGAGGAAGGAGAAGAGGTGGCAGAAGGAGAAGAAGAGGAAGAAGAAGAAGTGGAAGAACGAGAAGAAAAGGAAGAAGTGCAAGTGGAAGAAGGAGAACAATAGGAAGAAGAAGAAGAAGTGGAAGAATGAGAAAAAGAGGAGTAAGAAGAAGCAATGAAAGGAAAGGGGATGAAGAAGAAGAAGTGGAACAAGAAGGATAAGAAGAAGGGGAGGAAGAAGAAGTAGTGTAGGCAGAAGAAGGGCAAGAAGGAGAAGAGAGGGAAAAACAAGAACAAGTGGATGTAGTAGAAGTGGAAGAAGGTGAACAAGAGGAAGAAGAAGAAGTAATTGAAAGAGTGGGGATGATGGAGAAGACGTGGAAGAAGGAGAACAAGAGTTACAAATGCAAGTGGAAACAGAAGAAGGAGAAAAAGAGGGACATGATGAAGGAAAGGAAGAAGAAGAAGGAGATGAAGAGGAAGAAAAGAAAGGAAAAGTGAGGATGAAGAAGAAGTGGAAGAAAGAGAACAAGAGGAGGCAGGAGAAGTGGAAGAAAGATAAGAAGAGGAAGAAGAAGGATAGTAACTAGAAGAAGTGGAAGAAGGAGAAGAAAAGGAAGAAGAAGAAGATGTGGAAAGTGAAGAAGTTGAAGAAGGTGAACAAGAGGAGGAAGAAGAAGTTGTGGAAGGAAGTGAGATGAAGAAGAAGAAGTGGAACAAGGAGAAAAGGAGGAAAAGGAAGAAGGAGGGGAAGGCAAGGGAAGAAGAAGCAGAAGACGTGGAATATGGAGGAGAAGAAGAAGAAGTGTAAGCATAAGATTTGGGGGAAGGAGAAGAAGAGGAAGAGCAGCAATGGGACGCAACAAAAGTGGGGGATGGAGAAAAAGAGGAAGGAGAATACGGAAAGGAAAGAAGAAGAAGTTTTGGAAGGAGAAGAAATGTAAGCAGAAGAAGCGGAAGAAGGAGACGAAAATAAAGAAGAACAACAAGTAGAAGTAGAAGAAGTGGTAGAAGGAGAGAATAAGAGGAATAGGAGGAAGTAGTGGAATGAAACGAGATGAAGAAGAAGAAATGGAGGAAGGATTACGGGAGGAGGGAGAAGAGGTGGCAGAAGGAGAAGAAGAGGAAGAAGAAGAAGTGGAAGAACGAGAAGAAAAGGAAGAAGTGCAAGTGGAAGAAGGAGAACAATAGGAAGAAGAAGAAGAAGTGGAAGAATGAGAAAAAGAGGAGTAAGAAGAAGCAATGGAAGGAAATGGGATGAAAAAGAAGAAGTACAACAAGGAAGAGAAGAAGAAGGGGAGGAAGAAGAAGTAGTGCAGGCAGAAGAAGGGCAAGAAGGAGAAGAGAGGTAAGAAGAAGAATA
The DNA here is from genome assembly GCA_037954015.1 of Psophocarpus tetragonolobus. Classification (NCBI taxonomy): domain Eukaryota; kingdom Viridiplantae; phylum Streptophyta; class Magnoliopsida; order Fabales; family Fabaceae; genus Psophocarpus; species Psophocarpus tetragonolobus. The sequence continues at coordinate 29,230,815 of CM075691.1, forward strand.
CTAACTAGAAGAAAAGGAAGAAGAAGAAGATGTGGAAAGTGAAGAAGTTGAAGAAGGTGAACAAGAGGAGGAACAAGAAGTAGTGGAAGGAAGTGAGATGAAGAAGAAGAATTGGAACAAGGAGAAAAGGAGGAAAAGGAAGAAGGAGGGGAAGGGAAGGAAAGAAGAAGCAGAAGAAGTGGAAACTAGAGGAGAAGAGGAAGAAGAAGAAGAAGTGTAAGCATAAGATTTGGGCGAAGGAGAAGAAGAGGAAGAGCAGCAATGGGACGCAACAGAAGTGGGGGATGGAGAAAAAGAGGAAGGAAAAGACGGAAAGGAAAGAAGAAGAAGTTGGGAAGGAGAAAAAATGGAAGAAGAGGAAGAAGAAGTGTAAGCGGAAGAAGCGGAAGAAGGAGACGAAAATGAAGAAGAACAACAAGTAGAAGTAGAAGAAGTGGTAGAAGGAGAGAATAAGAGGAATAGGAGGAAGTAGTGGAATGAAAGGAGATGAAAAATAAGAAGTGGAAGAAGCAGAACGGGAGGAGGGAGAAGAGGTAGCAGAAGGAGAACAAGAGGAAGAAGAAGAATTGGAAGAACGAGAAGAAAAGGAAGAAGTGCAAGTGGAAGAAGGAGAACAATAGGAAGAAGAAGAAGAAGTGAAAGAATGATAAAAAGAGGAGGACGAAGAAGCAATGGAAGGAAAGGGGATGAAGAAGAAGAAGTGGAAGAAGGAGAACGGGAGGAGGGAGAAGAAGAAGTGGAAGAACAAGAAGAAAAGGAAGAAGTGCAAGTGGAAGAAGAAGGAGAGTAACTAGAAGAAGTGGAAGAACGAGAAGAAAAGGAAGAAGAAGAAGATGTGGAAAGTGAAGAAGTTGAAGAAGGTGAACAAGAGGAGGAAGAAGAAGTAGTGGAAGGAAGTGAGATGAAGAAGAAGAATTGGAACAAGGAGAAAAGGAGGAAAGGAAGAAGGAGGGGAAGGGAAGGAAAGAAGAAGCAAAAGAAGTGGAAACTAGAGGAGAAGAGGTGATATAAATCCAAAGGGGTTGGATTCGTTTTGCGGATCTATCTAGGTTGGAAGGTAATAAGTTAACAAAACAATAAGAATTGGGTAAACAAGAAAATGGAAAGGATGAAAATGGTTTAACGAAAAGATAGATGACGCCACTTCCAAGGATGGAAGATAAGTCATATGACGGCACAAGGGTGGTGATTTACCCTTGATAAGTCTAGGAGAATGCCACAAGGAAAAATTCCTTGATAAGTTCTAAAGAGAAATTCATCTCTCACAAAAGGGTAAAACCCAAATATAATTTCACTAATTCAATGGTTGTCCTTAGAGTACAATTCAACCTCTATTTATAGAATTAGGTGACTGTTCAAAATCGTAACTCCCAAAAGAAAAATTAAATACTCTATTATCACACAATTATCACACATGATTAATTGCATGTTACATTAATTCCTAAATTAATGAAACGTTACAAAAAATGAAAAGTCATTGTCTTCGGCATTCACATCATTCCCTCCTTCTTCGAAAAGATTCGTCCCCGAATCTATGACTTTATTTTCCTACAAATTTTATTCACTTATAACGAACAAAACAACCTCCAGGATCAAATACAACTTGTAAAAAATCATGCATCAAAGAATTTCTCCTTTTTGGTGCCTAGACCCAAACTTGAAAATTTTTCTCATGAGTTTGAATTTCAACAGTGGACTCGATGTACAATGACGCTCTAGGAGTGATATCAATATTTTTCTTCCTTACCCATGACCATTTGTGTGTTGTATACTCATGATCCTGTGCATTTATAATATCAAGAGAAGAAGAAAAATCAATAGCAGTTAAAGTTTTATAGTTCTTTTTCTGTCTTTCTCTTTCCTTTTCTCTCTCTTCTTCTTCACTCTTTTCTTTTTCTATTTTTCTTTTTTCTTCTCTCTCTTTTTCTATTTTCTCCTTCAACTTAAGTTGATCATCACAAACTTGGCTTGGTGCCAGAAATTTCAAATTAAGCTTGCGTCCTTCATGCACCAAAGAAACTGAAAATTTTTCAAGATTAATCTTTTTATCCTTTAGCCAAGATCTCCCTAAAAGAAAATGACATGAGTCCATGGGAGCAATATCGCATGTCACTTCATCCACGAATTTTCCAACAGTGAATTTAAACTTAGTTTGTCTAGGATGAAGACTTGTCGATAAGTTGAGTTTATTCACCAATCTTTCGCTCACGACGTTGCTACAGCTTCCTCCATCAACTGCAAATAAACACAAATGACCTTCGATTAAACACCTTGTATAAAAAATATCCACCATAGTTTCAAACCTAAAGCCGAAACTCTGATACCAAATGATATGAATCCGCTGTCAGTTTAGGATTCTGAAAGGACCCTAGGAATTTAGCTTGCCGCGTTAACAAAATTAATCAACATGGAATGCAAACAATTGCAAAAAAAATAAACTGAATAGAATTACTATCAAACTTTTAGACACAGAATGGAAATTAAAAGTTTTTGAAATTCAACAATTAAACGAGTTTTTGAATAGTGTAGCACTTTCCTGTTATAGAGTTTGCTGGCCAGAATTGAGTATGAATGGAAAAGACAGAAAATGGAATTAGAATTGATAGACTCCACACTTCCAAGGATGGAAGATATGTCTACGAGATTACACACACAAAGGGGTGAATTACCTTTGATAAATCTCAAAAGATTTTGGATTGTCAAGAACCCAAAGGAGAGAAAACTCAACTAGTTTTTTTATTTCCAAAATATTCTGCCTTACATCTCAGTCTTGCCCAAATTTATATGCCTAATAAACTCAGCTTGTGTAGGTTTAGTGGCTTTCTAAATTCAGCTGAAGTTACAAAATAATAAAAACTAATAATGGGCAGCTTAATAACAAAGTGTAACTGCCAAAGTAAATTAAACACGTATACTAATTATAATTGATAACCTAGGTGGCTGCAACTTTAATTAAACAATTCTGGTTTCCCACCATTAACTAAGCAAACTCTAAGAAAATGAGTTTAATTTATTTCAAACTTCTCTTCCATTAAGGTCAAGCATTGCTCTCTTCAGTCCTGAGACAATTAACAATTTTAAACTTTATTTCTTCAATGTTTGGCTCTTTTTGCAAAAAGGGCTGCCAATACTTGTTGAATAGCTTCCTTAGCTCTTGTTGTCCTTGCCTTTGTCATAGGTCCTCCAAGTCCTTCAAGCTTGATGTCCTCATCAAGAGGAAGAAGAAGAAGAAGTGTAAGCATAAGATTTGGGGGAAGGAGAAGAAGAGGAAGAGCAGCAATGGGACGCAACAGAAGTGGGGGATGGAGAAAAAGAGGAAGGAGAAGACGGAAAGGAAAGAAGAAGAAGTTGTGGAAGGAGAAAAAATGGAAGAAGAGGAAGAAGAAGAAGTGTAAGCGGAAGAAGCGGAAGAAGGAGACGAAAATGAAGAAGAACAACAAGTAGAAGTAGAAGAAGTGGTAGAAGGAGAGAATAAGAGGAATAGAAGGAAGTAGTGGAATGAAAGGAGATGAAAAATAAGAAGTGGAAGAAGCAGAATGAGAGGAGGGAGAAGAGGTGGCAGAAGGAGAATAAGAGGAAGAAGAAGAATTGGAAGAACGAGACGAAAAGGAAGAAGTGCAAGTGGAAGAAGGAGAACAATAGGAAGAAGAAGAAGAAGTGGAAGAATGAGAAAAAGAGGAGGAAGAAGAAGCAATGGAAGGAATGGGGATGAAGAAGAAGAAGTGGCAGAAGGAGAACGGGAGGAGGGAGAAGAGGTGGCAGAAGGAGAAGAAGAGGAAGAAGAAGAAGTGGAAGAACGAGAAGAAAAGGAAGAAGTGCAAGTGGAAGAAGAAGGAGAGTAACTAGAAGAAGTGGAAGAACGAGAAGAAAAGGAAGAAGAAGAAGATGTGGAAAGTGAAGAAGTTGAAGAAGGTGAACAAGAGGAGGAAGAAGAAGTAGTGGAAGGAAGTGGGATGAAGAAGAAGAATTGGAACAAGGAGAAAAGGAGGAAAAGGAAGAAGGAGGGGAAGGGAAGGAAAGAAGAAGCAGAAGAAGTGGAAACTAGAGGAGAAGAGGAGGAAGAAGAAGAAGTGTAAGCATATAAGATTTGGGGGAAGGAGAAGAAGAGGAAGAACAGCAATGGGATGCAACAGAAGTGGGGGATGGAGAAAAAGACGAAGGAGAATACGGAAAGGAAAGAAGAAGAAGTTTTGGAAGGAGAAGAAATGGAAGAAGAGGAAGAAGAAGAAATGTAAGCAGAAGAAGCGGAAGTAGGAGATGAAAATGAAGAAGAACAACAAGTAGAAGAAGAAGAAATGGTAGAAGGAGAGAATAAGAGGAATAAGAGGAAGTAGTGGAATGAAACGAGATGAAGAAGAAGAAGTGGAAGAAGGACAACGGGAAGAGGGAGAAGAGGTGGCAGAAGGAGAAGAAGAGGAAGAAGAGGAAGAAGAAGAAGTGGAAGAACGAGAAGAAAAGGAAGAAGTGCAAATGGAAGAAGGAGAACAATAGGAAGAAGAAGAAGAAGTGGAAGAATGAGAAAAAGAGGAGTAAGAAGAAGCAATGGAAGGAAATGGGATGAAGAAGAAGAAGTGCAACAAGGAAGAGAAGAAGAAAGGGAGGAAGAAGAAGTAGTGTAGGCGGAAGAAGGGCAAGAAGGAGAAGAGAGGTAAGAAGAAGAACAAGTGGATGTAGTAAAAGTGGAAGAAGGTGAATAAGAGGAAGAAGAAGAAGTAATTAAAGGAGTGGGGATGATGGAGAAGACGTGGAAGAAGGAGAACAAGAGGTACAAGTGCAACTGGAAGCAGAAGAAGGAGAAAAAGAGGATATGACGAAGGAAAGGAAGAAGAAGAAGGAGATGAAGAGGAAGAAAAGAAAGGAAAAGAGAGGATGAACAAGAAGTGGAAGAAAGAGAACAAGAGGAGGCAGGAGAAGTAGAAGAAAGATAAGAAGAGGAAGAGGAAGGATAGTAACTAGAAGAAGTGGAAGAAGGAGAAGAAAAGGAAGAAGAAGAAGATGTGGAAAGTGAAGAAGATGAAGAAGGTGAACAAGAGGAGGAAGAAGAAGTAATGGAAGGAAGTGAGATGAAGAAGAAGAATTGGAACAAGGAGAAAAGGAGTAAAAGGAAGAAGGAGGGGAAGGGAAGGGAAGAAGAAGCAGAGGAAGTGGAAACTGGAGGAGAAGAGGAAGAAGAAGAAGAAGTGTAAGCATAAGATTTGGGGGAAGGAGAAGAAGAGAAAGAGCAAAAATGGGAAGCAACAGAAGTGGGGGATGGAGAAAAAGAGGAAGGAGAAGACGTAAAGGAAAGAAGAAGAAGTTTTGGAAGGAGAAGAAATGGAAGAAGAGGAAGAAGAAGAAGTGTAAGCAGAAGAAGCGGAAGAAGGAGACGAAAATGAAGAAGAAGAACAAGTAGAAGTAGAAGAAGTGGTAGAAAGAGAGAACGGGAAGAGGGAGAAGAGGTGGCAGAAGGAGAAGAAGGGGGAGAAGAAGAAGTGGAAGAACGAGAAGAAAAGGAACAAGTGCAAGTGGAAGAAGGAGAACAATAGGAAGCAGAAGAAGAAGTGGAAGAATGAGAAAAAGAGGAGTCAGAAGAAGCAATGGAAGGAAAGGGGATGAAGAAGAAGAAGTGGAACAAGGAGGAGGAGAAGTAGGGGAGGAAGAAGAAGTAGTGTAGGCAGAAGAAGGGCAAGAAGGAGAAGAGAGGGAAGAAGAAGAACAAGTGGATGTAGTAGAAGTGGAAGAAGGTGAACAAGAGGAAGAAGAAGAAGTAATTGAAGGAGTGGGGATGATGGAGAAGAAGTGGAAGAAGGGGAACAAGAGGTAGAAATGCAAGTGGAAGCAGAAGAAGGAGAAAAAGAGGGATATGACGAAGGAAAGGAAGAAGAAGAAGGAGATGAAGAGGAAGAAAAGGAAGGAAAAGAGAGGATGAAGAAGAAGTGGAAGAAAGAGAACAAGAGGAGGCAGGAGAAGTGGAAGAAAGATAAGAAGAGGAAGAAGGATAGTAACTAGAAGAAGTGGAAGAAGGAGAAGAAAAGGAAGAAGAAGAAGATGTGGAAAGTGAAGAAGTTGAAGAAGGTCAACAAGAGGAGGAAGAAGAAGTAGTGGAAGGAAGTCAGATGAAGAGGCAGACTTGGAACAAGGAGAAAAGCAGTAAAAGGAAGAAGGAGGGGAAGGGAAGGGAAGAAAAAGTAGAAGAAGTGGAATCTGGAGGAGAAGAGGAAGAAGAAGAAGAAGTGTAAGCATAAGATTTAGGGGAAAGAGAAGAAGAGGAAGAGCAGCAATGGGACGCAACAGAAGTGGGGGATGGAGAAAAAGAGGAAGGAGAAGACGGAAAGGAAAGAAGAAGAAGTTTTGGAAGGAGAAGAAATGGAAGATGAGGAAGAAGAAGAAGTGTAAGCAGAAGAAGCGGAAGAAGGAGACGAAAATGAAGAAGAACAACAAGTAGAAGTAGAAGAAGTGGTGGAAGGAGAGAATAAGAGGAATAGGAGAAAGTAGTGGAATGAAACGAGATGAAGAAGAAGAAGTGGAAGAAGGAGAACAGGAGGAGGGAGAAGTGGTGGCAGAAGGAGAATAAGATGAAGAAGAAGAAGTGGAAGAACGAGAAGAAAAGGAAGAGGTGCAAGTGGAAGAAGGAGAACAATAGGAAGAAGAAGAAGAAGTGGAAGAATGGGAAAAAGAGGAGGAAGAAGAAGCAATGGAAGGAAAGGGGATGAAGAAGAAGTGGAACATGGAGGAGAAGAAGAAGGGGAGGAAGAAGAAGTAGTGTAGGCAGAAGAAGGGCAAGAAGGAGAAGAGCGGGAAGAAGAAGAACAAGTGGATGTAGTAGAAGTAGAAGAAGGTGAACAAGAGGAAGAAGAAGAAGTAGTTGAAGGAGTGGAGATGATGGAGAAGAAGTCGAAGAAGGAGAACAGGAGGGATATGACGAAGGAAAGGAAAAAGAAGAAGGAGATGAAGAGGAACAAAAGAAAGGAAAGGAGAGGATGAAGAAGAAGTGGAAGAAAGAGAACAAGAGGAGGCAGGAGAAGTGGAAGAAAGATAAGAAGAGGAAGAAGAAGGAGAGTAACTAGAAGAAGTAAGAGAAGGACAAGAAAAGGAAGAAGAAGAAGATGTGGAAATTGAAGAAGTTGAAGAAGGTGAACAAGAGGAGGAAGAAGAAGTTGTGGAAGGCGTTGAGATGAAGAAGAAGAATTGGAACAAGGAGAAAAGGAGGAAAAGGAAGAAGAAGGGGAAGGGAAGGGAAGAAGAAGCAGAAGAAGTGGGATCTGAGGAGAAGAGGAAGAAGAAGAAGAAGTGTAAGCATAAGATTTGGGGGAAGGAGAAGAAGAGGAAGAGCAACAATGGGAAGCAACAGAAATGGGGGACGGAGAAAAAGAGGAAGGAGAAGACGGAAAGGAAAGAAGAAGAAGTTGCGGAAGGAGAAGAAATGGAAGAAGGAGGAGAAGAAGGAGGAGAAGAAGAAGGGGAGGAAGAAGAAGTAGTGTAGGCAGAAGAAGGGCAAGAAGGAGAAGAGAGGAAAGAAGAAGAACAAGTGGATGAAGTAGAAGTGGAAGAAGGTGAACAAGAGGAAGGAGAAGAAGTAGTTGAAGGAGTGGGGATGATGGAGAAGAAGTGGAAGAAGGAGAACAAGAGGTAGAAATCCAAGTCGAAGCAGAAGAAGGAGAAAAAGCAGGATATGACGAAGGAAAGGAAGAAGAAGAAGGAGATGAAGAGGAAGAAAAGAAAGGAAAGGAGAGGATGAAGAAGAAGTGGAAGAAAGAGAACAAGAGGAGGCAGGAGAAGTGGAAGAAAGATAAGAAGAGGAAGAAGAAGGAGAGTAACTAGAAGAAGTGGAAGAAGGAGAAGAAAAGGAAGAAGAAAAAGATGTGGAAGGAGGTGAGATGAAGAAGAAGAATTGGAATAAGGAGAAAAGTAGGAAAAGGAAGAAGGAGGGGAAGGGAAGGGAAGAAGAAGCAAAAGAAGTGGAATCTGGAGGGGAAGAGGAAGAAGAAGAAGAAGTGTAAGCATAAGATTTGGGGGAAGGAGAAGAAGAGGAAGAGCAACAATGGGAAGCAACAGAAGTGGGGGATGGAGAAAAAGAGGAAGGAGAAGGCGGAAAGGAAAGAAGAAGAAGTTGTGGAAGGAGAAGAAATGGAAGAAGAGGAAGAAGAAGAAGTGTAAGCAGAAGAAGCGGAGGAAGGAGATGAAAATGAAGAAGAACAACAAGTAGAAGTAGAAGAAGTGGTAGAAGGAGAGAATAAGAGGAATAGGAGGAAGCAGTGGAATGAAAGGAGATGAAGAACAAGAAGTGGAAGAAGGAGAACGGGAGGAGGAAGAAGAGGTGGCCGAAGGAGAAGAAGAGGAAGAAGAAGAAGTGGAAGAACGAGAAGAAAAGGAAGAAGTGTAAGTGGAAGAAGGAGAACAATAGGAAGAAGAAGAAGAAGTGGAAGAATGAGAAAAAGAGGAGGAAGAAGAAGCAATGGAAGGAAAGGGTAATGAAGAGGAAGTGGAAGAAGGAGGAGAAGAAGAAGGGGAGGAAGAAGAAGCAGTGTAGGCAGAAGAAGGGCAAGATGGAGAAGAGAGGGAAGAAGAAGAACAAGTGGATGAAGTAGAAGTGGAAGAAGGTGAACAAGAGGAAGAAGAAGAAGTACTTGAAGGAGTGGGGATGATGGAGAAGACGTCGAAGAAGGAGAACAAGAGGTACAGATGCAAGTGGAAGCAGAAGAAGGAGAAAAAGAGGGATATGACGAAGGAAAGGAAGAAGAAGAAGGAGATGAAGAGGAAGAAAAGAAAGGAAAATAGAGGATGAAGAAGAAATGGAAGAAACAGAACAAGACGAGGGAGGAGAAGTGGAAGAAAGATAAGAAGAGGAAGAAGAAGGAGAGTAACTAGAAGAAGTAAGAGAAGGAGAAGAAAAGGAAGAAGAAGAAGATGTGGAAATTGAAGAAGTTGAAGAAGGTGAACAAGAGGAGGAAGAAGAAGTTGTGGAAGGTGTTGAGATGAAGAAGAAGAATTGGAACAAGGAGAAAAGGAGGAAAAGGAAGAAGGAGGGGAAGGGAAGGGAAGAAGAAGCAGAAGAAGTGGGATCTGAGGAGAAGAGGAAGAAGAAGAAGAAGTGTAAGCATAAGATTTGGGGGAAGGAGAAGAAGAGGAAGAGCAACAATGGGAAGCAACAGAAATGGGGGACGGAGAAAAAGAGGAAGGAGAAGACAGAAAGGAAAGAAGAAGAAGTTGCGGAAGGAGAAGAAATGGAAGAAGGAGGAGAAGAAGAAGGGGAGGAAGAAGAAGTAGTGTAGGCAGAAGAAGGGCAAGAAGGAGAAGAGAGGGAAGAAGAAGAACAAGTGGATGAAGTAGAAGTGGAAGAAGGTGAACAAGAGGAAGAAGAAGAAGTAGTTGAAGGAGTGGGGATGATGGAGAAGAAGTGGAAGAAGGAGAACAAGAGGTAGAAGTCCAAGTCGAAGCAGAAGAAGGAGAAAAAGCAGGATATGACGAAGGAAAGGAAGAAGAAGAAGGAGATGAAGAGGAAGAAAAGAAAGGAAAGGAGAGGATGAAGAAGAAGTGGAAGAAAGAGAACAAGAGGAGGCAGGAGAAGTGGAAGAAAGATAAGAAGAGGAAGAAGAAGGAGAGTAACTGGAAGAAGTGGAAGAAGGAGAAGAAAAGGAAGAAGAAAAAGATGTGGAAGGAGGTGAGATGAAGAAGAAGAGTTGGAACAAGGAGAAAAGGAGGAAAAGGAAGAAGGAGGGGAAGGGAAGGGAAGAAGAAGCAAAAGAAGTGGAATCTGGAGGGGAAGAGGAAGAAGAAGAAGAAGTGTAAGCATAAGATTTGGGGGAAGGAGAAGAAGAGGAAGAGCAACAATGGGAAGCAACAGAAGTGGGGGATGGAGAAAAAGAGGAAGGAGAAGGCGGAAAGGAAAGAAGAAGAAGTTGTGGAAGGAGAAGAAATGGAAGAAGAGGAAGAAGAAGAAGTGTAAGCAGAAGAAGCGGAGGAAGGAGATGAAAATGAAGAAGAACAACAAGTAGAAGTAGAAGAAGTGGTAGAAGGAGAGAATAAGAGGAATAGGAGGAAGCAGTGGAATGAAAGGAGATGAAGAACAAGAAGTGGAAGAAGGAGAACGGGAGGAGGAAGAAGAGGTGGCCGAAGGAGAAGAAGAGGAAGAAGAAGAAGTGGAAGAACGAGAAGAAAAGGAAGAAGTGTAAGTGGAAGAAGGAGAACAATAGGAAGAAGAAGAAGAAGTGGAAGAATGAGAAAAAGAGGAGGAAGAAGAAGCAATGGAAGGAAAGGGTAATGAAGAGGAAGTGGAAGAAGGAGGAGAAGAAGAAGGGGAGGAAGAAGAAGCAGTGTAGGCAGAAGAAGGGCAAGATGGAGAAAAGAGGGAAGAAGAAGAACAAGTGGATGAAGTAGAAGTGGAAGAAGGTGAACAAGAGGAAGAAGAAGAAGTACTTGAAGGAGTGGGGATGATGGAGAAGACGTCGAAGAAGGAGAACAAGAGGTACAGATGCAAGTGGAAGCAGAAGAAGGAGAAAAAGAGGGATATGACGAAGGAAAGGAAGAAGAAGAAGGAGATGAAGAGGAAGAAAAGAAAGGAAAAGAGAGGATGAAGAAGAAGTGGAAGAAAGAGAACAAGAGGAGGCAGGAGAAGTGGAAGAAGTTAAGAAGAGGAAGCAGAAGGATAGTAACTAGAAGAAGTGGAAGAAGGAGAAGAAAAGGAAGAAGAAGAAGATGTGGAAAGTGAAGAAGTTGAACAAGAGGAGGAAGAAGAAGTAGTGGAAGGAAGTGAGATGAAGAAGAAGAATTGGAACAAGGAGAAAAGGACGAAAAGGAAGAAGGAGGGGAAGGGAAGGGTAGAAGAAGCAGAAGAAGTGGAAACTGGAGGAGGAGAGGAAGAATAAGAAGAAGTGTAAGCATAAGATTTGGGGGAAGGAGAAGAAGAGGAAGAGCAACAATGGGAAGCAACAGAAGTGGGGAATGGAGAAAAAGTGGAAGGAGAAGACAGAAAGGAAAGAAGAAGAAGTTGTGGAAGGAGAAGAAATGGAAGAAGAGGAAGAAGAAGAAGTGTAAGTAGATGAAGCGGAAGAAGGAGACGAAAATGAAGAAGAACAACAAGTAGAAGTAGAAGAAGTGGTAGAAGGAGAGAATAAGAGGAATAGGAGGAAATAGTGGGATGAAAGGAGATGAAATATAAGAAGTGGAAGAAGCAGAACGGTAAGAGTGAGAAGAGGTGGCAGAAGGAGAAGAAGAGGAAGAAGAAGAAGTGGAAGAACGAGAAGAAAAGGAAGAAGTGCAAGTGGAAGAAGAAGGAGAGTAACTAGAAGAAGTGGAAGAAGGAGAAGAAAAGGAAGAAGAAGAAGATGTGGAAAGTGAAGAAGGTGAAGAAGGTGAACAAGAGGAGGAAGAAGAAGTAGTGGAAGGAGGTGAGATGAAGAATCAGAATTGGAACAAGGAGAAAGGGAGGAAAAGGAAGAAGGAGGGGAAGGGAAGGGAAGAAGAAGCAGAAGAAGTGGAATCTGGAGGAGAAGAGGAAGAATGATGAGGACATCAAGCTTGAAGGACTTGGAGGACCTATGACAAGGGCAAGGACAAGAAGAGCTAAGGAAACTATTCAACAATTATTGACAGCCCTTTTGCAAAAAGAGCCAAACATTGAAGAAATAAAGTTTAAAATTGTTAATTGTCTCAGAACTGAAGAGAGCAATACTTGACCTTAATGGAAGAGAAGTTTGAAATAAATTAAACTCATTTTCTTAGAGTTTACTTAGTTAACGGTGGGCAACCAGAATTGTCTAATTAAAGTTGCAGCCACCTAGGTTATCAATTATAATTAGTATACGTGTTTAATTTACTTTGGCAGTTACACTTTGTTATTAAGCTGCCCATTATTAGTTTTTATTATTTTGTAACTTCAGCTGAATTTAGAAAGCCACTAAACCTACACAAGCTGAGTTTATTAGGCATATAAATTTGGGCAAGACTGAGATGTAAGGCAGAATATTTTGGAAATAAAAAACTAGTTGAGTTTTCTCTCCTTTGGGTTCTTGACAATCCAAAATCTTTTGAGATTTATCAAAGGTAATTCACCCCTTTGTGTGTGCAATCTCGTAGACATATCTTCCATCCTTGGAAGTGTTGGAGTCTATCAATTCCAATTCCATTTTCTGTCTTTTCCATTCATACTCAATTCTGCCCATTAAACTCTATGACAGGAAAGTCCTACACTATCGAAAACTCGTTTAATCGTTGAATTTCAATAACTTTTAATTTCCATTCTGTGTCTAAAAGTTTGATAGTAATTCTATTTAGTTTATTTTTTTGCAATTGTTTGCATTCCACGTTGATTAATTTTGTTAATGCAGCAAGCTAAATTCCTAGGGTCCTTTCAGAATCCTAAACTGACAGTGGATTCATATCATTTGGTATCAGAGCTCCGGTTTCTAGGAATTGCAAGGCTGCTGTTCTGGGTAATTTCTGTCCTTAATTTTCATCATATCATAATATTACCTTATTGTTATTTCTTTGACTGAACCATTGCAAAAGTTAGGTCGTTAAAACAATTCTGAATTTTTTTAAAAAAAAAATAGAAGTGAAAGAAAGCATGCAAATATTGAGTTAAAAAAAAAAAATTGGGCTGAATGGTTCATGTTATTAGAAAAATTTTAAGCTCATTCTTAAGGTAATATTGTGTTTGAATTGAGGAAGAAAATACTGCACCTTGTTAGTATACAATTCTGAATTTTGCTGCACCTATTAGTTTCATTTTAAGCCAAAATTTTATCCTCTGTTTGTGTCTTTACCTGTTAAAATTGGCTGCACAATTTTCTACTCAAAATTCTGGTTGTGGCTGTTTGTACCTTTATTTTTGTGTGCCCAGTTTTTGTCCATTTCTTTTCGTACTTCCTTTTGTTTTCATTTTGAGACAAATTTCTTCTGTCTTGTTGGTGTTAAAAAAAAAATTCAGTTGTTGTCCTAGTATTTGTTGCTTTCGTTGGGTTTCATTTTAGTCATTTTTGTTAGTTTTCTTGTGTCTTATTTGCCTGCACACAGGTTGGTGTTTGTCTTTGAGTTTTTCTCTTTTGGTTTGTTAAGAACTTAAGGAGAAATAAAGAGGAAAAAGGCAAGAGAGTTTCATTATAGTAAAAGCCAATTTTTTTTAGCGCAAACACTTGAGTGGGTGAGAACATTTTCAAACACCACATACATACTTTTTCTTGTGACATTTGACCTGTTTGTTTATCATGGCAGAAAGAAATAATAACAATGATCTTCAGCTTCAAATTGCTGCATTATCTCAGCATTTAGAGAGATTGATGAAGCAACAACAAGATGAATTCCATGAGAGGTTGGACCAATTGGAGAATAGGACCCTACCAGCAGGAGGAGGAGGAAGGCCAAATAGAAATGAAGGAAGAATAGAAGGAGTAAAGTTGAATGTGCCTCCTTTCAAGGGTAGGAGTGATCCTGATGCATACTTGGAGTGGGAGTTAAAAATTGAGCATGTGTTCTCTTGCAACAATTATAGTGAGGAGCAAAAGGTGAGACTTGCAGCTGCTGAATTTTCTGATTATGCACTCATTTGGTGGAATAAGTTGCAAAGGGAGAGGATTAGATATGAGGAGCCTAGGGTAGACACTTGGGCTGAAATGAAGAGGATCATGAGGAGGCGGTATATACCTTCTAGCTTCCATAGGGATATAAAATTAAAACTTCAGAAATTGTCTCAAGGAAGCAAAGGAGTGGAGGAGTATTATAAGGAGATGGAGATGCTAATCATCCAAGCCCAAATTGAAGAAGATCCTGAGCTAACTATGGCTCGCTTCCTTAATGGTTTAAATCATGACATTAGAGATGTTGTTGAGTTGCAGGAGTTTGTGGAGATGGAGGACCTTTTACATAAGGCTATTCAAGTTGAACAGCAAATAAAACGAAAGATTACAACAAGAAGAAGTTCTACCGGGTATAATGCTTCAAATTGGAAGGATAGAGTTAAGAAAGAGGGTGCTGCCTCCTCAAGCAATGCATCACTTTCTAACCATGGAAAAGCACCTCAAAAGCAACCTGAACATCCTCCTAAAAAGACTAGAGAAGTGAAGTGTTTCAAGTGCTTGGGCATGGGTCATTATGCCTATGAGTGTTCCACAAAGAAGATTGTTCTTCTCAATGATAATGGGGAATACACAAGCCAATCAGAAGCTAGTAGTGGAGAAGAAGAGGAGAGTGATGGAGAATTGAAGGCTAATGAAGGAGAGTTGCATATGATTAGGAGGATGCTTGGAAGTCAAGTCAAGGCCGAGGATGCATCTCAAAGGGAGAACATCTTTCACACAAGATGGTCAGTCAATGGTAATGTTTGTTTGGTAATTATTGATGGAGGGAGTTGTACCAATGTGGTGAGTTCAAGATTAGTGTCAAAGATGAACATGGACACTACACCGCATCCTAGACCATATAAACTTCAATGGCTTAGTGAAGGAGAAGAAGTTCAAGTGAAACAACAAGCAATAGTTTCATTCTCCATTGGAAAATATCAAGATAAAGTCATATGTGATGTGGTTCCCATGGAGGCCAGCCATATCCTTTTGGGAAGGCCGTGGCAGTATGATACCAAAGCCATTCATGACGGCTTCACTAACAAATTTTCTTTCATGTATCAGGATAAAAAGTTGGTTCTTAAGCCTTTGTCTCCTAAAGAGGTGTGTGAGGATCAAATCAAAATGAGAGAAAAGTTAGCAAATGAAAGAAAGAGTGAAACACTTGAGAGGAAGAGCGAAACACTTGAGAGGAAAAATAGAGAAAAGAAAGATATTGGAACACTTGAGGAAAAACACACTTGTTTAGCAAAAAAAGAGGAAGTTAAGAGGCTGCTTTGTGCAAGACAACCCCTATATTTGTTGTATTGTACAAGTCAGTTTTTGCATGCTAACCAATTTGAAAATTTTGAATTGCCTTCTTGTGTTAAACCTCTTTTGCAGAATTTCCAAGATGTTTTTCCAGAGAGTGTACCTAGTGGATTGCCACCTTTGAGGGGAATTGAGCATCACATTGATCTCATTCCAGGAGCATCATTACCCAATCGGCCAGCATATAGGAGCAACCCACAAGAAACTAAGGAGATTGAAAGGCAAGTGGCTGAACTCATGAGCAAAGGTTGGGTGAGAGATAGCATGAGCCCGTGTGCTGTACCTGTGATTCTAGTGCCAAAGAAAGATGGCTCATAGAGGATGTGTTCTGATTGTAGAGCCATAAGCAACATCACCATCAAGTATAGGCATCCAATTCCCAGATGAAGATGCTATTGATTTGGGGACAAATCCTCTTCAAGAGGGGGGGAGTGATGAGGACATCAAGCTTGAAGGACTTGGAGGACCTATGACAAGGGCAAGGACAAGAAGAGCTAAGGAAACTATTCAACAAGTATTGACAGCCCTTTTGCAAAAAGAGCCAAACATTGAAGAAATAAAGTTTAAAATTGTTAATTGTCTCAGGACTGAAGAGAGCAATACTTGACCTTAATGGAAGAGAAGTTTGAAATAAATTAAACTCATTTTCTTAGAGTTTACTTAGTTAACGGTGGGCAACCAGAATTGTCTAATTAAAGTTGCAGCCACCTAGGTTATCAATTATAATTAGTATACGTGTTTAATTTACTTTGGCAGTTACACTTTGTTATTAAGCTGCCCATTATTAGTTTTTATTATTTTGTAACTTCAGCTGAATTTAGAAAGCCACTAAACCTACACAAGCTGAGTTTATTAGGCATATAAATTTGGGCAAGACTGAGATGTAAGGCAGAATATTTTGGAAATAAAAAACTAGTTGAGTTTTCTCTCCTTTGGGTTCTTGACAATCCAAAATCTTTTGAGATTTATCAAAGGTAATTCACCCCTTTGTGTGTGCAATCTCGTAGACATATCTTCCATCCTTGGAAGTGTTGGAGTCTATCAATTCCAATTCCATTTTCTGTCTTTTCCATTCATACTCAATTCTGCCCATTAAACTCTATGACAGGAAAGTCCTACACTATCGAAAACTCGTTTAATCGTTGAATTTCAATAACTTTTAATTTCCATTCTGTGTCTAAAAGTTTGATAGTAATTCTATTTAGTTTATTTTTTTGCAATTGTTTGCATTCCACGTTGATTAATTTTGTTAATGCAGCAAGCTAAATTCCTAGGGTCCTTTCAGAATCCTAAACTGACAGTGGATTCATATCATTTGGTATCAGAGCTCCGGTTTCTAGGAATTGCAAGGCTGCTGTTCTGGGTAATTTCTGTCCTTAATTTTCATCATATCATAATATTACCTTATTGTTATTTCTTTGACTGAACCATTGCAAAAGTTAGGTCGTTAAAACAATTCTGAATTTTTTTAAAAAAAAAATAGAAGTGAAAGAAAGCATGCAAATATTGAGTTAAAAAAAAAAAATTGGGCTGAATGGTTCATGTTATTAGAAAAATTTTAAGCTCATTCTTAAGGTAATATTGTGTTTGAATTGAGGAAGAAAATACTGCACCTTGTTAGTATACAATTCTGAATTTTGCTGCACCTATTAGTTTCATTTTAAGCCAAAATTTTATCCTCTGTTTGTGTCTTTACCTGTTAAAATTGGCTGCACAATTTTCTACTCAAAATTCTGGTTGTGGCTGTTTGTACCTTTATTTTTGTGTGCCCAGTTTTTGTCCATTTCTTTTCGTACTTCCTTTTGTTTTCATTTTGAGACAAATTTCTTCTGTCTTGTTGGTGTTAAAAAAAAAATTCAGTTGTTGTCCTAGTATTTGTTGCTTTCGTTGGGTTTCATTTTAGTCATTTTTGTTAGTTTTCTTGTGTCTTATTTGCCTGCACACAGGTTGGTGTTTGTCTTTGAGTTTTTCTCTTTTGGTTTGTTAAGAACTTAAGGAGAAATAAAGAGGAAAAAGGCAAGAGAGTTTCATTATAGTAAAAGCCAATTTTTTTTAGCGCAAACACTTGAGTGGGTGAGAACATTTTCAAACACCACATACATACTTTTTCTTGTGACATTTGACCTGTTTGTTTATCATGGCAGAAAGAAATAATAACAATGATCTTCAGCTTCAAATTGCTGCATTATCTCAGCATTTAGAGAGATTGATGAAGCAACAACAAGATGAATTCCATGAGAGGTTGGACCAATTGGAGAATAGGACCCTACCAGCAGGAGGAGGAGGAAGGCCAAATAGAAATGAAGGAAGAATAGAAGGAGTAAAGTTGAATGTGCCTCCTTTCAAGGGTAGGAGTGATCCTGATGCATACTTGGAGTGCGAGTTAAAAATTGAGCATGTGTTCTCTTGCAACAATTATAGTGAGGAGCAAAAGGTGAGACTTGCAACTGCTGAATTTTCTGATTATGCACTCATTTGGTGGAATAAGTTGCAAAGGGAGAGGATTAGATATGAGGAGCCTAGGGTAGACACTTGGGCTGAAATGAAGAGGATCATGAGGAGGCGGTATATACCTTCTAGCTTCCATAGGGATATAAAATTAAAACTTCAGAAATTGTCTCAAGGAAGCAAAGGAGTGGAGGAGTATTATAAGGAGATGGAGATGCTAATCATCCAAGCCCAAATTGAAGAAGATCCTGAGCTAACTATGGCTCGCTTCCTTAATGGTTTAAATCATGACATTAGAGATGTTGTTGAGTTGCAGGAGTTTGTGGAGATGGAGGACCTTTTACATAAGGCTATTCAAGTTGAACAGCAAATAAAACGAAAGATTACAACAAGAAGAAGTTCTACCGGGTATAATGCTTCAAATTGGAAGGATAGAGTTAAGAAAGAGGGTGCTGCCTCCTCAAGCAATGCATCACTTTCTAACCATGGAAAAGCACCTCAAAAGCAACCTGAACATCCTCCTAAAAAGACTAGAGAAGTGAAGTGTTTCAAGTGCTTGGGCATGGGTCATTATGCCTATGAGTGTTCCACAAAGAAGATTGTTCTTCTCAATGATAATGGGGAATACACAAGCCAATCAGAAGCTAGTAGTGGAGAAGAAGAGGAGAGTGATGGAGAATTGAAGGCTAATGAAGGAGAGTTGCATATGATTAGGAGGATGCTTGGAAGTCAAGTCAAGGCCGAGGATGCATCTCAAAGGGAGAACATCTTTCACACAAGATGGTCAGTCAATGGTAATGTTTGTTTGGTAATTATTGATGGAGGGAGTTGTACCAATGTGGTGAGTTCAAGATTAGTGTCAAAGATGAACATGGACACTACACCGCATCCTAGACCATATAAACTTCAATGGCTTAGTGAAGGAGAAGAAGTTCAAGTGAAACAACAAGCAATAGTTTCATTCTCCATTGGAAAATATCAAGATAAAGTCATATGTGATGTGGTTCCCATGGAGGCCAGCCATATCCTTTTGGGAAGGCCGTGGCAGTATGATACCAAAGCCATTCATGACGGCTTCACTAACAAATTTTCTTTCATGTATCAGGATAAAAAGTTGGTTCTTAAGCCTTTGTCTCCTAAAGAGGTGTGTGAGGATCAAATCAAAATGAGAGAAAAGTTAGCAAATGAAAGAAAGAGTGAAACACTTGAGAGGAAGAGCGAAACACTTGAGAGGAAAAATAGAGAAAAGAAAGATATTGGAACACTTGAGGAAAAACACACTTGTTTAGCAAAAAAAGAGGAAGTTAAGAGGCTGCTTTGTGCAAGACAACCCCTATATTTGTTGTATTGTACAAGTCAGTTTTTGCATGCTAACCAATTTGAAAATTTTGAATTGCCTTCTTGTGTTAAACCTCTTTTGCAGAATTTCCAAGATGTTTTTCCAGAGAGTGTACCTAGTGGATTGCCACCTTTGAGGGGAATTGAGCATCACATTGATCTCATTCCAGGAGCATCATTACCCAATCGGCCAGCATATAGGAGCAACCCACAAGAAACTAAGGAGATTGAAAGGCAAGTGGCTGAACTCATGAGCAAAGGTTGGGTGAGAGATAGCATGAGCCCGTGTGCTGTACCTGTGATTCTAGTGCCAAAGAAAGATGGCTCATAGAGGATGTGTTCTGATTGTAGAGCCATAAGCAACATCACCATCAAGTATAGGCATCCAATTCCCAGATGAAGATGCTATTGATTTGGGGACAAATCCTCTTCAAGAGGGGGGGAGTGATGAGGACATCAAGCTTGAAGGACTTGGAGGACCTATGACAAGGGCAAGGACAAGAAGAGCTAAGGAAACTATTCAACAAGTATTGACAGCCCTTTTGCAAAAAGAGCCAAACATTGAAGAAATAAAGTTTAAAATTGTTAATTGTCTCAGGACTGAAGAGAGCAATACTTGACCTTAATGGAAGAGAAGTTTGAAATAAATTAAACACATTTTCTTAGAGTTTACTTAGTTAACGGTGGGCAACCAGAATTGTCTAATTAAAGTTGCAGCCACCTAGGTTATCAATTATAATTAGTATACGTGTTTAATTTACTTTGGCAGTTACACTTTGTTATTAAGCTGCCCATTATTAGTTTTTATTATTTTGTAACTTCAGCTGAATTTAGAAAGCCACTAAACCTACACAAGCTGAGTTTATTAGGCATATAAATTTGGGCAAGACTGAGATGTAAGGCAGAATATTTTGGAAATAAAAAACTAGTTGAGTTTTCTCTCCTTTGGGTTCTTGACAATCCAAAATCTTTTGAGATTTATCAAAGGTAATTCACCCCTTTGTGTGTGCAATCTCGTAGACATATCTTCCATCCTTGGAAGTGTTGGAGTCTATCAATTCCAATTCCATTTTCTGTCTTTTCCATTCATACTCAATTCTGCCCATTAAACTCTATGACAGGAAAGTCCTACACTATCGAAAACTCGTTTAATCGTTGAATTTCAATAACTTTTAATTTCCATTCTGTGTCTAAAAGTTTGATAGTAATTCTATTTAGTTTATTTTTTTGCAATTGTTTGCATTCCACGTTGATTAATTTTGTTAATGCAGCAAGCTAAATTCCTAGGGTCCTTTCAGAATCCTAAACTGACAGTGGATTCATATCATTTGGTATCAGAGCTCCGGTTTCTAGGAATTGCAAGGCTGCTGTTCTGGGTAATTTCTGTCCTTAATTTTCATCATATCATAATATTACCTTATTGTTATTTCTTTGACTGAACCATTGCAAAAGTTAGGTCGTTAAAACAATTCTGAATTTTTTTAAAAAAAAAATAGAAGTGAAAGAAAGCATGCAAATATTGAGTTAAAAAAAAAAAATTGGGCTGAATGGTTCATGTTATTAGAAAAATTTTAAGCTCATTCTTAAGGTAATATTGTGTTTGAATTGAGGAAGAAAATACTGCACCTTGTTAGTATACAATTCTGAATTTTGCTGCACCTATTAGTTTCATTTTAAGCCAAAATTTTATCCTCTGTTTGTGTCTTTACCTGTTAAAATTGGCTGCACAATTTTCTACTCAAAATTCTGGTTGTGGCTGTTTGTACCTTTATTTTTGTGTGCCCAGTTTTTGTCCATTTCTTTTCGTACTTCCTTTTGTTTTCATTTTGAGACAAATTTCTTCTGTCTTGTTGGTGTTAAAAAAAAAATTCAGTTGTTGTCCTAGTATTTGTTGCTTTCGTTGGGTTTCATTTTAGTCATTTTTGTTAGTTTTCTTGTGTCTTATTTGCCTGCACACAGGTTGGTGTTTGTCTTTGAGTTTTTCTCTTTTGGTTTGTTAAGAACTTAAGGAGAAATAAAGAGGAAAAAGGCAAGAGAGTTTCATTATAGTAAAAGCCAATTTTTTTTAGCGCAAACACTTGAGTGGGTGAGAACATTTTCAAACACCACATACATACTTTTTCTTGTGACATTTGACCTGTTTGTTTATCATGGCAGAAAGAAATAATAACAATGATCTTCAGCTTCAAATTGCTGCATTATCTCAGCATTTAGAGAGATTGATGAAGCAACAACAAGATGAATTCCATGAGAGGTTGGACCAATTGGAGAATAGGACCCTACCAGCAGGAGGAGGAGGAAGGCCAAATAGAAATGAAGGAAGAATAGAAGGAGTAAAGTTGAATGTGCCTCCTTTCAAGGGTAGGAGTGATCCTGATGCATACTTGGAGTGGGAGTTAAAAATTGAGCATGTGTTCTCTTGCAACAATTATAGTGAGGAGCAAAAGGTGAGACTTGCAGCTGCTGAATTTTCTGATTATGCACTCATTTGGTGGAATAAGTTGCAAAGGGAGAGGATTAGATATGAGGAGCCTAGGGTAGACACTTGGGCTGAAATGAAGAGGATCATGAGGAGGCGGTATATACCTTCTAGCTTCCATAGGGATATAAAATTAAAACTTCAGAAATTGTCTCAAGGAAGCAAAGGAGTGGAGGAGTATTATAAGGAGATGGAGATGCTAATCATCCAAGCCCAAATTGAAGAAGATCCTGAGCTAACTATGGCTCGCTTCCTTAATGGTTTAAATCATGACATTAGAGATGTTGTTGAGTTGCAGGAGTTTGTGGAGATGGAGGACCTTTTACATAAGGCTATTCAAGTTGAACAGCAAATAAAACGAAAGATTACAACAAGAAGAAGTTCTACCGGGTATAATGCTTCAAATTGGAAGGATAGAGTTAAGAAAGAGGGTGCTGCCTCCTCAAGCAATGCATCACTTTCTAACCATGGAAAAGCACCTCAAAAGCAACCTGAACATCCTCCTAAAAAGACTAGAGAAGTGAAGTGTTTCAAGTGCTTGGGCATGGGTCATTATGCCTATGAGTGTTCCACAAAGAAGATTGTTCTTCTCAATGATAATGGGGAATACACAAGCCAATCAGAAGCTAGTAGTGGAGAAGAAGAGGAGAGTGATGGAGAATTGAAGGCTAATGAAGGAGAGTTGCATATGATTAGGAGGATGCTTGGAAGTCAAGTCAAGGCCGAGGATGCATCTCAAAGGGAGAACATCTTTCACACAAGATGGTCAGTCAATGGTAATGTTTGTTTGGTAATTATTGATGGAGGGAGTTGTACCAATGTGGTGAGTTCAAGATTAGTGTCAAAGATGAACATGGACACTACACCGCATCCTAGACCATATAAACTTCAATGGCTTAGTGAAGGAGAAGAAGTTCAAGTGAAACAACAAGCAATAGTTTCATTCTCCATTGGAAAATATCAAGATAAAGTCATATGTGATGTGGTTCCCATGGAGGCCAGCCATATCCTTTTGGGAAGGCCGTGGCAGTATGATACCAAAGCCATTCATGACGGCTTCACTAACAAATTTTCTTTCATGTATCAGGATAAAAAGTTGGTTCTTAAGCCTTTGTCTCCTAAAGAGGTGTGTGAGGATCAAATCAAAATGAGAGAAAAGTTAGCAAATGAAAGAAAGAGTGAAACACTTGAGAGGAAGAGCGAAACACTTGAGAGGAAAAATAGAGAAAAGAAAGATATTGGAACACTTGAGGAAAAACACACTTGTTTAGCAAAAAAAGAGGAAGTTAAGAGGCTGCTTTGTGCAAGACAACCCCTATATTTGTTGTATTGTACAAGTCAGTTTTTGCATGCTAACCAATTTGAAAATTTTGAATTGCCTTCTTGTGTTAAACCTCTTTTGCAGAATTTCCAAGATGTTTTTCCAGAGAGTGTACCTAGTGGATTGCCACCTTTGAGGGGAATTGAGCATCACATTGATCTCATTCCAGGAGCATCATTACCCAATCGGCCAGCATATAGGAGCAACCCACAAGAAACTAAGGAGATTGAAAGGCAAGTGGCTGAACTCATGAGCAAAGGTTGGGTGAGAGATAGCATGAGCCCGTGTGCTGTACCTGTGATTCTAGTGCCAAAGAAAGATGGCTCATAGAGGATGTGTTCTGATTGTAGAGCCATAAGCAACATCACCATCAAGTATAGGCATCCAATTCCCAGATGAAGATGCTATTGATTTGGGGACAAATCCTCTTCAAGAGGGGGGGAGTGATGAGGACATCAAGCTTGAAGGACTTGGAGGACCTATGACAAGGGCAAGGACAAGAAGAGCTAAGGAAACTATTCAACAAGTATTGACAGCCCTTTTGCAAAAAGAGCCAAACATTGAAGAAATAAAGTTTAAAATTGTTAATTGTCTCAGGACTGAAGAGAGCAATACTTGACCTTAATGGAAGAGAAGTTTGAAATAAATTAAACTCATTTTCTTAGAGTTTACTTAGTTAACGGTGGGCAACCAGAATTGTCTAATTAAAGTTGCAGCAACCTAGGTTATCAATTATAATTAGTATACGTGTTTAATTTACTTTGGCAGTTACACTTTGTTATTAAGCTGCCCATTATTAGTTTTTATTATTTTGTAACTTCAGCTGAATTTAGAAAGCCACTAAACCTACACAAGCTGAGTTTATTAGGCATATAAATTTGGGCAAGACTGAGATGTAAGGCAGAATATTTTGGAAATAAAAAAACTAGTGGAGTTTTCTCTCCTTTGGGTTCTTGACAATCCAAAATCTTTTTGAGATTTATCAAAGGTAATTCACCCCTTTGTGTGTGCAATCTCGTAGACATATCTTCCATCCTTGGAAGTGTGGAGTCTATCAATTCCAATTCCATTTTCTGTCTTTTCCATTCATACTCAATTCTGCCCATTAAACTCTATGACAGGAAAGTCCTACACTATCAAAAACTCGTTTAATCGTTGAATTTCAATAACTTTTAATTTCCATTCTGTGTCTAAAAGTTTGATAGTAATTCTATTTAGTTTATTTTTTTGCAATTGTTTGCATTCCACGTTGATTAATTTTGTTAACGCAGCAAGCTAAATTCCTAGGGTCCTTTCAGAATCCTAAACTGACAGTGGATTCATATCAAAGAAGAAGAAGAAGAAGTGTAAGCATAAGATTTGGGGGAAGGAGAATAAGAGGAAGAGCAACAATGGGAAGCAACAGAAGTGGGGGATGGAGAAAAAGAGGAAGGAGAAGACGGAAAGGAAAGAAGAAGAAGTGTTGGAAGGAGAAGAAATGGAAGAAGAGGAAGTGTAAGCAGAAGAAGCGGAAGAAGGAGACGAAAATGAAGAAGAAGAACAAGTAGAAGTAGAAGAAGTGGTAGCAGGAGAGAATAAGAGGAATAGGAGGAAGTATTGGATTGAAAGGAGATGAAGAAGAAGAAGTGGAAGAAGGAGAACCGGAGGAGGGAGAACAGGTGGCAGAAGGAGAAGAAGAGGAAGAAGAAGAAGTGGAAGAACGAGAAGAAAAGGAAGAAGTGCAAGTGGAAAAAGGACAACAATAGGAAGAAGAAGAAGAAGTGGAAGAATGAGAAAAGGAGGAGGAAGAAGAAGAAATTGAAGGAAACGGGATGAATAAGAAGTGGAACGAGGAGCAGAAGAAGAAAGGGAGGAGGAAGAAGTAGTGTAGGCAGAAGACGGGCAAGAAGGAGAAGAGAGGGAAGAAGAAGAACAAGTGGATGTAGTAGAAGTGGAAGAGGGTGAACAAGAGAAAGAAGAAGAAGTAGTTGAAGGAGTGGGGATGATGGAGAAGAAGTGGAAGAAGGAGAACAAAAGGTAGAAATGCAAGTGGAAGCAGAAGAAGGAGAAGAAAAGGGATATGACGAAGGAAAGGAAGAAGAAGAAGGAGATGAAGAGGAAGAAAAGAAACGAAAGGAGAGGATGAAGAAGAAGCAGAAGAAAGAGAAGAAGAGGCGGAAGGAGAAGTGGAGGAAAGAAAAGAAGAGGAAGAAGAAGGAGAGTAACTAGAAGAAGTAAGAAGGAGAAGAAAAAGAAGAAGAAGAAGATGTGGAAAGTGAAGAAGTTGAAGAAGGTGAACAAGAGGAGGAAGAAGAAGTAGCAAAGGGAGGTCAGATGAAGAAGAAGAATTGGAACAAGGAGAAAAGGAGGAAAAGGAAGAAGCAGGGAAAGGGAAGGGAAGAAGAAGCAGAAGAAGCGGAATCTGGAGGAGAAGAGGAAGAAGAACAAGAAGAAGTGTAAGCATAAGATTTGGGGCAAGGAGAAGAAGACAAAGAGCAACAATGGGAAGCAACAGAAGTGGGGGATGGAGAAAAAGAGGAAGGAGAAGATGGAAAGGAAAGAAGAAGAAGTTGTGGAAGGAGAAGAAATGGAAGAAGAGGAAAAGAGGAAGTGTAAGCAGAAGAAGCGGAAGAAGGAGACGAAAATGAAGAAGAAGAACAAGTAGAAGTAGAAGAAGTGGTAGCAGGAGAGAATAAGAGGAATAGGAGGAAGTATTGGAATGGAAGGAGATGAAGAAGAAGAAGTGGAAGAAGGAGAACGGGAGGAGGGAGAATAGGTGGCAGAAGGAGAAGAAGAGGAAGAAGAAGAAGTGGAAGAACGAGAAGAAGTGGAAGATTGAGAAAAAGAGGAGGAAGAACAAGCAATGGAAGGAAAGGAGATGAAGAAGAAGCGGAACAAGGAGGAGAAGAAGAAGGGGAGGAAGAAGAAGTAGTGTAGGCAGAAGAAGGGCAAGAAGGAGAAGAGATGGAAGAAGAAGAACAAGTGGATGTAGTAGAAATGGAAGAAGGTGAACAAGAGGAAGAAGAAGAAGTAGTTGAAAGAGTGGGGATGATGGAGAAGAAGTGAAAGAAGGAGAACAAGAGGTAGAAATGCAAGTGGAAGCAGAAGAAGGAAAAAAAGAGGGATATGACGAAGGAAAGGAAGAAGAAGAAGGAGATGAAGAGGAAGAAAAGAAAGGAAAGGAGAGGATGAAGAAGAAGTGGAAGAAGGAGAACAAGAGGAGGCAGGAGAAGTGGAAGAAAGATAAGAAGAGGAAGAAGAAGGAGAGTAACTAGAAGAAGTGGAGGAAGGAGAAGAAAAAGGAAGAAGAAGAAGATGTGGAAAGTGAAGAAGTTGAAGAAGGTGAACAAGAGGAGGAAGAAGAAGTAATGGAAGGAGGTGAGATGAAGAAGAAGAATTGGAACAAGGAGAAAAGGAGGAAAAGGAAGAAGGAGGCGAAGGGAAGGGAAGGGAAGAAGAAGCAGAAGAAATGGAAGCTGGAGGAGAAGTGGAAAAAGAAGAAGAAGTGTAAGCAAAAGATTTGGGGGAAGGAGAAGAAGAGGAAGAGCAACAATAGGAAGCAACAGAAGTGGGGAATGGAGAAAAAGAGGAAGCAGAAGACGGAAAGGGAAGAAGAAGAAGTTGTGGAAGAAGGACAAGAAGAGGAAGAAGAAGCAGTGTAAGCAGACAAAGCGGAAGAAGGAGACAAAAATCAAGAAGAACAAGAAGTAGAAGTAGAAGGAGTGGTAGAAGGAGAGAATAAGAGGAATAGGAGGAAGTAGTGGAATGAAAGGAGATGAAGAAGAAGAACTGGAAGAAGGAGAGCGGGAGGAGGGAGAAGAGGTGGCAGAAGGACAAGAAGAGGAAGAAGAAGAAGTGGAAGAACGAGAAGAAAAGGAAGAAGTGCAAGTGGAAGAAGGAGAACAATAGGAAGAAGAAGAAGAAGTGGAAGAATGAGAAAAAGAGGAGGAAGAAGAAGCAATGGAAGGAAAGGGGAATGAAGAAATAGTGGAACAAGGAGGAGAAGAAGAATGGGAGGAAGAAGAAGTAGTGTAGGCAGAAGAAGGGCAAGAAGGAGAAGAGAGGGAGGAAGAAGAACAAGGGGATGTAGTAGAAGTGGAAGAAGGTGGACAAGAGGAAGAAGAAGAAGTAGTTGAAGGAGTGGGGATGATGGAGAAGAAGTGGAAGCAGGAGAACAAGAGGTAGAAATGCAAGTGGAAGCAGAAAAAGGAGAAAAAGAGGGATATGACGAAGGAAAGGAAGAAGAAGAAGGAGATGAAGAGGAAGAAAAGAAAGGAAAGGAGAGGATGAAGAAGAAGTGGAAGAAAGAGAACAAGAGGAGGCAGGAGAAGTGGAAGAAAGATAAGAAGAGGAAGAAGAAGGAGAGTAACTAGAAGAAGTGGAAGAAGGAGTAGACAAGGAAGAAGAAGAAGATGTTGAAAGTGAAGAAGGTGAACAAAAGGAGGAAGAAGAAGAATTGGAACAAGGAGCAAAAGGAGGAAAAGGAAGAAGGAGTGGAAGGGAAGGTAAGAAGAAGCAGAAGAAGTGGAAGAAGAGGAAGAAGAAGAAGTGTCAGCAGAAGAAGCAGACAAAAATGAAGAAGAACAACAAGTAGAAGTAGAAGAAGTGGTAGAGGGAGACAATAAGAGGAATAGGAGGAAGTTGTGGAATGAAAGAAGATGAAGAAGAAGATGTGGAAGAAGGAGAATGGGAGGAGGAAGGAGAGGCGGCAGAAGGAGAAGAAAAGGAAGAAGAAGAGGTGGCAGAAGGACAAGAAGAGGAAGAAGAAGAAGAAGTGGAAGAACGCGAAGAAAAGAAAGAAGTGCAAGTGGAAGAAGGAGAACAATAGGAAGAAGAAGAAGAAGTGGAAGAATGAGAAAAAGAGGAGGAAGAAGAAGCAATGGAAGGAAAGGGGAATGAAAAAGAAGTGGAACAAGGAATAGAAGAAGAAGGGGAGGAAGAAGAAGGACAAGAAGGAGAAGAGAGGGAAGAAGAAGAATAAGTGGATGTCGTAGAAGTGGAAGAAGGTGAACAAGAGGAAGAAGAAAAAGTAGTTGAAGGAGTGGGGATGATGGAGAAGAAGTCGAAGAAGGAGAACAAGAGGGATATGACGAAGGAAAGGAAAAAGAAGAAGGAGATGAAGAGGAACAAAAGAAAGCAAAGGAGAGGATGAAGAAGAAGTGGAAGAAAGAGAACAAGAGGAGGCAGGAGAAGTGGAAGAAAGATAAGAAGAGGAAGAAGAAGGAGAGTACCTAGAAGAAGTGGAAGAAGGAGAATAAAAGGAAGGAGAAGAAGATGTGGAAAGTGAAGAAGTTGAAGACGGTGAACAAGAGGAGGAAGAAGAAGTAGTGGAAGGAGGTGAGATGAAGAAGAAGAATTGGAACAAGGAGAAAAGGAGGAAAAGGAAGAAGGAGGGAAAGGGAAGGGAAAAAGAAGCAGAAGAAGTGGAATTTGGAGGAGAAGAGGAGGAAGAAGAAGAAGTGTAAGCATAAGATTTGGGGGAAGGAGAAGAGGAGAAGGAGCAACAATGGGATGCAACAGAAGTGGGGGATGGTGAAAAAGAGGAAGGAGAAGACAGAAAGGAAAGAAGAAGAAGTTGTGGAAGGAGAAGAAAAGGAAGAAGAAGAAGTGCAAGCAGAAGAAGCGGAAGAAGGAGATGAAAATCAAGAAGAACAACAAGTAGAAGTAGAAGAAGTGGTAGAAGGAGAAAATAAGAGGAATAGGAGGAAGTAGTGGAATGAAAGTAGATGAAGAAGAAGAAGTGGAGGGAGGAGAACGGGTGGAGGAAGAAGAGGTGGCAGAAGGAGAAGAAGAGGAAGAAGAAGAAGTGGAAGAACGAGAAGAAAAGGAAGAAGTGCAACTGGAAGAAAGAGAAAAATAGCAAGAAGAAGAAGAAGAAGAAATGGAAGAATGAGAAAAAGAGGAGGAAAAAGAAGCAATGGAAGGAAAGGGGAATGAAGAAGAAGTGGAACCAGAAGGAGAAGAAGAAGGGGAGGAAGAAGAAGTAGTCTAGGCAAAAGAAGGGCAAGAAGGAGAAGAGAGGGAAGAAGAAGAAGGAGGGGAGGAAGAAGAAGTAGTGTAGGCAGAAGAAGGGCAAGAAGGAGATGAGAGGGAAGAAGAAAAACAAGTGGAAGAAGGTGAACAAGAGGAAGAAGAAGAAGTAGTTGAAGGAGTGGGGATGATGGAGAAGAAGTGGAAGAAGGAGAAGAAAAGGAAGAAGTTGAAGAAGGTGAACAAAAGGAGGAAGAAGAAGTAGTGGAAGGAGGTGAGATGAAGATGAAGAATTGGAACAAGGAAAAAAGGAGGAAAAGGAAGAACGAGGGGAGGGGAAGGGAAGAAGAAGCAGAGGAAGTGGAATCTGGAGGAGAAGAGCAAACAGAAGAAGAAGTTTAAGCATAAGATTTGGGGGAAGGAGAAGAAGAGGAAGAGCAACAATGGGAAGCAACAGAAGTGGGGGATGGAGAAAAACAAGAAGGAGAAGATGGAAACGAAAGAAGAAGAAGTTATGGAAGGAGAGGAAATAGAAGAAGAGGAAGGAGAAGAAATGGAAGAAGAGGAAGAAGAAGAAGTGTAAGCAGAAGAAGCGGAAGAAGGAGACGAAAATGAAGAAGAACAACAGGTAGAAGTAGAAGAACTAGTAGAAGGAGATAATAACGGGAATAAGAGGAAGTAATGGAATGAAAGGAGATGAAGAAGAAGAAGTGGAAGAAGGAGAACGGGAGGAGGAAGAAGAGGTGGCAGAAGGACAAGAAGAGGAAGAAGAAGAAGTGGAAGCAGGAGAAGAAAAGGAAGAAGTGCAAGTGGAAGAAGGAGAACAATAGGAAGAAGAAGAAGAAGTGGAAGAATGAGAAAAAGAGGAGGAAGAAGAAGCAATGGAAGGAAAAGGGAATGAAGAAGAAGTGGAACAAGGAATAGAAGAAGAAGGGGAGGAAGAAGAAGTAGTGTAGGCAGAAGAAGGGCAAGAAGGAGAAGAGAGGGAAGAAGAGGAACAAGTGGATGCAGTAGCGGTGGAAGAAGGTGAACAAGAGGAAGAAAAAGAAGTAGTTGAAGGAGTGGGGATGATGGAGAAGAAGTGGAAGAAGGAGAACAAGAGGTAGAAATGCAAGTGGAAGCAGAAGAAGGAGAAAAAGAGGGATATGGCAAAGGAAAGGAAGAAGAAGAAGGAGATGAAGACGAAGAAAAGAAAGGAAAGGAGAGGATGAAGAGGAAGTGGAAGAAAGAGAACAAGAGGAGGCAGGAGAAGTGGAAGAAAGATAAGAAGAGGAAGAAGAAGGAGAGTCACTAGAAGAAGTGGAAGAACGAGAAGAAAAGGAAGAAGAAGAAGATGTGAAAAGTGAAGAAGTTGAAGAAGGTGAACAAGAGGAGGAAGAAGAAGAATTGGAACAAGGAGAAAAGGAGAAAAAGGAAGAAGGACTGGAAGGGAAGGGAAGGGAAGACGAAGCAGAATAAGTGGAATCTGGAGGAGGAGAGGAAGAAGAAGTTACGCATAAGATTTGGGGGAAGGAGAAGAAGAGGAAGAGCAACAATCGGAAGCAAGTGAAGTGGGGGATGGAGAAAAAGAGGAAGGAGAAGATGGAAAGGAAAGAAAAAGAAGTTGTGGAAGGAGAAGAAATTGAAGAAGAGGAAGAAGAAGAAGTGTAAGCAAAAGAAGCGGAAGAAGGAGACGAAAATGAAGAAGAACAACAAGTAGAAGTAGAAGAAGTGGTAGAAGGAGAGAATAAGAGGAATTGGAGGAAGTAGTGGAATGAAAGGAGATGAAGAAGAAGAAGTGGAAGAAGGAGAATGGGAGGAGGGAGAAGAGGTGGCAGAAGGAGAAGAAGAGGAAGAAGAAGAAGAAGTGGAAGAACGAGAAGAAAAGGAAGAAGTGCAAGTGGAAGAAGGAGAACAATAGCAAGAAGAAGAACTGGAAGAATGAGAAAAAGAGGAGGAAGAAGAAGCAATGGAAGGAAAGGGGATAAAGACGAAGTGGAACAAGGAGGGGAAGAAACAGGGGAGGAAGAATGATGAGGACATCAAGCTTGAAGGACTTGGAGGACCTATGACAAGGGCAAGGACAAGAAAAGCTAAGGAAGCTATTCAACAAGTATTGGCAGCCCTTTTGTAAAAAGAGCCAAACATTGAAGAAATAAAGTTTAAAATTGTTAATTGTCTCAGGACTGAAGAGAGCAATACTTGACCTTAATGGAAGAGAAGTTTGAAATAAATTAAACTCATTTTCTTGGAGTTTACTTAGTTAATGGTAGGCAACCAGAATTGTCTAATTAAAGTTGCAGCTACCTAGGTTATCAATTATAATTAGTATACGTGTTTAATTTACTTTGGCAGTTACACTTTGTTATTAAGCTGCCCATTATTAGTTTTTATTATTTTGTAACTTCAGCTGAATTTAGAAAGCCACTAAACCTACACAAGCCGAGTTTATTAGGCATATAAATTTGGGCAAGACTGAGATGTAAGGCAGAATATTTTGGAAATAAAAAAACTAGTTGAGGTTTTATCTCCTTTGGGTTCTTGACAATCCAAAATCTTTTGAGATTTATCAAAGGTAATTCACCCCTTTGTGTGTGCAATCTCGTAGACATATCTTCCATCCTTGGAAGTGTGGAGTCTATCAATTCCAATTCCATTTTCTGTCTTTTCCATTCCTACTCAATTCTGCCCAGCAAACTCTGATCAATTGCACAGGAAAGTCCTACACTATTCAAAAACTCGTTTACTCGTTCAATTTCAATAACTTTTAATTTCCATTCTATGTCTAAGAGTTTGACAGTAATTCTAATCAATTTATTTTTGGCAATTGTTTGTATTCCACGTTGATTAATTTTGTTAACGTGGCCAGCTAAATTCCTAGGGTCCTTTCAGAATCCTAAACTGACAGTGGATTCATATCAAAGAAGAAGTAGTGTAGGCAAAAGAAGGGCAAGAAGGAGAAGAGAGGGAAGAAGAAGAATAAGTGGATGTAGTAGAAGTGGAAGAAGGTGAATAAGAGGAAGAAGAAGAAATAGTTGAAGGAGTGGGGATGATTGAGAAGAGGTGGAAGAAGGAGAACAAGAGGTAGAAATGCAAGTGGAAGCAAAAGAAGGAGAAAAAGAGGGATATGACGAAGGAAAGGAAGAAGAAGAAGGAGATGAAAAGGAAGAAAAGAAAGAAAAGGAGAGGATGAAGAAGAAGTGGAAGAAAGAGAACAAGAAGAGACAGGAGAAGTGGAAGAAAGATGAGAAGAGGAAGAAGAAAGAGAGTAACTAGAAGAAGTGGAAGAAGGAGAAGAAAACGAAGAAGAAGAAGATGTTGAAAGTGAAGAAGGTGAACAAGAGGAGGAAGAAGCAGTAGTGGAAGCTGGTGAGATGAAGAAGAAGAATTGGAACAAGTAGAAAAGGAGGAAAAGGCAGAAGGACCAGAAGGGAAGGGAAGGGAAGAAGAAGCAGAAGAAGTGGAATCTACAAGAGAAGAGGAAGAAGAAGAAGAAGTGTAAGCATAAGATTTTGGGGAAGGAGAAGAAGAGGAAGAGCAGCAATGGGACGCAACAGAAGTGGGGGATGGAGAAAAAGAGGAAGGAGAAGACGAAAAGGAAAGAAGAAGAAGTTGTGGAAGGAGAAGAAATGGAATAAGAGGAAGAAGAAGAAGTGTAAGCAGAAGAAGCAGAAGAAGGAGATGAAAATTAAGAAGAACAACAAGTAGAAGTAGAAGAAGTGGTAGAAGGAGAGAATAAGAGGAATAGAAGGAAGTAGTGGAATGAAAGGAGATGAAAAATAAGAAGTGGAAGAAGCAGAACGAGAGGAGGGAGAAGAGGTGGCAGAAGGAGAAGAAGAGGAAGAAGAAGAAGTGGAAGAAGGAGAACAATAGGAAGAAGAAGAAGAAGTGGAAGAATGAGAAAAAGAGGAGGAAGAAGAAGCAATGTAAGGAAAAGGGATGAAGAAGAAGAAGTGGAAGAAGGAGAACGGGAGGAGGGAGAAGAGGTGGCAGAAGGAGAAGAAAAGGAAGAAGAAGAAGTGGAAGAACGAGCAGAAAAGGAAGAAGTGCAAGTGGAAGAAGAAGGAGAGTAACTAGAAGAAGTGGAAGAACGAGAAGAAAAAGAAGAAGAAGAAGATGTGGAAAGTGAAGAAATTGAAGAAGGTGAACAAGAGGAGGAAGAAGAAGTAGTTGAAGGAAGTGAGATGAAGAAGAAGAATTGGAACAAGGAGGAACAGGAAGAAGGAGGGGAAGGGAAAGGAAGAAGAAGCAGAAGAAGTGGAATCTGGAGGAGAAGAGTAAGAAGAAGAAGAAGAAGCGTAAGCATAAGATTTGGGGGAAGGAGAAGAAGAGGAACAGCAGCAATGGGATGCAACAGAAGTGGGGGATGGAGAAAAAGAGGAAGGGGAATACGGAAAGGAAAGAAGAAGAAGTTGTGGAAGGAGAAGAAATGGAATAAGAGGAAGAAGAAGAAGTGTAAGCAGAAGAAGAACAACAAGTAGAAGTAGAAAAAGTGGTAGAAGGAGAGAATAAGAGGAATAGAAGGAAGCAGTGGAATGAAAGGAGATGAAAAATAAGAAGTGGAAGAAGCAGAATGGGAGGAGGGAGAAAAGGTGGCAGAAGGAGAAGAAGAGGAAGAAGAAGAAGTGGAAGAAGTAGAAGGAAAGTAAGAAGTGCAAGTGGAAGAATGAGAAAAAGAGGATGAAGAAGAAGCAATGGAAGGTAAGGGGATGAAGTAGAAGAAGTGGAAGAAGGAGAACGGGAGGAGGGAGAAGAGGTGGCAGAAGGAGAAGAAGAGGAAGAAGAAGAAGTGGAAGAACGAGAGGAAAAGGAAGAAGTGCGAGTGGAAGAAAAAGGAGAGCAACTAGAAGAAGTGGAAGAAGGAGAGAGTAAGAGGAATAGGAGGAAGTAGAAGTTGTGGAAGGAGGTGAGATGAAGAAGAATAGTTGGAACAAGGAGAAAAGGAGGAAAAGGAAAAAGGAGGGGAAGGGAAGGGAAGAAGAAACAGAAGAAGTGGAATCTGGAGGAGAAGAAGAAGAAGAAGAAGAAGTGTAAGCATAAGATTTGGGGGAAGGAGAAGAAGAGGAAGAGCAAAAATGGGAAGCAACAGAAGTGGGGGATGGAGAAAAAGAGGAAGGAGAAGACGGAAAGGAAAGAAGACGAAGTTGTGGAAGGAGAAGAAATGGAAGAAGAGGAAGAAGAAGAAGTGTAAGCAGAAGAAGCGGAAGAAGGAGACGAAAATGAAGAAGAACAACAGGTAGAAGTAGAAGAAGTGGTAGAAGGAGAGAATAAGAGGAATAGGAGGAAGCAGTGGAATGAAAGGAGATGAAGAAGAAGAAGTGGAAGAAGGAGAACGGGAGGACGAAGAAGAGGTGGCAGAAGGAGAAGAAGAGGAAGAAGAAGAAGTGAAATAACGAGAAGAAAAGGAAGAAGTGCAACTTGAAAAAGGAGAACAATAGAAAGAAGAAGAAAAAGTGGAAGAATGAGAAAAAGAGGAGGAAGAAGAAGCAATGGAAGGAAAGGGGAATGAAGAAGAAGTTGAAGAAGGAGGAGAAGAAGAAGGGGAGGAAGAAGAAGCAGTGTACGCAGAAGAAGGGCAAGAAGGAGAAGAGAGGGAAGAAGAAGAACAAGTGGATGAAGTAGAAGTGGAAGAAGGTGAACAAAAGGAAGAAGAAGTAGTTGAAGGAGTGGGGATGATGGAGAAGAAGTGGAAGAAGGGGAACAAGAGGTAGAAATGCAAGTGGAAGCAGAAGAAGGAGAAAAAGGAGAAGAAAAGGAAGAAGAAGAAGATGTGGAAAGTGAAGAAGTTGAAGAAGGTGAACAAGAGGAGGAGGCAGAAGTTGTGGAAAGAGGTGAGATGAAGAAGAAGAGTTGGAACAAGGAAAAAATGAGGAAAAGGAAGAAGGAGGGGAAGGGAAGGGAAGAAGAAGCAGAAGAAGTGGAATCTGGAGGAAAAGAGGAAGAAGAAGAAGAAGTGTAAGCATAAGATTTGGGGGAAGGAGAAGAAGAGGAAGAGCAACAATGGGAAGCAACAAAAGTGGGGGATGGAGAAAAAGAGGAAGGAGAAGACGGAAAGGAAAGAAGACGAAGTTGTGGAAGGAGAAGAAATGGAAGAAGAGGAAGAAGAATAAGTGTAAGCAGAAGAAGCGGAAGAAGGAGACAAAAATGAAGAAGAACAACAGGTAGAAGTAGAAGAAGTGGTAGAAGGAGAGAATAAGAGGAATAGGAGGAAGCAGTGGAATGAAAGGGGATGAAGAAGAAGAACTGGAAGAAGGAGAACGGGAGGAGGAAGAAGAGGTGGCAGAAGGAGAAGAAGAGGAAGAAGAAGAAGTGAAATAATGAGAAGAAAAGGAAGAAGTGCAAGTGGAAAAAAGAGAACAATAGTAAGAAGAAGAAGAAGTGGAAGAATGAGAAAAAGAGGAGGAAGAAGAAGCAATGGAAGGAATGGGGAATGAAGAAGAAGTTGAAGAAGGAGGAGAAGAAGAAGGGGAGGAAGAAGAAGCAGTGTACGCAGAAGAAGGGCAAGAAGGAGAAGAGAGGGAAGAAGAAGAACAAGTGGATGAAGTAGAAGTGGAAGAAGGTGAACAAGAGGAAGAAGAAGTAGTTGAAGGAGTGGGGATGATGGAGAAGAAGTGGAAGAAGGGGAACAAGAGGTAGAAATGCAAGTGGAAGCAGAAGAAGGAGAAAAAGGAGAAGAAAAGGAAGAAGAAGAAGATGTGGAAAGTGCAGAAGTTGAAGAAGGTGAACAAGAGGAGGAGGCAGAAGTTGTGGAAAGAGGTGAGAAGAAGAAGAAGAGTTGGAACAAGGAGAAAATGAGGAAAAGGAAGAAGTAGGGGAATGGAAGGGAAAAAGAAGTAGAAGAAGTGGAATCTGGAGGAGAAGAGGAAGAAGAAGAAGAAGTGTAAGCATAAGATTTGGGGGAAGGAGAAGAAGAGGAGGAGCAACAATGGGAAGCAATAGAAGTGGGGGATGGAGAAAAAGAGGAAGGAGAAGACGGAAAGGAAAGAAGAAGAAGTTGTGGAAGGAGAAGAAATGGAACAAGAAGAAGTGTAAGTAGAAGAAGCAGAAGAAGGAGACGAAAATGAAGAAGAACAACAAGTAGAAGTAGAAGAAGTGGTAGAAGGAGAGAATAAGAGGAATAGGAGGAAGCAGTGGAATGAAAGGAGATAAAGAAGAAGAAGTGGGAGAAGGAGAACGGGAGGAGGAAGAAGAGGTGGCAGAAAGAGAAGAAAAGGAAGAAGTGCAACTGCAAAAAGGAGAACAATAGGAAGAAGAAGAAGAAGTGGAAGAATGAGAAAAAGAGGAGGAAGAAGAAGCAATGGAAGGAAAGGGGAATGAAGAAGAAGTGGAAGATGGAGGAGAAGAAGAAGTGGAGGAAGAAGAAGCAGTGTAGGCAGAAGAAGGGCAAGAAGGAGAAGAGAGGGAAGAAGAAGAACAAGTGGAAGAAGTAGAAGTGGAAGAAGGTGAACAAGAGGAAGAAGAAGAAGTAGTTGAAGGAGTGGGGATGATGGAGAAGAAGTGCAGGAAGGAGAAAAAGAGGGATATGACGAAGGAACGGGGAAGAAGAAGGGGAGGAAGAAGAAGTAGTGTAGGCAGAAGAATGGCAAGAAGGAGAAAAGAGGTACAAATGCACGTGGAAGCAGAAGAAGGAGAAAAAGAGGGATATGACGAAGGAAAGGAGGAAGAAGAAGGAGATGAAGAGGAAGAAAAGAAAGGAAAGGAGAGGATGAAGAAGAAGTGGAAGAAAGAGAGAACAAGAGGAGTCAGGAAAAGTGGAAGAAAGATACGAAGAGGAAGAAGAAGAAGAGTAACTAGAAGAAGTGGAAGAAGGAGAAGAAAAGGAAGAAAAAGAAGATGTGGAAAGTGAAGAAGTTGAAGAAGGTGAACAAGAGGAGGAAGAATAAGTAGTGGAAGGAGGTGAGAAGAAGAAGAATTTGAACAGGGAGAAAAGGAGGAAAAGGAAGAAGGATGGGAAGGGAAGGGAAGAAGAAGCAGAAGAAGTGGAAGCCGGAGAAGAGGAAGAAGAAGAAGAAGTGTAAGCATAATATTTGGGGGAAGGAAAAGAAGAGGAAGAGCAGCAATGGGAAGCAACAGAAGTGGGGGATGGAGAAAAAGAGGAAGCAGAAGACGAAAAGGCAAGAAGAAGAAGTTGTTGAAGGAGAACAAATGGAAGAAGAGGAAGAAGAAGAAGCAGAAGAAGGAGACGAAAATGAAAGAAGAACAACAAGTAGAAGTAGCAAAAGTGGTAGAAGGGGAGAATAAGAGGAATAGGAGGAGGTTCCGAACGGAATCATAGCACAACCGACACAATACCTTGAAAAGGTAGGCAACACAGGGACCAAACCTAACCACCTAAGCCACAAAGGCTAAAGGTGACGATGATGAGGATGGGTGCTGATCGTTCAGTGCGTAAGCAAAGAGCCAATCATACAACAACATCAACCTTATAACCACTCATACGCCATCTCGTTCGCAAGAATCAACACCAACAGGCCAACCACACCCCACAATGCCAATGGCATGAAGGCAAATGGAAACACCTAGCTAGCATCTCATCCGCATCGTTAGGCATGAATGAAAATATTAGCAACCTTTGGGTGCCTCAAGAATTTCTAAGGGTCCAACCATCCGTCAGGCACACCACCATCCCGATAATAAATATAGCATCGACGAACCAATACTTTGTTTTCAAGATGTGGCCAGCCAGGACACACCCCTACATCCACCTACTTGACCGGGATCAGCCAAGATTTCGCATTTTAGTGTGCTTGGAGGAGACCTCGGAGGCACCAATGCGTTGTTTTCAGGGCATTTCCAACAAAGAAAAACCCCTACATCCATCGCACTTGACCGAGGAGCGGCCAAGATTCCACATTCATGAAGAATGATGTTGGGCACAGGGCTGTGAATTTCGCCACAGCCCTGTGGATTTCATAAGCCGTCCCCATAATATATATAGCATCGGCGAACCAATGCTTTGTTTTCCAGATGTGGCCAGCCAGGACACACCTCTACATTCGCCTACTCAACCAAGATCGGCCAAGATTTCGCGTTGTTGTGCATCGAGGAGACCCCGTTGGCACCAACACGTTGCATTTAGGGCATGACCGACAAGCGATGCTCCTACATCCTCCACACTTGACTGGGACCAGCCAAGGTTCCGCGTTCACAAAGGAACGACGTTGGTCTTGGGGCGGGCGAACCACACACCCCAAAGCGCCTCAAGAAAATCCCAGGGTCCAGGGGGCGTGAGGCGCTCCACCCCCCGTGATAGCCACGTCGGCAATGCCAACGAGTTGTCTTCAGATTGTGGCTTGGTCGGCCACAACCCTACATCCACCTACTTGACCGGGATCAGCCAAGATTTCGCATTTTAGTGTGCTTGGAGGAGACCTCGGAGGCACCAATGCGTTGTTTTCAGGGCATTTCCAACAAAGAAAAACCCCTACATCCATTGCACTTGACCGAGGAGCGGCCAAGATTCCACATTCATGAAGAATGATGTTGGGCACAGGGCTGTGGATTTCACCACAGCCCTGTGGATTTCATAAGCCGTCCCCATAATATATAGCATCGGCGAACCAATGCTTTGTTTTCAAGATGTGGCCAGCCAGGACACACCCGTACATTCGCCTACTCAACCAAGATCGGCCAAGATTTCGCGTTGTTGTGCACCGAGGAGACCCCGTTGGCACCAACACGTTGCTAGGGCGCTGGTGCGCGCGCGCTGCCTACCAGGGCGCTAGTGCGCGCGCGCGCCTGGGCGCTGGTGCATGATTTCCCACAACCCTGTGCCTTTTACCACACCCCTGTGGCAAAATCGATTTTTCTCAAAATAAAAAACGTTTTATTCTCACATGTAGCCCCTTCCATTTAGCACGTAAAGATCCTTTCAGGGCTAAAAAAATCTTAAAAATGCTAGTCGGGGGCTCAAATTTTGTGAGTCGGCCGCACCATGGCACACGTTGGCTGCCAGGGCGCTGGCGCGCGCGCGCGCGCTGGCTGGCAGGGCGCTGGTGCGCGCGCGCGCGTTGCCTGCCAGGGCGCTAGTGCGCGCGCACGCGCACTGCCTGCCAGGGCGCTGGTGCGCGCGCGCGCGCTGCCTGCCAGGGCGCTGGTGCCCGCGCGCGCGCTGCCTGCCAGGGCGCTGGTGCGCGCGCGCGCGCTGCCTGCCAGGGTGCTGGTGCGCGCGCGCGCGCTGCCTGCCAGGGTGCTGGTGCGCGCGGGCGCGCGCTGCCTGCCAGGGCGCTGGTGCGCGCGCGCGCGCATCTGCCTGCCAGGGCGCTGGTGCATGATTTCCCACAACCCTGTGCCTTTTCTCACACCCCTGTGGCAAAATCGATTTTTGTCAAAATAAAAAACGTTTTATTCTCACATGTAGCCCCTTCCATTTAGCACGTAAAGATCCTTTCAGGGCTAAAAAAATCTTAAAAATGCTAGTCCATGGTTGAAATTTTGTTAATCTGGCGCACGCTGGCTGGGTGCTGGTGCACGCTGGGCGCTGGTGCATAATTTCCAACAATCTTGTGGTTTTCCCCACACCCTTGTGGCAAAATTGATTTTTTTTCAAAATAAAAAACGTTTTATTCCCACGTAAAAATCCTTTGAAGGCCATTTTGGGCCTTGCACTGTGACTTGGGCCTTGCACTGTGACTTGGGCCTTGCACTGTGACTTGGGCCTTGCACTGTGACTTCGGACTTGGGCCT